>OZ007594.1:195509558-196808308 GCA_963931845.1 Maratus michaelseni
GGAAATCCGATTACAGCAGATAGTCACTGGTCGTTTAATTATAATTCAACCTTCCGTAATCATTTTAGAGTCGTTCAAATCACAGTATTTTTAAAGTTTACGGTGCCAAAATGGGGGTTGGCGAGCTTAGCTCGTAGAGGGCAGAGCCCCCTAGTTAAAAAAAAATCAGAACTTTATCTCTTTTTTTCGCGATAAATATTGAAACTTAACCATTGAGCAGCGTGTTAATGAGATTACATAAAACAGTAAATTTCAAGTATATAGCCAAATACTTTATACATGTGCGGTTGTTTGAACCCTATTATACCTAATTGTTTTAAATCTTTTATGCTTTCACACGCAAATCTTCTCGAAATAAAATTATGTAGCTGTATTAATTCACTACAATTGTGAATCAGTAATTGCAAATGTTAAAGTAGTTTGCCAGCTCATAAATCCTTCAAGAGTTAGGCATAACGAAGATCCTGCCGAATGACTGAGGTATTTCAGCCTTTTCTCATAATGAATTCTTTCATTAATTAAAACCATTCAGCTAGGAATAATGATGAATAATTTCTTTTGAAACGGAGTCTAACAAAACTTTTCACCTAAAAGTGTATGTGATGCGATAAATACAAAGTTTTATGATAAATTATTTATATCGATTTTGTTGTATGTGGTGTGTTTAAAAATGATTGCAAAAAAATCCACTTTCTAAAAAATAATGTATTACTAGAATTTCGAATTTATTTGCATGAGGAAAAATTAAAGTCACGTTGTTCGATTGTTTAAAATCCATACAAATAACACCTAACATGATGCACAACTCGAATGTTTGTCGGTTGTGTGTTGAACCCTAATTTTCGCATTAAAATTTATTTAAAATTACACTGTCAATAAAACTCCTCAATGCACACAGATTCTGCGCCATATCAAGCGCTGTTGTTTAAACACTTTTACTAGAACAGGGAATCAGAAACTGCCGCATTGTGAGAATTTCGCCCGGCAAAATGACTGAAGACCAGAAGAGAGCCTGTTTCATGTGCTATCAGGGACGTAGCTTTAGGGGGCGGGGAGTGGGGGGGCCACCTCCCCCCAATAAGTTCAAGTAGTAGGGTGGCACAGAAGGTTTAAGGGCGCCGTCAGTCGCCCATAAAGAAAGGGTTTATTAGTAGTAATAAGTGTTTATACAAACACTTTATTTTAAATCTTAAATTAGAAAATAAGTTACTTTTAACATACAAAATTTGCATAAGGCATTTAATTTTAGATTAGTTGCTAACTCTATTCCTCCCCCCCCCCCCCCCCACCCCTGCCAAAAAAAAATATTATACATGCAAAAGGCAAAATTCTGAAAATAGGAATTGTAATCAATTGCAGGACGGTAAGTGTAATTCGATTCTATTAAAAATAAAATATATGAAAACTCCTGCTTATACTTGAAATGTACATAATAATCTAAATATGTATAATACACAAGTACAACATATTTACGTACTCTTACATATAACAGTATTATAACACTTTGCAAAAATAGCTCTGCACTTTTCAATACATAACTAATAATATACCATTACATTATTAACATTTCCCATTAAATTAATTAAAATTACCTTTAAACATTACCGAGTTAAAGGAAATACCGGGTTATATAAGTTCGTTAAAACTTTAAAATTTCATTAAAAAGAAACAAATGATGATTAAAAATTTAGGTTTGCAGGACTGGGATTAGAGAGAGATGGGATTTGTTTTAATTAAAAAAAATTGTTCAAAATTACCGACAGATGGCGTTGCATGCATAATATGAAGCAGATTTATGCAAATCAGGTTGTCAATAAAACTCCTCAATGCACAGAGATTCTGCGCCAGATCAAGCACTGTTGGTTAAACACTTTTACTATAACAGGGAATCAGAAACTGGCGCATTGTGAGAATTCCGCCCGGCAAAATGCCTGAAGACCAGAAGAGAGCCTTTTTCATGTGCTGTAGGATACTGAGGATTGTCAAACGCTTTTCAGAAATGGGTCTTTTACTACAAGCCTAATTCGCATACATCTGCTTCATATTATGCATGCCAGAGCCATCTATCGGTAATTTTTTTAACTACAACTTTTTTGTTATTAAACAAAATCAGATCTCCTTCTAATCCCATTCCTGCAAACTGCAATTTTTTAGCATTTTTTTTCTTTTCAATGAGTTTTTTACAGTTTTAACGAACTTATGGCTCACCCGTTACACACTCAGAAAAAACTGTAAATTTATGAGCGTTTGCCCTTCAATTTTCACGGGAAACAGCCTTATTTTATGCAAAACGGTCTGATCCACTAAATAAATGGCCTTATCCCTTAGATACCTACAAAATTAAGAGCAATCCACATATTTTTACAGTTCTAGCCCATATGTTAGCAAAAATACGGTACGACCCCATACATTGTCCTCTCTAGGGTGTAACCCTTCATTTTACTCGTGTTTCGAAATTTTAAACCCGCCAAAAAAGCGATTTTGTGAAGATTATCTAACGTGGTACGTGCTACGGAACAGTAAGTAAAGTGTTATTGTGTTTTAAAGTGCATTATATCCTGTGCATTATAATGATGTATTACTTTGTCCCGTAAAATTACGGGCTGCACAAAATGATAGGCATGGATTTTTTTTTTTTTTTTTTTTTTTTTTTTTGTAACGGCATATGATTGGAATCTCTGCTGCCCACCTCTGCCCGTAATTTTACAGCAATTCTTTTCTGTGTGCATATACATGTAGTGCAATTCAAAACATTTGTTCAATAATTTACAGGGAAGTTAGAACACAAAACTAAGCAATAATTATACCAAGCGCTCTATTGCATCGTACGTCGTTGGCACGAAATGTAGGCCTCGGAAACATTAACTGACTAGATATTTTGAACAGGGTGGAAACTAAATACAATAGAGAAAAGAATTGCGGTGAAGAGAAAGAAGATAAAGATGCAAATGATCATGAAATCAACAAACCTTCGATTCATGAAATTTTAAAGTCATCTAAAGCAATCCGACGTGGATAGCAGTTTGAAGAAAAGGCGATTAGAATAATTGAATTGTTTATTGTTATTTTATTTTATAGAAAATTATAATATGCGTCTAAACGGACGTTCGGAAGACAAATGTAAAACATGTTATATATGTTATTATCTTTTTAAATTTTAATTACCCTTAGTTATATCGCGCATTCAAGTATATCGCGCTTTTTATTCGTGTATCCAGGTATATCCGCGATATAAAGAGAGATTACTGTATTAATAACTTTATAATATACTAATTCATGAAATTATTTTCATAAAAATAACTTTACGAATACAGATTTCTCTTTCAAATATTTTGAGGTGCATTAACATCATACATTCTCACTACACATTCTCTCTTATGCTTTCAAACTCATCTACAGATGGACTTTTTAAAAGAAATGCCAATCGACATAGTCTCTAAAATTTTCCGAACCATCAGTCTAGTTCGTGATTCTTAGTTCATTCTTAGTC
This sequence comes from Maratus michaelseni, assembly GCA_963931845.1. Classification (NCBI taxonomy): domain Eukaryota; kingdom Metazoa; phylum Arthropoda; class Arachnida; order Araneae; family Salticidae; genus Maratus; species Maratus michaelseni. The sequence continues at coordinate 195,513,049 of OZ007594.1, forward strand.
TTTTATATTACTTTATATTTTAAAAAAATTATTCTAAAATATCTGAAGTTTTTTCAGTATAAAGATATGAAAAATAAAACATAATTTGGAGGAAACAATAAGGAACCTAAGGAAAATGTGTGAAAATGTCCTATAATTATTCGTTAAAAATAATTCTCTGGTTACTTATGGTGTGATAGGACAGTTTAGACTAGTCTTTTGACAGCCTCAGAGTAATTAGTTGTATACAAAAACATTTCAACAAAAATTGAGAAAGATGTCTGTAAATTTTACTTTTATCAGTCTGGCTGGATTTCAATGAGATAAAATTAAATTTTTTTGTTCGGAGAGTGAAGGTTTCCAATTGCCCTAAAGGCTTGGTAACCCCTTTGTATTCATACGCAACCATTCGTATGCAAATAATTTATATAATATATTGGATAGAATTAATTACTTTGCAACATAATTAAAAACACATTTTACTAACAAGGAAGGTCTCCACAAGCGTATACTCAAAAAATTTTGAAAAAATTACAGAATGTTCTTCTTATGGGGATATATACGTCTTTTAAAAAAATTCTGCGGAACCTCGATATAACGTCCGTAAAAAAAAATATGAAAATTTTGTTTATTTGGCAATTTATCACCGGTTGGTGACGGAATAAAATTTAAAAAAATCGGTTTTATAACAAATACTCTTTAAGGAAAAATTTTTTCATGCTGAACTTGTTTATGTAAACTTAACTAACATAATAAATAAAGTTTTAAAACTACAATTTTGTGTACACATTTATATGCATATATAATGAAATTTAAAGATCATAATTTACGATTTAAAACAAAATTTAAATTGATTGAAATTGTTTCAAGCTCAAAAATAAGCCCGATTCTGAACATTTGTCAATCCAAGGAAAAATTATTGTTGCTATGGAAATAACGACTTCTTCGATATGGAAATGTATAACGAATGATTTTTTCATCGGGCTTTTCTTTTTAAAATACATTTAAAAATTACTTTTAAAAATTACTTATATAACCGGTGAAGTCGTTTAAATCAAAAACAATCGTGGAATGGGGGATAAAACAATAGCAAAATTTCATTCAATCTGTAATAAATAGAGAAAAAAAAGTGAATGATTTATTTTATCTGATTCGAAGAATATTTTTAATTAATATTACTGCAAACGTACAGAGAGTTGAAAATGTTCAACGCAAAATGCAAACGATTCTGAATAAGAGGGTATAGTATCATGAGACCTAACATTAACCGATTAGTATAATTTTTTTTAAGGTAATAACAATTTTACGCTTTCAAATTTTATAAAAATCTCATAGACATATTTGGAAATTTAAAAGCAGCATTGTTGAAAATACAAAAAACAGACAAAAAATAATAAACTTTCATCGTTTAAGTTTAAATTCATTAAGTATTCCACATTCCAATAATCATTTTACAAGCAATTTCAAAATACATAAAAGTCGTTTGCGTTTGGCGAGGAAAAAATGTTGTTAGTCAAATTGCGTCTTTTTTGCGCCAAATACTCGAAAGTATTTTTTAAAGATTTTCTACTGGGATTCCGTAGCTAAATTTCAATGTTCCTTTATTACATACATGAGTAGCTTCATTGGCATATTTTTTCAAATTTTTCTGAGTATGCGCTTTAAGCAGACCTTCCTTTCGGAAAAAGGCTTATTTTAGTAAGATTTCATGTGCATTAACATCATACATTCTAACTACATATTCTCCGGAACTAATGTACAGATTAAAAAAACTTTTAAAATTCAATAGGTAAATCGATTGTGTCACTCGAAACATTTGAATCATAAGTTTGTTCGCTGATTTCTTAATTCATTTTTCATACTTTTTTTTATTATTGTTTCACTTTACATTTCAAAGAATGAACACAAAAGAAACCTTTATTTCCTCCTGAATTCCTGAGTATTTTTTTTCGCACAAAAGATAATAAAAAGAAAAGGGAATTGGGAAAAAAAAGAACTCATAGCAAATGTGTGTTCGCCTTAAATATTTTGAGGGAAACTTTATAGTGCTAGTAAACAGTTTGGATATTCCGGTGTACTTTACTGCGTTTAAGATAAGTTTTGTAACTAAAATGGAAATTAAAGCCAATAAATTTTGCTTTGGATAATCTAAATTGATTTTATTGATATTGATTAAAAATATTTTGAGAAAGAAGGCCCCACGACCACACTTTATGATTAGTTTGTCTCTATCTATCTAAATGCAGTTATTGACATGAAACTGTTTTCTATGAGTTTTGGAAAAAAACTTTTATGATGTAACACGGAAAATCATTTTATACACATAGGGTAGACCGGGGCACGTTAAGTTATAGCTGGCGCGCCCCCTGTCATGGCAAATTGATGCTGCTCCCTAGCGGGTATTCTCACAAGATTTTGAGCGTTAGTGGAGCTTTGGTCTATCATGCGGAAAGGATAGCCTGTTTTCTGTCAAGGTAAGTAAATTTTGTGTTGAAGTTATTGTGAACTAATAATACTTAGTTAAGAATGAACAAACATATGAACATTAGCAGAATTTTATCCTTTTTTGAGAACTGTATTTGTATGAACAGAAATGTTATTAATTTTCGTTGCATGTTAAAAATAAATCCAAATATGGCGACGAGGCACATTTACGCATTGACATCGGGGCACCTTTACGCACGTTCTTACTGCGTAAACAGTAAACTTACTGCGTAATTGGGCCTAAATTTTTTTTTTTACGGTTAAAAACACAAATAGGGCAGCAACTGAATACACAAATTTTGACTTTATTAACTGCTTTATAAAACCACAATGTCTAAAATTTCCTAAGTTAAAACATAAAAATTAGAAAATTCATTGAAAAAAAAACCGCGTAAATGTGCCACGGTCTACCCTACTTTTCTAAAACGCAGTTGTTTTGTAAAAATTTCAGATCCCTAATAACAAATCAATATTGGTTATATTTTAACCCAATATTGCATTCACCTAAAGTACTTCCAGTGAATTACCAATATCCGTTAATTGATTAATTGGTTTTACATTAGAAATGTATGCAATGGAATAAAACTATTACACAAAAATTGTCTCAATTTTGGCAATATTGTGAAAATTGTGAAATGTTGGAAATGAAATATGCGAAATGTTTCTTATGAATATCTATACATTATTAGCAAAATGTAAAATCCTTAATTTCGAAACAATAGTTCATGGCAATATTGTCCAAAATATAGCCAAAACAGTTATATTGGGGAAAATACAGCCAATACAAACAATATTGTATCAGTATTGTTTACCTATAGCTACTTCATTTTATTCTCCAGAATCCATCAAACTTGGAATTAAATAAACTTTTCAAGAGAAATATATATTGATGGAGCCACTTATTAAAATCTTTGAATCATCACTCTACTCGCTGTAACTTAGATCATATATAATATTTGTTTTATTTTTATTTCACTTAAAATTTTAAACAAAGAGCGCAATATATATATTTTTTTCCTCCTGAATATCTAATATGTGTTTCTTTTTCTTTTCAAAGTTAAAATTCATCAACGAAAAGTTAAAATATTAAAATAGAGGGGCAAGTATACCACTCCATCCTCTTCATGAGCGCTCGTAACTGCTACGAAAATAATTTCGAAACTGAACTGAACACCCTTTGCTGTTTTGAAAAAAGGGCCGGTTATTTCTTTAAACGTGCCTGAGTGCAAGAAAACTTATAATTTCGCCTAAATAAAATTAAAACCTAAATAATTTCGCATACACAAAATATAACAGATAATAAAAAATATCCTATAGAATCATTGTGTGTCCCTATAGCTATAGAAGACAGGTTTGGACCCGTGTGTACCACATTTTCGAATCTTAATTTTTTATATAACTAGTCGGATGTGCCAATCCCAAAACTTTCTTCTATCTCACTCATGTTAATACTTCAAAATTCGCTATCACATCGCCAATAAAATCAATATTTTTCGTCATTCTGTTGTACGTCAGCTGCTTGCGAATCGTGGGGTTACCGGGATGCGATCAACTGATGTACACTAAACTACGAAAAGTCCTTCTGGCCTGAACCGACAGGAACAGATAGCCTCCTTATTCCTTGCTTTTACGATTTTAGCTAATTTTACTGGAAAACACGAAGGTAAAATGCGTGGAACCTAATTAAAGAAGATTCAATCCCTCGTCAACATTGAATTTGAAGTTCTCGTCAACATTGAATTTGAATGAGAATATCGCCAAATTAGTCCTCTACAGCCAAGTTAGCTTCATTTAAATTTGACGATATTTTGCCAACTGTCGCCAAGTTTGGCGAATATAAATATATAGTGATAAGTATATAATAGGAACAATGGTTACAACAATGAAAGAAAATATGCCGAAACCATGTTAACTAAAACTCATAAATTAAACCCGTTTATGGATGAATTCTGCTGTCTTGTTTGAAAATGTCAGCCACCCTAAAATTTCAAACCTCTATATCTCAGCCATTTTTTTTAAGATAGAAGCAAAACAAAAATTGTTCGGATTCTCCGGATCAAGGCCGAACATTTAACAAAAAAACTTTTAGGATTTCTAATTTTTTTGTACATCTTTTTGAATTTGAAATCTTTAAATGGCTATCACAGCGCCCCCTTTCGTCGAAATATACCCAAATTCTTATAGAACCTGCTTGCCATAGCCAAAACATAGAAAAAAAATGTGGTTCAATTTTAAGCATAACTTCATACACTTTTCGTTGATACAATTGTGAAAATGGAACAAAAGTATCGATCACAGCGCCCCCTTTCGTCGAAATATCCCCAAATTCTGATAGAACCTGCTTGCCATAGCCAAGAGCATAGAAATAAAATGTGGTTGAATTTGAAGCATAACTTCATACACTTTTCGTTGATACAATACTGAAAATGGTACAAAAATATCGATCACAGCGCCCCCTTTCGTCGAAATATCCCCAAATTCTAACAGCACCTGCTTGCCATAGCCAAAAACATAGAAAAAAAATGTGATTAAATTTGAAGTATAACTTCATACACTTTTCGATGATACAATGAGGACGGACAGACGGACAGACAGACATTTTGTAAAAACATGTTTTTCGGAATCTCTGACCCCTAAAACGTCGAAATCCGGAAGTCGAAAAAAATTTCGATTGCAATATTTTCTTCTATTATAGATAGAAGAAAGTAAAAAAAAGAGGGAGATTGACAAACATTGGGAGATACTATAAGCTGCACGTGTCCCTTTTATGGCCGACCCTGATTGAAAGCACTTATATTGAATTCAATACAGAATTTTTTCACGGTAATATAAGATTATTTTACAAAAAGTGTTACAATATTAGATGAAGCAGGAATTTAATATGTAGGTTATAAAAATTAAACATACAGTTAAATGCAAAAAGGGCTGGAAAATCATAAAAAGTTCAGTCATGAAAGTTTAACAAGAATCTCCGATTACTGCAAACTATTTATAATCTCAAGATAGATTTAAAAAGTACTTCCGGACTGTACCAGGAGGAAAAGGTAGCCTTTCTGTATCTTTGTTTTCAAATTTTAGCTAATGTTATATTCGAAACAGCTAGCTAAAATGCAAAGAACTCGATTACAAGAGATTCGTTAATATTGAATTTGAATAAGAAATTCTCCCAATTAGTCAAGTATAGTCAAGCTGGTTTAAATTATGAAGATTATTTTTGGTCGCTAATTTTGGCGATATTCCGCCAAGTGTAGCCTGCCTTGGCGAGAATTTGACGCTAACGGATACGAATACATAGTTTTATGCGTGTGATTGGGAAAATGGTCACAAAAATGAAAGATAATAATATGCGAGAAATCCCGTTCACTAAAACTCATAAATTAATACCTGATTTTTTTGTAATCGTCTTGTTTCACAATGTCAGCCGACCCTAGCATTTCAAACTGCTATAGCTCAGCAATTTTTTAACATAGAGGAAAAACAAAAATTGCTCCGGAATCCAAAACCTAACACTTAAACAAAAATAAATTTGAATTTCTAATTTTTTAAAATATTTTTTAGCTTTAAATCTTTTAGTGGCCGCCATTTTGAAACAAAATGGCGTACCAAGCTGGCCAACGAACTCGGTCGAGATATTGGTGAGCCCACACTTAGTTACATTCAAATCGGTTTATAAATACGAGTGCTATCGTATTACATAGATCATATATATATATATATATAAATTTGAACGGAGGGTGGTTTTGTGGTCTGGGGGTCATGATCTTTGAAAATATACTAATTTTTTTTTTTTTTACGGAATTGATTTCCGCCGAACGACTGCAATAAGTAGATTTTTACTTTTTGTAATGGCTACCAAAAACGCCTTTTATGACTACAAGAAACTCATGGACGATAAAATGACGAAATAAAACACCTGCTTTCTTGAAAATACGATTGAAACAGAGCAAGTGGTTATTGTAGAGCCAAGAAAGATTCTCATGTTTAGAGGAAGTGAAGCAGTTACACGCAGTTACTCTTACAAAGTTGAAAGGCTTAAAAACAGCCATAACGACTTCACATCCATGTCAATGTAACTTCACATCGACGGGTAGGGCTAACTATAATACTGACTGAATCATCAAGCATTTTGTTACCCACTTAGACCAATCAGCGGTTGTTGCCCACGTGGCTGGAATTGTCGTGGTCAATCATTCTTCTCCTACTGGCAATTAAATGGCGGCGTGAGTCAGGCCGGATTGTAGGACCCCTATCGACGCACAGTGGGGCATTTGGCGGATTTAGCCGGCCAAAAGTCAATTTTTCAAAACACAGTTCTGGAGAAAAATATGTTGCTAACTGTAAAGGTAAATAGTTGGGGAGTCTCCGTACGGTTATAATTTTTTTCCATGTGCAAGCAAATTAGAGCCAGGCAAGTTAAAACTTGCTTGTAGCAGTAGGTTGGTTATCTGTGCTCTTAACTGCAATTTTAGGACTGCTCATTTCAGTGTAATTTGTTTTGTTCAAAACTTTCACTTATATGAAATAGTTATGGATTATGAAGGACCAGTTAGGTATGTTTGTATTTCACATGAATATGTTTATATTTGCTTAATTAAAATATATGATAAAGCGACATGAAATGTACCGTATAATTTGGAAAAAAATATTGTTAATTTAAATATTCCATAAGCATTTAGTTAACCTTACGGGTGAGATCCGATGATATGTTTTACATGAATTGAGAGTTCAACATATGTAGTTAATAACTTTGAAAACAATAGCCGCTAATAACCGCTAATTTAGAAGAATTGCTTTCAAACTCAAATCTGTATGTTTCTTTAAATGATAATTTTTTTCATTTTTCCTTTTTTTAAAATGAATTCTACAATAGCTAAGTCACAAATGTTGCCACAATGTGTCGTCTGCGGGCATAAGAGATTTCCAATTTATGTATCGGACCAATAAAATTATTTTCTGATATCGTCTGCTCGTGTCTAAAAAGTTCTTGTGTTTCTTTTGTATCTTCTAAAATAAAAATGATATATGTCTTATTCTTAGAAAATCTTGCATCATTTTATTGCATCTTATGAACATTGTTTCGTAAATACATCTACTGTTGAATTATGGATTCTGAAAGGCCAGGTAAATACATTTATATTTCTCATGAATATGTTTATATTTGTTTATTTAAAATATTTGATAAAGCGACATAAAATGTGTTGCACATGCTGGAATTTTTTGTTGCTAATTTTAATATTTTATAACGAATTCGTTATATTTTCCGATGAGTCCGGATAATTTTTTTACTTTAAATAAAAGTTCAAGACATGTAGTTATAAATTTTGAAAACAGTAGCTGCTAATAGCTGTTAATTTAGAATAATTTCTTTTAAACTGAAATTTATGTGTTTCTGTAAATGATAAATTTTTCATTTTCCTTTTTTTCAAAACTTATTCTAAGATAGCTAAATTACCAAAAATGCAACAATGTATCGTCTTCAGACATAAAAAAGTTCAAATTTACAATTCTGATCGATGAATTGTTCAACGTGTGTAAGGCCAGGTAAAACTTACTTTAAAAGATCTATTTCTACACAACTTACTGTAGAAATAGACTGATTTTCCGTATTTACAATTTTGATTTTGTTACTGCTTCTTTCTTTGAGTTTTTTGTTGTAAACTCTTACTTATATCAAAATGTTCTGGATTGTGGAAGTCCAAAGACAGATAAGTACGTTTATATTTCATATGAATATGTTTATTAAAAAGCTATGAATAGGCGACATGAAATGTGTGTATCATATACTTTTGAAATTTTATTGTTAATTTCAATATATATAAAGAATGTTTTATACTTTTAGATAATTTCAGGTGTTTTGTTTTTATTTTAAATTAGAGTTTAACATATGCAGTTAATAACTTTGAAAACAAAATCTTCTTTTTGCGTTTTATATGCGTTTTTGTAAATGATAAATTTGTAATGGAATTATGAAAGCTAAATGTGTTTAAAGTTAGCTACTCTTATTATTTACTGGATTAAATTCTTTCAGGACCATCTGGCGTTAAAATTGTATCACGACAAGACCTCTTCAACCTTATGAATCATCAGAATTTGTCTACTTTGGACAAAAAATTAGAATTTCTAGAGGATTACCTTATCAACAAAAATAATTACTCAGAAGATCAAAAGCTACAAATAAAGTTTGAATTTACACATCTCAAATCAGAATTCAAGAGTAGATGGCATAAAGCAGGTAAGAATAAGAATTTTTTCTTTTAAAAAAATTCATCTTGGTTACAAGGAACATTCAAATTACCTCGGGTATCTGTGCATCAAGGTCGACCTCGGAAATCATTTGGCGATTGTAGCGAAAGAAGCAAACGAAGAAAAACAGAAGAATTACGTAGCAAAGCAGATCTCAACATCCTTTCTTGTGCTACCCAATCTCAACTGTATGCTGCTGGACACCGTAATGCTTTTAAAGTGATCAAAGAATTTACAAGGGCTCCACATTTAGCAGATAAATCTAAACAAGTGTTATCTGATAATCGTGAAACGACTTATATGAAGCGCTCTACTGTTCAAGCTTTATCAATGTTTGTTGAAGCAAATCTTTCTAGAAAGCAGTATGAAATAGTCAGAAAGTCACATAAGAAAATATATCCAGCCTATAAATTGCTACAATCGGAAAAAAATAACTGCTATCCAAATAAGGAATCCTACAAAGTTACTGAGACAACTGCAGAAATTAAATTGCAAAGTTTAATAGACCACACAGTTACACGATTGATGCAATTTCTGAAAGACGTTGTAGAGACGTTGAATGATGAAGAATGCTGTGCACTTTTATTAATCTGCAAGTGGGGATGTGATGGCTCTCAACAAAGGGAATACAAACAAAACTTCAAAAATGATGCCGACTCAGACGCAAACATTTTTCAGAGTTCCTTTGTACCTCTTCAACTGATTGTTGAGTTAAACAAAAAAATCATTTGGCAAAATCCAACGCCTTCCTCGCCTAGGTTCTGCCGGCCCATAAGAATTAGGTTTGTAAAGGAGTCTGCAGATATCACCAAGGAAGAAATCTCGTACACTGAACATGCAAGCAATAGCCTAGAAGCTACAAAAGTAGTCTTAAACAGCAATTCCTATTCTATAAAGCACATCATGTTATTGACCATGATTGATGGCAAAGTTTGCAATGCCGCATCTGAAACAAAATCAACATTGCGTTGCTTCATCTGTGGAGCTACTTCAAAAGACTTTAACAATTTGGATCTAACTAACGAGATTAGAGAGGGGTCACTAAAGTTTGGATTGTCCATACTCCATGCACGCATCAGAATATTCGAGAGCATTTTACATTTAGCCTATAAACTACCCATTAAAAATGGCGCATACAGTCCCAAGAGGAAAAGGATATAGTAAATGCGACGAAGAGGAAAATTCAGGAGGATTTTAGGTTAAAAATGGGATAACTTGTAGACATACCAAAAGTGGGATATGGAAACACCAATGATGGAAACACGAGCCGAAGGTTTTTCGCTGATCCGCATCATCGGTGCAGAAATCACAGGAATAAATTTTAATTTAATCTTTCGTTTCAAGGTCATCTTAGAAGCAATGTCAAGTGGGCATAAAATTGTTACAGAAAAATTTTCTGAGTACGCTATGGACACGGCCAAATTATATGTGAATTTGTATAGATGGCACCCCATGACGCCAACTGTCCACAAAATTCTTAAACATGGTTCGACAGTTATTGCTAATGCTCTCCTTCCCATAGGACAGCTCTCTGAAGAAGCTGCAGAGGCTCGTAATAAGCACTTTAGGCAATATCGTACGAATTTTGCTAGAAAATTTTCAAGAGAATCGTGTAACATGGACGTTCTAAATCAATTACTGCACTCTTCAGATCCACTCTTATCCTGTATGAGACGGTTACCAAAGAAAAAAACAGAACCATTTTTAAAGGAAACTTTAGCACTACTTCTTCCTGCTGAAACATTCAGCATCGATACAGCCCATCAGATTCAACTAGAATCTGATAGCGATCAAAGCTATCCTGAAGACGAATCATCAGATGAATAACCTTCATATTTTGACATATAATATATATATATATATATATATATATATATAGTTATATATATCCATTTATATATGCCCTGTGTTATTTTTGCTATATGTTATATCCATTAAATAAAATAAATTATATATGTGATAGATAAATGCCTGACTTCAATTTTTAATTGACTCTGTAAAAGCATAAACATAAAAAAATTTATTTTTATTTTATATACAGGAATAAGGTGTAACAATATTTAAATAAGAAAGCCTGGTAAATTTCAAAGAGGTTTTTGATATAAATTAAATTAAAAACTAGTCGGATGTACCAAACACAAAATTTTCTTCCGTCTTACACAGGTTTCACATACACTGAAAACGAATCAACACTAATTTATATCAAGGTCTATCTGAATCTAAAGTTTTATTAAATTCCGTGAATTAGTTCTTGATATATGACTATTGCTAAAATCGTATAAATCCTGCAAAATGCAGAATAGAAGCGCCACCTGGTGGGAGATATAGACCAAAACCTAATTAACAACCACTTATGTAAACGGCTAACTGAATCTGAAGTTTGGTGAAATTCCGTGCATTCGTTCTTGAGACACAGCTATCGAGAAAATCATGAAAAAAGTAATATAACAGCGCCACCTGTTGGGATATCTACACCAAAACGTAATAAGCGTCTATTTATGTCAAGGTCTAACTGGATATGAAGTTTGATGAAAATAAGTGCATTCGTTCTTGAGATAGAGCTATTGCGGAAATCGCGAAAAATGCAGCATATGAGCGCCACCTGTCGGGCGATTTTCACCAAAAACTAGTCAGCTCTAATTAGTATTAGGGACTAACTGAATATAAAGTATCATTAAATTTCGTGCATTAGTTCTTGAGACACAAAATTTCTGTCACATAAACAGAGTCACAGACTCACAGATAGACATTTTCTGAAAACAGTCAAATCATGTTTAGGACCTTCTAAAACGTATAAATCCGTCGAAAACCGGAAGTTAAAAAATATTATGAATCCAATACATTCTTCTTGTAAAAATAGAAGAAAGTGCTAATTTGATATCGATTTCACAACATCCAAAGACTCTTGATAAAAAAAAAATGTTAAAAACACTATATATCCCCTAATTTTTTTAATAAATTACAATATCACGGTACAAATTGTAATATTTTAGTTACTCTATATGATAGTTACTCTAAGACACGTTTTTCTTTGGCGGATATAATTCAATCGTAATCACATTATTCACTAATATTTTATCGTAATTAAAGTTAGTCTTACGTGTTACAGTGTTTTTCGTATACCCTGTATCTATATAAAAAGAAATATTTTTCAAAGAAAAACAAGTAAGAAATTATAATAATATGATAAACTAATCAATTATAAACTTTACACCAATTTTTCTGTAAGAAATATTTTTGGCCGGCTAAATCCACCAAATGCCCCACTGTGCGACGGTCACAAAGTCAAAGTGTGACACAATGCTATATGTAGTTAGCCATTAAACATAGGAGCTTTTCTCCATGTATAATTTATAGGGGCAAAAAGGATTAGTAATATATGCTATATAATTGCGATAAATGAATTGCTTAGACGCCAACTGCGCATAAATCTTGAAAGTTTTATTACTCTCTAAGTTTTATTAGTCTGCATAACGGTATGTGGTTAATCAATTTATAAAAAAAATAATATAACAAATGAACAAATACTGTCGAATGCATTAATAGAATTAATAGATTTTGGTGATATTTTTACATTCACCAGCACTATAAAATTCAATATAAAATATTAACGGACAGGCGGGGCTCCCAGAATTCCGTATGGCTTGGCCATTTCTGTGTGTTCATATGCAACGGTTTTTTATAAAAAGTTTTCAACTGTTTATAATTCTATAACGTAGCTATAAGAACTATTATTTTCAAAGTATTTTTTTAGAAAAAAAAAAGTCTCAACGAAAAATTACGTAGTTTTATCTGCGTGATTTTACTTTTTCTAGCTCGTCTAACTTACAAACGAACGAACTTTTTAAAGGAAATGTATATCGATCGATTCTCTTAAAACTTTTGAATCATCAGTCAACTCGCTGTTACTTGATTCATTTCTAATCTTTATTTTATTTTTATTTCACTTAACGTTTCAAAGAAGGATCACAAAAGGAAAGTTTTTCCTGTTGAATGCCTGAAGTGTTTTTTGGATAAAAAAGAAAATCGAATTGGGAGTAGGAAAAGAAAGATGAGGGGAATAGAAAATATGTGTTCTGCGTTTTCCGAGACAGAGAATTTATTGGAACAGAAAGAGGTCGTGATATGTGAATTGTGTTATACGATGTACGAGTGCGATACATGAATTTTTGATTTGCCGAGTATATGTAGATATTAGTACTATCATATTTTATTAGTCTTACAATTAATTTATTCAAAAGGCAAAGATAAGTAAATAAATAGTATTGAATCATATTAATGTATATAAGTGAAAATTTGTCTTTTTACCAATCTTATTTTAATGCAATAAAATAAAATAATAAATATTCCAACGGTAAACGGGAGGTTCACAGTTTCCTGTATGGCTCGGTCTTACTCGTGTGTGTGTGTTCATATGAAGACTGTAGCCTCCATGGTCATAAGAAACTCGTTATTTTTTATTGAAATTTAATTTAACTAGTTGTTATGGCAACAGAAAAATATTCTATGGAATTGTAAAAAAATAAACATGTAGTTTGATGCGTGTCCGACGTTAGTCAATCAATGTCAATAAATGTTGTATTATTTGAAAATATCATATTATTTTGAAGTTAATAATTTTAAGTAACATAAAATTAGTAAATGAATTAATGTGAACATATTATTAGTGTAAAAAGGATAATAAGTAAAACCTAATCTACAAATTGGTGACACTTGTACGCGCATAATGCCAGACGATGTAGATCAATAGACATCTAAGGATGAAGTAGCAAAAGTGAGTGTTAAAATACCTCTTTTTTGGGCTGAAAAACTGGAAATTTGGCTCTAGCAAGTGGAAGCACAATTTTCTATTTGTGTAATAACTGCCGACGAAACGAAGTTTAATTATTTAGTTTCACAGTTAGAACCAAAATTTGTGGAAAGCTTGTGGGATATAATAAGTGATGTCAGTGCGACTAAATATACTGCTGCCAAAGAACGGCTTCTTAACACTTTCGAAGAAAGTGAAAATAAGCGACTACAAAGATTACTAATGGGCATTCATTTAGGAGATATGAAACCCAGCCACCTACTGCAAAAAATGCAAACTCTCGCTACCAATGGAGTTTCAAATGTCCTTAAAACTTTATTTCAGCAAAACATTCATATGAACAGTTTTTATAATGAGTTTCGAATTATTAATAATTTACGTAGCTCAAAATAATAACGTATTTCAATAATCTATTTTCATTAACATAATTAAAAAAGAGTCATTTTTTAAAGCTTCCACATTCTTAGTTCTATCTGCGTGGTTGTATTTTCTCTAGCTCATTAAACTTACACATGAATAGGTTTTTCTTTAAAGGAAATACATATATCGATCGAGACACTTAAAACTTTTGAATCATCAATCTGATAGCTGATACTTAATTAATTCTGAAACGTTATTTTTATTTCAAAGAAAAAGCCCTACAGAAAAGCTTTTCTTCTTGAATTCCCAAAGTACTTTTTTTCTATAAAATATAACACAGGAGACTCAAAAAAGGAACCGATAGAAAATGAGTGTTCTGTACTTTCCGAGCAACTATGATGTAAAGGTATAGCTTTGATACGTGCCTCAAGTTGTCGTACATTCCCGGAATAATTTCTTTGCATATAAAATAAATTATTTCAAATAAAATGAAGGAACGATGCCAGTAAATTAATTTTTTATCAGTCTGCAATTATTTCAATAAAACTAAATGTAACAAGTTTAGAAAAGGTGGGGTAGAATTCTTAATTATCATCATTGCCCGATCTTCAAATGATTTCACTATGCAGACTTCAAGTGAAAATATTTTGTATAATAAGTTTTGAATTATAATTAATGTGATAAAATAATTCATAACATTTTATTCATAATTTTTTTCTATAAAAGATTATTCTTAGAATGATTTCAGAAGCATTAACATCATAGACTCTAACACTTTATTCCTCACAACATATATACAGATGAACAAACTTTTCAAAGGAAATGTATATCGATGGAGTCACTTAAACCTTTAAATTATAAACGTACATAAAACTTATCTTTATAGAAACATTGTGAAAAAACTAAAAAGGCTAAGAAATGATCTATATAAAAAAATGCGTATATTTCGAGCTATCTTCTGTTGATCAAAATCTATCTGTGATCGAAAAGTCGCGCAACCCTTGAAAAATATTTTGCTTACTAAAATACAAACATGATTCAAATTACAAACATAAACTAAATTGAAAGAGTAACAATCGCTCAAAACTGAGCGAAAATTAACATTGTTACAGAAGATATTCAAAAAGTGAACCTTTTTCTCGGATGCAAAGACATATACGTTTTTCCAAATTGGATACCCCTCTTCTCAATGTTGGAACACATATTTTTTGAATCTCGTATTTAATGTTTGTTTTCATGTCAACGATGGAGTGTGGAATGTTTTTGCGAACTATACGAACACAAACAATTGTGAACACGATAAGCGATGAAAACACAATTGATACATTTTTTTGTGATTCTATGAATTAAGGACCATGGATGAATTAACACCATCCTATAGATAATGCCTAAGAACTGAGTTTTGATGTCACAGCAGATCGGCTGATCATCACCAGTTTTAGACCGATTACATCCAACATGTAACTTTCACAGTTGTTTACTTTTGATTGAATACTTTAAAAAGTTGCTTACTATTTTAAGAGTTGTTTCCAATTTTAAGAAGTAGTGTAAAAAGTAAGTAAAATATAAACTCTCCATTAAATTGATATATGAATGGAGTGATATGTGAATTTATGAATTGTGATACATTAATATCTGATAGAAAGTAAAATATGCACAAATATTAGAATTGTTAATTTTTATTAGTCTTACAGTTTCTTTATATGACGATATATAATTTATTTATTTATTCAGAAATTAAAGTGAAACAAGTAAACGAAAATTGTTTATTAGACATTAAAAATTCTTCACTAGAAATTTTCCCTTCAAAAGTATTAAAAAAAATTTGCGAAAAAAAAATCGAAGATATTTTTTTCTTTTGAAAATTCGTAAACGTAACTTCTATTAATTATCTTTAAATGCAGTCCCTGCCCTTAAAAACACCAAAACATTTTTAAATATTAAATTAGCTCATAAATTTCATATCTAAAGGATTCAACATTTTTAATTTATGCGACTTCGAAAGGAATAAACTTTTTAATATACTGGTATATCGATCAAGTCATTGAAAACACTCGAATGATCAATCTATTCGCTGATATTTAATTCATTTTTAAGCTTCGTTTTATTTTTATTTCGCTTTGCATTTCAAAGAAAGAGCACAAGAAAAAATTTTTCCTCTGGAATGCATGATTTTTTTTTTTTTTAAATCCTGAAGAAAAGCGGATCGAAAAAAAGGAGGATACGATAGAAAATGTCTATTTTGTGTTATCTGATGTTCTGTGCTTTAAAAGTGCATTTGAAGAGAGAATGTTCTGTGCTTTCCCTGAACTCTCACTTGTCTGACATTCCCAGGATGATTTCACAGGATGATGCACACAATGTAAAGTTTTTCAACTGAAATGGAGAAAGATGGGAGATTATTTTCTGTTTTTCATCAATCTGGGTTTACTCCCTCAAAAAATTTTTTTAAAAAAATAGCGGGAGAGGAAGTTTACAACGTAAGGAACATAGATCTAGTGGTTTCTAAGTCCTACATGAAGTGAAAAGTCTCGGGTCTAGCAATGGTAAAACATTCTTTTGGTCAATAATCGCTTTTATTCTGAAACATAATTTCTTTCAAGAGGGATACACTTATCCCAATGGTCCTGTAACATTTGAATACAATTCATATAGTAGATTTCTCAAGGTCTCCAATGCATGTTTCACATTCCTTATTTGAAGAAAATACCTTTTTTTGGAACCACCTCTTCAAGTTAGGAAACAAATAATAATCTCTGGGGAACAGATCTGGATAATACGGCGAATGTTGGAACAATTTGCACTACAATTCATTCAATTTTGTCACCGCTTTCATTGATGTGAAAGTGTCTTTGTGAAACAGTACTTTTTGTTTCGCCGTATGTGGCCATTCGTTCTTGATTTAAATGTTTAAACGATTCCATAATGCTGCATAATACTCTTCAGTAATTATATTTCCTTTATCAAGATGGTCGATAAATATTATACCATGTGTATCGCAAAAAATACTGGCTAAGATCTTTCCAGCTGATTTTTGAGTCTCTGGTCACTTTGGGTCACTTTAAACCGGTTCCAACTACTCAGGTGATTGCTTATTGGACTCAGATGTGTAGTGATGGATCCATGTTTCATTCATTGTTACAAATTGGTGCAAAATCTCATTTTTATAACGCTGCAATATCGCCAAGTTGCGCTCTGAATTATCAACACGTTGCTGTTTTTTGTCTTTTGTTAGGACACGCGGCATCCATCTCGCACAAAGATTTTTCTAATGCAAATGTACATGCAAAATATTTCTCACACATTCTGTCGATATTTTTATATTCCAGCTATCACTATCATTTTAACTTTGGTGTCATCCAAAAAGAAATATTTTCGATATTTGTGGTGTTTTCTGGACCTGATGCCTCAATTGGACGTCCAGAACTTGCTGCATCATTTGTGCTGGTATGACTACATTTAAATTCAAGCATGGGTGTTTGTTGTCGATGGAACAGATATGCCGCAATGCTTCACAAGTTTTTCTTGAGTTTGGACTGTATTTTTTTTTCGCCAAAAAACAATGTTTAATCAAAACACGTAATTCTTTTTCGTCCATTGTTTTCACAAACGCAAAAGTAATGTAACTTACACGACTGCAATTCGTAAAGTAATAGCCGAAATATCAAGTAAATATGACACGAATCTTTTGAAGTATGGCACATTAAAGAAAACATATGGATAAATTGTTTGTGCTACTAGCTAATAGGGAGTTTTGAAACATTTTACTCCATGTAGTAGAAACATTCATATGCAACAATTTTTTATAACACGTTTTCCAAACTTTTTTTCGGGAAAAAGGAGTTCTCTACGAAAGATCACATATTGTTAGTTTTATCTATGGGATTTTATTTTCTCCTATAATTTAGCTACCTTACAAACAAACAAACCTGCTAAAGGGAATACATATATCAATCTAGTCACTAAAAACTTTTGAATCATAAATCTATTTGCTGACACTTAATTGATTTTAATCTTTGTTTTATTTTTATTCTCATGAAAGAGCATAATGGAAGAGTCTTTCCATTTGGATGCCCCAGTTGTTTTTTGCTGTAAAAGAAGGTAAATAGGGAACGAATTGGGAGAAGAATTACAAAGGAAACCGATAAAAAGTATATGTTCTGCATTTTCTGAGACGAAGAAATTATCGGAATACAAAGGTGTGGTGAAGGTGATCCACAGGGTTTCCGTAAAACATTTCTCTCCCTGATTATACGATTTATTCATATTCGCTATACATAAGATATACATGTAAAACTGGTGTCAAAATGTTGGAATCTAACCAAATTGTTTGTTGCCAGTTTCCGTGACTGTATTTTGGCAGTGTCCGTGTCTAGGAAACAGAATGTTCACAAATCAGGGGGTATGCTCAGTGTGTCCTGTAGTATCACTAGAATAATTTGGCATCTGTTTGGGCCTCACGTGAACTACAGATACCAAAAGTGTCTCGTGATACCAGAGGTCACACTGAGCTTTTTCCTGATTTGTGAACCTTTCCGGTTTTCTGGACACTGACACTACTACACCACAGCCACTTTACGGAAACTTGCAACAAAAAACTTGGTTAGTTTTCCAACATTTTGGCATCAGTTTCAGATCTCTATCTTATATATAGCGAATAAGAATGAATTCTGTAGCCACAGAAAGATTTTTCAGACACCCCGCATAATTTGCGATATGTGAATTTCCGAGACGCCAAATATACAGAAATAATAGAATAGTTTTTTTGTTTTATTAGTCTTACAGTTTTTTCTCGATAACGATACTTTGTTAATAAGTTTATTTAAACAATAAAATGTAATAAATATTAGGCATTTTCAAATGAAACCCGTTCGCAGTCGCGTGCACATGCGTGAGTTGGTGCTTAAGATGGGAAATGCGCATGAGCAAGTAACATCATATGTATGCAGCATGCATTGCGTTGTGAAACGGTTATTCTGCTTTCGTTGTTTGAAGGTGGCAGTACGTTAAAGATGTCTGGAGCGATTACGAACAGGTCCAAACAAGATCAACATGCAGTAATACAGATTTATCTGCAGGGGGAAGCACGCCTGTTGAGATTCATTGGAGAATGGCTGTTGTGTATGAGGAAAAGTGCTTATCAAAGGCAACCGTTACGGATAGGTCGCGAATGTTCGCAACGGTTGAGAGGAAATGACGGATTGGCAGCATCCTGGTGAGGCGCACAAAGTTGTTATCGAGACACTGATTGTGGATATTGACACAGCGGTCAGGATGAACCGTCGGCGAAGAATTCGTGGTTTGGCAAGTGAATTAAATGTTAAAGCAATAACCGAAATCTTTCTTAACCGACGGCATTTGACACCTTCCCAAACAATGGGATGCTTGTCTCAACACAATGTGTGACTTTATCTAAAGAAATGTGTATACTGCAAGTTATATATACTATTATTTCTATTTCATTGAGTTTTGTGTTTTCTTTATTCATGTACTGCATACTAGAACTGTCGAACGGGTTTCGTCTGAAGGCGCCTCATAAATCAATACTTTTAATTGAACATTAAAAAACTTTCCCATTTAAAATATTTATTTTAAATGAGAAAAAAAAATTGCCAAGATGAATTTTTTTCCTGGAAAATCGTAACCAAAAATTTCTATTCATTTTCTATTAAATACAATCAACGACCTTCAAAATATTAAAAAACATTTTTTTTAATTTTAATAATTAGCTCATAAATTTTATATCTAAAAGTTGTAACATTTAAACTGAAGGCGCCTCATAAATCAATACTTTTAATTGAACATTAAAACTTTCCCATTTAAAATATTTATTTAAATGAGAAAAAAAATTGCCAAGATGAATTTTTTTCCTGGAAAATCGTAACCAAAAATTTCTATTCATTTTCTATTAAATACAATCAACGACCTTCAAAATATTAAAAACATTTTTTTAAATCTTAATAATTAGCTCATAAATTTTATATCTAAAAGTTGTAACATTTAAACGCATGACTTACAAATGAACAAACTTTTTAATATACTTCCATATCGATCGAGTCACTGAAAACTTTTGAATCATCAGTCTATTCAGTGTTACTTAATTCACATCTAATCTTTCTTTTATTTTACATTTTAAAAAATATACACAAAACGAAAGTTTTTCTTCTTGAATGATAGACATATTTTTTTACCATAAAAGAAAACGAATTGGGAGAAAAATATAAAAAGATAAGTGAACCGATAGAAAATGTGTGTTCTGCGTTTTCCTTGACGTAGAATTTATCGGAACAGAAAGGGGTGGTGCTCCGGGAGTCCGAAAGGCGTCGGCGCAATCGACTCCACAAAAACTCTCTCCCTTCCCGGAGAAGTTCGTGTGTCCGTTTTCTTCACAGGAGAAGAGCTTCTCCATCTGATTTGACAGACCATTTCGAAATAGAGCCTGGAGGAACAACGAACGCTGCGATGCTTTATCCGCACACTCACAGAAGAAGGATTTGCACGGAGAGGTGAGTACAAAGTTTTCACTCCGATGGCAATGAAAATAGAATACTATAATGATACATTTATAATACTATGCATAAAAACGACCGAGAAACAAATGCTTTGTTCTTTCTCTTATTAATTTGAAGAATTACAATTGTTGATTAAAATATATATGTATATATATTTGGTATATATAGATGTATATATGTATATATATCTATGTATATATATTTCTGGCATTAATATTGAATTGCAATGATTCAATGTGACTGTTTTTAATTTCTTTTTAATATTTTGTGCATAACACGCGGGAAATAAATGTACAGAGCGGGAAGTACAAAGTTTTCACTCCGTTGGCAATGAAAAAATAATAATATAATAATACATTTATAGTACTTATGCATAAAAACGACCAAGAAACAAATGCTTTGTTCTTTCTTTTATTAATTTTAAAAATTACAATTGTTGATTAATATATATATATATATATATATATATATATTAATATTGAATTGCAATGATTCAATGTGAATGTATTTTATTTTTTTTGTGCATAACATGCGGAAAATAAATGTACAGAGCGGGAAGTACAAAATTTTCACTCCGATGGCAATAAAAATATAATAATATAATAGTACATTTATAATACTGTGCATAAAAATGACCGAGAAACAAATGATTTGTTATTTCTTTTATTAATTTTAAGAATTACAATTGTTGATTATAAAATATATATGTTAATACTGAATTGCAATGATTCAATGTGGATGTATTTATTTTCTTTTTAATATTTAGTGCATAACATGCGGGAAATAAATGTACAGAGCGGGAATTACAAAGTTTTCACTCCGATGAGAATGAATATATCATAATGGAATAGTACATTTATAATACTTTGCATAAAAATGACCGATAAATAAGTACTTTATTCTTTCTTTTATTAATTTTATGAATTGCAATTTCTCTTTTTTTTTTTAATTATTAGCAATGAATTACAATGATTCAATGTGAATGCATTTATTTTCATTTTATTATTTCGTGCATAATATGCGGGAAATAAATGCACGGAGCGGTGAGTACAAAATTTTCAGTTCGATGGCAACGAAAATACAATAATACAAGTTAAATATGCATACATTTATAATACTTTTCATAAAAACGACTGCGAAATAAATGCTTTATTCTTTCTTTTTTTAATTTAATAAAATTGTTGATTTTTTTTTTAATTATTAATATTGAATTACAATGATTGAATACGAATGTATTTATTTATTTTTTAATATTCCGTGCATAATAAGCGGGGATCCACGGAGTGGTGAGTACAAAGTTTTCACTCCGATGACAATGGAAATATAATAATAGAAGTTAAATATGCATACATTTATAATACTTCGTATAAAAACGACAGAGTAGTATTTTCTATATTCTTTCTTTTATTAATTTTACGAATTAGAATGCTGATTTTTTAAGTATTATTATAAGTATTGAATTACAATTAAACAAAGTTAATGTATTTATTTTCTTTTTAATATTTTGCGCATAGTAGGTGGTAAATAAATGCTCGGAACGGTGAGTAGAAACTTTTCACTCCGATGGCAATGAAAATATAATATTAGAATAGTACATTTATAATACTTTACACAAAAATGAGCAAGAGATGTGTGCTTTATTCTTCTTTATAATTAATTTTACTACTTACAATTACGGTTTTTTTTAATTATTAGTATTGAATTACAATGATTCAATGTGAGTGTACTTATTTTCTTTTTAATATTTCGTGCATAATATGCGGGAATACGTCGAATTTTTGATTAAAATTTGTAAAGCATGAATTTTTCTATTTTAATAATTTTCAGTACATAATTAACAACTCAGTCAGAGAAAAACACTAATACAGAAGGTGTTCGCACTTTATGGAAACACTTGTCATAGTTACTTTCTATGCATAAATTATGTTCTTGAAATGCTTTAACTCTATTGGATAACTGTTTTTCTTTTCTATAGCCCTGACTCGATATTTGCATGACAGAAAACTTTTTCTTGGTACAGTCATGTCAATTTTCTCTCACACCTCTAAGGCGGCTTTACAAAGACCTTTCAATATTCATGGATAGCGTTTTCCTAACTATCGCTTAATGCACCCAAATTCACATAAGACTACGGGGATGTATCTGGTGATTTTAAAGGTATTTCTTCAATGGTAATTCTTTATTTCTAATTGTGGTTCGTTATTTCTAATTGTGGATCGTTATTTCTAATTGTGGTTCTTTATTCACTAAATATGTGGCAGTTGACTTGCTTGTGTGAATGAAGGCTTTGTCAATATGAAAGTTATCGTTATAGATACCTTTTTCATATAAAGTTAGAATTTCTTCTTTAACAATATGTTCTAAAATTATTTATTGGTAATAGGGTGAAGTTAATTTAGCGTTACTTGATACTTATTTCAGGTTTAATTTACTTTTATAACAAAATTCAGACACAATCACGAATCCTTTTGAAAACTTTTGTTTATATTTCGGAGTGTTTTTTTCATCCAGGATTGATTAAAAAGATGCACTTTTTTGTTATAGCTACTTAAATAAAGCCATGATTCACACAGTTACAGTAGTACCACATTTTTTTTTAATCACCAGCTAGATGCTTGTTAAAGCGAGCGTTTTTAAGATGCCATTCATGAATATGGAAAAGATTTTCGAAAGCTCCCTAAGAGGTGAGGGAGAAAATTCGCATGATTGTACTAAGATATTCTCTATTAATTTGGAAATTAGATGCCAACGTTACAGCTAAGAATCAAAGCTATCCAACAGAGTCAAATTCTTACAATTTATACGGCATTTATGAGTAGAAATTAAATGTGAAAACCGTTTACATGAAATGCGAACGAACTTCTGTATATCTGCGGAAACTCCTTAATATATTAATTAAACAGAGTTTAATTATTCCTAAGTTCTGTTTTTAATCATAATTTTAATTTAGTATATGAAAATACCACAACCTATTTTAGAAATGTATCTTAGTACATATGCTGAAAGCCTCTGCGAATTTCAAGGATCTAATTTATTACTAACAGGTCTATAAAAAATTCAGACACCAAAAAGTAATGAAAACTTTAGAGCAACTCTACTTCAAAACGTGTTTTTTCCCCCTCGCTTTCACTTCCAGTAGTTGAAACAGACCTTCAATGGCGTAACGTCAATTATTTTTTCTGACATTCAAATATAAAAAACAAAATGGTAATCTTAATATCGGGATTATTCCCAGTATTCGGTCAAACGCAGCGTGCCTGACAGGTGCGCTGTCAAGCATTAGAGTAGACTGCCTTGGAAATTGCTTGGTGTTTTACTTGTTTGTAGGTTAATGAATGAGATTTTTAAAATCAGATTTAAAATAGTCTAGCTTTTGATTTCCTAATAAAAGTCACTAATCACTTTAACGGCGTTAGAATTGAGTTAATTAGATGCTAATGACGATTTAAAAACAAGTGCCTGTTAGGCGCAAACTCGGAAATTCAGGGATGTACCTGACGGAGGGTTAAGAAATGTTGGGAGAAGTTGATAATTAAGAATGTATATCGCAATAGGAAATTCTCCTAGAAGAAACACTTTAAATGCAGTAACATGTTTCGCCTTTTTTCTTGAAATGCGGATTTTTGATTAGGTCACATTTATATACGATTCTTGCTTTATGATTTTAAGTCCAAGAACTTTGTCTGGGTCATCACATTTAAACACATTGATCTTACTGCTACATCATCGTAAAGGGTTTTTGTTGTAATTCCTATCACAAAATTCTTAAATAGAAACAGGCAGCAGCTTTGGGACTATGACACTGCTAACTGCTGGTGAAAAAATTAGCATTTTCCTCACTAATTTGTTATAAAAATATCCTATGCCTTTCTGTTTGTTTACGTGAAATCCGCATCGTGCTATTTTCTACCTATTTCGAATTATTTAATTTTTATTTATTTTGTGACTTTTGAATCACACGTGTTTAATAAATCTGCATAACAAAAACACGCAGCCACAGAAGTTAAATTTCCACAAAATGGTTAATACAAAATTTCGACTCCGATGGCAGCGGTAATATAAAATGTAAGGTACATTAAATTTGCATTCATGCATATAAATGCGAACTATTTTAAATATCAACAGCCGAAATATATAAAATCCCCGCACAAACTGGCATGAAAAATTTAGAATAGATGGTTTAGAAACAAATACATTTTTTTTTCATTATGCGCAACGATGATTACGATGCAAATCGAATGCTTTATGAGAAATAAACATGCATATACAATTTGTGTATAAAGTAATTGAAAAATAGAATCATTTTATGATTTCGTAAACGAAATAGTAGGATTCTTACATGCATTTAACTTTATTTCATTGAATACTTTATTCCACATAATGATTCTAAAATTCTAACCAAAAATTTTACTTTATTTTCTTTTAACTATGAAAAAAAAAATTAGTGTATCTCACTGTCATTTTCTACGCTAATGGTACGTAACGGAGGTACAATATGTTTCAGTAGAGCACAAGATGCATAATATGACGATTTTATTAATAAAATATCCATAAAATACAGATTACAATAATAAAATTGCTTTTATAAATAAAAAATCATTAAAGGTGATCCAATGGAAGATAATCTCGAGAAAATCATATTTTCACTGTTTTAACTTAATAGACAATCTAGCATTATCAGAACAAAATAATACATCCTGCATGTAAATACGATAATTTAACAAGAATATATTAACAGGACCTCCCAAAATGATTGAAATACGCTTCAAATTTTTTATTTGTAGATTCGTGGACAATGTAAAATGCAAAAGTGTTCAATATAAAGTACGTATTAAGATTATTTTGATAAATTAGTTCTACTATCAGGATTTCTTTTAAAAGTTACACTTTTTAAATTTTTATATGGCTCTTGGGTCTTATAAGTTATATTTAGAAAACCTTACTGTATGCTCTGAGAAGTATCAACAGTATAAATTCCATTCTTATACGACCAAAATACGACCAAGTTAAAGTGAATATTTTAAATTTTATGAATTGTTGGAGCTTTCCGTCACTAAAAGTGTGTTCTACTAGTTTGACCAGATGATTCAAAATAGATTTGTTATGATAATTATGTCTTAAGCCACTGAGAATAGAAAAATTGTTCCAATTACAAAAAAATGGTACAGATCATATGTAGGTTAATCAAATGTAGGTTTCATCTATGGCGTTTGTTTTACAAATAGCTACATAAATAGTAAAATATAAAATTTACTTTTTTATATCACCCCTAGGTCATATAATTTATATTTAAGAGAAAATTTTCCATGCTCTGACAAATAAAACAGTTCCAAAATTAGAACTTACGACTTGTGATGCGTTTAATTTTATGAAATGTCGTCTCTTTCAGACACTAAACACAGAAAACTCTTTTTCAGACCCAGAGAGCTCCAAAATTTTACAACATTAAAAATAACATAATTTTGCACGTTTCGGTCATAGGAAAATGGAAGTTTTAACGTTTTATATATGAGACCACGAATAAAAAATTTTTATACATAATCTATAGGGCCCGAAGACCATATAAAAAGAATTTTCGTATTTTAATAAGTATACAACCCTTTGGGAAGCACAATTCCTATGTAAATTCTATAAGTGTTTTATATAGTTTTTCAATTGAAAATATGTTTCTATCGAATATTTACAAGAAATCAATAGCAACCATCCGTTTGGGCAGAGGAAAAGCAAAGATCAAGCTTTGAAGAGGAGTTAGACAAGGAGACACCATTTCGCCTAAGCTTTTTACTGCTGCCTTAGAAAATGTTTTAGATTGAGCATTGGGATGTCTCTTCCGAATGTGTGGGCGTTCTAAAGTAAACAGGCCGTTCTAATTATGAACACAAGTTTAATATGGTAACATAAAGTTGACATGACGAGGACAGATGACAAGCACAGGAACATAAATCAACATAAAAGATTATTCATATTTTTCAAGATTCATGACCGGTAACATTTACGGCCATTTTCATAACCAATTCTGGTTTCTCATATCACAAACGACGTTCTTCGCCGCTGACGTTCTGCGTTCTACTGCCGCGCTTTTTGTTTTTTCCAGAAGGGGGCGCTACTAGATCAAGAAAAGGCATGCGCAATCCTCACAAGCATACAAAGGGATTAGAATAAATAGGGAACATCTAAGTCATAATCGGTGAGATGACGACATTTTAATTTCCCGTGACACAGCCCTGAAGAATTTTAAGATGTGTTAAAAGTTTTGTCAGAATCTGGCATTAAAAATAAATTAGGAAAAGACTGAGGCGATGTTTAATTTGTTTGCACCAAAAAAGAAGATCGTGTACTGAGATCATATACTGAGATTTAGGAAGGGCAGAGTTATGTGTATCTTGAACAGGAACTAACATCGAACAACATCATCATGAATGAAATCAATAGAAGAATAAGAAATGGATGAAGGGCTTTTGGGAAGAGCAGTATTATTAGTATGAAGAGTAAAATGCCTCTTTGCTTGAAGAGAAATGAGTTTAACCGATGTGTTTTGCCGGCACTAACTTATGGAGCAGAAACATGGACGCTATCACTACGGATGGTACAAAGATTACAAATAACACAATGAAGTATGGAAAGATTTATGTACGCATAACGAGAAAAGACAAAAAAAATATCCTGGTTAAGAAGTCAAATAAAAGATTTTGATATCAGCGAGAGAATTAAATATTTAAAGTGGAAGTGGGCTGGACACATATTGCAAGAAGAACAAAATAATAGATGGTGTGGAAATACCCTACAGTATTTTCCCAGAGATGTAAAACGACTAAGAAGACGACCTCAGGTACGAAGGAGCGACGGGAAGAGAAAAGCGGCTGATATATATTGGATGACCAAAGCACTAGACATGAAACAATGGAGGAATCTGAGATTGACCTACATCCAGCCGTGGATTGAAAACGGTTGATGATAATGATGATGATATACAAATAAAGTAAAATTTTGTGTTTTGTTAACGTACTTTATCCTTCAGATCGTCCCAATTAAAGATGCCAATGATCCGATTTCAGATTAATTTGTCCAAGACAAATATGTAGTTATTCAGACATTGAAAAAAAAAATTCATATTTCAACAATTTTCCAACAACTTGAGTATATTTCAATAGTACTCAGTTTCTTCAAAGATATTCACTGCGATTTATAGTGTAATTTTCTCTCATTGTTGTGATCTTCTGAAGACGTATTTGGATACAAACAATATTTAAAAAAAAAAGAAGTATTAAAAGAACTGTTTATTTAAATGGAATAAATAAAAGAAACCGACGCATTTCTTTATGCAAATACCAGGACTGTCAAGTAGTAGCAAAAATCACATTTTTTCTGTTAAATAGCTTTTTAATTACGCCATCATTAAGTAGAATTAATAGCAGTAAAAACGGACCGATAACAATTTAACAAGAAAAAAATTAATGTCATAATAAAAAATATTAATTTTAATAAAATTTATTTTTACACATCTCTTTTCTGCGCTTACCATTTAACATGTTAGTCGAAATTGTTTTCGCGTATCAGACATGCCGCAAACTTTGAAATTGACAGCTCTAATCTATACATCTGTAAGTACATATAAAATTGGAGTGTCTGTGTGTGATTTTCAGAGAAATATCTAAGTTCATTGGACTATTAAGGCAACTTGAAATCAAATATAACATTAATAATTTGTTTTGTTTGTCTGCCTGTCTGTATGTGCGTTTGTCCAGAACAGGCCTCTAAACGGTAAATAATTAACGCCAAATTTATCAGGGGTAAATAAAGAATGTTTTGGGATACAATCCGCAGTTTGTCGCATCGCGATTTCTAAAATAGTTTCTGAGAAAACAGGTAAGAACTGGGGAAATCAATCAGTTAACCAACCTTTCAATACTCAAAAACTGGTGAACTAATTGAGGTATTTTCAGAAATCGTACGGCGATTGAAAGGTTCAATTAAGATTTATAATGATAATAATTAGCTTATGACATACATTTTAATTTAAATACTAGATTGGTCAGTATACGAAACTAATATTCTATAATCGGGTTCAAAGCTCTGACACCAGGTTTATTTTTTCTTAAGGTTTGTTTGGAAAAACCGAAGATCCGCTAGTCTGCAATAATAAAGATACATATTTGTGTGTTTGCATGTTTGTCTACAGTTTCCTGAAGAAAGCTGCGCGCGCAGGGCTATACGATTTAGAAGAAAGGTATCTGTGTGCCTGAAATTATTCACCTTGATGATATATATTTTATTTTTATTACATATTTTATTTAATTGTTTATGCGGAATTTTTAGCGTTTTTTCGCGTTCCACGGCAATTTTTTCACATTAGTAAAAGATGTCCGGTTTCAACCTTTTAGCTGAATAAAGTAATTTTTTTCTTAGTTTCAATAAACTTTAATCGGAATTCGTACATTGATTTTTGAATTTGGTGCGATTTTTTTATACAGTCTTTCTTCTGTCGAAAATAAGGACTTTGCTTTTCTTTTTAAAATATCTATTTAAAATTGCCCTACAATGTTGAATTCCTAAACCACTAGCTTTATAGATATAGTTACGATTTCAAAAATGTTTTAGATATTGTTCTTCATCATATTAAAAGTTATTTACGTCAAAATTAGGATTTTGGTAGAAGTTACGAAATTTAAATTTTTCATACGGTCCCAGTGTCCTTTGCTTAGAAAGCTTTTTCCATGCTCCAATTCAATTCAATTTAATTCAACCAAGCAGGGAGGCCTACCATATGGCTTAATCTCTACAATCCCTGCTCGGCAAGTTTATTAAAAAAAATACAAATTACAAATGAGGCCATTAGGCTGTTGCATAATTACCATAATTACATTACAATAGGTTCACATTTGGCTGCGTTTTTGTAAGTTCATAAGAGTTTATGATTTAGAGTTCTCATTGGATGGTGTTAGTTACATTATTGTTTAAGTCCTATTTACACTTTTGATTGTCATGAACAAGAAAGTTCATCAGAGTTTATGATTTAAAGTGTTCACAATGAATGGTGGTAGTCAGATGATATATTAAGTTATATTTACACTGCTGATTGTTATGATTAAGAGTTCACTATGGATGAGGGACGTTTGATGAAGACGTAATATTCTTTTTATACTGTTGAGGATTGTTTTCAAGAGCTTACAGTGGATGTGGGGGGGGGGGGGGGTTGGTGGAAACTTAGAGTTTTGGTTATGCTTTTGAAAAATGGTTCGATTTTTTTTGAGTGTTTGGGAGGTTGTTGATTAGTCTTCTTCGTCCGTGGAGTAGTCCACTGGTGGGAGTTGGAACATAAGTTGATTGCGTTCCATGAGAGAAATGCAGTCTATTATTTTTTGCAAGGTTCTTGGTTGTTTTTGAATTACATAAAACCAGTTCGACAGAGGGAGTGAGGCTGGTTTCCTTACCTGCAGTGTTGCTGTCAATGGACAATCCAAGATGAAATGGAGTGATGTGCCGCGGGCTCCACATGTGCAGCGGGAGAATGGGGATTTGCCGAACATGCAGGTAGTGAGGAAATGGGCCATGGTTAGATCCGAAGATGTACAGGTTTCTGTGGTGTAGTAGGAAATTTTCTGCTACTTTCGGACGGAGCGAGTAGGTATACCTTCCTGTGAGTTCCAGATCCCAGAGTTGTTGCCATTTTTTAAGTAGTTGAATTTTCTGTGAGCGTTTTAGGTGTGATGGAGGAAGGAGTACGAATTTCTTTATTGTCGTTGTTGATGTTTTTGTGGCTTGTTTTGCTAACTCGTCTGCCCTTTCATATCCCC
Source organism: Maratus michaelseni (assembly GCA_963931845.1). NCBI lineage: Eukaryota > Metazoa > Arthropoda > Arachnida > Araneae > Salticidae > Maratus > Maratus michaelseni. The sequence continues at coordinate 195,543,231 of OZ007594.1, forward strand.
TTACACCAGAGTGGCCCTTGACCCAGTTGAAATATATGGATTTTTTAGTTTCTTGTAGTTGCGAGATGATTTGTGAGACTATTGTTGTTTTGGTGGAGATGTCTTCCAGCGTCATGAGACCCGAAAGACTGTCTGTATGTATAGCAAACGTTTGGGGCGAAGTGGATGAGGCCCATGTTACCGCGTCTTGGATTGCTTGAAATATTGTATTTTCTTGGTTTATTGTGTTTGGTGAGTTTTTATTATGTTGTCATCTTTATACGCACAGAAAGCGTACGCTGTTCCCTCATCCGTTTTCGACCCGTCTGTGTAGATGTTGATTTCTGGTGGTGTTTTTGCTTCTTCTAGGGATTTGTAATAAGTTATCGCAGTGTTTATGTGACTTTTTATCGATTTTGGTTGGTAAATGTCTGGACTGTTGTTTCCCACTGGTACTCCTAGGCGTAGGACCTTGCCTAGCGTTGCTGTTTGTTCTGTTTTTAAACGGATTGGAGGAATGTCCGTTAATACGCAGAGTGCTGCTGTGGAGGTTCTTTTGTAGGCACATGATGTGGTTGTACAAAAGTGTAATTTTTATTATTTTATTTGTGGAAAAGTTTTTTAAAAATAAGTTATAGTATACGGGAGCCATTTAAAAATTTTAATTTCGTAGCATTTGCAAGAATAACTGTTTTGACGTAAATGGCTTTTAATATGATGAAGAACAACATTTGAAAATTTTTGAATTTGGACCTTTACCTCTAAACTTGGTGTTTTATGGTTTTGGAACAATGGCTATTGGTCAATGAAAAAAAGGTAAGCATCCTGTATAGCGTAAAAATTTTTAAAGATATCTTTAATCAACAATAAGTTGATTGAAGAAACACCAATGCGAAGTCATATCACATATTCTAACAAAAGCGAAATTATCATTTTATTGAACATAAAATACAGCTGACATATAAAACTCTTAAAATAGCCATCAGCTAAAACATTTTTGTTTATGCTCATGAACCCAAATTTCACACAGGATTTTTCTTACTCAGGATCTCCAAACCACTAAAGTATGAAAAAAATCAGAGTGTACCACATATACCTCTTGTCTTAAAATATCTCAGCATTGTGCGAGTCTCTCTGAAATTTTTGAGATACGTTTAAATGGTAAAGGTTAAACTTACCAAACTCTTAGAAGTGATCAAAGTGGTCCTTTCCAAGATTAATGCACTTTTGTAGGCGAATTTTCAAAAGATTAATTGCCTCAAGCCATCCATTTTTTCGAATCAATGAAAAATATGCTTTTATAGCCTCATCAAATTCGTCTTCGTAATGTAAACGACGCCCACATAATTTGTTTTATTAAAAAATAGCCAAAATTCACACATACCAAAGTCAGGAGAAAAGGGTGATTGTTCTATCACTTTGATAGTTTTTTGTTGCTTTAAGAATTTCGACTGCTGAATGAGAAGACGCATTGTCATGGTGAAGCGTGATTTCACTAATATTCACCTCATGAATAATTTGTGGAAGACACTTAGTGTTGTACCAGTTAGCTATAACTGTTTTTTGTCTCTCTAGTGTTATAGCTTTGACCAGCCCTGTAGTTTTCAAGAACAAGGCATGCATTACTTTTTTTCCCGTTTGTCGTTGTCTTTTCAAACCATTGTTTGTTTGGGGTAATCTTCAAAGACCACTCTACTTTCTTGACGTGGTGGAAAGCCAAAAAAAAGGAAGTTGTCTCATCGCCAGTTATGATTTTAGAAGTAATGCAGTAATAATCATCATTAAGTAATTTTAGGGTTTCTTTACTGATTTTGACACGGTCCGCTTTTAGGTGTTCTTTTAAATTATATATGGGACCTAACGACAAACTATTTTTTACATGAAGTTCTTTATGGATAATTTTATGCATAGCTGCGAATCCAATGTTAAGCTCCTTCAGTATCAGTTGGTAGCTACAGCGACTATCATTGATTAACATCTTTCGTATGGCTGACACATTTTCTGGGACTACAGAACACAGAGGTCTTCTTCTTGTGTGCTCTTCATTTAAGAGAGACTTTTGACCTCTTCTAAATTCTGGAAACAATCTGAATACAGTGGAACGAGATGGATCTTCATTTCCATATGCTGCTTGTAGATGTTCAAGGCGTTTTATCTTGATTTTTCTTGATTTAGCCCTTTTTTAAAGTCGTAAAAAATCATGTCATAATGATCTCGCATGAACTCCATTTTCTCTCTTTTCAAAATTTATTCTGCGATAGGTAAATTGAAATTGTTGCCACAAATTATTTTCTGCGGACATAATATTTGTCTAGTTTTATATAAAAATGATTAAAAAAGTAATGGATGTAATTATAAGTAAAAGCATTTAAAATGAATACAATATTAGCCCAAATATTGGGCTCTAACATAACCGATATTATTTTGCGATTCATCAATTTATTGACACCTTGCTTTTGATAATTAACACAGAAAATATTTTTATTATTATTATTAAGGCATTTTAGCATTATTGTTTAAACATCTATTCTAAAATATTTTAATTGAAAAAAAAAAAGTTCCTTGTTTAAAGTTAGTTTCTTGTATGAAAACCATATTATTCAATGAAAATCTTCAAAATAACTATATAAAACTTTTTTTTTCTTCCAACTTTCATGTGATCATTAAAAAATATATATTTTCTAATAATGATAAATAAACAAAAATACTTTCATTTTCCTTTTATTTATAACTTATGTTATACCAAATGCTATGATGAGCTGTTCAAAATGTGAATATTTTAAGTAAAACTATTCAACATCAAAGTGATAGTAATTTATTGCATTAAATAACATCTTTCTTTTTAAGATTATTTCATATATTTGAGTTATTTGGTTATTTAAGTAATGTAAGTTTTAATGAATCAGCAATGATTTGAAAAGTAAATGAGAATGAAATATATTCTCATGGGAGATATCTGTTTCTTCATTTATTTAAAGAACTATATGAAAGGGTTTTAAATTTTGCATCTTAGATTTCTTATGTCATTAACTTTAATTTTGCAATGTTTAATTTCGAATTTTCAATTTCTTATTAAATATGAAGATATATTTATATGATTGCTATAGTCACTTTTCTTATAGAATAAAATAAAATAAAAATAAAACATAAAATTTGCCTAAAATTGACAAATGAAAATATAGTCAAGAAAAACAAACTATGTACAAATAATGAACTATGTTAATGTATACTACAGTGTGTGCCCCCCCACCCCCTACAAAAATAAAAGCAAAAATAGTTTTATAAAAACACTCTTTTATAAGCAATGAATGTTTAGCTTAAAAATCACGCCCAATTTCATGACTGTAATTCATATATTTCCAAAAAATTCTTTATAAATACGTTAATTTGGCGTGGGCCTCGATTAGTGAGAATTCATAGATTGATTTACCCTTGGTAGAAAGTGCAACTAACAAATTTATTTAAATAATATGTAATTTTTGCCCTATTTCTTTTTTTAAGATAAGGTAACATTAAAAACAAAGCGTTATTTAAACTATCTATTCAGGATTTCTAATTTTTTCCTCAACGTATAAACATAATTCTAATATTAAATTATTAAATGATAAAAGAGTTTTTTATTATTATTACGCACTTTTTATATTTATATTTTCTACATTTTAGTGTTTAAAATAGTTCGTTGTTGTTATTTCACAGCCAGATTGAATATTTTGGTGAGTAGGTTTGACACATAATTAACTCCATTGCTTTTGTAAGTCGTTAACAGTTGTAATCATAAAGATTATTTAGCAATTTATCACTTGCCGCCGGCTAACTGAAAAATGCCCTAAAATCAATTTATTAATTTATAATTAGGTTCTAAAAATATTAAAGTGTTGTATTTTCGGCGCAAACACACCTGTGTACAGAATTTTCATAGTTTTAGCATAACATAAAATGAGTGAAAAATTTATATAAATTCCCCCCAATATACATAAGCCCATCAATAATTATTGTTTTCTGGAGTGAGGGAGCCAATAATAGAATCCAGTTACTTAAATCTTGCTGACGTAAAGGTTGGGTTTTTAAATTTTTAAATTCATTAGGTTTCTAATTGTAGAAATTACCAAGAGCTCCAGTGATATAGTCATGGTTAAGAGAATCAGGTATGCTCAATAGCCTTTTGCAAAATTTGGGATAAGAGTATACGCGTGAGGAAAAAAAATATCGTATTTAAGATACTTTTTAGAAAATAGAGGGCAAAATAATCACCCCACGAAAAATAATAAAGCATGCAATTAGAAAATTATAATTAACTAGTAAACTAAGTAAATTCGTTTTAGGTAATTTTCATTTAATTGGTTAGCGAACTTCATACTACAAATGGTGAGTCACCTAACAAATTCGAAAGATGTTTAGTTACGTCATTTACAGAATACACTAGCTATTTATTCAAAAACACTCATCTTCACATTCATCTTCACACATAAACTTGCTCAGCTTCATATTCACAATCTTACTCATCCTCACATTTATAAATACTCAGTTTGGAGGGAGGGTCCATATCTCCAAATAAGCCTTACTTAAAATAATTAAAGCATTTAGCTTTTTAAAATAACTATTTTAACATGTACATCTTCGTATTCAAGAAGTAGAAACGGGGGGGCGGGGTAATATTGTAATCGATCCTTATTGGAAAGAGTGCAATATTTAGACCTTTTAAAATACTTATTTTAACATTCACATCTTCGAATTTAGGTATGAAAAAACGGGGGTGGAGGAACATCAATCCAACTGAGCCCGACTATGGAATGAACCGAACAATTTAGCTTTTTAAAAATTAACATGTACTTCTTGGTAATAATTTATAGAAAGAACAAGAGAGGGTAAGAAAGCCTGACTTAACAGAGGAAGTAACGCATTTTAAAAGACATAAGATGGAACAGAAAGGGTTAAATACCAGTTTCTTTTTCTGAAAATCGAAAGAATATAAATGGCGCTGAAGGGGAGTGTTAAATACTGATGACAACAAGTAGAGGTATTAATAGGTTATTGCATAAAACTGAAATAAAAGCAGCATTGTTTAGTTTTCAAAAACGGAAAACGCTTTAAGTACAGAAGGTCGTTCGCACTTTATGGAAACGATTTTAAAAGTTAATTTCTACACATAAATGGCATAGTCCTTGCAACAATCTAACTTTGTTGGATAGCCTTGAATTTTGGCTATAGCTCTGGCTTAAAATTTCTATGATAATAGAATTTTCTTGTTACAGTCATGTCAGTTTTTCCCGATACCTCTTGTAAAAACTTTCGAAAGTCTTTTCAATGTACGTGAATTCATTTAAACAATCTAAATGCAGAAAAAGGTCATTGGTGAGGTGGGAGTGCGTCTAGTGATTTTACATGCATTTCATCAATTAATATACAATTTATTTCCGTTTAGGATTTTTTCTTTACCAAATATGCATCAGTTGAGTTACGGAAGAACGGCTGGGAAACTTTGTTCATATGAAGCACAAGTAATGTCTTTTTCATATAAAGCTGGAATTTCTTCTTCAAAAATGGGTTCAAAAATATTTTACTGATAATAAATTAAATCATCTGAGCTTTACTGTATTTTTTATCTTTAATTTAATTTCATAACAAAGTCCAGCAGCAATCATGGATTCTTTTGAAAATTTTTGTTTACGTTCACAAATCCATTTCTTTCTTTTTTTTCTATTAATTGATAAAAATTGTTCTTCTTTTGATACACTCAATTGAATAAAGCCATGTTTGATCCAGTGTTACGATAAAATTTTATTTATTACCACCAACGTGTTAGTTAAAGCGTGCGTTAGAATGCGCTATCCACAACACATTGGAAGACTTTGGAAAGTTTTTCCAAGAGGTGTGGGAGAAAATTGATATGATATCATATCAATTTTCTCCCATACCTCTTTGAAAACTTTCCAAAGTCTTCCAATGTTTTGTGAATATTGTAGCAAGAGAAAAATTGACTATGTTGCAAATTTAGATCCAGTGATATAATCAAGAGTCGGGGCTATACATTAGAGTAAAATTGTCGCAAAGATTAGGGCATATATGTTCAGAAATTACTTGTGAAAATCGTTTCCACAAAGTGCGAACGACCTTCTGTATATACACATTAGCTCATTCATAAACGATAAGAGTCACTTTCAGTATCATAACTTTTTGAGCAGATATCGAGCAAGACATAATATAGAGAAATCGAAAATCAGAACTATTTATGCAGACGCAGTGCAAAGGCAATGTATTACGAAATCGAAGGTAATTTAAAAGAGACAAAATGTCTGAGAAGAAAGCAAAAAGTTAGAGATGAAAGCACCTCTTCACACTCAAGCATTGAAAAAGAGTATTAAAATTAATTACAAAATAATTAATAGTGCAGCAAGTAATTAAGTTAGAGGCTTGCTGTTTATGTATAAGGTACATAATTAGAGTGCCATAAGGAGAAATTAGTAAAAAAATTAGGTCTATACTATTTGGCGCGACCCAGGGCGATGAAGACCTATAATTTTTTAAACAAAAGTAAATTTTTACAATGAAATAGATTAAAAATTATTTAACTTCGAAAATACATTACGTTTGGTGATACCAATTTTAGGGAAAATTTGATATGCTTATTAAAGAACACTGTCAAAATGTTTGAGCCAATATGACCAGATACACCCAAGCAGCAAACCAAAAACTGTCATTTCCAAGAAGACACACTTAAACTGTAATTAGCCAATTACTTTTAAATATTAACATTTTAATCTTCTGAACAATAATATGATTTCTTAAGATTTAGTGGACAGTCTTTCTACATGTCTGTATAATATGCAAAACTTTAAGAAACAATAATATATTTGAATATCTACGAATATAACTATGAGTACTTATGATAATAAAGATAGAAATTTGTATGTATGTGTGGTTTGTTTTGAAGAGACAGTTATGCGTAGAGCTACAAGATTTGGCAGGAGGGTAGCTCTATGTCTGTACTCATACAACTCGAAGTCAGTTTTTAGATTTTTTGATTAGATTTTTATATATTAAATCCCAACATTTTCAAGGCGCAGAATGTAAGCGTCGCGGCAGTTCGGCCAAAAACCCAATTTCCACAGATTGGCAAACAGGGAAGAAACGCGAGTCGAAAGAGGATAGATTATTTTTGCATTTTTCTAAACGTGCACCGGCTTTACCATTGGGAATACGAAAAAAATACACGCTTAAATTTTGTACTTTTTAATTTTTACCCGCCTAATCCGTTTAAAATATATTAACTTTGACCTTTTCAAAAAATTAATTTAGAAACTTATTTTTTCACCTGTTTCTCCAAGCATGCATCGGCTTAGCTAATCGAAATACGCAAAAAAGAAAAATACCCGCTTAATCAGCGCACATTTTACTTTCTAACGGTGTAATGCGTTAGAAGCAATTTAAAATTACCCATTCAAACAATTCGTTTTCGGATGTCGTTTTGCTACGTTTGAAATTCTGCACCCGCTTTAGAAATCGAAGTACAAACAAAACAAATAATACCAACTTAATGTGCCCACTGTTTCCTTTATAACGACGTCTTCGGTTAAAAAAAAAATTAGTATTTACTATTTCAAAAAAATTATCTATGTAAGCCCTTTTACGAATTCGACAGATTTCTTTACTATCTCCCTTTGCCTTTGAAGATGGCTCAGGAGGTATTTCGTTTCTGCGCATGCGCTGGGAAACGTCTACATTTTCAACAGTAAAAAGTACCCGAGGTGAGAGATATATTTTTAAGTTTTAAAAAAGGGGGTGGGGGTTATTATTCAGGTTTTCTCAGGAGCGTTTGGTCAGAATTGAAAATTTAATATAACTAAACATCAGAAATTAAATTAGTAATAAACTAAAACGAGGGCTCTTTAGTTCATTTAAATAGATTTCCATTTACAAATCCGAGGGTGTGAGCTGCCGAAGGCGGTGAGGCCCCGAAATTAGGTTCTTTGGAAAGATTTTCGTTTAAAAATGTAAATTAATCAACACTGATTTTGGTATATTTAAAGTTGTTATCAGGGGACCGAGAAACGCCGGACGGGTCAGCTAGTAAAACACGTTTCAATGGAAGAAATAAAGTCGAGAAAGGAAAGAAATGGTTCTATAATAGACAAATTTATTCAATTCAATAATAAGAAAAGTTGTGGACCGATTTACAAAACGTTTACACGAAACATTTTATTTTAAAGAGAAGATATACAGAGATAGGATTCCTGTCACTCACCTTACTAGAAGTGCTAAAAACAACCGGCTTAGGCAACCCTGGATACCTGAAAAATGTTTCTCTTATGCCTTTTCCTATTATTTCTTTTGTCTTTCCTCTTTCACTCTCGTGGTGGCTTCCACTTTGGAAGTGAAGGCGATCCTCCGTAAGTCGAAATCAACTTGCCTATATCGACTTATGGAAAATTGCAACCTACCCTCGTGTTTGCCATACGAGACAACCCGTGTTCCGGGAAAGGAGGGTTCTGACAGGCGAGGGAAATCAAAACACTGCTTTGACCTCTGCTTTAGGTAGACGGGAGGTACATATCGGTCCCATATGCATATATCGGGTGGTCAGCAAATTTTTTAATAGCGTTAATTTAAAAAAAAAGATGCAGAATTTTTTTTGTTTGTAAATTCGTGCAACTATTGCATTTTTATCAATTTTAATTCTTCCAGAACGATAAATCTATAGTTTCGATAAACGTATTTAAAAAAAAATTGAAATTACTACAACAGTTTCCAATCAAAGAAAACTTCAATGTCAGGTGTTTTCCACAGAATTTCACAAGTGTTGTTGTCCCCTTAAAATACACTTTACTTACAAATAAAACTTTAAAATTGCTGTTAAATGCACAGCTAGCATAATTTGGCTCTGTTAAGTTTTGATCACCCGTATAGGATAGTGCAAGGTAAAACCAGGTAGGTAGGTCAAATCGGGTATCCTGATTGCCCACTGATGGATGCTGCCCTGGGGACAGCATCCGTATTTACTACATCCGTTAGCGTCCCTTAGAATGCCATCGGCTTTGGAAACGAGTTAATCTCTATGCCCTTGCAGTTCTATTGGAAAAACATTCCCTCAAAAGTTTTAATTTTTCGCCTTATTTTCTGCTATTTAAATAAACATAGCCTGAAGAATCGATTTAGATAAGTAAATCACTGTTTTCTATACCTTTTACATGATATTTTGATGCCAAGTAGAACTGTGTACATCCAGCTATTCAAGAGAACGACCATGTTGATTTTTGATTGTCTGTAGGGGTAAAACCGGGTACCCATGGTTTTGCATTGAATTCTGCAATGAATTGTTTCTTCACCCAACAGGTGGTGAAAGATGGATACAATGTTTAGTCTGCAAAGAGTGGACGCATGAGGAATGCAGAGGATACGAGAAGTAAAAGCTGAGAAAGCTATTAATTACATGGCAACATTAAAAATTGTTTGAAAACTTGAAAAAACCAGTTATTGACCTTAAAATAGTATATATGTTTTAAAGTTTGATTCAAAATTTATTACAATAAAGATTTTTATTACTGGAAATGTATAAACGTTATTTCTGTTTAGTAACCGGTTTTATAATACCAAAATTAGGAGCTATTTCAGATGGTCCTAGAAAATGTCTTTTCCCAAGAAGAGAAGAATCTTCTATGACAACAGATGTGGTTTTTCAATAGGTCAGAAGTCGTCAAACACTTTTGTAAGGTCTTCCGATTTTTCTGCCATTTTAGACTTTTGACAACACAGAAAAACCGGTTGGTATTCAGTTTTACCCTACTTTGCCCCACTATCGTACTATCTGATGTATACGCTATTGGCCCTTACTTTAATAGAGTGGCTCGTCCGCGATACGTTACGGTACGTAGGGCCGCGATACGTAGGGTTAATTTCAGGATTGAAGGGAATCCCCGGATCATTTGGCGAGTATTCTCTACTGAACAGAGAACATCTTTTTGTAGAGCACTCTGATTGGTAGAATTCAAGCTGAAATTTATCGTAGGAGATACAAATAGCGATAAGTTCGTCATTGACGAAATTACAAGAGGTAAACTATCACTTTTCGACCGTTTTACTTTCGTAAAACCTGTTTATGAGGAAATATCAATCTGTTATTGCTTATAATAGGATAGTACATGTGATCGCAACTTTACTCTTTTCCTATTTTATCAAGTGAAATAAATTTAAGGTGATATTTAAAAGGCTACACAACTTAATGCGGATTCATGCTACACTACTCTGAATCTCAGTAAAATAAAATCACTTCTGCAATTTCCTTTTCCTCGCGAAGATTTAATTTCTGAAGCAGATTTATGTTAAAGTACATTTAAAAGCTATTAAGCACTGGAGTAATTTCTCTACTTGTTCGGAGGTACTTAATCGATACAAATTAATTGGCACTTCTGTTTCAAATCACAGATAAAAATGCTTTACTATGGATCTGTTTAATGAAAACGACATGTAATTGCCTAAGCTTATTTCGGGAAACCCTGCAATCATAGAAATCCAATTTTCATTTTCTTTATCATTAACGCTTCCTACAGCTGATGTTGAATTTTCAGATAAAATGGCTTGATCCATTTCATTATAAACAAACTTAATCAGATTAATTAAAATGGTAGAAAAAATAAAGCCTTTTAATTAATATTTTAATCATGTTATATACTGTAAAAAAAGAAAAAATGTTTCTTAATTTATTATTTATCTTTCTTAGGCTTTAGGAATATATAACATAACTTCGTCTGAGTTACCCTTGATTCCAAAAAGCGTTCCTTTATCTTTAAAAGCCCTGAAACCAATAAATTGCCAAAATTTAAAGAAGAATTTCTCAAACAAAAGCTTCTTTTGCCGCCCATATTTTTCGGAAATGTTTCCGAGTGGTTTTTATTGTGTATTAATATTTTTTCTCAACACAAAATACCGTTTTCTCGAATGCTAATAATTCTCAAGTCAACATTTTGATGTTCAACAAACATGATACATTAACAGCATTAGCAATAACATTAACACTGTAATTAACATTATTTTGTTAGTCTTGCATATATGATTTCTATTACGCAGTTAAAAATGTTTGTTGAGATTTAATAGCATCTGAAAACATGTCATTAAGATGCATTGAATGTTCCATATCGAAAATGATACATGTAAATCATTTCTTTTAATCAATCGATACATAAACAAGAACGAAAAATCATGCGTCAAGCACAGATTATGTAACACTTTCTAACACTTCCAAAATAATTTTACAAATGATTACCGTTTAATAAAATGAAAGTTGACATCTAAGTAAAAAATTTGGAATACGTATAATATATTTAAACACCCAATTTCAGGAATTACTAACAATATTCGGAAAAATATCCGAATTATTTTCTGCAGCTCTGTTTATGATCTATGTCTTTGTATTTATACTACATAGAATGTTAAATTTTAGTTGAGTCAGGAAACGCACACCACAGTTTAAAATTCTTCTTCTGGAATTTCAGTCAATAAAAGGAAATGTACTCAAGAACTTTTGTGCTGCCTTGTATATGATCTATAGAATTTAAACACACGAGGTAATAGACAAAAAAGGAGTTAAATTTAAAACCGGGTTCAGCAACTGAAAAAGTACTTCTAGCAATTATTGTTAACAGAGAGTAGAGAATTCTTTTGTGCGTCCTGTAAATGAACGATGAGTGCTATACACTCAATATTCTATATTAAGCTTCTTGTAATGAACCATAGTGATAATTATCAATTTTAATATGTTTGAAATAGCAAAAAATTATTTAAAAAAACCACAAACGATTTTTCTCCATAGACCGTAATGTAACGGAATTCTTTTGAGTGTCCCTGTAAAGGAACTATAAGTGCTATGCACACCATATTCCATAGTAAGCCTCTTGTATTCACCTCAGTGATATATAACAACTTCAGTGTGTTTGAAATTGTGTAACATCATTAAAATAGTATTTCCGCATAGACCGTAATGTACCGGAATTCTTTTGAGTGTCCCTGTAAAAAAAGTGTTACATACTTCATTTTCAATACTGAACATGTCATAGTAAACTTCAATAACGTATATCAATTGCATGTCAATCCGAATATATTTATGCGAGTTAGAGAACGGACAGATAGACATACAAACCAAATCCATTCAACTATGTTGGAAAGTTAATTTTTAATTCATTTTTCAGCAGTAAATTACGCCTGTAATCCTTGAATAATAATCAGTGAATTTAGTTATTCACTGGTTAAGTTCAAATTCACTGGTTCAGTTGGAAAGTGTTAAAAATGGGATATTTTCAAGTATAAATAGTTCATTTTTCGGTTGGTAATTGTTTTCAATGATTCAATATTTGAGTATCAAAGTTGAAATTTCAATGTGTTTCTAAAGCACCGAAACTTTTACTTTAGTGTAAATGACTGATAATGTGCATGTGGGCCAAAATCTCATAAGTGGGATTTTTGGCTGCTGCTTTTTTGCTGATATCTGACTTGTAAAAGTCACATTTTATGCTCAATTTGAATTTTTAATAACCACTGATGTATTGCAGAACAATAATTAGTAGATGGGCACAAACTTTATTAAAAAATAAATATGATATGGCAGTTTTCATCAGACAAAAAGTAGTGCACAAGTAGTGCACAAAAGTAGGGCAGTAGTGACAGTTTTTGCAATTTTGCCACTTTATTTTAAAAAGTACATTTTTGGAATGTTGTATGAACTATTTTCAAAGACATATTCAACCTACGATTAAATGGCCAGATATTGGTTAATCTAGAAATATCAATAATTAAATTAACAATGGGGACAGTAGTGACGGTTAATAAACGTACTCTCTTACATATTCCTTTCCCCATTCTTTACAATCCAGAAAATCTTCTTTATGAACAAACAGAAATCAATGGCGACTTTTTAAGGACAACATGTGCACCTCTACTGGAAACAATAGTTAAAATGACTGCATACTGCCGTCTGGTGGAAGTATGAGGGAATTCTTACCCCTGGACACAACTTTAAATCCAACAAAAACAAATATTACCCATTTCACTAATATAAAAAAATATATTATTGCGCTCTATGAGATTCATATTTATAATAAATGCATTGTTATTTTTTTGTTCTAATAATTATTGTTTGTTGATGATTTTAATGATCAAGTTATAGGTTAGGGGCAGGGGAAAGTAAGGACTTTTGAGATATTTAAATTCCATTTTAATGACTAAAGAACGGATTTTCCCAGTAGAAGTAACATAATATTGTAGAACAATCCCAGAGAAACATTTTAACATTAAATGAGAACTTATATTGCAAAGAAATTTCGAGAAATATGCTGGGGACTGAGAAATCACACTTATGACATTTTGGCCCATGTTCTTATTTCTCAGTCCGTTCGCTAGAATATGCTTGGATCGTCATGAATTTAATATATAATGATTCGCTGAAGATTTTTTAAAATTTAAAATCGTAAGTGCACCATTTATATTGTTTAACGCACAGAAAAAAGTCCGGACTCAAACCGGCTATTGAATCACATAAAAATGAAATTATCTCCATTACAATATTAACCTTCTTACACTGGTGCACACTGTGACGAAGGGTTTTTTTTTTCAAACATCTTAGTTGACAGACAAAGCAATTTTCAGCTTTTATCGAATCGGTTCACAATTCCTGAGCATGACAATATTCGTTAATTATATTCAAAGAACGCGTTCAGAGATCGAAACGCGGGTTACTCGTATAACTAGGAAATGACGTCATATGAGTTTCTCAGGGTTAAGTTTTGTTAAAATGGCTGTGAAGGGTAAAATTGTCGACATATTTACAAAAAAATCATTCCTTCAAATCTGTTCTTTGCCACTACATTTTTATCATAGCGAGCATTGCAGGAATCGTCCTGGCGACCTTGGCCAGTGATAGACCTGACAAACAAATGGACAGAACTCAAATGTAAAGTAGGAGTTATAAAGAACGACAATTAACAATTGCAGATGGCTATAAAAATAACAAACAAACAAGGTTTCCCAAACACGTAATCACTTTACCCAAGAGAATTCTGTAGGTCATGTGGGTTACCAGAAGTCTGGGTAATTTCTGGCTCTGAACGCCACGAGTAACCCTCAAAAAGTCACGTGATATCGGTCTCTGAACATTTCGGGGTACCCAAGTACTACCCTACGCCCAATGTGTTAATTTTACACATGTTAATGTACAAGTGTTAATATTATTCATTTTTCATTTTAAAGTCTCATTTTTTTTATTTATACAAACAAAAAATATCGTTTTTCTTTTAAAAATAAAATTGGTGCAGAAGTGTTTTTTTTTTTTTTTTTTTGAGTGGACTTACATTTAATTAAACACCGCGAACTTTGCAACTTGGCGCAGATAATCTCAACATTTCTTACTTCTCAAATATCTACAGAAGATGAATATACCAACAATTTTGCAGGTTATTGCGGGATCTTGACTTTACAAGACGGAAATATTGAAAACTATAAAAGTTTTAAAAATCTTACATGGGTCTCAGAGCCCAATTGATTATTTTTTAAAACATTAGGCTCAGAATATAGCTCACAAGACAAAAAAAAAATATTTTTTTTTCATAATAATTATCTTCTCATCATTTACTCATTTTTGGTTTTCACCTGTTTTTTCTACTTTTCCGATAAATTTCCTTCTAAAAACGTAGATGGACGAGTTATGCAAGAGAAATAATAGATATGATTTGTTATGCTGTGTTACTTATAGAACAACTCTACATAGTTGACAATCCTTGGGAAAATGCATACAATTTTTACCTGTGCCGTTGAAATTCGTCGTTTCAGCACACTGTGCGGCGTACCGGTAGTAAATTTTATTGAGTTTTTAAGAAATTTTAAATATTTAAACAATTATTAGATTTGTTCGGAAAATGCTTAATCAATACATATTAATTCTACTTTTTTCATAATCATAGATAAAAGACTTGAATCAAGATATCGTTAGTGAAAAGCGAATGTAATTGCCAAAGCTTATTTCACGAGTTCCTTCAATCAGAGATATCCAATTTTCATTATCTTTTTCATTATCTTTTCCTTCAGCTAAAATTGGATCATCGGATAAAAGTCTTAATCTATTTCGTTATAAACAGGCTTAATAAAATTTATTAGACAGATAGAAGCGACAGATTTAAATAAAATAACCTTTCAAAGAAAAGTCATTTGGATTTAATTTACCCCTTTAACAAAGAAAAGATGTTGTGCGACTTTTTAAACAAATTAATTAATTTAAGAAAACAGTATTCTTGAAACAAAAAAAAATTTGCTCTTCATACATCCAATATGCAATATTTTAAATTTGGATTATAAGAGTATATTATTTCGGTTAGTGAAATTAATTGTGATAAAAATTACGAAATAAATATAATTCTTCACGCATAGATTGGGGTGAATTTTCGAACAGAAAAAACACATTGTAAATTAGTCCCAGCGGACCGTATGTGGCCCAGAGACTTGCGGCCCCGGCTAGAGACA
This sequence comes from Maratus michaelseni, assembly GCA_963931845.1. Taxonomy (NCBI): domain Eukaryota; kingdom Metazoa; phylum Arthropoda; class Arachnida; order Araneae; family Salticidae; genus Maratus; species Maratus michaelseni. The sequence continues at coordinate 195,558,708 of OZ007594.1, forward strand.
TAATCATTTTATAAAATTAATTGAGATGTTCATAAAATCTTTTTAAGACCTTCGCTGTTCCTATATATTTTCATGAGAAGACAAAATCTGTCCTGTTATTTATATTTACAAATTTAAAATTATGTTAAAATATCTTAAATGCCACTTCCTTAGTCAAATGTTCTTTTTACATATAGTTCTATTTGTGCTATGTGGTGTATATTATACATTTTTTTTATCTTTAGCACTAAGAAATATTATTCGAAATTACTTAAATTTGTACTATATATTTCTACATTGAAAAAAAAAGGTTTTTGCATTGATAAAAGACTCATTTATTAAAGAAAATCACTTGATTTTTTCCCCTTTAAAATATATTATTACGTTTTACACTTATCATATCGCAAATAATGCTTATCCGAATTGTCGCGGAAAAAATAGCAGCAAAACGTTTTACACCTCTATATTTAAAAAACAATTTTCGCAGCCTATTTCTACATCATTTTCAATAGAAATCTATGCAAAGTATATTGTTTGGAAATAGTGGCGTTAAAAATGTTTCGTAACATTTCTTCTGCGACAAACGTTCAATCCTACTAATTATATTAACTTTATTACTTTGCTGCGTTATACTACTTTTGTTATTTTACTATTTTAATTATCATTTTGTACATTATTATATATGTATGTCGCGGCCCACTGAACGTCAGAAACATGTGTTTGCGGCCCGCGAGAAAAAAAGGTTGAGTATGGCTGTTGTTAATGATCCAATATGCGCAGGTGTTTAATGATGCATTAAAAAAAAGTATACTGGCTAGTCTTGAATAAAGTCTGTCATGCAAAAGACCTCCTTCCAAACTTTTTTAACTTGAGTAAATTGAAGTAAAGAGACCAACTTTCCCAAGTGAGGTGAATTGAAGTGAAGGGAAGAGGAGAGAGTCAGTGGTGGTTTCTGTTATGAGTAGGATGCCGGCAATGCATCCGAGTAAATATTGGTTTTGTTTTAAGAAGTAATATGAGTGGTTTTGTGGAAGGATGGTTGTTCATAAATAATAGTAAAAGTACACATAGCTCTCTTCAAGAGTAAATATTCTTATATATAACAGTTCTTATGGAATAAACTTCATATTTAAATTTTCAAGAAGGATTCCTTCATCGGCTGTCGTGATATTACAAAGTCCAAGTAGACGTAGCGTCATCGAGCGGAAGTGCACAGGAAAAATTCAGTAATAATTCTGAAAAGTCAACATTATTATGAAAGAGCTAAAAACACCGTTGAAGCCCACAAATTACAAAACTTTAAAACACATACGTCCGTTTCAAGGATACAAAGATCCCCTTCATCAGTGTAAGGTGGGAAAAAACAAAAAATTAAAAGCAAAAAAATGTTAAAAGGATTCAAAAGAACCACGCTCAGCTATAGCCCCGAGTACTGGCTGTAATCTAAACAAAATGACAAAGCACGTGTAACCAGAAGAACCAGAAAAGTCAGTTCTCAAATTTCACGGATTCTAAATAAATTTTATTTTAAAGTTGTTTTTTCTTCAATAAATAAAGTTAATTTCTCCAATCTTAAAGATCCGATTCCAAGTCATAATAGTTGGGGTCTTTACAGAATATATTGTGAATGTGGTCTTTCTTATATTGGACAGACGAGGCGAGCACTGAAATTTAGATTAAAAGAACACGAAGGTTATCTCAAAGAGCGGGAACTTGTAAATCTACAATAGTGAAGCATTGTTGGAATTTTGACCATAGATTTAACTTTTCCGGAGCCAAAATTATTCAAAATTGCAATTCAATATTTGATCTTGACTTTTACGAGGCACATTATATTTACAAATATACAGATTCATTGGTGAATCACATGTCCAGCATCCCTTTTCTTTCTCCCGTTTGGAGAGAGCTTGCGCGGTGGTGCCTGTTTTCGGTGATTTCCTACCAGTTGCGTCACTTCTGCTCTTCTGGTTACACTTGCTTTGCCATTTTGGTCTGATTACAGCTAGTACTCGGGGCAATAGCCGAGCGTGGTTCTTTTGAACGCTTTTAACATTTTTTCGTTTTTATTTTTTTGTTTTTTTCCCACCTTACACTGATGAAGGGGATCTTTGCATCCTTGAAACGGCCGTATGTGTTTTAAAGTTTTGTAATTTGTGTGCTTCAACGTTGTTTTTAACTTTTTCGTAATAATAACCACACAAAGTCTACCTTTTATACCTAAGTCAACATTATATTTAAAAAGTCCTCCCAGCCTGTACCGGTCAGAAAAGGTTGCTTTCACGTTCCCTATTTTTAAAAAATCAACAAATTTTACTCAAGCTCCCGAAGTTAAAATGTTTGGAACTGGTAATTTCTGGGTAATTTCTGGCTCTGAACGCCACGAGTAACCCTCAAAAAGTCACGTGATATCGGTCTCTGAACATTTCGGGGTACCCAAGTACTACCCTACGCCCAATGTGTTAATTTTACACATGTTAATGTACAAGTGTTAATATTATTCATTTTTCATTTTAAAGTCTCATTTTTTTTTATTTATACAAACAAAAAAAATCGTTTTTCTTTTAAAAATAAAGTTGGTGCAGAAGTATTTTTTTTTTTTTTTTTTTTGAGTGGACTTACATTTAATTAAACACCGCGAACTTTGCAACTTGGCGCAGATAATCTCAATATTTCTTACTTCTCAAATATCTACAGAAGATGAATATACCAACAATTTTGCAGGTTATTGCGGGATCTTGACTTTACAAGACGGAATTTTTGAAAATTATAAAAGTTTCAAAAATCTTACATGGGTCTCAGAGCCCAATTGATTATTTTTTAAAACATTAGGCTCAGAATATTGCTCACAAGACAAAAAATATATTTTTTTTTCATAATAATTATCTTCTCATCATTTACTCATTTTTCGTTTTCACCTGTTTTTTTCTACTTTTCCGATAAATTTCCTTCTAAAAACGTAGATGGACGAGTTATGCAAGAGAAATAATAGATATGATTTGTTATGCTGTGTTACTTATAGAACAACTCTACATAGTTGACAATGCTTGGGGAAATGCATACAATTCTTACCTGTGCCGTTGAAATTCGTCGTTTCAGCACACTGTGCGGCGTACCGGTAGTAAATTTTATTGAGTTTTTAAGAGATTTTAAATATTTAAACAATTATTAGATTTGTTCGGAAAATGCTTAATCAATACATATTAATTCTACTTTTTTCATAATCATAGATAAAAGACTTGAATCAAGATATCGTTAGTGAAAAGCGAATGTAATTGCCAAAGCTTATTTCACGAGTTCCTACAATCAGAGATATCCAATTTTCATTATCTTTTCCTTCAGCTAAAATTGGATCATCGGATAAAAGTCTTAATCTATTTCGTTATAAACAGGCTTAATAAAATTTATTAGACAGATAGAAGCGACAGATTTAAATAAAATAACCTTTCAAAGAAAAGTCATTTGGATTTAATTTACCCCTTTTACAAAGAAAAGATGTTATGCGACTTTTTAAACAAATTAATTAATTTAAGAAAACAGTATTCTTGAAACAAAAAAAATTTGCTCTTCATACATCCAATATGCAATATTTTTAATTTGGATTATAAGAGTATATATTATTTCGGTTAGTGAAATTAATTGTGATAAAAATTACGAAATAAATATAATTCTTCACGCATAGATTGGGATGAATTTTCGAACAGAAAAAACTGATTGTAAATCAGCCCCCGCGGATCGTATGTGGCCCAGAGACCTTGTACTTGCGGCCCCGGCTCGAGACACATAATCATTTTATAAAATTAATTGAGATGTTCATAAAAGCTTTTTAAGACCTTCGCTGTTCCTATATATTTTCATGAGAAGACAAAATCTGTCCTGTTATTTATATTTACAAATTTAAAATTATGTTAAAATATCTTAAATGCCACTTCCTTATCAAATGTTCTTTTTACATATAGTTCTATTTGTGCTATGTGGTGTATACTGTGCATTTTTTTTATCTTCAGCACTAAGAAATATTATTCTAAATTACTTAAATTTGTACTATATATTTCTACATTGAAAAAAAAAAGGTTTTTGCATTGATAAAAGACTCATTTATTAAAGAAAATCACTTGATTTTTTCCCCTTTAAAATATATTATTACGTTTTACACTTATCATATCGCTAATAATGCTTATCCGAGTTGTCGCGGAAAAAATAAGCAGCAAAACGTTTTACACCTCTATTTTTAAAAAACAATTTTCGCAGCATATTTCTACATCATTTTCAATAGAAATCTATGCAAAGTATATTGTTTGGAAATAGTGGCGTTAAAAATGTTTCGTAACATTTCTTCTGCGACAAACGTTCAATCCTACTAATTATATTAACTTTATTACTTTGCTGCGTTATACTACTTTTGTTATTTTACTATTTTAATTATCCTTTTGTACATTATTATATATGTATGTCGCGGCCCACTGAACGTCAGAAACATGTGTTTGCGGCCCGCGAGAAAAAAAGGTTGAGTATGGCTGTTGTTAATGATCCGATATGCGCAGGTGTTTAATGATGCATTAAAAAAAAGTATACTGGCTAGTCTTGAATAAAGTCTGTCATGCAAAAGACCTCCTTCCAAACTTTTTTAACTTGAGTAAATTGAAGTAAAGAGACCAACTTTCCCAAGTGAGGTGAATTGAAGTGAAGGGAAGAGGAGAGAGTCAGTGGTGGTTTCTGTTATGAGTAGGATGCCGGCAATGCATCCGAGTAAATATTGGTTTTGTTTTAAGAAGTAATATGAGTGGTTTTGTGGAAGGATGGTTGTTCATAAATAATAGTAAAAGTACACATAGTTCTCTTCAAGAGTAAATATTCTTATATATAACAGTTCTTATGGAAAAAACTTCATATTTAAATTTTCAAGAAGGATTCCTTCATCGGCTGTCGTGATATTACAAAGTCCAAGTAGACGTAGCGTCATCGAGCGGAAGTGCACAGGAAAAATTCAGTAATAATTCTGAAAAGTCAACATTATTATGAAAGAGCTAAAAACACCGTTGAAGCCCACAAATTACAAAACTTTAAAACACATACGTCCGTTTCAAGGATACAAAGATCCCCTTCATCAGTGTAAGGTGGGAAAAAACAAAAAATTAAAAGCAAAAAAATGTTAAAAGGATTCAAAAGAACCACGCTCAGCTATAGCCCCGAGTACTGGCTGTAATCTAAACAAAATGACAAAGCACGTGTAACCAGAAGAACCAGAAAAGTCAGTTCTCAAATTTCACGGATTCTAAATAAATTTTATTTTAAAGTTGTTTTTTCTTCAATAAATAAAGTTAATTTCTCCAATCTTAAAGATCCGATTCCAAGTCATAATAGTTGGGGTCTTTACAGAATATATTGTGAATGTGGTCTTTCTTATATTGGACAGACGAGGCGAGCACTGAAATTTAGATTAAAAGAACACGAAGGTTATCTCAAAGAGCGGGAACTTGTAAATCTACAATAGTGAAGCATTGTTGGAATTTTGACCATAGATTTAACTTTTCCGGAGCCAAAATTATTCAAAATTGCAATTCAATATTTGATCTTGACTTTTACGAGGCACATTATATTTACAAATATACAGATTCATTGGTGAATCACATGTCCAGCATCCCTTTTCTTTCTCCCGTTTGGAGAGAGCTTGCGCGGTGGTGCCTGTTTTCGGTGATTTCCTACCAGTTGCGTCACTTCTGCTCTTCTGGTTACACTTGCTTTGCCATTTTGGTCTGATTACAGCTAGTACTCGGGGCAATAGCCGAGCGTGGTTCTTTTGAACGCTTTTAACATTTTTTCGTTTTTATTTTTTTGTTTTTTTCCCACCTTACACTGATGAAGGGGATCTTTGCATCCTTGAAACGGCCGTATGTGTTTTAAAGTTTTGTAATTTGTGTGCTTCAACGTTGTTTTTAACTTTTTCGTAATAATAACCACACAAAATCTACCTTTTATACCTAAGTCAACATTATATTTAAAAAGTCCTCCCAGCCTGTACCGGTCAGAAAAGGTTGCTTTCACGTTCCCTATTTTTAAAAAATCAACAAATTTTACTCAAGCTCCCGAAGTTAAAATGTTTGGAACTTGATTATAGAAAATTCAATTCCAGTTTTCGTTAATACTGAATTTGAATGAGAATTTCAGCATGAGAATTACAGCGTAATAAAAAATCAGATTGCTTCAAATTATCAGCCAACCTAGTATTTCAAACAGCTATATCTCAGCCATTTTTCAAGATAAACCCGAAACAAAAAATGCTCAGGATTCCTAGTATCAAGATCGAACACTTAACCTATTGTGGGTAGATTTATCTTGAAAGTATCCTAGTATAGGTGTCTGGCCGAGATTATTTTTCAAATAGTGCTGTGAGTAGAATAGAGAAATAGCCACTGGGACGACATATGTCCCAATCCCGTAATCAAAGGGATATCGGAAACATTTTTGTTTCAATTTATATATTTTTTGTGTATCTTTTTGAAATTTTCAAAATTTTAACTGGCCGTTATTTTGAAACAATCTTATATTTATATATTTAAATGGAAACGAGCTAAAATTTAACTTTTAAATTATTAAAATTTTTTAATATAATATAATATTTGTCAGTAATTTTGATATGGAGATTTTTACTTGACAATCCTCCTTACATTGTGATGGGGAACACAAATATGAAATTAAGAAAAAGAAAATCTGAATATTTTCTGATGCAACGTATCTTTTAATAAATTCAAAATAATTTTATGTTAATTTTATGTTTAACATAAAATAAAAATATGTGTTTTCAGTTAATAAATTTCATTTTAGCATGAAAGTGCGGTATCTTATGGGTAATTTTCCATACTCAAATCTACAGCCACATGGTATATTTGAGAAAAAATGATTTATGGCAAGAGTTTTTTTACCGTTTAATGGTATTCACATTCATTTCAAAGAACATTTTAGCTATGATGGAAATGTTTGGAAGTGGGCCCAATTACGGAAAGTTAATCGAATGTAAAAGAAGAAAGAAAGAAAATAAAATTTTAACACTTTCCAAAATACTTGAAAAGTGTTTATAATTTCCGATGCCCGTCTGTCTGTCTGTCAGTACTCTAACTCTTGCGAATGTACTCGGATAGCCTTTTAAGTTTTATACGTTACTGACATTTACTATACAACGACCGTTATTGAAAATGAAGTGTGTAGAATTTATAGTTCATTTACAGGGGCAGTCACAAGTATTCCCTTACATTACGTTGAAAGGAAAAAAATAGTTTCAAGTGCATTCTAACGATGTTACACCATTTCAAACATAATTAACCTGTTATGAGTTTCTGAGGCGCACTAAAACATAATTTATGTAAAATATGGAGTGCAAAGGTTTTATTATTCATTTACAGGGTCATGCAAAATATTCTTCTTACATACTGGTCTACGGGGAAATATCGTTTACAGTGTATTTTAATGAAATTACACTTTTTCAATCATAATGAAATTTATATGAAGTACTGAGGTGTATTATAAATTGCTTACTTATAAAAGTATGGTGTGCATAGCATTTATCTTTCATTTACAGGAACACAGAAAAGAATTTCGTTGCAGTACTGTCTAGGAGCAATGATTGCTGAAATTGCGTTTTCTATTGTGGTTTGCGTTTGTAAGTTCAACGAAATTTTTGCTATAGTTTGTTTCTATATATGTTTGTGTATATAGTTGTTTGTATAAATGCTACAGATCATATACAGTACTGCACAAAATAATTCGACTACATTTCTGCTTATTGGCGGAAATTGCTGATCGTGAGTTGTTAGCTGTTTGATGCATTTTTTAGCTGAAATAAATGCTTGCCTACTATGTAGTTTATATACTAAACTATAGATCATATACAGGGCTGTAAAAAGAATTTGGATATTTTTCTGATTACAGATAGTAAATTCCTGAAATTGGGTTTTCAAATGTGTTATTCGTCTTCTAAATATCTTTCACCTTATTAAACGGAAAAATTTTGTTACAGTATTCCGAATGTGTTGGAAATTGTTTCATAATCTATGCTTGACATATGATTTTTCTGTCTTGTTTTTATTTTAATCTGTTCTTACATATTTAATTGTCAATTGTTGTTACTCTGCCATTTTACCTTAGTTACTTTACATCAGTGGTTCCCAAACTTTTGGAGCCCTTTTTGGGAAATATTTCTAAGGCGGAGCCCCTTAACCCCACGCCTCTCTATGGTTTACAAATTAATGTTTTTGTTTATGCCTATGGAGCAGAGAAAGATAAACTGGATAAGAGTCCGAACCAGTAGTTTCCAGCCAAGATTCTGAGTTTGGCCCTTTTCATGATACAAAAATTATGAATTCATACTAGAAATTTTGAAAATCTAATTTGCTATTATTTAACCCCTTAAGAGTTTTATTTAATACTAGCTGTTACCCGTGACTTCGTTCATGTAACATTAAAAGAAAAATAAATGTACTAATCAAGCAAAATATTTCACTCCCGATAATCAAAAACGTAAATAATTAACTAACTCTTTATCACATTTCATAGAAGAAATAACGATATTTCTTTGTTATAGAGGCCTTGACATAAATCAGTTTAAAAAAAGTAAAATTTTGTGCCAAATAACCGCGAAAAGGAAACTGCAACCAATGGAAGAAAGACGGCCAAACAAAATCGTGTAAATGAACGAATTGGGTTAAAAGAAATGTCAATTTTACCTGATAAACCATTTTACTTTTAACGACTTTGAGAAACGTTTTAACAGCCATCATTTAAAAATAATTCATTGGCAATAGTATATGCTTTTTCTTTAAATTCAATTCTTGCGAATAGGGAGTAATAAATCTACACCTAAATGCAAGGACCTGCAAATGCAAAGCTTTTTGCAGCCCAAAATTACATGCAGACGTAACACTTAAATTTCTTTTTGCAACCCAAAATTATATGTAAACATTACTTTTGCATGTAATTTTCATTGCAAATTAACATTTATTACGGTTCAAATTAAAATTAATTTGGATGCAAATTACATGTAAATGTTACGTTTGCATGTAATTTGGGGTTGCAAAAAGCTTTGCAAGTGTTACGTTTGCATGTAACAGCAAATTTGTGTCCTTGGTTTAATCTATAGCTGAAACAAATCTTGATTTCTTGACAATATGCTGATAGGCGATTTTTGCTGTGCAGAATAAATCGATTCATAAAGTTTGAATATGTTGAAATATGTTTTTATTTTTTGGAAATTTTACTGTAATCAAGATTTTTTTTTTCACCAACTATTCAAATTGAAAATAAAATAATTTTTTTTCAGTTTTAATGAGAAAATGGCATAAAAATATATTAATCCGTTTTATTTCTCCTTTTTTTATCCACAAAAATGGAGTAATTTAAGTACCGTTTTAAGAGAAATTTCGTTAAAATTTACAAAAAAATATTAATATCTCGAAATCTAATTCAAAATTTTAAATTCTCAGAGTTTATATGACATCCTCGAATCAATGATAACCGGTATTAAGTAAATCGCGTTGCATTAAGAGGAGTAGTTGCGAAATATACACAGTCAGATTTTAACTTAATAGACTTGTGTTCAATTTTCTTTTCCTAATAATCTTACTGATGCTTGTATTATTAATCACAGAGTTCAGAGAATAAACAGAGTTATGTTCATGTTTGGCGTGATGCTGAAAATGCAACTTTACAGTCGGCCCAAACAACTGGCGGCTTGCTTTGAAAACCTCTCCCCGTCCAATGAATCCAGTCCTTGTTCCACGTGCAGCCTCTCTCCATCCAATGAAGTCAGCCCTTGGGCCTAATGATTTGAGCGATAACCGGCTTCATATTGCAAGCCGATACGGTTCATTACCTCTCTATTCTTTCACTGTACTCAGTGATTATTAATGTATGAAATTGATACACGCTCCATTTGAAAAATATTTAAAAAATCCCGTTTTATTATGACGTCACTTTGATCCCAGAGAAATCTCTTTTCAATGATATAATTCTTGTAAATTTTCTTTTCCTGGCAATAATGACGTGAATTTTAGCAGAAAACTCACACCTGTTTGTAACGGATATTCAAGCTTATTATTAATCAGTATCAAAAAAATAATTCAGTTATTCATCTTAAATATGATATCCATTATGTATATACTTTTATTATACACTGATAGTCATGCTCTTTGTAATATTACGAATATTTGAAAATACATGTTTTATTTATGACGTCATATTTGTTCAAGCCAAGGAGGATCCTTTTCATAGTTCCATGGTTCAAGCGAAATCTTTTTCTTAGTAATATAATTATTGTTAATTCTTCTTTCTAATTATAACGCAGTTTTTGACAGAAAACGATCTTTTTAATGTAACCGATATTCATACTTCATGTATAATAACAAATACTCCATATTGTTGTTTCAAATATCACAGAAATTCATCTTCTTTTGAATTATTTTCATTTTTCACGTGAAAATCGCTCAATTGAAACTTAATTGTTGAGGAAAAATTATTTTTCCGCATTTTTATTTATTGGCAAGAATCAAAGCCCTAGCAACGATAAAGTAAAATTGTTAAATTTTATCTAAAAATGTCCATTGATTCTTTATGAAAATAATCAAATTTTGAATTATTAAGAAAAGTATTTGCATAAAATAAACAAAAACCAGTCTATGTTCATTTCCGGGTTATAATCCACCTATATGCAAAGATACAGGGCCATTAATTTCTTCATTTTGACGCTGGCTTCAGCCTAATATTTGCACACAATCGGATTTATAATATTACTAGCTGTTACCCATGACTTCGTTCACGTATCATTAAAAAAAGAATAAATGCATTAATTAAGCAAAATATTTCATTCCCGATAATTAGAAACGTAAATAATTAACTAACTCTTTATCACATTCCATAGGAGACAATACATTATTTCTATGTTATAGAGGCCTTGACATAACTAAGTTTTAAAAAAGTGAAATTTTGTGACAAATAATCACGAAAAGGAGACTGCAACCAAATACAGCAAAAATTTTAGTTAAATATTTGTAATTTCTGAAAGCTTTTAGTAACGAAGAAAACAAACTCTTCTTACGCGAGCAATGTTCAAGCAATACTGTTAAGGGGTTAATGACATCCATTTTTAAAATAAAATATATTCTTTCTGGATTTCCAGTATGAACTCGAAATTAAAGATCAAAATGGTAACAATGTCTGGGTCATGCATTGCATTGGGGCTTACGGGAAACTATTATTATTGATGGCGAAAACCACACATACACAGAAAAAAAGGTAAGCTGTACAGTTTTCGTTTACAAAGTTTTTACAAAGTTTCGTTTACTTCTGTATAATCCCAATAGGCTACTCGCGAAAGAAAGAAAATGCGTAGGCTCAGTCACCCATGAGTAATTATATAACACGTTTTTGGTAGTACCGCCCATCCGTAATAGAATCATGCGATATACGGGTTTTTTTCGTTCTTCTTTACGTCTCTAGTACTTCCAAACATGCTACGAAAATGAATCGCCTCTGAGTTTCTTCTTTTGAACCACATTTTAAAAATATATTCAGAAGCAGATCATCGTTTTAGTGTTTAAGTGGGCGGAGCAAAATCTATAACCTGTATTGTTAGGTGCAGCATTGTTAATTTTTTAATGTTTTATTTGAAGTATTTAGCTATTAATTATAGTTTTGATAGAAACTTTCTTCCACCATTGTTTTTGCCTCAAAATAGATATACGGTTTAAAACTCACATGTTAAAAGAACTGCAACTAGTAGAAAAACTTTATTAACAAAACGGTATATATGGGTGGGGTTAAATTTATATCAGGGCGGGGACTCATTGACGAAAAGTCCAAGCAAGGGGTGGAGCTGAGCAAAAGTTCAAAATTGTTAGTGGGATGACAAATATGAAGAACCAATATATATTTTTTTAATTGCTACAGACTTATTTCTGATAGGAAAATGTGGCATCATAACATAAGAATCTCAGCCAATGCCGAGACCAATTAAAACAGAATTTCAAAGAGGAGTTGTTAAGTGATACAAGATATTTAAAAAATGCGTTTTCAGCAACATACATTGCTTTACAAATTAAGTACAATTATGTAAAACAGCATAGAAAATTTAAATAACTAAGAATTAATAAAAAATAAAATAAACAGATTAAAGAAATTAAAGTTACAAAAAGAAAACTATATACACAACGTATACAAATATTAAATGAATCTAATGAGAGGCTTATTAAATGGTACAAGATGTTACAAAAATTATGAAAATGGAAATAAATATTTAATTCGTAAATACATATGTTCTATTTTCGCGAACAGGGTGTCAAAAATAGTTACAACTTTTGAAAAACTGAATAGGTTAAAAAGATTGAAGAAGTTTTCAATTTTAAACTGAAATAAAACATGAAATTTGAGATTAAACCATTTAAATTAAAATATTAACGAAAAACGAAAATCAATTATAAGTCTATTCCAGAAACAATCAAAGCTTAACTAAAACATTTCTCAGTAAATATAGCAAGTAATGAAGTATAAAATGCGTCATTTTAAATATGGCAAAGAGTGAAGCGAAAGAAAATAAAGAATGTGAGACACACTTACCTCATTAGGAAGTTAGAACATGATTACTAAGCAAAAAAGAACTAAATATAAACATATGAATAGGCGGACCTCCAAAGAACAAAACTGTTAACCCTTTTGTTCGTCAAGCAGAGATATATGCACTGGCGAGCATTTGATCTTTTAATTCACGCTGTGCATTCGTTCAGAATACTATTTCTTGTAGCTTATTTTGAATCGAATTTTTAAAACACATTAAATGCAGAAACATAAAATAAAATAGTTCAAACCAAAAATATTATATAGAAAATGGATACATGTATAATGCAAATTTTTACACGATTTTAGAAAAGTATATTATAGTATTTTTCAACCCAGTGGTAGATTATTTATTTATGACACATACACACACAAAAATTCCTACATTCTTTCGAAAAATTATCCCTTGCAATATGCTAATTTCTTTCATGTTTTGTTTATTTTCCTGGAACGGCGCGGAGCCCCAAGGGCTCCGCTGAGCACACTTTGGGAACCTCTACTTTACATTATTGCGGTAGCTCATTTCATTCATTAGTTTCAGCTACAAATGTCTACACATTAATATCTATGCGTAAGTAATGTGTTTAGAATTTATTTAAATATCATTCATATTGGAAAAACTTTTAACCTGTTCGAAGGCATGTTTAATCAGTTCTTTATTTTCACATGTTTTTGCCACTACTCTTTTGTGAACCGGATTAGAATCTTTATAAACTAACAACAGAAAAGAAAAAAAAAATGCATATCCATATTTTTCATCAGTAATGTGGAGCACGTTTACAAAAAGAACGAAAGTACCTTATTTTAGGAATAGAGAATTTTGATGCCTATTACAAATGAATTGCCCAATCCAAGTTCTTTCAGATTTGTTCAAGAACAGGCAACATAAGTGTTTAGTCATAGTAAATCATAGGCTCCACATCAGGTATGAATTGTTTTTCTATTTATAAACACAATCATATTTATCCAGTCAGATACTTTTTCATTCATGTAATCCATTTACATTTACTTTCCGTGTTTCATCCAAATAGAGCATTTTCTATTTTAGTACAAGCATCACACATACATTTTGGCACGATTTCTGTCTCTTTTTTTTGTTGTTGTTGTTGATTTTTCTTCTTTTATTCCCTCTGTAGTTAGAATCAATGTATTTCTTCACCTGCCACTCTTACTATCCACTTTTCATTTCTTCTTCAATGACTAAAGATACTTTCCAGTACCACGTGCTCGAAAATTTATCGTCCTAGGTTTTCGAGTTATATTTCAGCGAGAATTTTTTTTTCTTTTTTGAAAGAAAATCTGGGATTGTGTTTCTCTATTTTTATTTTTATTTCAATCACACTGCGGCAAATCGGAAAGGCTGTTATTCATTCAAATGTTTTCAATATGTTTGTTGTAAGGATAAAATATCGATATGATATATTTGCACGAGTTAAGAAATTCAAGATTTCGTTTATGTTTTCTCGTATTTGGCAGAGAAATAGCTTTGAGTTTTGCTACTGTAAAAGTCGCAAAGACAGAAACTGCCTATAACGGAATCTTGTGTTAAACGGAAAATAATTATGGTTGGGAAGTACACCATAAAATATACTTGTTAAGACGATAACCTGCCTAAAATAAAATTTTATTCCGGTCTCTAGGAATTCCGTTTTTACAGATATTACATAAATCATAGTTTATTAATGTGAAATTATAAAAAATCATCTAAATTTGCAGTGGTTTTCATATTAATATGAAACAATAAATGCAATCGACGAAAATTGTCATTTTCTGGATCACTTCAATTTATCTGTCTGTTTCTTAGAATTGTGTTTCCTTTACATTATATCCATAATACATTTTTTTTGACAAGTAATATTTCTTGCCTCGTCTGTGAAGAACCAAACCATTTGCATTCCTCTTCTAAATCTTCACCAAAGTTAAGAAACCAAAACATTTCTTCACTTGCCTCACATACCATTAAATTTTCGTTAATTGGTTGCTCAAAAAATTGTCCTGAAAAAAAGTTATCACTCCCTCCTCATTCTCCTCCAAATAACCGTATAAAAAAGACATAGGTACAAACCAGTCGACGACGGGGCATAATGTCTATCATTAAATGCTATTGATAAGTTTTCCTTCGGGAATAATCTACATATCATTTCAAATGGTAACACCCACATTTGACATAATATTTCAGTTCCTTGGACCAATGAAGCCCAGAAAAAGGTATAGTTTTGTATACTTTCCTTAAATCTTTATCGAGTTATAAAGGGAAATGTGTTAGGAATTTATCCATAAATTTTCGTAAATAACATTCAGATCTTACATGAAAAAATACCAAAGATAATCAATAAATAACTAATAAAAGTATATATATATATATATATATATATATATATATATATATATATATATATATATATGTGTGTGTGTGTGTGTGGGTAGATGTTGGATTGAGGAGGTGTGTGGCAGAGTTGTATGGGAAAAACGCATGGTTAATTTATATTTATACAAAAAACAAAACAAAATAAAATAAAATAAAATAAAATAAAGGGGTATTTTGACTTACACACACGTTTGCTATTACACATTTTATAATGGACTGTGATATGATACTTTTATATGCAAATTAATGTAGTTATATTTACATATTCATTAATTAATTTAAATGAATTTATATTCATTAATATTAAGAATGTTTTTGATCATTTGTATTTACATTAATGCCTACGGTGGACAATATCATATTAACTTCTAATATTATGTACACTTTCTTAAATGTTAATATAATACATGTATTAATTTTTATTAAATGTTCTACCCTAACCACTTATATAAAGTGAATTTAATTTTTAACTTTGTATGCAGTAACATTATATGCTACTAATTAATTACAATATTTAATTAAAATTAATCTTAAATCCTTAGTATCTTAATTCAAATATTTAGTATTTTAATTTGCATTTAATTTAATTTATGTGATGTTGCATTTTTGGCACAGCTATTTAATAGTGGCTATGTCATTTCAAGGTACATATAATTTTATGTTGCATTAATCATTAATTATTAATTTTTCCATCTTCCATCTTATTTTTTAACATAGAATTATTCATTAACACATCCATTTTTACTTTAATGTAATTGGATATTTTATTTATTATTTATTATTTAATTTAATTTATTTATTATTTAACTAATTGCTATCAGCTTTAGATAGTATTTGGTTTAATTTTTAAATATTAATTTTCTTCCACAGCTACTTTTATTCATCGTATATTCACTTTTTATCTCATAGATGGCAGCACCATGGTTTGTGTTGCTTTACAATAATATTCATATTATTAAAAAACCTATTTTGGCAACATGGTAAATCATTTTCTAAAACTTATTTTGGCATACAAAGATTTTTTGCGATTCATTCCCTATGTTTAGTTATGCTCATATATCTGGCTCATGAAGTACACCAATATCTTTTTTAATCCAATTGGATTTCGCACTTTATGATTAAATTTCAAGTTTTAATCTGTTTATTATGGGTAAGGTTTCTTTCCTTTTTAATATTGTATTTATTTTTTGATCTTTAAGATTTTTTCACAGGTTTTATTCAATGTTTATGAGTTCGTAGTCCCAAAATCATATTCTTTAGCAATGTTATGGCTAATATGATGATGAAACCACTCATTTTATTTGTGGTATTTAGGCATTTGGGACTTGATAATTCTGTCTAAATTCCACAAATTTCATTTCATTCATTCAATTTCATTTATTCAATCTTTAATTTAATTTCTTCTTCTTTTAAATAAGTTTTTGGTATCTATATTCAGAGTGTTGGGGAATACTTTCGTTGTCTACTAATTATTACATACTAAATCATAATTTCATAGTTTAAGTTGGTGTTATGGTAATGTTTCATTAATGGTTATATATATATATATATATATATATATATTGCACCTTTTAATAACAAAAGACTCTCACTCACATCATCGAAAAGTAAAATTTATTAAATATCTCAAAAACTAATTATTCGAATGTGTTGTAAACTTTACAGCTACGTTTTTGATGATTATGGTTCGTTTTATGCAAAAAATAATATGGGTCATATTAAATATTTTGAATATGAATTTATTAATGATTTTCATAATTAAACACATTTTTTAATAGAAAAAAATTGAGATATATTTGTGTTTATCTCATTAAAAATATATAAATTCAATCGGAAAATTTTTGGAGAAGACATAAAATAATGTTTGTCACATGGATTTAACATTAGCATCTCAAACTTTGAAATATTCTAACTCTATGAAGATTTAAGGCAAAAAAACACAAACTATATCTCTTTTCGGCCTGCCGCGATTCCAGGAGCCCAAATATGGTGTCAAAAATGGATATTACTATTTGAAAATTCAAATTTAGAAAAATTTCTAATCTGTAAGCGGCCGACTGAAACATAATTTATACAAAACAATAATTAATTGTAAGACATTATTCCCAGTTGATTGGAACATAATTTTTTTTACAATTATTTTTAGTGGAATTAATAGGGGTTAAATTCATATTTAATACTTGGAAATTTTTCCAGAGAAAATTTCACACGCCTTGCATTCATAATATTCATATTTTAATTGCTTAATAGGCGTATAGCCAACGTAGTGAAAATGTACCCTTGCCGGGACTCGAACCCGGGTCATCAGTATAGGGATCTGACGTTCTACCAACTGAACCACTTGGGAACGATACTCATCCGGGAACTTTTTCACCATAACATGTTGGCAAGGCTACAAACGCAGCACAAGATGGAATATTTTCCGTGAGCCGTCAACCCTGGGGCAAACACGAAATCAAAGAAAACCCAGCATCGACAATTGAATAAATTCATATTTAATACTTGGAAATTTTTCCAGAGAAAATTTCCCACGCCTTGCATTCATATGAATGCAAGATTTTGCAAGAATAAGATTTGCAAGAATAAGATTTTTGTCAGGACTGTACTGGAGGTCACGCCACATAGATGCTGACCTCGTATTTGTGCTATACACGGTCAAAGTTTCACAATTAGCGGTAATTAACTCAGATATTAGGGTGATAAAAATATCGAAAACTAATTTTCGAAAAATTTGTTAAAGAAAATAAATATCAACAATGTAAACGTAGGATGTAAGCCCCAGTTATTGACACTTAACCAGTAACTGATACTTGAGCAAAAATCTAACTCAAATAAGCATTTTGTTGTAAAATTCTGAAAAGTAATATCATCTAGTGGTAAATGAGACACTTGTTTGTATTTTGGAGTCAATTTATTCACCACTAGAGGGCCAGGAACATATTCAAAGAGGAAGAAACTTTTGAGAAGACACAAAGTGCCATTTTGGAAACAAAAATCTTATTTCTAAAATTAAGGAAGTTATTTTCTAATCTATTTGCAATGCAACTATCCTAAACTTTTCTTCTTAAAGTTATACATGTAGAAATTAATTTAAAGATGCATATGATATATTAGTGCCATGATTTAGGGTTTATACTTATTTAATTCAGCTTAATTGGGGGAGGAGCAGTTATCGGTTCCTAGAATTTCATTTCACCTGTCTGTGACAGAGGTGTTAGTTATTGGTTATATTAAAGAAAATGAAATCTACTATTTGAACTGTTTAAAAATGCATAATAATAAATTAAATTCATCTTGTAGTAAACACCATTAAAATGTAAGTTGTTTTACCAGTGTCTGACACCAGATGTCAGATACTGGTTCATAAATGTCAGTTAGTGGATATTTGCATTACTGATAATGTAGTACTAAATATTACTGGTAATATACTCGTACTATATACTCTGTATTACTAATAATGCAGTATAGCTTACTAAATCCCACTTTTTAAAAATAAATATTTATGTATTTTCTTTTTCTAATAAATAATAATGTTTTTAAAAGAATTTTAATATTTTAAATTAAAGTGTCAGTCACTGGTTCATTTTATTTCAGTTATTTGTGTTTCAAAATAGGGAAGTTGTCAGTTATTGGAGTTTTTGACCATATTCATGAATAAAATTCATTTTTAATAATAAAATGTATATATTTTTTAAATTTTGCCAGCAATATTTTTTAAATATATCTCTACTACCCTTTCAACAGCAAAGGTAAGTATAAAATAGATTTAAATTTTTGTAATAGTGATTTGAATAAGAAAGAATCCTTAACGTGTCAGTTACTGAAGGTTTCACAATATTACGTATGTGTCAGATCTGGCGAGTCTAATAGAGTTTTAATGACCGAAGAAACACTCAAACACCTTATATACGCTGTAACGCTTTAGAATATCGTTCTAAGACAGGGACAGCATTTTATGGCACACGCATAGAAGTTCTAAAGATATAGTTACAAAATGCTCGAATTTAAATAAGCTGAGCTTGTCTAAAACCAATCAATGGGAAATTGAAAATTTTAATTCACTTGTATGAATTTTTAATTGCAGCTTTTTGAAACCTAATCTTATTCAATATGGGTGCAAAAATGCATCAAACTAAGATAAGATCTGGAAACTATCGTAAAGGAAAGCGATTATAAGTAAAAAATCGATGATAAAAGGATGACAATTTGGAATTTAATTCTAGAGCTATTTAAAGAAGCTGACATTTGTCACTTTAACAATGTTTTCTTCTACCTATACACTGCAAAAAATAACTGTTGATTTTACAGTATAAAACTGGCACCCCAGCTGCCAGTATTATACCGTAAAATTAACAGTATTAAACAGTAAAATAAGCAGTAATACGCTGCCGTGCAAGCAGTAATACGCTACCGCGCATGCGCGGTAGCGTATTACTGCTTGCACGCCAGCGTATTACTGCTTATTTTACTGTTTAATACTGTTAATTTTACGGTATAATACTGGCAGCTGGGATGCCAGTTTTATACTGTAAAATCAACAGTTATTTTTTGAAGTGTATCTGCGAGTCATTATTTTCTCAGATGAATATTATAAAAAGCTGAAATAAAAAACAATTGTCATATCATTTTAGTTCAGCTTGCATTCTGTTAAGAGTAACTAAGTATGAACAATATATTAATTTTTATTTCCATCTTAGAGGCAACAACACAAATCACATTAAATCCCTTTTTTGATTAATTTCTAAAATGTAATTGTTACTTATATGTACTACAATGTAATAGTACTCATATTTTTAAAATCCTAATGAAAATTTTTCAGGCAATTCTTATTTAATATTTTTTGAACTGCTAAATTTATTTTTAGTTTGCACGTCATAGTTATGTGAAAATTATTTTTGAAAAAAATTGGCACGCCTATTTGAAAAGATTCGCCACCCCTGTTTCAGAATTGCGATCTAATGGTATTTCAGCAAAATCATTTTTCTTTTTATAAGATAAAATGATATTGTGTTTTCCTGTTTTCTATTATCTATCTATATATAAAAAACGCTAGCGAATGTACCGACGAAGAAGCGGTTATTTCTCTTTTGCCGATGGCAACGAGTGGATTGTTTAGAAAATCAAATGTGCTAAATCTAACTTTAGACGGCTTCGTTATTTGTTGTATTAAGAAAACTATCAGCGGTATCGATTCGAAACTCATAATATGTACGGAGTTTGTTTTTCTGGTTACGAAAATCCAAATTTTGTGAAAATCGGACGGTAACTTTTCTTAACTTTGGCAAAAAACTAAAATATTTGTTAACAAACTATGTTATTGCCACTTTAACAATGCTTTTAATAATAATTGCATGAAACAATGACAATAAATGTTACTTGGAACAATCGACGAGAATTTTGCACGTGAAAGAGTAAACAAATGAAAATATGCTGTTTATCGAACAATGTTTTTTCTGTAGGGCAAACAAATAATCCATATTGGAAACAATAAGATTAAAAAATAAATATTGACATGCGGTATTTATTAATCTATAGTTAATGTACTTCAACATTTGGATAACACCAAAAAGTTACAAAAAAAAAAAAAAAAAGAGTACTGCTGTGCTAAACTACGATTCCAAAAATATACATTTTGCTCAATAGGACGGTAACTTTTCTTAATTTTGCCCAAAAACTGACTCGCCATGAATCAAATGACCCAGACATTTGTGGGGTACGAATTAAATTTACTTCCGTTTCGGGGTCCGCCTCGCTATTTACTTTCCGACAGATGAAATGGTTTTCAGAGGAAGGGTTTCGTGGAGCGATTTTTAGGGTGTTTTCGAGTTTCGTATTCTGTTTTGACGTGACCGGACAACGCCGGGTGGATCAGCTGTTTTCAACAATACTGCGGTAATTTGGAAAATATGTTATTCAATTAACCCTTTGAAGGACGGTGGTATATTATTTATACCAGTTAATTTTAATCAAAATTTGTACCAGACATTTTGAATACAATTTTACTTTTATAATGTAAGCGAAAAATATTTGTAAATTTGCCTATATTTTTTTTCACAAATGAAATTTTGTGAAATTTCTGCTGTGAATTCATGATTAGATAAAATAGGGTTGAATACTATTAATATAATTATTGTATGAGTACAATAACTTTAAGAGTTAAAAAATCCAGTGTTTGTTATATTTTAGCTCGTATTTCGATATAAATATGTTTCAATTTTACTATTTGATGTTGGATTCATTATAATAAAATGCTAAATGTTTGACAAACTTTTGACATGACTTCTTGAAACTTTACACTATGTACTCGTAATTATAGAGAAAAAAAACTATGTTTGGCTGCTTAGAGATTTTGATGATTTAATTTTTTTCATTAAATTATTTTTATACGTATTTTTTAACTATACATTTTACTGTTGGATTTTACAAGAATGATTAAATAACAAAAAACATTCTTAAGATCAATAAAATAAAATAATGATTTTAGGATTTTTTTCTTAACCCTTTGTGACTCAATAACTCCGATTGGAAAAATATTTACTCCGATATTAGAATACATCATTTCAAGTACGTAAAAAGTAATTAAAAAAATCTATATCAAAAATTAGAAAAATATTGACTAAAAGGTACATTTTTTCATATCTGCAATAAACAAAAAATTACACACTTCTCATAAATATTGTCAATTTTTAATACAAAATTGTAAAGTATACGAACATACCTTTATAAAAAATCTATTTTTAAAAAATAATGATTTGAAACTGCTCAAATGATAAATAAAACTTTGGATAAATAAAAATTACTCAGTATCTCTGTCTGTTGAGAATTCTATGAACAATTTATATTATTTACTGTGTTAAAATATAGCAGCAATAAGCAAAATCGTATTCTAAAGCCTACTGTATAAATAACATCGACTTCTGGGCATGTTGCAGATATGCAACACAGTGGATACAAAGAAATACGATATAACACATGATGCGATTATAATTTACACGTATTAGCAATAGCAATTTTGATTAACTTTTAATCAACTGTTCCACAGTTGGATCCTTGACGCAAAATTTAATTATCAGTAGGAATGAATGAAATCAATTAAAGATACATTTATGATATACCAAAATTAATTAAAAGAAATTATTTTGGTATTTTTTAAACTATTCTAGATATACAGAGTGTTTCACGAAGGATCCCTAACTTTGAAAATAAATAACTCGGAAAAGGTGATAGATAGAAGAATGAAAATAAGTGGTATTAAAAAAAACGTAAGAATCTGATAAACCTAAAAAGTTTAGTTAAAACACCGATAGATAGCGTTGCAGGCATCATTACGGATCCCTATAAAGAGAGCTCAGATACTAAGAACGCTCAGTCGTAGAGTATTTCGCTGTTGAACGTGATCGCTATTAGAGTATAGGGAAAGAAATCCCGGAAGTCACACTCAAAGACATTGTTTACCGTAACAATCCTTTAACACTCGACGAGCTAGAGGAGGATATTTGTAAAGTTTGTGTGTTGATTTTCGGTGACATACTACAGAGAGTCACTGACAATTTCATTCTTCGTTTGCGACATGTATGTTGTGTAAAAGGTGCACATTTTGAATCGCTTTTGATGTGATACAGCCTACTTATGGTATGCCACCTGCAGCGCCATCTATCGGCGCAATTTGTTACTAAAATTTTGAGTTTTCTGTATAAGATTTTTACGTTTTTTTAAATAAACATGCCACTGGTTTCATGCTTCTTTCTATCACCGTTTACGAGTTATTTGTTTTCAAAGTTAAGGGTCCTTCGTGAAACATTCTGTAAATATCTAATTTTTAAATAAACCATATATATATATATATATATATATATATATTACTTTATGCATATAAAACGTTCGAAGCCATTTCCAAGTAAATATAAGCAGAAAGTATTTTATGTAGCATTTTCAAATGTGAGTCACCCATCATATTTGATGGGATTTTAACGAATAAATCACAGTTTAGTATCAAAGGAATAATTTACTAATCAATAATGTAAAAGTAATAGATTTATTTTTGCATTTGAAACAACATTCATATCGATATATAGGAAATATTAAAAGTTGTCATCAATATTAGCGAAGTTTTTAGCACTAAAGATACAAAAAACTACTGACTGGATTCAATAGCGTAATCAGCTATCTAATAAAATCAATCGCCAAAATTTTATATTCTCTAACACCCATTTACTTTTACCTTTTTATCTTCAAAATAAATGTATGTTTATTGTTACATTATGTACATTATACATAATATTTGAAAAATAAGCTTTTTCTCCATATATCTGCAGATAAAATCAGTACAAAACACCTTAACGGATTAAAAATTTGTGACACAAGTCTTTAACTTGTGGCTCAAAAAATGTTAAATATGGTTCTTAAAAATAATATCAAATTTTGAGTAACGCCATGCTATTAACTGATTTTTTTTCATCATTTTCTCTTTTGTTCTACTTATATTCACGAGTGAAAACATTACTTTCAACATGAAAATATGCATATTTTTTTCACTGATGCTTTTTCATTCACATTTCTCATAAATTCAAAATATGGATTTTAAAAGAAATTATATCAAAATTCGAGTGACGGAGACGCCTTGATGTGACTTTAAAAGCTTTGTTTTAAAAATCAATTTAAATTATTTTTGATATGTCTTCTAAAGTATATTTACACAATCAAACTTTACTTTAATTTTCCAATACAATGTTAATTATATCAAAATTTCACTGAGCCTATATTATGTATTAATATACATTTATTTCAATAAAGTGATTTAACTTTTCTGTCACGCTATCCAAAATCATAAGTAAAATTTATGTAAATGTTTTCTTTGCGTCATACTATCCATTTACATATATTTCACTTAGTTTAGATATTATGATGCAGAATAAACATTGTACAAAAATAAATGCATGTTTATTTCACATTATGTACATTATACATAATTTTTTGCAAATAAAATTTTCTCTCTGTATATTTGTGGATAACATCAGAACATTTTTTCACCTGCCTTACTTGCCATTAAATCCTCGTTTCTTTTTTTTTCCTAACGATTTCCAAAAGATATTCCAATACCATATGCTCTCGGATTTATCATTCTAGGATTTTGTTTTGATGATATCTCAGAGAGAATATTTTTAGTTTTGTAACAGAAACAGGCATTGAGTTTTATATTTTATTTTACTTTCAATCATATTGCGGTAAACCGGAAAGGATGTTATTCTTTCAAATGTTTCAATTTGATTATTGTAAAAATAAAATGCTGATACGATATAATTTTGAAAAATCTGAAATAAATAATTTATTGTACGCTGTTTCCCAGTTTTCAAGTTTACTATTAAGTATAACATATAACATAGTTTATTGATAAAAACAATATATTTTCCAATAATATAAAAATCGTGCATTTTGCAATACAGCTAAATTAGTTTTTATAATTACTAAAGGATCCAACCCGGGCTTATCATGTTACAAAATACAGTTGAGTTTTTGTTTTTTGTATTATTATTGAAAACTGTCATACATTTTTAAACATTTAAAAAATATTTTTTTAGATTGCGCACTAACAACGCCAAAAAGCATTTTTATATAAAAAAGTGTCAATAATGCATTTAAATAAATCTGTAAAATTTATTAAAAGCGACACTTTCGTAGAAGACCCATTTCAGTAATTAATAACCGATGAAATAATCCAAAATTTCGCTACATGCAGCAGCCTTTTTGGTTCTGAAAATGTCAGTGGTTTAAGCTCGTAGTTCGATTATATGTCTGTTAAATTTGTGTTTTATTTAAATTATTTTATTAATAAACTAGCAAGCTACCTCGCTACGCTGATCAAATTCTCTTAACGAACCTTTAATTAAACAAAATATTGACATTTCATAGTTCACTTTTATATTTTAACAGAATAATAAGGCTATTATAATTTGTGACTCGTGCTATAGCCAATATAAACGTCAGGACACGTTGCCCTTATCATTATCTTTTCGCTATGGTACTCCATTGTAAAATTTGGTAATTTTTGAAATTCAATATTTGAAAAATGGCATATAATCATTAGATTTGAAATTTATATTAAGAAATATACATTTTTTTACCTTTCAAACGCAGTTTGTTTAACAGTTTTCTGACAAATACTTTTCGAGCTATTATTTTTTTTTAGTAACTTCAAATGTTTCATTTTCCGAGATTAATCTGTGGCAAAGATTAGCGAAAAACCCAGTCGTCAGCAACGCATAGCTTTATATTAAAGAGGATGTTGGAGAAGGGATTGTCACCATCACTTTTGAAATCGGTTCTGTAGTTCCAGAGATTCCATAAAAATTGTAATTTAGAATGTTTTTAGACCGCTTTTCGTTCATCTCACCTATTTAAAATTCGATTTTTTTTTTAGAATTTGTTTTTAGAGAGTATTTACATCTCATAAATAACTACCATGCCAAATTTCAAGTTTCTAGCTCCTTCAATATAAAAAAAGTCGCAATTTTCGGAAAATTTTTCACTCCTGCACTCCCCCGGGATTAGTGGCACCTACATAAAATACAGCCTATGTTGGAGCAGGAAGTGTCACCACTAATTTTCCACCATCACTTTTGAAATCGGTTCTGTAGTTCCAGAGATTCCATAGAAATTGTAATTTAGAATGTTTTTAGAACGCTTTTCGCTCATTTCACCCTTTTAAATTTCGATTTTTTTTTATTTTGTTCTTAGACAGCATTTACATCTTATAAGCAACTACAATGCCAAATTTCAAATTTCTAGCTCCTTTAGTATAAAAAAAATGCACTTTTAGAGCGTTTTTCGCTCCTGCACCACCCTGGGAATAGTGGCACCGACGTAAGATATAGCCTATGTTGGAGCAAGGATTGCCATCAAAAATTTGCCACCATCACTTTTGAAAAGGGTTCAGTAGTTCTAGAGATTCCATAGAAATTGTTATTTAGAATGTTTTAAGAACGCTTTTCGCTCATCTCACAGTTTTAAATTTCGAATTTTTTAAGAATTTGTTCTTAGAGAGCATTTACATCTTATAAGTAACTACCATGCTAAATTTCATGTTTCTAACACCTTCAGTATAAAAAAATCGAACATTTAGAACGTTTTTCGCTCATGCACTCCCCTGGGGGCAGTGGCACCGGCAAGAAATATAGCCTATGTTACAGCAGGAACTATGACCATCAATTTGCCACCATCACTTTTGAAAACAGTTCTGTAGTTCCAGAAATTCCATAGAACGCTTTTTGCTCATCCCACCCTTTTAAATTTCGAATTTTTTTAGAATTTGTTCTTAGAGAGCATTTTCATATTATGAGTAACTATTATGCTAAATTTCATGTTTCTAGCTCCTTCAGTATAAAAAAAAATTGAAATTTTAGAACGTTTTTTTTTCTTGCACTCCTGTTTTGATTAGTGGCACCGATATAAAACATAGCCTATGTTGGAAAAGAGACTGTCACCATCAATTTGCCACCATCACTTTTGTAAACGGTTCTGTAGTTCCAGAGATTCCATATAAAGATAATTTCGAATGTTTTTAGAACGCGATTCGCTCATCTCATCCTTTTAAATTTCGATTTTTTTTTTTTTTTTTGTTACAGAGCATTTACAACTTATAAGTAACTACCATGCCAAATTTCATGTTTCTAGCTCCATCAGTATAAAAAAAAAATTGAAACTTTAGAACGTTTTTCGCTCTTTTACCCCTTTTTTCCTGTAGTAGTGGTACCGATATAAAACATAGCCTATGTTACAGCAGGGACTGTTAGCATCAATTTGCCACCATCACTTTTGAAAATGTTTCTATAGTTCCAGAGATTCCATAGAAATTGTAATTTAGAATGTGTTTAGAACGCATTTTGCTCATCTCACGCTTTTAAATTTCGAACTTTTTTAGAATTTGTTCTTAGAGAGCATTTACATCTTATAAATAACTACCATGCCAAATTTCAAATTTCTAGCTCCTTCACTATAAAAAAAAATCGAAATTTTAGAACGTTTTTCGCTCTTGAACCGCCCTGTGGTAGTGGCACTGACATAAAATATAGCCTATGTTACAGCATAGACTTTTACCATCAATTTGCCACCATTACTTTTGAAAATGGTTCTGTAGTTCCAGAGATTCCATTGAAATTGTAATTTAGAATGTTTTTAGAACGCTTTTTGCTCATCTCACACCTTTTAAATTTCGATTTTTTTTAGAATGTGTTCTTAGAGAGCATTTACATTTTATAAGTAACTACCATGCCAAATTTCATGCATCTAGCTCCTTCAGTGTAAAAAAAAAATCGAAATTTTAGAACGTTTTTCGCTCTTTCACACCCCTGGGTGTAGTAGCACCGACATAAAATATAGCCTATGTTGGAGCAGGGACTGTCACCATCACTTTTGAAAACGGTTCTGTAGTTCCAAAGATTCCATAGAAATTGTAATTCAGAATGTTTTTAGAACACTTTTCGCTCATCTCACACCTTTTAAATTTCGATTTTTTTTAGAATTTGTTCTTAGAGAGCATTTACATCTTATAAGTAACTACCATGCCAAATTTCATGTTTCTAGCTCCTTCAATATGAAAAAAATCGAAATTTTAGAACGTTTTTTGCTCCTGCACCCCCCTGGGGGTAGTTGCACCGATATAAAATATAGCTTATGTTGGAGCAGGGACTGTCACCATCAATTTGCCACCATCACTTTTGAAAACGGTCCTGTAGTTCCAGAGATTCCATAGAAATTGTAATTTAGAATGTTTTTAGAACGCTTTTCGCTCATGTCACCCTTTTAAATTTTGAATTTTATTAGAATTTGTTCTTAGAGAGCATTTACATCTTATAAGTAACTACCATGCCAAATTTCATGTTCCTAGCTCCTTCACTATAAAAAAAAAATCCCTGACGGCTCGGCCTACAGGCACAGGTAGATTTCGAAGACACAGATCATGGGGCGCCTGTTTGTCGGGAATTGCGGAAGAAATGACTTTTTTGCGATGATGCTGCAATTGGAACCGCCTACTTCGAAACCAAACTTGTTTGCAGGCGGAGCCAGCAAGGATTTTTTTTTTTTTTTTGCTATAAGAGTTGGTCCTATAAAAAACATGTCACTATAAAAGTTTTAGATAATATTAAGAGGATTTATAATAAATTTAAGCGGATTTGAAATCTTGGGAATTGACGAAGTTATGATTTTTTTTCTTCTAAAACCCCCCTCCCCCCCCTTAAGGCAATTTTTAATTATATCAAAAATCCTTCATACATAAATTTTCGGCCCTTCTCCTAGAAGTAATAACAACTTCAAACGGATTTGATACGTATCATAATTAAGAAATTATGGGGGGTTTTCTGTTTTCACAAAAAGTCCCCCCCCATCCCCCCCCCTGGTTCGATTTTGCCCATTAACGAACTTGACCGAGATTTTATGCCCCTTGATTTTATGTATCAGTTTCGAAAAGAAGCGGGAGTTGGAACCGCCTACTTCGAAAAATAACTTGTTTGCAGGCGGAGGCGGCAGGGGTTTTTTTTGTTTTTAATTTTTTTTGCTATAACGGTTGGTCCTATAAAAAACTTGTCAATATAAAAGTTTTAGATAATATTAAGAGGATTTATAATAAATTTAAGCGGATTTGAAATCTTGGGAATTGACTAAGTTCTGAATTTTTTTCTTCTAAAACCCCCCTTCAGGCAATTTTTAATTATATCAAAAATCTGTCATACATAAGTTTTTGGCCCTGTTCCTAGAAGTAATAATAACTTTAAACGGATTCGATACGTATCGTAATTAAGAAATTACGGTTTTTTTTTCTGTTTTCACAAAAAGCCCCCCCCCATCCCCCCCCTGGTTCGATTTTGCCCATTAACGAACTTGACCGAGATTTTATGCCCCTTGATTTTATGTATCAGTTTCGAAAAGAAGCGGGAGTTGGAACCGCCTACTTCGAAAAATAACTTGTTTGCAGGCGGAGGCGGCAGGGTTTTTTTTTGTTTTTAATTTTTTTTGCTATAACGGTTGGTCCTATAAAAAACTTGTCAATATAAAAGTTTTAGATAATATTAAGAGGATTTATAATAAATTTAAGCGGATTTGAAATCTTGGGAATTGACTAAGTTCTGAATTTTTTTCTTCTAAAACCCCCCTTTCCTCCCCCCCCCCTTCAGGCAATTTTTAATTATATCAAAAATCTGTCATACATAAGTTTTTGGCCCTGTTCCTAGAAGTAATAATAACTTTAAACGGATTCGATACGTATCGTAATTAAGAAATTACGGTTTTTTTTTCTGTTTTCACAAAAAGCCCCCCCCATCCCCCCCCTTGGTTCGATTTTGCCCATTAACAAACTTGACCGAGATTTTATGCCCCTTGATTTTATGTATCAGTATCGAAAAGATGCGGGAGTTGGAACTGCCTACTTCGAAAAATAACTTGTTTGCAGGCGGAGCCGGCAGGGATTTTTTTTGTTTTTAATTATTTTTTGCTATAACGGTTGGTCCTATAAAAAACTTGTCAATATAAAAGTTTTAGATAATACTAAGAGGATTAATAATAAATTTACGCGGATTTGATATCTTGTGAATTGACGAAGCTATGATTTTTTTTCTTCTAAAAACCCCCTTTTTTCCCCCCCTTGGGGCCAGTTTTAATTATATCAAAAATCTGTCATACATAAATTTTCGGCCCTTTTCCTAGAAGTAATAATAACTTTAAACGGATTCGATACGTATAAAAATAAAGAAATTATGAGGGTTTTTCTGTTTTCACAAAAAGCCCCCCCATTTCCTCCCCCTTGGTTCGATTTTGCCCATTAACGAACTTGACCGAGATTTTATGACCCTTGATTTTATGTATCAGTTTGGAAGAGATTTATGCAGAATTTTTCCAGTTATCGTGGTCAGAAAAAAGTGACATAGATAGATAGATAGATAGATATATAAACTTTTGAACTGGGGGTGGTTTTGGGTTCTGGGAGTCATGATCGGCGTAGATCTGCAAAAATTTTTCAAAATTTCCAACTTAGGTGAGAATGTAATAGGCAGTATTTCTTACGAAATCTACCTAAAATCGAAATTTTAGAACGTTTTTCGCTTCTGCACCCCCCTGGGGGTAGTGGCACCGACATATAATATAGCCTGTGTTGGAGCAGGGATTGTCACCATCAGTTTGCCACCATCACTTTTGAAATCGCTTCAGTAGTTCCAGAGATTACCCCCTACAAACAAACAAACAAACAATCTTTACTACTTTATGATATTAGTATAGATTTATGAAGTTTTAATTTCGTTATGAATTATTAGCCGGAAACAGGTGCTAGACTGTTTATATTGTTTTTAAGTGCAAACGGGTTAATCTTTTTGTAATCGGTCTGTACAGGATAGATTGATTTTTAAAAAATCATGCTTGAAAATTATTTTAAAAACCATAAAAAATCTCTAAATTGAGACACAGTTTTAAAATAAGTTTCATTTGAAAGAACATTTTTCCCTGTTCGACGATGTAAAAATGGAAATTCTTCCATTTAGAGTTAAAAAAAAAAAATTGCTGTAAAAATGAAATTTATTGTTCGGTGTTGCTACCGTCAATATGATGTCAGTGTTACTCACGGACGTAGTCAAAATTATTTATTCTTTATTAAATATTTATGCTTATATTCCTATCTTCAGGATAAACGTGCATTTTCTTTTACATTTTTATTACATTATAGAAGAATTTTAGTAAATGGTTTTCTTTCTATTTTACCCTCCAGTAACTAGAATTTAGAATCAGAACATTTCTTGACCTATGCCTCAGTTGCCGCTAAATCTTCGTTTCTACTTTTTGTGATGACTGAAGAAGCATTCTAATACTTTACAATCTTGAATATATTGTTCAAGGATTCAAGGATTTCTTTTTCGTTTTAGTAACAGATGTTCTTTTGTAGTTTATGTTACTTTCAATTTTACTGCATAAGAGTGTAAGATTGTTTAAATTTGAAGGCGCTTCATAAAAAATTGAATTATGTTTATTTAAATTTATCCGTACGTGGGAGTGATGAAATTTTTAACTTGCATGGTCGAGAGTTACACTCTGATTGGGTGATTAATTAGGTTGCCACAAGAAGATGTACATATTGAAAAAGAAGGAGATGACACAACGCTGCGGAAAATTCTAAATATGTTGTTCTTTGAATATGATTATTCTAATTCTTTTCCATTTGATTATAGTTATAATAAAAATATTATTGGGATATAATTTTAATAGTTAATTAATCCATCATTTGTTGTGTTCTTACTTTAATTTGACTTATCAATAGCTTTAAATTTTACTACTCAATATTACATAAATAATAGTTTTATCTATACTTAATATTATAAAGTAGTAAAGATTGTTTTTTTGTTTTTTTGTTTGTTTGTTTGTTTGCTTGTCTGTTTGTTTGTTTGTAGGGGGTAATCTCTGGAACTACTGAAGCGATTTCAAAAGTGATGGTGGCAAATTTATGGTGACAATCCCTGCTCCAACATAGACTATATTTTATGTTGGTGCCACTACCCCCAGGGGGTGCAGGAGCGAAAAACGTTCTAAAATTTCGATTTTTTTATACTGAAGGAGCTAGAAACATGAAATTTGGCATGGTAGTTACTTATAAGATGTAAATGCTCTCTAAGAACAAATTCTAAAAAAATTCGAAATTTAAAAGGGTGAGATGAGCGAAAAGCGTTCTAAAAACATTCTAATTTACAATTTCTTTGGAATCTCTGGAACTACAGAACCGTTTTCAAAAGTGAAGGTGGCAAATTGATGCTGACAGTCCCTGCTCCAACATAGGCTATATTTTATGTCGGTGCCACTACCCTCAGGGGGGTGCAAGAGCGAAAAACGTTCTAAAATTTTGATTTTTATTATACTGAAGGAGCTAGAAATATGATATTTGGCATGGTAGTTACTTATAAGATGTAAATGCTCTCTAAGAACAAATTCTAAAAAAATTCGAAATTTAAAAGGGTGAGATGAGTGAAAAGCGTTCTAAAAACATTCTAAATTACAATTTCTATGGAATCTCTGGAACTACAGAACCGTTTTCAAAAGTAATGGTGGCAAATTGATGGTGTCAGTCCCTGCTCCAACATAGGCTATATTTTATGTCGGTGCCACTACCGCCAGGGGGTTGCAGGAGCGAAAAACGTTCTAAAATTTCGATTTTTTGTATGCTGAAAGAGCTAGAAACTTGAAATTTGGCATGGTTGTTACTTAAAAGATGTAAATACTCTCTAAAAACAAATTCTAAAAAAAATCGAAATTTAAATAGGTGAGATGAACGAAAAGCGGTCTAAAAACATTCTAAATTACAATTTTTATGGAATCTCTAGAACTACAGAACCATTTTCAAAAGTGATGGTGGCAAATTGATGGTATCAGTCCCTGCTGTAACATAGGCTATGTTTTATGTCTTTTCCTCTACCACAGGAGGGTGGAGTGCAAGAGCGAAAAACGTTCTAAAATTTCGATTTTTTTTTATACTGAAGGAGCTAGAAACATAAAATTTGGCATGGTAGTTACTTATAAGATGTAAATGCTCTCTAAGAACAAATTCTAAAAAAAATTGAAATTTAAAAGGGTGAGATGACCGAAAAGCGTTCTAAAAACAGTCTAAATTACAATTTCTATGGAATCTCTAGAACTACTGAACTCTTTTCAAAAGTGATGGTAACAGTCCCTGCTGTAACATACGCTATATTTTATATCGGTGACACTACCACAGGGGTGGGGGGTGGGGGTAAAAGTGTGAAAAACGTTGTAAATTTTCTATTTTTTTCGACATTAACGTGGTTTACTTAGTAATTTCTGAATTATCTGTGACAGTAAAATTTTCTCTAATGAAAATAGGCCAACGAATACCACTTGTCATTTTTCAAGAATTACGCGAGCAAAGCCGCGGGTTTTGCTAGTAAATAATAATTTAGTAATTCAAAAATCAAATATTAAAATGTAAAAATTGATAATCTGTGGGTAAAAATCTAAGATTTCAAATAAATCTGAATTAGATTTTGTACTAATATGAACGAAAAACTAAAAGCGACCGTTAAACTTTTGTATTCGTTTCCCCCGATTTACATTTATCTTTCTATCTTCAAAATAGCGATGCCGTTCTCTTTTCCTTTGTGTACATTATACTTAAAGTTTGGCAAGCAATCTCTTTTCTCGCTTCTATTATAAGTTAAAAACAAAATATTTCTGTAGTTGCTTTCAAATCCTCATATTTCCTTTTCTTAATGACTAAAGATACTTTCCAATGCCATATGCTCACGGAATTATATTTCTTGAGCTTTCTTTTTATTTGATAATACTTCAGCGACAATTTACATATGTATATATATATGTTTATATATGTTACGAAATATAAAATCTCACCCTAGACTTCTAAAAATGTTTATCCTCTAATATAATTTACAACCCAGTTTATTTAATTCTTCCCTGTCTTAAAAATATTTCAATCATTCATTTTACCTTATTTCTAAATTCATCTAATTGCGCAGGCCCAGATTACCGACGGGTGAAACTACCACTAGTAAATTTAAATAGAAATTTTTGGCTTATCTCAACGCCTTTATTCATACAGAATTTCTGTCAAAAATAAGGCAAAAATTTTATTCGTTTTTACTGGTTGAAGTTTGCCCCGCTGGTAATGAGGTCCTGTAATGGCGTACATTAATATTTTATTTTTCTTTCTAAAATTGTACTTCAAAAGAACAATTCGCGTGAGTTATTATTTTTTCTTTCGAAGCCCGTCCGTTAGTTTAGGGTCTTTTCATTTTCTTTAAACGCCGAAATCAATTGTGATAAAATTATTTGTTTTGCGAATCTCATCTTATTGTCATTTTTTTCTCTCTTATTTTTCTTTCCCTATTCTAAAAAAGTTGTGCGTTTTATTGGGAGTGAATTTGTTCACTGGAAAATAAATAATTTTCCTTAAATGAATATCTGACTGCAAGTTATTTCGTGGAAAAACGTGGTGATTTTCGTTCCTTGCCATTTTCTTTTTCTTTCTTTTTTTTAAGAAACACATCTACGAGTGCCTTTGCACGTTTATTTTTACTACGCGTCTGGAAAATATAACCCATCTTTTTATGCTATCTCATTAGCCACGACCGTTTGCGCATTGCAGTAAAAATAACCATGAGCCGGCAGTATTTATTGACGTACTTGAGCTTCCGAGACAGATTTTTGTGTGTTCTTAGATGGTTAAAATAATCATGTCACCAAGAAGTTGATTTTACTACAGTATGGAATAGTTTTATAACACCTTTTATAGTGAAAAGTGCTGGCTGAATGAGTATTTGCAGGTAATTTCAACCGGCATTATATTGTAGCTCATTGCTATGATATTTTTAAAAGTTGTGGAGATTGATCGTGGTGGATTTGTTCACTGGAAAATAAAAAAAATTCCTTAAAAGAATATCTGACTGCAAGTTATTTCTAGAAAAAGCCTGGTGATTTTCTTTCCTTGCCAATTTCTTTTTCTTTCTTTTTTTCTACGACTGCGAATGTCATCGGCCTCATGCTTGTCTAAAATATTACTAGTGCTGCATATTAGTTTGTGAGTGTTGTCTGGCATATAGAGAAATAGGAACCCGTATGAAACTGGCATTACTGGGCTATTGACCAAGAGTGGTAAGGTAAGTTTTTGATGGAGGCTGGAATGTTGGTAGTAAAAGTGGAGTGTACTTCGCGATCACTGGAAATCCACTAAAATCATGCATGTTATTGATATTATACACAGAGTGCGCCCTTCGTAATAAAAAGTCGTCTGAGAATCAAGTATACATTCAAAGCGAATTCAACATATATACAAGTTGGAAATTGCACTTCAAACGTTATAAAACGTTCGTACTGTTATCATTTCAGTGACATGAAGTATATCGTCTGTTATTATGATATGATTCATTTCCGTAATAAAATAAGTACATTTTAAGTTGGCAACATTTTATCTTTTGTTGACATTTACTGAAAATTCCAATGGGAAACTTAAGCCTAGCTTTGAAAATTCCAGAAATTGAAATCCATATTTAGACTTTTTTTTCGTTTAGCATCCATTTCTCCGGAAACATCTATCCAAAAAACTGTCGGTACATTCTAGGATTGCTATAATTAACAATTTTAGTAAGAAAATTCAGTTTTTAAATTCAGTAATACGGAAATAATAGGACTCCATCTTAATAGGACGTAATCACAATGGCAACCTAGAATCATTACCAATCATGGGATATCATTGAATTAATTACGTATGATAGGATTTAATAGAATGAATAACGTGGCTATAATTTGGTCAAAGAGGTTATAAAATGTCATGTACGATAATAAAATGGTCATAGATGTTATAAAATGTCATATACGTCATATATGACTATAACGTCATTCATGTCAGATAACTTGACGATACACCTCGGTCGCTTGACGATTAATCCTCAGCAGCTGCTATAACAAGGAAGTACCGATTTTTTAAAAATTCAAATTACTTAATAAATATTTTTATTAATATCTTTTTAAGTTTTGATTCGATTTTCGTAAAATTTGAAATAACTCGACAAAATTTTCCAATGATTATATATATTAAATTTCAAACCATTTGGTTTGGTCGTTTTTGCGCTGTTAAATGCGGACAGACGGACGGATGGACGGACGGATCAGACGACGACTATAGGTGCTACGTATTTATATAATTACGAACGCACCTAATAACAGAAGCTGGAATTTTTTCTCTTTCATTTTATTTTTAATCATACTGCAAATCCGAATGGGTGTTATTCTTTCAAATGTTTCAGTATGATTATTATAAAACAAATTCTTGATACGATATAATTTTAAAAGTTAAAAAATACAAACTTTGCTGTATACTCGTTTGTATTTTGAGAAAGAAATAGATTTAAGTTTTGCTACTTAGTTCATGAATAGTAATTAAAAAATAATTTATATTGAAATGAAATAAAAATCCTAGATTTCTTATAAAACTGAATAATCTACTCATCAAACATTTGCTTCCAACGTAAATTTCGTTTAATTAAATATGAGTTACTTTAAAACTACGTATATAAACAATCCTTGACGTTTCGGTTATTCTTTATAACAATCTTCAGGAGAAAACTTTCATAAATATGAACAGCAAAAAATTAAATATGTGTTATATGATTGCGTCCAATGTTCTATCTGACAAGACGCTAAAATAACGGAATTTACAAAAACATATTCAAAGTAGGCCAGGTGGCACCCTCTATGAATCAGCAATGTAACTGGAACTCATGTTCAACGAAATTAAAGTTCTTTCAAAATGCATTTTCAGATAGCCGGAACAGAAAATGATGAGTTATCGTTACAAATTTCCTGTTTTCTTAATGAAATTCTAAATGAAATGCATTTTAAAGGAACTTTAATTTCGTTGAACATGAGTTCCAGGTTCATTGTTGA
Source organism: Maratus michaelseni (assembly GCA_963931845.1). Classification (NCBI taxonomy): domain Eukaryota; kingdom Metazoa; phylum Arthropoda; class Arachnida; order Araneae; family Salticidae; genus Maratus; species Maratus michaelseni. Next base: position 195,595,096 of record OZ007594.1, read on the forward strand.
TTCATAGAGGGCGTCACCTGGCTTATTTTGAATATATTTTTGTAAATTCCGTTATTTTAGCGTCTTGTCAGATAGAACATTGGACTCAATCATGTAACACATATTTAATTTTTTGCTGTTCATATTTATGAAAGTTTTCTCCTGAAGATTGTTATAAAGAATAACCGAAACGTCCAGGATTGTTTATATATGTAGTTTTAAAGTAACTCATATTTAATTAAACGAAATTTACGTTGGAAGCAAATGTTTGATGAGTATTTATGTGTGCAACGTAAAGTCCTTGTTAATTCTGAATAATCTTTTACAATAATGATAAAATAATCAAATCTGTAGTGAAAATGTCATATCCGATTTACCCATTTACGTTAACTTTCTATCTTTAGAATAACTGTGAGTTTTTGTTAAAATTATGTAATTTATATATACATTTTGGCAAATAATCTACTTTCCCGCCTTGCCTCTAGAATTAAAGAATCTCTTCACAGGCCGCGCCTTTCATTAAATCCTCTTGACATTCCAATGACATATTCTTTGGGATTTATCATTTTAGGATTTCGATTTAATAGTGTTTTACAAAAGAGTTTTTTTTTTTCAATGAAAACCGGAATTGTACTTTTTATTTCAATCGTCATCGGCAAGTCGGAATGATTAGTATTCTTCCAAATGTTTCAACAAGATTATTTTAAGAAAAATATAAAATATTTTAAAGTGTGCGTTACAGATTCAAGGTTTGTAGTATGGTCTCACTTTTCTTTCTTTCAAGGAAAAATGGGTTTGAATTTTACTGCCTAATATTACATAAATGATAATTTATTGCTGTAAAACCCCCTTTTTTCAAAATATATAGTTATAGATTTTATTTAAATTTGAATTCTGTTTTCTTAAGAGGCGATAACAGCAGTCATCAAAATCTAATATTCATTAATATGCATTTGAGTCTATTGTTCTATCTGTAGAATAAAAATGCATTTCCTATTACAGGGTTACCGAGATTAACAAAACGCTGCTGAATTTTTGAAAATAAAATACAAACAAATTCCAAAAACGCATTATCTTGTTTCTAAACTGTAATAACCATTTAAATTGTTTCATTTCTTTTTGTCTTTGAAGGTGTAACGATTGTTGTTTGTCCACTTTTTTTTTGTGTGTGTGTGTGTTGTGTGTGTGTGGGGGGGGGGTAAAGGGGTTCAATATCAAGTAATCATTCATTAGGAATCATACGGTTGATATGGGTATCAGTTAGTGTACTTTTCATCAAATTTGTTACAAAACAGCCTTCTATCATTTTTAACCCCTTGAAGAGAGGTGTGATATTTTCTGTACCACTTAATTTTAATAATGATTTGTACCAGAATTTCTTAACAAAATCTTACTTATAATTTGTAAAAAGGACATACGCCTAAAATAGAAATTGAATTTTCAATTGCTTGAATTTTATTCAAACTCTATATAATAAAGCGTGAAAACAACAGAATGAAAAGTGTGTCCAAGCCAGGATTCGAACCTGAGCCATTGGCATTGCGCGCCCAAACTCTACCAACTGAACTTCCTGGACCTTTTCACTCTGTCGGTTTCACCCCTTATAAGCAATTACAAATTCAGTTACTATTTAAGGACGTATGCCATTTCTACAAATTATATATATTCGTTTAATCTATGCTGGGTAAATAATGGTAAATTAATTATATTTCGTCTCATGTTTGCTACAGAGTTGTGGCTCATGGAGATATTCCATCTTGTGCTGCAGGGTTCAGCTTTGCCAACATGTAAGAGTGAGGAGAGCCCTGCTGGATATCGTGCAGATAGCTCAGTTGGTAGAGCATTGTCGCGCAATGCCAATGGCCCAGACTCGAATCCAGGGCTGGACAGTCTTCCATCCAGATAGTTTCACGCCTTATAAGTAATTTGAAAAAAATTCAAAAGCTTTACTTTTATAACTTTGCAAGGGAAAACAAGAACGAAAAATCATGCGTCAAGCATAGATTATGTAGCACTTTCCAACGCTTCTAAAATAATTTTACAAATCATTACCGTTTAATAAGCTGAAAGATGACATCTAAGTAAACAATTTGGAAAACGCATAACATATTTAAAAACGTAATTTCAGGAATTTTCAATATATACAATATTCGGAAAAATATTCGAATACTTTTATGTAGCCCTGTATATGATCTATAGATTTGTATATATACATAGGATGCTAAATTTTAGTTTAGTTAGGAAACGCGTAGCACCGTTTAAATTCTCCTTCTGGAGTTTCTGTCAATAAACGGAAATGTGTTCGCGAACTTTTGTGCTGCCCTGTATAGGATCTACAGAATTTATACACACCACGTAATAGACAAAAAGCTAGTTAAGATTAAAATCGCGTTTAGTAACTTAAAACGCACTTCCAGGAATTATTGTTAACAGACAGTAGAGAATTCTTTTGTGTGTCCCTGTAAATGAACGATGACTGCTATACACACACTATTCTGTAGTAAGCCTCTTGTAATGCACCTTAGTAATATATATAAACTTCAATGCGTTTAAAATAGTGGAACATTATTTAAATAAGCCGCAGACGATTTTTCTCCATAGACGTAATGTAACGGAATTATTTTGACTGTCCCTGTAAAGTAACTCTAAGTGCTATACACCTATTATTCCATATTAAGCTTCTTCTAATGCATCTTAGTGATCTATATAAATTTCAATGCGTTTACAATAGTGAAACATTTTTAAAATAAACCGCAAATGATTTTTCCCCATAGACCGCAATGTAACGGAATTCTTTTGAGTGTCCCTGTAAGAAAACTATAAGTGCTACACACTTCAGTTGAAATAGGGAACGTGCCATAGATTACGACAATAACATATAAAAATTGCAGAGCAATCCGAGCATATTTACGGGAGTTAGAGCACGGACAGACGGCCAGACGGCCAGACAAACCGAAGTCATAAGCACTTTTCAACTAGGTTGGAAAGTGCTAAAAAGCAGTAAAATTGCATTTCCTTAATCACAAATAATTTCTCACGAAAATTCTGTTGTGAATTCCATTTTTAATATTAAAGAAACACAGTTGCTTACCTCTGAAAGGGTTAAACGGTTTCTTGTTCGAAAAAAACCTGTAATCACACTAATAATGTAACAACACTGTTCAAGGGAAAACATCATGTTGACGTATACTCGTCCACGCGCTTCTGCATACTACTCCGTTCGCTACATCTATTCAGCCCACTCACAGTACACATTTTAGTGCTGCGTTTGGTGGTATTCAAAAGTCTTTTGCGCTTTCTAACTAGCATGCGGATTGTTTAAATTCCCAATATAATGCGTTTTCTAAGACGCTCATGCGCATTACATCTCTTAAACTCCGCGAAATCTCGTGTTCAGTGATTTTTTTTTTTTTTTAACAATTTACGTCATCTCAAAAATTATCGATTGGAGTGAGCTTTACAATTTAAACTTTACATAACCATATTTTTGACGATTGCAGACGTTTCGTGATTACATAGAGTGAAAATTCTTCTGAGGTATTTCCTGTATGAAATTTGAATTTCCGAATAAAAAAGAAATTCCTGAAATGCACGCTAATGATGAAAATGAGTTAATGTAGTCATAATTAGTATTTATTTTTAGGTAGATTTCATATGAAATACTACCTATTACATTCTCACCTAAGTTGGAAATTTTGAAAAAAATTTGCAGATCTACGCCGATTATGACTCCCAGAACCCAAAACCACCCCCAGTTCAAAAGTTTATCTATCTATCTATCTATCTATCTATCTATCTATCTATCTATCTATCTATGTCACTTTTTTCTGACCACGATAACTGGAAAAATTCTGCATTAATCTTTTACAAACTGATACATAAAATCAAGGGGCATAAAATCTCGGTCAAGTTCGTTAATGGGCAAAATCGAACCAAGGGGGGGTGGGTGGGGGGGCTTTTTGTGAAAACAGAAAAAACCCCATAATTTCTTAATTATTATACGTATCGAATCCATTTAAAGTTATTAATACTTCTAGGAGAAAGGCCGAAAATTTATGTATGACAGATTTTTGATATAATTAAAAATGGTTCCAAGGGGGGGAAAAAAGGGGGGTTTTAGAAGAATAAAAATCATAGCTTCGTCAATTCACAAGATATCAAATCCGCGTAAATTTATTATTAATCCTCTTAATATTATCTAAAACTTTTATATTGACAAGTTTTTTATACGACCAACCGTTATAGCAAAAAAAATTAAAAACAAAAAAAATCCCTGCCGGCTCCGCCTGCAAACAAGTTATTTTTCGAAGAAGGCGGTTCCAACTATCGCATCTTTTTGAAACTGATGCATAAAATCAAGGGGCATAAAATCTCGGTCACGTTCGTTAATGGGCAAAATCGAACCAAGGGGGGGGGGATGGGGGGTGGGCTTTTTGTGAAAACAGAAAAACAAAACATAATTTCTTAATTATGATACGTATCGAATCCGTTTGACGTTATTATTACTTCTAGGAGAAGGGCCGAAAATTTATATATGACAGATTTTTGATATAATTAAAAATTGCCTTAAGCGGGGGAAGGGGGGGTTTAGAAGAAAAAAATTCATAACTTCATCAATTCCCAAGATTTCAAATCTGCTTAAATTTATTATAAATCCTCTTAATATTAACCAAAAACTTTTATATTGACAAGTTTTTTATAGGACCAACCGTTATAGCAAAAAAAATTAAAAACAAAAAAACCCCTGCCGGCTCCGCCTGCAAACAAGTTATTTTTCGAAGTAAGCGGTTCCAACTCCCGCATCTGTTCGAAACTGATACATAAAATCAAGAGGCATAAAATCTCGGTCAAGTTCGTTAATGGGCAAAATCGAACCAGGGGGGGGGGGATGGGGGGCCTTTTTGTGAAAACAGAAAAAAACCCATAATTTCTTAATTATGATACGTATCGAATCCGTTTTAAGTTATTATTACTTCTAGGAGAAGGGCCGAAAATTTATGTATGACAGATTTTTGATATAATTAAAAATTGCCTTAAGAGGGTGGGAGGGGGGGGGGTTAGAAGAAAAAAATGCATAACTTCGTCAATTCTCAAGATTTCAAATCCGCTTAAATTTATTATAAATCCTCTTAATATTATCTAAAACTTTTATATTGACAAGTTTTTTATAGGACCAACCGTTATATCAAAAAAAAAATTAAAAACAAAAAAATCCCTGCCGAATCCGCCTGCAAACAAGTTAGGTTTCGAAGTAGGCGGTTCAAACTGCCGCATCATCGTAAAAAAGGTCATTTCTTCCGCAATTCCCGACAAACAGGCGCCCCACGGTCTGCGTCTTCGAAATCTACCTGTGCCTGTAGGCCGAGCCGTCAGGGATTTTTTTAAATATGAATTTATTAATATTTTTCAGAAATAAAAAATATGTTTTTAAAAACAAAAAATGCCTGGAACATGTTTAGGTCTATTAGTTGTATCTCATTTTTACAAAAATAAATGGGACGATTTTTTTGGGAAGATATAAATTAAAGTTTGTTACTTGGATCTATCATTAGAATCCTCAAACTCCCAGCTCTTATAATTCTATGCATATTTAAAGAAAAAGTACATAAACTGCGTCTTTTTCTTTTTCCATGTTCCTTGGTGCAATAAAATTAAATATGGCGTTTGAAATTGGTGTTGCCATTTGAAAATTCAAAGTTGGTTCAATTTTTAATATGCAGACGATCCCTGTTTAAAAATTGCAAAGTAGACACAATTCCCAGTTGAATGTTACACCGCTCATATCTCTGTGTGACAATTTGCTGATAAAATAGTATGAGGTGGTGAGTGTTTCTTTTCTTTCTTTTTTTTTTCGTTATTATACAAAGCAAGTACTAAAGCTTCTGATAGAAATCGCAGTGAAAGTTATTACATTAAAATAGAAGAATAATATTTTATTGTTTCTAAAGTTGATATACACAGAATATCTTTTCTGTCAATGGAGCAACGAAGAAAGACGAAGTATTTGAAAGATATTCTCTGGGATAAAATGGATTGTATATTCAGATTTGAAATCCTAAATATTTGTGGAATTTTGTAAGAATTTTTCTCGTACATATACTGAATTTAATTTAGAAAGAAAATCACATGCATGGAGTGTGTAGACTACATTTTCTGCTGAAATAAAGAAATACTGGATAGAATATATAATCAAATACAATAGACACCAGTTATAACTTACCTTAGGATATAATGTATTTTCGCTTACTCAGAGGCTTGATCTCGACTCGAAACCTATATAAATGAATGGTTTACATCTTTTGTTGTTTGTAGAAGAATGTCGTTTTCTTTGCTTTTTTTCTACTGAATTTCGAGGAATGCATAATATTTTTATTTAAAATATCTATCATTGCATTTGCTATTATGTGCCTTTCACATTTACGCTACACCCAGAAAAAAGTGTTGTTGAATCAACAAAAATTTGGTTGGCCCAACAAAACTTTTTGTTTAAATATAGGTCAATGGAAATTTTGTTTGAGTCAACGAAAAAAAATGTTTGTATCGTCAGCAAAAAATGTTTTGTTAATTCAAGTAAAATGGTTCATTTTTTCTTGAATTTTGCCAAAACAACCAAAATGTACTCAACAAAGCATGTTTTGTAGTTTTAATCAATTCCTTTTTCTGGGTGTATGTACCGCATTTTATTCGTAGTATTGCTTATAACGTAAATCAGTTAAAACTTACCACATTTATCATAACAGTCCGTTATAACCGGTGTCTAATGTATTTCTATATTTAAAAAATAAATATTTAATAAAATAAAAGGATTTTTCAAAAGAAACTTTCTGACACTAAAATCTCGATTTGTATCTGACAGTCTTATTCTTTTTTAATTCCTTCACAGTGTGATAATGTCCATTCAATTAACCTTTAATACCCGAAATCGAAACAACCTTTAGTTTTTGGAAAGTGTGAGATATTTATTTTTAAATCATTTATCAATCAAATTATCTAATATAATAAAAATCTGTATGTTGTTTTGAAGTTAATAATGTTTGTAGACCTATTGATAAAAAAAACTCCATTGGAAATTTAAACAACTAAACATATTAAAGAAATGCTTGCTACATTTTATTTATAAGATTTAAAAATATCTCAATTAATTAATATGCAATAATAACATATATTGAAGATATTTCGAAGAAGTGTAGTCTTATCTTAGGAAATATTAGCCTTCGAATATAACATAACATTCAATGAAAGTCATTGCATCAAAGCAAACATAGCGTGCGTCTACATTAGAAAAAAACAAAATATTTTCAAAAATTTAAGCTATTGAAAACACGTTATAAGAAAGAAAGAAATATTATTTCTCAAACATAAATGCTATCAAATTAAGAATGTAACTTGAATGAAAAAAAAATCAGCTTTTTTAAAGAATTTTTATTTTATTTCGATAAGAATTTGTGCAAAATTTAATTCGAAACTTTATAAATATTCAACTAAAAAATCAAATACTAAACATTATCTAAGATTTATAGAACTTATGAATGCTTCTCATTAACATTAAGAAAAAAAAACTTATACAACTGACTTACGGTATTTATACAACATCCACGGTAATCCACGGTCAATTCCACGGTATTTTCTCAAACATAAATGCTATCAAATTAAGAATGTAACTTGAATGAAAAAAAATCAGCTTTTTTAAAGAATTTTTATTTTATTTCGATAAGAATTTGTGCAAAATTTAATTCGAAACTTTGTAAATATTCAAGTAAAAAATCAAATACTAAACATTATCTAAGATTTATAGAACTTATGAATGCTTCTCATTAACATTAAAAAAAAAAAAAAACTTATACAACTGACTTACGGTATTTATACAACATCCACGGTAATCCACGGTCAATTCCACTGTATTTTCTCAAACATAAATGCTATCAAATTAAAAATGTAACTTGAATGAAAAAAAAATCAGCTTTTTTAAAGAATTTTTATTTTATTTCGATAAGAATTTGTGCAAAATTTAATTCGAAACTTTGTAAATATTCAAGTAAAAAATCAAATACTAAACATTATCTAAGATTTATAGAACTTATGAATGCTTCTCATTAACATTTAAAAAAATACCTTATACAACTGACTTACGGTATTTATACAACATCTCCATTGTTGAAATGTATTTTTCATAAAAATAAAACATACGGAAAATTAAATATGCTCATGTCATGAAAAAAAAAACTTATACAACTGACAAACGGTATTTAAATAACTTCTCCATTATTGAAATGCATTTTTCATAAAAATAATACATATGGAAAATTAAATATGCTCATGTCATGGAAAAAAACTTATACAACTGACTGACGGTATTTAAACAACAACTCCATTGTTGAAATGCATGTTTCATAAAAATAAAACATACGGAAGATTAAATATGCTCATTGCATGGGGGAAAAAAACGTATACGACTGACTTACGGTATTTAAACAATTTCTCCATTGTTGAAATGCATTTTTCATAAGAATAAAACATAAGGAAAATTAAATATGCTCATGTCATGGAAAAAAAAAGCTTATACAACTGACTGACGGTATTTAAACAACAACTCCATTGTTGAAATGCATTTTTCATAAAAATAAAACATACGGAAAATTAAATATACTCATGTCGTGGAAAAAAAACCTTTTACAACTGACTTACGGTAGTTAAACAACATCTCCATTGCTTAAATGCATTCTGCATAAAAAGAAAACATACGGAACATTAAATATGCTCATGTCATGGAGAAAAAAAAAAAAAGCTTTTCAATATGAAGTAACGAATACCATACTGGCCAACCTTCCACTCTTCCGTAAAAACTGTCTTATTTTATCCCAAGTAAAACACGATTTGAACCAGAAAATTTATTTACTAATTGGACTTATACATTCCACATAGGAATATAAAAGGAAATATATAATTAAACATTAAATATGTGTTTTGGTTCAAAATTGGTTTGACGGGGATTAAATCAATCCAATTTTTAAGGAATATTAGGGAGAGGTTGTCAAGTAGCGTATTGCATTAGAATGTAAGCATAATATTTTAATTATTTAAAGTAGAAATATACACCATAGCTATCAACTTTTACACTTTTTTGTCAAAATTAAAATTTAATTTAAAATTTTAACCTTGTGCTGATTTCGATGGTTTTATAAGTAAACATTTACTATAAAATTTTAGTGGTATGAGAAGAGCGTAAAAGTTGGTAGTTATTTTTATACGGCATTCTCCTCTGGGAGCTGAACAATGAATCGATTTGGTGGAAAAAGGACGATATATTTGAAATACATTCTGTGAGATCAAATCAATTGTTTTGCAAAGCACGTGCATTGTCAGCTATAACAACTTAAATATTTGACGGATGTTATATGTTTTTATTTATTTTTTTGTAAATTGTAATTTATTAAAAAACTACTAAGGAAAGTATTCAGCATTTTCTTAAAAAAAAAGAAATACCGTGATAAAATATAAATTATTATTACACAGAATAAGCTAGAAAACTACACACATTTATATGTGCATTAATCATTTTTCTCAAACCAAAGAAACGGTTTTTCGGATACCGTTAATTTTAAATTAAACATTTTCAGTTGCATAACTGAATTTATACATGCAAGAGTAACAAAATAACATAAATTTTATTGTTAATGTTAATGCTGTTAATTTATCATGTATGTCGGTAAAACATGATTATTGAATATGAAAGTGTTTAATTTAAAATTGACAGCATCCGAAAAATGCATATTCCAGGTTGAGACAACTGATTAATACACTATAAAAACTATTTGTAAACGTTTCCAAAAATCAGTGACAGCAAAAAAGGGTTATTTCTATAAATGCTTCTTTAAATCTCGAAAACACATTGGTTTCGGAGGCTTCTAAATATAAAGAATGTTTTTTTTTTTGTATCGTGGATAACTCGGAGGAGTTTATTTTATATATTCATTCGTGGTTATATTATATTTTTCTAGATTAAGAATTGTCTTTTTTTAAAGTGTATGGACAGCAATTATTGAAAGCAGATCTTTACTGCGTTATGTGTTTTTTAAATCGTTTATTTAGATATCACATTTTATTGTATGAAAAATTTGAAATTTCTTAACGATAATCTTTGAAAATTGGAAGGTGTTTCATAATCTATACCTGGTGTATGATTTTTCGTTCTTGTTTGTATTGAGCACATCTTTGAAATTGCACAAATTAAATGTTTTTGGTATGTTGAAATGAAGAATTCCTATAAGCTTTAATCGTTTATCAGATTTCATATTTAAAACTTTATTTTAAGTCGAGTATAGATTTATTGCACAAGTGTATCTTCATTTAAAAACATTTTTATACGTTTTTTAAAAAACGAACAGTGGAAATACGAAATCAATTGCCATATTCAGATGCCGTTTTGTTTTTTAATTATCCATAAAATACGCCTTACAAATAAACTACCTATGTTGTGTACATAACGTAACATCTTATTTCCAAAACAGACGCCTTTAGGGGTTATATATACCTGCAAAGTCCAAAAAACGTGTATTTTTGGGAATTATTTTCAGGAAAATGAAACAAGAAATTTGAAAAACTCTTTTTTTATTTTGATTATAACACATTAAAAAAATTAATTAATTTTTGTAATGACGAAATAAAGTTGGGTGTTCCCAGCATACCCGCTTCCTTGAGATGGTGTCATTCTGGTAGCCGTCCACGGTGATCACCGTTACTCATTCAAATGTTATCTGAAATTATAAAAAGTTTAATGTCTTTACTCTAAACAATTAAAACTAGAGAGTACGCTCTGATTTCGGAAAAATTGATTTTGAATCAAATGGCAGCCGGTCAAAGTTAAGGTATAAACTTTTAAAAAAAGTTTTGGACATTGATTCTTTATAAAAATAGAAAAAATCATCAGATCGCCATAAGGAACGATTACTCTCTATATAATATTGTTATTGAAAATTAGTCAAAATTTGAATAAGATTGGTTGGAATTTGTTCAAGTTATCGTGATCACCGACTTTAAAAACAAAGGTTTGAGATAATCACGTTTAATGATTCAAGTTATGGTTTATGTGTGATAGAACAAAGTAAATTAAAGCGCCGTAATTTTCCAAATTTCTATCAGATTGACTAGAAAATGTAACTGAAAGTTGTTTGCTAATTGTACTTTTAAAAAATGCTATTAAAAATGCATTTTTTGAAAATTTTCATGTATGTATAACCTTTTAAATTACAACTAATAGTTTCGAGAACTAAATCGAGGTTCCCGATAGAAGAGTAGTGATGGGTGTGGTGGCCAGGGGGGGGGGGGGCTGTCGATCTCAGCCTCCTCGCTTATTTTGTTCATCGGTTGCTACTGATATCTTATTGTGCTCCAGAATGTTTACTAGTAAAAGAAAAGATACCCTAATATATCTGACTTATTATATTTAATCAGTATCTCTGTTGTACAAATGAACATTTCGGAAAAATAAAACGAAGATTACTCGAAGAAGTATGTTTCAATCATAGAATATATTAAAGCCTCCAATAGAAAATATCATCAATAAATGTTATTACGTTGTAAAGAAAGTATTCCATAACTAATATTTTCTTTTATATAAAATTGATATGCATGGAATACATTTTCTGTCGATTGAACAATGAATTGACGTCGTAGATGAAAGGTAAAGTCAGTGACATTCTGTGAGACAAAATGAATTATTCTCCAAAGAACATGTATTGTCGAACTTAGCACAACTTCAATAATTTCTGGGTATTGTATGTTTTTTCTTATTTTCTGCGCATTAATTTAAAATTAAAACCACACGGAAATTTAGACTACATTTTATGCTGAAATAAAAAAATAATAACGAATGGAATATATTTATAATTAATTAAGAAAAAAATTCTTAAACTTATATTTAATATTTAAATAAGAGAAAACGTATTTAGAATATCTTTCATCTTATTACGAGTATGTTGTTTCTATAGGTTCAATTTTTGAAAATACTTTTTATGTCATTTCTTATTTTGATGCGATGTTTAGAAGTAACTTTTATTAGAAAAAAGCATCATGTAGCGAAAGACTATACAATGTTAATTAACTTTTGCTAATCAAACTTTAATTTAAAAAAAACAGAGAGATTTTAATCATACAAAATCATTTGTGCGTTAAATTAGCTACGAGATAAATGTCTCGCAAAAAATATTTTTCGAGAATTAAGGGTTGTTTCGGCCTCTAGGGTTTTAAAGCTTAATCGATTAGGTATTCTGAAGCTATTTAGGAATTAATACAAAGAAACCAGAGTTAGATAACTTTTCAATTACTGGTAGAGGTTTTACAGCAAAAAGTTTGTTGCGAAAAGTCTATTTATTTGCTGTAACAATGTAAAACTAATTAATATAGATATCACAGAGATTACCTTTCTGGTTCCCAAGATAAAAATTAGCTAAAAAAAAGGGCCACAGCAATAATGTTTTTAATAACAGGAAATATATAAAAATCAAAATGGCATTTTTCAGAAAAATGAGTATTTTATATTTTACTTCATTTTAAAAGATACAAAATTAACAAAAGCCTTTCATAAATTCATACATGTAAGATACGTGCACTCCTTGGAGCGTTCAACACCACTATTTCTGATCAGAAAATGTCTATTTAATATTTAAATCGCAGAATTTGTACTATTTATCAGCGATTAAATAAGATGAAAAAAATTATATAAAAAAGTTGTAGTAAAGCTGTACGCATTCCACATATGTAATATTATTTATTTACCTGTATGCTCTACATAATGTTTATTTTTTTATCAGTACATTCAGTCTGTTTTTCCTTCCATAAACTGGGGATTGGGATTTTTAAAAGCCATCGGCCAGTTTTGACCATGTTGCTATAGGAGGGATGTCTTCGGGGAGCACATTTTAAACCCTTCGGGACTGGCGGCTTTTACACAAATTTTATTCGGTTGGCACCACTTTTTTTTAGAAAGCTACCTTTACTTAAAGTATCACAAAAATGCTTTAATTAGAGAAATTAAATATTACTTTTATTTTTTACTGGTGACTAAAACAAATTCTGTATGCTCTTTTTGAGGGTGCATATATGCACCCATGGTCCCGAATGGGTGAAAGGAAAGTTATCCAAATTATAGTTCTCGTACAAGGAAAACCCTGGATACCTTGCACGGTCACCCCGTCCATACCATAATGTATCGTGCCCACGAACCTCGGCCCAGGCTACTTAATGTGTGACAAAGCTGGGCTACATTGACTTCCCCAAATATTAGAAGAAATTATTTTAATTTTATGAAACGATTAGCTTAAAATGCAATTTCGAAGAGTGAAAAAGATACTTATCAGGAAGACAAAAATCCCATACTTTATGATGGATATAACTTTTAAAATTCGCTAATAATGGTAGCTTTTATTTGCATATGGTGTACATTAATATATCTGCTTTATTTCAAGAATTTGTATTTCACTATAATAAGAATTTTCTCAATATTTAATACGAAACTTTGTAAATCTTGAATAAAAAAGAAATACTTATTAAACAATAATAAAAATGAAACAATATCTATGTTTTACTGAACTCAGAAACGTTTCGCAACCCCCCCCCCCTAAAAAAAAAAAAAACTGATACATTTGATTTCCGATATTTCAACAATATCTCCACTGTTCAAATTAATATTTCGTAAAAATAAAATAAACTGAAAATTACTCAATGAAATATGCTCATGTGATGGAAAATATTAATGTTTTCCAGTGTGAAATAATACTTGACGAAAGAGGATTACATTAGAGTGGAAGTATAATATTTTCTTTTATCTAAAGTTAATATACAAGGAATAAAAATCTTCTGTAGACTGAACAACGAATCGATGTCCAAGAAGAAAAACGAAGTATTTGAAAAAGATTCTGCGAGATAAAATGAATTGTTTTGAAGAGCAAATGTATTGTCAGATTTAACGACCTCGATATTTGCCGGACAGTCTACATTGTTCCTTATATGTTGTAATTTAATTGTTGGGTTGATTTGATTTGGTTTGATGAGGACGCTACGATCATCTTTTGCCCAGGAGGATTAAATAAATTGCCACCTCTGATGAAAATGGAATGCGATCCACTATAAACAACTATTCCTGAATTGGGATTTGACACAGTACCCTTTGTACAATAGTCAGCACCCTAACCACTAGACATATAAGTAGGCCTAATGTAACGGCAAATCCACACGGAAATATAAACTGTATTATATGCTGAAATAAAGATCAAATATACCAGATGGAATATTTTAAAAAATAATACAAAATAATACAAATTTTAATACAATAATATTAATTCCTAATTGAACCAATAATGGTTCAATTAGGAATTAATATTATTGTATTAAAATTTATATCCAATATAAAGTGTAATATAATTTCTTTTCTGATGATTCACATTGTTTAAAGTTGCATTATGAGCTAAACATCATATTTATCAGAAAAACATACTGCATTATAATGTAATCAATAGATGGAAAAACAGGGTGATTAAAAGAAATCGTGGACAAAATGACATGGTAGATCAGTCATACAATAAGGATCAAAAATCGCAGAGGAACAGAAGGTCGCAAACGCCTGTGGAGGGTGCTAGAGCCACGGAAGGGCGTTGCGATACAAACACGAGCTTAGCAAACGGAGATTGTCTTCATTCGAGTCGAGGATGTGTTGGGAGTAACATGGAACATTCACGTACCACGAAATGGCTGATATGCAATTAATTTACAGCCAACTGCAATGAACGAGAAGCCTTGCGAAAGTCTCGTGAGAAATATCCTGGTAGAAAGGTGCCTAGCCGCTCATTCTTTGCCACTCTGTATCGACGACTGTGTGAAACCGGCTCGTTTGACGTGCACAAGCCGGATGCTGGTCGCTAATGAATAACTCGGACAGTTGATGCTGAAGAAAGAGTTGTCCAAGAACTCCAGAGTAATCCTTCAACAAGTACATGAGTTGTATCCCAAGCGACCCATATCCCCCAAGCTACCGTCAGGCGCATTGTACACGACGAAGGACTACATTCTTATCATTTACAACGCGTCCAGGCACTGGAACCGAGAGACTACAACAATCGTATGGATTTTGCGCGGCGGGTTTTGCAAGAAACTGCTGCAGACCGACATTTCGCAGCAAGTGTTCTCTTCATGGATGAGGCTGAGTTCTCATTA
Organism: Maratus michaelseni; assembly: GCA_963931845.1. NCBI lineage: Eukaryota > Metazoa > Arthropoda > Arachnida > Araneae > Salticidae > Maratus > Maratus michaelseni. The sequence goes on from OZ007594.1 coordinate 195,610,282, forward strand.
GATGGTGTGATGAACTTTCACAACCTGCATACGTGTGCGGATGAAAACTCGCATGATACACGTCCGCACGGCGCACAACAAAAATGTTCCGTTAACGTGTGGGCTGGTATTGTAGGAGACTGTTTACTTGGTCCGTACATTCTCCCAGAAAGACTTAACGGTTCCATTTATCTAACATTCTTGCAAGAGGTTCTGCCAGAAATGCTCAATGATGTTCCGATGCCTATTTGTCGACGCATTTGATTGCAACAGGACGGAGCTCCTGCGCATTTCAGCACAGACGTCAGAGCACATCTTCAGGCTAATTTTCCTGGCGGCCGGATTGCATGGCCGCCACGATCACCAGACCTGTCTCCCATGGATTTTTTCTTGTGGGGATTATTAAAAAGACTTGTGTATTAAACACCTGTTGCAACGCCGGAAGACTTCGTTGGAAGAATCGTTGTGGCAGCAGGATGTGTTCGAGATACACCTGGTATCTTTGAGAAGGTGCGCCGTTCCATGCAACGTAGATGCCAGGCGTGTCTCGATGCATCTAGCAAAAGCTTTGAGCATCTGCTGTAGGCTCAACATTTGGCTTTCATTAGTCGCATGTGAGTGAGTAATTATCAATAAAATGATCTGAATGGTTTTGTTTATTATCTTTGTGTTATGTGTTATTTTAGACGTCTTGTAGCGGCTCCGGATCACCGTTGCGACCCTCTTTTCCTATGCGATTTTTTATCCTTATTGTAGGAATGATCTACCATATCATTTTGTCCACGTTTTTTTTTAATCATCCTGTATAGAAAAATAACTAATATACAACATGGGAATATAAATCTAGAATGCATATGACACGCCTTTGCAAATTTGATACTCATTAAAAGGAAGATATTTTAAAATATTCGATTTTATATTAAAACAAAATACATTTTTCCATCCTTTTTCTCTCTTATTTTAATAACAAAATCGTTAGAAAGAAGCAATTTCTTTTAGTAACCATAAAAATTATACAATTTGTGTATTGAGCTGAAAATTTTCCCTGAGCCCTAAATAGTTAATATTCGTGATGTACTTAAACACAAAAACCTGTACTAATTACTTTTATTTTATTACAAAAAACAAAAACAACATATTTTTCGTGCAATTCAGGTAACACATGCAACTTGATTTTTAGTATCTCATTTACGCGGAAAGTTGGAGAAAAAAAACAGAAGAAAACCGTTTCAAATACATTTTATTTTATTGAAATCTAACAATTAGAGTTGAATATGCACAATACTCACAATGTACTTCGTGATTTTGTAATTAAAAGACAGTTTCCTCCTCACGAATTTATGCAGTGGAAAATAGTCATATAGACCATTCAAATGGAAAATACTTATGTATAACGTGTAACTTGATTTTTAAAGAACATTTTAGGAAAAAAAGACATGAGACATGCATGAAAAAATTCGATATATTTCTGAAAAGAAATTCTTTTTTTTAAAAAATCTGAATCAGTAATTGAAAAGTTATCTGCCGCCGCCGTTTTCTTAAATCCCTAAACGGTTTGATAGTGTCCAATCGATTACGACTGAAAACCCTCGAGCCAGAAACAACATTTAGTTCTCAGAAAATGCTTATTGTCAGATACTTATTTCTTCGACCGTTTAATGGACAATTGATTTTGTATGACAAAAATTTGTGATGTTTGTGATTAAAAGTTAACTAGACATTAACAAAAGTTAATTAAGGGGACAGTGGACGTTCAGAACCATTTCTTTCATTTTTCACTCAATTGTACTGATATTTTGCACACATAGTAATTCATACATTTTATAAGTAAATTAAGCAATTTTATTTAAAAATGTGTATAATTAATTAATTAATTAATTAAAATATATTAATTAATCACTCTAATTAAAAATGCTCCGTGCGCATTCAATTTAGATTCAAGAACATGGTATTTTGTTAAATGATAGCTTTATATTATTGCAACAAAAGTTGGTATGCGTTTTATAATTGTACCAATATATTGAGAAAAATTATTAAAAAAATTCCAATATTTGCATTTTTTTTTCACGGAAAAAAGTTATATAACAACGAAATTTTCTTTTTATGTACGGTAATGCATGCATATTAATACCAAGTTTTTAAATATAGCACACTGCTAACAATAATACTTAATATTATGAAAATTGGATAAAACATAAGACGCCTGGAACATTTTGAATATTTTAACTCGGCAAAAATTCTCATTTATAGAAAACGCGATTTAAAAATTTATTTTTTAGTGTAACACAATTACGGTATCAAATTTGAAATGTTCGTAACTTTCATAGAAATCTTTGCAATTGCGTGCAGTTTTTTGCAAATGTTGCAGTTAAGATTGAAGTATAGTAATAAACCAAAATATGAAAAACGGTTTTTTAGTCGATTTTAAGCCAACTGAAGGTCCACGGTCCCTTTAAGAAGAATAAATATCAAAAATTTTTAGTCTACTGCTGCAGGATTTCTTTCTTCTAATAAAAATAGTTTTAAACGTCGAATACGTACGAATAATAAGAAAAATATCTTAAAAATTCAAGCTATAGAAACAACATAATATTATAAACTTTCATAATTTCTTTAAAATATTTATTTATTTTCCTCTTAATATATCTGCTGTTTATTTCACATCACTAAAATATAAATAACAATCCGAGGCTTTGTAAATGTTGAATTTAAAAATGAAGTAGGGTAAGGGCTAGTAATTGACCAGGTACCAGTAAATTGATAACCCAGATACATAACCGTAGAAAAAAGAATTATAATCCACGTATGTAATAATTTTGGTTAGTAGAAAATGTATATAACAGCCAACGAAATGTTGATAGAAGTTATAATTGCAGCTAAAGCTGTGACTGGATATGAAAATGCATTACTTAGAAAGCTTTTCCCACATTTTCAAAAACGGAGTTTCTATTAAGAGAAAACAATCATGGTATAATTATTTGTACATTTTTACAATCTTTTATGTTTGTTTTATGTACACTCAACTTGGTTTTGTATGTAAAGATAAAATTTTGTAACCGATTTTTAACTCGCTTCCTGATATGCTAGACTAACAAATATTATCTACACAAGTGTGTTTCCCATGAAAAAACAACAGTTTAATGTTTTTAGAACTTAATTACAAATAAATAACTTAATTTTAAAGCATTTGTCCGTTAGAAGATAGCACTTGATAAATCTCGAAATATTTTTTATAGTTACAACTGTATACGAGTTACAAAAACAATGGATGTAATATGCGCCAATAGACGCTCGTCAAAATATTTCAACTGGCTGTGAAACTGTAAGAAAAAATATTTTAAACACTGAAACGTAGAAAATATAATTAAAAAAAGAGTGTAATACATATTTTAAAAATAGGCTTAAATCAATTAATAGTTTAATATTATTGGGTTATAAATATACATTAAGAAAACAATTTAGGAATCCTGAAGAGATAATGAACTTTTTTTTCTCTCCTGTAGCCATATATTTAAAAAGAAACAGCACAAAAATTATGTATATATTTTTAATAAATTCACTTGTTCGCCTTTTCTACCAAGTGTAAATCCAAGCGGTGAATTTTCCATAAACAGGGACCACGACAAATTAACATATTTTAATGAAATATCTTTGGAGCAACAGGAATTGTATTCATGAAATTAGATGTGATTTTTAAGATAAACATTGAATGCTCATAAAAGAGTATTTTTTTAAATTATTTTTACTTTTATGTTTATTTTATATCAAATTCAGTTTAATCCCCCTGGTTCATTAATTGAGGTATATGTAAATTAGTTTTGATTTATGTAAAGAAATTTATTTTTCTTAAAAAAAGAAAGATTTAAATAGTTATTCGAGACTAGTCAATTACTGGTTCACTAAAATGTCTACCGCATTAGTAATTAACCAGAATGTAAAAATATTGAATTATTGTTTATTTTTTTTAACTTACCTTTGGGAACCAAAACAAGCATAATTTGTTTTAAATTTATATTGGAGTATTCAGTTACTTTTCGACAGGAAGACAGGTAACCAATAGTTAAACAATGTAATTATTTGCTAAATTTTCTTGGTTAGTGTTTAGTTAGTGTTTAACCCTTTCATGGGTAAATTAATTCTGTTGTTTGTTGTTATGTTCTAAAAATGTTTAAATAATGGACTGCCATCAGAATTTATGAACGAACTGATTTGAAAAAAAAAAGGCCTTTCTTCCTAGACCTTATAAAAGCAAACTTTTAATCAAAATTTCTGTTGCAATTTTGGAACTTGGGTATTGAAATTAAGTGGCATATAATTGTTATGTTACAATTTCAAAGGGTTAAATACATTTTCCAATATAGTTTTTCACATAATCCTTAAGTATTTGTAACTCCAAAAATAGATTATTTTAAAAGTAAGCAAACATAATATTCACTGTTGAAAGTCAATAAGTAAGTCACAAAAGGCTATTAAACAATAGCTAATAAATCCCATTAATTCGTGACGTATTTAATGATTTTTCTTCATATAAAAATATAATGTGAGTCAGCTAAAATTATTATTATTTGTAAATAAACTTGTACGGATAAAATTAAACAAGTTTATATAAAGTTGTAAGGAAATTGTCTTCGCTTAATACCACATAGAATTTGTATACACTTATAGAAGAGTAACCGAAATATTTTTTTTAATATTCAGAGGAGGACATTAAATATGCAAATAATGAAATAAGACAGAAAAAAATATAAAAATTAAAAAAAGTGTAATAAGATGCAATATTCGCCACTTTAATTTAATAAATAAAATAAAAAAGTAAATTCCCGAGTTATGAAAATATGGGCGTCCGACAATATTTACATCTCTACTAAGAGCACATTCTCTGCAACTAATCAATTAAAAAAAAAAATACAATACAAAAATCAATACTTTTTGAAACACCTCAACAATTAATAAGCTAATGGTTATCCCAACTCTTTTCATCGGAATAAAGCTGGTGCTACATGGTTCAAAGATTTATAAAAAAATCTTCCACAAATTAGATGAAATAGGTGTAGAAAACATTTACCTACTTAGGTTAACTCATTACCACAGGTTAATGAGGCATCAATTCGTAAGTGGCGTAGTGACTTGCTGTGTCCCTTAAAGTGTATTGTCTTTTCGTGACTCAGATGAGGACTTATCTGATAATATTGAGATAACATAGTAGTAAGCTAATTACGTGCGTGGAAATAGTGTAAGTCACAGAGATGTAAATGGCTGCGGTGTTTCACTACCAGGATTATAGTAAATGAAAATTTGACTTATTCAATCCCATATATCTAAATTTAAATATAGTGTAGATATTTTTTTAAATACTGGTGGCCAAGAACGGTAAAGTTTTGTGGCTATGTGTCTTACACTACATTCACGCATGGCATTAGCCAGTACCAAAATTAAAGATGAATTTAATATAGTTACAGTACAATGTTTTGTACACTTTATTTCTTATGATTACAGTGATATTTTGTTTTTATAATAAAACTGATTATATACGTAGCGTATCTAGTAAAGTCCATCAGCTTAGTTTTCAAACAACAAAAGCGCTGAATTTTACGCTGAAAAATAAGTGGTCAGTTACTGGTGCGGCCTGGTCAATTACTGGTGCGGCCTGGTCAATCACTGGGTGCAGGCGGTCAATTTCTGGTCCAGTCTCATTTTCCAACTTATACCTACTCTTAATAATTTAATTTGTTGGAAAATAAACTTTATGATTAGTAAACCTCATAATTAATTTTAATTTTTACGCATATTTGCTGTAAAATGTGTCATATAGAAAAAATGAAATAAAAAAATCTTCTATTAAATGGTCAAATTACCCTGCTATACAATATCTATGTTTTATTTCTTGTATTTGTGAATGATTAACACTGAAAGAAGAAAAAAAGTCTCATACATTTGATTTCATTTCAACGATAAATATTTAATCAATATTTCTATTGCTCAAATGGAGTAGATGTATTAGAAATAACTATGTCTTACTGTGTTTCTGAATACTTAGCACTAAAAGAAAAGAAACCCTAATATAAATGATTCAAAAACGATTGGACAAACTTTAAGAAGCAGAAGTAAACAGTACAACAAACAATATTTGATTGGGCAACTAGGGTCATAATCCATTTTTTAAATAAAAAATACAGGGTGTCTCATTCGAATTCGGATTTTGTTCATAACTTTAACAATATTGAAGATATTTTAACAATATTTTCAATAGACAGATCTTCAATTGTGTGAAATGTAAGGATATTATGATAAATGGTGTAAAGGGCTTCCATAATCATCAAATAGCGATGAATTAGACGCTTTATATTTATTTCCGATTGTACTTAATAGTCCATACAGTTTCGTTTACCGAAATTCTTTACACTTTCATCACTTTTCATGATGCCTTTGCATTTCCCACAAAGAAAGGCAAGTCTGTTAAAAAATTGATTTTAACTATCTTTGTTTCAGTTAAAATTATGAATGATAGTTATGTTCAGATTAGCCCCTTGCAGGTTTGAAAGAAAAATGTGGATTACGACGCTGGTTTCATTTACGAATATTATTTGTTTTATTGTGCACTACCCCCTATTAAAGTTTGGTCAAACTTTTATGACTCATCCTGTATCTCTGACTAAAATATTTAATCAATATATTTTAATTTTTAATGAATATTTCATAACGATGAAACCCACTGAAGATTTTTCAAATAAGTATGTTCATATCATAAAAAAATGTAAAGGTTTCAATATGAAATTACACTCGACGAAAGTTATTACATTGGAACAGATGGATAATATATTTTTTCAATATAAAGTTGATTTATAAGGAATATTTCTTGTGTGTCCTGAACAATGTCTGGGGGAAAAAGGCGAAGTATTTGAAAATCATTCTGTGAGATAAAATTAATAGTTCTGCGAAACACGCGTATTTTCAGATTTAACGACCTAGATATTTGCCGGATTTTACACATATTCCGGAATTTAATTCTGTAAAATAACTACACAAAAACGTATACTGCATTCTAAAATGGAAACACGTTGTTTAGAATATATTTAGAAACAAGATTGAAAAAACTGCCTTTTTGGCAGATTTTATTTATGCGGCAGAGTGGTTAAGCGTAATAAATATTTTCAAATTTTAAACTATTATCATGTTGAATACAACATACTTAGACGTTACATGTTTTATTTCCTTTCTCATATATGGTTACGTTTGTAAGTTTTATCCACTTTTACCCATCTTATATACGAGGGGCAGTCGGAAAATAAGTTTCCCCTGTCGACTGTGGACAGAGGTGTGTATGAAAACAAAAAATGTAATGATACATTAAAGATAAAACATAACTTTAATTTTCCACATAAGTACCAAGTACATTGAGACATTTGACATACCGCTTTATAAGCTTCAAAAAGCCTTTCAGGAAAAAATAAGGACTTTGCATAAGGACGAAGCGTTGAACGGCTATGCACGAAAGACGACACTGCAGGTGAATGCAAACGTGCAAGACACCGATACACCATTAGGTAGAGGACGACCGCGATCAAGCAGATGGCGCTGTTGCAGTGCCTACGCAGTGCCTACGCAGATGGCGCTGTTGACTGCAACAGCGCCATCTGCTTGATGGCGGTCGACCTCTGCCCAATGGTGTATCGGCGTTTTGTTGGTTCGCGTTCACCTGCTGTGTCGTCTGTCGCGCATAGCCTTTCAACGCTTCGTCCGTATGCAAAGCCCTCATTTTTTCCTGGAGGGCTTTTTGAAGCTTATAAAGCGGTATGACAAATGTCTCAATGTACTTGGTACTTATGTGGAAAAATAAATTTATGTTTTATCTTTAATGTCTCATTACATTTTTTGTCTTTCATACACATCTCTGTCCACAGTCGCCAGGGGAAACTTATTTTCCGACTGCTTCTCATACAAGGAGCCGAAGTCAGTTCTGCTGGTCAATAAAATGAAACTCAGAACTTTATAGTAAACTGAAGAACATGCCTTGGACTATGTTAAAAATTATTGCCATCCACGTTATGTCATTTGTCATAAGGATTCTCCAAAGTATGTATCACCGTATCAAATAACAATTCCAAGACTGAAAATGTATATTGTTCTGTTCTTTGTGGAAATGACGCGTTCATCTTCAAATTAAAGACGCACTCGTGATCTGTTCTCCATATACTTCACAAGTCAGCTGCCGACAGATTCCGTGTATCAAAAAAACCTTTGGACATAGTGCACTTCATATGCGCAATGCATTTCGAATCTCTTGCACATTATATCAACCCACTACCTACCCTTTCCGGTGCTGTTTGCCCTAAAACTCATTCTTAGCCCTGCAAATGGGAATTATGTGCACCTATCCGATTACAGCATTGCAGCGGAAGAAATTCAAATGAGACTTATTTTGTGGATGTCTTTTGTACTTACATATATAATATAACGTATGTACACATTTAATCTTCTTGTAACATACATATATTCTTACAAACAACAACTCTCAATAGATATAATAGATATAAAAATCCTGCAAATGAAAGTGATACTGACTATTGAAAAATCCTAATAATATTATAAATCTGATTGTGTGCAAATGTTAGGCTGAAGCCAGCGTCAAAATGAAGCATTTAATTATCCTGTATCTTTGCATATAAGTTGATTATAACACTCAAATGAATATAGGCTGGTTCTTGTTTATTTTATTTCAATATTTTTCTTAAAAATTAAAAATTTCATTATTTTCATACAGAATAAATGGACATTTTTTTTCGTATATTTTAAAGTGGTTGGTTGGTTTGGTTGCTTTGACCCAAAGGGCACGGTTTTGCCGCTTTTTTTAAAATGATTAAATTTATTTTACCGTTGCTAATACTTTATCGTTGACAATATAAAATAAAACCCCTGAGTAATAATTTTTAATCAACAATTTATTTTCAAGTGAAAATTTTCCACGTGAAAAATGAAAAGGAAATGAATTATTTAAGAATTAAACAGAATATGAAATGATGTCATATTAGAAATAAAACGTGCGTTTTCAAATATTTGATAATAATACAAAGTGCATAAATACGAGTAAGTATGGAAAGCAAGCGAATATGATGTCATATAGAGAAAAATAAAACAGATTTGTTTTGATGTTGAAATAAAATGATCTTGGGTTATCAAATTATTTGTGATTAATTTCTCTTTCTTTTTTCTTTTTATTTTTCACATGAAAGGAATTATTTTAAATGTACGTAATATATGTATTTTAAATGTATGTGTTGTAAATTAAAGTTCTGTGTTTTAAATGAAATGAGTGAAAGATTTATATTTTTAATGAATTCAATATGAATGATGGGATAGGTTGGCGATTTATCGTCTGCACACGGTTAACATAAAGATACCATATTTTTAATTTAAGTTTTAAAAAGTAAAAAAATAAAATAAATATTGGATGGCAAATGTCAATGATATGCATCGCAAAATTATCCGTATCGAAAATCAGAAAATCTTAATAAAAATAACTATATTTTTTAAAAGAAAGTTGCTTTTCTCATAAAAGCGAAAGATTTAATATGATTGTGTCGAAGTAACAGCATTTTTCCTTTATCATTTTTCCCACAATCGAAACGCATTTGTAAATCGTCGTTTCGAACCGGAATTTAATTTTACATTTCTTTTAGTTTTAAAATATGAAAAACTTTGTTGTCTTTTTTAAGTATAGTTTTTAAAGTTGTTTCATAATAGATTTTTGTAAAGTCTTGTAGGATAAGAAAAATTGCATAGATTTTAAAGCAAGTTTAATGTTAATGTTTAAGTAAAATTACAATATTTTTTAAACTTAAAAAACAACAATGTTATCGAAAAGAAAATCGATTTTACCAACAAATTCGCGTAATGCAAAAGCAAAGAAGAAATCAAAAAGTAATGAATCTTTTCTTCCAGCCGAATTGTGTAAACTTGAACAAGCCGATCGTGCCAATTCATAACATTATAAACGTGAAAGCGCGTTCTATATAGTAGAATTTTTTTTACATATAGGTAGAACATTTCCGAGAATAGGAAGGTTAGGGGTCTGTAATTAGGTCCATAGTCAATTTGCTTTTTTTTTTCTTTTTATCAAGTGAAATTTGGCGCAAAATTAAATACATTGTTGTAACCAGATTTGTTTTTTGTGTGGTAAACACTTAATGGTATTTTAGATGATCATTTCCCCGCTCACCTTTGATGCCAACTATGACTGTAAAACATATTAAAAAATATCAGCCGATAATTTTCTAATTTTCTTATTGCTTCATGATGTAAATAGACTTCCTGGTTCATACTTTAAACCTGAATCGATCATGCCATTGTCGTTCAATTTTTATTCCTAATCCTAACCCTAACCCTAATCGTATCTTTTTCTAATCCTGATAATAACTTTAAAGAATATTCTTTGACACGAATATGTAAATTAAATCAATATCCATAAATGGAATGAATGGAAAATAGATTAAATAGAAATGGCAAAATAAAATAACAAGAAAATACATTTATTCGACACTTAACCCTAGAAATAAATTAAAATAATCCTATATATACTAACAAAAATATGTAAATTTAGATAATCAGATTTGTGTCGTCGGTATTTATTTGCTTATAGTGTTCTTGACGCGATAGAGAAAATATCGAGGTTAAATTGGACAAAATTTAAAGTACTTTCTAGCAACCTTTATTTACATTTTAGAATCGCATTAGATTGTTATATCTTTGTGAAATATCTATCAATGTATAAAATCCACAAGCAGTTTGTTCACTATTTACACCACTTAGCGTGAAGCACTTAATTTAATATATACATAAACAATATAATGTACTAAGAAATATATAACATATATCTATGCAAATAAACAATATAATAATGCCCATTTAGCAATGCACACATATACAAATTATACACCAAATACCACCTAAAATGCACTGTTGTATAGAAGAATTCTGCCAGTGTTGTTTTTCGTTTTACGAAGAGGAATTCCTCGATTTTCACGATTTTACTTGGTCCTCCTTTTTGCATTAGTTGTTAGTTTCATTTTCGCGATTATATATATTATTTGGCATGAAATTTCATTTTTTTAAGACTGGGTTATGTCAAGGCCCCTATAGCAAACAAATACCGTATGGTCTCCTATAAAATGTGATAAAGCTTTGGTTAATTATATATGTTGTTAATTATCAAGTGAAATGTTTTGCTAAATTAATGCATTTATTCTTTTTTTAATGTTACGTGAACGAAGTCTCGGGTAACAGCTAGTGTTCCATAAACCTGATTCAAAAAAGTTAATCTATTAAGATCACGTCTCTGTTTGTAATTTAAAATTTTTATTTTAGATAAAACGAATATAGAAATGAATCAGTAGTTGATTCTCTTCCAGAACATAAAAATGGCTCAACTTGCGTTTCTTTGTATTTAGTTGGGTTTTTGTATGCCAAGAAACCTACAATAGATAATAGAAGTTTTTGCAGTTTTTGCGCCCATTTTTTAAATAGAAGTTTTTCTAATTTATTGGGTTGATTTCTTCAAAAATCCACATATTGCAATCCCTTCGTTTATATATATATCTATATACATATATTATGCAAATTTTGCCATCACGATAAAACCTGAAGTACTGATCCAATTCGAACCTAATTAGGACAATTTATTCATCTTGAAAGTACATTGATAAATTCATTAACAAATTATGTAGCTTTTATAGCTTGTTTACAAAGTCAGCCAAAAGAAAGAAAATATGCAAAAATTTCTTATCACTGTAACATCCGAAATACTGAATCATTCCGAATTTAATTGAGACGGTACGTTGATCTTTCAAGAATCTTGGATGAGTCCGTTAACTTTATTTTGCAGCTCTTATAGTTCGTTTAAAGTATCGCACAAAAGCGAAAAACATATAAAAATTCTCGTCAAAATAACGTCCGAAATGCTGAACCAATTCGAATCTAAGTGAGGCAGTTTATTGATCGTGTAAGTAGCTATCTTATATGAAATCGTTAATCAAGTATGCAGTTGCATTATTTCTTTTACAAGAAAACACAATCAACACATGCAAAACTTGTAATTACGATAACTTCTGAAACACTAAACAAATTCATACCTAATTGGGACAGTGTAAATTAGTATCCTGCAAGTAACTTGGATAAATTCGTTAATCAAGTATGTTGCTCTTTTAGTTTATTTGCAGGCACACACGAAAGTTTTCTATGGCATTCATTGACTGGTTTGGGTTATATTATAGCCTCAGGAGATTTTTAAACTACGATTTCAAAAAAACTTGTAATATTTTCTGCTATAATTGCCTCATGTCCATTCAATTACATTTCGCAAGCTAATTTAAATTTTTCTTGAAAATTACCTTTCTTGCAAAAATAGAAAACTTACAAGGAATGAAATAATGTATTTAATTTGTTTTAAATATGATGTATGTAAATTAAGGGTGTACTCAAATCCAAACTGCTTATTTTGTGACTTATTAAATTCCTACTATTAGCTCACACTCTCTCTATATATACCTTGTTGGAATTTTCAATCGTTAATAAAATATTTTCTATTCATCCATTCAAGTTCAAATAATTTTTTTTAACTTGTACTGGATGACAATTGATGTTAATACAATTTTTCAAATATTAATTCATTAATTAAATTTAATTAATTAATTTTTATTTTTATATGGGAGAAAAAAAATTCTCCCATTGTTTTCATAAATGAAATGAAAGATTTGTCTCAAATGAGTGATGCCAACAAAAAATAAAATACCGCAACGATGATTATAAAATAATGTTTAATAAAGATAATGTGGGACATTAATGCTGCACGGGTTTATTTTATATATTTATGATTAAAAAGTAGGAATTTGCTTAATTTTTTATATTACTTGTTTTTAAATTCATTTTTGTCCTAAAATGCATCCAATTGGCAAGTTCTCTTATTCAGAAACTTTATAATGTCCGTATTGGTCTATGTTTTGATAAAGGCAGAATATATTTCAAAAAAATGCTGTCAAAGTGGACATTTTGAGCTGAATTTCAAGAAGCGATAGCGGTGGAAACAAAAGAAAATTATCGTACTGTGAAAATAATTGTTTGTAAATCAATTTCTAATTAACTGAACGAAAAATAAAAACACAGGTCACTTATAAATCTCTTCATTTATCACGCCACCCAGTTTCATGTTTTTACTTTCAAAAATGAGTCTGAAAATGGGTCAGAAAATTTTGAGATGTTGAGCGTGGAAAAGTATTTTTTTTTAATACCGCCTTAAAACAACAAATCAACCTTCTCTTCGGTCTCACCCAAAGATTTTCTTTAATTCTTTATATCTCATTTTAAGCCAAACATAATTAAAATAAAATCATTTCTCCTTGTGTTTTATGAGGAAGGTTAAACTTTTTACTTACCAGTGAAAGTTCCTTTCAGCTCTAAATATAAACGTGCTGTCTCCAAAGACAAAGTGTTTAAACATCTGTTAATTACCTTTATATTACTACAGAGAATAAATATTTTTTTCAGGAGAAACTTTATTCTTGTAAACTTCCGATCAGTAATTGAAAAGTTATTTGAAATCTGTTCTTTTTAATTGTTAAACGGTTTACAACATTAATCGATGAGACTTTAAAGTTCTAGGGATCAAAAGAAGTTTCACCTTAGCAATGCTTATTGAGTTTCTAATCGTTCAGATAATGAAATGGACAAATGATTTTGCATGATAAAAATCTCTACAGTATCCTAAAGTTAACTAACATTGCTTAATCAATTGTATTTTTTCGTAAAAAAGAATAATTAAAACATTGCATGTACATAAATAATAATATCTTTCCAAAATCAAGCTACATAAGAACAGAATAAAGTACAATTTTAAAGTAACAAATTTTATACAATTTGTGTAAAGTGCAGGGTGATTATAAAAAAACTATCCCGATATATGAGCCCCTGTCATACCGTTCACAGAAACTGAATAAAATTCTGGCCTAAAGTATTTTGAGGTATGCGCTCAAGAATCATGTGAAAAACAACAGTTAAATTCTAACAGTTACGGTTACAGTGACAAAATTTCGAAAATTTCAAATGGCAACACCTACTTTTTTTTATAGGAATGTGATCTTCACAGTGAAAATCCATAAAAAGTACCTGTAGCACGAAAATCGCCGGCGCTAAACAGACTAAGAAGAAAAGTGAAAACAACCAGTAAAGGACAGAGAAGCAACATAAAGTAAAACATTTTATCCACCATCTGCCACATGTAAAGTGTCGTCGTGTGTGAAATGGAAAATGTATGAAACACAATAAAATGTTTTGTTTTCTGTTGCTTCTCTGTCCTTATTGGTTGTTTTCACTATTCTTCTTAGTCTGTCTAGCGCCGGCGATTTTCGTACTACAGGTACCGTTCCAACGCTTTTTATGGTTTTTCAATATGAAGATCACATTCCAATAAAAAAAAAAATAGGTGTTGCCAGTTGAAATTTTCGAAATTTTGTCACTGTAACCGTAACTGTTAGAATTGAACTTTTGTCTTTCATATGATTCTTGAGCGTATACCTCAAAATACTTTAAACCAAAGTTTCATTCCGTTTCTGTGAACGGTACGATAGTTAGGGGCTCATATATCGGGATAGTTTTTTTATAATCACCCTGTATTTCCTATTATGTATCATATCATAACAACAATATCAATTATTGAAATTATAACAAGCATTAATTACTTTAAAAATTAAATGTTAAATAATATGTACGTCTTATTTCGTTCTTAATGTTCGCTCAGCACTAAAAAAATAATTTAGTATATCTAGCTTACGACATTTAATCAATACCTCTTGTTTAATAGCTATTTCGAAACAACCAAACGTATGGCAAAAGTACCGGAAAAAGTGTGTTGCAAATGCCATAGAAAATATGAAAACCTTCCAATAAGAAATAACGGTCGATGAAAGTTATTACATAAAAACGGAAGTATACTATATCCTTATTTATCTAGAGTTGGTATACATGAAATATTTTTTTTATAACTTGACAAAGAATCGATGTCTTAGAATAAAATCGATGTATTTAAAAGACTGTATGCGAGACAAAATGAATTATTCTGCAGAGCACATGTATTGTCATATAAAAAGACCTATACGTTTGCCGGATATTACGAATTTTTTGGTTTTTTTTGTTATGTTATATTCTGGAATTAAATTTAGCAGTATGGCCACACGGAAACGTAGACAGAATTTTAAAATGAAGAAACACATGGAGGAATATATCTCACGGAGAGAATATATCACTCACCTGCAAAAAAAAAGTGACACAACTCCAAAAAAATTTATTTTGCATATTTTTGCACTAATAGGTCTGAACTAGATGGTTTTTACTACAGGAAAAATGTCATGAATGTAGCTATCAGGAAAACCGCTGGATTATGCAATATGTAACTTTGCCACTACAAAAAGGGGGCAAATCGTATCGAAGATATATATATATATATATAAATTGACTCAGTTTTTCTTATCTCTTCTACATCTTCATTCTTAAGGGTTTTATGTACACTTTTAAAAGTGCATACAGAAATAAGTGTTATAGTTTTATACTACAGTAAAACAATGCGAATCTTCTTTTGCCTGTCTTGAGAAATGTAATATTTTGAGTTGTGGTGTCCCTTTTCTTGTGGGTGAGAGGTATTTATAAGGATGAACCAGGAAAATACTGTCGGATTGGCATATCGCGCACAGTTAAAAAGTTTATGCTGGGTTGAGACAACTGTTGGTGTTTCAATAGCTGCTACCACAAGGTAGTGGAAACTTGTTCTATCATTTGTTACTCCAGTCGAACCATAAGCCATGTAACTTCAACCATGGGCTGATAAAATTTTGGACAGGGGACTGAAAAAGTGCTGAGCGATAAAGTAGCTATGATTATCTTTTGAAAATAATGATCTAACCTGGACTTATGTTTAAACGGGATATCGACACGCTACACATACTCAACAAGTCTCGGGATTGGAACCTGGAACTTTGTGACTTGTAGCCAAGGGTGAATCTAAGTGGGAGGTGACGGGTGTCTTGACCACTCTCTAAACGGAACCATTTTCTAATTAGTACTTTTTTTTAAATGTAAATACACATTTAGGATGTTTTAAAAAAATAAAAAATAACTTCCCTCAACAATATAAATATTTTTGACACACAGGATCATTTAAAACGGAAGTGCGTGGAATTTGCAGGCGTTGCTCTTTAAGTGACAAAAAACCAAACATTTTTTAAATTTTCTTATATATGTGATACAGTATCAATTATAATTAATTATTTGCTGATGATCATCTTTTCGTCACTCTCGAACCCCGAAAATCGGCTTAAAATGCCAGATTTGACAGCATTTTCGGAAAAATTCTTACACGAAAAAGGGAAACACTGTTCAATTTCTTAGTATCTATCAATAGAACTTGGAAATTTTATACATTTAAAAATATACCCGCAAATTGTATGCATTTACGAGTGAAAATAACTTTGTTAATGTGTCAGAAAACAACGAGTTTGGAGCTATCGACAAACTTAAGAAAAAAAAACTGCTTATATACACCTACCTTAGCTTTAAAAAATATATATATATTACGTGTCTTTACTGTCCGATAAGGACTGTCCAGAGTAGGAACCAAGTCAGTAGGGCATAGATGTCCGGTTAGATTACGTGTCTGTTAAATTTGTGTTTTATTTATGTTATTTTATTTATTTATTGATAAAGTTTTAATTCCGTTATGTAATATAAGCCGGAAAGAATTACTGACCTATTTATATTGCTGTAACAGCAAACGGGTTAATCTTTTGTTATCGGCGGCACCCGATAGAGATAGATTTAAAAATAACATTCTTGAAAATTATTTTAATAATCATAAGAAATTAGTAAATTGAGTTATAGTTTCCAAACAAATTGCATTTGAAAGTAAATTTTGTTTTCTAATGCAAAAATTTAAATTCTACGATGCTTAGCAGTTAAAAAATATGCAGTAAAAGTGAAATTTATTGGTCAGATCACTGCCACCGTCAGTATGATGTCCGTGTTACTCATAGACGTGTTTTAGCTTTATAATATAGATACAAAAATTTTCATATTTCCAATTAATTTCGTAAAGCAAGGCTTTCAAACAGCTTTAAAAATACGTACATCATATGCACTTTCATATTTATCGTCATTAAAGGAAATAAAGTCTGAAATTTGTGCTTTTATATTAAATACTGTTCAAATTTGAAAGTTTTGAAATTGATGGAATTGTTCAATGGAATTCAGAAAATTACACGACAATTACACAACTAATAATAAAGTAAGCATTTAAACATCCGACGATGAAAAAGCCCGAAGCATTATTTTCATAATCTATGAGTGAGGCATAATTTTTTCCTTGTTACAGTTTTCACAATGCATCGTACATTTGTTTTTAAAATAACCAGATAAAGGTGCTTTCGCAAGCTTGTCGATAACTTTACACACTATATTAATTAGAGTGGGAATTTATCGAAATTGGACAAAGGAAGAAATTCACCTCCTTTTTAGTGTCTGGTGACAATTTCCTATGCATTTCATTCCATGCGCGTGTGTGCGAGTTTAAATGCATATCAACATACCCGAAAATATTACTCTATGGAAGCGTACACAGCAACGGGTTGTTACATTTCTACAATTTTTCTCTTTTAATATCATGAGGATATCGTGTAAAGACATAAAATCTTGACATTAAGGTTACTGAAGGGCACTTTTTTGATATTTATAAACTAGAAGAAAGCACTCTTACCAAGCTTGGCAAATATATTGCCATAGGTAGTAATATTCTTCGTATATTTGGATATTTTATTGGAGTCCTATATTTATACTACTTATAACTACTAAAGCAAACAAATATTTATCTTTATGTCACGCAATCACAGATTAAAAATTTTTCATGCTTGATAAATATTTTAAAAATCATCCGAAATTGTTAATTTTTTTTGTCTTCAAACAAATATTGTAAAATATTTTGAAGTTATAGATACATGCCATCAAAGCGATAGTGCATGTAGCGAGCTTTTCAGCTTAGCGTAACTGACGGACACATTTGTGCTTTGTAACATAGTTATAAAACAAACTTATCTTAGTTATAAACAAATTGTTATATTTTATTTTAATCCGCCAGGGCGTGGATTGAAAAAACATTGTTTATCTTCAATGTCATTCCCTGTATCCAGAATATTATCACTGTGTATGACGAAGTTTGAATCTGCGTCTGAGTTATCTTCATCAGAAATGTTACATGGCACACTGTTCTCCAACAGAGTCTGTAACTGTAGCAAGGTTTTGCGAATTATTAAGATTAAATCTTCTTGAGGCCCTGCAAATATAAAAGCAGAACTAAATTTCTGATTTACTTATTTGTACCTTTGACTGGTCTAAACTCTAACACTAACACAAAAAATGAATCAAAACTTACTTGAGTGGGCAGGTAGAGTCTCGTAGGCACTAGACAATCAATATGATTTAATCTCTATTGCCAAAGAACAACGGACGGGGTAGGCAGTCCATGTGAGAACTAACATAGCAGAGCTAAGAAGATGGATGGAAGATTAAAGCTGAAGCTGTTGTCATCTTCATAAATATTAGAAGACATACATGCTTGGGTCTCATAGACCCAACCCGTGCACTGGCGTGTTAAAAAGAAACTTTAAATAGCATTTTTGTATTATTCTACTCGAGAATGCTTGGCACGAAAGAAATACTCACTAATTTACTTACAAGAGTTAAACTGTTTGTCAGTTATACAACATACAATAAAATAAATTGAAGATACTTCGGAGAAATGTATTCACGTCAAAGAAAATACCAAAACCTCCCAATATCAAATAACACTCGAGAAAAGTTATTACATTAGAACTGAAGGATTAATATTTTCTTTTATCTAAAGTTGATAAACATGAAGTATCTCCTCTTCTGACAGAACAAAGATTCGGTTTCAAGAAGAAAGGAGGATTATTTGGAAGACATTTTATGAGCTAAAACGAATTGTTTTGCGAAACATTTACATCGACAGTTTTAATAATAAAAATATTTGCTATCTTCTATATAATATATAATAATAAGAAATATTTGATGCCTCTTTTTCTAATTTTATGGAATTAAATGTATGTCAGACGGTCTGATATAATTTTATCAATCAAATGCATTTCACTATTTTATTATTGATATTTCTGTTAATTTATTTTTTTATGTTTCAATACTTAAGTTTTAATTGAATATTTGTATGTTCGGAAGTATATTTTCTTGATTTAATTTCTCGGTCATCCACCAAACATAATGTGTTTAACGACTGCAGTGAAAAAAATATTATATAGGGTGGTAAACTCTTGTTGCTGTTCAATAGCTAATTCTGAAACCACTAGTTTTAGATTTAGAGGTATAGTTATAGTTGTAAAAATGTGTCAAATGTGTGTAATTATTCATCATATTAAAAGTCCTTTACTATAAAGTAAATCGTTATTTTTTAACAGCTACGAAATTTACTTTTATACTACCCGTTGGTCCTATCAATCATATTTTAAAAAAATCAATGCTCTATCACAGCGGATCCTAAGCTCTTAGTTACAAAGGTCCTCTTTTCAAAAAAGTGATAAACTTCATTTCAAAGTAAAATTCACCTTAAAAAATAAGAACAATTCACAAGTGTACTCATTGCTGAAGGTGCTAAAATCTATGTATTGTTGTCTAGATATTAAAAACGCTAAAAACACATACTCCAAACGTTTTCAGCCGACACTCGGCCATCCTCAGGAAAAATGCTGTCATTTCTCCTCGATCTTGCTCGAGCTCCAGCCAAGGAGAGACCATTAATGTTCAAGGGTGGTACGAAAGGTAACGCGTGGGGGGAGGGGAATTTTATTTCAACAAACTTTTATCTATTTTCTAATAATTCAATCCACAATCCATGGATGTCATACGACAAAGTATCATTACAAACTGTTTCATTTCCAGATATTATCTCAACAGATTTTCTTATAATGGCTACTTGGTAATTATTTGTACGGAAAATGTCTTTGGATTTATTAACTTTAATTTAACTAACGCTGTACGGGGTTGGTTCAATCTAAGATGTGCTTCCGGCTCCTTTAGTTTATCACGAAATCTCCTTATTGTCATTCCTATATAAAGGAATTCTTTATTATCCTTTCTAAAAGATACTATGTAAACTTCTGATCTATTTCGAGCGTGAACTGGATCAAATTTCACATTTAACAAATCTTTTAGCTTTGGGGGGGGGGGTGGACCGCGATTAACTTTATATCATATTTCCCCTTTTCATGTTCATTTATCTAAGATTTAAAGCTAAAATTATTCATATTTTTTAGAGTATTTTAGACTATTTTTTAGACAATAGAGATGCAATGAAATCTGCTAAGACGGAATCGTTAGGAATCAGGAAATTTTCTCACTTTAGACAGGTTTCTGCATTAGCAGGCATAATTGTATAGTATACAGTATACATTTCGTCGAGAGGATGAGATTTTTTCATTTAAGGCTGGATTCCATTATAGACAGGTTCCGTTTTCACGATTTGTACTGTATATATACTAATAAAACAGGATTTTTTAACATTATTGTTATTTTTTTCTTTCGTTTCACTTATCTGTCTCAAATTCCTTATTTAAAATAATGAATGCTAGAATTTCGTCCCCCTTCCCCTCAAAACATGTGTTGAGAACCACAATTTAAGAACCGCTGCTCTAACAATTAAAATTATAAAAATTTAATTTTTGCAAGACCAAGATTTCTCTCATTGGTATTTCCTCCTTTTTCAAGATTTTTCACTTAGGAATCCTTCATATACAGGGTACATGAAGGTTTATACATGTTTATACATATCCAACTCACGATTGTACAATAGCTAATTTCTAAACTTTTAGTTTTAAAAGTATAGTTCCAGCTTCAAAAACGTTTCAAAACGTTGTTCTTCATCATATCATAAACCACTTACGTCGAAATAGGTATTACGACAGTTAGGAAATTTAAAATTTTACACTGTCTCAAAGTTCTCTAAGTTACGTTTAGAAAAGATTTTCGATTTCTAATAAGTAAACTAATAAGAATTTCACTTTTGTACGACCCAAACTTACCGAGTTATAATCCTTAGTGTTTTAAGAATTTTTGAAAGTTATCTGGATTTATACAATGTGTTTTTTGTTTTTAGTGCCACAAAACGCTGAAAAATCATAAAGTTTTAGAAAAAAACTTTTATGTTCGTATTTGAAATAAAACACCTTCACAGTCTTACAAAACTAAGTGATTTTCAAATGCAAACGGAGGGAATATTTTGCTTTTTAAATTAACAGGGATTGAAAAAATTAAACAATGATAAGAAAAAAAACGGTTCGTAAGGTTTTTTTTTTTTTTTTTTTTTTTTTTTTTTTAACGCAAGTGAGTCTTTAGATATTTTTGTCGCGTCAGATACCACATGATAAACCTACACAGATACAATGTAAAAAAAAAACACAAATGTTTCTCGATCTATGAAAATTTAATATAACCATGTACGAAAACGTACAGTACATTTCGAGGTAGTTATACGATTCTAAAAACTGTTCTTTATCTTTGGAAACCTCAAAAATCAATACATTTTCGAGATTTAAAGAAGCATTTTAAAAAACAAAGTTTCTTTTGCTGTCACTGATTTACGGAATTTTCGAGTGGTTTTTATAGTGTATTAATCAGTTTTCTCAAACTGGAATATCTGAATTTAGGATGCTATCCATTTTCAATTAAACATTTTCAGCTGCGTAACTAAATTTATACAATAAAGAGTAACAAAACAATTTATCATCTTTGTCTGTAAAACCTTTATTTCAGGTTGAGAAAACTGATTAATACACTATAAAAACTACTCGGAAACGTTCCCGAAAATAAGTGGCAGCAAAAGAGAAACTTTGTTTTATAAATGCTTCTTTTCTCCTCGAAAGTATATTAGTTTCTACGGTTTCTAAAAATAAAGAAAGTTTTTCGGAATCATGGGCAATCGGGAAGAGATTATTGTATATTTTCTTCCGTGGTTATATAATATTTCCTAGATTAAAAATAATTGTATTTTTTTACATTGTAGAGATTTTTTTTTTGTCAATTGAAACTTAGACTTACTCAATACTTACTCTTCACGAGTAAAATATATGTAAGTGTACCTATAAATATGTAGAGATTTCGCAGGCACAAGCATAACTGTTGTCATCGGGGGGAACTGATTCGCCGGCGGGCGTGTGGTTGAAGCTTCCTGCTTTTGAATATCAAATCTGATTTCGACTTTCTGAATTTGAGTATAAGAGGCTGCAAAACATTTGTACGTTAAATTATTAAAAATACACCAAATCATAAAATTTAATGCATAAATTTCTATTCGTGTCTAAAATATAGGGTGTTCCAAAAGTCTCCGTACAACTTCAAAAATGTATTACAAAATAAATAATAGGCCTACAGCAAAAATAATTACAACAGTGCATAGGGTAACTTAAAATGTTTTTTTTTTCTACTGCCTTAGTAAACTTTAACATGAGATCCTTTCGTAGCACGAAGAATATCAAGACGATATTCCAATTCAATCCACGAACGTTTTTCATGCTAACATCAACAGTAGCTATTGCTGTTTGGATCTTTTGTTTCAAATCCATGAGACTATTAACTTTTGTTCAAATTTCATCAAACAGTTGTAACTACTGTTGATGTTAGCATGCTGAAACGCACGTGCATGGAATTGGAACATCGACTTGATATTATTCGTGCAACAAAAGGATCTCATGTACAAGTATACTATGGTAGTAGAAAAAAACTTTTTAAGTTACTCTATGTACTGTTGTAATTATTTTTGCTGTAGGCCTATTATTTGTTTTGTAATAAATTTTTGTAGTTGTAAGGAGACTTTTGGGACACCCTGTACATCTAGCTACACTTTGAAAAATAGATTTTACTTCGTAAAAAAATCGTATTATGTGCCATTAATCCCTTCGCAACGAGCGTCCTGTATATAATTTTTAATCTTTTATCACCAGTATTTCCAAGCAGAAATCCCTGCCCAATTTAAGTCCAGAAGTTTTATGATTAAATAAGGCAAAAATGAATGTTTAAACTTAATGATAGGAAAAATCAATGACTCTAAGCATCTATACTTAACGTATATGCAACGCTCGTCTCAAAAAGGTTACATATAAAAATTTGCCAGTTTTTAAATAATGACGATGTGTTATTGAATTTTCAAATTTTAGAAACAAAGAAAAGAAAAAAAATATATTTTATTTACATATAATAATAACAATATTATACAACAATAAAGAATACTACAGACAACTTTTACGAAGAAATCGTCCATGTCAAGAAAACGTTGTCTATATTGAATAACATTCATGAAATGTTATTTCATTACAAAGGTGGATGATATCTTGCTTTATCTAAAGTTAATGTACGTAGAAAATTCTCTTTTTTAAGTGTAAAAAATGATTCAATGCCTTAAAATTAAAAATGTCTTTGAATGATTTTTTGTGAACTAAAATGTTCTGTTCCGCTGTGTTCTGAAAAAAATTTCAAAACATTCATATTATATAGTTATACAAGCAGAATTTACTTTGACATTCATATAAAAATTGTTTATGAACATGATCGTGGTGTTATCATGATTCTTCCTCGAATCTTTTGAAAATATCAGGAAATTTAAAAAAAAAGCCACATATCCAAGTTGTTAAGAATGCTAAAAAGCTATTCTATTTTACACTGTATATTTGTTGTAAATTAAATAATTGTTTATACTTTTCATACATGTTTTCTGTGGTTTTCCTTATCATGAATTAAAATCTATGTGGGAAAAAATTAAACCCTTATATGCATTTTAAATTTTAATTTTACCTTAACAAACAAAAAAAGTTAAAAAAAAACGTCAAATGTAAAATTTTGATTCAATTTGGATATTAATTCTAAGCAGTATTATTGTACTCGTAAAGGACTTTGCACAAAAGAAGAGAAAAGAAAGAAAGTAAAAATAATTTCTTCATGCATAGATTAGGAAACATATTCTATCACAATCAGAATATTGTTACAAAACATATTTTTTCTATATAATGAAAGGAGACATCTAAATAAACAATTTAGAAAACACGTAAAACAGTCCCAACATATTTTCTGTAGTTTCCCACCCTTAGACGATAATGTATTCTAATTATTTTGTGCCAATCTATTTATGAACTATACATTGTTATACATATTAACTTAAATTTAACACAGCTGTAAAATGAATATTACAACTGCAAATATTATCCACAGACAGCAATGTGTAGCTGTGCAGCCCTGTATATGAATTTATCCAAAATATATTCGCACCTCATAGTATGGTAAAATTCAGATGAGCTCATAAACTCGTAATGTATTGGAAAACGCACTTTCATCAACTGCCGTCACTAGAAGTTAAATAATTCGAAATATTTTAGGTAAACCTTTAAATTATTTATGGAATTTATACGCACCACTTAATGTAATAATATTTAGAAATGCAATAAAACTTTTAAGCTTTAAAACGCACTTCAAACAATTAACTCCCAGACACCATAGTACCGGGTGTCCGAAAAAGGTTGGACTGATTTGAAAGAATATATAACTCTAAAAATAATTGAGTAAATGCAATTATTTTCTTTTCAAAGTACTCATCAAATATCCAAAATTTGATAGATGTAGCTGTTTTAAGTCGTAACATTCAGACTATGCCCAGAATCGATGATATGTAAATGCAAATCGCACCACACAATCGTAATTTATTCGATGATTCCGGAGTGGAAAGCATATAAGTCTAAAACTATTGGAGTTATGGGAAAAATGTCAATTAGAAAGTTCTTCAGCAGTTTCAATTTAGTTGGAAAGGATCCACTATGTACACAAATAACCTAAGCAAAAAGTTAAAATTGCGAATGTGTGGCGCGATTTGCATTTTCCGATCATCGATTCTGCGCATCGTTTGAATGTCATGATTTTAAAACAGCTACATCTAACAAATCTTGGATATTTAACAAGTACTTTGAAAAAAAATAATTGCATTTATTCAATTATTTTTCGAGTTATGATTCTTTCAAATCAGTCCAACATTTTTCGGACACCCGGTAAATTCATATTCTTTGCCGAGTCCCTGTAAACGAAATATAAATTCTACACACTTCATTTACAATAGAGAACATACTATATCATCAATAACATATATAAATTACGTGACAATAGAAGTATGACTGCGAATTTTAGATCGCGGCCAGACAGATGAACATGGGAACCAAAAATTTAAACACTTTTCAGTTATATTAGAAAATGTTGGGAGTAGAAAACAGATATTTTTTCCTACGTGATTTAATCAATATATTTGGTATTCAATGGAAATTAGACAATAACAAAACTTCCACGATGTTTCTTGAAGAAATGTGTTTATGTCCTAGAAAATATGAAAGTTTTCCACTCTTACATAACACTCAAAGAAAGTTATTACATGAAAATGTAAAGATAGCATTTTCTTTTTCTAAGGTTGATATACAAGCAATATCTTATCTTCCACAGAATAAATATTCGATATCTCTAAAGAAAATAGATGCATCTGAAAGACACTTCATGAGATAAAATGAATTCTTCTGCGAACCTATTATTTGGTTCTTTTATTCACGTTTTAATACATAAATATTCAGATTACATTATACATGTTTTTAAATTAAATTTTATTTAAATCGTTTACTATCGCATTTTCTAAAGAGTATATACCAGATATGCATATCAAAAAGTTAACATACTAATAACTGAAATGTACGTTATAAGGTCATTCTCCTAGATAGGTACTTTTTCAATGATACATTTTCAGATTTTTTTTTCTTGAATTTAAGGGTGAAAAAAGTATGTTTTAATGTCTTTTATAACGTCTTGAACGTTTTTCCACAGATCGTCAGAAGTATTTAATTAAAATGTCATTTTTTTACGTTATATAACGGCTATGTTCGTAACCATTATGTCCACGGAAATGATGACCAAATATGTGACATTTTCTAGTACATTATTTGTAGCACAATGAATATTAGACTGAATTGAATGAAGCTTCTGAATTTTGTGTGATTAATATCACATGTTATTATTGTTATTATTATTATTATTATTATTATTATTGCTAATTCATACCAGTTGAGCTATTTAGAAGCTATTAATTTTCTGCCCATGGACGTGAATCAATATCTTGGGACAGTGGTTATTTACCAAATAAATTTATTATAAACATGATTATCCTTTAAAATTGAATTCGAGATTAGCTTTTCAAAGTACTGAATTGATATATGCAGGTTGTTTCATAAAAGATAGGCAAAACTTTGAGAGGTGATAGTACACATCCAAACAAACAACTTTCATCAAAGAATGCATGGTCGGAAATAAAACGCAAAGGTGCTGGAGCATTTGGAAACTTGGTTCATGCAAACGTTAAAGCTTCATTCCTGTTGCCAGTTGTCGGGAAAAGGACGACACTAATAGCATGTAAATGTGATATGGGTAAGAAGTACAACGCGTATGCAAACTTTCACCTCGATTAATACATAAAAGAGGCTGATCCGAGTGTGCAACTGTCAATCGTGGTAGGAACGTATCGGAAGATGTTGCCCCTCACTAATAGGGAAAAGGCTGATATGCATTTTATCTACGGAAATGGAGATGGCTTAGAGGTCCAACGATTGTACGGGGAGCGGTTTCCCAACAGGTGGTTGCAAGACCGTGAGCGCTTGCACCAACAGTTGTGTGAGACGGGATACTTTACCGCTTCCTGGTTGGATTGAGGTCGTGAAAAGATGGACGGAACATTAGTTGTGGAAGAAGCCATTCTGGTATGATGGCTGATCAGCCAAGTAGAAGTACACGGGCAGTGGCTAGGCAAATACTTGTATCAGATTCTACGATATGGCGAGTACTGAGGGACTGGATCTGCAGAAGACCTCGTCACCAGACTTTCGGCTGCTGCAGGGGAAGTGCGCGATATGCCTGTTGTTTTTCAGAAAGTTCGTCAATCTTTTATTTGCCGCTGTACCGCAAGCATAGACTATTTTGAACACTTATTGTAATCACATGTCATTAAACTTGCTTTTGTAACTTAATCGTTCTTTGCGTGTTTTTACCTCGTATAACAACATCCACTTCGGTGCCCTCTAGCACCGTTGCTTTTTATTTCCGACAATTCATTCTTTGATGAAAGATGTTTGTTTGGATGTGTACTATAACCTCTTAAAGTTTTTCAAATCTTTTATGAAACACCCTGTATATACCGGGTATTCCATAAATTTGTTTACATTTCAAAAATTCATAAGATATGAAGGGATAGGTTTATTTGAATGCGGTTTGCGGGAAAATTATTCTCTTGTAGGGGGATGGGATTTTTTTTTTTGGTAAAGAAAAAAAATTAAGTGGCAATTTTTGTCAATAGAGAGCTCTTCAACAATCAAATTGCCTGGAAAATTACGTTTATTTACATGGAAATATTTACAAACTTATAGCAGCAAATGTTCTACGTGTCCACCACCACAAAGAATTACACTTTGCAAGCGACTGAGAACACAGTTAACTGAGGCATATAGCATATCCGGATGGATGCAGGATATTTGGTGGTGTATGGTGTCCTTTAGATCCGGTAACGAAGACGTATTACTGCGGTAGACCCGAGATTTTACGTAATTCCGTAGCCAAAAATCAATTCCGTAATGGAAATGCCTGAAGAGTGCCTTGAATTTATCGTTCACTTACAGAGACGCACAAAGGAATTTGGTTTCAGGACGTACTATAATAGATTTAACTGTATGAAAAATGAAATTTCTTAATAATATTCTGTAGATCTTGAAAAGGTGTTATATCCTATGTCTGATGCACGATTCTCACTCTTGTTTTAATTATAATTACTTTTTTAATAAATATTCTATCACATCGTTTAGCACGTTTTTAGGAGAATAAACCATTAAGTTAATAGTATGTTTCTTTAATTTCATTTTGTAGTTTGTACATCGTCTCCAAATTGTAATTTTAACTCACTAATTTGAAGCTGATACTTTTTATTACATTTTTAAAATTATTGAAACAAAATTGATATTTTAATTCCTCGTTCTATTATTTAAAGAATATATTTTTTTATTTTAAAATTTAAACATTTTTTAAAAAGTATTTAAGTAATTCAAACTTCTTACAGTTATTATTTTAATGTATAAACCAAATACCTATCCGGAAATAATTGCAACAGATTGCGAAATCCAACAGAAGTAAAATTTTATAAATTCATGCTCGTTCAAATATTTAAGCATAAAAGAATAAAAATATTGTTTCCAGAATATTCTGAAGCGATTCTATTTTATTTTTTTTAAATCTTTAAGCAGATTTCTTTCGTTAATTCTTGCATGATTTGGCAAGCTGAAAGAGGAGTGGGAAAGAATCAATATAAAAAACTACATTTTCTTCAACACATGGGATTAGCTAAATTGAATTTGATAAAACGTTTCATTTAATTTTACTCAAGTCAGAAAAGATTGTAGAATAATTCTAGTCATGATTTCCATTAAACGAAAATAGTGCAAAATGGATTGTTTGATAAGACATATTAATCGTTTTAGAAGTAACTATTCTATTTCATAGATCTTTCAAAATTATAAAAACATCTTGTAATAACAATAAAGTATGTTAAAATTTAGCTAAAAAAATTTATTTTTTAAAGATCACTAGAGATTGATCCTTTATATTAGTAAATTTTAGAGCAGATATTCAAGTTCATACAGCCGTTTAAACAAAGAAAGCCGACTCTACATTTTTGGAATTTAATACAAAATATACATGTACAGTAGAGATGAGACGGGTTCAGCCAACGCCTCCTAGATAAAAAGCCGTAACACGCGTCACGGAAACGTCATACCAAGCACGCAAAACAAAGAAAAAAGTTCGAACAACTTGCATGTTTCAATTTCATTGGCTCATAGAATTAATAATTATTGTTTACAACTAATAGTTAATAATTCCACAAGCCATCGAAATCGAAACATGCAAATTGTTCGAATTTTTTTCTTTATTTTGCCTGCTTGGTATGACGTTTTCGTGACGCGTGCCGCGGCTTTCTTATCTATGGGGCGTTTGGTTCAGCCCGAGCCCGTGCAGAAAACGATTTTTATACCAATCTTTGAACTCGAGTGGGCTGAAGTTCCAAGTGAAAATTTTATTTATTAACATATTGAAATGGGGAAAAAAAACTTGCAGAAACAAGAATGTAGTCTAGTTTTAAAAGATGTTTTACAATCCTTTAAAAACCAGTTTGAAAGTTAACTGAATTGTCATTAATAAGATATAAGAAGAAATAATCTGTTTGATTGTGAAGCCTTTGCACTATGAATGTTGGTAACATAAGGAGGCGTGAGTTATCCCTTGTATATCCTCGCTTTCTGTTTGAATTCATTTTCTAGAATTACTGGAAATCAAAACTCATGTCTTTCTGCCATAGTTGTACTGTGATATTTTAAAAGAACGAGATTTATTATTTTTGCCGATATCTGCAAGGTGTTGAGTATAAGTAGAAAACATGATATTTTAAACTGATTTTCAGGGACATGAAAATCACGAAACATTGTCATGAGGGAGTGTTTAGGTTTAATACTTATTTATATGTAAGAAGAGTATTTTAAGTAAGAAAATTAAATCTGAACAATTTTTAAATGTTATTAACAATTTTCTACTGCGTACTTTCAGTATAGAGCTCAGGTGAGCTCATGCTCTCATAACAGAAAATATTTCGAGCCTGGATTTCAGTAGTCCCAAGCCAGAGTCCCAAGTCGTTAGACTCTGGCTTCGAAAAAACAGCCCAAACACATCTCTAATGCACACTACGCCAAAACAATCCACAGAATAGCTATTCTTCTAAATTTATATTCTAATTAATGCAAGAAAAAAAAGAAAAGTGCTTTTTTAAATGGTAAAGATATAATGTGGTTTATTTGCTCATAAGAAATCATCTACGTATAAACATTGTACGCAAATTTGAAACGTTCGATAGCAACAATATAATGTTTCTACATACTTAAATTTAGCATACCAAAATATGTGTATAAAGAAATTTTAATCCATCTGTAATGGTTAGTTAGTGAGATTAATGAAAAATTAACAAATGCTATGTTTAAATAATGAACGTTTTTCTTTACCTAACTGGATAATAATTTATGTATTTTATTAGTTTTTATTTTATATGACAATTTGGCAAAACCCAAACATAAAAATATGTGCCTATTTGGGATATAAGGTCATTAAATATATCCTTTGAACATATCCTTTGTAAAAAAAATTAATTATGCTTTTTTATGTACTTCCTTTGCATACCATAAATATAAATTTATAAACAAAATTAGTTTCACGACAAAAAATATAATATCATATATATATATATATAACCTTACATTTTTTAAAGAATTTAAGGAAATTTAAGAACGTTTAAACCTTTTAAATTTTAAATTTTGTTAATTTTGTTTCTGATATATTCACAGGAGTAACTTCATAAATTAAGAGATTTTTTTTAATCTATTAATTTATAAGTTAAAAAAGATGAAAGTTGTTATATATGCTAAAATTGTTGTAAAAGCATTTATTAAAAACAAAATTGCTTCATCATTAAATTTAAAAAAACATGCGGCCATCAAAAACTTTCTTCTATATTAATTAAATCCATTAAATGATTTAAATAGTACAAGAAATTACATCGATTTAGCAAATAGGTTATATATATATATATATATATAAACGCATAATATTGTTATGGAATCGTGGACAATGAAGACATGCTAAGAGTAAAGTTTCGCTGAATTCTGTGCATTTAAACTGGTGATATAAGCATCACATATTTCAAACAAATCAACAAATTTTGGTATCCCCTTTTAAATGACCGCAACCAACATTGAATGACAATCCATTCATATCATGAGGATTCGAAATTTCGTTGTTTCGTTGAATTTTGTGCACATAAACTGCAGATATAAGCATCACATAAATCTAACAAACCATCTACTTGCGACACCCCTCTTAGAGTATTTCGCCCATAAACTAATCAGCACCAGTTCAAATAAGGATAGAACTTCAAATGAAATTTTATCCCATTCTACGCAGTACTTCGTGAGTCACAGCCTACACAATATGTGTGACACAGACTCACAGACAGACATTTTCTAAAAAAGGCAAATCGTATTCAGGACCTTCTGAAACGTATAAATGTTCACAAGAGTAAGCTGAATCTAAGTATTTGATGAAGATATACGTACGTTTTAACGTCTGAATTAAGTACTGTGAGTGTTGAAGAGGCTATGCGATGATGTAGCAAAACGTACACTTTGTATGTTTTGGATTTTAATTTAAATGCTTTTAAGTATTTATTTTAATTTAATTGTTTTTAAATATATTCAAGTTTGTCCAATGTTTCATCGTTAGTTTAAATATTTGATAAAGAGCAAACTACAATTAAATGCAAAATGATTGATGAAGCATTTTCCCCCTTAACTAATATGAATAATCAATTTTCTAAATAATGATTCCATGTGAACAGGGCTTTACAATTTTGATAAAATTTGGTAGCCAGCAAAAAATTCTAGTCGTTAGTAATAAACATTTATCTCTCTCCCCCCCCCCCCCCCCTGTCTAGTCATTGATTTTCAAAAAGCATAAAAGATTTTTGTGAATTAATTGAAAAATAAAAGAAACAAGCATAGTTTAGAATTAATTATTGGTTGTCTAGTTTAGAATAGTACATAATTTAGAAAAATAATATATACTAAGTTTTCTAACGAAACCTAACAAAATTATATATCTTTGAAAAGAAGAAAAAAGAAATACTGTAAAAGCTGAATTAATCGGCTTGTTCCGGAAATGCTGATTTCTGGATGCTTCAAATGTATATAGTTGAGTACTACAAAATTTATATCTGATGAGGGGGACATCGATGGAATAGTGAAGCAGGGAAACAAATTATTCCTGTTTTCCTGTCGAAGTCAGTCAAATAACTCTTATTTTATTATTTTAAAATTTGCAGATTAAACAACTTAGTCGCCAGATGAAAATACTTGGTCTGCAGTGGCGACCGGACGACCGCATTTATCAAGCCCTGCATGTGAATATCTCTGTAATACACATTTTTTTTATATTAAAGTTGTTTGTTTGTGAAGGTCCAGCTACAGCTCTGGCGAAAAGCGCCTTCACGTAGATATATAGCGCCTTCAAACGTGCACAACTGTAGATGGTAAGAACCAGGCACATAGGCAGAAAACTTCGGGGAACTTCATTATTAGAAAAGTCATATTTTAAGCTTATACACTGCAAAGAAAATGTTGATTTTACCGTATAATACTAGCATCCCAGCTGCTAGTATTATACCATAAAATTAAAAGAAATAAATAGTAAAATAAGAAGTAATATGCTACCGCGCATGCGCGGCTGTATTGATATAGCTGGGGTGATACTATTATACTGTAAAATTGACACTTTTTTTGCAGCTTAAAACATTTTTTAGCTTAAACGGTGAATCTTTTTGCTGAAATGAATTTGCTGAAATGAAAAATTTTTAAGCTTCAAATGTGAATTTTCGATCACGATGATTCAGCCCCTAACAACCCCCTATCTCGTTAGGATAGCATTTCCGATCCTTCATTGGCTATGTGATTCCGAGTCGTCTAAGTGTATTCCACCCCTCCTAGAAGTTTGTTCCTCCAGTTTTGAATCAACCGGTACATGTAGACAGACGAATTGTCAAACCTCCTTTATTGAAAGTTTTAAAAATAAATGAAAAATGAGACTGCTAAGTGATTATAGTTATTTCCTTTTTTCCGCTTTCAAATATTTTAAAATATGCAAATGTTTCATATGTATAAAGTAAATAAATCTGTATCTAAACGCAAAAAATCATAAAACCGAAACATCAAGTAAAAGTATAACAATATGAAATTTCATCAATAGACTTCATTCTCGTTTAAATACTTAGACAAAAAATAAAAGATCGAAATATATTTTCATTAACTTGAAATGATTCTTTTCTATTTGAAAGAAAAAAGCAGATTTCCTCCGTCGCAGAGAAAAGAATAATAGGGCCAATCGACATAAAATAATACATTTTCTCAACATCTGAGATTACCTAAATTGAATATGATAAAAAGTTCCATTAAATTTAACTTCAGTCTGTAGATTATAGAATAAGTCTAATCCTCATATCAATTAGGGAGACAGAAAGAGCAAAAAGTAAATGTTTGATGAGGCAAATTATTCATCATTTGCAAAAATATATTTTTTAATTTTAAAGTTTCTATTTTATTTTCAAAAACTCCAAATACAGGGTTAGTAAGAAATATAGTTATTCCACTTTAAAGGAACCTGCGTTCTAATGCTCCGATTGAGATAATACATATTATACTCTTGTCCTTCATTACATAAAAAAATAGTACAAAACTTTTACAGAAGGGGGCGCTGTAACACTCAAACAAATGTTATAGCCAATATGTCTTCAGATTAATTCTTAATATGCTGCAACAAATGTTGAATGATCGCCCTTCGTTGACAACAATGTTCTATAATTGCAAAATCGACAGCCGCTGCTGTCGTTCTGACATATTATAAATGTTGAATATTCTTATAGCCAATATGCCTTCACATTAATGCTTAATATTTTGCAATAAAAGTTCAATATGCTCCTTTCGTTGACAACAAAATATGCTGTAATTTCAAAATCGTATTAAAAACTCCAACCCACCGGGAGCAGCTGTCGATGTTTTAAACTTATTGAATTTAGATTTGAAATGTTTCTGGTGTCAATCTTTCGGGATATACTACCGTTCCGCTTAGAGTTAAAAGAAAGGGGCCCTCGACGACCACGTGCTCCGTCTGTTCCGCAAAGTAGCGGCGTTCGATATAGTACTTCCACATGTATGCATGCTCTGAAAGAAAACTTTTGTCGATATATTTGGCTAAACTTACAGCACTCAACGATTGAAAATATGGTTTATAAATTACAGTAGGTTGTTGATAGTTAAGAAGGACATATTGAGTATTTATTGTAGCATATTAAACATTTATTGGAAGACATGTAGAACACTAAAATGTATAATCTAATTGAATATTTACCTAAGTAACTACTGCGCCACGTTTCCGAAAATTTCTTTAATTAAAAATGTTTATTTAATAAATGAAAAGTGCATCACTTAAATTATCTGTAGTTTTTATTTCGCATCAATCGGGGCAGCGGAGAGTACTCCACATCCCTTTGAATTGGCAAACTCATTTTTTCAGAACACTGTATTTCGAACTGTAAATGGTGTTATTTTATTACAGTCGAACTCGTTTGTATTGACGAGAAACGGATAACAGCATTTGCTCGCTATAACAGAGTTCTTAGAATAACCAAGTCTAAGTTTTTCTACAGTGAAAATAACCAAAGTTTCAGAAAAATTATCAAAATTCTCATAATGACTGCTCTATCACATTCAATTTTACATTTTTGGATCAGAAGTTTGAATTTTTCATTCAGAAATTATGAATTCTCACCAGAAATTCGGAATAATATTTTTTGATTAATTTAGTAACAAACGTTTCAGGGATTACATGGGTGTTGCGGTCTATGGGTGTTGCGGGTTTTGAAATCGGAGACATGCCATTTATCAGAGAGACATCCCTTCAACTGTAGGTCTATGGGTTACATAAAGTAAAAATTACTATTTTTCACTTTTTTCACAACCTTTACTTTCTTCTTTTTCTTAAAGAAAAAAAAAAAGAAAACGCGAGTTCTCTTTTATATTAATTAAATTAAATGAACAGCTATAAATTATATATTTTATCATTATACCTTTCACCTGACCTGATTGCGGAAAGTTTAATCTATAGTGCTATAAGTTTTTTTCTGGTAGCGCTTGTTGCATTAGAATTCAGAATTAACGCATAATTTATAAATAAATATTCTTTAAATATTTTAATGAGTTTAAAATATCAGCCAACAACTTAAACCATTGCCAACACCGCGAATCATCGCCAGTTTTGAAAAACTGTAACAACCAATCCAAAAACAGTACAGTAATACGGAGATAACGATAAAAGTTTCAACAGAATGTCAAAAATAAAGAAGCAAATAGAAAATAAATAAATAGTTATAGTTATAAGTAAAATAAATTTAAATCAATAACAAGGAATAAAGAACGGGGGGGGGGGCAGACAGTACAAATCTAAAATAATAAAGTAAATCGAGGAACAATAGTTAGTAATAATTGAAAAATGTCTTATATGACTCAAAAATTTTATTCATTGAAATTTTAATGTATGAAAAGAATGTTTATTTTAATGTTGAAATATCTTATTACAAAATCCACCAAAAGTATAATGTAAAATTACATCGAATGCGTTTATTCTAGTTCAAATACAGACAGAAAAGTATCAAATTGTTTTTTTAACGTCTTGCAATAATTCCCGTCCATTAAAAAAAAAAAAAAAAGAGGAAAAGAAAAAATGTTAAACATATTTCCTTCGTTATTCCTTGTATGATTAGTCGAGTGAAAAGAAGAACAGGGTGAATCAACATAAAAAATACATTTTCTTGATAGCTGGGATTAACTAAATTGAATTTGATAGAAAAGTTTCCATTAAATTTTACTCATACGAAGAAAGATCATAGAATAAGAAATAAGAATAAGAATCAGTAAAAGAAAAAAATAAGTTGAAAATAGATGTTTGTTAAGTTATATATTTCATCATTTTAAAAAGTGATTATTTTATTTTAAAGCTCCAATTATTTTAATAATTGTGACAATTATCTAAGCTACTGTGAGTTTGTTTTTTGTGTTAAGGTAAGTTATTGTGAGTTTAAGTTATTGTGTTAAGGTAAGTTATTGTAAGTTTTGTTATTAGCGCAGTGGAGATGAATGCCCTAAGAAGATCATGCAGGATATCAATAATAGAAAGAATAAGAAAGGAAAGAATCAAAGAAATGATAAAAATAAAGGGAACCACATTAGATGATCTTCAACAAAAGCAATTAATCTCGTATGGTCATGTTAAAAGAATGAGTGATGAAAGACTGACCAAAATCGCATTTAATTATAGAACAAATCAAAAAAGGAAACGAGGAAGACCACGAAAGAACTAGATGTTCGATATAAAAAAGTGATCAGGGATAGAGATCTGGAAGACGAATGGACCCTTGACAGGAAGAAATGTAATAGTTCCTTGTAGATTTTTCGGATGGCGACACCTGACGCCATAAACCGAGTTTATATATATATTGTGAGTTTTGTGACTGCGTGGCTGAATTATACCTGTGGTAAACCCACACTCCGGAACTTGGCGATATTCACCTGGACAAGTTCGATAAGACGGGCGAGACTAGGATGGCTCTATATAAGACTGGCAATATACGGGATATAAAATTTTATTAGTTGAGACGATTTTAAACAAAAACAAATCACCACGCGTCTTGGCGAATTTGCTACTAGCGACAAGCTAACGTTTTTTAATTTGTCTTAGTCGTCTAATCGAACTCGTCCAATTATGTGGCATAAACCGACATATATCACCAAGCTCCGAAATGTCGGTTTGTCATAGTTTGGACAAAACCGTCTGCCTGAGCACACTCTGAGCAAGCGCCCTGTGCATATATTGCCAGTCTCATACAGAGGTACTCTAGATGAGACAAGTCATCAAATATTAACTTGGTGATAACGACAGGCTCGCTGAGGTGCTTTGTAATTTTATTTTGTCCAAAATGGTTTTGACCGATCAATTTTTATTTCCCATATGTCGCCACTCTCAGATAAAGCACTTCTTGGTTATCGCAAAGCGCATGTCTGAGTTTTTGGAAATCAAGTTGCTCTGCTTCAATTGCTGTTCCAGCGATAAATTGCGATATTGTGGAATTTATAATTGTTTAGTTTGAGCAATCGCCAATTAAAAGATAGGACATTTATTTACTTCAAATAAAGCCGATTGAGGCTCACGGAATCACGTCAGTTCAGAGTTCGGGCATTTAATGATATTCTTTTATGTTGTGTTAATGCTAATTCAGACTAGCTATTAAAAACCAACCCCCCATCCTCCCTAAGTTTTATTGATTAAATTACGAAATTAAGTTTAAGCATTCAAGTTATCTCAGCTGAAACTTTCTTTTGATTCTTAAATAAACTTTTTCGTCACAGTTATAAACTTAAATGGTTCTCATGAATGACTCACAAAACGTCATCGTGGCAGAAAGACACGCTACAAAGAGAGTTATATTTATTTTATAATAGGAAAATCTGTTATAATATAAAATATAATACAAAATATAAAATAAAATATAAGCAGAGTAGCAATTGCTTCAACATCATTCATTAAAAGAATACATAATACCACCATAAATGTAGAAAAATTCTATAGAACAATAGTACAAGTGTATATGAATATCATTTGCTACATGCTATCGGAATATTCAGCCTTAAAACTTTATAGAATGTCAAATATCTCCTGCTAAAGAAAGAAAGTTTACGAATAGATTATCCTAGTTACTTATGATTCTGGAAATCTCTCTTTTATTTTTAGGAACGTTTAGGAAAAGAACCAATCAGAAATCTCAAAATCCAATAGTTTTCAGAGATTATCAAAAACGTCTTTTCTGAAATCTTCAGACAGAAAAAGAGCCTTTTTACTTCAAAAATGTGCTTAAAAACTGCCTTTTTATAGACAGGGCAAATGGTGATGTTGTATGACATAATTTGGGGCTCATTTACATATTCGTTTGCTTCCTGTCTCACAGTTATTAATATCGGGTAGATTTTTTGTGTGTGTGTCTAAACATAAATACACACTAAAACATATTTAAAAACAACTTCCCTCAATGCACACCTCTATCGATATCTAGTTGTTGTTTAATTTTGCCACCGTAAAAAACTTCAATTCTGTTTTAAATTTCGATGGATTAAAAAAGAAATGCACATTGTACGAGGGTTATTGTTTAACTAAGATCCGTTTGTGAATGAGAATGAGAATGACGCGTGATCGCCGCAGTACGAATGCGCGTCTGCTCCAGCATGCTTTGTGTGCGTTTAGACTCCATTCGCAGTCGTATCGTCTGTCTGTGTGCTGAGCTGTAGAAGTTATTAAGTTTAAGAAAATTATTTCGCCCACCGACTGCGAGTTCTTGAGTGCAAGAAACTTGGCGGCAGAAGGAATTCACCGTCAAATTTGTGAAGTCTACGATGATAATTCTATAAGTGATAGTAAAGTTTCAAAAGTGGGTGAGTACAAATGTTGAAGGATGGACGAGTTAATGTATAGGATGAGCTACACCCAAGGCTGCCCTTCTTTGATTTCTGAAGATTTGGTTCGTGTTGTGAAAACAAAACTCGAGAAGACCGACGATCCACTATTTCAAAGTTATCAATTGATTTTCCACAGGTTTAAAGCAGGGCAACACTAGATACCAGGCTTGCTCACTCATTATCATAACGTCACAAATGGTGGCTGGTCGCGACCCGCGACCAAAGACATACAGCGATTGGCAAAAAACGATGGACGCGCCACTTTGTACCAATTGTTGGTTACAATTGGCACTATTTGTGACGTTATGAGAATGAATGAACAAGCCCAGTATTCAGTGTTGCCCTGTTTAAAGGTCAGTTTTGTACACCATATCTTCTTCACAGGTGGTAGATTTCTTTGACGTCGGTATTCAAAAACTTGTTGAATGGTATGACAAATGCTTGAACAAAAATGGAAATTACGTAGAAAAGTAGATGAAAGTATGTACAATATGGAAATAAATATATTTTAATGATATTTACAGTATTTTTCTTCTTTTTAAAAACGGACCTTATTTAAAAAATAACCCTCGTATTTAATGATCTGACATTCGGATCTCCCCATTTCCAATTTTTGAGAGATGAAACGGTCGCTTAACATACAAATTAAACCAAAACAGATATTTTAATATTCCTTTAACACTCACACCTTTTTATTTCATAAAACTATTTCTAGAAATAACTATGAAATGATAAAAATATTAATAGCCAAAATGTTGGGCTAAAATGCACTCTCGTTTTCAAAATGCATGTACCTGTAAACATAGTAGCTTATTTGCTCGCATCTTCGTCCATTGCCAGATAGGGTTCCCCGAATGATCCCTTTTAGCCTGGGCCCCGATTTCTGAAGACTCTATCTCCTACCTGCATACCCAGGAAACCTATTGCTTTCTGAATTTTTATGATTGGTCTTTTTTTTTTCAAATAATATCTGATGCAATAGAAAAAGCCAGCGAAGAATTTGGTAACTTCGGGGTTACACCGAATTTTCATAAAATTTCCTGTTATATCAGAAAGTCAAAAGCAATCTTTTACAGTTTTTTACTATAACAATTATAAAAATTACTCTTAATGGATATAAGTGGCAATATTATAAGATTTTAAGAGGTCATACGATTATTAAGGGGTGCAATAATTGCGAACTGTAAAACAGCTGATATTGTACAGCTGACACATGTGAACAGCTGACGTTTAACCTTTTGCAAAGAATTACTGAAGCGATTTCAATACCATTTATTTTAATAGTTTTGGCAGTACCTAAATCATAAATTGATAACTCAGCAAGAAAAAATAGCATAAAAGTTAAGAAATTTTGCAAACAAAAGAAATCTAGGGGGTTTTCTTAACATAACTATTACACTCTTTATTTATTTATTTTTTTTTTTTTTTTGCCGAACGATCAATTTATAATTTGGAAACTTCCAAACAATTTAAACGAAAATCATAAAAAATCCCTTCAATAGTTCTTGAGAAAAAGGCACAAAAATTATGTCAGCTGTTTTGCATATGATTTCATTTTTTTTGTATTTCTGCAATTGCGTAACTATTTTTTATTTCTTCTATTTATGTGAGAAGAAAGTACTGGATTCATAAAAAAATTCGATTTCCGGTTTTCGACGGATTTAATATATGTTTTAGAAGGATCCGAACACGATTTGATTGATTTTAGAAAATGCTTGTACATTCGTCTGTGCGTATGTCTGTTTGTATGTGGCACAACGTTTGTGGGCGCTCTAACTCACGAACTACTGCGTAGAATTGGATGAAATTTCGTATGAACTTCTATCCTTATGTGAACTGGTGATGATTAGTTTTGGAGCAAAATCTCCCAAGAAGGGGTGCGAAGAGGCTATCATACAATTTTGGTTGCGGTCATCTAAGGGGTAGTACCGAATTCCCACGATTTCTTCAAAAATATGCTATGCTTATATAACCAGTTTAAATACAAAGAATTCGACGAAACTTCACTATTAGCATATTCAATATGGGAATACATTGTCATTAAATTTTGGTTGCAGACATCTGAGAAGGGGTGCCTAAATTCAATGATTTGTTCGGTAAATACGGTGTTTCTATATCCAGTTTAAATGCACACAATGCAACGAAACTTCAGCTTTAGAATACTCATCATGTGAAAAAATTGTCATTCCATTTTGGTTGCCGACTTCTAAGGAGGTGTACCGCAGTTCGATGATTTGTTCGAAATATGTGATTCTTATATCTTCAATTTAAATGCATGCAAATAAATTTGTTTTTCCTGCCTTAAATGTCTTCGTTGTCCACGATTCCATATACTGTAAAAAAAAAAAAAAAAATTGTTGATCTTATGGTATAATACTGGTACTCCAGCTGTCAGTATTATACCGTAAAATCGACAATTTTTAGCAGTGTTTTGCAGTGTAACAACATTATGCTTTTATAAATTAAAAAAAAAAACTTATTTGGTAAATCTATGTAATTGATTTGATTTTCATAGAATTAAATTTTGTGATGGACACAACACACTAGTGTATGTTTATTTATTTATGTATTTATTTATTTTTTTGCCGAAAGATTAATTTACTGTTTAGCTAATTCCAAACTACTTAAAAAATATTCAAATCGCCCAAGTAAAATAGAAAATGTTACATAAATGTGTGCTGTTTTGTAAGTCATTTCGCAAATGTTGTTGCCTTCTTAAATCTTGAAAAAAGCCTTACCTTTCGAAAATTATATGTATGCAAGAGCAATATTTCCCAAACACTAAAACAAAGATACAAATTCTTGTGTTTTATGAAAGTTCCTGTGCTTACACTGGTGATGATTAAAAATGTATCAGCTTGTTCTGCGTAAATAATTATTGGAAAATACTTTAAAGCAATTTATAATCAGACTCACAATTTTTTAAGTACTTAATATTTT
Organism: Maratus michaelseni; assembly: GCA_963931845.1. Taxonomy (NCBI): domain Eukaryota; kingdom Metazoa; phylum Arthropoda; class Arachnida; order Araneae; family Salticidae; genus Maratus; species Maratus michaelseni. Next base: position 195,651,516 of record OZ007594.1, read on the forward strand.
TCCACGAAATTTTCACATATTATAGATTATAATAAACAATCTAAACAAATTAAACACTTAGCCTACGTTTGTTTGCAAAGTCTCACACAAAAACATGTTATGCGAAAATAAACTCAATTTTTTTTTAAATATCCTTTATTTTCCAATTTTTGAAATTTGATGAGATGTACATGCATACTTCTCAACATACCACTTTTTAAAATCAAAACATCATACTTTGAACCATAAATTTGCTTTCATTGAATGCGTGTTTTGCTTTTATGAGGTAATATTTGAAATCTACTTCATTTCAATCATAATATAAAATTTCTGGTTCAAAATATGTTTTCTTAATTTAAAAAAGGGGCGAGATTGGAAAGTATATATATAGCATATGTGTATGTGTTATAAAACATACTTTATTTCGTTGTTAGAAAAAAATGTCGAAAACTATGAATCTTTTACATTTTAGCGACATTTAAATATTTAAAATTTTGCAGTTTTCGTGATTCATTTACAGAAAGAAGAAAATATCAGTAGTGAAAATTACCAGTGTTCTGAAACTTTTCCGAAATTTTCATATATTCTACTTAATAGTGAAACTTGTGAAACATATCTAAAGCTTTTACTCCAGTCATTATTACAGACGCAAAGATAAATTATTGAGGTTAAAAATGTCACAAGAACTCAAATTCATCCTATACCTTTTAGACTGATAAGGGAAGGTAATTTGTAAGATCATAAGCCTTATCTCACCTTCCTGCATGGTTTTAATGATTCTACGAAGGTTATTCTGGACGTGTTTAAGGAAAAGTTCTGATCATTTGACATATTACTAAAATTAATATAGAAACGTTATCGATTGGTTATAGTACCTGATATATATGGCACAATGATCGGTTGGAAATGATATTTAAGAGATCACACGACTTTTAAAATCGAAAAAAAAAGCATAATTTTCGACCATATCTTGGAAAGAATTATGCTTTAAAACACATTTCATTTCCTTTTTTTTCTTTAAGATTTTTTTTTTTTTTTTTTTTTTTTTAACGGATAATAAAAGAAAATATTCTTTATAAATAGATAACGTTATTGAGTTTACATACAAAAATATCTTCGAGAGTTTGGTAATTTTTTGTTGATGAAAATGATATGGGAGCACATGATTACACAAATTATTTTAAATTTAACAGGTAAAATCTGCTTTATTGATTTATTTCAGGCAGTCTAGAACATTCTGAGCCCAAATTTATATATATATATATATATATATATATTAGCAAAATTATTTTTGAAAATAATGTTCAATGGCTCATTTTCTCAGATATAATTTTTTTGTCGGGAAAATAAATTCTTCTCCAATTTTGAAATATAGATAAAATATATAACTTTTGAAACTTTCATGCCAAAATATTGTGTTACCTATTCGAATAAGTATGTGTGTGCGCTATTCAAAACAAAGAGTTAGATTTATTATAACTCATACTTTTTAACACTTTCCAGCATAGTTGAAAATTTTCATGAGTTAGGTTTATCTGTTTGCCATCTGTCCGTTCTCCAACTCTCGTACATATACTTGAATTGCCAAGTAAATTTTAGATGTTATTAAGGTTTAATATACAGTCTTCATTATTCAAAAAGCAGTATGTAGCATTTTTAGTTTGCTTACACGGAAACACAAAAGAATTCCGTTACATTATGGCGTATGTGGAAACATCGTGTGCAGTACATATTAGTGATGTTGCGATACTTCAACGTAATGAAATTGATAAGAATCACTAAGGTGGATTTTGAAAAACATAGAATAAGTAGCATTTATAGTTCGTTTACAGGGATGCACAAATGAATCCCATTGCATTAAGATTTGCGGGGAAATATAACTTTCAGTGCATTTTACGGTACATCAAACATAATGAAATTAAAAAGGATTACTGAGGTACACTACAACATGTTTTCTATAGATTATGGAGTGCATAGCATTTGTCATTCATTTACAGAGATGCCGAAAATAATTCTGTTACAGAATTGACTATAGTCAAAAATTTTGGAAGTGCGTGTTAAATTTTGTGGTATGGATATTAAAACTTAACTAATATGCAATGTATTAGGTAAACATATCCTTACTTTTCCTTGACATTTATAAAGTCTGTAGATCATATACAGGGCTGCACGACAGAATGTACAGACATTACCGCTTATGTACTGCAATTGTTGAATATGGATTTTTACTCCGTTATGTGTTTTTAAATTGTTCATTTAGATACCTCATTTGATTGTTTGAAAAAAAAATTAAATTTCTTAACAATATTCCGATAGAGTTGGCAGGTGTTTCATATTGTATGCCTCATGCATGATTTTTCGTTCTTGTTTTAAAGAATCTTTTAATAATTTTTTCGAAAGAACACTGGATATATTTATAGTCATAATTAGTCTAAACGTAGAATGTTTTTTTAAATCATAAAACATTACTTGTTCACTTACATTTCTGTAAAATTTAGATTTTAAAAACGTTTTTTAATTTCAATTTAACAGTTGTATAATCCCCTAAGAGAAATAAAAAAAAAAGAAATATGAAAACAATTGTCATTCATTTAGAAGGAGAGAAAATAGTAACTTAACTTAGTTTTATTACGTTCGGGTTAATGAGCTATTTATTTTTAAAGAATTTTAATTTCATTTTTGAATTTTTTTAAAAGTAGAGTTTGTTTATTTTGGAAAACATTTATGTAATATATATAAATGCTGAATTTTGTAAATATTGAAACATAATTTTCCAATTTTTATTAAAGTTCACTTATGTAAATTACATTATTTTTTTTAAATATCTTAAGATGTAACTTTAGCGTTTAGCAAGTTTCTAAAGACATCTTCTCCTTTTTTAATAGAATTATAGGAACGTTACAAAATTTTGTGGAATATTTAAAAGGTAGTTTTAAACTATTTTTCATAAACAAGTAAGTGAAAAATTTTGTACATTTACAATCCTATATAAATCTATTTAGAAGATTCTGCAATTTATATTTTTAGCGGCAGAATAGCTATATCATCTGATTTGTTCAAAAACCATTGTTTTCAAAAATTTTACTAGGACACTCCGATTATGGTAATATCCTTTACATTAAATTGAAGTTTACTGAAATTTATTTGGATCAGTATTTCAGAAAATTCTTTGATTTGATGATTCTTTATTAGCGACAGAGTGATCACTGTTGCCTTCACTCTTTGAAAAAACTTTTATTGTATGCAACGTATGTATAGTAAATATGTCGCCTGTTGTCATTGAATACAAGAAAAGTCCAAAGTTTGGTCAATGGTTCGTTAGGTACTTTAATACAACATGAGAACCCCTTGTAGTGCGATAAGCATCAAAACGGTACTTTATTTCTTGCAACACTCCAGTTGATTAATCCCTAAATGATAAATTCACGACTTCCACAATTTGATTTTGGAAATCTTGTTGATTAACATGTACAGGTTATACGTACTGTAAGCATGTTGTGTGTTTCCTGTATTGTATTCCCTGTTACAAAAGAAAAAGAGCCGATTTCAGAAATTTATTTCGTATAAATTTGTATAAAATAGAAACACAAATTGTATAAGATAAAACATGTTCCACCTTTGCCTGCTAATCCGAAATCAAATTGTGGAAACGATGGATTCAGTATTTAGGGATCAGTCAATTTATGTGTGACTAAAGATAAAGTACAGTTTTGATGCTTGCCGCACTACAAGGGGTTTTCATTCCGCGTTAACGTAACCTAACAAATCAATAACCAAACGTTGGACTTTCTTGCATTCAGTTATTGCTGAATGTGTTTCTGTCTTATAGAGACGAAATAAATTCTTGAAATTGATCTTTCCTTTTTTAAAATATTTTTTAAGTATTGTAAGCTTGACATATGTTGTATGTGCTGCAGTATATACGCATTTTGTAAGAGTATGAAGGTATATGTAAAATGTATATAAATATGAAAGATGGATGCATGCATGATGGATTGGTGAAAATATATATGTACGGTTTTATGTTAGTATTCAACAAATGAATTAATTATAGTCTAATGAATACGGAAATAAGAAATTTTAAAGTATGCTGATAATTTGAAAATACGATAGTCCTTCCGACCTGTACCGGGAGGAAAAGGTAGCTTTCATAGTCCATGTTTTTAAAAATTCAACTCATTTTACTCAAACACGCGAAGCTAAAATGCTTGGAACACGATTACAGAAGATTCAATCCCGGTTTTCATTAATACTGAATTTGAATACTATTTTACGCATTACAAAAATCAGATTGTTTCAAAATATCAGCCACCCTAGAATTTCAAAGAGCCATATAATAAAGCCAAGACAAAAAATGTTCCGGGATCCTTCTATCACGTTCTAATACTTAACGGAAACAACTTTTTCAATTTATAATTTTTTATACGTCTTTTTGAATAAAAAAATAAAAATAAATAAATGTAACTTTCCGCCATTTTGAAAGAAGATGGCGCATGAAGCTGGCCAACGAACGCGATCGACACCTTGGTATGTTCTGTACACATGATCAGTCGCATTCCTATTGGTTCATAAATACGAGAGTTGCAGCATAACAAATATCAGATAGTTTCAAAATCTCAGCCACCCTAGAATTTCAAACTGCCATATCTCAGCCATTTTTTAATATACAGCCAAAATGAAACATGTTCCAGAATCCTTGTATTACGTTCTAACACTTAACGAAAACAATTCTTTCAATTTATAATTTTTTGTACATCTTTTTGAATTTTGAATTTTATTTTATTTTAACTGGACGCCATTTTGAAACAAGTAGGCGGATGATGCTGGCCAATGAACTCATTGAGACCTTGATATGTCCTATACACATAGTCAGTCACATCAAAATCGGTTCATAAGTAAGAGAATTACAGCATGGCAAATGTCAGATATATATATATATATATATATATATACATTTGAACGGAGGGTGGTTTTGGGGTCTGGCGGGTCATGATTGGTAAAAATATACCAATTTTTTTTGGAATTGCTTTCCTCCGAACGGCTTTAATTGGTAGATTTTGTAATTGAAAGCTACCTAAATGTATTTCTTAATACTAATCCATCCGTCGAGAATACGAAATGTGCCAACAAAGTAATCCTATATATCATAGCATTTTTATTGCGCTTTTTATTTTTTTCACTTTTTTCCTTTCCTGAATAGAAATAAAAGAAGAACTATAGAAATCCTTGATGATGCATTTAGAAAAAGAAAAAATTGCTAAAAGAGAAAATTATTACTATTCTGTAACTTTTCTAATCCTTACATGTAATTTAGCTAATACCTAACCACGTGAAACATATCTAAGTCCTTATTCTAGCCGTTATTTCAGACTCAAAGATAAATGATTGAGGTTGAAAATGTCAGGAGAACTGGAATCGATCCTGTACCTTTTAATCCCATAAGGAAAAGTAATTTCTAGCATCAAGGGCCATATCTCACCTTGCTGCATGAATTTAATGATTCTACGAAGGTTATACTGAACGTGTTTAAAGAAAAGATTCCGATCACTTGACATATTACTAAAATTAATATGGTAACGTTATTGATTCAGCACAGATCTTGATGAATCTACAGAGATTAGTATGGTATATTATTTGCCTTAAGGAATTTTTTAACGTGAAAATGAATGTCATTAATGTTTTTAAAGAAAGCATATCAAATTTTTCTTTACAAACAAATACTGTTTAGCTTACATAACACGAGGTGTTTTATATCTGGAAGTTAGATATAAAAGAATCTGTGTACATTACGGTAAAAAAAAAGTATGCATTTTATTTAATTTTTTGTAATTTGAATTTTTCACAAATCGAAGCATTTTTCTTTTCTTTTCTCTAAGCGGTTTGAGATATTAAAATTTGATTTTATATAAATATAAATAAATATATAAATATAAATTTTGAATACATACAATTGTCTTGAATGTAACATTGAAATTCCAAAACATTTCAAAAATAACTCTTATTCACTGTACCGAAAAATCCTACATATCAGTTTCTTCCAACAAAAAACTTACATATTATTTATAAAATAATAGTATTAAGAATTTAAATTACGTTTCCCTCTACATTCTTTTATTCTGTAATGATAAAAAAAAACATTTACAATAATGATCCGAAGTTCGGTATAGAATTTACGTCCTCAATTTCAAATTATCTAGCTAATTCAAAATTTCTTTTGTTCAAGTCGTGGTTAGTACAAATAGTACAATCAGTGAATCGTTTACTGCGGTTTTTAAACTCTTAGTTTCCTCAGACGCCTTTTCGTATTTTTTTCTATTTCCGCGTACCCTCAGAATTTAAAATAGAAATTATTGGTATTCTTTAGACAATACACGGTATATAATCTAAGAGATATAAATAAAATGATACATATTATATTTATAATCATTATTCTTTGTTTTCCTTTCATTTTACTCGTGCAGTTTTTTCCATGGTCTAAAATAAGTGAAGTTTTTACATTGAACGCGAACTCAAATCCTTAAGAATCGTTGCGTATACCTTGGAATCTACGAATTAACACTTATTTCTACCAGTGTCAAATGACACTTTTAAAGTTTTGATATATTTTTATTTCACTTTTACTAATTTCTGAAGCTAATAAGTGTAAAAATAAGTCTTCAATGTTTTAAAATGATTTGTGATTATTTTAATCTAAAATTTACAAATAATAATAATATTGACTGTCAACAAATTCAAAAAGGACGAATATCTTTTGGATAACCCTGTAAAAATTAATGTAGCAACAGCGTTCAAACTCGAGATTATTAATAAGTTGCTTATTTTAATATACTATGTTCATTTTTATGAGGATAGCATGTATACTCGTAGAAAAATTAAGGCTTTTATAAAAACAGTCCCAAATTTCGATTAGTTTTTTGCTTATAATTTGCAAAATTTTTAATATAAAAAAAAGTTCTTTTCAGAAAATATGACAAACAACATTGTACTTAATACTCTGCAATCAGAATTAAAAAATAATAAAAATTGGATGAAAAATGAACAGGTTTACTAAAAAATGTTTCACTGCGCATGCGTGAATGCAATCAAAATATAATATGCATAATGTATTAGCTAAGTATATAGAGCAACTTTTGTGAAAGTCTCAAAATCATAACTTGAAAATTCTGTAAATTATCGTCGATAGAATAAGCTCGAAATCCGTTGTTCCCAAAAGGAAGCAAAAATATGAGGGGTTGTATCCAAATATAGTAGTACGTGCAATATTGTGTACGCTATCTTGGCACTAATCAACAGATATTTGATACAACCCCTCATCTTTTTGCTTCTTTTTGGGAACAACGGATTTCGAGCTTATTCTATCGACGATAATTTACAGAATTTTTAAGCTATGATTTTGAGACTTTCACAAAAGTTGCTCTATATACTTAGCTAATACATTATGCATATTATATTTTGATTGCATTCACGCATCCGCAGTGAAATATTTTTTAGTAAACCTGTTCATTTTTCATCCAATTTTTATTATTTTTTAATTCTGATTGCAGAGTATTAAGTACAATGTTGTTTGTCATATTTTCTGAAAAGAACTTTTTTTTTATATTAAAAATTTTGCAAATTATAAGCAAAAAACTAATCGAAATTTGGGACTGTTTTTATAAAAACCTTAATTTCTCTACGAGTATACATGCTATCCTCATAAAAATGAACACAGTGTATTAAAATAAGCAACATATTAATAATCTCGAGTTTGAACGCTTTTGCTACATTAGTTTTTACAGGGTTATCCAAAAGATATTCGTCCTTTTTCAATTTGTTGACAGTCCCCTATGGGTTTTCGGGAAAACATTTTCACGGAAATATATAACTTATACTATACTGTTTACACACCTGCAGTTTCAGTTTAATTCCTCATGTATTTTTCTAGATATTGCTCTTTTCACCATTTTTCATGAGTGTTCATATTATTTTGTCCACCCTCTGTATATTAATGGTATTAAATACTATTAATACTATTTAATTCTAGTAATACTATTTAATACTATTAAGAACCACTGATGTAAAGTTTTGCACTTCACTGACACCAAAACGGTGACATACTAAGTTTAATCCCCAAACGTCACAATGGCACCGGAATTTTCGATCACATTTTTTTGAAAATAAGTCAATGAATTTGTTCGTGTACATAATAAACCGAAAATTTTGTTTCAAAATTCCGGTGCCATTGTTACATTTGGGAATTAAACCTAGTATGTCACCGTATAGGTATCAGTGGAGTGCAAAAGGTTAAAGTAAAAAAAAAAAAAAAGACCTAATATGTTTTTTTCTAAATGCCAATTCCCTTGAGTTACTTATATTTACGAATTAAGTTAGAATCATTCATGCACGCTTTATTTATTCCCGTATCTTTTTTTTAAAAAAAATAAGGTAAATTATTTTTACAAAAAAGTTTTTTTCCCAATTGTACCAGATAAGAATTGTTTAAAGTTCACTTTTATATAAATAGTTATTATATTTTCTTTTATATAAATCTTTGATCTGACCATGTTTTGAGTTATGAAAATGACACATTTTCTTTGTTAAATACTAAAAGAAAGACTTAACCCTTTTATGCCCCAAATTATGATATAAGGAAACCTTCACCTCAAAAATTTCAATCCTCAGTATCTAAAAGAAACCTGGACAGTTATGTAAGATCAATGTAAAATTTATAAAGGATTTATTCATTAAAACTCTCTTAAGAATTGGATATAGGCGTTTTTGAAAATTATTTAAAGCAATACTTTAATTAGTAAAAAGTGATGCTTTTTAAATATCTCAATTTTTATGAGATACTTAAAGTGAATGTGTTGTGGTTTTATATGTAAATAAGATGTTTTTGTCAAAAATTCTCTTCTACACACTTTTTAACTGCAGAAAAAAAACCATCTGTTCGTAAATGGTTGAGAAAATATTAACCCGGGAAGTGTCGCACCGGATATGACATACCCAGTGTGCATACGGTTTTTACAATTGTCACCACTATTTTCGAAAAGTAATCTTCAACAACAGTTATCACAGAATTTGCAACAATTGTCTCCGACTAAATTAGGTGACGATTATTATTTGCATTTATTTGTGACAAAGTAAAAACCATTCATACCCTGTGTATGCGCGATTTCTCCGGCGTTAAAAAATATTTTGCTGTGTAAAACTTATTCACTATTTTTACACGACAAAGCAAAGTATTTTATATGAAATATTAAACCGACTACAAATCACACTTTATTTAATGACACATTAAAGGCGAATCGCGGCGCAAAAGTTTAATATCCTTTTTGCCAGATGAAATTCCTTTAAATTATTAAAATTATACCAACTTATTAATACTTATTTGCATAAATCTTTAAATATTTTATCTGAATTTTTTGACTTTCTAATCATGGCAAAACTATTTCCCCTTATTATCGAACTTATTTCACTATAAAGTAATTTCTCATTCCTATTTTTTTACCTTTAGAAAAAAAAAAGTTTTAAGTTCTTTAAAAAACTCTCAAGTGACTACTCTCAAATTTGCAAACTTTGATGTACTTACATGTCCAGAAGTAAAAAAAAAGAGGGAGGGGGTGTTTATAAATTTCTGACACGTTCAACCGAACGGGAGGTCTACCGAAAAGGTACTAGTTTACATCCCTGTGCGTAGGTACACTACTATCTGCAAGCCACACTACAAAAAAAAAGCGTTGATTTTACAGTATAATACTGACATCTCAGCGCTGCCAGTATTATACCGTAAATAATAATGACAAGCATGCGCGTTATCGTATTACTGCTTGTTTTACTGTTTATTACTGTTAATTTTGCGGTATAATACTAGCAGCTGGGGTGCCAGTATTATACTGTAAAATCAATACATTTTTGTTGCAGTGCACAAACAACTGTCCGAGCCCGAAAAATCTCTGATATAGAAGCTCCCGCACCCACGCTCTTCTCTCCCCGCCCCAAAAGTTCGCCTGGCTCTACCAAGGACGGAAACAGTCGGATATCCTCTAGAGCCTCGATGGAAATATATTTGACAAATTAACATTACAGTGACATTCTTTTACAGAAAAGTGCATCTGGTATACCTTTCCTAAATAGAGTACAAAACAGAATAATATACAATAATATAGAATTATTTCATATTATACTTATACTGAACCTTCAGCAATAACAACCATAACTGAGATTATGATAAGTGTTTAAGTCTTACACACACTAAGAAAAAGTATAATAGGGTTAACTTATTAAATTTACAAACATTGATACTGTGATTGTAACTTCAACACAATAAACAAACATATACAGAACCTTTTTCTCTGTTTCTTCTTTCATACACTTTAACCAAAGATGTTATTTAACTAATATTTTCAAACACTTTAACAAAAGAAAAAAAAAGACATTTTTGCACTGTTACAATTAGAAAAAGAAAGAATTCTTTGTTTAAACTTATGCTATATTTTACTTACATTATACTTAACCTATACATTGTTTAAACTGACTAACACAAATAAAAAATGCTATACTTGCAGTTAAACCAATATGTACAAATACCAATATGTACAAATGTTAACACATTCTTTGCATTCAAAGTTTATATAACTTATGATACTGTGCGTACACTTTACCAAATTGAAACATTTACAAAAGCTTTGACCATTTTTTTATATTGTACATACATTTTATCATATTGTATAACCTAAATTTTTATTTTTTTTTTTCACTGTGTGTTCACTTTACCCAATTCAAATATTTTGAAATTCTTCAACCAAATTCTTATATTGCACTTATAAAAAATTTCTAACATGATAGAATCAGCCTGATTTCAACACTGGCTGAAACTAAAGACGTTACCTCTACACCACTAATGAACACAACACATTTCTTTTCACCCACATTTGTGATTTTCCGTATAGAATCGGTCTCAAAATGGTTTGAAAATGTATTAAATACCTTGTTCGAGCTTGTTCTGGCGACAGAGATCTATAGCATATGCGCCAAATAGAAGTTAAATTGAAAGTATCGTTTATCGTGTGTTCATTCACCCTTACACATACAAATTATCATTACAATATTTTCCTAAAACTATGTGTTTAATAAATAATATAGGAAAATAAAAAAGTAGCTAGATTTTATTTTACAATTTTGATTTTGGATTTGACGACTATTTCTCGATTTTTTTTCTTTTGATTAAATTTATATGTTACATTACACAAATTTCTATTTCATTATATTTTATGCGTTACTACATTATATTTATATATTTTATTGCGATGACATTTTTAATAAATTGAGACATTACTCTGCAGTAGGTTCTTACTGTAACGTCACCATAAGTATGTCGGTGAATCAGATTTGCTTTCTTATCTAAATATTACTAAAAAGTAACCAATTTCCTATTTGTTAGAGGTCAATTTCCTGAAGTTACTAACAACGTTCATTAGGAATTTCTCATGCGTACCTTTTTTTTATTCTTTCATCTGGGTCCTTTTAGTTCTGAAATCAAGGTGAATTCTTCCCACTATTTGGCAGCTTTTATTTCATATTATCTTTCTATTGTACAGAAAGAATGTTTTAAGTCCTTTTAAAAAAGAAGTTGTGATATTTCTTCTTCTTCTTCTTTTTTATATCTAACAACTTTGAAGTGACTGCTGTTTCTGGACGCCCTTTCTTTATGTTACTTTACATAAATTTATATTTTATTAAATTTTATGTACTACTGCTTTATATGTATATAATTTATTTCGCGATACTTCTAGTAAATCGAGTTATTTCTCTAAATTAAGTTCTCACTTGTAACGTCCCCATTAGTACGTCGGCGTATCTAGAACCTTAGGCGTATCAGATTAGCTTTCTAATCTAAATATTAAAAAATAGCCAATTTCCTATTTTTTAGGTATCAATTTCCTGAAGTTACTACATCTTTCATTAAGAATTTCTCATGCGTACCTTTTATAGTATTTCCTTTGAGTTCTTTAGTTCTGAAAGCAAGGTGAATTATCCCCACTATTTAGCAGATTTTACTTCGCATTATCTTCTATATTGTACAGAAAGAATGCTTTAAGTCCTTTTAAAAATTCGTAGTCATAATTCTTCTTCTTCTTTCATTTTATCTTTCATCTTTGATCTGATGACTATTTCTTGACGTTTTTTCTTTCATTAACTTTAAGTTATGATAAGATCCTTTTAGTAATTTCAGTGTATACGTTCGTTTATGTATCTTTAGTGGGTTTTCTTTTACTATATAAATGAATCAGATTAACTTTCTTATTTAAAGGTAAAAATATAGCCAGTGAACCATTTACTAGATGCCAATTTCCTTAAGTTACTAAGCATCGTTCATTTAGAATTATTCACATCTGCACTTTTTCTATTCACTTATTTGAGATGCTTTAGTTCGATAATAATTGTGAATTGTTTTTATCATTACATTTTTTTCATAATTTTCTTCCTATTACAACAAAACAAAAATGCTTAAATCTCTTAAATAAAAAGTAGATAAATTTGATTTGATTTTGATCTTTGATATGACGACCATTTCTTGGGGTTTTCTTCTTCCATTAAACTAATGTATTTATTTGGATTACATAAATTTATCTTTTATTGAATTTCTGTATTATTACAGATGATATTAGTAACTGGAGATGAAAAATATATAGAAATAGAACTTCTTTTTTTTCTCCATAAATCGACTAATTCTATTAGTAACTAATTTACTAATAAGTTGTAACAACCCTCTCAGAGCTGTTAGTTTCAAATCATGTGATATCAATTTAACAACATAAAACAACATTTTATTAAATCACTTTAAAAAAGAACGAAAAATCATGCACAAAGCATAGATTATGTAACACTTTCCAGCACTTCCAAAATAATTTTACAAATCTTTACCGTTTAATAAGGTGAAAAATGATATCCAATTAAAACGCATAAAATATTTAAAAACCGAATTTCAGGAATTACCAACACTAATCGGATAAATATCCAAATTTTTTTGTTCAGCCCTGTATATTATCTGTATATTTGTACATATACTACGTAGAAAGCTAAATTTTAGTTCAGTTAGGAAACGCGTAGCACAGTTTCAAACTACTCATCTGAAATTTCCGCCAATGAACGGATATATACTCGAAAACTTTTGTGCTGCCCTGTATATGATCTATAGAATTTATACACACCAAGTAACAGACAAAAAATGAGTTAAATTTAAAAACGCGTTCAGCAACTGAAAACACACTTAAAGCAATTATTGTTAACATACATTACCGAATTATTTTGTGTGTCCCTGTAAATGAGTGCTATACACGCAATATTCTATACTAAACCTCTTGCAAGTTACCTTAGTGATATTATATATCAATTTCAATATGTTTAAAATAGTAGAACATTATTAAAATAAACCGCAAACGATTTTTCTCCATAGACCGTTATGTAGCGGAGTAATTTGGAGTGCCCCCGTAAAGGAACTATAAGTGCTACGCACACCATATTCTATAGTAAGCCTATTCTACTGCATCCCAGTGATATATATCAATTTCAATATGTTTGAAATTGTGTAACATCATTAAAATAGACCGTAAATGATTTTTCCCCATAGACCGGAATGTAACGGAATTCTTTTGAGTGTCCCTGTATAACAACTATAAGTGCTACACGCTTAATTTTCAATACTGAACATGCTATAGTAAATCTCAATAACATACAGTGTGCCCGCCAAAGTCCGTTGTCACCCCAATAATTTCTGAACGGCAAGAGCTATAGTCATAAAAGTGGGGTCTAGGTATAATAAAGTTGCCATGCGCTACGCAATGAAACCGCTTACAGCACCACCTGCTGACTAAATTTGAAGTTAACGTTCTTATTTCAAAAGCCGTGCGAGATACAGGAAAAAAGTCAATTACAAAGTTGTTCAGCATCATCGATTTAAGAAGAGAAAACGCCTTCCGTAATGTAATGTTAAAAAAAGAAGGCGTAAAATGCATATTTTTTTGGTTCGTAACTCCCAAAATTGTAACACAACATAACGCGGAAGAAAAGAGAATAGATAACATTCCAGAACATCCCTTATCGTGGCACAGTGGTAGAGTCCGTGATTACAATACGAGATGATCCCGTTTCAAGTTCCGGCTGTTGCATGCTGTCCTTACAACTTTCGTAAAAAAATTAGTAGACGATTCGGAATGTGCAATATCGTTTAGTAAAGGCATCAGCTAAACTCAACGTTCATTTGGTATGCGAATCGCATAAATTTCGGTATTATGCAAATAAATATGACACGCCATACCTCTGCGCTAGACACAATTATAAAAGAAAGAGTTCCGCGGGGGTTGTATATTGAAACTCGTAATCGTGTCGATATTTTCTACCGATCAGTATTGCGAGATGGTCTTGATTTACGGTAAATGTGGGCGTCAGGCAAGAGCGGTAGAGCGACTATATCGTGAACGTTTTCGCGGAGGGCCACATCCTTCATGGCTGGTCATCGTAAAGACGGTGAAACGATTGAATCATACGGGCAGTGTGAAAAACAGACCTTTATCCGGCAGACCAAAAAGAATAGGACAGCGAGTGCAACTAGAAAACGTATTAGCGTTTGCCCTCGCCCATCCTCAGAGCAGCACAAGTGAGATCAGTGCACACTGTGGCATCTCGGAAGGCCACCTTTGGACTATCTTGAATGAACTAGGTGCTCATCCTTACCAGCCTACATCTACGCAGGCACTTTTGGCAGGGGATACTCAAAGACGTTATTTTTGGCGCAACTTCATGATGAACCGCTTAGAGGTCCAGCCAACGTTTCTTGACGACACCATATGGACAGATGAAGCATGCTTTTCGCACAATACGATGTACAATAAACAGAATTTCCATTGGCCGTCGCTGGATAATCCTAGATGTGCAGTTGAAGCGTTCAACATCAAGTTCGCTGGTCGATAAATGTCTGGTGCGGAATATTAAAAACAGACCGATTGGCGAGGTATTTTACGAAAGTATATTAACGGGATCCCAATACTTGGAACTTCTGGAGGATGAAATATCCGATTTTCTAGAGGATGCGCTGTTGAGAGACCTCCGGAATGTATGGTCCCAACACGGTGGCGCTCCTACGCACAAGGCATCAAGTGTTCAACAGTAAATTCGGGACACATTCCAGCAACAAGTCATCGGGTATGGTGGTTGCATAGAATGACCTCCACGTTCACCTGACCTGACCCCTTTGGATTTTTTCTGTGGGGATGCATGAAACAGCAAGTGTATACAACTCCTCCACCAACACTGCAGGAATTTCGAAATCGTATTACGAATGCTTGTGTCAGCGTATCACCTGCCATGATGTACAATGTGCAGCGGTAAGTGCAATCCGTCTCCAGATATGTATTGTTTCTGAAGGACACCATTTGGAGCATCACAGATATAGGAGCCTCATTTCCGATAAGTGCAGTTTTGTTCAACGCGATCAAACACATGTGCACTTTGTGCTTCTCATTTGTATAATTTTTGTGTATTTTTTTGTAATGAATCGATGATACTGAACAACTTTGTAATTGACTTTTTCCCGTATCTCGTACCGTTTTTGAAATAAGAACGCTAACTCCACATTTATCCACCAGGTGACTCTGTAAGTGGTTTCCTTCCGTAGCGCATGGCAACTGTACTATACCTAGACCCTACTTTTATGAATATAGCACTTGCCGTTCAGAAATTATTCGGGTGACAACTTACTTTAGCTGGCACACTGTATATCAATTGCATGACAATCCGATTATATTTACGCTATTTAGAACACGGACACACAGACAGATGGTAGGCACATAGACAAACCGAATTCATAAATACTTTTCAACTATTTTTGAAAGTATTAAACAGGGGAAGAGCAGTGGGGTAATAAGTTTACTTTTAGATGCCTCCAGGCAAATGCAATAAGACTCCTTCCTGATCCGTTAAAATTCAAGTCCCTCACTAAATTCATAATGTCTCTAAAACAGTTCCCTTTTCTAGAAATACAATCCTTACTTTATGTTACTCAAATAAATAGACTCCGTGTGACTAAATATCACTTTATTCTAAGTAGATTAACCCCTTGTCTGTGTCACCCGAATCCAGGTCGAGACACCCAAACGCACCATATTTGGAATGCCCGAACTGATTTTGGGGAGGTAAAAAAATCAGTTGTTCTATTCCATTAATTCTATTTCCTTTTTCAAATGTGTAAAGTAATTTAATTTGCTATTTTTACAATAGATAATAGCTGAGTAAAATTTGACTATAAACCGTTAATTTTTCTCATGTATGCAAAAATATTAAGTATAGTAATTATTTAATTTAATTTAATTTATTTTATGTAAAATAACCTATTTCTAACCTTTTGATTGGTGTAGTAGAGAAAAAAATCTTTCAATTTTTGACACATCTTTCTCAAAAATATTCCACTAAAACGCAACTTCTTACCAATGCCCCCAACTTTGTAGTAAATCCACTGTTCACCTACATAGAGCACGGGGTAACCACCACAACAAGTTTTAATCGCCGCTATTATTTATCGGCGAGATCCGATATAAATCAGAAGTTTCCTGCTAACACCTCACTATATATAGCTATTAGCTATTACACAACCGCCGTCACTCATTAACATATCTTTGCAAAATAACAGTGAAAACCAATTCCAGACATCCATACGGAATTTGCGATTTTTAACAAAGTCAGAATAGATTTCTCATTCACGCACAAATGCGATTCCAGTACAACACGATTGACTGTACACAAAATCATAAAAACTCACACGTCCACTAGGGTACCCTTATAAAGATTATCCAGGCAGACTGTCACAAAGATAATAAATGAGTTATTAACTTTGTTTGGTACTTTTATATTAGCCAGTTTAAATCTCGCCAATAACATTTTTTTTTCGCACAGGTTTCATTTTTCATGGGTGTAAATTTTAAAAAAATGCTTCGAATTTCAAATAAAATGTTTGGGTTTATGGTATTATTTCTTATTTCTTTATTTCTTTATTTTTGTCTTTGAAATGAAATGAGTGAGAGATAATTATTTTAAATGTATATATCATAATAATACGTATTGTAATTTATGTGCAGTTTAAATGAAATGAGTGAAACATATTTTTAATATTTTCATATTTTAAAATGAAACGAATGCAATATGAATGATGACGTTGGAAACAAAATTTGGCGATTTATCACCTGTGCCCGGCTAACATAAAAGTACCTGTTGTTTATTTAGAAGTACTCACATGTATACTTCGTCGACATGTATATATCTTATCATTATGATATGGTAATTTTAGTAATTGCCGTCTACATATTCGTTTATTTGTCTTTAGTACAATGGTACTCATTACATGGACCGCTTGCTGCAGAGCTGTCACTTTTTACTAAAATAAATCTGTATTTTATTTAATCGCAGAATTTCTGTCATTAAATAAGGGAAATAGTTGTAGGATAATGCTTTTCTCAAATAAGAGTGAGTACCATAGCTTTAGCTTCTTACTTTAAAGTCACCATTCATATATAAAAGAACTAAATTAACTTTCGTGTCAACAAGTTTACAAAATAGCCAATGTCCCATTTACCAGATGTAAATGTTCTTATTGTTCATTTAGAATTACTCATATGTGCATATTTTTATTCGTTTATCTCAGTTTTCTTTTATTCTCTACAATTTCCTCATATCAACAATTTTTCATATTCTTTTCCTATTGTACACAAAAAAGAATTTAAAACCTTTAGATATAGAGGATGACAAGAAGTAACTTGGACGAAGTTTCAAACCAAAAATCTATCACTACCACTAAAGTTATAAAGTTATTGTCATAGGGCATTGATTCTAGAAAGCTACTAAACAGGTGTAAGTAAGTTAGTTGTGATAACATTATGATTAACAAACTATCTGCATATTTGAATTACATAAGCAAGGAATGAAACAATGCGAAATTGTTCAACGATTGAAAGTGCCTAAGCAGACGGTTTCATACACAATCAAAAGGTTTAAAGAACTTGGACATGATGGTGCCAGGCCAGGAGGAGGAAGAAAGCGCTCAGTTAACAAATCAAGAAACCGGGTAGTTACCAAAAAGAGAGTTCAACGAAATCCTATGATTTCAATGAGAAAGGTTGCTAGAGAGATGAAGATCAACAGAGAAACCGCACGTTTGATGGCAAGAGTAGAGCTTGGTCTTCACCCTTACAAAATGAAAGAGGCTCAAAAGCTAACAGCAGAGAACAAAGGCTTACAAGACTTCAAAGGTGTAAAGAACTGTTAAAGCGGGCCGCAGGTGATCGATGGCAAACATTTGTCTTCATAGATGAGAAACTGTTTTCGATTGAACAAGCTCACAATAGCCATAATGATAGAGTTTGGTCAGCAGAAGCACCTGGACCTTCTTGCATTGTTGAATGGCGTCAACGACCCCAATCTGTAATGGTTTGGGGTGGGATATGTGCTAGAGGGAAAACACCACTTGTGTTTTTTGATCAAGGGATAAAGATTAATCAACAAACATATTGCAAACTCATTTTGGAAGATGTTGTCTTACCTTAGTCACAAAAGTTCTTTGGAAACAAAAGATGCATCTTCCAACATGATTCCGCACCTGCACACAGAGATAAAGGCATTCAAGATTGGTGCAAGACACATTTTCCTGACTTCATTGGAGTTCAAGAATGGCCACCGTATTCCCCAAATTTGAACCCATTAGTCCATCTTGGAGACAAGGGTGTGTGCTAAACCTCATAAAACTTTGGCTTCCCTAAAGAAATCCTTATGCAAGGAATGGGATAAAATATCAGTAAGTGAGTTGCGTCTCATAGCCGAAAATTTTGTGACACGTTTAAAGTTCTGTATTAAGGCTAAAGGTAGTCACTTTGAAAATTTGTAAATATATTAGACGAAATAACGTATTCA
Source organism: Maratus michaelseni (assembly GCA_963931845.1). NCBI lineage: Eukaryota > Metazoa > Arthropoda > Arachnida > Araneae > Salticidae > Maratus > Maratus michaelseni. Next base: position 195,670,431 of record OZ007594.1, read on the forward strand.
TATTTATTTTGAAGTTTGGTCGTAATATTTTCATTAGCATTAAAGTTATAATGTATCATGTGTGTCCAAGTTATTTCTTGTCACCCTGTATTTTATTTTATTTTAATCTTTGATCTTAAAACTGTGAGAATATTTATTTTATTAAATTTATTTATTATTTTACAAAAATCTATCTTTCATTAAAATTAAGTGTTACAATTTCATGTACGTATATTTGTTTTTATTTATTTATGATATTTATAGTAGCAATTTCAGTTTGTCTACGCGTTGGATTTCTTTCATTTCGTCCTTAATTTAATTTTACTATTAGTATTCCTTGTTGGGGTATGTTGGGTACAGCGAGAGTAATATGAATATATGTTGTATTTTTATTAACATTATTCGTTTAGATATACAGAGTGATCTTTTTTAAAGTGACAGTGTTTGGAGCGCCCTGTAGCGCGATCTAATAGCCGAAATGACCCCAAACTTGGTATTTAGACTAATCAAGACATGGGAAAAAGGATTCCGTGAAAAAAATTAGTTCAAAAAATCGCCGCTAGGGCATTTTGTGGCGCTGCTGTAGCTTACAGCGCCACAAAATCCGCGCCTCAATAACGAGAATTAGCATAAAACACGGGTATCAAAGAAAAATGCAAATGTTGTGCGATGACAGCGCCAGTAATAGGGGCTATAAAAGCAAGTAGTAGACAGCTCCGACAAATAATCTCAGCTGAAGTAAACGAGCTCCAGTGGACATGCCTCTCACGTTACCGGAACGTGCGTTACTGGTGAAGCTGTATTATATCAATCAATGTAATGCATCCGCAGCTCTTCGGGAATTTCGAATCAAATAAAAATTAAGAAAGGGGCCTTTATCGCTGAATGGTTTTAAGAAAATGATTAAGAAGTTCGAGGAAACGGGGTCACTGACCATTCGCTCTGGGAGAGGACGTAAACAAGTATCAGAAGATGTAATAACTGATGTGGCAACTGCAATTGTCGAAGGATCGCAGGGAACCATTGCTGGTACTAGCAGCACCAGGGGTGTAGCTCGACAATTGACATGAATTATTCCACGGTATGAAGAGTTTTGCGGCGCGTTATTGGATTTTACCCCTACAAAATCAGCCTCTTGCATGAACTGAAACCAAGTGATTATGATAAGCGAGTGACATTCGCTCTATCGTTTCTTGCCAGGGTAGAAAATGATTATGCTTTCCCATGGCACATTCAGTGGGGAGATGAGTGCCATTTTTATCTCAATGGGTCCGTAAACACACAAAATAGCCGAATTTGGGCTTCTGAGCATCCCGCACCGTGCATGAAAATGAAATCCCATTAAATTCCCCAAAAGTCAGTGTTTGGTATGGTTTCACAGCCGAATTCGTAATTGGGCCATTCTTTTTTGAGACCATCACTCCGACAGGACCCGAAACGTGCACCATAAATGCAGAAAGGTACCACGAAATGCTGCAAACGTTTGTTATTCCACAACTTCAGCAAAGAAACCGTCTCCAACAGACAATCTTTATGCAGGATGGTGCTCGGCCACACATTGGTAATAAGGTAAAGCAGCTGTTGCGCCAAACCTTCACTGATGATAGAGTCATAAGTCGGAGTTTTCCAGTTGCATGGCCGCCTCGTTCTCCTGACCTCACGCCATGCGATTTTTAGCTCTGGGGTTATTTGAAATCTCAAGTTTATGTTGGTGGAGTATCAAATTTGTCCATTCTAAAGGACAACATAACAAAGACAGTGCGGAATATTCCTCGTGATATGTTACGTACGTCTGTGGAGAACGTTGTGCACAGAATGCACGGTGTTATTTCTGAGAACGGTGCTCACATTGAAGGTGGTCTAATTCCTCACCAGGGAAGTTAATGTAGTAAATAAACATTAATAATTTAACTGTACGATTGTGTGTGTTAGTATTTTTCTTTTCTCACATTTTATACATTGCAAAGCGCCACAAAATTCCCTAGCGGCGATTTTAGGAACTAAAATTTTTTTCACGGAATCCTTTTTCCCATGTCTTGATTAGTCTAAATACCAAGTTTGGTGCCATTTCGGCTATTAGATCGCGCTACAGGGCGCTCCAAACACTGTCACTTTAAAAAAGATCACCCTGTATTTAATTTATGCCACATGTTTGTACCATGTTTCTCACTGTCTCAAAGTGTAAATTTTTTTTATAATCAAGGTTACTCTCTGTAAAAAATAAAAATAAAAATAAATGGCATTTATCTACAAGTCTGTGAACAGAAGCATCAACATCAAAAGCACATTATTACAAAACCATGTGATCTGCAGCTTTCTAATACGGTATGTTTACTTTACATTTGCTTGCAATAATTTGATTTAAATGTTTAATGTTAAATGATAGTACTTTGTATATAATTGAAATTTTTAAAGTGTGAGGTAATTTGCGTGTACGATCTAATACTAGAGTCAAACCTATAAAATAATTTAATTGTTCTTTTCTAAATATGCGTCACACATATGTAAGAAAAATATCCATTAGATAAAACGGGATTGGTCTCAAAATGGGTGTAGAAGATTTAACCTCTTCAGACCTGAGTTAACACAAATGTGAACCTCCACCCTTTTCCTCAAAAAAACTAAACTGTTTTATTATTTTATTTTATTATTTTTTTAACTTTACTTCTATATAGCTGAATATATCTTACTTTTGAACAAACCCAATATATGGCAGCACTGATGCTTATTTCCTCATAAAATAAATGTTTTTTCCATCCGACTTTGCAAAATACCTTCAATACAGTGTGGCCAAGAAAGTAAGAAATCTTCATAATTATTTAACTTAAACGCTTTGCAATAAAAAATTTTGAGTATTTGTAGATCATTCCCATGTTTATAACCCTTACATTTGTTATTGCGTGCAGTTATTGATAATTAAATTGATACTTTAGAGGGGCTGGTAATTTTAGATCCATATTTGCGAACCTAAATTACCAGTCCCTTGAAGTATCAATTTCAGAAAAAGCTCTCTTTCTGAAAAAAAAAACAATGTGTATTTATAATGTTATTTTAACTTCAGGTCTGAAGAGGATAAAGAAAGATTTATCAGCGCATGGTGCAACAATCAGTGTATGTTGCTTTTCTTAGATTTAGGGCTAATAAATTTCCATTCATAAACCTAAGAGATGTTTTAACATACCTAAATTTCCCTAGAGAAGCGTAACTTAAGTATAATTATAATATAAAACATATTTCTCTGTTAATATACACATTATATCGAAATTTCTTCACCCAACGGGGTAATTTGAATATAATTAATTTTTTACTTATTTTGAGGTAATAAAAAAGGCAATAAATGTAATATTTACATAGTTTTATTCTTAAAGCTATTTTTATTACCTGGACAGGGGATGTACCAGAGAATCAAGCTAACATCCTTATCTCAAAGTGACAAAATAGCTAATGACCTATTTAGTAGATGTCAATTTCCTTAAGATACTAATATCTTTCATTTAGAATTACTTACACGTGACCTTTTTACTCATTTATCTCAGTTGCTTTGGCCCTGTAATGAAGCCATGAAGGTGGATTATTTCCACAGTTATGTGTGTATATATATTTTTTTATTTACGATAGAGCGTATGATTCAGCGTATGATGTTGCTTTTCTTAGATTTAGGGCTAATAAATTTCCATTCATAAACCTAAAAGATGTTTTAACAAACCTAAATTACTCTAGAGAAGTGTAACTTAAGTATAATTATAATATAAAACACATCTTTTGTTAATATAAACATTACACCGAAATTTCTTCACCCAAAGGGGTAATTTGAATATAATTTTTTTTTTGAGGTAATAAAAGAGGCAGTAAATGTAATATTTACATAGTTTTATTCTTAAAGCTACGAACATGCTATTTTTATTACCTTGACAGAGGATGTACCAGAGAATCATGTTAACATCCTTATCTCAAAGTGAGAATATAGCTAATGACCTATTTAGTAGATGTCAATTTCCTTAAGGTACTTGTTAGTATATCGTATCGTAATTGTAATCGTAGCATTACATCTTAAATTTTATTGGATGATACTTTTGTGTAAGCTTTCTTGCACGTCCGGGAACATGACTGGCAGAATCCCAGACGAATTTATAAATATAAGTGATGTTCAATTTTCAGTTTAGTTACTATGTTTTTGTCATTGTGTAATGTTCTTTTGTAACTCAATATATATATTCGATCCAAGGCTAAACTGTTTATTTGCTTTGTTATTTTATCAGCAGAGCTTGGTTTAATTCGCAGACAGAGTGACGCTAGTCCCTTTTCATATTTATTGCTGTGGTTTTGAGAGAGAAAATTTATTTTTATTTTGTTTCTGTTTTTTTTACCCAGCGATGGAAAGTGAAAAAGAATTATACGGAGTTGCTCTTTTTGACGGGACGATACAAATTTTTCTGTTTGGAAAAGGCGTGTCAAAGCCATATTTGCGGCGAAAGATTTGGATAAATTTTTAGACAATGAAGCGACAACTAAAACTGCGGAAGTTGTAAAATCGAAAAAGGCTTATGCTTTATTATTATCGCTTTTAAGCGATGGGGTTCTTGCGTCATTGCAAGAAGAAAATACTGCGCATAAGATATGGAGTAAATTAGAACGGACATATGATACCAAGCGTGCAGTTAATCAAATTTTAATTAGAAAGAGGTTAGCAACTATTAAAAAGGATCGTGTTGTATCTATGAGAAGTCACATTGATGAAATAAATAAATCAATTTCGGAACTTAAAATTTCCGGGGCTGAAGTAAGTGAAACCGATACTATTGTTTATATTCTAATGTCGTTGCCTCAAGAATTTGAAAATGTTAAAACTGCGTTAGAAAATCAACCGAATACTGTTTTGCCTCTAGATTTTGTCACACAGCGGCTGTTAGATGCTGAAGCACTTCTGCTCGACAGAAAGAAAGAAAAAGTGCAGTCCAAAACTGCTCATGATAATACCGCTTTTGTATCCACTCGCAAAGAATATGTGTGCAAAAACTGTAATTCAAAGGGGCACATAGCTAAATACTGTAGAAAGAAACTTACTTGTTTCAAATGTGGACTTCCTGGCCATTTTAAACGAAACTGTAAAGCTGTTAAAAATTCAAATGAGGAAAAATTTGCTTCTTCAGCAGTATCTTTTGTTGCGGGGAACGTTAAAAAGAATGAATTTATAGTGGATTCTGGAGCGACTTCCCATACGTGCTCTAATGAGAAATATTTCACGTCTTTACAATCATCTTCAGGAACTATTAAGTGTGCGTCGAAAACAACGAATCTTGAAATTAAAGGTGTTGGAAATATTATTGGAAAATTATCAAACGGAATGGAAATTACACTAAATAATGTTCTTTACGTACCAGATTTAAGTGGACAGTTGATTTCCGTTAGAAAAATCGAAAATGCAAATTATGCAGTTATTTTCAAGAATGAAAAGGTGTTCATAGAAAAAGGAAGAAATCGTTTTTGTTTTGGTGAACGTGATTCAAATGGATAATATGTTAGTTATTTTGTCCCAAATTATGAAACTGTTCTCACATCAAAAGAAAGTGATTCTGAAATTTGGCATCGCAGAATGGGCCATCCAAGTGACAAAGTGTTGAAGGAAATGAAACTTCCAATACCACATTCTTTTTGTGATGTTTGTGTTCGAGCAAAACAGAGTGCAACACCAATGGGAAGAGGAAATAGGAAAAGAGAAAGTACCCCAATGACTGCTATTCATTCTGACATATGTGGCCCTATTGTCCCAAAAACTTTTTCTGGTGAATGCTATTTTATGACTATCATAGATGATTTTTCACGATTTACTGAAGTTCGATTATTGAAGCATAAAAGTGAAGCTTCAGAGGAATTGAAAGTTTTCTTAAAAACTAATCCTACAGTAAAGAAAATCAGATGTGATAACGGAAAGGAATATTTAAGCAATGATTTAGTGAATTTCACTCCAGATCTTGGTATAGTGATTGATCCTGAGACGAAACGCTTAACTATTTCAAGAAATGACAAATTTGATGAAGAGAAGAAGCATACCATAAACTCAAAGCAACACATAGTGGAAAATTCAGAATTGACTGATTGTGAAATTAAACCAGATTCTCAAGAAAGAACTAGTGAAGAATCAGAGGATTCTGAAGGGAAAGAAGATAAAATGAGAAAATCCGAGAGATCAAGAAAACAACCTATTCGGTATCCAGCTCCTGAGGTGTATGAAGCATTACTTTGCCAACAAGAAACTTTATCTTTTGATGAGATCAAATTTCTCCCTGTTGATGAACAACGTTTATGGAAGGAAGCTATGGATGCAGAGATAGAAAGCATGAAAATCAACGACGTCTGGGATCTCGAAAAATTACCACCTGACAAACGAGCTATTTCCTGCAAAGGGGTGTATACCATCAAAAGAGATGGACGTTATAAGGCTCGCCTTGTAGCCCGTGGATTTATGCAAAAAGAAGGACTAGACTATAGTGAAACTTTCGCCCCTGTAATAAGTATGCCAGCTTTACGTTTAGTGTTTTTTGTGATTTTAAATGAAGACTTACATGCATTTGTTTTGGATGTAAAAACAGCTTTCCTGAATGGTAAGTTAAATGAACTTGTCTTTATGGATCAGCCGCAAGGCTATGATGACGAAAGTGGGTTAAAATGTAAACTCAAACAGAGTTTATATGGCCTGAAACAGGCCCTACGACAATGGTTTGAAAGGTTTCTTGAATTTGTTTCAAAATTAAAATTTAAATCTCTTGATAATGAACCTTGTATTTTTATTCGTTATAGTAATGGTCATAAAATAATTATTGCTCTGTATGTTGATGATATGCTTATAGCAGGTTCAGATTTAAATGAAACTAATGTAGTTATTTCTTTACTCACTAAAGAGTTTCATATGTCAAAATCAGAATGTGTTTCAGAATTTCTGGGTATTCAAATGAAATTTAAATCTGATTGTTTAATAATGGATCAAGAATCTTATATAATTAAATTGTTAAGTAAATTTAATATGCTAGAATGTAAACCTAGTGATATTCCTATTTCTCCTAAATCCACTCCATCTGATTTCAAAAATGGAAAACCATTTAATGGTCCATACCGTGAACTTGTAGGTTGTTTATTGTACTTAGCATATATTTCACGACCTGATATTCTATATAGTGTTAATTGTTTGAGTCAAATGCAGGAAAATCCTACTGAAGTTGCATGGATTGCACTAAAGAAAATCTTAAGATATTTGAAAGGAACTTTGTCCTTAAAACTTGTGTATAAAAAGCAAAAAACTGCTCCTAAATTATCTATGTATGTTGATTCTGATTGGGGGGCTAATACAAATGATAGAAAATTAGTATCAGGTTACATTTTAATGTTTTGTAACATGCCTGTTCTCTGGTGTTGCAATAAACAAAAATCAGTTGCATTATCTTCAACTGAAGCTGAAGTCATTGCCTTAACTAAAAGTTTGCAAGACCTATTGTGGTTCAAAAATATTGCTTGTGAAATTGTAAGTATTAAGGATTTAGTTATTTTAGCGGATAATCAGTCTTGCATAAAATGTATCAGCAATGAAAGTAGTTATGGTAGAATGAAACATATAGATATAAAACTAAAATTTGTTCGTAATGTTGTAAAAGAAAATAATATCAAAATTGAATATATTCCTACAGATATGCAAATTGCTGATATGTTTACAAAGGCATTGCCTAGAGTTAAATTTTATGAATTGTTGGTTCTTTGCTGTTTGTATAAGTAATGTTTTAACTCTGTCATACTTTTAATGTTTGTTTATTGTAATTTTTCATTCTGTGTTTTTCTAATGTAATGCTTGATTATGGGCGGGTGGTAGTATATCGTATCGTAATTGTAATCGTAGCATTACATCTTAAATTTTATTGGATGATACTTTTGTGTAAGCTTTCTCGCACGTCCGGGAACATGACTGGCAGAATCCCAGACGAATTTATAAATATAAGTGATGTTCAATTTTCAGTTTAGTTACTATGTTTTTGTCATTGTGTAATGTTCTTTTGTAACTCAATATATATATTCGATCCAAGGCTCGCCTGTTTATTTGCTTTGTTATTTCATCAGTACTAATATCGTTCTTTTAGAATTACTTACACGTGCCCTTTTTACTCAGTTATCTCAGTTGCTTTGGCCCTTTAATGAAGCCATGAAGGTGGATTATTTCCTCAGTTACGTGTGTACATTTTTTTTTACGATAGAGTAGCTGCCATATTTTTGTTTGTTGAAAAACCATCGTTGTCAAAAATGTAAGAGTTCTCCGATTATGGAAGATTCTTCAACTTAAATGTATATTTAATAACTTTTATTGAAATTGGGATATTTTTAAATACAAATAAATCCTCGAAACCTGTATTTAAAGAAAAAATTTAAGTGAAAAAAGTAACTTTGATCGCTTATAGAAAGAATTTGAACCCGTGTTATTTTATTATTTTTCTTTTAATAAATGTTTCTCACGCACCGTTTCCTAGCGGTAACAATTACCGGAATTATAGACAGCGTAAAACTAAAATGACAAAAAAATTATAAAGACATTAATTTAATATATTAACCATTTCAGAGGCAAAGTACTTCTGTTGCTAAAACGTTGAAATGGTTGAATGACACCAGAATTTACGAACAAATTTATTTGAAAATTAGTAAAACATTTTCTTCACGTACATTATAAACAAAAATATTTATTACAAAATACTAGTGCCATTGTGGCATTTGGAGATTAAAATTAAGTGGTATAAAAGTGTACCACGACCTTTCAAGGAGGCACATGTTTACCTAATCTAAAGATTATCCGACTGAGCAAAATTTATCTTTTAAAATAAATGTTAGGAGTATATTGATTAATCTTAGTCATACTGACGCGTAAATAAACACCGACAATAAGGCAGTTTATATAATTATACCACAATCTGTTTTCAGTTGTAAAAGAAAATTTCTGTTTTTAAATTTTATAATTAAGAAAAAATAAGCTGCAATATTATTTTGCTAACATCTTTATTATCAGAGTTTTTTGAGATTTCATTCTTTCTTTACGAAGGAAGAGTTTGAATTTTCAGTTGCACTGGGAAAGAACGTTATAACTGGATTAACACATTAGAATTTCTCACACAAATTCCCCACTCTATGTCAGTGCACTTACGCATTCGGTGATGCAATTTGTCAACATTTATAATTTAGAATGATTGTTCTGAATCTCACATCACCTAATAACCTGCGTAATGACCCCATCAGGCGAAGTAAAGTGACGTCCTGAAAGTGGATTTTTCAATGCACAAAAAAATATGAAAGTCCGATGGTGCCAGATCAGGTGAATAAGGTCAATAGGAAATTACTTTGAACTCACAATAGTCCACATCAGTCTGTATAATCGCGGTTAGGTGAGGAGGTATATTGTCTTTAGATAGCTAAAATAATGGAGCAAAAAAGCCTATTTTCGTAAAGTTTGGAAAAATGTTTTATAGAACTGTGCTCTAGGATCGTATAAAGATCTCTAGCGTCATTCTTTCCTTATGAATCCTAAGATTTTCACACTTACCTCGTAAATATATGTGCTGCATTGCATCTCTTTTCATTAAAGGTACGAAATTAATAGTAAATTCTGTCCATATATTCCTTTTATTCATCTTTAACTTGCTTTAATTTTATCTGCAACATTCCATTGCATATGATAAATATTTATGTTTAAAGATTAAAAAATATAATTAAAATCCAAGTTGCTGGAGAAAATTTCTTTCAGTTAAATTACATAATTTGAAATCATTTAAAATTACAATTTCAAATCTTTTTTACACTTCTATCAAAGATTTTTATTTTTTTGCCTCTTTCAATTATTTTTACAATTAACTGAATTTGTTTCTTTTTTCCGTTCTAACTGTAGAAGACTACAGTTGTTTCAACCTTTATTTTTCGTAAATAGTAGGTATATGTTCTTCAGATCTTTAATGGGACACATTTTTCAGACTTTTTTTGTTTTTATTTTATAAAACGTGTTGTGCTACTTTGTACCTTTTTTAAGTAAGAAGGTCTTAATAAATTTATTTGATATGTTCGTTTATTTATCATTAGAATATTCTAATTTTGACATAAACTGTGGTACGTCACTGAGTCAGATCTTTCCTGATTAAAGATTAAAAAATCATTAAAATAAAGATTAAAATAGATATTAAAATTAAAATTAAAAAAGTCACAAGACAATACTATCAAGCTAATGTTAATCCTAAGCTAATATTTTTCATAATTCAAATTTCTCGTTTCTATTTCAATATTTTTAAATGATTTTTTCTTCTTCGTATAAGATAGCTGATGTCAATCTCTAAACTGGCGTTTATGTATCCTTTTTCGATTTTTGATACAGAATTTTTTATGAGGTCTTTTATATCTCGGAATCGGTTTCGAAAGTGAAATTATCTGCATACAAAAAACTCCAAGCCATATCGAAACTGTACACAAAAACGCCAGGTTAGAAATTGACCTCCAGGGCCTGATTATTGGAAAGGCACATGAAGCACGAGCTTCCCCTATAAAATTTCAGATGGGCCCAAAATGACTGTAAAATAGAGCGTCTATCCCCCCCTACCTATAGTATATGCAGGAAACATTTAAAAAAATTAATGACACTGTGAACTCAACTAAGCCACTCCTGGGTATAATATTTGTTGCATTGGTGAGTTTTCGTGTATGTATAATTTAGAATATTTTTCCGGAATGACCGAAGCCCCCAAATGCTACTGTGCTTCTCTTAACTTTAGCGGATAATCGGCCCTGTTGACCTCAGCTATCTTGTGAAAAAAAAAAATCAGTTAAAAATACTGAAATGCAAACGGGAAATTTGAAAGGAACGCTCCCGAAGACTTAACATTAGCTTCCGAGTTTTGTCATGTCACTAGCTTTTAACTTCCTAAGCGCTGGATGCAAATTCTCTTAAATTAATTATATCGTTGGAACTCATTTGTGGCATGGTTAACACGTCTTTTTTGCTATTCTAACGGAGTTTTTAAATTTTTTTAATCATTTGCATTGGTTTAATTATTACGAGGTATTGTCAGAACTAAATAATCATTATTTTGTTATTTTCTTTTTAGCGAATAAAGCTGCTTCATGTCCTTTTTTGTTATAGCTAATAGTAGCTGCATTTTTTTCTTTTTATATTTAATCTGATTATTTTTTGAAGTTGTTTAGTTTATGTGTTACTTTGTACCTTTTTTATGGTAGGAAAGCTTTAATAAATTAAGCTTATATGTTGACTAGCATCTTTTAACTGTAACATCATCTATAGTACATTAGTGAATCCGAACTTTTCCGTTTCAAGAATAAAAAAAGGGGCTTAATATCCTATTAGCTGGATGTCAATTCCCTTAAGTTAATTTTATCGTTCAAACTCATTTAGAATTGCTAACACAAGTATTTGTTTTTTTTTCACTCTTTACAGAGACTTTTTTATTATTTGATGAAGGGGAATTATTTGCACAACTAAATAGCTCCCCTTTGTTATTTTCTTTTCAACGAATAAAGCCACATAAAATCAACATTTCCACAACAATATAAGGGTTTCAACGAACAAAGCTACATACTAGCTTTCCAATGTGTTTTCAAAGAAAGCTTGAAATGCTCTTTATTTTATTTATTTTTTTGTTTTTGTTTTGTTTTGTTTATTAGTACGCAGTGTAAATTATGAAAGAAAGTTGAGAAAAAGGCAGGAAATAACATTATTTTAATGATACAGTTCTAGCTTTAATTTTGAAAAAAATATAGTGTTTAATTTTTTATACGACTTCTCTAGAAATAATTTGTGAAATAGAAAAGATTTTCTTTTGATGCATCAAGATCATTAAATAAAACTGCCTGTATCTTTAGAATTGAATTAGTTTGCTTACTAAAAAATTTATCATTGAGAACGGAGATCCTATATCAAATTAGAAAATATAAATGTGTGAGATATTGCATGAAAAATGAAACTTGGAGGACATGCAGTTGACTTTAAACAAAAAATAATCAATGCCACAATATTAGTGGCGGAGAAATCCTAAATATTTTCAGACACATAGAAGTTCTTGGTAATAATGTATTGGAGATTTAAAAAAAAACTTTGGAAAATGCTTTTTTTCTGTTTTTATGTCTCTAGGATAAAAATACATTTGTCTCACACAGGATCTCTTCCTGTATATCGCGTTTTTTAATATATTTGTTGTCCAATTTTTTTCACGAATGTAAAAATATTTTCTATCTAAAGAAAGAGATCATCAATTTGTGAATTATTCCCTTTTTTTTCGCTTTTATCATAATTAAGTTTATTTAAAAAATATAAATACAGGTATGCAGTTTTTTGCAATGATCCTTCAAAAGTAATAGGGAAAATTTTCTAATTGACCAATTTTATTCAATAAGCTCGTATAAAAATTTTTAATTTGTAACTTTTTTCAGATAAATGTGTGGGAGGACCTTTTCGATAACATAATCTTTTTTCCTATCTTATTTTAAATACGGGTAAAAAAAATCTAAATAATTTTACTATTTAGGTTGCCTATAAATCTCCAAAAGGTAATTTATTAAAGCACGTTTCAAACATTTAAGAACACTCTGTATTTCTTTTCTTTTGACATTTAATCCAACAATTTTTGGGATTCCTTTGTTTTCTAAAACATATGAGGGGGTCGGGGCAAGAAAGTGCCAAGCCACAAAAAAAAAAAAAACATTTAATATGCTATTCGTTGGATGTCGATTCTCTTCAGTTAATTATATCATCCGAACGCATTTAGAATTGCTAACACAAGTCTTTTTTACTCTTTTACTGGAGGTTTCTCGTTTATCTGACCAAGGTGAATTATTTTCACAATTAAGTGGGTTTTATTTCTTATTTTCTTTTCAACTGCACAAAAATAAATCTTCTTAAAGCTTCTTTTTTTTCTTTTTCGTCTTTTGTAAATAGTATCTATTATAATTTCTTTTTGTTTTATCTTTAATCGGTTTTTTTTTTTAATTTCTTTGTTTTCTGAAACGTGTGTGTTACTTTGAATCGTGTATTATATTAAGACAAGAAACTTAATAAATCCATTCTATTTTTTTCGTTTATTTATTTTTAATTTATTCTAGCTTGTATGAAAGAAAAGCAATTGAAATTCACAAAATTTCACTCAGTTCATTTTTTTCTTTTTCTTCTTCTTCTTTAAGGTGAAGCGACGAAGTTGTTTAATATACTTTAGTTGCCGGAGAAATGTCGCATGACACATGGTAAAAGCAGTCGATATTTAAAAGAATCCATTAACGTGTCACTGTTGCAATATGTAAGAGAATGTATTGCGGTTTCACTTCTGTATGTTATTCATCCCAAATAAAATCCAGCATGCTGCGGCCATCACAAAAGTTTCTTCTAAAAATATTAACTGTAGGAAAAAAAATAAAAAATAAAGAAAGAAAGCAACAGAAATCCATTTTTGAAGCTTTAAATAAGCGAATTCAAAATTACAGCTCCTGCAGATCATACACTGAGTGAGAAAAATGACACATTCAAATCTGAGTAAATCGATGTTATCATTTTGTTATGAAACTTTTTGTTTCAAATGTGACGAATCAATGCTTTCAATTCTGAAATACCAGAAGTACTCAGAATATTGAAACATGGACATACCTAAAACTGAGCACATAGAGGTCAGTTCATACTCATTTTAGAAACATCGACATACTCAAAAATAAGCACGTAGAAGTCAGTTCATACTCACTTTTGAAACATGGACATACTCACATATGAGCACATGATTTTTTTCTCTTGAGTGGTTGCATGTTTCCAGAAATGAATTTATACATGTTTCAAACTTGAGTAATTTTGATTCTGAGCTATTTTGACTATGCGACATACTCAGATTTCAGTATTTTTTGCTCAGTTTTGAAAGTGTCGTTTTTACAGTGTGCAATTCAAAATTACAGCCAAGTAAATTTTGAGTTATGCTTAAAAAACTACCTGCTTTAAATTTGCATAATTCTTAAACGGCACGATCGAATGAGTTCACGCTTGTTGACCAAAAATAAAATTTACCGAGGAATTAAAATATGAAGTCAAAATCAGATGCTAGTATTGAAAATTTTAGAGTTTGTTGTAATTTCTATATTTAGACAATCTCCTAAGAAAATTTTAACTTTAATTACTAGAAGTTATTACAAATCCATTGGCACAAGTGACTTTTTTAAACGATGATTTGCAGCAAAGTTAGAGTGGTGGTGCTTTTTTGGTGCGTTCGTAATTATATAAATACGTAGCACCTATTGTCGTCGCTTGGTCCATCCGTCTGTCCGTCTGTCCGTCCGTCTGTCTGTTCGTCCGTCCGCATATAACAACGCAAAAACTACCCAACCGAATCGTTTGATATTTAAGATATACTATCTTTGCAGAATTTTGTCGAGACATTTCAATTTTTTTAAAAATCGAATCAAAACTTCAGAAAATATTAAGAAAAACATTTATTAAGAAATTTGATTTTTTTTTTTAATCGGTGCTTTCTTGTTATAGGAGCTTCCGAGATTTAATCGTCAAGCGACCGAGATACTTATTTTACGACAGAAATTATACTGCTGACGATATAATTCATTTCACAGAATTAAAAATCATCAACATTTGAATATTTATATAACTATCTATAGTACGAACGCACCTCGTTTGTAACGTTTGACGTACAATTTCCAACTTGTTTTCTTTTCTTTTTTTACAGGACTGTGCAAAGTGTAAACAAATAAATATATAGGATGAAAAAATAGAATAAAAATTTTATCAAAAGCAATGGAAGGTTTCGTTAAGTTGGAAATACAGCTGAGCCTCGATATCTCGAATCTTAGGATTTAAAACAAAAATCGTGATAACGAATTGTAGATATATCTAAGTTTAATTTAAACAAATTTTAGAGTAAAAAAGTATCAATGTATACGATGTTAAAGACATGAAACAAATTGTAATAAAAAGTATGAAGTATTATTGATGTTAATTTTAATTTTTTAATTACATAAATTAAAATATAAAGTATCGTTTATTATCAAGCTTTATTATGTTTTGCTGTTCAGTATAAGAATTGGAAATCTACGAATTTTGTACTAAATTTCATGTGTGAAAATACAAATAGTTCCCGGGAATCACGTACTTAAAATCTAACCTACTAAATGTTGAATTACCGTGGAGATTCCACAAACTTCAAGTCTAAAGACAGTCCACTGTCTAAAAATACTGGTTACTACAATTTTAACTAGTTAAAAATCATTAAATCATCGTCAGAATATGAAATACTTTTTTTTTATTCATTATTCATTGAATTCAGTAATACTTATATATAAAACTGTTATTTAATCATAAAAAATATTCAAGTTGTATCTATCATTTGATAAAACGCCGTTATGTTTACAAAAAAAAACTTATACAACGAATTGGAATGTCACTAAATGGCTTTGAGGGATTACTCTACGCATCTTAAACATACGAAAAAAGCAAAAAAAAAAAAAAAAAAAAAAAAAAAAAAACATTTTTTTTTTTTCAACTTTTAAAAGTAGAATTCACCTTAACCTCTTCACTACCTAGAATCACATATGTGGAACTCCTTTCTTTCCCGTTTTATTAATGATACCCGAAAAATATATAAAAAAAAGTTATAAAAGTACGACTTTTTTCTTTTTTTATAAAACTTTATGTTGTTAAAATAAACAGCTAAACCAAAGAATAAATAAACATAAAATAATGTAACCTTATCTAGTGTTCATCAGCTCGATTTTATCTGCTAACACAGCACAAAACTCGATCGGTGAAAAAACAAAAATCCTACTTCAACAAATTATTTGATGATAAGGCTATAAAGTAAAATTAACCTGAAAAAAAATCGGACATAATATTGATAAAAATGTACTCTCTACCATTCATTCTTTATAAATTAATTTCAATTTATAACCAAGCTAGATCATCGAAAGTTGATCAATAAAAGATGTCAGAATTTTGCTAATTAAAAAAAATCAAATAAAACTTTAAAATATTTTATTTGTAGAGTGTTAAGGAAACAAAGATAGAAAAGAGAAAAAAAGACAGATACAAGCAAATATTAGACATACAGAATAAATATGGTTTAAGTATGGATTTTTTTTTTTATTGTTGGACTTTGACCACTTAACTTAACCACTTAATTCGACTTTCATATATATAAAAAAGGTTGATTCTGTGTAAATTTACCTCTGCTAAAATTCATAAAAATATTATGAGCGAAATATTCTAATTCTTTTAATATTGAAACAATGTAGTAAGCAATATCCGACATAGAATTATCATATACAAGGTGTTTCATAAAAGATGGGCAAAACTTTAAGAGGTGATAGTACACATCCAAACAAACAACTTATTCATTCAACTTATCAAAGAATGCATTGTCGTAATTAAAACGCTAAGGTGCTAGAGGGCGCCGGAGATGATGTTGTTATCGTAGGCAAAAGCACAAAAAGAACGATTAAGTAACAAAAGCAAGTTTAATGACATACGATTACAATAAGTGTACAAAACAGTAACCGCCATACCACGCACTTCCCTTGCAGCGGCCGAAAGTCTGGCGACGAGGTATTCTGCAGATTCACTGGGGGTATAATACATAATTGCCTTCAGTTTTCCCTAGAAAAAGAAATCGAGACATGAAAAATCTGGCGAGCGCGGTGGCCAAGCTACAGGACCACCTCGCCCAATCCATCGGTTGGGAAACGATATATCCAGATGGACCTCGTACATAATGGCCTGGTGCTCCATCTTTTTGCAAACACATTACTCTCCGGATGTGTGAGGGAAACGGCGTTAAACATGTCTGGCAGCACCTTTTGTAGAAACGGGAGGTATTTTTCCCCGTCAAGATGTTCTGGCAGAAGATAAGGTCCCAGTAGGAGGTCTCCGATTATTCCTGCCCAAACATTGATAAAAAAGCGTCTCTCATGAGCATGTGAATAAGTGTCATGCAAATTTACATTCGCACGTGCACGTTGATTGTGTGAGTTAAATGCACCTTCACATGTGAATTTACATTCATCCGTCAAAAGCACAGTTGCACCAATAATGCGTTCTGCTACAGAAACCAACGGGCGAATTCCACGGGACAAGAATAATACCTTTGAGTCAGTTCTTGGACTCGTTGAACATGAAAAGCAATCAAACGTTCACCCTTCAGTACTCGCCATGTCGTGGCGTGTGATACATGTAACTGCCTAGCCACAGCTCGTGTACTTGTACTTGGATGATCAGCCCCAAATCCAGACTGGCTTCTTCCGCAACTGATGTTCCGTTCGTCTTTGCACGACCTGCATCCGACCGGGAAACGAGAAAGGAGCCCGTCTCACATAACTGTCGGTGCAAACTGGCAAATGTTTTACTGACGGTCAACCGCCTTTTGGGAAACTGCTCTCCTTATAATCGTTGAGCCTCTGAGCTATTTCCATTTGCAGTTCCGTAAATAAAATGCATATCAGCCCTTTTCCTATTAGTGAAGGGAAACATCTTCCGATACGTCCCTACCGTGATTGAAAGTTGTACAATCGGATCAGCGGCTTTTATCTATTAATCGAGGCGAAATTTTACATACGATCCTCCTTCTTACCCATTTCACATTTGCATGCTATTAGTGTCGTTCTTCTCCAGATAACTCGCAACAGGAATGGAGCTTTACCTTTGCATGGAGCAGGTTTCCAAATGCACCAACACCTTTGCATTTTATTTCCGACCATTCATTCTTTGATGAAAGGTGTTTGTTTGGATGTGTACTATCATCTCTTAAAGTTTTGCCCATCTTTTATGAAACACCCTGTATACACTTACTGACTTGAAAACTCATTAGCCATATTACTGTAATCGTGGGCGAAACGAAGATTGAGCAATGTTGCACATGCTATAATTTGTTTGGCCAAATTTGACGTAAATTTGAACAAATTTCAAGTTGCCAATTTGAAGTGGGCGTGGGCAAATGTGACTCAACCCACTAGCGGTGTTGTATAGATAATTTGGACGGGTTTACGTGAGTAACATGAGAGGTTCCAGAAATCGACTTTTCAGGAATTTTCTGGATATGTGAATACTATACTAAAAATATATATATAAATCTCAGCCACTGAAAGATAATTCCATACTGAAGCGCCTAATTGGTTGTTTTATAGAGGCAGGATCAATTCCAGTGGTCTAGGACAGGGTATCGCAAACTATTGCATGAGAAACTTTCTATACTGGTTGTGAACCTCAAATATCGAATGAAATTGAATTGTACAAAAGAGCTAACGAAGTCTTTTTACAACCCTTGTTTAACCCATGATAAAACGAATTGTTTTAAACAGTTTATTTCTTCCTAGTTGCACAGACACTTGAAATAATTCCTGTGTATGAGTATTTGCGTAACACATCTTACAGGAGACATGAAAGAAAATATATACGTGCCATAATAAAAGTACTACAATAAAAAAATAAAAATAAAAAGATAGTGATTAAAAGGTGAGTAAAGGTCCTCGTGTCACAGAGACAGACGATGGAACAAAAAGTACAAGAAGAAAACAATTGTCAGCATAGCAAAAGAATATCACTATTTATTTTCCTATATAATAAGTTAGTGAAAATAAAATAAAATAAGTATACCATGAATTAAATGAAGGATATTTGTGAAATTTATGAATACCATAATAGGTAAATCACCCACCTCGGGGACCAGTTTTTATGAATACCATAATAGGTAAATCACCCACCTCGGGGACCAGTTTTTAGGCGTATGGTCAGGACAGACCACTAGCCAGTGGCAATATCATAATAGCAGATTTCAATGACTATCTTCCAATTTAACAACAGAATTTCTTTTTTAAATAAATCTATTTTTTAATAAAGATTTTCTGTCATCGCCACTAGCGATAAAAATGAAAGAACTTATTCCGTAATCCAACGATTGAATTCCTGAGAACATTTTTAACTAGAAAGAAAAAATTATGTGTGAAGCATTGATCATGAAACACTTTCCAACACATTCACAATATTATAACAAAACTTCATCGTTCAATAACTTGAAAAATGATGTCTACATAAACAATTTGAAAAAACGCATACTACATTTCAAAACCTAATTTCATCAGTTACCTTCTACAGTCGAGAAAATATCCGTATTCTTTTATGCAGCCCTGTTTTTGATCCACAGATTTGTATATAAACTACATTGCATAGTAAGGCATCTTTAATTTTCAGTCAGGAAACGCATAAGACAGTTGAAAATTCCCCTTCAGCAGTATCCGTCAATAAGCAAAGTGTACTCTAATTCTTTTATGCAGCCCTGTATATGATCTATCGAATTTATTCAAACCAAGTAATATGCAAAAAATTAGTTACATTTAAAAACGCATACCGCAATTGAAAACGCACTTCCATCAATTATTGCTCATGTAGAAAGTACTGTAACCGAACTCTTTTGTTTGTCCCTGTATGATGAATGCTAAGCGCACCATATTCTATAGTAAGTATCTTGTAGTGCAACTCAGTGACTTATATGAATTTCAATATGTCTGAAAAAGTGTAACATCATAAAACACACCGCAAGCGATTTTTCCCTATAGACCAAAATGTAATGGCGTGCTTTTGAGTGTCCCTGTAAACGAGCTTTAAATGCTACACATTTCATAGTAATTTTTATAACATATATCAAATACATGAGAATCCGACTGTATTTACGCGAGATACAGCACTGACAGACGGACAGACAGACAGATAAACTGAATTCATAAGAATTTTTCAACAATGTTGGAAAGTGTTAAAAACGCGAATCAATGAGGGCGAATGCAATGGAACTAATTTTTACGAAAATTATAAATTGTCTGCTTGTGTTTAGTACAACTAATCTGTGCGAGAAAGTGTTTTTTTCCCTTCTTTAGGTGAAAACAAAATTCTGGACTAAGTTAAGTTTTGAATTAAACATGGCTGAATGCCACAAATATTGAACTGAACATGAGAAAACTACGCTTGATTCTGAATAGCCGCTCTTTTTTATCAGTGATACAAGGAAATTAATGTATGCAAAACAGTATATATAAGTAAGTGAATAGTACATATAAGCATGTGCCAATAATTCATAAGTTATAGTATTTTCCATTCAAATTATTTTATGACATATTGCATATTATTAATAAATAATCATGATGTCATGAATGTCAATAAAAGACGATGATTTGAGAACCATAATAGTAATATTATCATGCCGCTATAAGTATTAGCATACAGGGACAGCTTTTTAACTTGGGGGCTCTGGCCATACAAATTTTTTTATTGTTCTTGGAGTTACACTTAGTAAACATATTACTTTTTCTGTTAGATGTATTTTAGAGTTTTGAGGCTCTTTTGAGAGTTGAGGCGTATGCACGTGTGCCAAAAACCATTCTGTGAAAAAGTCCCTGTTAGCATTACCTTCTTTACCCGGTAGTATGTAAAAAGGATAAATTTCATTTAGTGGTACGCCAGTGTAAAACCGCCAAATACTAAAAGTTTAGGAATCCCTCGTCCAGGTGAAAGAATTTATCCACCACTAGAAGAACAAGTATTTAAAAATGTTACACGATACAACTGACGATATTACAAGTATCAGTTACAATGACGATGATTTGAGCTAATATTACAATTGATGTAATCGTCAGAACAAGTAGAGATGCCAATCTATGAAGCTCATAGCTTCTTCATTCTACCGGTATTTATTTTTTTTTAAAAAGGTTATAACATGTATATATCTATATACTTATAAAGGAGTAGCTTGATTTTCTCATAATCAACGCCGAACCTCAACCGTTTGTCCTAGAACAATGAAATTTGGAAGACATGTTCTTTACATAATATAAGCGCAAACTAAGAAAGGATTTTTGAAAATTCACAGCATAAGGGGGACAAATGGGGGGTCGAACGTTTTAGATAATTTCGTCTTTCCGGCATATCTCAGCAGGAGTTTTAAGTAGGAGCCTGAAATTTGGGATAATAATTCTACTAAAGAATAGTTAAACATGTATTTCAGGCGATTTTAGAAATTCAACCACTAAGTGGGTTAAATGGGGAGTCGAAAATGTTGGTGATTTCACATTTTCACCATACCTCATCAGCAGTTTTAGGTAACAGCGTGAGCTTCAAAATAACAAATCTACTAAAAAAATAATTAAACACGTATTTCAGCGATTTTAGAAATTCAACCACTAAGGGGTTAAAGGGGGGAGGGTCTAAAGTTTTAGGTCATTTTGCCTTTTCACCATGTCTCAACAACAGTTTTAGTTAAAAGCCCGAAATTCAAGATAACAAATGTACTAAAAGTTAGTTAAACACATATTTCAGCGATTTTAAAAATTCAACCACTAATGGGGGTCGAAAGTTTTTAGTCATTTCGCTTTTCGCCATATCTCAGCAGCAGTTTTAGATAGGAACGTGAAATTCAGGTTAACAAATCTACTAAAAAATAATTAAACACATATTTTAGCGATTTCAGAAATTCATCAGTTAAGGGGGTTAAATGGCGAGTCGAACGTTTTAGGTCATTTTGCCTGTTTGCTATATCTCAGCAGCATTTTTAGTTAGGAGATTGGAATTCGAGATAACAAATCTACAAAAAATACAGATAAACATATATTACAGCAATTTTAGAAATTCAGCAACTAAGGAGGGTTAAATAGGAGGTCAAATATTTTAGGTCTTTTGCCATATCTCAGTAGAAATTATAGGTAGAATATTTCAGCGATTTTAGAAATTCAGACACTAAGGGGGGTTAAATGGGAGTCGAATGTTTTACGCCATTTTGCCATATTCCAGTTGAAGTTATAGTTAGGAGCGTGAATTTCGGGATAACAAGTCTACTAAAGAATAGTTAAACATGCATTTTAGGCGATTTTAGAAATTCAACTACTAAGGGAGTTAAATCTTTATTTAAGTGCTTTTTTTATATTCTTAGTTATTTTCGTATACTTTTAATTTAAAGTATTTATATATATATATATATATATATATATATATATATATATATATATATATATATATATATATATATATATATTATATTATTATATTATATATTATATTATATATATATATATATATATATATATATATATATATACTATTCATGAAGTTTCTGATTAGTATATATATATATATATATATACATAAATTTTTACAATTGACATATAGACAGGGCAACGAAAATTTTATAATCAACATGCAGACATTCAAGTCATCGAAAATTTAGAGAATGTACAGACTAAGTAGATATGAGATTAGTCCAGTAAGGTTAAAGTTCAGTCTCTGGAATGATTGAACTATCTATTGGAAATAGGACATATTATGAAAAATATGTTGACTATTACCTATTATTTTGATGCAGTTAATTATTTTGTCTATTAGATCATTTCTTCATAATATATATGGGAATAAATATGATTATCTATGGCCTGATGGCTTTTATATACGAAATGCACTTTAGAGAGAATTTAATTTATAGTGTACAGAAGTTAACATACGGCCACATACACAAAAGGGAGATAGTGTTCTATTAAATTTGAATAAGTAACTTGAAAATTCCCGTGATTAGTTGCAAATAAATATAAATTCCTGTGGCGAAAAAGGCGGTCTTTAGGAACTTTTTGTAATAAATTGTCAGTATATCTCCCCGTATAACCAATATTCCATTAATGATGCCATTTCTCTAGCATTTGTTGCGTCAGCGTTTTCTTTAAAAATGAAAATAGAAGTGGAAAAAAGACCCAAACAAAGTACCAAAGAGCTGTACTAGTTGTTTATTTTAGCTTAAGAGTCAAAGCAAATAGCGGCGTAGCTGGTTCTGTTATTTAAGTCTCTGTTTTAGATTATTTGTTCCCTGAAGATATGCTGTATAATTTTTATAAATAAACTGATAGATTTTTTAATTAAAATTTGCACCAGAATGTCCAGACATTTTGTAATTTCATCAAAAGAGTAAAAATTTGCTGTCTTGGTCAAGGTCCTCGCCAGGTGTTTTGTTCCATACATAATATTTCTATATCTTTACAAATAAAGTAAAAAGATAGGAATGTTCAAATAGAAAATATGTTTTAATAAACACTGAAAATGTTAATTCTCTTAACGAGACCAATTTTTTTAAAGAATTTTCAATGGAAAAAATAATTTTTTAAATATCATTAGCATTAAATGTTTATATTGTAAATTTTTGCTAAATACAGGATGGTCCAAAATTATTGAGCGTATTTCATATTTGCAAAAAGGAAGAAAATGAGGTACGTACACATTTATTATTTTCTTGGAAAGACAATTTAAAACAGTTTTACACAACATTTTAAACATTAAATAAGTACCACATAAACTCCTTCTGTGTGGCACTCGAAATATCCAGCCGATATTAAATTTCACGCCAAGTTTGTTGCAGCATTTCAACAGGTATTCATCCAATGACTTCAGTTATTCGTCATTTTAGGTCATCGATATCCGGAACTGGAGTTGCGTACACTAAGATTTCCTGTACGGTAGCCATTTACAGAATGATACAATGAATAAATCTAAGACCCCTAGAATAGGAGCTGACGCATATCCATTTAGTTTCGGATTATTGGTACCCAGTTCAGCATTAAACTAACCTAAGACATCTATAATAGAACAGGTTCTAATTAGCTTGGTTTTTCGACTGGGCTCCAATTTGGGCGCCAAATCTGCGAGGATGCGTCAGCCTCTATTATAGGAGTTCTAAGTAAATATTTCCCCGCGCAGTGTTGTCGCGCCATCTACCGACTGATGTGGAGCTTATTTATTGTTTAAAAAGTTATTGTGTAAAACTGTTTTAAATTGTCTTTCCAAGAAAACAATAAAAATATACGTACCTCATTTTTTTCTTTTTTTTTCTAAACAAAAAAAAAAAAAACACGAAATGCGCTCAATAATTTTGGACCACTCTTTATATTAACTACTATGTAAAACAAAATGTTAATAAGTGTATATAAAATATAAATTGTTCAGAAAATTAAACAAATTTGGCACATTTGTGGAAAAATTCATTAACAAATTTAATATTCCCTTCTACAGGGTGATTTTTTTAAAGTTGTGAAAGTAAATCCCTATAACAAAAGAAGCTTTGATCCAAATTACCTGAAATTTCATCAGTATGCTCCCAAAGCAATGGGAATTTTTTGGGCGTAGTTTTAAAAAAAAACTTAAAATTACACCGACAGATGGCGCTGTGGATTAACATCAACTGGTTTCCTTCCTATACTGGGTTTTAGGCTCAGTGAAGCATTCTGTTCAAATTTCAAAACCATCTTTCGTAGGTCTTCTGTCGTCATTGGACCTTTTCTTAAATTCTTAAGTGTCCTAAATCTCTTAAGAGCAGTTGCTGCGCTGTCATTATTCTGATAATACAGTTTCGCTAACTACGCACGGTTCGTCAATGACACAGTCATTGCGAGGATATCCATACACGAGGTGTGCGTGCTTCACGTTTTTATTGCCAATGTACGTGTGTCGTGTACAAGCTCGTCTCCCGACTTTGCTGCATATACAGTGCCATCTGTCGGTGGTATTTTAAGTTTTTTTAACCACATCTAAAAAATTCCCATTGCTTTGGGAGTACACTAGTGAAATTTCAGGTCATTTGGATCAGTGGTTCTTTTGTTATAGAGTTTTACTTTCACAACTTTAAAAAAAAATCACCCTGTACATACTTTCATTTATAAAGTATAAATGAAAAATCATTTTGAAGAAAAGTTATTGTTATATGAATTATATTAAACGGACAGAAATTATTCGCAATCAGAAATACACTTCTTATTATAGAACAAATTTATTAGCCACAAATTACAAACAAGTAAGTGCGATACTTTCTGAAGAAAAATTTATCTGGAAATCTTGAGGAACAACATCTTGAGATGGCAGAAGTATTTCTGGTTGGAAGTTATTTATCGCTGATATGTAATGAAATTACCACAAAATATCTTGCTGAAATAAAGAACCTCTAAGACATCCCGAGAAAAGTAATCTATCCCGATAAATCATTTGCCTGAAGGCACAGAAAAATGTTGTTAGGAGAGATTTCGTCTCACCTGGACATATTATTTGATGAAAAGAAAAAAATATGTGGTACATATGAATAAGAAAAGAAAAGTTTCGGCTATTTAGTTTCACCAAAGTTCTCTTTTATTGGAGGCACGCTAGATTTAATATTGATAGACAATTTTTGGGCATTCAGAATACAACATGGTTTTAAATTAATTAAGTCTTTTTTAAAGGATCGGGTGCCTTTTAAAGAGTTCACAAATTATTACTTTTTTAAAATAGCTTATATTAAAATTTGATTCTTTAGGAACATTTAAAAAAAAAACCCTGTGCAAAAATTCGCGTTAGAAGGGATGTTATGTCCAAAGTAGTTTGAGCTCTTATTATATGATCAAAGGGTAGTTTGTTGTTTAAAGTCAATTTTCTCAAAACGCTGTTTTTGGGCTTTACGCATGATTTATAAGAAATAACTGGATAGAATTTCATGAAAATTTGACTGAGAGTATAAACATAATAGATGTACAAAATGGCTTTCTAATATGTTCATCAAATAAGAAATTTAAAAATTACAACCTTTTTTTTTTATAAAAACAAAAATTTACAATTTTGAGATTTTTCTTCTATTTTTTCTTAAGAATTAATTATTATATTGTTTCTAGTGTAGGTCATTTTAAACACATATTATATCTCTACTCAATAAAAAAAGGGCGCATAGTAATAATTCAATTATGAGGAATACTGCGCGCAATGCGAATTCATTTATTAAAAATGCATTAATTTTAAATGAAATTAGAAAACTTTATATGTATCTAGACTCTTTCTCAAAACATTAACTTTTAGCATATATCTTTTCATGTTTCTTTTAAAGTGTGTTAAAAATTTCATATCAATAAGTTAGTCAGATGTGGAGTGTATGTTATCCTTATTAGGCTCATTTTTTACATGTAATCTTGAAATTTCAAAGATAGCTTACCCCTTAAAATGTACAGAAAGTGACAGAAAATATTTCTAATATGGTTTTATTCATCAAATCAAAGATTGCTTATGAATGGTTTAGAATAGGGGGTCTTTAAACCATGTCCTGCAGGCAGCGGATAGACCCAAAGTGTCTTTTCGAATATTAAGGTATAATTTTAAAACAATATCCAAAAATACTTCAAAAGCGCCTTATTGGAAAAGAAATACTTCCTTTAGATACAAATTAGACCAAAAAATAAAAAAACAGAGAAAAATCCATTTAGAACACACAATGTTTTCTCCATATGGGGACAAATGTTTGAGTAAATTTGTTCTTTTTGTAAAGTAAAACACTAGAACATTGCGAGGCAGACAGTACCGATAGCATTTTTGTATGCTTCTTCATGTATAAATATAGTACAGTAGTAAACACGATGAAAGCTTTTGTTTCATTCCTGTAAGTACTACTCTACGGATTACCTTTATATCTTTAAATATTCCTACTAGCAGAATTATTATTACTAAAGGAGATAATTATATAGAATTTCTAATATTAATATTAAATACTGCGTGCAGGTATTAATAGATAAAATGCTTTTTATTAATCAAGAAGAAAATGAGAATTCTGTAACTCTGCAACGTTTTTAAACATCTGGGAAAGCTAGGTGATGCATGTATTTCTAATATACATACATTTTTTGCCTATGCCATTTTGCTGATTTATAGATTGCTCCTGAAACTTTAAAAATTTATTGATGTGGTCTTGAGTGTTGAAGGGTTAATACTCCTAGTTTATGGCACATAAAGTTTTCAGTTCCCATAAAGAGTTTTGATAATTTAGTGCATTTTGTTAATTAAAAATATCTACCAGAATTTTTGAATAATATTAAGTAAATAAACAAGTATTATTGACATTCTGTGACATTTCCTTAGGACATTCCGTGATTAAATAAAATAAAAATGTATTTTTATTTTATTTATTGCGTATGTATTTTTTTTTATGTATGTTCACCAATTACTCCCAAACTACGCGACCGATTCATGTGTTTTTATTATTATTATTATTAGTGAAAGAGGACACTCTCAAATTGGTCCCATTTAAATTTCATTAAAATTGGTTCAGTACTTTTTTAAAAATTCAACAACAAAAAAATATAAAAAAATAAAAAATAAATGAACATCTTTAAAATATTTCATTTTCAGCGATTTTCGTCAAGTGACGTAGCGCTATCTGGCAAGAAAGTCACTATCCAGCGATTTGCCCCCCTACCCCCCTCTTTATACGGTTTCGTTTCTAGGACTATTGTAGGGAAAACCAAAAAGCAATGTTTTAATCGTTAAACACTTTTATGACGTAAACAGTGAGTAAACGAAAGAAAATCAATAATCTAAAGCGTTAAAATTCACCCATGATTTCTGTGGTACGCTCGCTTTATTTGAATAACTATATTTTTACGGTGGTGAGATTTCTACGCTAATACTGGGTCGGTCAAAAGTCCATGGCAGATTTTTGAATTTAATATAAAAGCAAGTAATTAGCGTATGATGAGTGCGGTCGACAAAACTGCCAATTTAATAAATAATTTCTAAATGTCCATGTAATTGAATTTGATTCGGAAAAAGCAACGCACACAACTGCTGCTATAGAATATTGTGCACATCTTGCTAACAGAGTCAATTTGTAGAAATTTTTGAAGTCTTTTTTTTTATGTTTTTGATTTTTAAGTTTATAATAATATATTTTTTTTTTACCATTTAATATACAGTTGGTTTAAAAAAAAATACTTATATTAAATGGTTGGAGTATCATAGTTGATAATTATTCCAACAGAGCGAAAAATACCGGGACTGGGACTCGAACCTGGGTACTTTGGCTTGCCGTTCGAATGCTCTTCATACTGCGATATACCAACGATATCTTGGCTGGCATATTTCAGTCTTATTTGTTGGACAAGGTTACGAACTGTAGCGCTTATTTCATGCATCCGAGCTATAACTGTAGCATTTAACATGATGAATCAGAAATAACACGGAAATTCCTGTATACCTTGTAATTAGGCCATAATGAACAGAGGAAAGCATTTTCAACTAGGTAAATTATAAATAATATAATACAATCACTTGTTAACTTTAAATTAACTACTTAAACTATTTTTTAAAATATGCGAGAATATTGTATTTATCATTAAGATCCGAAGATGTCACCGATAGTTGTGAACGAAACATATGTTAACTACATTAAAATGGTATTTTAAATATATCCGTGTTATGTTTTTATCACTTTAAGCATTATTGGACTTTAATAGGTAAATTATATTCAATGGTTGGAGTATTATAGTTGAAATTTATTCCAACAGAGCGAAAAATGCTGATACCAGGACTCGAACCTGGGTAGTTTATAAATATATTTATATACATATTTGAATCGACAAATTGTGACAAAAAAATATATATATATATATTAATTCGATTGTGAATTATGTCTTCTAGACGTATAAGATGGGCAATACAAAGCATAAAAAAAAAACCCATCTAGATTACTGATTACTTTCAGTTTTAATTTTTAAGTAAAATGGGAATTTTTTAGAAAAATAAAATTTAAAGATATCTGTTTTAAGTAACCCCAGAAAATATTTAAGAAAATATTTCATATAAATTAATAAATATATATATAATAAATTAATATATATATATATATAACTTGATGTAAAATTTTTAACCATTGAAACGTAAGAAACTGACCATACACATAAATTCACAATACCAAAGAGCCGTGTCAAATTACAAATTAAAAAATGTAGTCCTAATAAATGATACATTATTAATTCAAATGAATATATATATATATATAACCGAAGTCGCTTTTTCTTGCTATTAGAATTCATGAAATGAAAATTCTGTCTTTAATGACAGCTTCAAAAATAATTGAAAAAGTTTAAAGACTAAACATGATGTTAATTTAACTAATAAATAGTGAATCTGCATCAAACAAGGAATTTCAAACTAGAAAACTCAATGATAGGGGCATATTAAAAGAAAATTTTTTTACATCTATCTTTATTTTTATTTTTCAGTGATCGAATGTTATTGCTGCAGAATAAAGCTGTATGTTTCCAATTATGGACCACAGCTTCAGTTTTGCCAATCGGTTGGCGATTATTACCAAAAAAAGTGCATTGAGTTATATTACCAAATTAAGTGTTATAAAATTATAACTCTTAACGTGACATGTACTACACTTTTAAAAACACTATGCGTTAAATGTAGCAGTTTTATCGATGCCTCTAGTCGATATTCAATTTGTAATTGGTTTGAACATCGCAGAAATAACAGTTCTTTTAATAATATGATGTACTAGGGGGCCTACCCCCTGCGATCTACGCTCGCCAACCCCCGCTCAGAGTTCAAGGCCTCTAAAAGCATGACAGCGTGCTTTGTTTTAAAAATATTGGTAAATCTGTAATTGGGTTGCCATGCTTTTAACGTTTGGCATTTTTTTATTATCATGGCCTCATACACAGCTGTTGCGACAACTGACGGCTATTTTCGGGATTGATAAGTAAAATCAATTACACCTTGAAAACCAGCTTGTATAAAATGGTTAGGTTTAAATTGTGGCTACCTCTCAGACTTTTATAACAACGATCTGTATTCTATTCTTCCTTTGCGTTTAAAGATGAGAAAAATTCCATCTGCTTGTGAATAACATTAAGATCCACGGTATTGAAAAGTACTATGTTATAGACATTTTCAGTAACAGGTTTTAATTTTCTCTCTATTTTAGTGCACCATCATGCATATTTTCATGTTATTTTAAATATGTAAATTATTTATTTTAATTAATATGTATATACGAATTTTCTAATACTTATTTATCATACAAAATTAATTAAATATTTTGTGCATGCATGCCTGCATTTATTCGGCATCAATTGATGAGATATTTAAACAAATTTGCTATCCGCGATAATTTTACACCATGTTATGTCACTTGAATATTGTCCATAAGAAAATCGGGTAACTTTTCCGGTATAGGATCCTTTGCTTTTAGGTTTGGCGTAATTAGAGCTTCGAAAAGGGATAGATTTGTTAAGATACATAGATTTGTTGCCAAAAGTTATGAAAACAAACCCAATGAAATTTTGGTGCTTTTCTATTATAGGGGTCTTGACGCTTTTTTAAAAAGCTTGGCGCAATTCGGGCATCAGAAAGTGAGATTTGGTGCCAAATGACATAAACAGCAATGGAAACAAATTCGACGATTTTTTTGTTTATATGCGTATTTTAGTTATACGTATATTATTATTATTTTTTCTATACAAATTACTTCTGATTATATGTAGAATAGGATAAATGACATTTTACGCTAAACAAATTGTATAAATATTGAAAAAATGTTTCTGTATACGAAATGACAAAGTGAATAGGTTGACAGAAAGTCTGTTGCCAAATTTCCTTTTCCGCCAATGATCCTATACTGGAAAAGTACCCGATTTTCTTATGGATAATATTCAAGTGACATAACATGGTGTAAAATTATCGCGGATAGCAAATTTGTTTAAATATCTCATCAATTGATACCGAATAAATGCAGGCATGCATGCACAAAACATTTAATTTATTTTGTATGATAAATAATTATTAGAAAATTAGTATATACATATACCTTTTAATAATCATTTCCTTCCCCCCCCTTTCTTTTGCGTTTACATAAATGACGTCATTTGGACGAACTTATTTAAAATATTTTCAGTTTATGAATTAAATTAAATGCTGACAGACGACTGAATCCTGACGATAGAAATGTGATTTTTTTTCAAATTTTCCTGAAAACATAATTTAATCACAATCTTGTCTTCATTATCAATTCAAATAAAAGATAAATTCAATTTCAATTTGAAAATGACGAATAAAAAGAAATCAATAATCCCTATCAGGATCCTTTTCAATTTTTTTCCCTTTTTTGTCACAAAAAAACTGAGTAATTAGTTGCCATCATTACAGAAATGTCACTAAAATTAGAAAAAAATTAATATCTCGAAAACTAATTCCAATTTCAAAATTCTATTACCAGTTTTGACATCCGCAGATTTTTATGGACAATTGGTATTAATTTCACCATCAAGCGTTTAATATTTTATTAAAAATAGCCCTGAAACATAATCAGTCGTTTAATCAGTCGTTTCATAAAATCGTTTCATAAATTCGTTTCATAAAATCGTTTCACAAATTCGTTTCATTAGGATTTTATATATATAGGGTAGATATATCACCTGTTGTAATATTTTGAACTAATAAATTTCATCTCATTATATGAATGTCAATTTATTAATCCAGTTTTACAGGTTAAAAGAATGTTGTGCTTGATTTATTTACTGCAACAACTTTCTCTTGCTTTAATACCTTAAACAATAGGAAATATTGGTCACCGTCGCGTACAATATTCTATGTTGTATTAGGCTGTATCATGTAATACTATATTCTTTAGTCAATTTTTTTTAAAATACTTATAAGAACATCAATTCAGAAATCTTGTACGAAGGTTATACACACCATTTTATAGTTCAAAATCGCAGGATATATATATTATGATATCATTTATATTTTTTAACTTTAAATTTCCTGCATTTTCTTTGTGTGCAAAGCAATCTAAAAATAATACATAATACAGGTATTTTACATTAAATGGTACTTGAATAACAGGAAATAGAATTCACTCCTAATCTCTCAATTTGTTAAGAAATGAAGATGTGGATTGAACGTCTATTTTTTAATTCTGATACAGCTTTCCTTCTTTGAAAGGGTTTTTATTTTTTGAAATAGCACTCTATTTGTTTTCGAATGATTTTTTAAAATTATTTTCTAACCTGATATATGTACAGGGTGTCTCAAAAATTTCTGAACAGATCTAGAAAAACACAATTCCTCATACAATACATCGTCGTAATTCAAGCGGTGAAGTAATTATAAGATATATTTCATTATTTTCTTAAATAACGAGTTCTTGTTGTAAATTCTGGAAAAGAATTACTGAAATTTGTTTTATTTGATGTTTTTAGCTACAAAAAATTTAAAAATAAAAATATAACAAAAAATGTTTTATTTTTCAATTCTGTGTTGCATTTTCCACATTACAAAACTGTGCAATTTGGAAAGTAAAAACGCGATTAAGACAGAAGAAAAAAAACTGTTGTCTATGCTCGAAATGCTAATACTCCAATCGACAACATTGCACATTTGAAGTCGTCACGGACCTTCATATTGGACAGTCCGCATCATTATAGGTGTTATGCTTGAACATGCACCGACAATTTGCTGTCGCAGATACTCCACGGTGGCCGTTCCGGTCAAATAGACTTGTTTTTAGGGTTTCGTCCATCTCACGAAACCCTATTACTCCCGCTCCGTTGTCTGTCCGTCACAGAGCTAGTCTCAGAAACTATGTATCTTACAGAGTTGAAACTTTGTGTATATAGCTAAATACCAGCTATAAAGAGCTCAAAATATTAAAATTTGAAAAATTCGTATTATTTTAATAAATAGAAATAAAAAACCAAAATTCTAACAGCCTTTTCCTATTAAATTTAAACATTTAAAATTAAATAATCAAAAGCAAAAATTAAAAATCCACGATGAAATTCTTTCTACAATAATTAATTTTCTATCAGACGATTTCCACGTGAAAAATGAAAATTAAATAAAAAGTTTTACCAATTGAAAAAAAGATTAATATGAAATAAAAATGATTGACGTCATAGTGGTAATGAAACGGAAAATTTTCAAAGATTTCTCAATAATACAAGGAGTGTGAGTATGAGTATGTACGTAAAGCAGATTCATATCACGTCATTAGAGAATTAAAAAGAAAATCTGACGTCATATTGGAAGTTTAACGAATTTTTCAGATGTTTGAGAATAATACAAAGCGAGTATCAATATGAGTAATAGAGAATAGTAAATATATGTATTTGAGAAACATATTGAATCATGATAAAATTCCGATTATGGAAATATTCACATATTTTGACATTTTGAAGGTGTACAACAAGTTTAATTTTGAAATTATTTTTTTATATCGCATTTAGTCCGCGTGACAGATGTTATTATGACATAATATAATAGCCGGCTTCGCTCACTATCGGACTGGTTTGGATACTCGAAAAAACAAAAAAAAATAGACCGGTAAATGTTTACCGGTACATTATAAAAAACAAAAAACATGAGTTTTTTTTTCTTCTTTTTTTTCTTTTTCTTTTTTGGTTGCTAAATGAAATTTATTTGGATTTATTAAAGACGGGATAAAGTGTTTTGAAAGGAATAATAAACGAAACTCTTTGAGCGATCTTCGATCACACTTACCCACTTGTTTCAAGTAGCCACAGAAAGAAAGTCCACGGAAATGAGATCAGGTCATTGAGGTGGTCACTCAACGGTACCACTATATTCGATAATGAGGTTATTGAAAGAAAGGACGTATAACCGAAGTTATGCGTCGCATAAACGAAAATATTACAATATTAAAATGCATAGAGATAAATCGGAACGACGTATTAATATAAAAGACGTATAAATAAGAAACGTATAAACAGTGTTTTACTGTACTAAATGGGCGAATTTGAACAACTTTCTGGCCTACTTTTTTCCCATACCTCTAATAGTTTTGAGATAGGTTCACTAGGTTCCGCATTTCGCTTCAAAGGGCACTTCATGTGATTTCATTGTCTAGCACTTACTCATTTACCAGACACCAGATTTATAAATTGTAGCTATATTCGTTCACACAATTAAATGGATGCGAAACTTATAACATTTTCCATTCTATATAAAACACCCTATTTAAATTAAAATTATGTACCCGAAATTTGTGTTTGTTTCTGTATGCTTTCATAGAACTTTAACAACACATAGTAATAATCGTAAAAATCATAAAAAGCCTGTAATCTTAAATATTCCTAAAAGCTATTTTATATTTTACGTTATTTTCAAAAATACATTTAAAGCTAATGTTATAAATTATTTTCATTTTTATTCTTTTCTGCACGTCTTTGTAACGACAAAAATCTGTCATATTTCAATATTTATCAAGTTGAGATTTTTCTGTCTCTTCGACACTGTACATATTTTACATTAGGTGAGAAAGCTATTTCTTCTTTCTTAAAAAATGGAAAGCTGTAAAATTTAACTGAAGAGTCTTTGAGTATTTGAATAATAAAATCAATAAAATCTTACATTTTGTGATACAATTTAAAAATTAATTAACATATTCCTTTCAATATCGGCTTGGAGTTTTTTTTTTTAATGACCTTAATTTATTGATTGCTAGTCCGTTTGTGAAATAGATTTTTAATTCCACTGCAGAAATATGTAAAATTACTTTGGCAGTTTGTTGTCAGTAAAATAATCGAAGATAAAAGTAAATATGTTTTTCTTCTTTTGTGATTTACATGATGTTTAAAAATCTTGGTATAAATTTTAAGAAGAGATAAGAACATAACTAGATAAGTAGAAATTATCATACAATGCATGGTCATAACTCAAGTTCTAAAGCGTTAGAGGACGCTTTCTGACTGTAGTAAATGATGTATTTGCGCAATAAGTTATAAACAGTATTTGCTCGTGCTTCTTTTATGCAGTATATAAAAACTGCAGAAAAAACGAAAAACGTGAAATCGGATCAGAAATCGATTTTGAGACAAAAAAATACATATTTTGATATACTAAGTATTAATATATTTTTTAACAAAATATTCCATTACAACCTGGAAGGTAACGTAAAAACGTTTGTATTTTACTTCCTTTTTTGTTAGCAAAGAAAACTTTTATTAAAAAATAAAATATTAGAAAACACAAATGATGAAAAAAAATTGTTTAGTACTTTTTACACTCAAAGTCCTGGGCATTACATTTTTCTTTGAAAAATCTAACACATATTTAAAAATTCAAATCCTCAAAACTTTGCGTATTTTTTAGTATATTGGGCCCAATCATTCGACGATTTTAAATTTCTTTCCTTACCCTTTCTCTTGAGCTCAACACGCTGACAAATACAGACTGTACACACACTGTAAAATACAGGCTCTCTGCCTTTGGCAGCGTACCCCATTGAATTTCTGTGATTTTATATTTTTAAATGAAAATCTATCAAATAAATGTAGAGTTGGGGGTTCTATTGGCCTCAGCAGTATACAACCGGAAATACTACGCACCTTCCTATCTGTTTTTGCAAACGAACCTCGTATAGGTATGATTTTATATTCTTAAACGAAAATTTTTCGAGACTCTTGCCCTATTTTAAAATGCGAAATGATGAGTATCCGAGAATTTTAACCGAGAGAAATGTTTCTCGAGATTATAAATTCTAATATATCAACCTTTTCCATGCGAAAATGAACGTAAAACCTTGGCGCAAATCTCTTAAAACGTGAAATGACATATTTTTAAGGCACTAGGGGAAAAAAGTCTTCGGCGATTGCGATAAACAATTTCCATATATATATGTGTGTGAAACTGTAAACAATTATATTTTTTTAAATGAAAGCTACCGTTGAAAAAAACAAACATTTTCTATTGGTATTATTATTATTATTATTATTATTATTATTATTATTTGTATTTCTATTTGGGACGTGATGATAAGTTTAAAACTGCAGAAAAAAACCCCGAAAAACATGAAAACGGATATGAAATCGGATATGAATTTCTTTTTTTGATATAGTAAATAATAATTTTTTTTTAAACAAAAGATAACGTTACAACCGGGAAGGTTATTTGAAAACATTCTTATTTTTATTCCTTTTTTGTTACTCATAGAGAGAGAAGCCGGCAATTGCGATTTTAAAATGCAGAAAAAACGGAACATTTACAACACCTGTGCTTGAAAAACTTCGGATTCTTCAGACATCTGCGGAAGCGATCCTAACGCCGGCGAACTGCCGAAAATTGAAGCTTGTTCATTAGGTTTTTTAATTAATATCTCGGCTAATTATCAAAATATAAAAAAAATCTTAGTCTTAACGTAAATTTGGACCTGTCTCGGTTTATCTTTATCAAAGTATTCAGACCTCTATGTGCGATAGATTTCCCTAGACGTCGTTAACAAATAGATACACACAAACGCACACAGACATAAACTTTCGTTTATTAATGTACTGCTGACGCTTCACCACTTGAGTTACGACCATGAATTATATAATGATTTGTACTTTCTTAGCTGTTTTCTATAACCCTATTTCTATCTTTAAGTACAGAGAGTTTTGAAACACCCTGCACATTGATAATTAAGATATAATTATTGTAAATGAACATTAGTAATTTTTTTAATTATCTGTATTGTATCCAAATCTATACTAATATTATAAAGCAGTAAAGATTGTTTGTTTGTTTGTAGGGGGGTAATCTCTGGAACTACTGAAGCTATTTCAAAAGTGATGGTTGCAAATTGATGGTGACCATCCCTGCTCCAACATAGGCTATACTTTATGTCAGTGCCGCAAACCCCAGGGGGGTGCAGGATTCGAAAAACGTTCTAAAATTTCGATTTTTTTTTATACTTAAGGCGCTAGAAGCATGAAATTTTGCATGGTAGTTACTTATAAGATGTAAATGCTCTCTAAAAACGAATTCTAAAAAAATTCGAAATTTAAAAGGGTGAGATGAGCAAAAAGCGTTCTAAAAACATTCTAAATTACAATTTCTATGGAATCTCTGGAACTGCAGAGGGGGAGGGGGATAACAGAGCGAAAAACGTTTTAAATTTTCATTTTTTTTTCTGCATTAGTGTGGCTTAGTTAGTAATTTCTGAATTATCTGTGGCAGTAAAATTTTCTCTAATGAAAATGGGCCAACGAATACCACTTGGCATTTTTCAAGAATTACGCGAGCAAAGCCGCGGGTTTTGCTAGTATCAATATAAAACAGTTTTCAAATTTCCTTTATCCAAAAATTTCATCGTTGGGATTTATATTTCATGATTTATATTATTACATACTTTTCAAATTATAAAATGCTTAACTCTTTTATTTTTTTTTCACTCTTATTCTATGGACTGTAACCTCAGAAAAAGGGTTCCATTGATAAAAATGACGTCATTCTTAATGGAAAATGTGGGAATTCATTCATAAATGTAAAATTGTTTTGCTACAATTACTTAACGTCATTTTTATTTACTTTTCATTCCATTATTGAGATTAATCTCAATAATTTCTTAACCAAATTGCTTGCAACACCTTTTGAAATTAAACCCCTTTCTTATTTTTCTCTCTAAATTTATTTTATCATCATGACTAAAATGCGTCGTCACTTGTGAATCCTGTCGTAAGACGCATAGAAAATTATTTGCAAGATACTGTGACGTCAATAAATCTTATTTTTCAAAAATGCTGAAAATTTTAATAAATATTTTTGAGCATTATTTAATTGGTACTTTTACCGTTTTACAACAATAGAGTTTAAACATACGCCATATTCAGAATCGAAGTTGTGTCCAAACTATGAATTATAGAAGTTAATGATACTCGTATAGTAGAGTTAGGGAAATAAACATATACTAGCTTTGCGATAACGATAGGATTCCAAAGTCCACAATCCTTTCGAAACAAATTTTACTGCCTATTTATCGCTATTATGTTATTCTCAATTTCTATATATCATATTGATAAAGATTGAGCAGAGTTGTAAAGCACAGTGGTTAAGGTCTGTGGTGTGACTAAGTATATAGCACATTGAAGAAACAGTTTATGTAGAAATCAGAATTATATTTATTCATTCAACTTGAATGTTAAACTTAAATAAAGATATATACATAGACCTCCAGCCATTGCTGGGAACTTTGGTATCACATTATAGCAAATAAACATTCAGAAAGGGGGTTAACTGTCCTTCCATCACATCACCACACCTTTCATGGAGTTGTTTCACCCTAGATATATACTTACTCCGTACCTCAAACTAGAATAAAATATGCATACAGTTACAGTTAAAAGAGAGTGCATTTACGACCGAAATGCAAAAAGAAAAACCGGTTCGGAACGATTCTACTCCCGAACAAACTACTTGACAGAGAAAGGGGGACAAGATTTTGTCCAGATTTCCAACATGCGGCCCCATCGGTCGTAAAAACTTCCTCTTTCTTTTCATAGTCAAAATCAAAAATGTTACAAATGGCTCTCTGAAATTTTATATACAGTAGAGGTTTTGTTAGAAAATCAGCCTTATTAACTTTAGAACTTACATGTTTTAACTCAAAAACATTTTCATTTATTAATTGACGAATAAATTGACACTTTATGTCAATATGCTTAGTTTTAAAGTTTTCTTGACTATTTTTAGAAAAATAAATAGCAGATTCATTATCACAGTACTGAACTGGTTTTATTTTATCACATAAATTAAGTTCATTTAAGACATTTGCATACCACGTTAGTTCTTTTACACTTTCAGTTAATGAGATAAACTCTGACTCCATAGAACTAAGTGCAATGCATTTCTGCTTTGATGATTTCCAAGCAAACGGAACGTTACTAAAGTAAATTATATAACCACTACTTGAATGTCTTTTAGTAAGGTTACATCCCCAGTTAGCATCAGAATATGCATATAAACTTGAGGATTTTACATTAGACAGGTTTATTTTATAACTTTTTGTAGCAAAAACGTAATTCATTATATCTGCCAATATCAACCAATGTTTATATGTATAACCATTACAAAATTGTGACATTATATTTACAGAAAAACTAATATCAGGTCTCGATCTATTTGATAAAAATGACAAACAACCGATTAATGATCGGTATGGATATTTTTTCATCAATTCATTTTCCACAATTTCATTTTCGTTAACCTTATCTGGTAAGATACAGCCAATTTTAAAGGGTAATTTAACATAACTTTTAGGTAAACCTTTATATTTTAATTCTAATCTTTCAATGTAAGTTTTTTGATGAATAAATAATGAATCAGCAATAAGTTCAAAGTTAACACCTAACAAATATTTCGTTAAACCTATTTCAGTAATTTCTAAGCTATTTTTGAACATATTAGTTACAGATTGCAGTATATTTTCATTTTCAGCAAACAAAACTAAATCATCTACATAGACAACTAAAATTGCATTACTTTTTAGTTTATATACACAGTTACACCATTTTAACTTACAAAATCCTAAATTATGTAGTATATTGTCCAATTCAAAATTCCATTCTCGGCCACTTTGCCGTAAACCATAAATAGATTTATTTAACAAACAAACTTTATTTTCGGCACCTTTCATGACAAATCCTGGTGGTTGTTTCATAAATACAGTTTCTTTTAAAGACCCATATAAGTAAGCTGATTTTACATCTAATTGAATATGATACCAATTTAACATAGAAACTAATAAAATAAACATTAGTTTTATAATTGAAAAATTTACAACTGGTGAAAATATATCATTAAAATCGATACCTTGTTTCTGTTTAAAACCTTGAGCTACGAGACGTGCTTTGTACTTTTTCCCATTTTTTTCTGTGTTTTTAATATTATAAACCCATCTGCTTCCTACTATTGTGGCGTTTTTGGGTGGATCAATCAACCGCCAGACCTTTCTTTTACTCATGATTTCAAGTTCTTCCCTCATCGCGGCGTTCCATTTCCCTCTTTCTGCGTTAACTTGTGCATCCTCAAACGATTTAGGGATTTCAGTATTGTAAGTTTCATGTTGGAATATCTCACTTAAATATGAATCATCCGAATCGCTAGTTGAAGGTTCATTTAAAGTTTCTAGATTGGGATGAGTAGTTTTAGGTTTAAAGTCAAATTTATCCGGTTCATAAGCGATTTTATTTTCTTGACAATATTTTTTAACATCATTTAATGATCTCAGTCTCTTATTTGTTATCGGGGTATAATAATACACGTCAATCCTGTTACTTTTAGTTCTAGGTTTTTCGATTCTTTTCCATTCTGAAATATTTATAGAAGTTAAAGTTATTTTACTCCCCCTTTTCTCTTCGTCTTCATTTAAACTTACTCCTGGTAGTTTATGATTAAAATCTAGAGTTGCGTTACTTAAGCCATTTGATTCAACTTGAGATTCATTAAAATTCAATACAATATCCTTATACTTATTTACTCCAAATAATGTTTCTACCCCCTTTTTGGATTCATCTATACGCACATGAATAGTTTCTACAATTCGCCTTTCTTTTGGCATATACATCCTATATCCTTTTGTTTTCATGGCATAACCAACTAAAATACCGGGTAAAGCTTTAGGTTGTAGTTTATTTCGTTTAACTTTAGGAACATTAACAAATGCTAAAGAACCAAAAATTCTTAAATGTTTTACCGAAGGTTTGAATCCTGTCCATAATTCTTGGGGTGTAAGACCTTGGGTTAAACTGTGTTCGGTTCTATTTTTTGTATGAACAAACGCTAAAAAAGCTTCCCCCTAGAATGATGGTTTTAATCCGCTATCATGTAACATTGCTCGAACTGCATTCATTGCTACTTTATTGAAATTTTCAGCAACACCCACCTGTTCTGGCGTATAAATGGAGGATCTTTCTATTTGTATACCCAAATCAGTTAACAATTTCTCAAATAATTTATGAATAAATTCTAACCCATTATCAGTTCGTACACTCTTTAATTTTTTACCAGTTTGTCTCTCAGCTTTCGCTAAAAACCTTTTAAAGTATTCAAAAACTTCCGTTTTATCCTTAAGTATATACACTTCAGTCCTTCTAGAATAATCGTCAATTATTGACAAAAAGCATTTCCCCCCTCCTAACGAGTTAACTGGGCTAGGACCCCACAAATCCATATACACTCTATCAAGAATTTGACTAGAAATGCGTTTATACTGATAATTCCTTTTAAACGAATGTCTATTAGATTTTGCAATTACACAAGATTCACACATCTTATTTTTGTTTTTACAGTTAATATTTTCAATACCTTTAACACAATTATTTTTACTCATTTTTTCAAGTAAAGGCAAATTTGTATGACAAAATCTACGATGTATAATTTCTGCATTTGAACTAGTCGAAAAGGCAAAATTTTCACATTTTGAAGCATAACCTTTAACAATATACAATTTATCTACTCTAGGTACAGTAAAACAATATCGATTAAATTTATCATACACAATCATTTTATTATTTCCCCATTGAATGTGGTTTCCTGCAATATCGATGTTGGATCCACCAATTAAATTTCTTCTCATATTTGGAGCATATAAAACATTTTTTAAAGTTATTTCTACATTACCTTTTACATCTTGTATGGTAAAGTCAATATCACCTATACCCAATACTTCCGACGAACAGTCCTTGTCTCCAATCAGCACTTGTTGGCGGGGGAGGTCCTTGTAGGTTACAAATAAACTCCTGTCATTCGTAAAGTGAGAAGTAGCTGCTGAGTCCAGAAGAAATTCAACAATTTTCTCATTTGAAGACATTAGGGCGGATTCCGATTGCCTTGTAGTTTCACTGTAGAAAACTTGCTTCTTCCCTCTATAGTTTCTCTTTTTGAAACACCTTGTATCTGTGTGACCAGGTCGTTTGCAGTAACTGCATATTAAACTCGGCCTCATACGAGTAGCTGGTGAAGTACTAGAGCATCGAGAGGGTTCCAGGTCGCTTCCACTACTTGAAAACCATGGCTTTTTACTGGTTACGAAATTCTTCTTTGG
The DNA here is from genome assembly GCA_963931845.1 of Maratus michaelseni. Classification (NCBI taxonomy): domain Eukaryota; kingdom Metazoa; phylum Arthropoda; class Arachnida; order Araneae; family Salticidae; genus Maratus; species Maratus michaelseni. The sequence goes on from OZ007594.1 coordinate 195,712,094, forward strand.
AATGGTTGGTCTATCGGTAGGATTCTTAAACTTGGTTGTATAAGCATCACCTACACTGATAACCTCTTTACTTTCGTCCTTACGCTTTAAACAAATTCTTCCATATTCACTAATTAACTGTTTAGAAACATTTTCAAATTTAAATTCTGTATCATCTAACCTGTATAACATTTGAACGAGATTATCATATTCTTCGGGTAAACGACGGATTAACTGGAAGCATACTAACAATTCTGGCATATCAAAACCTGCATCTTTGATTTGAAACCTTTTTTCTTCAATTCTCTTGCAAAATAAACCGATGGTTTCCTCTTGCGTGTTTAACTTCATTTCAAAGAATTCATCCACTAATCCAGCTAAACGTGCCCGTGACGTTGGTTCGAAGTTTAACTTTAGGATATCCCAGGCAACTTTTCCGCTTTCGGTCTGAGCGATTAATATCTGGAATTTTCTTTCGATGGATTGATAAATCGTGGTATAAGCTCTGTGTTTACGCCATCCAAAATCACTTTTCTCTCTATCAGATGCATCCTCTTTACATGCAATATCGGGATTCGTAATAAACTCCCAGCAATTCCGATCTATCAGTACACATTTGACGTCGAGCTTCCAAGAAGAGTAGTTATAATCCGACAATTTCGGGAAAGAATAAGTTAACTCTGGAACTTGTGCCATTATACTTTTTAAGCTATATATATTTCATCTAAAACACACCACACTGCATCTATTTGACCTTTAGCATAACATGGCCCATAACCATGATAAAGATTGAGCAGAGTTGTAAAGCACAGTGGTTAAGGTCTGTGGTGTGACTAAGTATATAGCACATTGAAGAAACAGTTTATGTAGAAATCAGAATTATATTTATTCATTCAACTTGAATGTTAAACTTAAATAAAGATATATACATAGACCTCCAGCCATTGCTGGGAACTTTGGTATCACATTATAGCAAATAAACATTCAGAAAGGGGGTTAACTGTCCTTCCATCACATCACCACACCTTCCATGGAGTTGTTTCACCCTAGATATATACTTACTCCGTACCTCAAACTAGAATAAAATATGCATACAGTTACAGTTAAAAGAGAGTGCATTTACGACCGAAATGCAAAAAGAAAAACCGGTTCGGAACGATTCTACTCCCGAACAAACTACTTGACAGAGAAAGGGGGACAAGATTTTGTCCAGATTTCCAACACATATCTACTGACATTATTGTGATATTAGAATCTGTATCTGATACTGAGATGTTTAGATGTTGTTTGAGACAAATTTTAAATGTTCTATGGCAATTCATATAACCAAGCATTTTAAATGAAACGTATTAAGATGTCTGTTTGGCTAAATTGCCTTTTTTATTTTGAGGGGAGCAAAAGAAAGAAAAAGGAACAATTAGTTTCATCTACATAAGCGCACTATATCATACTCTACTTCTTACTAGGGAACATACTCAACTTTTAGTTCTACATTTCGTCTAGAATGGTATCGTTAAAAAGCTCTTGACATGAGGATCAGAAAAATGTGGGAACTACTCTCCCGAATCAAACCGTTCACGAGATACGAGCGAATTTCTTCTGTGAAATCATACATACAAAAAATAATAATAAATCTGATTTCGTGAAAGGTGGTATCGTCGGAAATCTCATACCAAGAGGATCAAGAAACGTACAGAAATTATCCGTCCGATTCTCACCATTCACGAGATATGGATCCATTTCTTTTTTGACATCATGCACAAAGAATCAATTCGCAGAGTTCAGAGAAAGATAGAGATGAAAAGTATTTATTTAGCAAGAAGCTAAAAATGCAACGCTGAAACCGGTCACAAGTTGTCTCAAACACTGGCGGCTCACTTTGAAAACCTCACCCCGTCCAATGAATTCGGCCTTTGTTCCAAGTGCAACCTCTCACCGCTCAATTAATTTAGCCCGTGTTTCAAGGGCTTGTGTTGTTTGGGATGAGGGATTTGGGGGATCAATGGCTTCATATTGCAAACCATTTTGATGGTATAAGTGCATCTCTACTTTTCTCTGAACTCTGTAGAATCAACTTTGTACAACTTGTTTACTTCATTATGCATAACGTCACGGAAAAAATTGTTGATGTCTCGTGGACAATTGGTTTATATATTTTTTTTATCCTCATGATAAGGAGCTTTCAAACGATCCCAATCTTTGCAAAATCCAAAAATAACAGTTGATTTGTTCGCTAGTTAACAACACATGACGTTGCAATAACCTTAGTGTATGCGCTACTTCTCCTATTGCTGGAGCTGTATTTCATCCAAAAGGTTTCCTGGTAAGCCAAATCATTCCACATTACCGACTGAGGAGTGACAGTCGATTAAAATATATTTAATTAACATATTTTTTATGCTGTATTCTTCTATTTTAAATTTTAATATCTTGAGTCTCTGATGATAAAATATATACATTTGGAAAGCCATAGTACAACGGAATTACGATTGTTCTTTCTCCCTCGTATTATCAGTTACCTTCTTTCCTACTTCTAAAGGTTTATTATTATTATCGTTATTGTCTTGTCTTTTCATATTATTGTTTCATTCTTATCATTTCATTCCTCATTAAAACAACAATACTTTTGGTATATCATAGCTTTTTATTTAAAAAAGTTAAAAGCACCATTTTAGTTTCTACGATATTTCCTACTTTAAGAATTGTCAGCAGTTATTTAACAAATAAAATTGATAATATTGAAAATTTAAATTTTATAGAAGTCAAACAAAATACGTTACTTATTAAAGAATGCTGATAATTTTATAATTTATCACAGAATTTTCACTATTATATCCCGGCGCGTTTGAAACAGAGTAATTCTTAGAGAATATCGAACGGTAATAAAACTACCCTCTTCCCCCCAAAATTACGTCATTGATTTCGCCCGCTATACCAACTTTCCTGCCGCACTGTCCGAGTATTCCGTTTTTCGATAATTCATTCACAATCCAACCGCCAGGCGTCGCTGAAGATGTTAAAGTTTTATCCCTTCGAAGTGACTGTAAGGCATCAGCATCAGTTTCTCTTCTCACACTGTCCCGGGCTATTTCAAACTGAAGCTAGAGCATCGGGATGCTCTATTCGCACACACACCACAGACGGATATGTTCTTACAGGTAGTTGCGATTGCATGAATTACGCATGAATAAATGATAAATGTTTTTAAAAAGTAGTTTAGTACTTGAAATTCGTGCATGATAAATTCCATTTTGAAATCATAAATTTATTCAAATTTTTCACGATCAATTTAAACTCATGTTTATGTATGCAGTCCTATTCTAATGTTTACATTTGAAGAGCAATTTGTTCGCCATCGCCAGATTATTGTTATCGGTTTTAATGACATTTAGGAACAACTGGAAATGACATTAAAAAATCTTTGATTTACCAAATATGAAATCAGGTTGTGATTATATTTCTCTTTCAAAAAGATGTATTTCAATGAATTTTAATAATGTAATGAAAAAAAGAAATGGCATTTGAAACAAGTTTTTTTTTCAATGAATGCACATAAAAAATTAATAATAAAGCTAAATTATTCAATCTGCAATTAGCGTTTTATGTAAATGATTTTTACAAATTATTATTAAAGTGATTAGTAAAATTATTTAAATTATTTTATAAACAAGAGAAGTTGTTGAAATTTACGCTGCATGGAGTTAAATGTATGTTGCGTTCATAATTAAATATATTTAACAGTTGAAACTTCTGGAATTTTCTTTTCCACTTTTCGTATAAAACTAAACTTTTCTATTAAATTATAATATAAACAAGGGAAGTTGTTTTAATTTGAACTGCATGCAGTTAAATATATGTTACTTTCAGAACTAAATATATTTAACACTTAAAACTTCTGGAAAATTCCATTTTTATTTTTCCCCTTTTCGTGTAAAACTTTATGGCACCGTTATACTATTTCATTTTTATAATAATATTTGGATTTTATATTAAAATTGCGTTTTTAAAGCAACTAATATGAACTATTTAAATGCTATGCAAAATATTTAAATAATTGACTTTTATGGGGAATACATATATAAATAAAATATCTTTGAAATCAAAAGACAGCGAACAGTGCTTTTACTAAATCTGGCCAAATCTTTTTAATTTAAAGAGGGCATGTGATTAATTAATATATGGAATACATATATTATTTTTATGTCATTTTTGCGAAGTTTGTTATTTGGGGTCTTTAACTTAATTTTGTAAAAACGGATGATATATATTATTTAAAACATGTCATAAAGTTTTAGATTCTGAAAGAAAATATCTAGAAATCAATCTTAAGATTTGTATGGTGTTTGTATGTCAATCAAATATTCTTTGCACGTATCGTTGACCCTCATAAAAAAAATTAATAAATCTGTTTTAAATGTACTAATTGTACATTTTATTTAACCAACGAATAGCTAGAGCATTAATCTATGATTTACCAGCACAGACAATCGAATTAATTGTTAATATCTTTGTTTTTTAACATTTTCCAACATATATTTCTTTTAAATGCTAAAAGGTGTAAATTAACAACATAATATACAGTAAAATAACTTTTATTAGATTGTTGACATGTTTCGGCTCACTTCGAGCCATTTCATAAACAAATGATAATATTCGGTAATTGCACAGTCTTTGAAGTTATTATTCGAAATGCTATCATTTAATTTTCATGTACTTTTTAAAAATTACGTACGTTATCTTTTATTATTCCTTGGTTGTTTTTAACCGTGGAGTACCTCGAGCCACAATTTCGGTAAGTTAAAAGATGCTGCATCGTTACATATTGTATTTTTGCGTGTCACTATCTCTATGGTTTCTGTTATTAAGGATGGATAGTATCGACTGGATGGAAAAATGATTTTGCTTTCATTGAAATGTGTTTGGATGGTTTCTTCTCGATATAGGGCTGTGGTTTTTCTATTATACATCCATCCATAATAAGAGAAACCATACAGCTACTAACACGCAAAAATACAATATGCAATGATGCTGCATCTTTTAACTTACCGAAATTTTTGCTCGAGTTATTCCATGGTTACAAATATGAAAATAAACATCGCTCTTGTTTTATGTTATGGTAGGTGACGAAACAAAAATTTCTAGAGACGGTAGCGTAGGAGACAAATACAAATGAACCAAAATATGATCTCCGAAATAAAAGAAAGTGCACTGGTGGTTAGCGTATCTTAAACTTTATTGATTAATCTAGTGAACATGCCAAAAAAAAATTATTTATATTTTAAAACAAATTAACTTGTTTTTGGTGCAAAGAATAGTTGATTATACTTGTATGAGAGCGCGTAATCCCAATTTATCGTTTTTTTTTTCTTTCTCTGTTCAATTTTGAGTAACTTGCAAACATTGCGCATTGCTCCACTTCCGCGCTTTCAATTTCACCGGACCCTTTTTATTATTTAAGCGCATCGAAAATTTTTATCCAAGCTGACAAAATATTACTTATACAAACACTGTTCGGCGGGTTGTAAACTTGGAAAACTGTTTTACTTTTATGTTTCTTGATAATCTTGCACAGTATATTCTTATTCATCCGCCACACAGGCATTGTACACAAACGTCTTGGCACCTTCTATAAAGGCGGTTTTCAAATTCACACTGGTTACTTTTTGGAGCATTCATGAATACAGTTTTATTCGTAAATGCATAAACGTGGCATGTGTTCTTATTAAGAAACTATCAGATCGAATAGCATTTATCTTTTTTTTATGAAGGTAAGAGTAAATATACAGGGTATCCGAAAAGTCTTGAAGTCTGTGCCGAACTTTTATTATCCTCTAAAACTAAAAATAGCAAGTATGTCTTACAAAAATGCGCTACCGAACATAGATAAAAATACATTTAGATAAAAATAAAAACATGTTTAATTATATATAGGGCATTTAAAAAATTAAATCGCAATCAAAAATACAAAAAAAAATATTAATAAGTGTATTATTAAATGCATTACCTTAATTTTTGCATTTTGCTTTTAACGTTGTAATCGCTTCTTTCTTTAAAACCAATCGTTACAGGATCACTATTATTTGCAATATAATCTTACTTTTAAAACGACAAACTTTATTCAGTTAATTTTTTTATAATTGAGTCCAAAATATCAGCCATGGTTGTTAGATTCAGCATAGGAATAATTTCTAGAAGCTTCTCACTTATTTTTAAGTAGACATCATGTCTGCGAATACAAACTGCCATCTGAATGTGAATTTCGTGCATCTATTTTTTCATTAATTACAATGTAATAGGCAGTAAAAATTGAAATTATAAATTTCATTTTATTAATAAAATCTCTGTCACGAATCTTTCTAGCCATGACACATATTTTATAACATATGTTATTTTCATATTTGTTTAACTTCTCTCGATTTCATTTCTTCTACTTCCTACTGAATGCTTTCAATTTGCGTGCAATTGAATGTAATATTTTATTTTATTTCCCTTTTTAAGCAGATGCATTACCTTTTAATACGCTTCATGAATACACTTTTTAAAAATGAAGTATCAGTTTAAAATTTAACAATTTATCTTTCCGAAGTTATTCTAGATATTTGTGAGTAAATTCTTTTAAAAGTTTCTACATATTAAACATAAAGTTTCTGTTTTTATTTGAATATAAAAATATTGTAAACTAACTTTCGTCAATCTGCGATATTCATCTTCAATTAATCGTGTTTATTCACTCTGGTTTTAGCATACTCTTTAAAAATCACAATATGCATGTGAGTACGAATATGTCTATACAAATTTTTTTTTTAAAAGATAAAGATCGCGTAGGGCTCATTAACAATGACACGTTTACCAATCTAAATAATGAAAATAATTAATGAGCTCAAATCACAAATCCTCGTAGAGTAACATATTTAGTATTGTTTGAAGTATTGTTAGTTTGTTTGTTTTCTATGAACACAAGCCGATAATTTACGTCACTTTCAAAGATACTCATTTAAAAGCTATTTATTTATTAAATTTTTAAGCTATTATTTATTTTTAATTAGTGCTTTATTTTAACTAGGGCATCGCACTCGGGCTTCCCGGGATAGAGAATATATGTGAAAACCATTTTTTTTTTTTTTGTTAGTGAAAATTCTAATAGATTTTTTACATTTAATAATTTTTGTTAGATTGCCCGCTAACACCACCAAAGAGCATTTTTATATGAAATATGTCAATTATATACTCAAATAAAATTTTGAAATTTATTAAAACCTGCAATTTCGTATTGGCTTCGTGTCACAAGATAGTACCGAAGAAATCTCTAAAAATTTCGTTATCTGCAGCAGTTTTTTTTTTTTTTTTAATTCTGATAATTTCAGCAGTTTTAAGCGCTTGTTTCCATTACATGTCTGTTAAATCTGTGTTTTATTTATATTTTTTTTATTTATTCCTTAATGAAGTTTTAATTTCGTTATTGAATATTAGCTGGAAACAAATACCGAACTTTTTATATTGCTTAAAGCGCAAACGGATTAATATTTTGTGATCGTCTGCAAGCCCTAGAGATAGATTTAAAATAAAATCCTGCTTGAAATTTAATTTAAATGCTATAATAAATCCGTCAATTAAGATGCAGTTTTCAGACACATTGCATTTGAAAGTAGATCCCCCCCCCCCATATAACTGTGTAAAAATTAAATATGTGCGATGTTTAGAAATAAAAAAAATTGCAGTAGCAAAAATCGCAAAACCGAAATTTCATCGTCAACTGTTGCCATTCGCAAAATGACGTCAGCGTTACGCACGGACACGTTTGTCCTTTATAATATAGATATAGTTTTTCGATACATTTTTAATATCTAATAAATACTGTACATTATTTTATAATGTGGTTTAAACTGAAGACAGCACATAAAGGGCACACACCTCATATACGCACCACGTTGGCACGATTGCAACAAACTGGCAATTGTATGCTTCACATGATAACCCGGTTATTTTGTTTACTTTTTATTTTGGTTTTATATTAATATTTATTTACATCAAACTATCATTTATTTATTTTTATTTCCTTTTTTAAATAATAGAATCTATTTCATTTATTACGTTATTTTATTTTTATATTGAAATAAAAAATCACGTGCTATTATTGTATATGCTATTTGTAACTATAATACTCAAAAACAAAGTTTTCGCCAAATTGACGGGGGGAAAAATCGCGCCAACGTGGTGCGTACATGATATCTGTGCTAAATAAAGTATTCGTTTCATTATAAAACACGTAACTATATATTAACCTTTTGATTACGGGGTTGGAACACCCACGTCTTGAGGAGTCCCAGCAACTTTGTTTTTATTCTATTCGTACAGCTTTTCGAAAAATAATCTCTGCAATAAACTTATTCTAATGAATTTTCAAGAGACATCAATCACAAAGAATCTTTTTAGGTGCGTTCGTAATTATATAAATACGTAGCACCTATAGTCGTCGCTTGGTCCGTCCGTCTGTCTGTCCGTCAGTCCGTCCGCATATAACAACGCAAAAACTACCAACCGAATGGTTTGAAATTTAAGATATATTATCTTTGCATAATTTTGTAAAGACATTTCAAATTTTATAAAAATCGAATCAAAACTTTAGGAGATATTAATAAAAATATTTATTAAGAAATTTGATTTTTTTTTTTTAAATCGGTGCTTTCTTGTTATAGGAGTTTCCGAGATTTAATCGTCAAGCGACCGAGATACTTATTTTATTACAGAAATTAATCTGCAGACGATATCATTCATTTCACAGAATTAAAAATCATCAAGATCTAAATATTTATATAGCTAGCTACAGTACGAACGCACCTCATTTGTCACGTTTGACGTACAATTTCCAGCTTGTTTATAAATCGTGGTAGGATTTAATATAAAATTAGTTGTCAGTCCTGGCCCTTAATCATAAAGTTAAACACATAGTATAAAATTTTTATAAATCTTTAAATTTTCATATTCAAAATTTGCTCTTTATAGCTTTCTGATTTTTTCGTTTTGCATCGACAATTTCATAGAACTGAAATTTTAAAATGAGTTAGATCATATACATTTTCTATACTTTCTTATGTTTGCCATCTCTAACGCTACGGCACTGTTACCAGATTGTAAAATTTTTTATACAAAATTGTTGCTACTTTTTTTACTACTAATCTTCTCTGTTTTTCGGAACGTCTGTCATCAAATAAACCAAATACTACTATTCTAAAATAATGGTAGAATACTAGATTAATTTTGATGCGATTATTAAAATTAGTAAAGAAGTTATATAAGTTCCCAATTAGGGGAAAAAGCCCGGGCCAGGATTCGATATAGAGATCTATTCGTTGATCAATTTAAATAATTCTGTCGAAATTAATCTAGTGTAATCACGTATCCAGAGTTTACTGGAGTTCCCTTACCTGTGATTTATTCTGTTGAGCTGATTCAGATATCAAACCAGATGCTATAATCAGTAACGTTCACTGGGTGAATTAGATCCGCCAAGATTCGTCCGGGATTGCTCAGTTGGTAGATCATTGACAGTTTCAGCCAAGAGATCCCTGGTTCGAATCCTGGCGCGGACTTTTCCGCCCATTTCAGAAAGGATCAGGGTCCATAAACCGTGTTTTTGACCCATGAAATAGACTAAAACTCGAATTCGTTATACGGACTTAATTATTTCACTTTTTAATAGTAGAAGGTTTATCCTGTACGATTTAAACAATATTTTTTGTATTTTGTTCAGATTTATATGACTTACACAAGCTTAAAGTTCGTATTATTCGTAGTTTTTGATGAAAAATACGCAATTTCTCATCATTTTACCTCAACTATTTATATGAGCGCAATCATGCAACACTTTCTTCTTTACATATATTATACAATACATCAAAATGTACAATATATATAAAAATAAAAGTGTTGCAAAGCTGCTCTGATAGTAAAATATTAAAAAATATATTAAAAATTGAGTTAAATTAGGAGAAATTGCGTATTTTGCATCAAAAAATACAAATAATACGAACTTTGATCTTGTGTAAGTTATATAAATCCGAACAAAATGCAAAAAATATTGTTGAAATCGTACAGGATAAAACTTCTAATATTAAAAAGTGAAATAATTAAGTCAGTATAACAAAATCGAATTTTTGTCTTATTTAATGGGCCAAAAACACGGCCTTATGGACCCTGATCCTTTACAACTTAAATGGTAGGATAGTTTTAATTAAACAAAATTCTCCAAATTGCAACCACTGTCAGTGCATAATTTTCAATACAGATCGTGCTATAGTAAACGTCAATAACATATAAAGATTACAGGGCAATCTGGGTATATTTGCAACAGAAAGAGCACTGACAGACGGACAGATAAACTGGAGTTAAAAACACTTTTTAACAATGCTGGAAAAAGTTAAAAAAAGGGCCCGTTTAGCTATCGACCTCAGCTCGGTGCAAAATACAATCATTACATAAGAAATTCAAACGATAAATTTGAAAAGAACGCACCCATATGTTTAACATTAACTTGCGAGTGTCATCGCGTGACTTGTGTAGGTTCTTAATAGTAAACGTCCTTCCGGATTGTATCGGTAGGAAAAGGTAACTTCCATATTCCTTGTTTTTAAAATTTCAGGTCATTTTACTGAAACACACGAAGCTGAAATGTTTTGAACCCTATTATAGAAAATTCAATCCCAGGTTTCGTTAATACCGTATTTGAATGAGAATTTCGCAAAATAAGTCAGCTATTTCCAAGTTGACTTCATTGATGATGGATTATTTTTGGTCGACAAAAGTGGCGATATTTCGCCAAGTATCGTCAAGCTTGTGCGAGAATTTCACGCTGGCGAATATGACTATGTAATTTTAAACGTATGAGCGTAACAAAAATGGTTACAAGAATTAAAGTAAATTCGCAAGATACCATGTTTTCTGAAACTCATAAATAAAACCTAATTATGAAAAATCAGCCACCCTAGAATTTCAAATTGCTATATCTTATGAGATGTAATCTTTACAACCGGGCGAAAAAATCCGGGTCGAACTCGGGATCCCTTGGCTGAAGCTGCCAATGCTCTACCAACTGAGCAATCCCGGACGAATATGGCTGAACTAATTCACCCAGTTTACCTTAATGGTCGTAGCCTCTGGTCTAATATCTGAATCAACACAACGGAATATATCCCAGGTAATGGGATCGCCAGTAAACGCTGATTACACTAGATTAATGCTATGATCATTCAGGTTAACTGGGTGAATTAGTTCAGCCATATTTGTCCGGGATTGCTCAGTTGGTAGAGAATTGGCAGCTTCAGCCAAGGAATCCTGGGTTCGAATCCTGTCCCGTACTTTATCACCCAGTTGGGAAGATTACATCTCATATCATTTCTTTACCAATTTAGAATAATTGTGGCAAAATAATATAATGCTATATCTTAGTCAATTTTTAAGATGGAGGCAAAAACAAAAAACGTTCCTGAATCCTAGCATTAAGGCCGAATACTTAATGGGGGAAGCTTTTCAGATTTCTAATTGTTTTGTACGTGTTTTTGAATTTGAAGTATTGAAGTGTGTGACATTTTAAAACAGGATTAAGCTGGCCAACGAACTCTGTCGAAACCATGGTAAGTCCTGTACACATGCTCAGACACATACAAATCGATAATAAATATGAGTGTTGTCGTTTGACAAAAATCAGATTGTTTCGAAATGTCAGTGATCCTAGAATTTCAAACTGCTATATCTCAGCCATTTATAAGGTTAGAGCCCAAGCAATAAATGCTCCGGAATCTATCTATCAAAGTCGAACACTTAAAAGAAAGCAAAAATCCAGTTTCTAATTTTTTGTACAACTTTTTAAATTAAAAATAAATAAATAAATAAATAAATAAATTATGTGGTTGCCATTTTGAAACGAGATGGCGAATGCAGTTGGCCAACGAACTCGATCGAAACCTTGTTATGTCCTGTACACATGCTTAGTCATATTCAAATTGGTTCATGAATACGAGAGTACGTATAAAAAAAATCAGCTTGTTTCAAAAAATCAGCCACCCTAGAATTTCAAACTGCTATATCTCAGCCACTTTTTAAGATAAAGTCAAAAACACATTTAAGCTAGGGAAACCTGGCAGGTACCCGTCAAAAAAAAAAAAAAAAAAAAAAAAAAAAAAGCCAAAATGAAAAATGCTTCGCAATTCTTGTATTAAGATCTAACATTTAACGGAAATATTTTTCCAATTTATAACTTTTTTGTACAACTTTTTGATCTATATAATATATCAATAAATATTTGAACAGAGGGGCATTTGGGGTCGTGGGGTCATGATTGGTGGAACGATACCAAAAGTTTACTGAATTGCTTTCTTCCGGACTGCTGCAATAAGTAGCTTTTTGCGTTTTGTATTGGAAGATACCTAAAATTTGCGATTGATTTATTTTAGGGCATCAAATAAGTTTATTTTAATTATTTTCCAGAATATTAAAGCAATAAAAATTTTCTAAGTAAATTTCCTACATTCTCTGCAAAAAATAACAAATTCTTTTGACGTTTTTGATAGAGAAACGGGATCATGCTTGTGACATTACGCTAATAATACAATATAACATTTAACGTTTGGCCAATAAATTTTGTTTTCGTTGTTACACTTTTGTAATGATATTTACCTTCTTAAAATGACATTTCTCATATTCAAAGATTTACTTTTCAAATTAAAGTTCTTGCGGTATAAAGGATAAAAATATTTTTGCAAGGAAAAATGTTTTCTTTTTTGTCTCCCTCGATATTTTAAAGTCGTAAATCCCTTCAAACTAAAACCTCGATGGGGTAACCTTTTGCTTTGCGCATTACACTTGAGCTTTGGTATGTCTGAAGCAGGTAAAATCGATTTCTAACTGGCATAAACAAATAAAGCTACGTGAATAATGGAAATTTGCAAGAGAGTTATTTAAAAAGGCCAGAAAAGTGACTTTTAATAGCGTGATCATATTGTTTTTGGATATTTTTTCATTTTTTATTTATAACTTTAAATTTAAAAAGGAAAATAATTGCTTAAGGTGAAGCGGGGCAAGGTAATTTAAAACCTTTTCCACACCTTTACTATTAGACCATAATATATGTATATATAATATCTTTGTTTAATAGTATAATATTTATACTGGCTCAGATAGGAATTTAAAATAAACGCTCCTTTAATATTCGACATAATCAAGGGCTGTTGTTTATTTGAATATGCTTGTTTAATAGTCTTTTAGGTACACTAGTTCAAATGTGAATTTAAAATATACGCACTTTTACTATTAGAGATATTCAAGTGTTTTGTACAGGGTGATTCATAATGAATGGGACAAAAAGAAAACATGATTGTGAACGTTGTAATTAATATATCTAGAAAATTCAAATTTACCTCAAAACTACATTTATTCAAGTTTCAAGAGGTGTTCAATATGTGCCCTTCCGGTGACACAACAAATGTCTACACGTTAATCAAGCTCCTGCCACACTCGTGATAGCATATCCCCTGTGATGGAGTTCAACACTGCAGTTATCCGCTGCTTCAGTTCCTCTAAGTCCTGAGGAAGTGGAGGTATAAACACCTTGTCTTTAACGAAACCCCAGAGAAAAAAATCACAGGGCGTAAGATCTGGTCCGTTTTTCTTTGCTGAAAAACGGACCAAAAACACAACTGTATGATGAAGCGCAGAAAACGTTCACCTTGGGAGAATCACGCTGATGTTCAAATGTTATATGGGCATTTTCCGTGCCCCAAAATCGCAAATTATGGCGATTAACTTTACCACATAAGTGGAACGTGGCTTTCGCAGTACGCTTTATCCTGCATGGACGACATTTTGTTTAACAGCGCCTCTAGCGGCGAGTTCGTCATTCGATGTATTTTTCCTTGTTGCCAAATAAAACTTGTATAACTGTAGTTGCAGAATAAATTTGTTTCAGCTGAATAAATCCATTACGGCAGTCACACTGCGCTATTCTTTTTGGCCCATTCATTATGAATCACCCTGTATATCCTTGTTTAATGGTCTATTAGGTACACTAAATTAGATATGAATTAAAATTTAAGCACCTTTTCCATTAGACATAATTAAGTGTTGCTCTTTTATTAATATCTTTGTTTAATGATATATTAGGTACACTAGCTCAGATCTGAATTTAAAATATGATTTTTGAGCAATATATTTCATTTTCCAACTGAAGTCAGATTGTTACTTTTTCCCTGACATTCGAGGCAAATGGAAGAAATTCCTTTATTTTGCCTTTAAAGGATATCGTTTAAATCCTGGGCAAGTGTAATAACACTGCATATAAAAATGTAAACTGATTTTAAAATTATTCAATGGAGCTTCATTTGACTACTCTCGTTCAAATATCGTGAAAAGAAGACTGGAGAAACAGGCTAGGTGGTTGGTTGTTTAAAACAATATTTTATTATTCACTAATAAGTTAGAACACAACACTTACCCTATTTCACATTATGTGATTTTTTTAATGCAACTACAATTTTCAAATAGAAAATGTAGTTGCAATAGAATATACAGTGTACTCCTGTTACCAGTGTACACGCAAAATTATACGCATACAACACGCACTATAAAATGTATACAATATGCACAGAAAGAAATATGAAATTTAGTGAGTTTCTTTGAATTTAACTTTGAATTACAGCGATCACTTTCAAAATATAAAAAGCATAGCGTAACATCGCCTCTTGCTAATTAGTCGAAAGCGAATTGTATTAACGCATATATTTACATTAATATGCCACGCATAAAATTTAATACATTTCTATCCATTAGAAACTGAGATACAGCCATAATATTCATCGGAAAAACATTAGAAAGAGTCAGAGAATCACAGACAAAGTAATGCTGCCAACCAATGCAAGTTTATATCTTCTGTGATATACTGGTATTTATTTTTTTTTAAATAATTAAAACTTTATATATAATTTGTAATATCAAGGATAGCCAATGATGAAGTAATCTCTCTTGAAAATTTAATATGAAGTTTATTAAATAGAAACGATTATATACAAACTACTTACGCTTGAAAAGAACTATATACACTTTTACCATTACTTATGAGAAACAATCCTTCTACAAAACTACTCATATTACTTCTTAAAATGAAACCGAAATTTACTCGGATGCACTGCCGGCAACCTACTCATAACAAACCACCACCGCTACTGACTCTTACTCTCTTCACTTAATTTCACCTCCGGTCGGAGGTTGGTCTCTTCACATCAATTTACTTACATTAAAAAAAGAATTGGAAAGATGTTGCCTGCATGACATAACTTTTTACAGTTGACATGTAATCATTTAAGATAACAAAATTTCTATAATGGACATTCAGACATTCACGTCGTGAAAATTTTAGAGCCAAATGAAAAGTGCAAACATAGCCTAGAAGAGCCAGTGGATGAGTGATCAAAACCAACATTGAGTCATTATAGTTTTTTAATATTATGATGCATATTGACAGATGAAATTACATCCCATAGATGGTGAGATACAGCTGTCACTCTCATCATAAAAAGCATGACATAGCATTATCGGTACTCGAAGGTCACTGATGGACTACAACGGCATTTCTAAAAATACTTTTTGCTTTTTATTATATTATATCAAAATGTAAAACAAATGTTCATATAGTTTTTGAGTTCAGCATCCTAACTCCTAATTGTACTGATAGGGGACGCGGTATGTAGTCTCAACAATGTATAGTCACTTTATTATGCCTAGACAATGGACATTTTGTGACAATTGTTTAATTTTTGCAGCGGTCAAGACAGATAGTAAAAAACAAAACAAACAGAAAAACATACCTTTTTTTCATCCTCATGAAATTTGTACTGGGCCACTATCAAAATGATGCTTTTCCAAAAGAAAAAAAAATAATTAGCAAAATCTGATTATCCGATCAAAAGTTATGCGGAGATATAGAGGAGAGTCGTGTACACTGAGACAAAGTACACCGGGAAACAGTGAAGGTTTTATAAAGCCTTTGTTTGTACAGTTTGATGCCAGACTACTCAACGGTGTTTTGTTTTGAGTGATCGCCGAACACATTTCAAGCGTGGATATTTTGTTGTTTAGAAGTTGTGAAATGAAAGTAATTTTTCAGACCTTTGAGTACACATTAAACTCTGTGACAGATCATATATCCTCAGTCTAATTATATGTAGTATTTAAATTTGAATATCATACATGTGATGTACTATTTATTCACTAAATACCTAATTGGGGCAAAGTCGAAGGAAGTCGAGAGGTATGTAACCATGTTTTTCAACAAATCGAATTGATTGATATACATTGAGACACGAAACGCTGGCACACAATGAAACTGTGTAGCATTCTGATTAATATTTATTCTGTAATGAATATTAAGCATTATATGTTAGTTCAATATGCTTTTATGCTCTTGAGACATGGGAGATTATAAATAGGCGACACTTTTCTCTCCTTACCACCACATAGCAGCCACAAATTCAAATTCTTCTCCCTCGATTTATCAGTTTTTGTAACAGCGTTGTAGTCGTAAAAAAAAAAAAAAAAAAAAAAAAAAAAAAACCCTCCAGAGATTATACGCTATAGGCAGGGGATATACGAAGAGAGTATACTCTAAAGTTTTATTATTAAAACAGAAGGTAACGGAATTTATTTAAAAAATCTAGAAGGTATATGGCATATACCACCGTATAACTTCCACTGCACCACTGTTTTGCACCCTTTACGGCAGCCATACTCAACCTGCGGCCCAGCAACCATTTATGTGCGGTCCGAGACATAATCATTAATCCATATTTATAAAATTAATTTAGATGTGCATAAAAAGTATTTAAGATTTTCACTGTTGTTTGATATATTATCATGAGAAGATAAAATCTGTCTTGTAATTTATAATTAATTTAAAATCATGTTAAAATATCCTAAATGCTATTTTCTTAGTCAAAAGTTATTTTTAATCTATTTGTGCAACAGTGCTGTATACATTTCTTAATCGTCAACACTAATCGAACATTTTACAAACTTAAATTTACACTATATATTTCTACAATTAAAACAAAAATGGTTTTCATTGATCAAAAGACTGTTTTATTAGAGAAAAACTCTTATTTTTCCTTTCACCCTTAAAACTTGGAAATTCCGCTTTGTTATATTATAACATTTTGTACTTATCATATAGCTAGTACTGCTTTTTACAGTTCAACGTTTGTTGGTGAAAAAATTGACACCAACCATTTTTTTAGATTGCTTTTTCCAAACAACAAATTTCACGGCTTATTTCTACAACATTTGCAATAGAAATCTACCACGATGTTTATTGTTTTAAAAACATCGTGTTAAAATTTTTTGGTAACATTTCTTCCAAGACAAACATTTAATCCTTCTGATAACATTAACTTTGTTGTATTGACTTGTTATACCAGTTTTGTAGGCTTTCTATTTTAATTACCCTTTTTTAAGTGTGTTGCGGCCCTCCAAACGTCGCAAACATATGTTTGCGGCCCGCGAGAAAAAAAGGTTGAGTATGGCTGCTTTAAGGTGATCCACAAAGCGGCCGTTAATACATGCATGCTCATATATCCAGTCAAAACTATATCTTATACAACATTGCTAAATGTGTCGATTAAATACATAAAAAATCAGCACTGTTTCTTCCTTTTTCTATTGATGTGTATCAGTAATTTAAGTATGCACGATGCTCCCAATAAGCATATTTAAATATGCAATGACTAACATTTCTTCGGTTAATTAGCTTTTAATTAACGTTTCTTTTTTTTTTCGAATTTGTCTCATCTTGCACGACTCTTCCCTATACAGTCGAAATCATTTAATACGAACACTACTAAAACAAGGACACGGTTAAAACGAGCAATTTCCACGTTAAGAATGTTTCATCATTCTAACTATATTTGAATTTTCACGGTTTTTACGAACTACAAAAACAGAATCTCGAGCAAAACATCTATTCATTTCAATGTGATTTTCAGCTAAAATAGAGCAGAATTAGGAAAGAAATCCATGTCTTTTCGAATATTGTTCTCTTTAAAGCAATAATATTTTTACATTGCAACTGTCTATTAAAATATAGTAATTTATCAGTTTTACCATATAGAATTTCAAACTACACGGAAATACCCCCCCCCACACACACACATACACACACACACATACAAGAAAATACTAACGAATGTCCCGAGGACTTGAAAGAATGAAAGAAAGAAGGCCGTTTCAAACACCGCCCCTTTCTAAGATTTAGAACTCATCCATGGAAAGGAAGGAGCATAGGAGAAAACCTTTAATTGTTCCTTTCTTTAAAAAACTACTTTTGGCCATATTAATAAGTGTTTTCACGACTGTTATTGTGCTGTTAAGATGAAAAGGATATGTGAAATCAACAGCTCGAAAACTGCAGTGACTATTGCAATGTTAGCCGAGTTTTTCCAGAAAAAAAATTATATTATGTTCATTTTAGAATTTAGCTAATCAGAGAAATTAATAGTTGTAATTAGCTCATTTATGAATGTGTTTTTAAGGTTTTTATTATATTCACGGATATTACGAGTGACGTTTTATATGAGGACTTTTATAATTCCCTTGCTTCTCGTATTAACCGAGTTTGACTATATAATCCTTATGGCAACACTCCTCCAGGGCGCAATTTTAGGAGCACCGACAAAACCAAAAATTTGCACTGAACTAGGTTTTAAAAAATATGATTTGTGACCCTTTACGCAAATCACTTTGTGCCTCACGGAGACGATCTTTTTTCTATGCTAAAAATAACGAAATGTTCGTATTTCGACACAATCCTTTTAGAGCATCCCGGTGGACCAGAATTACTGCACCTACAAAATTTTCGAAACATTTTAAAGATGTGTTTAAAAAAAATAAAATCTTAGAAATTTTCGAAAAAAAGTAAAGCGGAAATGCATGGTGTTCCGGCGTAGCTTCGCTGTGCTTCGACTCATGTTTTCACTACTAAATATGCATATTTTTTCACGAAATTTTAAAGAGAGCTTGGATACAGTTATATTTAAAACCGATTAAAATTTCAGAGCGTTCAGAAGATGAAAATTATTTTTTTTATTGTTATGTCAAAGGAGCCGACGCGAAAACAAAGAAAGAAACAAACAAACAAAAAGAAAACATATATATATATATATATATATATATATATATATATATATATATATATATATATTTTACAAGTGGATAACAATATTCTTTCACGAAAGTTTTACACAGACTGTAAAACCGTTCCATTTATAATCGATAAAAATTTTAAAGAGTTCGGATAATAAGAAAATAAAATTAAACTATGAAACGACCTTGTGAAAAAAAAAAAAACAATGACTTTCTACGAGCGCTTTTATCAATAAATATCAATATTTTTTCGTAAATTTTTATTTAAATATACAATTTCATACGAAATCGGGTTAAAGATATAAAATCATACAAACTTTTGAGGTTTCTTTAATTTTATTTTCACGGGCATGGCCAACGCCCACCGGAAGGGTCAGCTAATAAATAAATAAAACAAAACAATTGTATAACCCCCTTTTATTCCTATCTTAAAAATACCTACTCACAATATCAGGTATTAAAAAATGTATACGTTTTCAAAATCGAAAATAACTAAATGAGATGGAAATTTTCTTCAAAAACTACAAATACAAAAAAATATATATACAATTTTATTAATATCATTTTTCATTTTTTTCTAATCTTCTGTTTTATTAATATGAGTTTCTTTCAGCTAAAAACGTAAGACAAAAATGTAATGCAATTTTACTTTGGCAATTTATTATTTTGAGAAAAATGTCGTAAATTGTTCAACCATTAAATTATTTTCCATGCTTCTAGAAAGACATTCTAAGCTGACGTCGGTATATTTACGCGTGATAGATTTAGAATGTCATACGTTTATTTCAGAAATATTTTAAAAAGTTATTTATGAGAGTTGGCCTGAGTATTTTTTTTAAATAATAGATCCATTTTTTTTTTCACATTCTTGAAAGAATATATTTTTGTAGAACAAGGATTTTGTATGTAAGTGGCTTTGGAAAGCATTACAAAAACTAGATTTCTTCAAATTAATGATTTTTGATATCTCTCATCATGTATATTTTTCAAAATATTTAATTAATAGATTAAATTTTTCTGTTTTTATACTTTGTTGTTAATGTAATAAGATAATATTAAAATATGAGGGATTTATTTTAGAAGTCTGTTGAAAAGTTGTGCATGAGAGATGTGATTTGGATACTTTTTTAAAATAAAAGGTTCTTTTATTTTATTTAACATATCGCAGGTAAAATATTCAACATTCCTGCAGTCACATGTAATTTTATTTTCCGATTTTTCTGCTAAAGTTATATAGACCAATATTTTATATAGCGGAAATAATTTCAATTTTTGTTCAATACATAGTTTTACGTAATTAAAATCGTATAATTTAGAGAAAATGCAAGTTTTTATCTTTTTTAGTTGGATAAATTTTTGAAAGATGTGATCGAGATAATCACGAGGATATCCAACTTCATCGAGCCTAACTTTGTACACAGTAATCTTCTTGTATTTATATAAAATACGGTAACTTTGATGCGGAAAACTGTTGAATCAAATAAAGGTTTTTTTCAGCCAAAAAAAAATAACCTTACTATGGTTCTTCAATTCACAAAATCAAGGTTTGAGCAATTTTCATTCATATTTTGTTTCAATGTAGTACAAAATTTTTATCAGTGTACAATGTACACAGATAAAAATTTTGTGTTTTAAGGTTTCTTTTTCAATAAACACTGTACATTGTGTCAATTTTTGCGTTCGGATTTATTTTTCTGGTTCTGTTCCTTTTTTGGAGCTTCTAAATATTTTACACAACAAAGCCCATGAGATTTTCGAATTTGTGATAAACATTGGTGACATCATTTTACAAATAATCAGCATGATACTCGGGACAACGAGACAATAAAGATGGAATATTTTGATCATTTTCGATGTAGTTAGTATTAGGCTCCTGACAAGAGACAAGTTCAAATGAATAATTCAGATTTAAACCATCAGCACTTTAAAACTCAGAAATCGAACTTCGATATCGAAGCTTTCTTTTACCCCACATCAATTACTCTTTCTTCAAACCCATGTGAATTGCCAAATAATAGATGTTTTAACATTTTTCCCGGTGTTTGGCGATAGTGTGAATTCAGGCTTATACACAAGAGAATAACAAATATTTCTTAATGTTTTTCTTTCGATTTTGTTGTCGTTGCACATTCTTCTTTGTTGAGTGAATTTAGTGTTAGTAATGCGGAAGCGGGGCTTGTTCGTCAATTTCAATTTCAGTAATTTATCCTATTGTGTTTCCAAACAATATTGTATTATTTAAAATAATGAAATGGAACTAAACACAGAAAAATGTAGTATGTTGTGGCCATCACAAACATTTCTTCTGTGTATATCAAATCATCTGCAACGAAAATTAAATGTCAATCTATCCGTTCTTGAAATATAGCTTTCGCGGATATCGTGAAAAACAGAGCATAGCACTAACACCTGTTGGATGGTATAGACACAAACCTACTAAGGATCGGCTTATAAAAAGGTCTAACAGAATATGAAATTTGGTAAAAATCGTGCATTAGCTAATAAGCTATAGCTTTCGCAGAAATCGCGATAAACACAGCGTAGTAGCAGCATCAGTTGGACAAGTTACACCAACGCATCTATTTATGTCAAAAAAGTAACAGAATATGAAGTTTGATGAAATTCCGTGTATTATTTCCCGAGATATAGCAATCTCAGAAATCGTGAAGAATTCGGCATAGCAGCGTTAGGCGATTTACACCAAAGTCTAATAAGCACCAATTTATGTAAACGCCTAAAATAATATAAAGTTTGATGAAATTTCGTGCATTAGTTCTTGAGATAGAGTTATCGCGGAAATCTCGAACAATGAAGCAAAGCAACGCCACCTGTTGGACGATTTACACCAAAACCTAATCAGCACCGATTTATGTCAAGGTCTAACTGAATCTCAAGTTTATTAAATTCCATGCTTTAATTCTTGACACCCATAAAATTTGTGTAACATTATAGGCAGACAGACACGCAGACTCACGGACAAACATTTTCTAAAAACAGTCAAATCGTGTTCAGAACATTCTAAAACGTATAAATACGTCGAATACCGAAAATCGAATTTTTTCACCAATCCAATACATTCTTCTTGTAAAGATAGAAGAAAGTGAAATTTGAACTTTAAAATACGTGGCTGCCAAGTGCTGGTGAAAAGTGTCCTCTTCAAGAAAAGTGAAACTTTAGATTCCCACACAATTGCCTAGATCGTTGGAAATGATTTGCTTACAGCAAATTACAAAATATAGCATTCAATAAATTTTGTGTTTGTTTGCACCAGACACTGAAAAAAACTTGTAAAAACGCCTTTCAGCAATTACAAGGATGCTAACATTGTAACATTGAACGATCATGGAACTACTATACTGTATATATTAAAAACTTGTATATTGTACCATAAAAATGTGGTACTAATAATTAGAACAGTTATTTTATATCGCCAAAATGAAAGCTGAACTCATACATTTTCAAATGGACACTGCTGCTTGCAAAACAAGTGTATAAGTGTGATCGAAGATCTCTCAAAGAATTTCGTTTAATATTCCTTTCAAAACACCTTTTCTTTTAATTAATCAATCCAAATCATTAATTTCTAATTATCCTTATTATTTATCCACTTTATCAGTAAGAACGTAGATGGCAGCAGCATTATATTTAATAATAAAATGATAACAAGAGGAAGCTATTTTTAAATCAAAATATTCAAGAACTGCTTTGCAGACAATTGCAACAGCATATGTTTGTATACCTGAAAAGCATATTTAATTATTTTATTTAATTTTACCTAAGAAAAAAAACTTAAAATGGGAAATAAAAATGAAAAAAAACAAAATAAATAAAAATAAAAAAAAAACACGAAAGTTATTTTAATTAAATCCATCGGACGAAATTCAAAAATAGAAAACTCCAACTTCCGTCATCCAGAATAGAACCCAGAACCATTGGTTTATGAGGACATTGCTCTACCACGGAACCATCTAGCCTTCGCGAAAAGATGTAAATTTAAGATTATGTTTTAAGATCTAAGAAAATCGCAGAAATGGCTGAATGTCATGAAATTAATTCATTTATTTAAAATAATATAAGACTGTTTCAAAATTGTATGATTTGTCTTGTAGCAGGAGGTATTCAGCTATAATTATGCGAAATTTTAAGACTCTAACTTGTACAGTTTCCAAGTACGAACTCTGAAATGGACATACAGATATAGAGACAGAGGTATGAGACGAAATAGGGTTTCATCAGATGAACGAATCCCCAAAAATCGAAGAATATTTCCAGAAAATGTATATTTAAGACTTCGATCCTGTGTCACAGGAATGCATCCGACAAAAGTCTTTCCAAAATAACCTAAAGTCTCGTATGCATAACATCAGTCAACTTTGGATCCGGAACAGCCAATCTTTATTGTTTCCAGATTTATTTGTTTGATAAACAATACCATTGTAAGAAGTCCGAAATATATAAAACCATAATATATAAAACTATACAGTATTTCCTTTTTTACGTGTTTGACGAGAACTTCTGATTCTCGTAGTAAATATCTAGTATTCTCGGGTAACTCGGAAAAGGTTATATATTATTTTCCTAAGCTGTTTTAAATTTCGTAAAATTTTTGGAAACATTTGTCTTTTTTTTCCCTTTTAATATTTAACCATGATTTCATGTGTAAATATAATTTTGTGTTCGTACTTGTCATATATTTGTTCTCCCCATTTTTACAATGAATCAACACTCATGGAATTCACTATACGATTCTTCATGATATATGTACATATAATTCACTCGTATTTAATGTTTCATATTTTTTTAGTTCTATCAGTTTACAATAACGTTTGCAATATAAGTTATCTATATGTTATCAAAATCTACCAGTTCTTTGTAAAATATTTTAATAAAGTAAGACCCCTTAAAAATAGCAATAGAAACCAGAACAATGGTGTTGAAAAATAATTTACGTTTTTCGTTTATTTTTCATAAAATCTAGTTGACAAAAATCTAAACAACTGTTTTCATTTTATTACAAAATAAATTACACTTAAATAAGATAGAGAAAGTGAAAAAACATCTCAAGCAATGTTTACAGAGTTTGAAGCTATGTTTCCCAGTTTACATTGATAAAAATAAATTAGTAGAAAAAAAAAATTCCTGTTTATATATGATGATAAATGACACAAGTTAAAATCATTGTTTCCAAGTCTTGAGCAATTAATCACTTTTTGGGGTATTATTAAAGAAATGTAATGATTGGTCAGATATTTTTCCGCTCATCGTCCACGTTAAATATCAAGCACATAAAAAACGAACATTTGTCTTCATCACTTTTGACAAATAGAGCATATAATTAATAAGATTAGTAACTTCTGAAAATGGAAAAAAATAACAAACAATTGTTTAACTGAGACGTTTAGACTTTTTGAGGTTTAAAATTTTTTAATATAGATTTTTAAATGACAAATTAAAAGAAATTCCATTCTTTTCGTTTTGATAATCTTTTTAAAAATAAAATACAAAAAAGTATGTGATTTATTAAGCATAAGACACATGATTAATTTTAGCACAACTATTCCAATTGGTAAATACGAGGGAAAGTCATTAAGTAAGTCACAAAAGATAATTAAATAACAACTTACAATGATATTCACTTCAAAACTATTTTTATTTCTCAACATATTCTCCAACTCTATTTATGCACTTATATCACTGTTTTATAAGTGCCCCAACACCAGCTGCATAACATTCTTTGCGTTGCTGCCTCAGCCACATTAGGACTTCAAGTTGAACACAGGAGACAATTCAAAAGTTTGGTTGGCAACTTCTTCAACATCCACCATAGAGCTTCGACATAGCCCCAAGCAATTTTCATCTGTTTAGTCCACTAAAAAACCATCTTGGAAGCAATATGATGTTCACAGATGATGAAAAGGTTCAACTTGAAGTCCTAATGGGGCTGAGACAGCAACACAAAGAATGTTATGGAGCTGGTGTTGGGTTACTGATAAAACGGTGATATAAGTGCATAAATGTTGGTGGAGAATATGTTTAGAAATAAAAATAGTTTTGAAGTGAATATCATTGTAAGTTATTATTTAATTATCTTTGTGACTTACTTAATGACTTTCCATCGCAAATAATACTAGTTGTAATGTCCCAATTGAGTTAAAAGTGGCCAGGCGAGGACTTGAACCAGGGGCTTTTGGCTTAAGGCAAAGCAATATTTAATGATTGTTAAAAACAATTATTTTTACATAAAAGTATCTTCGTGTTAAAATAAAAAGTTTATTCGTATTCTTTAATTTTGCATACATATACATCCTTAATAATCAGATTTGGAAAAAATATGTTACTTCCAAATTAATAAAATTTTTCACATAACAGATGGCATTATTCTTACAAGTTTCATTGAATCTTCCGTTTTCAGAACAAACATTATATTGTTCTCAAATTCATACAATTATTTGCATTTTGCACAAAAATTCGTGTCATTTTTAAAAGTTCTGTTTAATAATCAGCTTTGAAAACAAGAAATTGTGTGCTTTTATTTATAACATTTTAAATTTTATCGCATTGCACAAATTTTAAAGATCTGATATCTATTTAAAACAGTATTTCATTAATGTTTTCAATATAGTCTTTGTTGCCTTTAATAAATGCATAACATATTTATTGTATTAAATCTATCATTTCTTATATATATATATATATATATAAACACTTCCATAAATTCGTTAACATTATCATAAATATTTTCTTTTTTAACAATTTTAAATGATATTGTTGAATTATAAAAGTTCAATGGGCTTTTATTTTAAGGACGCAAAATCCGGCAAATAATGCTGACTTATTCGTAATTATACCCACATGTTAAATTTTATTGCTTACTCTGTGTTTCGAAAAAAAAACGCTTCTTTAAATATTTCTTATTTTAAATATCTGCAATTTATATCGTCAGACATCATATTGTTCTTAAAATAAAGCTAATCAGAATTTCAAGTTCGAGAATTTAAAAGCAGTGGAAACGTGCGAAACTTTCTCACTGAAATCTTTGAGATTGTATTCTGATATGTTTTTCATTATTTTTTTATAGCTGCAATTTTTAACCAAACGACGTGTTTTAAACTCATGTGAGTGCATTATGTCAAAAAAATGTTCCAAAACGTTTCGTATGATTCTCCTGTCATCGTTGTGTGTTTTGTATGTGCATAGAAAAAAGGCTGTTGACATCAGAAATAATATACCGGGTGAACCAAAAGTTCGTTAAAACTTTAAAAATTCATAAAAAAGGAAGACATTATGATAAAGTGCGGTTTGCAAAAAAAGACTCACAAGGTAGTCGGATATTTTTTTAGCAGGAAGAAAAATTAGTTAAAAAAGTCACCTGTAGATGACGCTAACATGCGAGAGATTCAGCAGAATTATGCAATAAAAGACAGGGATACACGAGGATTTCTGATTCGCTTTCAGAATGTTATCACTACCCGATCGAACGTTCTATCGAGATTCTATCTGTCGTGAGGTTTCAGCAATTCATTCCGACATGTTGCATTCAGCTGTAACGGACATTTGAGTCTCCTTAGTTGTGTCGTACAATGTTCTGGAGGTCATGTTGAACAATTGTTATTGCAAGAATAAATGGATGGAGCGTACTGGTGTCCTATTCCTTGTGTTTCGATTCGTCAGTGCCCTGACGTGTAACATTTTTAACAGTGACAATTTTAATTTTTTTTTGGTTAGAATAATGGTTTAGAATTTATTTATTTTGATAGAAGCAGTCATGTTTACTTTTATAAAAGTATTGGGTCATTCAATGTCACTCTTTATGAGCAGTAGCAAAATCACTAGAGATAATAGCGCTTCGTTTTCTTTAAAGCCGCATAACTTTCTGGATGACCCAACATCTTGTGTATTATAACAAGAAGAATTTTTAGTATATTTATAACTTTCACAAGCTAATTTGAATAATTACCTTATAAACAATTATATTATTTTTCAGAGTACAAAATTATTAATCTTGAATAATTAGGTTTTCTTTCAAGCAAAATAAAAAAGAACTCTATAATTCTATCACGTTTTAGGTGGCGTTAAATAGGTTTAAGACTAGAATGAATTTTATGGTTGAATGTGTAATTAAATGTAGAATACATTCATTAATATTCATGTTAACTTCTCTAATTGTGAGGATTATTGGGCGAACGCTATTTTGTGCTTCTTTCATTGTCTTAATATCATTAGTTCAATACAGCATTCATTAGAATTTAAGAAATTAAGAAATTTCAAGAATGGATGGTTCTCTATGATGCAACTTTTTCTAACAAATAATTCAGAGGTTGCTACAGTTACTGTTATGGGAATCAACTCTTTTAAATTAATTTAGTCGTTTTTTAATTAAAGAAGAGTGAAATGCATTCCTATAATTAGAATTTTTAATAACAAGAGAGATAGTCTAATTTAGTCTTTGAAATATATTGCAGACTAGTATGATATATGTTTCTGCATAGAAAAAATAAAGAAATGAAACTTATTACCCTTGAGTTTATGATGTGATTAATCTCACACATTGCTGTAAAAAGAAAAAAAAATATGATGATTAATTTAAGGTTGAAATTAATTTTATGGTGGAAAATTTATTTAATGTAAGATGCTTTAATTTATATTCTTGCGATAGTTATTATATATATATATATATATATATATATATATATATATGTGTGTGTGTGTGTGTGTGTGTGTGTGTGTGTGTGTGTGTGTGTGTGTAAATGAAAAGATAAAATTAAACCCTATTTTAAAATTCAAAATTAAATTTAAAGTTCAAAATTTAAAATTCAAAATTCCCAGATTGTTTTTCTAACTTTTAAATCTAATGATTAAATCTGAATTGTCCCTGTTAAGTTTATTTACAGCATAGGACTAATTAATTCCATATTCAAAAATTGAACTTACTTTAAGATTAAAACTGCTGACATTTGTGCAATTGTCCTTTCTTGCGGTTAGATATGCATGAGCTATTATTATCCGGGATGCTCTGCAAGATCTAGTCCAGACATCATTCAAGAGCTAATTGACAAACTAAAGTAAATTGCCCTCCCAGTTTGACACCTTCGCCCTCTCCTGGAAAATATCCGAAATGCTTCACAAAACTGACCTGCATCCCACCAGGAGAAGAGATTTTACAGATTTGAGAGGCCTGTAAAACCTGCGATTATGTAAGTCTCTAAAAATTTATGAAGATGGCTCGCGGAGCCTCCGATCGAACGCGCGAAGATGACTGTACGACGGAATACGGAATACTTCCATAAAAGAGTTCGGTCCAGAAAGAGGTTCCCGAGTTCAACTTATTCGTTTCAAATTCTCCCCAAATATTCATTATATATATTATATATGTATATATATATTCACTTTATAGCATTCACGAAAATTTTGGAAATTCAGATAAGTTAGAATTTTTTTATAGTTGATTAAAGGTTAATCATCAATTACTTATTGTATCCTTTCCCTATATGTGGACTAAATTAATGCTATGTTATCTTAAACAACGCAGTCTAAGCGATTGTATATTTTAGAGCCTACGATTGTATATTTTAA
This sequence comes from Maratus michaelseni, assembly GCA_963931845.1. Classification (NCBI taxonomy): domain Eukaryota; kingdom Metazoa; phylum Arthropoda; class Arachnida; order Araneae; family Salticidae; genus Maratus; species Maratus michaelseni. The sequence continues at coordinate 195,740,825 of OZ007594.1, forward strand.
GAGCCACGCGGAAACACTCGCACGCTAATATTAAACCAATGTCAGCGTTCTTTTCAAATTTTCCGTTTGCATTTCAATATTTTCAAACGATGTTTTTTGCTTAGTGCATCTGAGATCTATATTTAACCAAGTACTTTCGAATTTTTTCAAGTTTGGTTGTATTTCTTTCCCTAAGGACACTTTCAATTTCGGAATTGGTTCAGAAGGTAAAGATATCCTCATAAAAAAACTGCAATCAAATTTTTTAAAGAAAATGAAAAAACACACACTGTTAGCTATGGACTTCAGATATCCTAAGCAAAAAAATCGTTTAAAAGTACTGAAATTCAAAAAAGCAATTTGAAGAGAACACTGCCAATGCTTTAGCATCAGTTTGCGTACGTCTTAGCGTGACTAGTGCAGTCTCTTAGGAGTCAGTTACATTGCCGATAAAGTAAAAAGAAAAAAAATCACTTCAATTAAAAATTGCCATGACATTTGTGTAATATAGCCTTTCGAAATCATCAGTATTCCGTTGTTCCGAAACAATACATTACCAAAAAGAATAGAATCTCGAACAAAGAAAAAGAATTCCGTGGATGCGTAGTAGAGCCTTGCATCCAGTCGATAGTCAGATTTTACGGAAATTTGGCCGTGCTCACTGTTGGGAACGATTTCAATTGTTTTGTGTTCGTGGCGGTTTGATGTTAGGTTTTAACACTTGTGAGTCCGGTTCGTTATTGTTTAAGAATATTGTTCAGAATATTGTTTCAGATGAAAAACTGCATATTTGAATAATATAAAACTGTATATACATGTTTATTTTTCTACATAAATTATAACACTGATATGGAAAATATAATTAGATACTATTTTTCTATAACTGCATTATAATTTGGATTCACTTCCTTTCATTTCTGGTGTCAGCTTGTGTTCGAGTTGAAGTATGTTGCGTTTAAAATCGATTTTTTTTTCTTTTGTCCAGTTTAGTTAGGATTTAGAGTTGATGTCAAATGGAATATTTGGGTTTCTATCACATATAACCCAACCCATACAAGTATCTACATACGTCGGACCAATGGCCAAAGATAATTTTTTCCTTTATTTCGCATCAAGAATATGCTAGCATTAAATAGTATTTTGAATTCGATTCCTTCTAGTGACGTTCTAACTAAAATACCGTAGGTAAATAGGTTTAGGTAATTGTATAAAGGAAAAAATGGTTAATGCTCGTATACTGTCTTCTTTTTAATATACATGTTTGTTTAAAATAGTCAATTTATACCAAAATTAACTATAACATAGCTAAAAGAATTTAAAAGTGTAATCTTTATATAAATTTGCACAAAAGTGTTACTATTTTAACCCTTTAACGGATAAAGCACTTCAATTGCTAAGATGTTGAAATAAATGATTGACACCTGAAATAATGAACAAATTTATTTTTATGTAAGAAAAAAGCGATATTTCACATATATAATAAATGAAAAACATTTCTATTTAAATTCTGCTGTCATTGTTGAGTTTCGTAATTAAAGTTTTGTGGTTTCGTGGGGAAACCAATGAACGTTAAAGGGTTAAACTTAAAGTGTCCTGTTTCTCATCTATCATGAAAAATTAATAGAATTTAACACGTTCGCTGCCAAGCTAAAAAGACCGGAATTTTCATTTTATTTAGAAAGTTCAAATTCACACCAGATAATACTAATAGCAATATTTACTTTGTTTTATTACAGACATTTCGTGATTACATGAAATAAAAAAATTTCTTTTGAAATTTCCGGTGCGAATAACTAATTTTAGATTGAAGAAACGTAGATAGCATTGCGAGTATACTCGTAGTTGGCAGCGAACGTGTTAACTAGAATAAATGCTGGAAATAAATCATACTTTAAATATAATGGACATACAAAAAGAACTGGCAAATTTTGAGTTTTCTTACATACATCACCGTTAAATCTTTAATTTTTTAAATAAATGTTTCAGTAGTTTGACTGAATGAACTATGAGTAACAGTTCCAGAAGTATAATTTTTGAAGACAACTACTGTAAGTTAAATGCTGTAATTTATCGTAGAAGTTAAGTAGAAAATTAAAAGTACTAAAATCATACTTAGTACTTTGTCAATGATATCCATTTTATTCCTGTTGTTATGTTTTATTGCTTACAAGAAAAATCTTAGAATACATAAAAAGACAATTTACACAAACAACACACAAAACACATACGCATGTCCGAGACAAAATCAGCTAATAAGGCAATAGAATGCATTTAAAGTTTCTAGTGGTTATCATTAAATCTCTATGTGTGTTGGTTATCAACAAATCTCCAGATTGTTCTTTAGTTACATCGTTCTGGATCGTTACACGTACTCTTGTATAAATTATCCATATCCATGACTATGGAGTGTGAAAAATGAGGTGTTTCATGTATCTCCAAAATATAAATCCAGAGGGGTTAGATCAGGAGAGCTATTGAGGGGTCATGTTATGGAACCATCTCGGCCAATCTAACATTAAGGGAGGTAAATACCAAAGTTATCTGTTAAGTGTTCGGCATAATGTGTATCAGAAACGCTAGCATCAAAATTTTAGATACTCATCTTTCATTTATGGCAAACAGCATTTTCATTCATGCAAAATAGAGATGAGACGCGCTATACCTGAGTTCGTTCCCGAAACGAGCTCGGGCTCGATTTTTAAGTCAGTCTTCTGGCTTGGGAGAAAAAAAAAGAACTTGTCAGATACTATTTGATAAAAAAGAATGAAGTCTAAACGCGTTTTTCAATCCTCTAAAAATCAGTTTGAATGGGAATCCAGTTGTTATTGATGGAATACAATGGTATAGAATATAATATATGATAGAATATAAAGAGAAATATTCTATCTGATTCTAAAACCTTGGGACAGTCAGTGTTAGTAATATAAAGAAACCCGGGATATCTCTTTTTCATCCTCTCTTTCTGTTTCAAGTTCTTTTTCAGAATCTATGGAAAACAGACCTCGTGTCTTTCTGCTATAGTTGTACTATGATATTTCAAAAGAATAAGAGTTGTAACTCTTGTAGATTCCTGTTTGTGGTTGGATATAATTTTAAAAATTTCTATTTTAAACAGATTTTCAGGGGCATGAAAATCACAAAACATTGTCATAAGGGAATATTTAGGATTGATACTTATTTCTATGTAAGAAAATATTTTTAAATAAGACTTTTAATCTAAAAACAATTTTTAAATGTTATTAACAATTTATTACTGCCTACTTTCGAAATCAAGCTCGTGCGAACTCGGGCTCTGATGACACAAAAATTTTCAGGTTCAGGCGGGCTCAGATGTCGAATCGTCCGGTTCAGGCGGGTTCGGACTCCGAAAAAAAGAGCCCGAACTCCTTTCTAATACATACTTATCACTGTTTTCTAAGCATACATAAAACAACATTATTCCAATGCGATTTTCGAGTGTTTGTAATCTAGATGAATTGATGCTTTATATGCATCGATTTCAGCCTCTTATGAATGGTTATGCAGTGTTTATATATTGAGTATCGGCGAACTAATCTTGCTAACAATGCATACTAAAGCATCATTAAACTAGGATGTAATCAGCCGTTTGTCTAAAACTCACATTGTATCAAGCTTGTCTATCCAGTAATCATGAAACTCCATAAATATAGATGTTACTTGTAAATATACATTACTGGTCCATTTCGTAAAATCTGCTCACTTCAATTTTTATTCATCAAACTTTCTTTGCAAAGGTGTATTTATAAACTATAATGTGTTCGTAATTGCATTTGTATAGTTAACTTACAAAAAAATAAAACAAATTAAAATATAATTATTTTATTAATCACGATATTATATATTTTTTCTTCGAATTGTACAGACAATACAATATAAATCATTATTGGTAAACTTTGCATAATTGTATATAATAAAAACTAAGATATTTTGTTAATCTAATATAATTCAAATAATCATAGTTGCATGATTTAAGACCCTTCATCCGTAAAATCTCAAATTCTCCTCACTTATGTTAAACCAATGAGCGCACTGAGAAAAATGACACTTTCAAATCTGAGTAAATCAATGTTTTCATTTTGTTTCAAATATGACGACTGGATGCTTTCAATTCTGAAATACGAGAAATACTCAGAATATTGAAACATGAACATAATGAAAGCTGTTCACATAGAGGTCAGTTCATACTCATTTTTGAAACATGGACATACTCAAAAATGATAAAAATCAGTTCAAACTCATTTTTGAAACATGGCAATACTAAAAAATGAGCACATAGAGGTCAGTTCATACTCATTTTTGAAACATGGACATTCTCAAAAATGATTAGAATCAGTTCAAACTCATTTTTGAAACATAGCAATACTCAAAAATGAGCACATAGAATTCAGTTCGTACTCATTTGAATGAAATGCAATATTTCCATTTTTCAAGAGAAAAATAATTGTGGCGTTAATGGGTTAAAATGTTTAAAAAAAATGTAGTCAGTTAAATTTCAATATCCAGGAAGCGCTTTTATATACGGATAACAATCGAATTGAAAATGTGTATAATTCATATCTCATCTTCCTCTCATAAATAAGGTTGTACAATCTTAACCACCATCTCAAATTGACCATATCTATTTGAAATCCCGTTAAAAATTTCCAATTTTCAAGAGAAAAATAATTGTGGCGTTAATGGGTTAAAATGTTTAAAAAAAATGTAGTCAGTTAAATTTCAATATCCAGGAAGCGCTTTTATATACGGATAACAATCGAATTGAAAATGTGTATAATTCATATCTCATCTTCCTCTCATAAATAAGGTTGTACAATCTTAACCACCATCTCAAATTGACCATATCTATTTGAAATCCCGTTAAAAATTTCCAATTTTCTCAGCAATAAATTAATAAATCCTATAAAAATATAAACATGCGTCCAAATCATTCGATGACTTGCATTTAAAATAATCCACTCACGTGGTCTGGATGGCCAAGTGGATAAGACATGCACTTGTAACTAGTAGGACGCGGGTTCGATGCTGGCTCTGGCTAAAATCGTAAATTTAGTTTATCGTCCCATAATCGTAAGTAGCACCAGAGCTTTTTTACTGTTGTTTCAAACATGTACAAACTCAAATATGAGCACATGATGTTTTATTCTTGAGTGTGTGCATGTTTTCAGAAATGAGTATATACATATTCCAAACTTGAGTAATTTTAATTCAAAGCCATTTTGTCTATGCGACATACTCAGATTTGAGTATTTTTTTCTCAGTTTTGAAAATGTCAGAGTGCACTTGATGCATTTATATTCATAAACTACAATGTTTACTTTCTTCTATCTTTACAAAAAGAAAGTATTGGATGCATGAAAATTTTCGACTTTCGGTTTTCGACGGATTTATACGTTTTACAAAGTCCTGAACGCGATTTGACTGTTTTTAGAAAATGTCTGTCTATTTAGCAGAAAGTGTCCGTGTATCTGTGTGTTTAACTGTCTGTATGTGACAAACATTTTGTGGGCGCTCTATCTGAAGAACTAATGCACGGAATTTAATAAAACTTTAGATTCAATTAGACCTTGATATAAGTTGTTGCGGATTAGTTTTTGGTGTAAATTGCCCAACATGTGGCGTTGCTATGCTGCATTTTTCATGATTTTCAAGATATCTATATCTCAAGTACTAATTTACGGATTTTCATCAAACTCCAGATTCCGTTAGACGTTGACACAAGTTGTTGCTTAGTAAGTTTTGATTCAAATCTCTCAACAGGTGACGCTTCTATGATTCATTTTTCAGGATTTACACGATTTTAGTGATAGTCCCATCTCAAGAACTAATGCATGGAGTTTAATAAAACTTTAGATTCCGTTAGACATTGATATAGGTTGGTGCTGATTCTTTTTTAGTGTAAATAGCCCAACAGGTGGCGTGCTATGGGCGCATTATTCACGATTTTCAAGATAGCTATACCTCAATAAATAATGCATGGATTTGCATCAAACCTAACTCCACTTAGACGTTGACATAAGTTATTGCTGATTAGGTTTTGGTGTAAATAGCCCTACAGGTGGCGCTTCTATATGATAAAATTTGTTGAAAATTTAGTAATTTGTGGTTTTTGCTTCTTGTTACAAAAATGTTTGTTATAATGTGTTCTTCACGGCACACAGTAGAGTATTTGATGGAAAATCCTTGCCAAAAACTTCCAAAATTAAAATTTGCTCAACAATTGTAAAAATTATATTTTAAAATAGCTGACTAACTGCTGCGGTGATCTATGTCTATTTCGGGAACGTGAGTCATATCCGATGGCTCTTAGCCTCAGTTGAAGTGAAAGTTTCTTTGTGAGAAGAAGTGTTTTTTGTTAAATTTCAGCTTTATTATTATGTTCAGATGTATACTTTTACATGTGCATTTAAAGAGTTTATTTTTCATGTAATACAAAATAATTTAATTTAAAAATTGTATTTTTTAAGTCTTTTTAGACCTAATTTATTGCAATACATTTATTTAAATATATTAACTTTTATATTCAAAGCTTTTTAAAGCTGTGTGGGGTTTGTCGGACCATTTTTAAGTTACAATCGTATTGGTTATAGTCTTGAAGGCATTTTTTTAAAAATGTGTTCACATATTGTTGCCATTTTTAGATAGCAATGTTTTGGGGGAGACTGATATTATATTAAAAACACTAAAAAAACCAGTATCTCTATGCTAAAGAGACACAACTTTGCTAAATACTAAATGCAAGTATTATATATATTGGTTTATATAAATAATTAAAATTTTATGCATAGTAAAATTAACCACATTTAATTACACATTCTTTATAAATAAAACAAACCTGTCAACAATTACTTTCCTCTTATAAACAGCAAACAACTAAGTAAATGTTGTATTATATATTTATTTTTTTAAATAAATGCATACATTTATGTATATATAACATTAATTAAGAGTATTTATTAATAGTAAGTCAACAACAATGTTTTTAACTTTAAAACACATGAAAAGTAATTTTAGCCAGGATTTTGGCATAAATATCCCACTGTGTCTTCTTAGTCAGAAAAACCTTGTATAAATTTTGCAATTATCCAACTATGTTTATGGAGTATATTTAGAGTTCAGATGAACAAACAGACAATCAAAAGCATTAAATATGACTTACACTGAAAGTGTTAAATAAATGCAATAGAATTGTTTTGTAATTGAAAATCGTCAAATTCAAATGTATTTTCATATCAGTTTACCTATTAAGTCCTAACGGTACCATATGGTACCAGAATAGCAGACATCCATTTTGTTGTTTGTATACCAGTATTTTTTAAGAAAAATATTCTGTTTAACTAAAGACAGAAACTCCGTAATAAAAGGAGACTATTTTGAAAAATTGGTATGAAATGCAATTTTTGCATTTTAAAGATAAAAATAATTTCGGCCTTAATGGGTAAAAATCATCCATCCTTTACTTATCAGTATTAAGGCCGACTCGTTGTCAAATTTGGAAATTAAGTTAGTTGGAAGAGGCCTTATTAACAACGCACTTATCTCGCTTTGTGTAAAATTTTACAATGGCACGGGAAGTGGTGAAAAAAGAGACCATCAGCCTCCAAGCAGTGCTGAACTAGACGCTCCGTATTTCGGGATTTAATTGACATTACATGCAACGCTTTTTTTATGTCATCGCGTTTCACACAACGGAAGGAACATCTTTTCAAAAATTTAGTACTTTCTGATTTTGGTTTCCTATAATTTAACTTTATTTTATTGAGCTTAATATCAAAACACCCCGCATAAATTTTGTGTTTATGCCAACATATTTACGGAATTTAAAACGTGTATATGTACAGACAGAAGCATTAAAATTTATTTTATTGTAATGTAAAAAAAGTTAAACGGATGCTCCAGAAATATGTTACATTTGAAAATCATCAAATGCGAAAGTATTTTCAGATTAGTCAGTGTCACTCACCAAACACTTATTATTAATGTACAGAAAAGAACTTGCTGTCAAATTTGGAAATTGGATTAGATTGAAGAGAAGTCTTATATTAACTCTCCGGAATGAATACGATTCCCATTTTATAATTCGTCCGGATGGAATTCCTGGTATTTCAGAGAAGTGCCGGTAGGCGAGACTCTTTTATATTCCGGATAGTCATCGAGGTCATCAAATTGCAATAAACGCAGTTTTTGAATAGAATAGTAAATATAGGAAATGCGGAAACCGATGAGATCCTTTAACATGCTGTTTTATATTATTTTGTTCTGCCAGAAAAAAAAAAATCAAAGTTTACGAATTATTCAAAATCATAGGTCTACATTTTATTGCGTTATATATTCATTTTTATATTTTAAAACTTTTTTTATCTTTCGAATGATTACCGGTGTCATGAAATTCAACAAATGCTGGTTTTAATACATTAGCGAATAGAATAAGTTTGGAAAAGTTATGAAAATAGCGATTCTTTAATATGATGTTTTATGTTTATGTATTTTTACTAGAGTTTTTGTTTTAAAGTGTATGAATTAGTTCGAATATTTTGTCAGGTGTAAACTAAAATAAAGTATTCAAATTCAATTCAATGTCTTAGAAAAGGATTAAATAATTGTTTAAATTTTTATATAGCATTCTTTATTTCAATTTAAAAAAAAAAAAAACTTTTTACAAGTGAGCATGCATAGAGGTAAGAAAATTAATGACATTCTTTTAATATATAACAATATTTTAAACAAGACACAGTAGCAGTAACGAGTAATTAAACATTGTCAAATGCAAAAGTCATTTCATGTCAGTTAATGTCACCCATCTATCACTTATCATTATTAACTCAGAGAAGAGAACTTGCTGTCAAATTTAGAAATTGAATGAGATAGAAGAGACGTCTTATGAACAACAATATCTGGAATAAATAGGATTTCCACTTTATAATTCGCCCGGATGGAATTCCTGGAATTTCAGAGAAGTGCCGGATAGACCAGACTGTTTTATATTCCGGATGGTTATCGAGGTCATAAAATGCAATAAGCGCCTTTTTGAATAGAATAGTGAACAGAAACTGATGAGATGCTTTAATATGCTGTTTTACATTATTTTGTTCTGCCAGAAAGGAAAATCCAAAGTTTACGAATTAGTCAAAATCACAGGTCTACATTTTATTGCGTTATACACTCAATTTTATATTTTGTACTCTTTATCGCCCGAATGATTACCGATGGTGAGAATCAGTTAATGTCACATATCAGTTACTGATATACCAGTTAATGTCCCCCATCTATCACTTATTATTAACGCAGAGAAGAGAACTTGCTGTCAAATTTAGAAATTGAATTAGATAGAAGAGAGGTCTTATGAACATCAATATCTTCGAAAGAATATGATTTCCACTTTATAATTCGACCGGATAGAATTCCTGGAATTTCAGAGAAGTGCCGGATAGGCCAGACTGTTTTATATTCCGGATGGCTATCGAGGCAAAAAATGCAATAAGCGCCTTTTTGAATAGAATAGTGAACAGAAACTGATGAGATGCTTTAACATGCTGTTTTACATTATTTTGTTCTGCCAGAAAGAAAAATCCAAAGTTTACGAATTAGTCAAAATCACAGGTCTACATTTTATTGCGTTATACACTCAATTTTATATTTTGTACTCTTTATCGCCCGAATGATTACCGATGGTGAGAATCAGTTAATGTCACATATCAGTTAATGATATACCAGTTAATGTCACCCATCTATCACTTATTATTAACGCAGAGAAGAGAACCTGCTGTCAAATTTAGAAATTGAATTAGATAGAAGAGAGGTCTTATGAACATCAATATCTTCGAAAGAATATGATTTCCACTTTATAATTCGACCGGATGGAATTCCTGGAATTTCAGAGAAGTGCCGGATAGGCCAGACTGTTTTATATTCCGGATGGTTATCGAGGCAAAAAATGCAATAAACGCATTTTTGAATAGAATAGTGAACAGAAACAGATGAGATGCTTTAATATGCTGTTTTACATTATTTTGTTCTGCCAGAAAGAAAAATCCAAAGTTTACAAATTAGTCAAAATCACAGGTCTACATTTTATTGCGTTATACACTCAGTTTTATATTTTTAACTGTTTATCGCCCGAATGATTACCCGGCAGGGGGGGGGGGGTGAGAGAACCTGCTATCAAATTTTGAAATTGAATTAGAAGAGACATCTTATAAATAATAATATATCCGAAATGGATGCGATTACTTTATAAATAGTCCGGATGGAATTACAGGAATTTCTGAGACGTGCTGGATAGGCGAGATTCTTTAATATCCCGGATGATCGTGTGGGTTATGAAATGCAATAAACGTCTGTGTGAATAGAACTCTGTATAAAGTGTGTTTAGGAAGGGAATGAAAATTACACTTTATATTCTTTAATGTAATCGTTTTTCTGATAAAAGAATTCGGGGGATTATGAGAAATGAGTTATATGAGAAGTACCTACACTGCTAAAAATTGGCAGCAAGCTGTCCGGTCATTCGACCGCGTTTTTATAGAAAATAATTACATAACCGTAATTTAAGCTTAACACTATTTTGACCATAATATGGGCAATAATATGGTCAGAATAGTGTTAAATTACGGTTATGTAATCGCTTTTTATAAAAATGGTTGAATGACTGGACAATTTGTAAATTTTTAAGAGTGTGCAAATTTTTAACAGTGTAGTTCGTAAAACAATTGATTTCTTAGAATTATTTAACTCTTAGAATTAAAGTGGTTCTACATCTTCTTTTTCCTTCAAAATATTTTTAATTGATTGCAGACTCGAACAAAGGGGATATGATATAGACATTTTCAGGGATTATGAAATGTAATAACTGGTCTGACTAAATGGAATTGTGAATAAAGTAAATATAGGAAGGTATGTTAATTATCCTTTATATCAGGGGGCGCCAAACCAGTGATCCGTAAGAAAATATTTGGTGGTCCACAGAAAAACTCGAATATTATTTGCATTTTTCAAGTTTTATTAATAAAGAAGCAAATATAATGTTCTAAGTAATTATATTTATGCCATTTAAGATGTTTAATTTTGAAATTTTAAATTATACCAAGCAATGATAATTATATTAGTATACATAATTTGTGATTTCTTTGCAAAACGGGTTATTTTTTTATTTATTTTTTATATCAATATATATTTTTTGGTTCTGTTTAAAATTTAAATAACCGTTGCTGAGTGACAATTTTGATTCAATTTTCAACAACATACCTGTCGGAAAAGTTATTTTCATCTGTTACGCACTCAAAACTCAGTTCCAAATTAGGCTTGAAATAAAAACGACTTTCTGGCTTACAGTAGGTCATCGAACAAAAAACAACAACAACAAAAAAAAATAACTATGAACTTATTTCAAACATGCAAGAACAAATTATCACACTGCAAGTGTGCGACGCTTAAATAAGCTTCAATTATTTTGTAATAATTAAACTAACTTTAATAATTTTGTCGAAATTAAAAAAAAAAATCTCTAAAAATTTCTGTTACGGTTAACTAACTATTTACGATTTTCTTATAATTAAACAAGCATTTATAATTTTGTTACGTAAATAAGTACTAATATGTAACACGAAAGTGGTCAACATTTACTTAAAAGGTGACTTTTAAATATGAAAAATATATGTTAAAAGATTCTAAAATCGCCCGAGTACTTTCTGTTCCCACCGCAACTAAGACTCCTAAAAGGGGGAGCTAGCGGATATCCATCTTGTTGCCCAAAATAACCGCCATATTGTAACCCAGCTCAGCATTAAGAAACCGCCCGAGCCATTGACTAGAAATATAAATAGACAGCGGACCAGCAACCCTTTCTTGAAGAAAATATGTCCTTCCCCACCAGCAGGTGTGGTGGGGAATATTATGCCAAACAGGCTTCTTTTATTACGACCTGTTTCTTTTATTACGAGAACGGAAACAGAAAGTTGCCAAGAAAGGGATTACCGCCAGAAAGCGGCACCCTTTCGCCTTTTTTTGGCGATGAAAGGTGAAAGATATTTTCTTCAAGTCTGTCGGAAGAAAAGAAAGGAGTCCGCTGTCCATTTATATTACTAGTCAATGGCCCTAGCAGGTGTTTGCCGTCCCTGTCACTGTCACTCGCCGTCCACAACCACGGTAAGTTAACCGGTTTTAGCTTGGCTTTTGGTCCGTTGGATTATTAAATGGCAGTATTATTCAGTCTGTAGTATAGGAGCTCTAACCGCAACCATTCTCAGACAGAAAAAATTCTTTCAAGGAAACTCTGAGGTTGGTTGTGGTGCCAACCGAAAGTATTCGGACGATTTTAACATATTTTAACATCTATTTATATATATATATAAATGTCACCTTTCAAGTAAATGTTGAGCTCTTTTAAGTTCATATTAGTATTTAATGAATAACGCAAGGTGAATATTTGCATTTCGCCCTATGATTTTAATTTTTAATAAATAGGTACATTACATATTAATAAAATTATCATTATAAAAGGATCGTAAATAAAGAAAATTATTACTAATGACCAATGATAAAGGGATCTTTATTGTACAAATATATTTGTGATTTTAGAAAATCATATTAGTGGTCCTGGGGTCTAAAATTTTGCTTTAAGTAGTTCATGAGGTTCTAAAGGTTGGCGACCTCTGCTGTATATGCTTTAATGGTAGTTTTTCGGCCAGAATAATTTAAGAATTTGTGAAATGTCAGAAATAGCTTTGAAATATAGTGGGCTCCCGTTATATTTTCGCCTCATTCAATTATGTCGCTCGTTTTTTTTCAAGGAACAAATTATGTTCTATTTTATCGCACTCTTTCATAACTTTATATATGAGTCGATTACAATAAGTGTAACACTATCATTTCTTTCTTTCGTAAATCAATAGATTTTGTTTTCCTTTCATGTCTTTTTTTAATACAGTATATAGTCTATCGTGGGGAAATTTGAGTTCCAGTATTTCGTAAGGTTGTAAACTAAACAGAATTTTCCGAAGTCAGTTCAATATTTTAGAAAACAATTAATTGTTAACTTTTTATGATATGTTCTGTGTAAATTAAAACCATCTTACTGTCCAGCAAAAGGGCAAAAACGTAATGTTGTTTTCTCTGTATTTTATTTTAAATGCTAAAAAAAAGGTGGTTATTCAAAAATTATATAAAAATCTTAATTACATATATGAATGTAATCCTTGAGAGTATCAATCATTACTCAATGTATTAAAACTGCTTTATATCAGTATAATTATATTAATTTAAATAATGCTTGTATTGCAGTGGAACGTGGAGTTTAGTGAAGTATTAACACGGGCTTGTCAGTGAGAGAGTTAAAAATCTTATAGTGCGCTTGCGTAGTGGAAGGGATAAATAAATGTTTTAATTTACGGTTTTAAGGTGTGGGAATATTTTAACAAAATGCAAAAGTAGAATAGAGCGTCAAAACTGTCAAATGCAGTATGCTTTTCATATCGTTTCATGTCATTGATCGCACGTCATTACTTATGGAAAAGATACGAGTAATTATCACAATAGGAAATTGAATTAGATAGAAGTTGGAGCTCACGGACAACAATATCCGAAAGGAACAGAACTCCCAAATTTATAAATCGTCCGAATGGAATTCCAGGAATTTCCAAGACGTGCTTGATAGGCGAGACTCTTTTAGATTCCGGATGGTCAGCGGGGTCGAGAAATGCAATAACAGATCTGTTTGAACAGAACTGTGAATAAAGTAAATATAGGAAGAAACGAAAATGTCTTTTTAATAAGTTTTCCTATTTTTGTGTGTATGATGGAAGAACTTATGGGATTATGATGTCAGAAATAGCATTATAAATTTATAATAGCGAGCAAAGAAAAAAAAAAAGACAAACTTGTAAATAAACATAACTTTGTTAGGAAAACCTTTATTGTAACAAAGCTTACATTATTTTGTTTCAAAATCTCTAATTTAGAAAATATATGTTCTTTTTTTTTATCATTTCGGTAAACACATTCTTGTATGTAATCTTTAGAAATCCAAAATATATGCTGCTTAATATGTCACATAAACGTTTACCTGAGTGTCAAGTAGTCAATTAGTGATTTACTTAAGAGTTATATGGGGGGGGGGATATAAATTTACTTCTATTTAAAATTCATACTCAAAACTGATTACCTCCACACGGTGTAGGACTGAGATGATTTTCATACATACGTATGCCGAAGCGTTCATAAAGCATGGTAGAAGGGTATCTGAGAAACACACAATTATACAAATTGATGACATGACGCAATTATTTAAGTTTAAATTTAAAAGGGATCGTTTATTGTATGGAAATTAGAAATTCTGGAAGAATGGTGACGGTTACAATTTCAAATTACTGTAAGCATCAATTCTCTGAATCTCCAAAAAATTGCCATACTAGAATGAACTGAAAAACAACAGATTTATTCAACTCGAAAATCGCGAGTATCAGTATTGAAAGGCGTCAAAACCAAATTCTCAACAGTGCGTTTCCATACCATAATACTGGTTGAATCCTTTTTAGAAAAAGTTTGTTTTATTTATAATTTGCTACATTATAATTAGACTGTTGTCTGATAAGTTTAAGAGAAGTTGAATTCCAGGATCACTAAAAAATTTATTGTTTGATACATTTTTGGGGACCCATTTAAAAAATTTTGCAATAACTTTTACGCTGTATTGTGGATAAAAATGCTACAAATTGTACCAGACGACGCTGATCATTTGTATGTAAAAAGTTCTTCCACTGTGTTCTAACCTTTAAAGGTTAGTGAGATCTCAAATTCCCCTCGGTAAAGTAAACGTATGGGCGTGAAATGGATTTGTATTTTTAAAATATCTCCTCCGGAAATTAATATTTTAACTTATTTTTTTCTGTGAACTTTTCTTAACGGATGTTTCTGTTTATTAGTTTTTAAAATATTTCTAAAATATATAATTAATTTTATTTGAAGTGTGAAAATCTTACTCACAGCTTGTCAACTTTGCCAAGATTTTAACACATAAACTATTAAATTAAGCATATGTTTTAGAAATACTTTGACAATTGAGAAACAAAATAGACATTTTAAGAAAAGTACACAAAAATGGAAGTTAAAAATATTAATTTTCTGCGGAGTTATTTTAAAAATATGAGTGCATACTACTCCCACAGGTTTAACATAAGCAATGGGAATTTAAGATCTCACTGATAAGCACCTTTAAGGAAATATCTTCATCGTATTCAAAACTTTTCATCACTCAATTGTCCCTATTTTCATATCAGCCTATTTTTTTTACTCTCAGAATACCCCAAAATCGAGTTTTCTTTGAAATTGGACTGTATTTCGTATATCTATTTTCATAATACTTTGAGTATAATTATATCCTGAAAATACCATCTTTAGGAAAATAAACATAATGTACGCTGTCATTAAGTTTGCTTATGTAGAACGTTTCAATATTGAAAGCATTTCTGCAGTATGTATTTAGAAATGTTATTTTTCATATGAAAAGATTTTGTACCAATTATTTTGCTTCCTACTATAGACGTCCGTAATCTTTTGTTTTCTATCACTCATTCTGATATGTCGCTCTTTTTTTTTTAAGTGTCTCCTAAGAAACTACTTTAATAGCTGTATTTCGTAATTTAATAGTACATGTAGATTTTCATGTAACTATTCTTGGTTTTTCTATAAATCAACAGATTTTTTCTTTTATTCTTTTCGTTTTTATTTCTATTTTTCATTTCTTAAAAGTTATCTTCACGGAGAAATTTGAATTCGAATATATCATAAGGGGAAAACTAAAAAGAAGTTTTCGAAATCGGTTCCATATTTTAGAAAATAATTATTATTTTTATTTTTTATAGTATTCTAAATGTCATTTAAAAAAATCTTATACGTGCGTACAAGTAAGACAACTAATGTGGTTTTAATTTTTGGTAATATTTTAAACACGGCGCAGTGGCAGAACTCGTAAGTCAAACTGTCATACATTGTATACTATTCATATCAGTTAATGTGACCGATGATTCGTAATTATTAACGGAGAAGTTAGGAGTAGCTGTCAAAGTCGGAAATTGAATTAGATAGAAGTTAACGTTCATCAACAACAATGAAAACGATTTCTACTTCATAATTCGTTAGTCCAGAATTACCGTAGTTTCAGAGATGTGCGTGATAGGCGAAAGTATCTTATCTTCTGAATGATCATCGGAGATCGTTAAATGCAAAAGCAGGTCTGAAAAGGTCTGAACTGTGAATACAATAAATATAAGATGAGGCGAAAATTATCTTTTATAAGCTTTTCTGTATTTGTTTCCCTACCAGAAAAAAATATAATGTTTAAAAAGTTTTAAAAAACCCGTGGGCTCGTGCGAAGATTTTGCACTGCAGTCTAATATTCTTTAGACACAGGTTTAACTTTCTAAAGGAAAATTAAGGACTAAAAATATATGCAAACAACATTAGTTTAGCCAGAATATCATCTCATTTATTCCATCAAATTTACACAAAAAACTAATCAAAGATAGCAAAGGCAAAATATATATATATATATATATATATATATATCAGTTGTATTTTAACTGCATTAGAGGATGACATCAGCTATTTTGGAAAACAAAACATGGGATAAAGAAAAACTAACTTAGTATTTGAATTTTACTTTTGCTGTTTAATCATAAATATAAAATAAAGCCGTGAAGCAACAATATCCCACTTTATCTTTATTGCTTTATTTATTTTTTTATAATCAGTGTTGAGCACGATATAATGCAGTGTTTTTTCTGTGACTCTGAATTTAGAAACACTACTTTTAGAAAAACCTTTCATTTCATTTATGAAAACAATGCCAATTTAATTTTTAATTAGCTGTAATTTTTAATCGAAAAACACATTTTAATGAAATATAAGTGTACTATGTCAGAATACTGTTCAAAACTTATCATATGGTATCTCATTCATCGTTCTGCGTTTTGTATTTACTTAGAAAAAGAGATGTTGAAAACAGAAATAATATATATGATCGTGGGTCTTCGTTTTCTTGAGTTGTTAATTTTTTGAGTCTTTTTAGGTTTTAGAAATAAAATGCAATATCAGGTCTGTCTAAACCAAGGAATCCGAAACTTTTAGACTGGCATACCACTAAATTGTAGTTTACACTTTTGCTGTACCACCACGTAATGAAGCTAATTCTAAGACGGACTCTCTTATAACAGTGCATTCAGCACACGTGTCCAGGCTTCCCAAAACTTTAAAATAGCCCTTATAAAAGAATTATTATGTCTATTAAAATATTCATAAATATACCACATTGTTTGCTTTTATGTGAATAAACGCGAACAAAAATTTTACCCCCTACCCCCCAAAACAAATGCATGCTTGGGGCTCCCAAATTAATAATAAATTGAACCCTGAATGAGTCCCGAACTACAAATTTTATTTAATTTCATCACAAATATATTTAATTTTAACGTATTTAAAATAAAATCTTATGTAACTTAACAAGAAAGAGGAAACATTTGAAACAAGTTGGAAATTGTACGTTTAACGTGACAAATGGGGTGCGTTCGTTTCGTGCAAAAACTAGTTTTACAATGTAAAAAAGTCTTCGTTATTATTTCAGTGCAATTAGTTATATCGTCTCCTATAAACGAAATGAGGATGCTTTTTTTTCCTTATCACGTATGCCATGTTTACCGATACGAATTTTTTTTTCCACACCAGACAGAGCTGTAAATTTACCATGGAGATCTTGCTTTGCGAGTGATTACCTCCATGGTTAATATTTCTATGACTCACGATGAATGAATATTTTGTTTATTTACTTTAATGGATTGATATATTTGTCTGTTAACCTAATTTTCACTGAAGTTATCTCAGAATCTATACACTTTTTAATGTAACTCAAGCAAACAATTTTTTTGAAAGATCTTTCTAAAAATCTAACTTTTACACAATTTTATTCGAAAAATTAATTTTGAATAAAAATGGCCGCTTGGCATATGAAAAAGATGTGGTCAGACCGTATTTGTTTTCCTTAGTCACATGACTTGCGCTTTTATCATATAGATTATGTATGATAAGATTTAATAGAATAAAGAAAACTTTTATTAATATCTTTTTAAGTTTTGATTCGATTTTCATAAAATTTGAAATGACCCGACAAAATTCTGCAACGATTACATGTATTAAATTTCAAACCATTCGGTTGGGTAGTTTTTGCGCTGTAGTATGCAGACAGACAGACTAAACGACGGCTATAGGTGTTAAGTATTTATATAATTACGAACGCACGTAAATATGCCACTAATATTAAGAAAAATGCACCCTCCATTACTCTGCTCGCATTGAAAGCATGAAGTGGTCGCGGGAGAAAGTGGACCGGTGAGTTAGCGCTCCGTTTTATTATGGAGCTGAGCATATCTCACGAAACATATCTAACACGTTTCCCGGAAAATACCTATCCCAAAAATAAGACCTTGGCATGTTTTTGTCACATACTCGTAATATAAGACCAACTCCGAAAATAATCCTGTATCACTTTCTTAAAATTGTCATTTCCTAAGACTTTAAAAATGCATAACATATTTATGAGAATTTTAAACAAAGTATATTTCGTAAATGAATTTAAAATATTTTTCGTTCAGAAAATTTTATGCATTTACGAATGATAATCACTTCAAAATTATGTTAAGTTGAATTTAAAAACAAGCGTGAATAAAATGCAAGAGAGCAAAATCCCCCCTTGTTTTACTTCAATTTTATAAACGAACTAGCAAAACCCGCGGCTTTGCTCGCGTAATTCTTGAAAAATGCCAAGTGGTATTCGTTGGGCTAATTTCATTAGAGGAAATTTTACTGCCACAGATAATTCAGAAATTACTAATTAAGCCACACTAATTAATCAAATTTCTGTAATGACTATGTCACAGAAATGCGCAATTTTAAAACTTTTCTGTTCCTGCTCACATTAAAATTTCAAAAATTTTAAAAACTGTTCCATGGATGCATTTGTGTCTTTAACGTAACAGCTATGTAAAATTTCAAGTTTCTATCCCTAATAATTTCAGATAAATCATTGTTTAGAAGATTTTTAGAACTTTTTCAGCTTATTTCACTTTTTTAAATTTTGATTTTTTTTTTATGGAAACTGTTTTTAGAGAGCACTGAAATCTTAAAAATAGCCACAAAGCCAACTTTCAATTTCCTATACCAGCAGCATCACTAAAATCGCAATTTTGGAATGTTTTTTGCTTCTGCACCTTTTTTAAATTTCGAATTTTGTAAAAACTGTTCTGTGGAAGCATTTACGTATAAAAAATAATAGGAAGGTTATATTCTAAGTTTCTATCGCTAATAATTTAGAAAAAAAACATAATTTATAAGGTTTTTCGCTCAGTTTACACCTTTAAACTTCGAATTTTTAATAGACTGTTTATACCGAGCGTCTGCATCTTAAAAGTTACAACTATACTGAATTTCTAGTTTCTAACCCGAATAAATCCAATTAAATCATAATGTAGAGCGTTTTTAGACCGTTTTCTGCTCATTTCAACCTGTTAAATTTCGATTTTTTTAGTAACCGGTCTTAGCGAGTATTTGCATTTTAAGAGTAACCACCATACCAAATACGAAGCTTCTGTACCAGCTGTATCACATGCAAATCTTATAAGTTACTATCTTGTCCAATTTCAAGTTTCTAGCTCCTTCAGTATAAAAATAAATCGAAATATTAGAACGTTTTTCGCTTTTGCACCCCCTGTGGTACTGGCACCGACATAAAATATAGCCTATGTTACAGCAGGGACTGTTACCATCAATTTGCCACCATCACTTTTGAAAATGGTTCTGTAGTTCCAGAGAATCGATAGAAATTGTAATTTAGAATGTTTTTAGAAAGCTTTTCGCTCATCTCACAGTTTTAAATTTCGATTTTTTTTAGAATTTGTTCTTAGAGAGCATTTACATCTTATAAGTAAGTACCATACTAAATTTCATGTTTCTAGCTCCTTCAGTATAAAAAAAATCGAAAGTTTAGAACGTTTTTCACTCCTGCACCCCCTGGGAGTAATGGCACCGACATAAAATATAGCCTATGTTGGAGCAGGGACTGTCACCATCAATTTGCCACCATCACTTTTGAAAACGGTTCTGTAGTTCCAGAGATTCCATAGAAATATTAATTTAGAATGTTTTTAGAACGCTCTTCGTTCAACTCACCCTTTTAAATTTCGAATTTTTTTAGAATTTGTTCTTAGAGAGTATTTACACCTTATTAGTAACTACCATGCCAAATTTCATTTTTATAACACTTTTAGTATAAAAAAATCGAAATTTTAGAACGTGTTTCGCTCTTGCACCCCCTGGGAGTAGTGGTACCGACATAAAATATAGCCTATGTTGGAGCAGGGACTGTCACCATCAATTTGCCACCATCACTTTTGAAAACGGTTCGGTAGTTCCAGAGATTACCCCCTACAAACAAACAAACAATCTTTATTACTTTATAATATAAGTATAGATGTCTTCTTTGAACATTGCATCTTTATCTCGGGAGCCAGCATTTCGATTTTTCAAGACTAGGACCTCAGTTTCAGCACCAGGGAAATAAAAAATATTGTAAATTACATCATTTTACAAATTTGGGTCGTTTGAGGATTTGGGCCTTTAATTTATGAATGGTGAAACGCCATCAGTAAAAGGTAAAGTCTTACTAGTCCGCTACTTTATTAAAAAAATGAGATTGCTTGATTGCCAAAACTTTTTTAAATAGTATAATTCGGCTTATTTTTGCAATATTTAATCTGTCATTAAATAAGACGAATATTTCTACTTCAAAAAAAAGTGGTGGAAATGAAGCAATCTCATTTTTTTTTTTTTTTAATGTAGTGCACTGACAAAACTGAAAAGGTAACGTGTCATAAACTTCATCCTCTTTAATAAAAAGGTATGTGTTGCTGACGACTGGGATCGTTGCCACAGATTAATCTCAGAAAATGAAACATTTAAAGTTACTGAAAAAATTAATTGCTCGAAAAGTATTTGTCAGAAATTTGATAGACAAACTGCGTTAGAAAGGTAAAAAATTGTATTTATCTTGATATAAATTTCAAATCCACTGATTAGGCCATTTTTCAAATATTGAATTTAAAAAATGACCAAATTTCACAATGCATTACCATAGCGAAAACTTCACACGTAAAAAAATAATAATAACAGCAATATGTCAGCACGAGTCACAAATTATAGCAACCGTATTATTCTGTTAAAATATAAAAGTGAATTATGATGTCACGAGTGCATGATTTTTATTTAATTCTCGACAAATACTAGATGCGCCATTTATATTTAGTTGTGGATAATATAGGCTTATTTCCGTTATTAAAAAATGTAGCTATAAAACATATAAATCAATGGGAAACGGTAGGTAATAAATTGTAAACGTAATAATAAACCGTATTAAAAAAACATAACTTAGTGAAATAAATATCCGTTTTTATGTTATTATAGGATATCTAGGTAAAGGTACAGATTACTTTAAAATACAAGGTTAAATTCACCGATATATTTCGTTTGATTCAAGGTTCTTTTGGAGAAACCGACCAGCGCAGCGGGCGTAGTCTGCTAGTTTTATCATAATAGTGTACATTATTTCAGAACTGCATCTAAATGATGCACATTTCCGTTGACTTTTTTCTCCGACTGTAAGGTGAGTCTAGGGCTTCTGGTGTGTAATTTTGGAGAAGTGTGTGAAAATATCGTAATTGCAACAAAATCCACCCATAAATAAAGATTGTTTAAATGAGTATATGAATTAAAGGTTGTTGAAAATGGATAAATGCCAATGGTTGTGCATGCAAAAGGAAAGATATATCTCCTCCCTAAAATAAGACCTGGTGCACCTGTTGGAGCAAAAATTAATATAAAACCTGGCCTTATTTTCAGGGAAACACGCGGTATAAGCGAAGAGGAAGTCAAATTCGGAAATAGGAAAAGAAGTCTTATCAACAACAATTTCGGAAAGGGAGATATAAGAAGGCTTATCAACAACAATTTCGGAAAGGGAGATATAAGAAGGCTTATCAACAACAAATTCCGAAATGAATGTGATTCCCACTTCATAGTTCGTATAGTTCAGCCATACTCAGCCCTTTTTTTTGTCCCTGACCATAACATTTATGTTTGCTAGTTAGTTTGCTATGTATGTTTGCTAGACCCCGTATGTTTGCTAGTTTGTAGGCCGCAACATGATAATGTAAAATAGGGAGGTAATTAAAATAGTACGACACCAAAAATAGTACACTGTAAAAAAGGACGAATGTCTCTTAATCTTCTGAAACAGAATATAACCAAGAAATAAATCATACAATAACTTCTTGCGAGTTACCCACGATTCCGAAAAGAGTTTTTTATCTTTAGAAAACTCAGAAACCAATATTGTTTCGAAATTTAAAGAGACATTTATAAAAACAGATTTTTTTTCTGCCATTGATTTTTTCGCTAACGTTTCCCAGTAGTTTTTATAGTGTATTTATTAATCAGGTTTCTCAATCCGGGATATCTGTTTTTAGAATGCTATGCATTCTCAAGTAAACACTTTCAGTTGTGTAATTGAATTTATTTATGCAAGAGTAGCAAAATAATATGAATTTTATTGTTAATGTTAATATTGTTAATTTATCATATTTGACTGTAAATCATGTTTGTTGAACATGAAAATGTTTACTTGAGAATAGATAGCATCTCAAAAACCTATATTTCGAGTTGAGAAAAATGATTAATGAGCTACAAAAACTACTCGGAAATTTTCTCGAAAACCAATGGCAAAAAAAAAACTTCATTTTATAATTCCTTCATTGAATCTCGAATTAGTTTCTGAGGTTTATAAAAATAAAGAAAGCTTTTCGGAATCGTGGGTAACTCGGAAGAGGTTATTGTACATTTTCGTTCATGGTTATATAATATTTTAGTAGATTAAGAAACATTTGACTTTTTGTACAGTGTAGTATTACAAAGCAAAATAACAAAATCAAAATAATCTGTATTAGCTACATAATAAGTATAGAACGTAATAATATAATAATGCAGAATTTCTACAGATAAAAAAAAAAATCAGGAGTTTTCCTTTAATAAATTATACTTTTACTCAACGCAAACTTCTTTTGTCTTTTTTTAAAATATGAAAATATATAGTGTAAACTTAAATAATTTTAAATAACGCTTAATCAATGTCGAAGATTAAAACTACCACTGTGACGCAAATACGACAATATACATAAAATAAATAAATAAGCAAATGATATTTAGGATGTTTTAACATATTCTTAAAATAATTGTAAATAATCTGGCATATTATGACTTCAAATAGAAATATTATAAAACTGTAATACATCTTTTATGCACATCTCATAATTTTAGAAATATGAAATTATAATTATGCATTTAAATCCGCACATAAAAGGTTGGCAAGTCACAGGTTGAGAATAGCTGGTATATATGAAATTCCCGGAATTTCAATGATGTTCTATAGATAGACGCGACATTATTAAATTCCGAATGAAAATCGGGGTCAGGAAATGCAATTATATAGATCTATATACATAGCACTGTGAAAATAGAAAGAGACGGAAATTAACTTTTAACCCCTTCGCGTCACGAGTCCCGATCATAATATTTAATCTTTAAGCAACTGTAATTACAAACAAAAACTTTATAATCTAAATGTTTCATGATTAAATAAACGAAAATTTTCCATTAAAAATTACTGGTAGTAAAATAGAAAATTGTTTTCGATCTATATGTTACGGAAACGCAATGCTCCTAGGGAAGTTGTTAACCCTATGGCCGTTTGGGGATTTTTCTATATTTTCATAAGAATGTTCATAAATCCCAGGATATATATTTTTTTAATTGCGGTTTGATGATATAATATATTTTGTATCTTAACATAATTCTGTTAAAAATATTTTTGTCCACAGCTTCATTAATTTTAATATGATTTCTAGGAACAGAAGAACATGGGTCAGACGGTTATAGGGATTTAATATGCTTTTCTTTATTTGTTTTCCTACCGAAAGAATTTAGGAAGAAATGCAGAGAAAAAATAAATAAATTATGTGCTGCACGAAATAATTTTTTTTTCCAAGAGTATTTAACCCTTTCGATTCTGTCGTCCTAATATTAGGACATGTCTTTACATTTAATATTAATTTCTCGCTACAATTCAATTCTGTTATTATATGCAGGTAGTAGTGACAGTACAAGTCTTTACATTTAGCGCTGCTATGTCATTTATGTTTCAGAATTTACTAATAAAACAAAGTAAACAATTCGTGTAAAGCTTTACATATTTTTCTTTAAATTTAAACATACAGACCACTTTTCCGAATGAATAATTTATGGCAAAAAATAACAAGAAAGAAAAATCATGCGTCAAGTATAGGTTATGAAACACTTTGCAACACATTCCGAATAGTATAACAAAACGTCACCGTTTAATAAGGTGAAAGATGATGTCTAAGCAAACAATTTGGAAACACATTTGAAACCCAATTTCAACAATTATCACCAATAGACGGAAAAGTATTTGAATTCGTTTGTGAAGACCGGTCACACATTTGTATATGTATTGCAAAATATGCAAAAAATTAGTTCAGTTAGGAAACGCATAAAAGAGTTGAAAACTCCTCTTCGTCAATTTTCGTCAATAATCGGAAATGTAATTGAATTATTTTGTGAAGCCCTGTATCTGATCAACAGAAGTTATACAAAATTTATAATTTATGCAAAGTATTAGTTAAATTTTAAAACGCATATCACAACTGAAAACGCACTTGTAGCAATTATCGCTCATAGACAGTATTGTAACCAAATTATTTTATGTGTCTCTGTAAATGAACAATGAATGCTGTGTACAACATTTACTACTTTAAGCATCTTGTAGTGTAATTCAGTGGGGTGTGTACCAGTTTCAATATGCTTCAAATGGTATAACATCATTAAAATACGTTGCAAACGATTTTTCCTCATAGATCATACTGTAACGTCATTTTTTGTGTGTTCTTGTTTGGGATGGATTATTTATCAATATATCAGTCAAATATTGATATTTTTTAACTATCGCAATAACAATATCTAAGCTCTGATTCTGACGATATATCCCAATAACGATGGCTAAGCTCTGACTCTACCGATATATCCCAATAACAATTTTTTCACGCAGCGCGACTTCGAAATCCTAGAAAAAGCGCCGAATTTTCCGTACTAATATCGGAATAATCCTTTTTTCCCATTCATTTATTAGCTGCCTTTTCATTCAAATCCGGATATCCCCTCTAATGATTATCTTTCTTTCGTTGTTATGCCAATATATCCCGATACATTCTCTGCTTTATTTTTCTTTTCCCACCAACCGCATATTCCACTGTCCGTTCGTCAATGAATAATACTGTTATCGTTTGTGTTTCAATACCGTCGCTGCTAGTGGTCTAGACATATTGCAATATATTACACATATTGATATATCATGACCAATAAAAAAGTGCTAAAATAGTATGTACGAGTTATTGTAGAGTCGATAATATTATCAGAGCGTAGCAGCTGGGAAGCTCAGTTCGCAAGCAACCAATCAGAGTGCGTTAATGATAAAATTCCGCCTTTTGCCACGTTGCTGAAGCGAAGCCTCCCCGTTCTTTCACTGTGATTTTTTTTCTTTTTTCCTTTCAGCGGAGTTTTCTAGTTATCAACGTCTAGTATTGCATCCGCTGAATATCGGCCAATGCTCATTCCTATTATCCTCTCTGTCGTATTATAGGTAGAGAGAGCGTGAATTCGGGTAAATTTAATATATGCTGTCTTGATATTTCGGCATAAAATGTAATAAAAAAAATAAATTTTAATTAGTATAAAAATATTCCGAAATGTGATTTGAATATTTGTATGGAAAAAAAAATTTCAATGTTGCATTTATGTATACTAAATAGATAGGAAGGTATAAATACAGTGATTTTTTTTTTTTTAAGAATGCATTGATACCTTAGAGAAAGATTGAAAAACAGCGTTTCTGCTGTATCTGCCATCCACTGAAAGCTATTTAATTACAAATATATTAGCATGACATGTGGCATTAAAAAATTTTCAGTTTTTGCTGTTGCTTTTTACTTATTTTAATCCTATTAAAATCAGCAATGTCTTAAATTTAAGAACATTTCATTTTAGTTGTTTTTAATAATAGTTTCAGTTATACACTAGGAGAGTAAACAGCACATAAAATAGGATGAATGGGGAACATACTATTTTTAAAGAAAATTACTCTCCAAGCAATGGTATAAGTCCAAATATATATTGAAAAACGTCTCATTTTCCTAAAATATTTCTATTTTGAATAAATATGAAACTTTAATACTTAAAGGATGCTGTGTGAGCAAATAGGTATAGAGAATTGATTCGTTGCTTTCTACACCTGTATGTAATTAAATTGCTGCTACCATACCATTTATCGTTGGAAATTAACAATATTTCTATTTCCACATACTTTAAGGTAGTTATCGCGATATATCACCAATATCAATATTAGTTCGTTGATATATTGCGATATTAAATTTCTGATATCGTCCAGCCCTAGTCCTTGCAAACGCACTATAAATTCTACATACTTCATTTTTAATACCTTACATGCTATGTCAAACAACAGTAACATATATCAATTAAATTGTAATCAGAGTATATTTTTGCGCGTTAGAACACAGCGACACAAACCGAAGTCATAAATACTTTTTAACTATGTTGGAAGGTGTTAAAAAATATATTGGAAAGTTGTTATGTCTGTTTAATTCTATTGTAATGCGGCAGTTTCCGAACGTCTTCAAAAAATCTTCTCTAGCTTGTCATATTAAATGTACGCAATATAACTAAATTCGTTACATTTCAGTAAATGACAAATTCGTTAACTTTTAGTAAACTTTTAATTTCTGTCATTTGAATAGCCGCTTTTAATAATTTTAAGCCTAAAATTCATTTTCCTGAAAAAAAGAAATCAGACTCAAAAGTGTTAAGATTAGATAAGGTTCACTATTTTTATCAGAACATTTAGATTGTTTCTTTCTTTTACGTTTTCATTTCAAAACTTTAAAAAACTAAAATATTGAAAAATTCACTTGACCAAATTGCTTTAGAAACCTATTATAATATTACCCGAAATGTGCATATGTTTGGAAATATACCAAAAATACTGTCAACATATCAATATAAACATACACAAAATAATGCGGAACTAAAATTAATATATTGATCACTGCTTTATGATGAACATGATTAAACACACAATTAAAATCTGCCCTAACACTAAATATTAAGACGTAATTAAGAATGTAAAAATCTGAAATTTTACCCAATAACAGTGAAAAGATTCTAGTTTTTTTAAAAGTACTTATGCACAACTGGCATCCTAGTTTCAAATTCAAAATTAGTTAATTAGTGACACGCACAAGATGATGAAGATTAATTTCAAATGACATATTATTAATCTCAGCTCGATTACATTTAAAGTCAAATAGCAAGATTGAAATCTAGTTCAACAGATCGATGCCAGAAATAAATTCACATTCAATCCTTTTTGATAAACTATAATAATAGAAGTAACAATGAAGTATTTACTCTTTAGTAGAATTTAACTTCGTCGAACGACAATATATGTAATGAAACCCAAACATTTAAACATTTTCACATTTATTTATAAGCATATAAAACATTTTCAGGATTACTTTTGTAATCGAAAGTAATTGTGTAAATGTAGAAGAAAGGAGAAGAAATGCGATTTTACAATGTAGCAATTTTTAAAATCGGAAGAAATAAGAATATGTTACAAGTCAAAATGCTTTTCATATTATTCAATGTCACTTATTCATCACATAAAATTAGCAGTATTTATTTTATTAGAAATATTCTTATAGATGGCCAAAGGCAAGAGTGCTCTCTAAGCAATGCGTATAAATTGAAGAAGTTAACATCGTCATGCAGAGAATTTTTTACATATATTTCAACGTCACATACTGGTCACATAACATTAGCATGCTTTATGTCATTAAAAACATTCCGATGCATGTTCATGGATAGAAATAATAGAATATGTTGTTTCAACTGTAACTGTATATACAGGCAGAAGTACTTTCAGTTTTTTACTGATTACAAGTGTCATATTGAAAATGCTTTTCATGTAATTCAGTGTCATTTACTGATCACATAAAATTAGCATTATTTTTGTTATAAAAAGGTTCTTATTAATGGCTAGAGATATTTACAAGTAGAAGAATGTTCAGTATTTTGCAAGTTAAAATTGTCGTATACAAGGTATCATAAATTTGACTAACGGTTTTTGAAATTCAATTAAAAGTAAACGCTGGCAGCAATTGAAGCTATTCTTACAGGAGTTTAAAATACTGAATGTATTTCTTTTTATGAGATTCAAATATCATCGGTAAATGGCGCTGCACTGTTTCAAAAAGTTAGAATGCTCGAACTAACGCATAAAGATGAATCGGAGTTCACTTATTTTATAGCCTTCATTCTCTTTAGCTATTTAAATGGCAAAAAACATTTTGCATTTTGAAATTGTAAGATTATTCTGAGCATTGTTAAGTTTTAAGACATTGTTGTGTCATTTATTGGTTATATTATTTAGAACTACAACAAAAAAGCGCAGTAAATAGAATCCTGACTTTACATTATACTCATTTGCAAGAATAACTTCAATAGCTGACACCGTTTACTAGTACTTAAATTTAATTAATATAAATTACAAAATTTAAATGACAGGCTTTTAATTAAAAATTTAATGCATTGTTATCAATAATGGATTTGTATACAAAATTTCAGCAAAATCGTTTCGTTATCCTTGGACACTGCCCCTTATGAGACAGGGACCCTGAAAATATTTAAATATGCGTTGTCATCAATAATAAAATTGTATGTAAAATTTGAGCGAGAATGCTCCGTTCGATATTTGATTTCAATCAATATCGTAAACGATTTGTGTTTTGCCTTTGGAGTCTACCGCTGATGCAGTACAGTTCTGAAATTACATGAACATTCTACTGTCACTAACAATGATTTTATATTCAAAATTTCAGGAAAATCGGTTCGTTAGATATGTAATTTCTATTTAAAAATAAAAAAAATGGCTCAAAGTGGCCATTTTTAAACTGGCAATAATCAACGTGTTTTGTAGCGTCACATGACCCTCTAGCGGTAACTTTTGGAACTTTTTTCGGAATCTTTCATCCTCTGTCTTGTTTAATCATTCTACAAAATTTGGCTCCATTCTCACAATTAGATCACTCTACAGAACCCGCTGAGTAGAGTCAGTTTAATTATGGTTACCTTGTATTTGTCTTTTTTTTTTTCAAACAATAATTTCATTGTTGTAACTCTCATACAGTTAAAACTATATTGTTGCGAGTGTATCACTCTTGTTTGACTCCAACTTTGGCTGTGATTCTAATTATGGAATGTTAGCCATTTTCTTGTGCAAAAAGCAGATATAACATAATAAATTTCGCGTTTTTATTATTTCATATCCCACATACTATTTGGAATAGTTTTATGTTCAATTTCGATCTTAGACAGTTTTTATACGCTTTTTATGCTTTCTGCAACGTTTATTCCCTGTGCGAAAAGAGGCTAATATTCGGAATGAATTTACCTGGTTATGACACCCCGACAGATCGATTTCTAGACCCTCCAAAATCTCTTCAGCCGTTTTCTAAAGTGTCAGTATATGTTACCCTAAAATCCAACTGCTAAAGTTTTATCACAATTCAATAAACTTAACCACTAAATCTTGGTGTATGAAAAACCATATGTTAAAAACTTGGTACTTAACTATTGTAGAAAAAATTATCACCTACGGGACAGCTAGTTGGGGTGCGGTGGGGAGATCTTAAAAAAGCAGCAGTTAATTAATTATTTTCTGTACATTTACAATTTTACGTGGTTATATAAACACTTGAAAGGGTAGGACCATTTCCATTGATGTTGTCAATATCTTAATAGGTATTTCACCCACTTTCATTACCATTAAATATGAGTTTTCACGAGTTTTCTAAAAGTAACATCCTCCGTTTGGATGATGAAACTATCTCACAACAATATTTTACACAAATGACAATTCAGCGTAAGATTCCTTGCTGGCAGATTCATCTGGCAGAGGAGACTTCCCACCTCCAAGTAAATCTGACTTTAAATTCTTACTCTCCCACTCAAAATATTATGATCTTCACCGATGGCTGCGGTGTATGTGCAGCTTTCTGCGTTACAGAACGGAGTGTAGTGACTCATCGATGGGACTGCAGGCTGGGTGACAATAATTCTATTTTCAGCCAAAACTCTTTGCCATCTTTGAATCCTTAGAGTGGATCTCTCAACAAATTTTAATATTTCAATTCCAATTTTTAGCCTCTTTCCAGCCTGCAAGCAATCTATGCATTTAGATCAACAAATCCTAAAAGTTATTGAGATTAAATCACTTCTCAAAAATCCTCTATATAAAACCTATTTAGGACATATTTCAGCCTAAAAGGGTATCCAAGACAATGAAATGGTGGATACACTGGTAAAGGAAGCAAATTCTAGATCATCAGTTGATTTTTCATTTCCAGTACTACATTCGCACATCAAACGACATCTTTGTGTTCATTTTATGAAGCAGTGGCAGGATCACTGGGACTACTCGGATAAGGTTAGATATACTTATAATCTAGCGTCAGTAGTTTCCTTGGATCTTCTCCTGCTCACTCCCTCCACTACAGCTTTCCTTACTGGTCATGGTCCCTTTGGGACCTACCTATTTATGTTCAAAAGAGCCCTTTTCTCCTCTTTGTGGGTGAGGTGATGTCACTCTGGTCTCTCATTACTTCTATAATTGTCCTTTAACAGCTCGCTGGCATATTCGCCTTCCTCCTATCCTTCCAGACATTTGCCTGGCTAATATTTTATCGCGTCCGCTTTGTTCTCAAAGCTTAAAAATAGCTTTAACTTTCTATGTCACCTTCCTACCGTAATTCATAACTGAGTCAAGGATTCGAGTTCCTCCTTATTTATTGCCTTTCGCGGGTCGGAACTTTGTATTCTCCGGCAGTGATAATATTTTGTACTATTGTCTTTTTAACAAACATTGATTCTGTTACATTCATATATTCATTTATCTATTGTTCACCACCTCGCTCTCTGTTGTGCTTATCGGCGGGATTTTGTATGTTTTTTTTGTATATATATATATATATATATATATATATTAACCTCAATAAAGGGGACCGGGGGAACATTTATGTTCTACAGACATGGTTCCTTGTCTGAACAGTCCCTCTCGGGCAATAAAATAAAGTACCTACATATATATATATATGCACCTACATAAGTTGCTCGTTTAATAGCGTAACTTTCTTTATCCCGGTAAAAAGATTCTGATAGATTCTCATGGATAGATGAAAGAGGAAAAAGTTGTTTTAATCTCTAAAAGTCTTTACAAGTAGATGAATTTGCCGTATTTTACAAGTTAAAATTTTCATATAAAACAAGCATTTCATATAAAATATTTTACTTTCTAATCACACATAATTAATTATAAACAGAAATGAGGAGACTCATTGTCAAACTCGGAATTTGAATTAGACTGAAGGGTCTTTTCTAAAGAATGCCCGGAATGAATGCGATTCCTACTTTATAACTCATCCGCGTGGAATTCCCGGAATTTCGGAGATGCGCCCGATAGGCGAGTCTCTTGTATTCCTAATCATAATGAAGGTCATGAAATGCAGTAATAGGTCTGTCTGACGAGAATTATGAATAAATTAAATATAGAAGGAGGCGGTAATAATCCTCTGGTATATTTTTCTATCTTTGTTTTATTATGACAGAAGAATTTGGGAGTTTTAAAATTATCTAATAATATATTTATAATTTATTGTAAATCATTCATTTCTTTAAAAGTATTTTCTGTAGATCCACAGGTAGTTTGATGTATTTTTTAATAAAATAGTTTATTGTTTTAATAAATTGGAAAAAAGGTAGTTCTTTTTCGACAAGACATGCATATACTAGTGGCCAAAATCATGGAGACTTTTTGGAAAAACTCGAATTCTAAAGTTTGAAATTTCATACCAACACTAAATTTCGATGTAATGCAATAAAAGTATATATTAATGGAAGTATAATTCCGAATATGATGCAATAACTGCTTGAAGAATATTTTTATTGTAATAGCAGTTATCAAGAGGATATTTAAAACGTATGGAGAACTTTATGTTTAGAAAAAATTTCAACAAGTCAGTTAATTATCATTTGGATAACTTTTAGCATTAATAACAGCCTTACAACGACTTTTCATGGGAGCAAGAAAGATTTATTGTTATGCAACTTTTAAATGAAACCATGGTTAAGCTTTTGCTTTTGTTAATTTGGTTTATTTTCCGAATTGCTTCTGACAAACAAATTTCTTTAATTGTCAACGTACAATTTCAATTAACTGAAGCAGTAAGTATTTCTGGACTTTTATCAGACCATTCCAGTTGTGGAACATGACTAGCTTGAATTACTCTTTACACAGAACAGCAACATTACATGGCACTAGAAATATTTCAATATCATAGAATTGATGCAATCACTATCGTAAAATTACTTCGTTTGTTACAATGCGTAAAAACGTTGTAAAAACAGAAAGCAGAATTTTTCTGTTTGAAAATCGTTAACTTACTATCGTTTTTTAAACAGGAACACGTGCATTAACCTAACGCATATACACTTAATATATTTCTCTCTGCGATCACTGCACGAATGCTTATATTGTTACGAAATTTAAATGTGTTGTGGAGGTGAAGTACAAACTTTCTCTGCAAAAAATCAAGTACCTATCATTGTTTTTTATACGTTCACAAGAACAGTTTAGTATATTACCATATATGATTATTATATAAAATGAATAGTACATGATGCTTTATCTTTTCCATTAAAATATCATAACATTTAAAACGCCTATAGAATATTTGAACGACAGTTAAGTACAATAAAGCTACAAAATTCATATCCCGAAAAAGGCATGCGATAAAAAATATGTCGAATCTAAATTCCGTTGAACTAATTATTTGTTGCATTAATAATTTTATGTATCCGACGAGCATACTTTTTCGAAAGTTTGTTTTTGTCATTTAGAGCTGTATTTCTCAAAAGTTTTAGATTATGTCCATATTTGGACAGTATCAAGAAATCTGTGATAAACCACATTTTTTAAAGTTTAGTCTACCAGATTTTAGTATGTGTGTGCGTGTATATGCTTATTATAAGAAAATAGTATTATAAAAATGTAAAAATTTTTGATAAAATCATACTTAATCAAATTTACTTAACAGTTACTATTTTTTAAACTGCTATCTGAGTTTACCTATGCTGTTTTTCGCCAAACACTTAATCTGGTTGCGAACAGTAGATAAAGAAACTGATAGTTCTTTTTTAAGCAAAGTGGAATGCTGTTAAAAGGAATAAATTTTCGATATAAATTATGACTGCTTTAAAAATATAAGTAGTATAAAAAATTATTTTTTTAAGCAAAACTCACATTTCTCGTAACATATACTAATAAATAAATAAATAATTTGATATGAAAGTACCAATTATTAATCTTTGATCTCATAAACCATAATGTTTAATGACGCTTTCAATCACTATAAAAACCGTGATCATTGGAAGAAATTTCTCACGTAGAAAAATTAATTCACTTTATCAATGGAAGATATGGAATTTCAGTGAGACTTTAATATAGACTTATATTAAAATTTTAAATAAGTCTTAACATTTCACAGATTACCAGCGACGCATCGACGGTACTCTCACGGTACACTTTTGTGTGTCACAACATATCTCTTGAGAAACACTAGTATAGAGTATAAGTTCAAATGAAATGAGAAACCAAAAAATTATGGTCTGGTTTGTGGCAACAGTTGAATCCAAAAGAATAATTAAATGTAAATTAACAAAAACATACTTTCATTAAAATTCCCAAAAAAGTCAACTTATATTATACAGCACAAATGCGTGCGTCGCTCAGTGCCACATACATACAGAAATGTAAGTTAAAAGAAAGTATGTAAATAAATAATAGTTTGCAAATCAAAACTGTGAAATGCTAAAGTGTTCTAACATTAAATGATATAATCAATTTATTACATACAATTATAAAGAGAAAGACTTCGATAACAAAGTCGGAAATTGAATTAAACCGAGGAGGTTTATCAAGAACCAGTGTATGAAATGAAGGCGTTATCCGTTTTAAATCATCCGGATGGAATTTTCGCTATTTCACAGACGTTCCGGAGAGACGAGACTCTTTTATCAACTGATCCAGAATGATCATCGGAATTGTGAAATTATGGACTATCTGACTGGAACTACGAATAAAGTATGTTTGTAAAATGATCGTTTAATATCCTTTTTTTATCAGAATTTGAATGTCGTAAGAAGTTTGAAGTACTATATGAATTATATTAGAAATATTCTTCTAAATTTTATTGCGTAATAAACGGTTCCCAATCTATACTGTTAAAAAAAATTACGGGCAGAGGCCAGTAGCAGAGATTCCAGTGATACCCCGTAAAAAAAATAAAAAAATCCATGCCCATCATTTTGTGCAGCCCATAATTTTACAGGGTAAAGTAATACAGCATTATAATGCGCAGGATATAATGCATTTTAAAACGCAATAACACTTTACTTACTGTTCTGTAGCACGTAGCATGTTAGATAATAATCACAGAATCGGTTTTTTTGGCGGGTTAAATATACGTTACGGTCGCGGTTAAGTGACAATATTATTCGAAACAAGACTAAACTGAATGGTTACATCTTAACGGAGGAAAATGTATGGGGTCGTATCGTATTTTTGCAAACAGATAAGCTATAACTGTAAGAATATGTAGATTGCCCTTAATTTTCTAAGTATCTATGGGATAAGGCCGCTTATTTAGTGGTTCAGACTGTTTTTCATCAAATAAGGCTGTTGCCCGTGAAAATTGAAGGAAAAACGCTCATACATTTACAGTATTTTCTGAGAGGTGTACGAGTCACGGGTGATGTTTTGATGAGTCGCGGAATGAATCTTTAGATTTAAAAAATGTCCAGTTTATTGTATATGCCGTAATTATATGTGTAAGGCTACTCCAAGTTGCGAACCACTGCCTTAGAATATTGAAGCAACCAAATTAACCTCACAAAGAATTATTTATAAAATCTTATTAAACTCTGGCCTTGAACTTACTGTAATAAACTAATAAGGCAGTAATGCAGCTATGAACTATCGCATGCACGTACATGTACAATTATTTCATAAACAGAATCTTCGACAGGACATTTTTACCGAATTTTCGTACATAGTAAAATTTGCAACTTGAAATTTGAATATATTTAAGATCATCATTGTATCATAAGTATTTAAAACTTTACATAAATAACTGTATATTAAATTCATTTTCGTTATTTGTGTATTTATTTACGTCAGGTTTTATACTTCACGTATTTATAACAAGCTGTACATTTCTATTAGCATAAATAATATAACATATTTTTGTTTCATCTTATTCATATCGTAACAAGTTTTCGTTTGTAAATCAAAAGATCGTTTGAACAATTTATTTACAAGATGCAAATGTTTATAAATCAAAGAACTTCAATAAATGATGAATCAAAATGAAACAAACATTTTCTGCCAAAATGTAAGAAAAGATATAAGCTGATAAAAACTTATAAAACATTTTCTTCATCTGTTTGATCTTTAGATAAACTAATCTGTTAAAAAGCCAGACAGTTTTCTGCTTATAAATGATTTATATTCCACTTTATGGGAAATTATTTTGCCACATCATTTCCGACTCAACTTGTTCTTATTACTTTCAGCTTCCTCTGCATATGACAGTTTGATAAATTAATATACATACGCATTGAGAAAATATTTCAAATATTTCCATTTTTTTCATTTGAAGCAAAAACTGAAAATAGAGGGAAAAAAAGCATATAGCGGTAAACGAAATTCAAAAATTTCAAAAAAATAATACAACTTTAAAATTTTAAGCAATTTGCTTTTAATCCAAAATGTATAATAGAATAATGCATTGTGATTGAAATGGACTTGTATGCAAAATTTGTACAAAACTGGTTCGTTAGATTATGTGATTTCAGTCGAACACCCCTGTACCCACACTGAAAAAAAATGTATTTTTAGTTGGGGAAATATTATATAACCACAAACGAAAATATACAATAATATATTTCGAATTGCCCATGATTCCGAAAAACGTTCTTTATAGTTAACCTTAGAAACTAATATATTTTTGAGAATTAAAGAACTATTTATAAAAACAAAAAGTTTCTTCTGTAGATAAAACATTTATACTGACAACAGAATTCTGTTGTCAGTCAACGTTTTTGCCCCTTGAAAATAAACACGTGTGTGTTCGAAATATCTCGCGAGCAGGGTTTGACAGGGCAGTCGCCAGGTCGCCACTGGCTGCTAAGTTTTTTGATCTGACGACCAAGTTATTTAATCTTTCAGCGGGATTTTTGTAAAACAATTGCATGAGAAATGAGCACACATTGCATTTTTGCTCTCCCCCACGCCTACTCGTGCGCGGCAAGCAGTGATCTTTCTCTTCTCTCGTACTTTTAATAGAAGAACTAAATTTAAAAGGCATTTTCCAAATCATGCACAAAAAAAAAAAAAAAAAAAAAAACATTCTTTTCAGCTATAGCCAGCTACTATATATCACGTGATTAGTATATAGGGGCGAGAGGGGATATTTCAATAGAGAAATAAGAAATAGTGTCAAGCCAGCCTCTGTGGCATCTAAAGTTAGATACAATGCTAAAAAATGTTCAAGTTTTTTTGTAAGTTTTAAATACGATTTTTATGTTTATATTATTGTCATAATAATATTGTCAACATATAACTGATTATAAGTGATTATAATTTTCATAAGTTTCATTAGAAAACATAATTTATATTATCTTTCTAACTTATGTACTATTCTAAACTATGTAACTAATAATTCTAAACTATGCTTGTTATTATTTATTAAATTCCTACTATTAGCTCACACTCTCTCTATTATATATCTTGTTCAAATTTTCAATCGTTATAAAAAAATTTCTATTCATCCACTCAAGTTCAAATACATTTTTTTAAACTTGTAGTGGATGACACTGGATGTTAATACAGTTTTTTCAAATATTAATTCATTCATTAAATTTAATTAATTAATTTTAGTTTTAAATGGGAGAAAAAAATTCCTCCCATTGTTTTCATAAATGAAATGAAAGATTTATCTCAAATGAGTGATGCCACAGAAATAAAATACCGCAACGATGATTATAAAATAATGTTCCATAAAGATAACGTGGGACATTAATGCTGCACGGGTTTATTTTATATATTTATGATTAAAAAGTAGGAATTGACTTAATTTTTTTTTATATTACTTGTTCTCAATTAATTCATAAAAAACTCTTGTATTTTTTGAAAATCAATGACTGTGAATGGGGTGGGAGATAATTATTTTTTACTGGCGACTAGAATTTTTTTTATGGCTACCGGATTTTATCAAATTTGTTATCTCGGGAGTAAACTATGTTATAACATCTTGCACATATGTTTTTTTATTTTATATTAATGCACCTTTAGAGTAATTTTAATAAGTATTTTATCTATTTTAACTACAAGGTGAATTAGTCATTTCACTTTAAATTCTTTTG
The DNA here is from genome assembly GCA_963931845.1 of Maratus michaelseni. Lineage (NCBI taxonomy): Eukaryota > Metazoa > Arthropoda > Arachnida > Araneae > Salticidae > Maratus > Maratus michaelseni. Next base: position 195,778,598 of record OZ007594.1, read on the forward strand.
AGTTTCTACTGTATTCGCTAATTTTTTAAACGTTTCCGAGTGGCTTTTATACTGTATTAATAATTTTTTTTTCTAACCGGAATATCGGTTTTTAGGATAGCATCCATTCTCAATGAAACATTTTCAACTGCGTAAAAGAATTTATACATGTAAGAATAACATTATGATATTAAATTTAATGTTAATGTTAATACTGTTATTTTATCATGTTTGACTATAAAACATGCTGGAGGAACATACAAATATTTATTTGGAAACTGATAACATCCAAATAATCTATATTCCGGGCTGAAAAAACTGATTAGTACACTGTATAAACTACTCGGAAAAATTTCCAAAAATCAGTGGCAGCAAACGAAACTTTGTTCTCATAAGTGCTTCTTTAATTCTCGAATATATATTGTTTTCAGAGGTTTCTAAAGATAAAGAACGTTTTTTGGAATCGTGGTTAAATAGGAAGTGATTATTACATATATTCGCTCGTGGTTATATTATATTTTCCTAAATAAAATAAAAAAAGTTTCCATTTTCTAACAGTGCAGACCCTGAGAAGGTGTGGTCCTGAAAATACTTAATATCCGTTGTAATCGAAAATGAACTTCTACACAAAATATAAGAAAAAAATCGATTCGTTAGATTTCAGACAAAAACGTACACGACTGATTGGAGCCTGTCCCTGATAAGGTACACTTTTAAAAATGTGCAACAAACTGTCCAGTCATTCAACCGTTTCGTAAATAAGGGTTACTTGACCATATTATGAAGCGTTCTCACTGTTCAAGATCGTTTAAAATTACGGTTCACTAACAGTATCTATAAAAATGTTCAAATGATTGGACAGTTTGCGGCAAATGTTTAACAGAGAGCGTAAAAAGACTTGAATATTGCATTATCAGTAACAATTTTTCGAAATTTGAACAAAGATCAATTGCTATATATGTGATTGCAATTAAAAACGTAAAAGAATGTGTTTGTTCCCGCAGGAACAAACTCATGAGTTCACCTGCGCCCGAAGTGTGTTGACAACGAAATTGTGTGTAAAATTTGTAAAGGTCCGTTCGTTTTGTGATTTCATTTGAAAATATAAATGAAAGTTTTTGTCTTAAGACCCTTCCCCCCCCCCTTGTTGAGATGCAGCCCTGAGATTCCATGAATATTGCATTGTATTTTAATTATTTTTATCCCATATTTTAACTATTTTTTTTTATCTTTGTCAATCTTTGTCAGGAAAAAAAAAATTTGAATGAAATAAAATTTTCAATTTTTAAATTAAAATTATTGTTATAATTTACATTTTTTACTTTCTAAATTTAGAAAATTATTTATCGCCTTAAAACTTCTTATTTTCTTTCTTTCTTTTTTTTTTAACTTTTTTCTAGAGAGTTTAGACAAGAAGAAGAAACATGTAACTATATTTTCACTGAATATTTTGTCTCCATATTGCTTTACCAACATTTCCCTTACGTTTGATTAGAAAAAAACGCATAGTAGAACGCAAAAACATACTTTGTTTCTACAATAACTTTTGTTTTTAAACTGTTCCAGATGTACTGCTTTTTGGTTTACTCCAGTGTATTTTTTAAAGTATAAAAGTAATTAGCAACTGAGATAGAATACTGAATATGTTTGTTGCAGATTCATCGCGCAAGAATTTGGAAAATAAACATAGTTAAATAATTTAAAAGTTTCTTAAATTAAACATTTATGTACAAATAAGGAAAAACATGTTTTGAAATAAATTTTTTTATTTTTACATTAAAATTATGATTATAATTTACATTTTTAAATTTCTAAATTTAGAAAATTATTTATCACCTTATAATTTTATTTTATTTTTTTTACTTTTTTATAGAGATTTTAGACAGGAAGAAGAAACACCTAACTATATTTTCACTGAATATTTTCTCTCCATATTGCTTTATCAGCATTTCCCTTACGTTTATTAGAAAAACAACGCATAGTAGAGCGCAAAAAGATACTTTTTTTCTACAATAATATTTGTTTTTAAACTGTTCTAGATGTACTGCAATTCGGTTTACTCCAGTGTATTTTTTTAAATATAAAAGAAATTGGCAACTGAGATAGAATACTGAATATGTTTGTTGCAGATTCATCGCACATGAATTTGTGAAATAAACATAGTTAAATAATTTTGAAAGTTTCTTAAATTAAATATGCATGTACAAATGAAGAGAAATATGTTTCGAAATAACGAATTTTTTTCTTTATCTAAAAGTTGTGTACAACTACTCTTTGAAAAGAAGAAAGAGTCTGAATTTTGCTTAGGCATTTGTTATAACTGCGTATGTCCTTTTAGCCTGAAAAAGGTGGGTTCATCAGGATGAACTCCCGTAAATAACAGACAATGAAAAATGCGTTCCATCACGTCCCTAAGCCAAAAATGTAGTAGCATTTGGCAAACACAGTGAAAAACTATTGCTACTGGCGAAATATACAGGGTGGTCATAAAAAACTTTGCCGATACATGAACAGTATGAACCTCTAATGACCGTACCATTTAAAGAAACGCGATGACATTTTGGATATTAGTATTTTAAAGCATAGGCTTACGGATAAGGGAAAAACAAAAAATCGAGCTCTAACATTTATGGTTACAGGGGCAAAATGTAGAAAATTTCTAATAACAACACCCACTTTTTTCTTCGCAAAATAATCTTCATAGTAAAAAAACATAAATATTATTGAAACAGTACCAGTTCCATTAGAAAAGGCGACTTTAAACTTTCGTAAATAAAAGCAGCCAGAACAACAAATGAACTCCATAGGCGACAAAACACAAACCATGTTCGTCGGATTACAAAATTTTCAAGAGTTTCCTTTCACAGACGATGAAACACCACATGCGCAAGACTGTGTGCAACAATAAATCATGGTATAAAAGTAAGCTGAGGGAGACGACGCGTAGACGACCACCGAACCCAAGTCCTGAGAGACTTTTATCGCGCCAGTAGCTTTGACTCCCTACGGCGCTTCGGCCGGTCAGAGGACCGATCCAATACGGACCCTCTAACCTTGAACCCACGTGTCGACAACGTAGGCCGTTGCGATACGTGGCGAAACCACGGGGAGTCACCACGAGACACTTGGAGACGGGCCGGCGTCCCCCAACAGCTTCGGAGCTGGAAACCCAAAAGGGAACCAGGCCCTAGGCCTTAAGTCGGGTTGCTCTACCACAACTCGAGGGGTGTGAAAACCTACAGAGGTAGTCACGGTTCCCTCTCGTAGTGGACAATAAATCATGGTATGAAGAACATGCAGACTCCTACGTTCAATGGTGGTTTTCGTCTCATATGCACTTAGTGGATTCGACGTCTATACCTTGAATTTTAAATACCTCGAGCGACAGACACCCATTAAGGCGTGTTCGGGGGACCACGGTGCTACAAAAACATGAAATGCTTTAGATGCCACTGTCCCCAAAATGCTCATGCAGTACATGAAGAGCATTGAATTGTCATCATTGTGTTTGTTTTAATTTGTATTTTCCTGTGCTGGGAATTCCGTTTTACACTATTTATTATTTTATTCTGGGAAGATCATATTGAAATGAAACAAAAAGTGTGTTGCTATTAGAAAATTCCGGAATATTGTCAGTATAACGATAACTTTAAAATACCGATAATTGTTCCTCACCTCATTTTTAAACATGCTTTAAATTAACCATATCCCAAATAGCATCTTGTATCCTAGAATGGTAAGGTCGATATGAACTCATAGATGACAAAGTTTTTTAGAACCACCCTGTAAAGCAATTTAACAAGATTAAAACATTTAGAAAATTTATGTTCTGATAAGTTTTTAGATTAGTGCAAGTGGTTGTAACAATCAATAAGATATAAGTTGTCAAAAATGCGACATCAAATAGATAAAATGTCCAAACTACTGAGATAACTCGATTTAATATGAAATGTTCATTTGAAATGCAAGTTGTCTACTTCAATTTCATTTTTATAAATTGCACTATGCAGGTCTGTGCATAAAAATGTATTTGACTTACGAGTGTCAGGTTTCCAAAAACACTCTTAAATCAGAAGAAAATCTTTCGAGCCCTGGTTAAATCATTTTCAAAAAATGTGAAAAAAGTAGCGAGATCAAACTGTGAGTATTTTAAAATACTAAGCTAACACAGCAAAAAAAAAAAAAAAAATCAAACTATACGCTTCATTAATATCTCTCAAAATAAAAGAAGTAGGTTTTCTAAATTTAAACTCATTTAGGAAATTGAACTTCTATTTAGTTGTTAATTTATTAATTTTACTTTATTTTAGTGCAGTAAGTTAGAGAAAAATACACGCAATAAATTAATGTCAAAAACCTAAGATAAAAGATAATTTTTAATTCTGAAATCTATCGACAATTTAGGCTACATAGATATAAAAAAAAAGTTTAAATCGATAAATTGATCACATGTGAAGAACGCACTTACAGTTAATATGTATTTAACTTACACTACCTATGTAAAGGTGGAAAGATTATTTAGATAGCGTGGAAATATTTCAAATAAAGTTCATAAAATAATTTGAAAGAAAAAAGTAATAATTTTGGAATTAATTATTATATTTTACTAAAAGTTGACAAAACGGAGATGCTTAACTTTAAAAACATGTTGTTTTTATTATATGCCATTTTGTATGATTTCGTTTCATCTGTCATTTTTATTTCACTTATTATTCTCTCACCATTTTGTTGAACATAGAGTAAAGGTTATTAAAAGAGTACTTTTTTCAGCTTCCTCACATGTGAAAATCTTTAGTATTTACCATATGATAATACAGTAGGCAAAATAATTAGATTAATGACAATAATTTCTGTTCTAATTAGTGCAAGAAAATTCATATAAAATCCTTTACAACATGTATGTGGTTTATTTGTTTCCAAACATTTTTACAATTGTTTGCGATTTATGTGTTCTCAAATATATATTTTAACATAAATAAACACCTTTTCAAGGTATAAAAAAGATAATTTTTATTAAAAGTGAATGCGGAAGGGTAAGTCCAATAAAACCAAATATATAAATATAAATTTGTATTAAAATTTCCAAAGTGCCGTACAACAATAAACACAAATACTATAATAGTAGTACAGAAAATCACAAATAATGAAACATTGGGGCTAACAACTTTATTCTGTGACCTTTAGAACGACAGTTATGACGTTCTCTTATTATTTTTTTTTATGGTAAGCGGAAGCAATATACTATCAATATCACTTTAACTCGAAATTTACAAAAGCAATACGGCAAAAAATTTGGAAGGCCTTCATACACTACAATCTAAACTTCAATTTAATATGACACGATGGAAGTTCTCTGATCAATATGTTCGATTATCTAAAAACATATTTGTTTTCGTATGTGAAGTGCATATAATACTACTCTATTTTGTTTGTAATCAAAATCATAAATAAGAATATGTAAAATTTAAAGCCGTATTTTGAGAAATGTTACATTTAAAGAATAAGGTACCGTATATACTCGCGTATAAGCCGAGAAAATTAGGGAAAAACAAGGTACAAAGTTGGCGGTCGATTTATACCTGAGACCGAAAATTCTCGTTTTAAAATCCTTATTTTCTCCAACGCAACCAATCGAAATATCAATAAAAAAAGTTTAAGAACACTACCCGTATAGCACTGTGACATCGAAATAAGCTTATATTTGTAACTTTTTGACCGTCCGAGGCTAACGAAAAAGAAAGGCTACCGCGGTGCTTTACGCGTATCTTTTTTTACAGACCGCGAGAGTCACGTGATACTCAAATCCACCAATGCAGGTGTAAAGTGCATCACGTCACTCTAGCGGTCTGTAAAAAAAGATAAGTGGAATGCACCGCGGTAGCCTGTCTTTTTCGTTATCCTCGTTGACCGTCCGAGGCTAACGAAAAAGACAGGCTACCGCGGTGCATTCCACTTATATTTTTTTACAGACCGCTAGAGTGACGTGATGCTCTTTTCGTACATCTGCATTGGTGGATTCGAGCATCATGTGACTCCAGCGGTCTGTAAAAAAAGATACGCGTAAAGCACCGCGGTAGCCTTTCTTTTTCGTTAGCCTCGTTGACCGTCGATGTGACGTCACGTCACGTGCCGTGGATGTGAAGTCGTAAAGGCCGTTTTAAAACTCTTCAGTGACGTCACACTGTGAACATTTTGTGAAGTCACAGACAGGATTACTAATTTGTGAAAGGTACAATATTTGTTACGATTTTGCATCAGGTCGGGGTACCAGATTATACTCGAAAAGAACCTGACGTTATTGGGAGAGCTTTTTTTTTTTAAGGCAGGATTTGGATTAGAACCCTGCATAGGATCGGGTGACTAGATATTATCAGAACTTGACCCAAACTTTAATCTTATTATCTACGATATAGCAAAACATTGAGATACTACTTAATCGCGTGTCAATTTTTGCCTTCAGCACGCAATTTTAATTGAAACGTTTTTTTGGAAAGTGCTAAATTCTAATAGCGAGAACCGAACAATAAAGTCACTTTAGCTCACTCTAAAAGGTTACTGAAGAACATTGTAAATAAGACTATAAAATATCACTTTAAACACCGAAACATCACTATCAAGGTAACCCCGTGCATTCCAATACTATTTTATTTAAAATGTTTAGTCTTTATCAAAGCCGAAAAATCTATCGAAAAACAACTCACTGGAAACTTCACTGGCTACTCAGGAAGTATAAACTTTCCGTTCATAACCAGGAAGCACTGAAAATCTAGACTCAATTATACACTATAGATGAGATGTGTCTAAATTCATAGTATCTCACTCCTACCGTATTATATATAGCAGCTAGACAACCACAGATACCTAATTATCATATTGCACAAAATAAAAGTTAAAATCAGATTCCCATAGATTCAGACATACTTAGTGAAATTTAAAGAGATGACAGAATAGGTAGTTAATTCCCACACAAATGTTAGAATTCGGGTCAACACGATCCCAAAATTCAATCAACCACAAAACAGTCGCTAAGATATGTGGTACAAGGTTTTTTTTCCAGTTTTAAGAATATTGTGGTATCTTTTGAAAAACAATTAGTTACCAGTACGGATCCATTAGCGCCAAAACCGATCCTAAAACCTAATCGAACCGGAGCCGCATATAAAAATTGTTTTTACCCAGATTATAGATTTATTTTAAATCTCATTTTTTCACAATGTCGCTCAATGCAGAGTCGACAATTATATATTAAAATTTTTTAGATGTCCCTGTAAAACGAAACATACACGATACTGTTCTAAATTTACTTTAAAAACTTAAAATAATAATTTGGTAAACACCATACTCAAAATCTATGACGATTAGTTAATTTTTACGAAAGTTAAAGCTTACAAAGTCATAAAAAAACCATGAAAACAGATAGACTGACAAATATATTATTTTTAGATCCCGTTTCTTTGTAGACATATTCAAACTGGACCATCTGCAGAAAATGAACTTTCCAATTAAAAAAAAAATTAAAAAATGAGATCATCCGTTCAAACGTTATACGTGGATATACATAGATAAAAAATAATAGTAAACGCATTGTATAACTTCATTTGTTGGACGTCATTTAAATATTTATTGGTGCTCGCGAATATATGTTTATGTATGTTTAAACGTATACGTAGTTAAGCCTTTTTTCCATATTATTTCTACCCAAAATCGTTACCAGTTACAATACGTTTTATATGTATTATACGTATATTCGCGAGCACTAATATTTATTCTCTTAATAAAAATAATTTCATCTACGCTTGTCGAAGCAATTTTCCTCCTAAAACTACACTGAGTTTTTTTCGATGTGCTTACGATGTCCATACATTTATGATGTATTTTCTGCTTAGAAAAAAAAATCATTTTCATCATTTTCCTAAACTATTTAAAATACTGCCGAAGGTATATTAATATACGTAATCTCTTTTTTTATGTAAGAATTACTAAAATTAATATCGTTTACTATACATTAAAAAAAATCTAAAATACTTTTTTTTTTAAATCTTAATTCTTTTAAAAATAAAATTCGTATGAAAAATATAATATCTGTCAGTTTTTAAGAAAATATATAATCATAAACAGAGCATAAAATATGTTTAAACTAAAACATACATTAAATGATTTTGGAATTAATAACTGTCTTTTGCATGTTGTAAAGAAAATAAAACAAAATGGAAAAAAAAAAGATAAATCTAACAGAAAAATTTTGTAAAAGTTTGGAGAAAAATTGGATATGAAATTAATATCAAGCAGCATTTTGAGGATAGCGTGAAATTTTTTAATAAAAACGTCATTAGAGCGTTTGAAAATAAATTTCAGGGTGACATGTCAGTATGAAAGATAAATTTAAAAATATGAATTATTTCGTGTGATGAATGTTTAGATAAACTTTTTTAGCACTTTCTAACATAGTTGAAAAGTGTTTATGACTTCGGTTTGTCTGTCTGCCGTCTGCCGCCTGTCCGTGCTCTAACTCGTGTAAATATACCCGGATTGCCATGCAATTGATATATGATATTGGTGTTCACTATTGCTTGTTCGGTATTGAAATTGAAGTTTGTCGCAGTTATAGTTCATTTACAGGGACACTCAAAAGAATTCCGTTAGATTACGGTATATGGGGTAAAAATTGTTTGCTGTGTATTTTAGTGATGTTAGATTATCTCAAACGTATTGAAAGTGATATATATCACTCAGGTGCACTGCAAGAGGCTAACTATAGAACAGGGTCGTATACCATTCATCGTACATTTATAGCTGAACGCAAAGGAATACCGTTCTAATGGGGAAAAATCATTTGCGGTATACTTTACTTAGTTACACTACTTGCGGTATACTTAGTTACACTATTTCAAACATATTGAAATTGATATAGGGTAAATGTACCAATAGTCAGCCACCCCCCAATAGTCGCCTACATTGAGATAAAATGCCTTACGATGCCTTATTTTTGGTTCTAAATGAAATATTACAATTTGGTTATATGCAGCCATCTTTCATAAGTCACAAACCATCACCAAAGAATTGTGGGTATTTTTATTGAATTTGTAATCAGCCATTTTTTTTCAAGATAGAGGTCAAATCACCATTTTCCCTATTTTTTTGTTAACTGATGGCAATTTTTTTAAAAGGCAAGTATTAATTTATTTTTTATTTTTTTGTAAAATTATGAGGCTAGAGTATTAGCAGGGTAAAAAAACTAATGATTTTGAGTATAAAAAGTAAATAAATTTGTTGCTTTTAATTAATTTTAATGTGGCCGACCATTGGGTATTAATTTTGCTTACATGTCCAATAGTCGGCCACCAGGAGCTGAATACTGAATACATAACTTATTATACTTTTTTGAGTTTATTTTTAATTTTTTGGTAGATATAACTTTATCTCTACATCTATAATAATATTATATATATATATAAAATCTTTTTTTTACGTGCTTGTTTGTTTGTAGGGGAAACTACTGGAACTACCGAAAGAATTTCAAAAGTAAAGGTGGCAGTCTCTGCTCCGACATAGACTATATTTTACGTCAGAGCCACTTTTCGCAAGTAGATGGATGAACAAAAAACATTCCAAACTTGCCCTTTTATGTGATATTGAAGGAGCTAATAACTTGAAATTTGGCATGGTTGTGGTTTTCTAAAAAATTCGAAATTTAAAAGTGTGAAATAAGTGGAAAAGTTCTAATTTACAATTTATGTAGAATTGTTAGGAATATAAACTTGAAATTTAACATACCTGTTACTTTTAAGACGTAAATTCTGGATCAAGGCACTTAAAAATGGGGGGAATTTTAGAAAATGAAAAAAACGGAACATTCTAAAAACATTCTAAATTACGATTTATATGGAATTACTAGGGATAGAAATTAAAAATTTGCCAATTCTGTCATTTTTAATATGTAAACGCTGGTACAAAATAGTTTATTAAAAAAAAAATTCAAAGGGTATAGGACCAAACAAACATCCTAAAGTTTCAAAATCTGTGATAGTTTTGGTGCTGGAAACTTAAAATTTGGCATGGTGGTTAATTCTAAGACATAAGCGACCGGCTAAGAAGGGTTTCTAAAAATTTGGAAATTTAGAATGCTGAAATGAGAGGAAAATGTTCTGAATTAGTTTTTTTTTTTTTTTTAATTTTAGAATAGAAACTTGAAATTAGACATGGATAACCTTTTCCATACGTAAGTGGTCTGATCGTACCCGAACAGTTTCTAAAAAATCCCTGACAGCTCGGCCTACAGGCACAGGTAGATTTCGAAGATGCAGACCGTGGGGTACCTGTTTGTTGGGAATTGCGGAAGAAATGACCTTTTTGCCATGATGCGGCAGTTGGAACCGCCTACTTCGAAACCTAACTTGTTTGCAGGTGGATCCAGCAGGGATTATTTTTTTTTTTTTTTTTTTTTTTTTTTTTTGCTATAAGAGTTGGTCCTATAAAAAACTTGTCAGTATAAAAGTTTTAGATAATATTAAGAGGATTTATAATAAATTTAAGCGGATTTGAAATCTTGGGAATTGACGAAGTTATGAATTTTTTTCTTCTAAAACCCCCTCCCCCCCCCCTCCCCTTGGGGCCATTTTTAATTATATCAAAAATCTGTCATACATAAATTTTCAGCACTTCTCCTAGAAATAATAATAACTTCAAACGGATTCGATACGTATCATAATTAAGAAATTATGGGGTTTTTCTGTTTTCACAAAAAGCCCCCCCCCCCATCCCCCCCCCTGTTTCGATTTTGCCCATTAACGAACTTGACCGAGATTTTATGCCACTTGATTTTATGTATCAGTTTCGAAAAGATGCGGGAGTTGGAACCGCCTACTTCGAAAAATAAGTTGTTTGCAGGCGGAGCCGGCAGGGATTTTTTTGGTTTTATTTTATTTTATTTTTTTTTTTTTTTTGCTATAAGGGTTGGTCCTATAAAAAACTTGTCAATATAAAAGTTTTAGGTAATATTAAGAGGATTTATAATAAATTTAAGCGGATTTGATATCTTGTGAATGGACGAAGCTATGAATTTTTTTCTTCTAAAACACCCCCCTTCCCCCCCCCCTTGGGGCCATTTTTAATTATATAAAAATCTGTCATACATACATTTTCGGCCCTTCCCCTAGAAGTAATAATAACTTTAAACGGATTCGATATGTATCATAATTAAGAAATTATGGGCGTTTTTCTGTTTTCACAAAAAGCCCCCCCCACCCTCGGTTCGATTTTGCCCATTAACGAACTTGACCGAGATTTTATGCCCCTTGATTTTATGTATCAGTTTCGAAGAGATCTGTGCAGAATTATTGCAGTTATCGTGTCCATAAAAAAGTGACATAGATAGATAGATAGATAGAGAGAGAGAGAGAGAGAGAGAGAGAGAGAGAGAGTTTTGAACTGGGGGTGGTTTTGGGTTCTGGGAGTCGTGATCGGCGTAGATCTGCAAAAATTTTTCAAAAATTCCATCTTAGGTGAGAATGTAATAGGTAGTATTTCTTACGAAATCTACCAAAAAATTCGAAATTTAAAAGAAACTAAAAATTTTCTAAAATTGCAATTTCTGTGATACTGTTGGGTTTAAAACTTCAAATTTTGCATGGGGGTTTCTTTTAAGATGTAAACTCTCGCAAAGAATGGTTTCTATAAAATTCGAAATTTAAAAAATTGAAATTATCAGTAATTGTTGTTTATCATTCTAAATTATGATTTATTTAGAATTAATAGGGATATAAAACTGATATTCGATATCGGGGTTACTTTTAAGTCGAAAATGCTCGTACACAGTAGCTTTTTCTTAAACTAGATTAGATGCGGCAGTTGGTACCCCCATTATTTGTTTTTCAATTCTGTTGAAAAGTGTTAAAACAACTAGATTGGAATGCGGCAGTTGGGACCGCCCCTCCCTACGCTTTTCCACTGCGGGATTCAAAATGAACTCGTATACTAATAAACTACATACTAAATATATTTCATGTTCAAAATGCATAAAAGTGTAAAAACAACTAGATCGGAATGCCGTGATGCGGCAGTTGGGACCGCCCCTTCGCTGATGCACGAATGTATGCATATTTGTTTTTCAACTATGTTGAAAAGTGTTAAAAGCAACTCGATTAGATACGGCAGTTGGTACTCCCATTATTTGCTTTTCAATTCTGTTGAAAAGTGTTAAAACAACTAGATAGGAATGCGGCAGTTGGGACCGCCCCTCCCTACGCTTTTCCATTGCGGATTCAAAATGAACTCAAATACTAATAAACTACATACTAAATATATTTCATGTTCAAAATGCATCAAAGTGTTAAAACAACTAGATCGGAATGCCGTGATGCGGGAGTTGGGACCGCCCCTTCGCTGATGCACGAAAAGCAACTCGATTAGATGCGGCAGTTGGTACCCCCATTATTTGCTTTTCAATTCTGTTGAAAAGTGTTAAAACAACTAGATTGGAATGCGGCAGTTGGGACCGCCCCTTCCTACGCTTTTCCAGTGCGGGATTCAAAATGCATAGTTCGATTCAAAACCCACTTTAATCTAACTTCAATTTGAGCGCGACCAGAAGGAGTACCAGTGTTTATTTATTTATTTATTTTATTTTATTTATTTTTTATTTTATTATTTTTTTTTTGTCGTATTTTTTTTTGTTATTATTTTTTGCAGTCGACTGTAGCATACAAAATTTAGTCAAAATCGCTTAAACCGTTTTTAAATGCAATTTGTTTGACCCATAGTGACCCCCAAATGACCCACTAATCGAATTTTCGCGAACATGTGGCCCAGCCAAATGGTCTTCTTGTATCCCAAAAAGGTAGGACACAAAACTTAGTCAAAATCGTGCAAAAATTTTTCAAAAATTCCATCTTAGGTGAGAATGTAATAGGTAGTATTTCTTACGAAATCTACCAAAAAATTCGAAATTTAAAAGAAACTAAAAATTTTCTAAAATTGCAATTTCTGTGATACTGTTGGGTTTAAAACTTCAAATTTTGCATGGGGGTTTCTTTTAAGATGTAAACTCTCGCAAAGAATGGTTTCTATAAAATTCGAAATTTAAAAAATTGAAATTATCAGTAATTGTTGTTTATCATTCTAAATTATGATTTATTTAGAATTAATAGGGATATAAAACTGATATTCGATATCGGGGTTACTTTTAAGTCGAAAATGCTCGTACACAGTAGCTTTTTCTTAAACTAGATTAGATGCGGCAGTTGGTACCCCCATTATTTGTTTTTCAATTCTGTTGAAAAGTGTTAAAACAAGATTTTATGCCACTTGATTTTATGTATCAGTTTCGAAAAGATGCGGGAGTTGGAACCGCCTACTTCGAAAAATAAGTTGTTTGCAGGCGGAGCCGGCAGGGATTTTTTTGGTTTTATTTTATTTTATTTTATTTTATTTTTTGCTATAAGGGTTGGTCCTATAAAAAACTTGTCAATATAAAAGTTTTAGATAATATTAAGAGGATTTATAATAAATTTAAGCGGATTTGATATCTTGTGAATGGACGAAGCTATGAATTTTTTTCTTCTAAAACACCCCCCTTCCCCCCCCCCTTGGGGCCATTTTTAATTATATAAAAATCTGTCATACATACATTTTCGGCCCTTCCCCTAGAAGTAATAATAACTTTAAACGGATTCGATATGTATCATAATTAAGAAATTATGGGCGTTTTTCTGTTTTCACAAAAAGCCCCCCCCACCCTCGGTTCGATTTTGCCCATTAACGAACTTGACCGAGATTTTATGCCCCTTGATTTTATGTATCAGTTTCGAAGAGATCTGTGCAGAATTATTGCAGTTATCGTGTCCATAAAAAAGTGACATAGATAGATAGATAGATAGAGAGAGAGAGAGAGAGAGAGAGAGAGAGAGAGTTTTGAACTGGGGGTGGTTTTGGGTTCTGGGAGTCGTGATCGGCGTAGATCTGCAAAAATTTTTCAAAAATTCCATCTTAGGTGAGAATGTAATAGGTAGTATTTCTTACGAAATCTACCAAAAAATTCGAAATTTAAAAGAAACTAAAAATTTTCTAAAATTGCAATTTCTGTGATACTGTTGGGTTTAAAACTTCAAATTTTGCATGGGGGTTTCTTTTAAGATGTAAACTCTCGCAAAGAATGGTTTCTATAAAATTCGAAATTTAAAAAATTGAAATTATCAGTAATTGTTGTTTATCATTCTAAATTATGATTTATTTAGAATTAATAGGGATATAAAACTGATATTCGATATCGGGGTTACTTTTAAGTCGAAAATGCTCGTACACAGTAGCTTTTTCTTAAACTAGATTAGATGCGGCAGTTGGTACCCCCATTATTTGTTTTTCAATTCTGTTGAAAAGTGTTAAAACAACTAGATTGGAATGCGGCAGTTGGGACCGCCCCTCCCTACGCTTTTCCACTGCGGGATTCAAAATGAACTCGTATACTAATAAACTACATACTAAATATATTTCATGTTCAAAATGCATAAAAGTGTAAAAACAACTAGATCGGAATGCCGTGATGCGGCAGTTGGGACCGCCCCTTCGCTGATGCACGAATGTATGCATATTTGCTTTTCAACTATGTTGAAAAGTGTTAAAAGCAACTCGATTAGATACGGCAGTTGGTACTCCCATTATTTGCTTTTCAATTCTGTTGAAAAGTGTTAAAACAACTAGATAGGAATGCGGCAGTTGGGACCGCCCCTCCCTACGCTTTTCCATTGCGGATTCAAAATGAACTCAAATACTAATAAACTACATACTAAATATATTTCATGTTCAAAATGCATCAAAGTGTTAAAACAACTAGATCGGAATGCCGTGATGCGGGAGTTGGGACCGCCCCTTCGCTGATGCACGAAAAGCAACTCGATTAGATGCGGCAGTTGGTACCCCCATTATTTGCTTTTCAATTCTGTTGAAAAGTGTTAAAACAACTAGATTGGAATGCGGCAGTTGGGACCGCCCCTTCCTACGCTTTTCCAGTGCGGGATTCAAAATGCATAGTTCGATTCAAAACCCACTTTAATCTAACTTCAATTTGAGCGCGACCAGAAGGAGTACCAGTGTTTATTTATTTATTTATTTTATTTTATTTATTTTTTATTTTATTATTTTTTTTTTGTCGTATTTTTTTTTGTTATTATTTTTTGCAGTCGACTGTAGCATACAAAATTTAGTCAAAATCGCTTAAACCGTTTTTAAATGCAATTTGTTTGACCCATAGTGACCCCCAAATGACCCACTAATCGAATTTTCGCGAACATGTGGCCCAGCCAAATGGTCTTCTTGTATCCCAAAAAGGTAGGACACAAAACTTAGTCAAAATCGTGCAAAAATTTTTCAAAAATTCCATCTTAGGTGAGAATGTAATAGGTAGTATTTCTTACGAAATCTACCAAAAAATTTAAAATTTAAAAGAAACTAAAAATTTTCTAAAATTGCAATTTCTGTGATACTGTTGGGTTTAAAACTTCAAATTTTGCATGGGGGTTTCTTTTAAGATGTAAACTCTCGCAAAGAATGGTTTCTATAAAATTCGAAATTTAAAAAATTGAAATTATCAGTAATTGTTGTTTATCATTCTAAATTATGATTTATTTAGAATTAATAGGGATATAAAACTGATATTCGATATCGGGGTTACTTTTAAGTCGAAAATGCTCGCACACAGTAGCTTTTTCTTAAACTAGATTAGATGCGGCAGTTGGTACCCCCATTATTTGTTTTTCAATTCTGTTGAAAAGTGTTAAAACAAGATTTTATGCCACTTGATTTTATGTATCAGTTTCGAAAAGATGCGGGAGTTGGAACCGCCTACTTCGAAAAATAAGTTGTTTGCAGGCGGAGCCGGCAGGGATTTTTTTGGTTTTATTTTATTTTATTTTATTTTATTTTTTGCTATAAGGGTTGGTCCTATAAAAAACTTGTCAATATAAAAGTTTTAGATAATATTAAGAGGATTTATAATAAATTTAAGCGGATTTGATATCTTGTGAATGGACGAAGCTATGAATTTTTTTCTTCTAAAACACCCCCCTTCCCCCCCCCCTTGGGGCCATTTTTAATTATATAAAAATCTGTCATACATACATTTTCGGCCCTTCCCCTAGAAGTAATAATAACTTTAAACGGATTCGATATGTATCATAATTAAGAAATTATGGGCGTTTTTCTGTTTTCACAAAAAGCCCCCCCCCCCCCACCCTCGGTTCGATTTTGCCCATTAACGAACTTGACCGAGATTTTATGCCCCTTGATTTTATGTATCAGTTTCGAAGAGATCTGTGCAGAATTATTGCAGTTATCGTGTCCATAAAAAAGTGACATAGATAGATAGATAGATAGATAGAGAGAGAGAGAGAGAGAGAGAGAGAGAGTTTTGAACTGGGGGTGGTTTTGGGTTCTGGGAGTCGTGATCGGCGTAGATCTGCAAAAATTTTTCAAAAATTCCATCTTAGGTGAGAATGTAATAGGTAGTATTTCTTACGAAATCTACCAAAAAATTCGAAATTTAAAAGAAACTAAAAATTTTCTAAAATTGCAATTTCTGTGATACTGTTGGGTTTAAAACTTCAAATTTTGCATGGGGGTTTCTTTTAAGATGTAAACTCTCGCAAAGAATGGTTTCTATAAAATTCGAAATTTAAAAAATTGAAATTATCAGTAATTGTTGTTTATCATTCTAAATTATGATTTATTTAGAATTAATAGGGATATAAAACTGATATTCGATATCGGGGTTACTTTTAAGTCGAAAATGCTCGTACACAGTAGCTTTTTCTTAAACTAGATTAGATGCGGCAGTTGGTACCCCCATTATTTGTTTTTCAATTCTGTTGAAAAGTGTTAAAACAACTAGATTGGAATGCGGCAGTTGGGACCGCCCCTCCCTACGCTTTTCCACTGCGGGATTCAAAATGAACTCGTATACTAATAAACTACATACTAAATATATTTCATGTTCAAAATGCATAAAAGTGTAAAGACATTTATTAGATAAGATAAAATTACCTTGGACCTTAACATGTGACCCTTAACGTGTGACCCAGCCCAATAGTCTTTTCGTACACCAAATCGGTAGGATACAAAATTTAGTCAAAATCGTTTTAGTCGTTTTTAGATAAAATTAGTTTGACCCGTAGTGACCCTAAAATGACCCACTAATCGAATTTTCTCAAACATGTGACCCAGCCCAATGGTCTTTTCGTACCCCAAAACTGTAGGATACAAAATTTAGTCAAAATCGTTAGAGCCGTTTTTTAGATAAAATTTATTTGACCCATAGTGATCCACATATGACCCACTAATGAAATTTTCTCGAACATGCGACACAGTCGAATGGTCTTATTGTATCCCAAAAATGTAGGATACAAAACTTAGTCAAAATCGTTAGTTAAAATCGTTAAGATAAAATAAAATTAGCTTTACCCGCAGTGACCCTAAATGACCCACTAATTTAATTTTCTCGAACATGTGTGATAGCTCAATCATCTTCTTATAACCGAAAATGGTAGAATGCAAAATTTAGTCAAATTTGTTAGAGTCATTTTTCAGGTAAAATAAAATTCTGAGGTGGCCGACTATGGCCGAACATTAGAGTTAAAGTGGCCGAGTATTGGAGAACTTGCCCTTTTTAGGTGCGTTCGTAATTATATAAATACGTAGCACCTATAGTCGTCGCTTGGTCCGTCCGTCTGTCCGTCCGTCTGTCTGTCTGTCTGTCTGTCTGTCTGTCCGTCTGTCTGTCCGTCCGTCTGTCTGTCTGTCCGCATATAACAACGCAAAAACTACCCAACCAAATGGTTTGCAATTTAAAATATATTATCTTTGCAGAATTTTGTCGAGACATTTCAAATTTTATTAAAATCGAATCAAAACTTTAGGAGATATTAATAAAAATATTTATTAAGAAATTTGATTTTTTTTTTTTTAAATCGGTGCTTTTTTGTTATAGGAGCTTCCGATGGATGTTAAATCGTCAAGCGACCGGGATACTTATTTGATTACAGAAATTAATCTGCAGACGATATAATTCATTTCACAGAATTAAAAATCATCAAGATCTGAATATTTATATAACTAGCTGATACATATATATATCTGAATATTTATATAACTAGTTAAGATATTTGTATGAACAGTGTCATAAAATATATACTTAACTAGCTGTTTAACCCGTTCTACGCACGGGATATCATGAATTTAATTCTAAAACGTGCGTACGAACGCACCTCGTTTGTAACGTTTGACGTACAATTTCCAACTTGTTGAACCTAACTTTGTCTAAAAAAAACTATTACCGTGTTTTTTAAAAATAATTGCTGAAACATAATAAGAAACGTATGTTTTAACATATATCACTGTTAAAAATGTTGTGTCGTTTTTTAAAAAGTCTACTTTAAGTTACAGCACTGCTACTTTTTTTTTCTATTTATATACAAAAAAAAAAAAAAAAAAAAAAAAAAAAAAAACAGTTAAGTGGCCGACTATTGGTACATTTACCCTATATATCAATTTCAATATGTTTGAAATAATGATTTCATTATTCATAATTCATATTATATATCATTTATATAATCATTATATAATCATTTATATTATCATTTATATTATCATATATATAATCATTTATATTATCATTTATATAATCATTTATATTATCATTATATATTATATATCATAATCATTATTCATAATTCATACATTCATTCATAAATAATTTCATCAACCTGAGGTACACTACAAGATGTTTACTAAGAATAAGATGTGCATAGCATTCATCGTTCTTTTACAGGGGCACATAAAGTAATTCTTTAACAGAACTGTCTATCTATGATAATTGCTGTAAGTGCGTTTTTAATTGTGATACGCTTTCTTGAATTTAACTAATGTTTTGCATATTACTGGGTGCATAGAAATTCTAAAGATCCTATACAGAGCTGTACAAAATATCTCAAGTGCATTTCCTTTTGTGGATGGAATTTGCTGTAGGGGGATTTTCAACTGTGCTATGCGTTTTATAACTGAAGTAAATTGTAGAATTCTGTGTAGTATATATACAAATCTATATATACTACACAGCACTGCACAAACGATTTCGGATATTTTTCCGACTATTGACGATTATTCCTGACTCTGGGTTACGCGTTTTGCAAATTGTTTTCTTAGAAATCCTGTTTCACCTTATTAAACGGGGAAGTTTATATTATTATTATACTGAATGTGTTGGAAACTGTTTAATAATCTATGCTTGGCGCATTATCTTTCGATGTTGTTTTCTTACTACATTTGAGCAATGATGAAATAATGTACGAAAAAGATAATATTATAGACAGTTTTTTAAGCATTATAACAAACCTAAATTCCAATTAAATAACAAAATTGTTTTATTGCAAAATGTGCCAAGTTAAATTAAGGGAAAGGAATGCATTTTTGTCTGATAGATTGTAGCCAAAAATTACTTTAATCACTACAAGAATGTATTGCTTTTGTAATCAGTTCCAGCTAAAGTTTTTTTTTTTTAAGTACTGCTGGATTCAGTTAAATTCCAGTGGTACTTTATGGTTTTAGAATTTGTTTTACATGTTTCAACTCATAATACATTAATGCAGAGTTTCTCAACGTATGTTATCTCACGGCATTCTTTATCTCGCGTTTATATTTCCGCGGCACGCTATGACTAGGATTATATAAAACGACTAAAAAGAAATACATTACTTTTACATTACTACTTACAAAAAAGCTTTGCAAGTGAAAGAAAAACAACAGATTGTAATTTCTGTGTTTTTTTTAAAAATAATTATTGTTAATTATTTTCATCGAATTGTCTGCTATTTCATACTTCTGTTCACTTTTCCTCACCAGTAATACACGTAAATATTTATTTAAACGCATGCAAATAGCCAATGTTTTTCTAAACTCGGATATTGTGTCAAGCATTCGCGTATTCTTCAAACTTTAGGTGCGTAAATATAAATTTTTTATTTATTTATTTATTTATTTATTTATTTGTGTGTATAAGATTTTTATCCAGTTTACACTTTATCACTATTTCAAACAATTCAAATGCATTTTATTTAATATAACATTTTATTATTTTTCCTCTTAAAGCCTTATTTTTAACAGAATATATGAGCCATTTTTATAATTTCTTACGCGTAATCAGCAACTAAACTTGTAAACTGCAGAACGTCGAACGGTTTATTTTTAAGTAATTCTTTTGTTAATTCCTAACATTTTCATAGAACTTTACTGATTTTTTTTGCGGCACACACGTGGCCTTCTCATGGCTTACCAGTGTGCAGCGCCACACCAGTAAAGAACCACTGCTTTAATGCATGTTATAAAATATTATGATAATTTTAGATGTGCCAAAAAACGTAATTTTTTATACATGCACTAAATGCTTATTTTGTGACATAATTTTCTTTTTTTCTTTTAGGTAAGTAGATTACTTTTTCTGAAATATTTTCAAAACGACACATTTTGGTGAGTATATGTTTAGTTATAATGGTAAATACATTAACACTTTTGAATGGTGTGAACTGAATGATTTAACTTTGTAATATATATATATATATATATATATGTATATATTATAGATAGCTTGATAGCTAGATATATATATATATATATACACACACATACATACATATATATATATATATATATATATATATAATAACAAATCCGAGATTTAATTATTTCATATTTTGAATAAATATATGCTTTTTGCATATGTTATATGCTGGTTTTGCGTCTATTGTGCAACAATTTATTATTTTGTATGTATAAATAATTAATTATATATATATATATATGTATAAATAATTATATATATATATTGTACTCATAAAAAGCTACTCTAAAATATTCTAATGCTCGTATTTACCATCTGCCTCAACTGCCAGTTAAGCAAGAAAGCCTCGATCTAATACCCAAATGATGTTCAATATTTACCTGATTATATCTCATCGCAGTCGAAGTCTAATAAGGTGAATACCCTTTTAGTGTTCGACAGGAGTTTTTGCGTTTAATCGGTAGTTAAAGTATGTAGTATAAAGTATGTAGTATGTAAAGTATCGGTAGTTAAATGGTGACTACCATCGTAAGAAGTAAAGATATACTAGTTGTAATAATATGCAGACATGCTAGTAAAACAACTCAAAATAACTAATATCAACAGATGTTCTTCTTCGTAATAGAGAATTACATTGTCAATAATTTATCACCTTGTTCTACCAATAGATTTTTTTTTTAAATTTTGTAAGATATCCATAAAAGGAGATCATTTACCGTGTATTTAGTTTATAAGATGGCCGTCGAATATGACGAAGTATTCATTTTTATAAAAACTTGTATAAAACGATTAATATCTTACAGTTAATATGGCAACTTATATGTTGGTAAATATAATTTAAAAAATATGTCTAAACTAAAATACATATTAAAATCATTCCAGAGTTAAAAACTGTCTTTTGGATGCTGAGAAAAATAAATCCAAGAGAAAAAAAAAACTAACAAAAAAGTTGGAGAGAAACTGGATATGAAATTAATATCAAGCAAAATTTCAAGAAAAATATTTCTTTAAAATGTCATTAGAGCGTTTGAAAATAAATTTCACGGTGACATGTCAGCAGAAAAGATAAATTTTAAGAAAGGAATTATTTCGTGTGGTGAATGTTTACATAAACTTTTTTTTCTTACTGCATTTGAGCATTGATGAAATAATATTCGTAAAATATAATATTAGAGTAATTTTTGTAGTCATTGTAACGAACTTAGAATCGAGTTAATTATACATTATTTTTAATGAAAAATGAAAAAAAAAAATAAATAACGTTTGCTAAAGACAAATCTATATTATAAAGCAAAAACACGCTATCAACGGCGAGTAACGCTAAATAACCACTGGCATCATATTGACGGTGGAATCGGTCTGACCAATAAATTTTGCTTCTACTGCAGTTTTATTTGTTTTTATTTGTTTTTTATTTTTTTTTAACTTCTGAACATTGCATAATTTTAATGTTGACACCACTGAATAGGCAAAAATGTATTTACAAATGCAGTTTGTTTGAAAACTGTACCTTAAAATATGAAAACACCCATGAAAATGATTCATTATTATTATTTTACTAAAATAGGGGTTTGATGAAAATAACTATACAAAAGGTTTTTAAAACTTTAAAACTCTAGATGTTAATAGTACTAAACTCTCTCCGAACGCTTTCGACTACAATCCGAGCCATTATCAAGGAGGAAAAAATCAGCGGAGAATAAAGTTCTAGGGTTTAAAATTTTTTTAAACTTTTTGTATATTTATTTTCATCAAAAACCTATTTTAGTAATAATAATAATAATAATAATAATGAATCATTTTCATGAATGTTTTCATATTTTAAGTAAACAAAGGTGAATCTATCGTTTCAATTATACTTTATAAAGTTAAAGTTATTTTATTGGTAACTGTATCTTAGTTTACTATTGTTTTCATATAATTTAAAAAATAATTTCCAAGCAGGAATTATTTGAAAATCTATTTATATCACGTGAGGGAAAATTAACCTGTTTGCACTTAGAACAATACAAATTGTTCAGCATTTGTTTTCGGTTAATATCCCCACTAACGAAATTAAAACTTCAGAAATAATTAAATTATATAATAATTATAAAACACAAATGTAACGCATATGTAATCGAACTTCGCACTTAACCTAGGAAATAATCCGAATCAAAAAGATTTCTATAAATAGTTTAATCTTTGGCTGTTTCTTTGGTTTTTAACCGCTGGCATGCGACTAATACGAATGTACTCTTTTTAATAAATTTCCAAATGTTATTTGTGTACATAACTTAACCTAACATTTCTATCATATATTTCATATAAAAATACTTTTTGGTGTTAATAGCGGATAATTTAATATTATATATTACATGTAAAATATTCTATTAGAGTTAAAGAAAAAAAAACACCTATTTTTTGTACACAGAGCAGTAAGTTCGGTAACGAGGAAAGCCCGGATTTGATCCTTTAATAATAATAAAATAAGTAAATTTATTTAAAAATGTATTTTTTACTATAGTTTCGTTATTTTTTAAATATATAAAGACTTTAAATTTTTTTTGAAAATTTTCAACAAATAACCATAAAATAAAATTGAGCAACTTTTACGTAAACGTTCGCAAAATTTCTGTAAATATTTACGCTCTTTTACTATGCGAAGTTTACAGGTTAAAAGTAATTACTTGGACTTTATTTTCATCCTTTGATAGTGCGTTAGGTCATTAAATTTTTTACGATGTCCATTGAACAGACTTAAACCATTTGATTTATGCTTTTAATATTAAGTTGATGGCAGTTATTTGAATTGTAAAGTTTAAGGGAATTTATTAACTGAAGTATTTTTTGATGATGTGATAAAAAGCAGTAAATAAATTTGAATTTTGTAGACGATTCCATAATTGATTAAATTCTAAACATAAGAAATCAACTGTATTGAACATATGAAATAATTGTTTTATTTAGAAACTGTTAAAAAATCAAGAAAACAAATGTTGTATTCATTAAAAAACAAAGTATAAATTTTAATATTTTAATAAATACTTTAATTTTTTTCCTTTTACTTATAGTTTGTTTAAAACATAAAGACATTAAAATTTTCAAAACTTTCAAAAAATTAACTGTAAAAGAAAAAGGATAACTTTTACTTACAATCAATAGCTCCAAATTCATTTACGTTCTCTTACTAACTAAAAATCATAGATAATATAATAAAATCACCCGTTAACTTCAAATTAAATTGAATTATTGCTTAAAAAATAAAAAACATAACACAAACGGTTTAAAAATACCTTTTAATATATATGACCAGGGCTTTACAAATTTGATAAAATCTGGTAGCCAGAAAAAAATTCTAGTAGCCAGTAAAAAATATTTACCACCCCCTCCTTCCTCGTCATTAATTTTAAAAAAAGCACAAAAGTTTTTATGAATTAATTGAGGAAAAATAATAACAGGCATTGTTTAGAATTATAAGTTACACAGATTAGAACGATAATATAAACTAAGTTTTCTAATGAAAATTATCAAAATCATATATCTTTCAAAAAAATAAAAAAATTGATAGTGTAAAGCGTGAATTAACCGGCATGTTCTGAAAATGCTGATTTCCAAACGCTTCAAATGTCCAGATAGTTGAATGCTACAAAATCTATATCTGCTGAGGAGCGCATCGACGAAATAGTGAAGCAGGAAAACAAATCTTCGCCTATTTTTCTGTCGAAGTCTCAAATAATTCTGATTTGATTATTTTAAAATTCACATTTGATGAACTAATTTTTACCAAATTAAAAACAAAAGTTAAAAATATTTTTTGTGCGAATATAGTTTCAAAGTTTATTTTTTAATATTGAGAAAGGAGGGTGGGGTGGCATTTGTGCTCATTTCAAGAAAGCTTCGGTTAATTTTTGTACAAAAAAGAAACGCCCTGTATATGATCTATGTTTCCTTCGCTCAAACGGCGACATCTTCAGATGAAAATGATAAATAAAATAGTCTTGAGTAGATCGAGTGTAGTAGTATACTAGTCGTATTAGAGAATATTTTACTTATCATTTTCATCTGAAGATGTCACCGTTTGAGCGAAGGAAACGTGTGTCATCTGTATTAAAAAGTATTTTCAAACCGTTTGTGTTACGTTTTTTATCACTTTAAGCAATAATTACACATTAATTTAAAAAAAATCCCTGACGGCTCGGCCTACAGGCACAGGTAGATTTCGAAGACGCAGATCGTGGGGCGCCTGTTTGTTGGGAATTGCGGAAGAAATGACCTTTTTGCCATGATGCGGCAGTTGGAACCGCCTACTTCGAAACCTAACTTGTTTGCAGGCGAAGACAGCAGGGATTTTTTTTTTTTTTTTTTTTTTTTTAGCTATAAGAGTTGGTCCTATAAAAAACTTGTCAATATAAAAGTTTTAGATAATATTAAGAGGATTTATAATAAATTTAAGCGGATTTGAAATCTTGGGAATTGCCGAAGTTATGAATTTTTTTTCTTCTAAAACCCCCCTTCCCCCCCTTAAGGCGATTTTTAATTATATCAAAAATCTGCCATACATAAATTTTCGGCCCTTCTCTTAGAAGTAATAATAACTTCAAACGGATTCGATACGTATCATAATTAAGAAATTATGGGTTTTTTTCTGTTTTCACAAAAAAAACCCATCCCCCCCCCCCCTTTGTTCGATTTTGCCCATTAACGAACTTGACCGAGATTTTATGCCCCTTGATTTTATGTATCAGTTTCGAAAAGATGCAGGAGTTTTAACCGCCTACTTCGAAAAATAACTTGTTTGCATGCGGAGCCGGCAGGGAGTTTTTTGTTTTTAATTTTTTTTGCTATAACGGTTGGTCCTATAAAAAACTTGTCAATATAAAAGTTTTAGATATTAATAAGAGGATTAATAATAAATTTACGCGGATTTGATATCTTGTGAATTGACGAAGCTATGATTTTTTTTTCTTCTAAAACCACTTTTTTCCCCCCTTGGGACCATTTTTAATTATATCAAAAATCTGTCATACATAAATTTTCGGCCCTTTTCCTAGAAGTAATAATAACTTTAAACGGATTCGATACGTATAATAATTAAGAAATTATGGGGTTTCTTCTGTTTTCACAAAAAGCCGCCCATTTCCCCCCCCCCCTTGGTTCTATTTTGCCCATTAACGAACTTGACCGAGATTTTATGCCCCTTGATTTTATGTATCAGTTTGGAAGAGATTTATGCAGAATTTTTCCAGTTATCGTGTCCATAAAAAAGTGACATAGATAGATAGATAGATAGATAGATAGATAGATAGATAAAGTTTTGAACTGGGGGTGTTTTTGGGTTCTGGGAGTCATGATCGGCGCAGATCTGCAAAAATTTTTCAAAATTTCCAACTTAGGGGAGAATGTAATAGGTAGTATTTCTTACGAAATCTACCTAAAATCATAGGTTGAAAAGTAACTAATGGAGCTTCGCCCTCTATGCTGGTCGGTTTGTTCCAAACGGACTTCGAATTAAACGAAATTAGGATTAGCGGCCCCACTGTCTTCGGCACCGTCCGCCCGCCCCAGTCTCGGAAAATCACCGCAAAACTCGGAACAGCGTTAAAAATTGCATAGGAAAGCTTAGTTTTCAGCGCAATGCTCATATTACGCCTACCTCCCTTTCAGCCCGCTATTAAAGCACGTGGAACAATGAAGATCAAGGATTGTGCTCACTCGCTTGGTCACTTCATTTTCGCTCCTTGATTTCGCTGCTGGGCCATAGTAAGCCGGGAACGTGAGCACTGAACAGGTTTCTCGATTCTTCATAATTCTATGGAAGGAGAGCAGCGTTCAAAAAATTTTGACGCGTGCCTAAAAAGGTAAATTTTGTGTGGAAAGTCTTTTGTGAAACTTAGGGAAAGACCTTTTCGCTCCTCGATTTCGCTTCCCGGCCATAGCAAGCCGGGAAGGTGAGCACTGAACAGGTTTCTCGTTTTTTCTTAATTCTATGTAAGGGTATGTATGTTATGTATGCATTCTATGTATGTTCAAAAAAATTGATGCATGCGCAATAAGGTCAATTTTACGTGAAAAATCTTGTGTGAATCTTAGGGAAGGTCCTTTTCGCTTTAAATATATGGATTACTCGGCTGTTATTTTCATTCTTTGACCATGAGTTATGATGTCAATTATTTTGTGCTTTCAATATTAGATTGAAGGCAATTGTTTGAATTATTAGGAGGATAAACATTTTTATGATCCGATAAAAAGTAGTAAATAAATTAGAATTTTATGGATTCTTCCTTTTCTGATTAAATCATAAGGAGTCAACAATTTTAAACATAAAGACATAATATTTTAATAAGCAAATATACACATACTTGTAAAAAAAAATGCAAATAATGCAAATAATTGCAAATAAAAAAGAAAGTCTAAATGCGAAAATAATATAACAAAAATTGGGCATAAAAATTATCAATTAAGTACAAGTTTTAAAATACTTTAATAAAATACTTTAAAAATCTTGGAAACTTTCATAAATATGTTTATTTAAGAATAAAATTTAAATGAATAACTTTTAACTATATGCACAATTTACGTTATCTTACTACGTGAAGTGTATAGGTTAAAAATAATGACTTAACCTTTTTACATATTTTGACAATTACTAAGGACATTTAATTTTCCATGATGTCGATTTAGAGGGCAGAAACTTTTTTTTTATACTTTTAATATGAAATCGATGGAATTTGTTTGATAACTTAGATAACTTTGAGGAAACAGGAGCAAAAGCATGAGGAATAAACTATTTTAAACATATGTAAATAACACAGATATATCAAACCTTATGAAAAGAAATTTTTTTCAAATAATATATAAAATAAAGAATGTAAATGCATAAATAATATAAAAAGAACTAGTTCAAAAAATACCTTAATAGTATAAATTTTTATAATATATTTTAACTTTTCTGAAAACTTTTATAACATTGTTTATTTAACCATAAAATAAAAGTGAAAAACTTTTTCCTACACGCACGCACGAATTCCTAAATCATTTACGCTCTCTTATTAATTGAGGTTTATAGGTTAAAAGTAATTACTTGGTTTTCTTTTCCTTTTTCTTTCTTTTCACGCTTTAACAACGTGTTAAGTCATTCATTTTTCATGATGTCTAGACAGCAAAAATAAGCCAATTATTTTATGCTTTCAATATTATGTTAATGGCAGTTGTTTGAAATATTAAGGGAAGTAACTTTTCTTTTAATAATCTGATTACAAGTAGTAAATAAATTAGATTTTATGGATGATTCCATAACTGATTAATTTATAAACATAACTCAAGTAGCATAGATTATTGGCACATCGTTTTCAGTTTGTGGAAACCATTGGGAAACGGCAGGCTTTAAATGTCAACAAAAAGCCAAAAGAGAACCCTCTATAGTCCAGACGCTAGAAAGACTTCAGTTTGCAAAATACAACAACCGCATTATCTCAATTGATATAATCTCAGAAAAGCCCAGAGATTATTATTCTGTATGGTGCCAGTCCATTTTATGGTCCAATTTTTTTAATTACCCCTCCCCCCCTCTCAGGTATTGAGCGCGTGCTGTGTAGTATTTTAATAGTTATTTTAAACGAGAGTTATTAATTATTTGAATGAAAATTAGTAATTATAGAAGTTGTAAATTACCAACTGGACGAAAAATGTCCGGGCCAGGATTCGAACCTGGGATCGCTTGGCTGAAGCCGCCACGCTCTACCACTGAGCTATCCCGGTCGAATCTGGAGGGCATAATTCATCCAGTTAACCTTATTGATCAAAGCATCTGGTCTGATATTTTAATCAGCTCAACAGAAAAGATCGCAGGTAAAGGAACTCCAGTAAACGCTGGATACGTGAATATACTAGATTATTTTTTAACACAATTATTTCAAATTGGTAAAGCAATTTACAACTTGTATGATTGCTTTCCCAATTTGAAATAATTGTGTTAAAAAATAATCTAGTATAGTAATTATAGGTTATTACATGAAAATAACAACAAAAGTAAAGTTACAAATATTTTTATTCTTTACTAATAAATCTGCAGATCAGAGGCCTCAACGTCACCTCTGCCTGTCATTGTTTCTTGTGATATTTAATATCCTACAATCCACAATTTAAATATGAGATATATAAGCATATAAGATTCTTCGAAGCTTTCAGAAAATTGAAGAGTCATAATAAACGCGGTTTTAAGTAATAATATTCTGATAAACTGCTTTTTCTTGTAATTTCTTTCAAAGATACATTTCTTGAGTGGTGCTCTGAATCCTCATTGTCTCGTTAATTTTAATTTTGAAATTTCCTAATGATTGTGCTATATCATGATTGATGTATCGTGACAGTATTTCCTTTTACACTGCGAGCATCAGTTTGAACAGTGATTTTATGTTATCTTAGTATCCAAATAGCAATATTTATTCACCTGCCAATGAACAAAACATCTACATCTGATGGAGAAGTTGAACAAGATCTCATGTAAAAATGGTACTGATGAAAAAGTAAACATAATTTACTATAATTTAAAGTAATTTAAAAATCTAAAGTTTTTACAATTCTTGTTTCGTGAAAGCAGTCTAGGTGGTCATATTATAATTTTTAGATGTAAGATCTTATCAAAATTATACATCCCAATCTACTCGATAGCAATAGCATACTAAAATCATGTTAAAATAGACATATTTGGAAACTTTTAAGCCTGTTTGCTAATCATTCATAATCGTTTCCATTGCCAATTGACTATTTTAGCAAACGTGGATTTGTGATAGGATTTTAATGGTATCCGCATTAAACTTATATCGTAATGTTATTATCATCGTTCATATTTGACGCAAACCTAAGTTATAGACCTGGTTTCAAAGAATAGCTGCCTATCAATTTTCCTCATCCAGACTTTCTGCTTAATCTTTCATAATTGGGATCAGTTCAATTACTTTTTATAGGCAATGTAATACAATTGCTAGTGGACTGATAAAAGAAAAAAAAGAGAAATAGGTATCGTGTCAAATATGTAAAGTGATAAAACAAAATGCTTTACATTTTTCGAACAGATGTATAAAATGTATCAAAAACTATGCACCTAATTAAAAAAAAATTCAAAAAAATTTCAAATTAATCAGAATAGTTTAAGACCCCCATTCGGAAATTTTAGCATCCATAATTTAACATTTAAATCAATTATAAAAATGCATCATTTTCTGTTCAATGAATGGTAAAGTTTGAAAATCGTCTGAATAACCATAGAAAAGCATTATGAAGTAAAAAAAAAATTTTCTATATTTCCCACCTAGGATTCCGTGTAGAATTACCAGTGTAGAATGAACTCTCATCAAGATCTTTTCTCATTGAATTCTCCAAAATTTATGTAGTAGACGGTATGGAACTTGTACTTCAAATATAACTATAAAAGTTTGGTATATTTGCTTTTGCAGAAGCATTTTAAAAGAATAAAGCTAATATTCTCACGCCATATAAAATGTGTTGATATTGTATTGGACAGATATTATGAAATATCCATAAAATATTCGTAATCATTTTTCCGAAGTAAAGATCAATCTATCAAAAAAAAAAAAAAAAAAAAAAAAAAAAAAAAAAAAAAAAAAAAAAAACATCCTTTCAAGCCATTTAACAAGACTTTCGCCAGAATGAAAACCTTTTTTCATAAATTCTGTAAATAAATTCCATTTAGTACGATTTCTTATCAGTAGTGCACTCACATATGCACAATTAGCAGAAGACAGTCAGATATACATATGCGGAGAATTTGATGATATAACACAATGTTTCAAACTGCTGATTCTTCATTCTAAAATGTGCTTGAAACGCCCTTTTAGAAAGGCGGATAGGAAAATGTTTTGCCATATATTTCTCACAGTAAAAATGTCTATAATCATGCAGTAGAAACACCCAAATGTGCCTACTTTTAGGTGTTTTTAGTATGCCATTGCTACCGAGTAGATTAGAATGTATTGTAAGATCTTGCATCTAAATATTATAGTATGACCACCAAAACTTTTTTCAGAAACAAAAATTGTAAAAACATCTATTATTAAGTTAGATTAAATTATAGTAATTATAGTAAATTCAGTTTACATTTCCATAAGTATATTTCTTACATAAGATTTTATTAAGAAATCTAAGGTATACAGCAATTATGATATAGTACAACCAATAGAAAATTGCGAATATAAAATTGATGAGACTATGGGAGTTCAGAGTCCCTCAGATGTAATATATCTGTGAAAAAAAAATTACAAGAATAAGCAGTTTATCAGAATTCATTGCATAAAACCGTGTTTAATGTGATATTTCAAATTTCTGGAAGCTTCGAAGAATATTATATGCTATATCTGTATATAACAAATTTAAATTCAGGAATGTAGAATATTAAGTATTATGCAAAGTGAGGTTAAAAAACAATGACATACAGAACTGACGTTGAGGCCCCTGATCTGCCGATTTAATAGTTAAGAATAAAAACATATTTTTAACTTTACCTTTGTTGTAATTTAATGTAATAAACTATAATTACTTATTTCCATTAAATGAACTAATAACTGTCGTTCACAATAAATATTAAAACACACCACAACATGCGCACAGTACATGAGGGGGGTGGATAATAAAAAAAATTGGACCATAAAATGGACTGGCACCATCCAGAATATTAATCTCTGGGCTCGTCTGACATAAAATTAATTGAGAAAATGCGTGTCGGGCTTTCACTGACAGCTGCGGTTTAGAACTATTGTTATGTGACATTATCTTTTTGTGTGCTTATCTACTGTGTACTGTAAGCTTTAAACTAACATCCCTTTTCTATCAGGAATCTTAATCCTAGTAGGGGAGTAATCTGTGATGAATGGAAAGAATGTTTAGTATAGTGGAGGGAGTTTTTATATTGTCATTCCAAGTTCATAGATAAGATAGTCTTCACCCATTCTCTAAGAAGACAGATACATCATAAGGGGATTACGTTCTGCCAGGTGGACGAAACCCGTGTGAACAGGAAATACAGCCCCGTTTACGGAGGGTTGCCTCGTGGGAACAGCAGAGAGAGTTGGGTTAGTTTTAACGCGGTGAACGGGACGTGTAGGTTGTCCAGGGTACACGGGCGGAGGGAGATCTCTTGGAGTGGAGAGATAAGAAGTTTGTGAGATTAATAGTATCTCTGGTAACTCTGAGTTAATTAACGTAGCATGAGAGAGATTTAGAGTAGCTTAGCAGCACACAGAACGTATTTTCTGTATTTTATTTCATGTTGAACCGTATCAGCTATATCCGAGTTTTTAAGTGTAAATATTGTCTTCTTATTTGTAAAGATTGTGTAAATAAATTGTTTGTTTAAGTTTAAGTGAAAGAGTTCGTCTATCAATATACCTCTCATAACGTGACCGATATCACGTAGTCATATCGGTGGTGGCAGCATACTAAAAATACCGGATTATTCTTCAAAGTTGGGTGGACTTAGAGGGAATCCGACAATGCGGTTGTCATATTTTTCGCTCTCAAGTCCTTCTAGCGCAAGGTCTACTAATTTGGAACGTTCTTGGACCAACCAAAAATAATTTCGACGGTCCACATCGAATTGTTCTTATATCTGGTCAGCTAATGCTTGACCAATTTTGGCCTTTGTTGGCAAACAGTTCGTCGGCCAGTGGTGCGGAAAAGTAGGCATTTCTTACTGCGGGCCAATGTGCGACAACAATAAACCAACAATTATTCAACAATTGCTAAACCATTTTCTGCTACTTAGGACAGTATCAATTATTTCAAACTTTTGGAAAGAATGTGTCGATTGACAACTATTCAAGACTTTATGAAAGTACTGCTATGACTAATAATTAAAAACATAGTATACATGATGAATGAATATAAAATACCAGATCTAAGAGCACCTCAATAAAGTACACATTTTAAAACTTTATTATTATTTTTAAATTTTAGAAACTTCCATAATATTGTTTATTTAACCAAAAAAAGTAAAAGTAAAC
The DNA here is from genome assembly GCA_963931845.1 of Maratus michaelseni. Lineage (NCBI taxonomy): Eukaryota > Metazoa > Arthropoda > Arachnida > Araneae > Salticidae > Maratus > Maratus michaelseni. The sequence continues at coordinate 195,811,175 of OZ007594.1, forward strand.
AACTTTTATTAACCCGCACGTCAAGAATTCAAAAATAATTTTTGCCCTCTTACTACGTGAAGTTTATAGGTAAAAAAAAAAAATTTACTTGGTTTTTTTTTCCCCTTACTATGATAATGTGTTTGGTCATTAATTTTCCACGATGTCTATTCAGCATACTTAAAACATTCGTTTTATGGTTTCAATATTGGCAGATGTTTGATTTATTAAGGGAAGACACTTTTTTATTATTTGTTTAAGAGCAGTAAATTATTAAGTTCGTACGGATGACTCGATTACTGATTAAATCATACGCAGAAGGAAATAACTATTTTAATTATATGGAAATAATACATAGGTGCAAAGGTCTACGAATTTTGAATAACACTACTTCCAAATAATAATGTACGCCTTGTTGAATCGCAAACTTCTATGATTAAATAAGATGAAAATTAATGTTAGAAAATAGTGGTATTCGAAATCCGTAATTGATTTAATAAGTATTCAAAACTTTATGAACAATTGTTGTGAATTATACATTGTAAAATAAAGTATAAATGTTGAATATAATACTAGTACTAAAAACACCTAAATAAAAAACAAATGTTAAGATTTTTGAGAAATGCTTTAACATTTTTTGGAAACTTGCATAAAATTGTTTTTTAACCATAAATTAAAAGGAAACAATTCTCACAAGAATTCAGAAATTATTCATTCTTTCTCACTATTTGAAGATTATCATTAAAATATAATTACTTGGCCTTTTTTCATGCTTTAACAATAAGTTAAATCATTAATTTTCCATAATGTCTATTCAACTAAAAACCAATTATCTCATGCTTTCAATATTAGATTGATGGTATTTTTTCGAATTATTAAAAGAAGAAACAAAGCAAAAAAAAAAAAAAAAAAAAAAAAAAAATACTGATAAAAAGTTTTAAATGGATTAGGATTTTATAGATAGGTGATTCCATAACGGATTAAATCATTAACATTAGGAATTGACTATTTTTAAGACTAGACACAATGCTTTAATAAACTCTACGAAAACATTTTGTTGTGAATAATGCATTGAAAAATAATTTTTTTTTTAAATATCTTTCTACTGCATTCCCTTATTGCGTGTTTAACATGTAAAAACTTTAAAATTTCGAAAATTTTGAAAAGATTAACGATAAAAGAAAATTGAGCAACGTTTACTTACACGCAAGCAAGAATTTCAACATCATTTACGCTCTCTTATACTATATGAAGTTTATAGGTTAAAAAGTAATTATTTGTCTTATTTTTTTCGGGCTCCGACAATGAGTTTGATCGTTAATTTTCCGCGATGTCCATTAAGCAGTCATAAAGCCATTAAGTTATGCTTTTAATATTAGGTTGATGGAGTTGTTTGAATTATTAAGGGAAGAATTTTTTTTACGATCTGATAAAAATCATTAAATGAATTAGGATTTTATGGATTACTGTGTAACTAAGACAAATTATAACTATAAAAAATCAACTTTTTTAAACATATGTAAATAATGTTTTAATAAACAAATGCACAACAATTTGTGAAAAACACTGTTATGTATTATACATTAAAATTCGATTCATAAATGTAAAAAAATATATAAGAGAGTTCAGTGGCTCATTGGTTCTCGAACACAATTCTTTGAAACAACTGTTTGAGAAATGAATCAAATATCCCCATAATAAAAAATGAAAATACCATTTATAGCTTTCTATCTAAAAAGACACTCCGTGATTTACCTGTTTCAAACTATACACTGTACAGTACAGTATAGTAAAATGTAAAACACTTTGCAATATAACATTGCATTGCATGAGATAATGACAATTTTCTAGCATTTTATTAAATATTTGACAAAACTCGTACAAATACTCTTATTGTTGAGACTTTGGATGATTTGTGAACCGTTGTTGTGAATCGTTGTTTATAAATCTCAAAAACATATCAAATATGTTGGCATAGGAATCACTATATCGTATGTATGAGAACTTAGCGTTCATAAAAGCGAGAAAAAAGAAAAAAAAATCAGCGGATTCACCAATCTCGCTGAACAGGAATCCCAAAATGCATCCATTTCCTTATCACTGTATGATCGCTTTAGCTTATCTATATTTGTTTCGTGCCCGTGAAAACAGCAACGGAAAATGAATTAAAAAAAAAAAAAAAAAAAAGAAAAAACGATTGATTCGTCTCGTTTTTGTTGATTTTTGTTTTTCACTGGGTTGACTTTATGATGACATTTTCTCACTAAGAGAACTGAATTTATGTTTATTAGATAACCTAATCAAGTTTCGCTTGAATTTATTGTTGGTTGATAACTGAGATTTTACTCTAAAGCATCTGATAAGAGTACAAACTTCTTAAAACATTATAAAAGTGTTGACAAATATAACACGTTACCTCTTCCGAATGTGCGTCTTATATACAACCTATATTTTAACCCTCTGAGCGTTTTGAAAAAGGGTAAAATTGTAATGTTGTTTTCTCTGCATTTTGTTTTAAATGCTAAAAAAATATGATTCTTTCAGCATTATAAATAAAACTTAATTACAAATATGAATGTAACCCTTGAAAGTATTAATCATTCTTCAATGTTTTGAAAATTCATTAAATCTATAGAGTTATATTATCTTAAAAATTGCATAAATTGCAGTGAAACCTGGAGCTTAGTGAACGGAATATTACGTTCCACACGCTTAGAGGGTTAAGATACCAGTTAAAGAAAGAGAGGTGCCTATATTTTTAGGTACCACTCTTAACAAAAAGTAATCTTCGCCTTATGCAGTCATAAGAAATCATAAAACCCACAATAACAAATTTTTTCGATAAGATTATATTAAAAAAATTACTAATAATTAAAAAACTAATATTACACTGAGGGTATTTACACATATTTAGAACGATTTTGATGACAGATTTTAAAAAATAAAAATATTTTAAGAGAAATTTTCCTAGCAACAGCTTATTATTTGAAATTAAAACTACAGTCCGACGCTTTCGAATTTATTTTTCTTCGAAAATGGCGCCTGGAAACAAGCTGTGGATCGGAGGATACATTTTTCCGCTTTCCAAAGAGAAATATTCTTATTCTGTAATTAAAAAAAAAAATGTGAAGCGTATGGTATAAAAATTCCTAACTGCAAAATAAGCAATATTAGTAGTATATAGCAGGGCCTTTGGGACACTTTTCATACTCCACTAAATGCAAATATTTATCGATTTTTGTAAGATTTTGATCAAAAAATTTGTTTGTTAAAATATCGAGTATTGTGACGATTTCCATCAAAAAGTGTGACTGATTCGTGAAAATATGTACATTTTTGAACACATTTTAGAATGCTAATATTTTATGACTTTTTATCAAAAAATTTGACAGTTGCCTATTGTAACGATTATTGTCCGATTAAATAATCATGATTCGCGAAATGCTAATATTTACCGATCAAATTTTAGAAAGATTAAATAATAATGATCCACCAAAGGCTAATATATAGCGACTGATCAAAAAGTTTGACTGACACAATTTTTGAATAGTCTACGAAATGCTAATAAACAACCTTCCTCTGGTCTAATATGAATCACTATATTGAAGTCTGAAATAAAAGTTAAATGATTTTTATCCTATGTTTTAATGGCTAACCGATTCTTTCTTTTTACTTACAATTATCAATACTATTCTGGTAGTTCGATAAAATTAAAAAAAATAGTTTGACGTGTCAAAATGAACACGTCATTGACAGAAAAGAAATTTGTATTTAAAACTGATATATTCAGTAAATATTATTTAGGGAATTCGATAAATGGTGCATCCGATTATTGTAAGATTTAAAACAAATTGCAGGATTAAGCTTTTTCTAATTCATAATCATAATAGCCGTCATTATTTTTTCCTTTAAAATGAAAGATATAACCCCTTTATTCAGTTTTGTTATTGCATTTTCAGATATTTTTCCATGACTCTTTTTAAGAAAATAATCTTTTTCTACATCATTAACTTCCAATCTCGCAATAGTCGTATTTCCAAATTTAGTTTGAATTTTCTTCAACGAAATCAGTTTGTATTTCCCTTTCTCTAAATCTTTTAACTTATGAGTTACAGGGAACGATCTGAGACTGTTGAATTCTTCCATTTATTCAGAAACATTTTTTAATTCGAAAATTTCTGTAATTTGTAATAACGGGGTCAAATTTGAAATAATGAAAGGTAGGCGAAAGACAATTAAACAGTAAAGTACTTATCACAAAATATTGTAACATTTATTTAGAAAAAAATTTGACGTCAAATAAAAAATTGAAATGTTAATTAAAAACCGTAGATATATGATATCCATTCCCAGTCAACTTTATCTTCAAATTCTTTTAAAAAATCTTCGGATAATACCTGATGATAGGAGATCCCTTCCTAGTAAACTTTATTTTGAAATTCTCTAATAAAATCTTCGGATAGTGCCTGATGAAATGATATATAAAACCAGTCAACTTTATTTTGAAATTCTCTAATAAAATCTTCGGATAATGTCTGAAGAAATGATATACATACCCAGTAAACTTTATTTTGAAATTCTCTAATAAAATCTTCTGATAATTTTTCATTCTGTATAATACGTTCAAATAAATACTCAACATTTAATATAATATTTTCATCTAAAAAATATGTTCAATTTAAAACACAACATTCTGTATAATACTTTCATTCAAAATATGTTCAATTTAAAACACAACATTCTGTATAATACGTTCAAATAAATACTCAACATTTAATATAATATTTTCATCTAAAAAATATGTTCAATTTAAAACACAACATTCTGTACAATACTTTCATTCAAAATATGTTCAATTTAAAACACAACATTCTGTATAATACTTTCATTCAAAATACGTTCAAATAAATACTCAACATTTAATATAATATTTTCATCTAAAAAATATGTTCAATTTAAAACACAACATTCTGTATAATACTTTCATTCAAAATATGTTCAATTTAAAACACAACATTCTGTATAATACTTTCAAATAAATACTCAACATTTAATATAATATTTTCAACTAAAAAATACGTTCAATTTAAAACACAACATTGACTATAATATTTTCAACTAAAATGCAACCTAAAAAATACGTTCAGTTTAAAACACAACATCATAAATTTATTTTGACGTTCGTTTGATATGATAATTGCTTTTTAAATGTCTCTTTTTATGAGCTAAAGTGTATTTTTTACCACATTCGCAATCAATTTTTTTATTTTTCATAGCTAAATGACAACTTTTGCAATTAGCGTAATGTTCCGTTTTGCCGTAACGAAATCGAGTATAATATTGGTCTAAAGGTTTCGTCATCTGACAATGCTTGCAAATTTTAGACACCTCCATTTATTAAGAAACATTTTTTAGAAAGCTATTCCAAATGTCTTCGTTTTTCTTATTAAATTTTACTTTCAAATTATTATCAATATTATAATAATCTAATATTTTCTTTATGAAATATAAGTAATTTATCGACTTTTTATAGTACACTAAGTCTAGAAACTGAATAAACATTTCTTCAGCTTTATATGGAATATTTAACTTCAATTTCCATTTCAATGCTTTAAAACGACTTATTCGGGATTTGCGTCTTTCGCTTAAAAAAACATCTATATTTTTATATGTAAAATATTCACCGTCCGAATCGTACATTATTTCACATTTTTTCATTTGATCATAAATTTTCAGATATTTTTCAGGTATTTGACATTTGTTTTCATTGTCAAAAGAATCCATTAAGCAAGATTCGGAATCATCTAATAAAACGTCTTTAAAAAAATCACAATTCATTTATTTAAACTTTTTTTTAATGTAATGCATTCAAAACCCCGCATAGGCGGGAGTTATTTTAATATCATAATTGTATTTGATAAATCCCTGCATAGATGGGAGTTTTATACCCTGCATAGGCGGGAGTTATTTTAATATCATAATTGTATTTGATAAATCCCCGCATAGACGGGAGTTTTATACCCTGCATAGGCGGGAGTTTTGATGAGTTGTTTTAATAACATAATTATATTTGAAAAAATCCCCCGCATAGGCGGGAGTTTTAATATTCCCAGTATAGATGGGTTTTACCCTGCATAGGCGGGAGTTATTTTAATATCATAATTGTATTTGATAAATCCCCGCATAGACGGGAGTTTTATACCCTGCATAGGCGGGAGTTATTTTAATATCATAATTGTATTTGATAAATCCCCGCATAGACGGGAGTTTTATACCCTGCATAGGCGGGAGTTTTGATGAGTTGTTTTAATAACATAATTATATTTGAAAAAATCCCCCGCATAGGCGGGAGTTATTTTAATATCATAATTGTATTTGATAAATCCCCGCATAGACGGGAGTTTTATACCCTGCATAGGTGGGAGTTATTTTAGCGGATTGACTTGATATCTTTTTCGTCAACCCAAGAGTTAAATTCGTCGGAATAATTTAACCATTTAACTAGACATTTATTGCTTTTCTTTTTTATTATTTTTTCAATTTTATACACATTGTCTTTTTTATTATATTTAACTAATTCCGGTTCATAGTAAGTTCCTTTTATTTCGTTGCCATTCAAATCTTTTATTCTATAAGTAATCGGATCAGTGTTTAATATTTCTGAAACGATAAAAATTTCTTCAGTAAAAGTAGGTTGGTATCCGCGGGTAAAAGCAGTCTGGTATTTCGACACTCTGATTCTGTCGCCGACCTTAAATTTCGGTTTTCTTATTATTTTTTCTTCGTATAAATTTTTATAAACTTCAGATTCGTTTTCTTCTCTACTCGCTTCGCTAGGCGTCATTTTGATAGACCTATGCCTGGTATTATTATAATTTTTAACTAATTGATCCAAAACATCTATATATCTTTTAGTATTGTTGGCAGCTAGATAGGTTCTAATTTTTTTATTAATTGTCCTGTTAAATCGTTCGACAACAGAACATTTTATTTCAACATTTTCAGTTGTAAACCATTGAATATTATGATCTTTAAATAATTTTAAAGTTAACTTATTTACAAATTCTAATCCTTTGTCTGTCTGCAGTTTTTCAGGAATTCTTTCTTTAAATATCTTTTTAAATGCTTCAGTTACTTCTTGTCCTGTTTTTCTTTTTATCGGTATGGCCCACCCATATTTACTAAATATATCTATCACTGTCAATAAGTAATTAGTTCCGTTATTATATTTACTAAAAGGTTTGATAAACAATAAATCTGCTTGCCATTGGTCATCGATATGACTGACATAAAGGCTTATGTCTGGTATAAACATCTTGGCTATGTAAAAAATCTGTAATTTGATTTTGACTGAAACCTGTTTTCCGTTTTAATTCATTGATCCCACAATAACCACTTTCAGGATGATAATATATTTTTTCTAAGATACTTTTAGGATCTTTCATCCCTAAGGTTTTCCTAAAAAAACACTCTTTTTAGAACCACAATCTAGACAAATACCTTTCATCATTGGCCTGTTATTTTTAGAAATTGCATCTTTAATATCTTTTGTTTCTGTATGGTTTTTACATTTTAAACAATAGATCTTTGTATTTCCCATACCGAAAGTTTTTTTAGCTTGAATAATCGGTTTTACAATCCCTCTTTCAAATCTTTCTCTAATCGTAGGATTTTGAATATTATCTAATTCATCAATCATATTCTTATCGCATACTTCATTTCTACTTTTTGTATCTTTATTTTCTAAATAACATTTATCATGCTTATATGCAATTTCATCCACTCTGTTAACAGGTTTAGACGAATTTTTATACGTTAAATCTGGATTAAATCGTGTTTTCCCGCATAATAATTGTGTCCCCGGGCCTGTGAAATTATGGCCAGGTAAATGCATTTCGAAAGGTAAATTACTAATGACTTTATTCAGAAGACCCGATCCAGTTTGTCCGCATTTTAAACATCCGCCTTTAAATTTACCTTTTTTAGTTAAAGACGTAACACCAAATTTTTTACTTTTACAACTCATTTATTAGGCAGCAAAAAGCTGACGCTTTCTAAGAAGAATATTTATATCCATTCAACTGTACTTTTTTCACATACTTTTCGATTGGGAAGTATACTAAATTATTTATAAAATCTTGTTCTCTGACATACACTTCTTCTTCTGAAATTTTTTTAGCTTTCAATAAATTTAACTGTTGTTTATAAAAATTATAACATTGCTTGTATTCTTCTTTTCGTTCCAAAATATTTAAAGATTTCTCAATGACTTCTACAATTCCAGAACTTAAACTCAAAGCAGCGAGGGGTATGAACGCAAAAGCTGATAATCCCGAAGCACTTAACATAAATTTGCTAACTGATAAGGAAATACTTATCTTTTGATACAAATTGTAACTTTTCCGATAAATATATAATCTCTTTTCTAAATATTCTTCCATTTATATAGGTTCAAAATTTTTTCTGTATCTCATTTCAGAATTTACTAAATCTAGCATAAAGAAATTACCCTTACAAGAATTATATTTTTCTAGAAATTTTTCTTTTGTAAGATTTCCGTCTATTTCTCTGATTATCTGATTAATTTCCCTAGGCTGTAGCTTAAAAAATATGAAGTAATTACAATTTTTTCTAATATTTATAGGAGTTGAGTAATAAGACTGCGTTAAATAAATAATGGATGCATTTTTCTTTCTACCTCTTATAAACAAATCCTCTATAACTTTCTGATCTTTTTCTGTAACACAATCGTCAAACACAACAAGATTTTTTTCTGAGGAATCTAGATCATCAACAGTAATAAATTCACTCAAATCTGAAGAAAATAGTACTTTCTTTTTATATTTATCATACTGTTTTAATAATTCCTTTATTTTATTTTTACTTATTTTTTTACATTTTAAAATATCGTCTCTTTCAACACCTTCAAACAGTGTATAATCTTCTTGCAATTTAGAATACTTTGGCTCAGAAATGTCTTTTGCGCATAAATATAAAGCGTCGAAATCTAATCTTAAATTACTAGGATTCTCAAAACCGTTTAATAAATTTATTAGTAAATTTGTCTTTCCGCAACCTGATGCCCCGATTATTAATAATCTGAAAGGATGTCTGGGTAAAAAACGATGTTGTTTAGGATCTGGCAATTCTTCCGGTTCTGTGTAATCTTTAATTTTAATCATTTATTTACTGAGAAAATTTACAGCTAGTAAAAATAAAATTACTGCCAGTAAAAGCATATTAGCTGTCAGTAAAAATAGACGGCGAAGCTGTCGCTTCTATTTTCAAATCATATAAATGGATAAAATAAACGATTTAGAAAAAGATCGAAATAAGAAAAAAAAAGAAGAATTAAAAAATGCAATAAAACTTGTCAAATTACAAGCAGATATTAGAAAAAATAATGAAGAACAGCGTGATAGAAAGCTAGGTATAGACAAAAGTTTAACTGAATTTCATAAACCTGTCACTAAAAAATTAGAAGAACAGGATAAAAGTAGAAAAGAAAATATTAAAGCTATCAATGATAAATTGGACGAATTAAATATATCTTTACAGCCTATTGCAGAATCATCTAGAATTATTCCTGATGCGATCGAAGATGTCAAAGAATTATATAAAGAACCACCACTTACTTACAATGTTGATCAAAATTTAGATATTAATTATTTAAAATCTGTACAATTATACAAACCTTCGAAACTCCTAGACAATAAAGAAAAATTAAATGAAATGTATGCAAAGGCAAAACAGTTAAAAGAAGAATTATCGAGGAAAAAAGGCAACTTACAAAGTACAATTAATAGGGCTAGAAATCTTTCAGAGGAGGAATTAAGTCAGAAAAAGGTTGAATTAGACGCTGTTAAAAATAACGAAGAGGAACTACAAAGATATCTGGGTAGATTAACTACAATTCAAGGTAGTGAAGTAATGAAAGTGGGAAAAGGATTAGATTTATTATCTGAATTATTGGATAAAATATGTCAAGGTAGCAAGTCGAAAAAATTAAGAAATGAAGTCAAACTGCTAATAGACAAACTCATTAAAGCTAAAAAAATAACTAACGGAGATAAAGAACGATTATACAATCAATTTCTTCTTTAAAGATTTTACTGCCTAATAAATGAGTTATGTAAAAAAGAAGATTCATTTGAGTGACGGGCAGATTAGTAAACTGAAATCAGCGCTCAGAAAAAAAGAACTGACACTGCAGATAGACAATTCTAAAACTCCCAATTATGAGATGTATTTAACCAAAACACAGATAAATCAGACTAGCAAAGGTAAAAGAATAAATATAAGCAAAACTCAATTAGATAAAAATGGTGGATTTTTACCCTTTTTAATTCCTATTTTAACATCACTAGGACTCGGTGCTGCGAGCGGTGCGGCGGGTTGGGGAACTAAAAAAATCCTCGATAAAATATCGGGATCTGGAGTTTTTCAGCCTTGGGAAAACAAAGGATCGGGTCTAAAAGCGTCAGTGTCTAAAAAAAAAAAATCCCGGTAACAGAATTGGGTATATCCGATGAAACGATTAAAGAAAATATGAAAGATGAAAGAGGATTCAGGGGTGTTTTCACTTCCGATTTACTTCCTAAAAAGATTGGAAATTTTGAAAGTGGGATTATTAATTTAGATATTTCGACGGGTCCTGGAACACATTGGGTTTGTTACTATAATGATCCAAAATATAACTATGTAGAATATTTCGATCCTTTTGGGGAATATATATATAAAAATATTAAACTCAAAGAAAAATATATTCCCGAAAATATTATGAAATTTCTTAAACTGTCCAATAAAAAAGTCAATATAGCTCACAATGATAGTTTTTTACAAAAACCTACTTCTGTAAATTGTGGATTATTTTGTATGAAATATATAAAGGAAAGAAATAAAGGTAAATGTCCAGAATGTGTACTTAATTCATTTACTCAACAGCCTAGCGATTATAACGAAGAGTTTGTTTTTCATCTTTAAAGATTTTTTACTGTCTAATAAATGATCAAATTGAAACCAAAAAGTCATGAAAAATCAGAGGACTTCACTGTTGAATTTCCTCAACCTCTTAAATTAAAAAAATTAGCATTGCAATCTTTTACTATGACAGTTTCATGGTTTAACATAACAGATAAAACTAATATGTTTGACGTATACACAGATGAGAATAATGTTAAATCTATCACTATTGCTTACGGTAATAAAAATGTTGAAGATTTAAATATAGATGTAATGAAAGCGTTTGGTTCAGACGATCCTCCGGTAAAATTTGGTAGAATACAATCTAGACTAAGAATGCTTATTAAATTAACTAAAGGTTGGAATATCGACTTAACAAAAAGCGATTTTCATAAGTTAATAGGCTTTGAAAAAAAGGTCTACGAAAGTCATGATGAAGAGACTGTAATAGAAGGTGAAAATATAGCAGATATAACCAACGGAAATGACATTATATATATTCATTGTGATGTAGTTAATGGATCTTTAATCAACCAGAATAATTCAGAAGTTATTTATTCTTTTACACCGAGGGATGTACCGGGTGTTATCATTTCGAAAGAATTCAATAATTTAATCTATTATCCTGTGAATAGGGATTCTATTCGCAGAATAAGGATGAGAGTTACGAATCAAAATGGTGAATTAATTGATTTAAATAAAGGTTTAATTGAGTATAATTTTAGAGTCGTAGGTGAAAAAGAAGATTATGTTGAAAAAATATATCAATTGATGTTAACTAAAATTTTCTCAATAAATAAATGAATAAACACAGATTATATAGGAAAAGTAAAAGAATTCAAGGAAAAGGATTTTTTAAGGCTAAAAAAGTAGAATTGAATGAAAAAGCAGTTGTTGACAAATTGACTGATGCTGACATATTGAAAGAAATATTTTCAAAAAAGATGAAAGGAACAGGTCTGAAAATTCTTCCTAAATAAATGGAAAAAATTTATGATCTGAGAGATACTCATTATTATTATAATAACGATATAAAAAGTAGCGAATTAAAAAAAATAAGATTGCCTAGTACAAGCCATAATGACAAAAAAGAAAATACGACGTTTCATTTCGAAATTACTGATACCAATGATCCTGTTTCATTATCGGAGAGTTATCTGGAGACAAAGTGGAAATTGTAAAATCCAGTGGCGCATCTATAAATGATGAAAATGTTGCAGCTGTATGTTCTATGAAAGGTGTAAAACTTCAGATAGGTAAACAAATAATCGAATCAGTTGGAGACTATCACTCCTACATTCTACAGGTTAAGAGACTGAAGGATTATACCAGAGATTATTCAACATCTGAAGCCACCAATATAGGTTTTTATCCAGATACCAGTGATAGTACTGATAGAAATAAAAGTTTACTTCAAGACGATGGTACGATAATTGCTACAACCCCTATAACAGATGTCGTCAATAAATTAAAAATTGTAAAAAATGAAAACTACAATAAAGGATTTAAAAAAAGATGGGAATTGTCGAAAAACAGCAATACAGTTACAACATGGACGCCTTTAAAGGAAATTTTTGATTTTGTCGCAGAATATAAAAAAGCCATTTCTGGATTCATAATAAGACTGGAATTCCAAAGAGACGATAGCAGAAATATGATTTATACAGACGCTGCAAATCCAGATTATAAAGTAGAAATTGAAGACATAGCGCTGTGGGTGAGATACGTCGACTTTAAAAATGGAGCGGAGATTCTCTATAATGAGTTAAAATTATCTAACACGGATATAGAAATAAACTGGAATCAGTATGAAATTAACAGATCTAGTCCTATTAATAAATATAAAAGCGGTTCTGATTCTATATCTGCTACATCCGATGAAGTTTTAAGATTATTCGTAATACCGCAATATTTCGAAAGAAATGAAAATCCTAAAAAAAATAATATGATATTTGATAACTTGGATATGATCGAATGTTGGTTGATGATTAACAGATCGCCGTTACCAGCAGAGAGATATACTATGGATTTTGGTAAAAAGGAATATAATAGATTATATGAATCTTTTCTGGAATCAGGTCTCAATAATCTAAACACAGAAACCGGTTGTATGGTAAATTACTCAGATTTCGGTAAATTATATCCCATAATTCATTTTGATTTGTCAAATCATGTAAACTATACCACTCTGGAAAATTTGAGAATAGAATTCAATTGGAAATTAGAAAAAGAAACAACCAAAGAATATGTATTTTACTATATTTTAGAAGTAAGAAAGAAATGTATATTAAATATGAATAAAAAAGAAATTACTATGATTAAAACCTTAGGAGAATAAAATTTTTTAGTCTTTATAAATGGCTGTTTATTATCCGCCGTATGATAATCCTGTACGAAAAGGTCCTATCGGACCACCCGGTATAGGTTTTAAATTAACAGACGAGGGTCATTACGATATGGAAAATAAAATATTAAAAAATGCTTCAGGTCCAATCGATGATTTAGATTTAACCACTAAACGTTTCGTTTTGAATAAAATAGAGAATAATCATTTTGAATTAAGAGATTTTATAGACAAAAATAATACTAATTATGACAGTAATTTTGTAACTTTCACAAAAGAAACGGCTGAGAGAATACAAGAACTCGATGAAAATACTTTACATCTAATCGAAGGAAAAGCTTACGATGCTAAAGGAAAAAGAATAGGCAATGTTGCAGACCCATTAGATGCAAAAAATGTTGTGAATAAGCGATATTTAGAAAAAAATGCGTTAATATTAAAAAATGATAAATTTGATGCAAAAAACAAAATAATTACAAATGTATTTTAAAAACACAAATTGCACAAATTGTGCTTATTAGTTGCTAAAATCAGTGTAAAAATTGTTTTAAACTCATAAAAGAGCTAAAATCCTACATGTTTCGGCTTTAAACTTAAAGCCATCATCGGGGAAGAGGAACAACACAAACGACTACTGATCTTTTAATTTTCGACACGAGAAAATTGAAATCAACAGTATGGAAAAATTTAAATAAAATAAGCGGGCGCTCTCTGTTGCCAAAGAGCGAAAAACAAAACAATGAATTAACAAGGGGTTAAAAATGTATCCCATAAACTAGGTATGTTGAAAGAAAAGTTATCATTACAAATACAATCTTTTCTAATTTTAATTTCCAATGATTCCCTAATGGCGGCTTTAAATGGGTTATTGAACCTATGGATAATTCTTGCTTTATCGAAATTAATTACAGTATTATTATTTTTAGCGTAAAACCGGGAGAGTGCAGTGGATAACCTTCCAAATTTTATGTCGTTTTTATGCTCTTTTAACCTTTCCAAAAATTTTCTTTTAGTCATACCAATGTAAAAAATTATACTATTATTATTTAAGCTAATGGGGATTTCATAAACACCTGCGAATTGATCAGGGGGAATAGGATCTAATTTACATGAAACTAAGTCAACCAATTTTCTGGGAGGGACAGCAATAAGATGGATATTGTATTTACGGAGGGCCCTTTTAATCCTTTCAAATATAATAGGTATATATTGGAATTTCCGATAGTTTGGTTTATTATTGCTAGGGACAGGATGCTGAATTAAATGGCCATTGAATTTTTCTATTATTTTCTGTACGTGATGAGCGGGGAAACCATGGTCAATGGCGATATCTCTGATATAATTAAGTTCATCTTGGATGAATTCACTTGAACAAACCAGAAAAGCACGCTTGATGAATGAGTTGAAGGCAGCAATCTTATAAGTGAAAGTTGTAGAGGCATTAAATGGGATTATTGTGTTACTTCTCATCGGTTTACGATAGACTTTACGTTTTAGGTTGTTGTCATCTTTAATTAATTGAATATCCAGGAACGGCAGTGATGAATTTTCTTCTATTTCCAACGTAAACTTAATATTTTCATCTATTTCGTTTATTTTTGAGAGGAAAGATAGGAGTTCCTGCTTTCCATGATTCCATGTGAGAAAGATATCGTCCACGTATCTTAGCCAAACTTCTGGTGTTAAATTCAAACTTTTAAAAATAAATTCCTCCATCGGTCTAAGTTTAAATTCAGCCAACAGACCGGAAATAGGAGATCCCATAGGTGCTCCTTTATTTTGTCTGTAAAATTTCTTATTAAACATGAAAACGTTGTTATTAATGATAAGGTTAAGACCTGACTTTAGAGATGTTTTTGCACTATCACTTAAATTATTTTGTTTATCAATTTCCAAATTAATATTTTGTACAACTTCATTTGTATCAATAGATGGGTAAAGAGACACAATATCTAAACTAGCTAGAATAGTCCCTTTAGAAATCTGAATATTATCTATTTTATGGATAAAATCTTCTGTTGACTGTACAGTTTTGCTTGAACTTGGTAAAATTAATTTTAGGAATATAACGAAAGCTTTTTCAATAAAATATGTTGGGCCAGAACACCTAGAAACAATAGGTCTCATAGGGAGATTTGGTTTATGGTCTTTGAGTCTACCAATCAATCGAGGGGTAACTCCTGTATTGTTAATTTTAATAAGTTTTTTCATGTATTCTGGCCAGGCTCCTCTTCTAATAAGTTCTTGTGTCTTCCGAAAAATCAAGGGATTCGGGTCTTTCTTTAGTTCTGTGCAGTCCATTGTGTCAATGCAATCATTCATTTTATTAATGTAGTCTGTTTTATTTAGAATAGCCATTTTATTAGATTTATCCGTCTTAAGGAAAATAGTTTGCTTGTCTTTCTTTAACCTGGAAATAGTTCTAATAGGTCCGTTATGGATTGTATTTGAACAGATTGGATATTTCTTAATTAGATTATAAATATAGTTACGTGCTTCTTCTGTATGTAGGAACACATGTAGGACATGTAGGATTTTAGCTCTTTTATGAGTTTAAAACAATTTTTACACTGATTTTAGCAACTAATAAGCACAATTTGTGCAATTTGTGTTTTTAAAATACTAGTTAACAGTGTAGTGTCCAAATGGATTCAATTGTAATTACAAATGTTTCAGAACCCGAAAACGATAAAGACGTAGTCAATAAAATATATGTAGACAATAAAGATATCTGGATTACTATAAAAGATGATTTTCAGACTTTTACAAAAAAAGAATTTCCCAAAATAAATTTCGACTTGATGAGTTCTAACTTATTGAATAAGGATATGAGATTATCTACAAATATGTATATGAAAATTACTATATATTTAATAGATAATAGTAGATATTTCGATACAGAAATAGAACTTAAATTCGGAGATAAAACAATTTTACACAGAGAGACAAGTGATAATTATGAAACTTGTTTTGTCAATGGAAATCGCGGTGAAATCATTACAGTCTGGATAAAATCCAAAATACCAATCACTTTAAAACCTTGGGTTGGGTTGAGTTGGGTTGATTATTGACGGCCAATTATCGACACTAGGGATATAGGCCCAGGGGGAGTGCCCTTCGTGGGGGTCTTTCTAAGGGAACCTAATCCGTATTTACGCATGGAGAAAATCCACGGCTCGAAAGAAAACCACGAAAACTCCGAGCGATTAGGCCGACGGGCGCGATTGGGATCGAACCCAGCACCTCCCGTCTACCAGCTTCGAGAGCACAACCTCTCAGCCACTGGTGGGGCCTTTAAAACCTTGGATGCATATTGAAAAAATTGCTTTTTAAAATAGGTTCGTTATTAAATGGATATCAACTGGGACGAATTTTCTAAAACTAAAAATTTATCCGAAGATGTCCTACGAAATTTGAAAGATCAACTCAATTGGAAGTTAGTTTGTAGATATTCAGTATTATCCGAATCTTTTATGGAAGAACTCATAGATTATATTGAATGGAATGTTATATGTATACACCAAAAACTTTCAGAAGAATTTCTAGAAAAATATAAAGAAGAATTCGATTGGAATTTAGTATCTAAGAATCAAAAGCTGTCTGAAGGATTTATACTAAAACATTCGAATTATATAAATTGGGTTGTTATATCTCAATATCAAACTTTAAGTGACGAATTTATTCAAACCTATCATGAAAGATTAGATTTACATAAAGTATCCCAATTTCAACAGCTTTCAGAAAATACTATGTGCAAACTGGAAGCAGGACTAAATTGGTTGCAAATAGCCCGTTTTCAAACATTTGGTGAAAGGTTTTTAGAAAAATATATGCATAGACTAGATTTTTGTAATCTGATTGAATATAAGTTTGATCAATTACCAGATAATTTTTATAACGATAATTGGAAAAAAATACTTTCCGTTCAACTGGGTGAATTAAATAAAAAATTTGGCCATTATTATGAAGAAGAAGAACCACATAGGGAAAGATTAATTGATGAAATTTTCGAATTAAAAAATATTTTAATACGATTTATTAATGAACTAAGACAACTTTTGAATAAAGACGAAAAGTAACAGTGTTTATAAAAATGCTTTTATATAAATGGTGTTGGCTCAAAGATTAATCGCAATGTAAAGAATTTTACACATTTATTTCATTATATATCAATAAACTTAATTTTCATTTAAGTAAAAATATTATGAAATTACCCATTGAATTTATAAGAAGTTTTAAAGATAAACTTGATTGGAATTGTATATCACAGAATGAAAAATTATCAGAAGATTTTATTAGAGAATTTCAAAATAAAGTTTACTGGGTATGTATATCATTTCTTCAGACATTATCCGAAGATTTTATTAGAAAATTTCAAAATAAAGTTGACTGGTTTTATATATCATTTCATCAGGCACTATCCGAAGATTTTATTAGAGAATTTCAAAATAAAGTTTACTAGGAAGGGATCTCCTATCATCAGGTATTATCCGAAGATTTTTTAAAAGAATTTGAAGATAAAGTTGACTGGGAATGGATATCATATATCTACGGTTTTTAATTAACATTTCAATTTTTTATTTGACGTCAAATTTTTTTCTAAATAAATGTTACAATATTTTGTGATAAGTACTTTACTGTTTAATTGTCTTTCGCCTACCTTTCATTATTTCAAATTTGACCCCGTTATTACAAATTATAGAAATTTTCGAATTAAAAAATGTTTCTGAATAAATGGAAGAATTCAACAGTCTCAGATCGTTCCCTGTAACTCATAAGTTAAAAGATTTAGAGAAAGGGAAATACAAACTGATTTCGTTGAAGAAAATTCAAACTAAATTTGGAAATACGACTATTGCGAGATTGGAAGTTAATGATGTAGAAAAAGATTATTTTCTTAAAAAGAGTCATGGAAAAATATCTGAAAATGCAATAACAAAACTGAATAAAGGGGGTTATATCTTTCATTTTAAAGGAAAAAATAATGACGGCTATTATGATTATGAATTAGAAAAAGCTTAATCCTGCAATTTGTTTTAAATCTTACAATAATCGGATGCACCATTTATCGAATTCCCTAAATAATATTTACTGAATATATCAGTTTTAAATACAAATTTCTTTTCTGTCAATGACGTGTTCATTTTGACACGTCAAACTATTTTTTTTAATTTTATCGAACTACCAGAATAGTATTGATAATTGTAAGTAAAAAGAAAGAATCGGTTAGCCATTAAAACATAGGATAAAAATCATTTAACTTTTATTTCAGACTTCAATATAGTGATTCATATTAGACCAGAGGAAGGTTGTTTATTAGCATTTCGTAGACTATTCAAAAATTGTGTCAGTCAAACTTTTTGATCAGTCGCTATATATTAGCCTTTGGTGGATCATTATTATTTAATCTTTCTAAAATTTGATCGGTAAATATTAGCATTTCGCGAATCATGATTATTTAATCGGACAATAATCGTTAAAATAGGCAACTGTCAAATTTTTTGATAAAAAGTCATAAAATATTAGCATTCTAAAATGTGTTCAAAAATGTACATATTTTCACGAATCAGTCACACTTTTTGATGGAAATCGTCACAATACTCGATATTTTAACAAACAAATTTTTTGATCAAAATCTTACAAAAATCGATAAATATTTGCATTTAGTGGAGTATGAAAAGTGTCCCAAAGGCCCTGCTATATACTACTAATAATATTAATCGGAAAATGAAATTCCGTCAATCAGTAGTTCTACACGAAAAAAAAAGACACAAAATGGATATCTTAAAGAAGTTTGCACTGTTTCTGATGTTTGTAAAGTGAAATCGCTGGTAATAAATGAGAATGAGCCGACGCAGAAATCAATTGAAAAGTTTGCATACACCTCTAGCAACGATAAACAAAATAACAAACTAAGATTTATGTCTTAAAAAAAGGTATAAAAAAACAATGTTTACCGTCTTTTTCCGAGGTATGTGGAACAATGCAAGACATTTTGTAGATACCCGTATAAAATTTATTGGTACAGCTGTCACAGACGCACCGGGGTATCTTTTTGGCGCCAAAATGGCGATTTTATGTCTGAGCAACTCGGCTTCGATTGGCGAGATTTTGCTTTGTATGGCAACACGGTAGAGCAGTTTGCGCGTGTTTTATATTAAATTACACATTGTGTATTTTATAATGAATTAATCATTGTGTGTGTCTTATAATAAAATAATTTGTATGGGTTTATAAAAAAATTTTGTTTTCTATAATAAAATAAAACTAACATGCTGTTAAGCAAGATAGGCATAACAGGTACCCGAAAACTGGGTTTTCTCACCAAAATGGTGCAAAACAAAACTCGCTCAACCCCATTGCGCCTGCGACAGCTGTTCCAAACCATATAGTAAGAGATAAATGGAAATACACTGTTACCCTTGATGAAGTCTGGATTTACCTAAATGTCTTCAGCAAAAGAAAAAGGGTTATTTACTATCGTACAGGGAAAGATGTCCAAACCTGGTTTCGAGACTACACGGAAAGTTTCAGTAAAGGCTTCACAGGTTTCTGTTACAAAATGGGAAATTAAAAGTATGAAGAGTAGAAAAAAATGTTAAAAAATCAATGCATCACACTACCAAAAGAACGTGTTATGATCTATATTTATAGAAGAAATCCCCTTTCTTTAACCCAACGACTTTCAAAGAGTGAAAATGCACCAAGGCAACGCCACGTGTTATACTTCAGAAACAAGCATTTCTTGAAAAAAATGAAAACTCACAGATGTATTGTATATACATACCTTTTCAAGATATTCCGGCGAAGTCACCTGAAGTTTCATCTATAAATTGATGTGCCTTTGGATCGGAGACACGAGCTCTTTCAAAGCGCAAACCCAACTCAATTACGGACTCTGGAAAGTAGCGAAAGAGGAATCGCAAGCAATAAATACCCCGGAATTTTATGAAAAACCTTTCTACCAGGGAAACCATGTTGCAGACTTATAATCCAGAAGCTAGGATATCAAATCGAACATTTAAAAAATTAGTCTTTACATTTTATATATTAAAAAAGTCCCCCAAAATCCTTCTAAAAATGTGTAAACACCATCTGTAATTACTGATAAAAATTACTTTTACAAAAATGGTTACTCAAACATATGGACCGTACGCACCATAAACGTGACCTTCGTCTCGAAAGGATTAAAAAGCATTGAATTATCCTTTTGAGATTAATTATGTAGAAGAAGTAATTTTTTAACCAAATAATGCTCTAATGTAGCTGACTGTTGCAATTGTAAATAACTGCTTAGTAGGATTTTTTTTCACAACTTACACACTGCAAAAAATAATTGTTTATTTTGCAGTATAAAACTGGCACCCAGCTGCCAGTATTATACCGTAAAATTAACAGTATTAAACAGTAAAATAAGCAGTAATACGCTGCCGTGCAAGCAGTAATACGCTACCGCGCATGCGCGGTAACGTATTACTGCTTGCGCGGCAGCGTATTACTGCTTATTTTACTGTTTAATACTGTTAATTTTACGGTATAATACTGGCAGCTGGGTGCCAGTTTTATACTGTAAAATCAACAATTATTTTTTGCAGTACATTCAGGTTGAATAAACAGCGTAATACATATATTTTTAATGCAGTTCATATAAACAGTTACGACAGTTTTCGTGCGTTTCAGTTTTAATTAAAAAGCGTCAATCTTACTTCCTTTTTCTAAAACACACTTAGAATGCAAAATTTAAAAAGCTCCTTAGTCGTCTCTCAAAAGTAATGTAATTTATATTTGGAAACATACAGGTAAAAAACTTCTGAAAATTACCTTCGTGGCGCTTCTAGGTGATTACATTTCAAAACATTACACAAGTAGAATAAACATTTAATATTAAATGTGAAATCATAAAAAAGGCTGTTTAATTTATTTCTGTAGAGTTAAAGAGAAAAATACTGAAATACTGCATATAAAGTAACCAATTTACTAAAATTGTTTTTGATTTCAAAACACCTTAATTTTCCCACTACAGGGAAATTTTCAGATTGTATAATTAATACCAATAGAGAGGTAACACATAGAGTTGAATTTGTATTGCTTGAGATTGTTCGACTAATTTGACCAAATAAAATGTCATTTTATTGTATTTTTAAAACACATTCATAATGCTGAATTAATTAGATTTCTTTTAATAAGTAGAACAAAATCATATGTGCAGGATAGGGCAAATGAAGACTAGAAAAATTAACTTGATTTTGATGTAATTATGGTAAAACATTGCACTTTTCTCAATGAAAATGCATATTTTCAAAGACTTTTTTTCACAGAAGAAGGTATTTCGTCTTTCCAATATTTGCACTTT
Organism: Maratus michaelseni; assembly: GCA_963931845.1. Lineage (NCBI taxonomy): Eukaryota > Metazoa > Arthropoda > Arachnida > Araneae > Salticidae > Maratus > Maratus michaelseni. The sequence goes on from OZ007594.1 coordinate 195,832,813, forward strand.
AATTTTGAAGCTGATTAAATTAAAAAAAATTTGAAAATTATGACCTTTTGACATAATTGCAGAAAATATTTTCGATATACGAATTAAAATGGATATTTTTTTAAGAGATGTATTTTCCATCCCCAAAATCATTCCACGTTTGGGGCTTTTAAGGACAGTCTTGAACGCAATCTATTTTTATAAATTTTTGTCTTTTAAATTTTAGTGAGGAAAAGGTATTAATTAAGACATTACATTCCCTAAGGATTCACAAGAATCTTTGCAATAAAAACTTTTAATTCTATTGTTTTGCATCTGAATATTTTAACAAATTCTTATGCTTCTTCCGAAGGTATACTATGATGTGTAACAGAACATTGATTTGAAAAATTCATTATTGAAATATCCATTAATATCGTAGTGAATGTATCCCACTACATTGTTAAAAATCTGCAGCAAACTGACCAGTCATTCAATCGTTTTTACAGATAACGTATACTTAACCATATTATGAAGCGTTATCATTGGTCAAAATAAAGTTAAATTACGGTTATATAACCATTTTATATACAAACAATTGAATGACTGGACAGTTTGCTGAAGATTTCCAGCTGTGTACGTTTAACTAGCGAATTTAGAATAAATATCACAATTTTTTTACCGTTTTATTTGAAAGACTGTACAATTAGCTATCCAAAACAGTTATTTTTACGATCATTAAAAGTATAATTATGGCTGATTTTGTTTCAGCTTTCAAACTGGAAGAAAACAACTTCTAATATTGAAATTTGCAGCCGAATTCAAATCTAGAAAGTTTTAAAACCACAAGGAAAATATTTCAAATAGATTTTCACAAATAAAATCTTTAAATATGTTCTCTGAAAATTATGATTTTTATGAATGAGTTACGATAAACACTCTATCTCCAGAAATTATTGTTATATTTATAAGGGACATTCAAATGAAACCCAATCACTACTGTAAACATTCAAATGAAACCCAGTCACTAATGTAAAGTAACGATTTTATTAACATACACAAATGTAGTTATGTACAGTACACAAACTCAAAAATAGTCGCCAAAACTGTTGGCACATTTATCCCATTGCGACACTAGCCATTCCTCGTTGTTCCTGCTTACTTGCCTGCAAGTTCAGTAGTGGACGATAACTTGTGTGACTACCTTCTCTTCGGCGTGCAACCACACTGTGGCTATGCAACGTGAATCTTGAGCATGCGTCAGTCTCTCTACCAATAGATGGTGCCGCCATACACGCAGTTACGTGGCGCCCCCTTACATCTAATGCAAAGTTACACGCACTGACTGGGTTTCAGTTGAATGCCCCTCATATATAAACCGATCACCTATAATGTTGTGTGTGTAATGAACTATCGGTTTGAATATCTGAGCATTTCCTGAGATGTTACATGTATTTTTATAAATTAATACACAGAAAACATATGAAAAAGCACCCAAGTGTTAATTTAAAAAGTTATATCTATGGATATTTTTTATGTTACGGCTTAGATTATAGTTCATTACATTTTTTTACCACGCAGAGTATATTTGTTGAAAAACTTATCACTATTTTCGACGAACGTGAGGACATTTTTGATAAGTATGAAATATTGCATCATTTTTCCTTAAACTTGAAAGGAAATTGCATCAAAATAATTAATTTAACATATGAAATTTATAAATTATTCATTTTATAAATTAATTTCTTATAGCAATCAGTATTATACTAAATTTTGTTTTATATATCTGTTTTTTAATTGTGTCAAACGTAGTGGCATGGGATACCTTATCCCCTATGCGACAAGCCTCTTTTACAAAATTTTTAAACTTTTATAACAGGTTTTTCAAAATCGGCATTTTTTCGTAATTCAATCACAACAAAAAGAAAAAACCATGCGCCAAGTATAGATTATGTAACCCTTTCCAAAACTTCCAAAATATATTTAGAAATCATTGTCGTTCAATAAGGTCTAATATCTGAAGTCTCTAAATAAACAATTTTGAAAACGCATAACACACCCAATTTCAGAAATTACTAAGAATATTCGAAAAAAAGTCCGAATTACTTGTGCAGCCTGTATATGATCTATAAATTCGTAAATGTACTACATAGAATGATAAAATTCAGTCAATCAAAAAACGAATAGCACTGTTGGCACCCTTCAGCAATTTCCGTCAGTAAACGCAAATGTTCTCGAGGTCTTTTGTGCTGCCCTGTATATGATATATAGAATTTATGCACAATCAGTAATAGACAAAAAATTTGTTAAATTTTAAAACGCGTACCGCAACTGAAAACGCACTTCAAGTAATTATTATTAACAGACAGTACTTTAACCGAATTCTTTTGTATGTCCCTGTAAATGAATGATGAATTCTATAAACACAGTATTCTATAGTAAGCATCTTGGAAGGCACCTCAGTGATATATATCAATTTCCAAATGTTTGAAATAGTGAAACATTATTAACATAAACTGCAAATGATTTTTGCCCATAGACCGTAATGTAACGGAATTCTTTTGAGTGTCCCTGTAAAGAAACTGTAAGTAATAAAGAGTTCATTTTCAATATCAAATGTGCTACAGTAAGCCTCAATAACATATATCAATTGCATGACAACCCGAGTATATTTACGCAAGTTAGAGCACAGACAGACAGACAAACCCATTTCGTAAACACTTTTCAACTATGTTGGAAAATTTTAGAAATGCTTTAATTAAATAAGGCAAAATTTTCGATTAAAAAATACTCAAAAAAGTCAGGAATTCTGAGCATTTTATTCTTCACGTATACACGATTCTCCTAGCGAAAGGATTAAAAGCTTGAATTTTTATAATAGCTTTTATCGACAGTTGAGAGCTGACTTTATGAAAGAATAATAAATTGTCAAATAAAGACACTAAAGAGTGTATGATATTGAATATTTATAATACTAAAACTGCTAACATTTATTTTATTTTCAAAACAAAATGTTATTTATCTTTCAAAATAATTATCAAAGATGATTCAACGATTATTATTACATTTTATGAAAATTTATGAAATTTTATTACATTGACATTTAATTAAATTTACTTAATATTTAATAAGTTCCAGTATTAACAATGGTCGTGCTTTAAAAAAAAATGTAGCCTACTTTGAGAAAAAAAATAATTAATTAAAATTCCTGAGCATATTATTTCATTAATTTATGAAGCTGTAATTTGAAAATGACATAAAGTGCTTAAAAAGTTTTCTGACCAAAAAAATTAACAGATTACGAATATTTAAATATTTATATTACTTGAGATTGAAACAAAAAATTATCATTAAAATTTAATACTGGCTAAATCTTGTTTGATTTGAAGGGACGCAATTCTTTTTTTCTCTTTCGCTTCTGGAAAATTTTTTTTAAAACCATGGTTAAAAGCGTTTGGTATGTTCCGATTTTTATTTAAAGAGATGTATTCCAAAGTTTTTCCCTTAAAAAAAAAATATAATAAAAACAAGTAAAGGTAACTCCTTTTTTATTTCAATGATACTTTTGTGTTCATATCTTTGATAGATTGGATTGATATGGACCTGGAAAAATTACAGGGTCGAAAGAATATAAGTTACGCAACGAATGTAACTACAGTTATAAAAGTGTAGTCTACGGATAGGTAAGTTGCGCTACACAATGAGACACTTTGCAGCGCCCCCAAGCGATCAAATGCAAAAATTAACGATCTTATCTCGAAAATTATTAGAGATGTGGAGAAAAAGTGAAACAGAAAGATTTTCAGTATCGCCAATTCTTTTTTTAAAATTACCTCAATAAAGGGTACTGTTAGGATACATATGCTCTACAGACTTGGTTCCTAGTTTGCTCCGTCCCTTTCGGGCAGTAAAGTAAAGTATCGTCTATTCAATGGGAAAAGACATTCAATGTGCATGAATAGCCTAAAATGAAAGAAACGTGCTATTGTTAGTTGATGCGATTTTTGTTACTTGTCTGATACGAATGAATGATTTTCGGCGTGTCCAATTCGAGAATCCCCCATCAAGTTCCGTTTTTAACACTTTCCAACAAAGTTGAAAAGTGTTTATGAATTCGGTTTGTCTACCTGTCTGCCGTCTGTATGTCTGTCCGTTCTCTAACTCACGTAAATATACTCCGAGTGCCATGCAATAGATATATGTTATCGAGGTTTACCGTGGCATATTTGGTATTGAAAAGGAAGTGTGCACCATTTATAATTCGTCTACAGGGAAACCATGTAGAACCAATAGTTCATTTATCATGCAATTTCATTACATTACGGTCTATGGAGAAAAATCGTTCCGGTATATTTTAATAATGTTACCTATTTAAAACATATTGAAATTCATATATATCACTTAGTTGCACTACAAGAGGCTTACTATAAAACATGGTGAGCATAGCAATCTTAGTTCATTTATAGGGAGACACGAAATAATTCGTTTACAGTACTGTCTAAGCGCTATTAAAATTATTTTTATCAAGTCCATCTTTAAACATTTTGCGAAAAAAGTTCATTTATCATTAAGAATCTTGAAAATGTCGCCGTTTAAGCGTTCGAAACATGTTGATCTTTACATTAAAAGGTATTTATAAGCCTTTGTGTGTTATGTTTCATCAAATTAAGCATTGTACATCTTTAATTTAATGATAACGAGTGATTTTCTAATATAATTATGTAAATAATGCACCATTTCTTAACATAAATTAATTATTCAAAAAAGATAATAATTTTATCTGATGCAATTTTCGAATATCCTACTCTACAGACACAATTTAAATTAATTGAATTTATCGCACGTATTCCGAAATGTATTAAAAGCAAAGAACTGACTCTATGAGAGTGCTTTTTCTGCATTTTATCCAAACAGAAAAAAACTCTGCAAACTTTCGAATCAATTATACTCTTTCGATTACCGCCTTGAGGAACCGACTTCCATCAGCTTTGAGAATTATTTTCCATGCAGATTAGTTTTTCTCTGTTTTTCTTTAAATGATTTAGCTATATTTGGAATGAATTCTTTTTTTTTCTTGAAAGACGATGCTTTTTAACAATAAGAAGAAAAGAAATTCTCAATCCGTTTCCAACTAAAGTATATGAAAATGATCTGGTATAAACTGCTGGAGGCAACCTTTTCACGCAACATGCGCAAAATATCATTTTAATACTTTTATAGTTTTACTTTATGATGGTTCGCTTCTAAAAATTTAAAAAAAAAATTAAAACGATTAGAAGTTTTGAAAAAAAAGAAAGGAAACTTCTAAGATATAAATTTAAAGAAAAAGTAAGAAAAAAAATATATTTTTTAAAAGATATATAAATTATAATAGTAATAATATCATCCGATAACGAGATTATTGAAAATGACTTTCTTCCGAAGTCATTTAAATCAATTTATTTTACCATACGTTTTCCAGAATATATCAAAAGCAAAGGAACGACTCTATCAAAATACTCTTTATCCTCAAGAGTAACTTTTCAAACTTTTTAATCAGTTAGAATCTTTCAGTTAATGCCTTGAGGAAGCAATCTCTGTCATTTTTCCCTTGATATTGTTTATTTTTCTCTGTAGCTTTTAAATAAACTAAGCATATTGGGAAAGAATTTTTTTTTTCAAATAATTTCGAGGATAATGTTTAATGGAAATTTAAAAAAAATGAAAATTGCCGCCTATTGTTATATCTAAGAGAATTAGTAGAAATGGCTGGAAGAAAACTTTTTACGTTATATATGCTCCAATGTAGATACAAAGTAATTTAAATTTTGTTACAGTAAAATGATAAGAGTGTGAAAAAATGAAGGGGGATACGTAGGGCAAAAATTTAAAAATTAAATAAAACGCAATTGATTTTTTACTATCATAAATTATTTATTTAAAAAGAAATATAACAACCTCAGTCGAAAACGCAACTTTTGAAAATGATTCTCTACCCAAAACATTTAAATGAATTTTATTTTATCGTATATATTACGGAACATATTAAAAGCAAAAAATGATTCTATGAGGATGCTCTTTATCCATTTAATCATGAAACAAAAAAAAACCTTTCAAACTTTTCCATCAATTAGTTTCTTTCCATTGAGGTCCCGAGGGATCGGCGCAAACTGTGACGAAATGGCTTTTCTTTTGCTGACATTGACGAAGCTGTTTTCGGTGTTCATCGAGTCACTACACAATTCTCAATCACGGGCAATTTTGTTTAATTTTATACATTTCTATCTCAAAACTCTTAATTTGTACTTATTTTTAAACAAAAAAGTATCATTTTTATTACATGCTTCCTTTTAGATTACAATTATGTATGTGTATGTGGGCAGTCAAATCTTGTCACTCATTTTTCCCCCACTTCCTGTTGATAAAGAGCTTTGAAATTTGGAAAATTATGTATTCCTGAAGGCAATACATGAATTGGACATTGATTTTTTCAAATTCGATCCCTAAGAAATGTGTGTGCGTGGTGGGGGGGGGGGGCAACGTTGTCCCAAAACTTGTATTTTCCCTATATAAATAATGTTGTGATTGTTTAATATTAATTGAAAAAAAATAGCTCCATTGTTGCAACATTCATCCATTTTAATCATATTGTTGCCCGCATCATTAGGAGTCAGCATTTATATGAAATACTAGCCGGTCTTTGCCGGTCGCTTTCGTGTGGGGTCCAGATGCCTTCTGCAGCGTATATTTCGGAGATCGCTTGGGGCCCAGAAAATGCACTTTACAAGCAAACAGAAAAATATGAATAAATATTTTTAAATATACCTAAATACCTAATAAAAATTCAAAAAAAGCACGTAACTAATGATTTTGCTGCATAAATATTATATTTTTTTCGTGAGCTCCCTCACAAAGATCCGCTTGGCCCCGAACGTGATTATCTAGAAGAAAGGGAGTAATTTTAATTAAAATAAACAAAAATGGGATAGCCTCAGAGACATGGCGATCATTGTAAAGGGGCACTGTGGTTTCACGCCCATAAATTGTTAATGTGATGATAAAAATAGTGGGGCTGTGTGTTCTTCTCAGCCATGTATCGTTAATAGAGCGATCCCTATAGCAAAGCCATGTGAATTGTGCATGCATAAATCGTTAAAATGACAATTATTTTAACAGAGGCTGTGGGTTTCACGCCTACAAACTGATTATATGGCAAACGTTATAATGAAGCCTTGCGCATTCCCTAGCACATAAGTATGGCGATTAGTATTTAAATCGCGTATATTTACTTCTAAAAAATGTATTTTGAGAACAGGAGGAAATGTATTATATTTTGTATAACATTTGAAATCCGATCACTAAAAGAGGAAAAGCGCAAAAACAATTTATAAAATATGAAATTTAAAAAAAATTCCTTGGAAAAATGTCACGCAAAATATCTAATAAAAGAAACAGCGATAGTTGTCTAATTCGTTTAATTTTCCATAATCAGGTTCATAGCCAATGTCGGCGACATAATCGCTAGCTCTAAAATCGTTGACATACGTGTTTAACTATTTTTTGCAGATTTGTTATACTGAATTTCACGCTCTTACTTAAAACTGCTGCTGAGATATGATGAAATGACCTAAAATTTTCGGCCCCACATTTAATCCTGTTAGTGGTTGAATTTCTAAAATCCCTGAAATACATCTTTAAACTATTTTTAGTAGGGTTTTTTATCCTGAAGTTCACGCTACTTTTCAAACTTTTTAATTCTTTCAAACTTTTTTGCTTTTTTCGATTAACTCCTTAAGGAATGAACGACTTTCAGCTTTGAGTATATCTTCCCGAATATTGTTTATTTTTCCCTACTTACTTTTAAGTGAATTATATGTATTTGAAATGAAGAGTAATCCTTTTTTTGCAAGACAATGCGGTTTAATATTAAACAAGTAAAAAACATCTTAATCAGTTTCCATCTACAGTATCTGGTGAGAATACACTATCTACACGATCTGGTATAAATTCTAGAAGTAAACATGCACAAAAGATAAAATATCATTTTAATATTTTTATACTCTTTCTTCATAATAGTTCACTTCTACATTGAAAAAAAGAAAATGATGAGATAATATAAAAAGAAAATACACAGATATAAATTAAAAAGAAAACTAAAGTATGTTTTTTCTTTTTAAGACTAATTAATTATAAAAAGGCGCAACAATTTCATCCGATTATCGCGACTTTTGAAAATGTCTTCAGAAACCATTTAAATCAATTTTGTTTACCTTACGAATGCCTGAAAATAATTATAAAAACAAACAGGCGACTCTATAAGAAAACTCTTAGGCTTTATTTATTTTTATTTATTATTATATATATACATATTTTTTTCTTTTGTATAGAATAACTTTTTTAACTTTTTAATCATTCGGCTTCTTTTGATTAACGCCTTAAAAAATAAACTTCTGCCAGCTTTCAATATCCCCCCCCCCCAAATATTGTTTATTTTTCTCTGTTACTCTTTTTATAAAAACAACTAAGTATATATTGAATGAATATAATTTCTTTTCCATAAATTTAGTGAATGAGATTAAATAAAAATTTGAAAAGAAAATTTCCTCCTCCTACACTTACAGTGCACCTAAAAGACTTCGATTCACTGTTGAAAGTAAACTTTTTACATAATATGCACAATTTAAGATAAAATATGACTTTTCTATCTGTATAGTTTTCCTTTGTAATAGTTCACTTTGAACTGGAAAAAAAAGAAAGAAAGAAAATGGGTAGAGAATATAAAAAATGAAAAGTAAGTACGAAGAAGTAAATTAAAAACTTAAATGTAATTATTCCTTTTACTTACCCATCATACGTAGCATAGGTAAGTCTTGTAATCGTTTTGAAAATCGAAAAAAAAAATTGACGGATTTACACGTTTCAGGCACTAGAGATTCCGAAAAACATATTTTTAGAAAAAAAAATTGCCGTCCGTCTGTTTGTGCGCCTGTGTGTCTGTGTGTCTGTAAACGCTCTACCTCCCGAACAAATTGAGATAGAGACTGGAAATTTGGCCTGTAATTAGTATGTAACAATGGGAAGAAGTTTGTTGTATTTCAGTAACCTCGATTATCCGGAACTATTTTTTTCGGACTCTCGAAATATTCGTTCTGATAAAAAATATATAAACATTTTCCAAATTGTTTATTTTAAGGAGTGAATATAAAAGGCAATAAAAAATATAAATTTTACATAAAGAATGAAGTCGATCGGATAATTAGTTGCCGAGATATTTGTAATCCTATTTACCACACTCTTCGATTTTTCATGACCCTGTATTTCATTCAAATTTCAATTCAAAGATATATTTTAATTGGAAATGAGACGCTTAATCCGACGCAGTAAACCGTTAGTTAATATTATTATCAATTTTATAGGTATAAGGATGTTTCTTTTATGCAATTCAGCTTTAGAGCATTTAAAGTTTATGACGTCATCAAGTCTCGATTTTATTCGAATTGCAATGCATTTTATGAGTAGTTTACACATGTTTTATTTTCATATTTTATATTATGCATATTCATGATGGGTAAGTATTACGGTGGCCCCCAACGACTAGTTTAAGATGCATTAATTTAAAAAAAAATAATAATTTCATCCGACAACACAACTTTTGAAAATGATAGTCCTCAGAAACCAGTTAAACCGCTGTATTATTCCTTTGCAAAATATTTCGAGAATGTGTTTTAATATAAAATGAAAATAAATCTCAATCAATTTCCGCCTACATTATATGAAAGATAATACGTATAAATTGCTGGAAGTAAACTTTTTACGTAATATGCACAAATTAAGATAAAGTTTCATTGTAATACTTTTATATTCTTTCTTTTTAACAGTTCACTTTTGAATCGAAAAAAAAATAAAAAATAACGAAGATATAAATTAAAAGGAAAAGTAAAATATAGCTTTTTATTCTTCAGTTGAATTAATTATAAAAAAGTAGCAACATTTTCAACTGATGTCGCAATTTTTTCACGTGTTTTCAGAAACCGTTTAAATCAATTTATTTTACCGTACGTATTTCTGAACATATTATAAAAGCAAACAAGTGACTTTAGGAGTATACTTTTATACTTTTTTCCTGGAAAAAAAAATAACTTTTCAATCTTTTTAATGAGTCAGTTTATTTCGATAAAGGCCTTAAAAAATGGACGGCTGTCAGCTATCAGTATTTACTCCGAATATCGTTTATATTTATCGGTATTTTTAAAATGAACTAAGTGTATATCGAATGAATGTAATTTCTTTCGAGTACATATCGAGAATAAGATCTAATGATAATTTAAAAATAAAGTTTCCTCCAACAGTGCACCAAAGAGAATTGGTATAAATTGCAGGAAGTAAACTTTTTACGTAACCATGCACAAAGGAAGATAAAATATCCCTGTGATATTTTTACGGTTCTTCTTTATAATAATTCACTTCTGAATTGAAAAAAGGTATAATTAAAGATATAATTAAAGGATATAATTAAAAGATATAAATAAAAATAAAAAGTACAATTTTTTTTTCTTCTTTAAATGAATTAATTGTAAAAATTAGCAACAATTTCATCGGATATTGCAATTTTTGAAAATGACTCCAGCAACCATTTAAATCAATTTATTTTACCATATGTTTTTCCGAACGTATTATAAAAGAAAAAGGACGACTTTAGGAGAACACTTTTATGGAAGGGGGGGGGGAGGGATGTTCTGTAAAGAATTACTTTTCAAACTTTTTAATGAGTTATCTTCTTTCGATTATCGTCTTGAGAAATTAAGTTTTTCAGCTTTCATTGTTTTTACCGAATATTGTTTGCTTCTCTCTGTTATTTTTAAAGTAAACTAAGTCTGCATCGAATTAGCTTAATTTATTTTCCATAAGTATCGAGAATCAGGTTTAATAAAAATTTTAAAATAAAGTTTTCTTCTACAGTGCATAAAGAGAACTGGTATAAACTGCTGAAAGTAAACTTTTTATGTAACATACGAAATTAAGGTAAATCTCACTTTTATATTTTAAAAGGTTTTCTTCGTAGTAGTTAACTTCTGAACTAAAAAAGGGAAATTATTAGAGAATATGAAAAAAATACAAATAAAATATGAAGAGATTAACTGAAATAGAAACTGAAACGTAATTTTTCCTTTTTAAGATAAATTAATTACAAAAAAAGTAGTAATTTCATCCGATATGGCAACTTTTGGAAATGAACGTCTTCAGAAACCATGTAAATCATATTATTTTACTGTGCGTAGTTCAGAACACATTAAAAGCAAAGATACACGATCCGATGTGAATACTTTTTAGGTCTTTTATTCTGAAGATTAACCTTTCAATCAATTAGCTTCTTTCGATTAACGCATTGAGGAATGGACGTCTGTCAGCTTTCATTAGTTTTTTTCCCCCCAGTGTTATTGTATTTTTCTCTGTTTCTTTTGAATGATTTACGTATATTTTGAATGAAAAATAGTTTTTTTTTTTTTTCAAAATATTTCGAGAATGTGTTTTATTATAAATAAGAAAAGAAATCTTAATTACTTTTTTTCTACACTGTATCCTAAAGAATAGTATAAACTGCTAGAAGTAAACTTTTTACGTAGCATGAACAAATTCAGTTAAAATGACATTTTAATCATTTATAGTTTCCTTGTAAAGGTCCGTTTCTGCATAGAAAAAAAAGGAAGCAAATAGAGAATGTAAAAAAGAGAAGATAAAATGCGAAGATATAAGATAAAAGGAAAATGATGTTTTTATTTTTTACCCCCTAACTGTATAGCAAGATCCCCTCCCTCGCCCCAAGTATAATAAGAATAACGTGAATATAATGACTTACATATTTAAATGTCTATTCAAGCGTTAAATGAACTCATATTGATCTTCACATAAAAGGATCAGATAATGAAAAATAAAACTGCATTTGGGAAATCACAAATTTTGCTGGTTGATAAACATACTGTGGCCCGAACTGGATTCGGGGACTCTGGTAAGGGGGTTAAGATAAATTAACTAAAAGTGCAAAACTTTATTAATTTTTTTTTAAAGGACAGTCTTCTGAAATCATTTAAGTCAATTTATTTCATCAGATTGTGAAAGCAAAGAAAAGACTCGATGATAATACTTTTATACATTTTATTCTAAAGATTAAGTTTTCAAAGTTTTTAAATAATTATCTTCTTTCAATTATGGAAGAAGAATGAACCTCTGACATCTTACAGTATTTTTCCAGAATATTTTTTTTCTTTTTTTCTCCACTTCCTTTTTAATGGCCTAAGTATATATAGAATTAATATATTTTCTTTTCAATAAATTTCCAGAGTGAAATTTAATAGAAATAAGAACTGGAAATTTCCTCCCACAGTTTATCAAAGAGGACTGATATACATTGCTGAACGTAACTTTTTAAGTAATATCCACCAAATGAAGATAAAGTATCATTTTAATATTTTTATGATTTTCTTTATAATGATTTTGATTCATCCTTAATATGTCCCTTAGGTTTTCGTAATATGGCAATAGATTTCGGGCACTTTAAGAACAGCGCCTTATTCCATTTACGATTGGATTTCAGTTTAAAAAAAAAAAAAAAAAAGGCTTGGAAGCCATGGAATCTAGGTCTGCGCAGGGCGGTATTCTACTAACAGAATGCCATTCATTTATTAATAGAAAAAAGAAAATGATAAGAGAATAGTTAAAATTGAAGAGAAAATATGAATACAAAACATAAAAGAACAATAAAAGATGTTTCTTTCATTCTTAAAAAAATTACAATTTTATTAACTATTAAAAAATGGTGGTTTTTTAAAATCGGTTAAATTTGTTTTTTTTTTTCAATATACATACTCGGAATAATATTAAAAGTAAAGAGACTGTTTGACGAGAATATTTTTATTCCTTTTTTTATTTAAAAAACTTTTTAATCTATTAGCTTGTTTGAATTAACGCCTGGAGGAATGTATATCTTTGTGTTTCTAGGAAATTTTCGTAAAATTTCCTATATTATCTGCTGATATTTAAATAAATAAATAAATAAATTTGTCTAAAATGCGAAACAAATATTCTTAAAATATTTGGTAGATGAGAATTAGTACTAAAAAACATTTAGGGAATAAGACTACAGTTAAAATTTACTGATAATTACAAATTTTGTATATAGCATATGAAATGCATTAATCACTGTTTTTATTGGTAATTAAATTTCTAGAATTAGTATCACCCCACAAATTTTCGTAAGCATTGCAAGAGTTTATCTCTAAATATTCAGACTTAATTAAATTTAATTACAAAAATCTCTCTCTTATACGTCGCCTCTTTTTTGCGTCTCTGTGAGTTACACGTCGATTTTCGATAGTCCCGGATAAATATATAGCGATGCAATTTTTTTTTCGTTTATGCATCATAAAGTGAAATGTATCTCTCACTTACGCGTCGGAGAAATTTCAATTTCAAGTTTCCTTTGCTATTTCTTCCCATTCTACACATATGCTTTCCAAGAAATTTCACATCAGCTTCGAAGAAGTCAATTGGTTGTCATTTTGCATTGGTTTTCTGGACACTATTATAAGCTGCATTCCTGTGTTACATCGCTTCAAACCTGTTACTTCTAAGAGGACTATTTAAAAAAAAACAGGGTTCTTTCTGAAGGAATTTGAAAATGATGCATCTCCTGCCAAAGATCAAAAAGTATTAGAGTAACAATGAAAGGCGTTTCTTGAAGAATGATTAATTTTAAGGATTTTGTAGGTATTGATGAAAATGTAATCACAGCAGAAATGAGGGACATGCAAGAAATAGTCGCAGAAATTCAAGATGATGCCAATGAAGAGGAATCAAATAACGAAGAAAACGTAGAAATACCATCCACCGAATTTTACAAAAGCAATCGATGCTCTGGAAATCATCCTTCACTACATCCAACGAACTGATTCATCTAGTTAAACATATTCATGTTTCAATTAACTCGAAAAAGCTATTTTCAGGGACAGACAACAAACTTCAATTTTAGACTATTAAAAAATATAGGGTATGTAATTAAAATTTTGGGATGTATGTGTATTAAATTTGAATTAGTAAGTCTTTAACAATCTAAATAAATCATATTTTTAATTATTCTGCATGTTATTTAATCATTTAAAGATTAATTTTGTCCTAATATTTATTACAAATTTAATAATTACTTGGATTTTATGTATGAGTCGTATTTGGTCCCTTGCACCGACGTTTAAGAGAGATTACTGTAATTCTATTGAGTTCCAGTAGTACTTTATGAATTTTATTAGTAAATCTATATTGCTTTTAAATTTCTTTAATATATGGCAGATAACTATATACTTTCAAAAATGTATGCAATGAATGCTTATTTTGTGATATATTTTTCTACTTTCTATTTTAGGTAAGTGAGTTTTTTTTGTTTTTTTTTAAAGTATTTTCAAAACGACTTTATTTCGATGAGAGTTTGTTTATTTATTTATAATGATAAATGCATTAAAACTTCTGAATGATCTTGCACTGAACCGTTTTATTTCGTTGGCAGAAAACATTGAACTGTGAAAATGCTCATCTAAAATAATCTAAGAGGTAATTGCATACCAAGCAATTTTGGCCAGTATAATAACTTTAAATAATTAATATGCAGCTTGGACAAAAAGTGCTTGACACATTTTCAAATTCGTCAAAAAACTGAGTTATTGACGCTCGAAAGTACGGTATGGAAGAAGATAATTCTCATGATTGAAAGTTTTGTTTGAGCAAAAATTAAGTTAAAACAGTTGCCTATAGATAGCGCAATATTTTCAAATCTGAAAAAAAAAAGAAGCATCAAAGCTTCAAACAGTTACCAACCATTTATTTTGTATGATCTGTTACAATATTTCAACGTGCGCGTTCTTTGTAGCTCGAATCACATCCAAACGATACTCGATTTTATGCCATAGTTTGATGTATGATAGTAGATTGTACAAAAAATCGTCTATCTAAAGTGCTTGTCGTGACTTTTTTATGTTTTTATAGATTTAATGGTATATCACGGTGTATGAGAAATCTTTTGAACTAAATTTTTTAATTTGCTTACATAAAATCTCGGATTATGTGAAGCATTTCCGTCCAAACCATGCTCTCGTAAGAGAATTACTTTCTTTTTTATTGAATTTTAAAATACATGAAGGAATTTTGCCCAGTTCTGTGGATAATTTTTTACATGCAATAAAGAAAATGTATTGTTACTACTCTATCACCTTTTTAGAGTCATAAATAATTTATAAATTTCTCTGAGAAATCCATTTTATTTACCATATATTCTATCTAAAATATTTTCAACATATAAGGTATTATGGAGTGTATTATGTATTATACAGTTTCATATACTGTAAAAGACAGACGACCGATGTGAAAATGTATAAATTTTGCTAAAAACATTTTCTTGCATGTTCACGAAGCACATCAGGATCCATATACATATACTGATAGCAGAATCAAGGCAAGATACTTACATTCAAACTACTGGTCTGGTTATTTCCAAAGCTACCCCGACAAAATAAATTGTCGTTGACCCGAAACACAAGCCAAACATGTCAAAAATCCTTTAGTCGATCCAAAACCACAACTGAAACCGTAACAAAAGAAAGTTGATCCATATTTTAATGCAGTTTTGTAAAAATAATTTACAATCATATCTCTCATATTAATTTTATTTTCTATGTAATAAAATGAACACTCATCCATATTCAAATATATAGTTTTTCATCTGAACAAATACCCTGCACTTAAAAATAGGATTTACCTGAACTCGTTCCACAAGAAGCAAAACTCAACCGACCTAAATCCAAAACAATTTTAGAGACAACATATGAACTGGACCGCCAGCGAAAAAATAATTGTGCCAAACCGATGCAAAACTCTAAATGAAAGTTTATACTTTTAAAATTCATACACAATAAGTTATCCAAATTCATATATTTGTTTAATAAATACTTCTCAAGCAAATTTTTTTCTTTCTGTCGCATTTGTGAAAGCGGGTGATGTAAATGTTTACTTTAATTCCTTATTCATTAATTTTTTTCTTCCCAAGAAAGTCTTCTTCTATCATTTTTTGTGTCATCCACGCTGTTACACCGATAACTCGCTATTAAGTACCAGATTTAAAGGTTCAAAAACTTATTAATATTGCAAGTAAATGTGAAATGATAGCACATTATTATAGTTTGTATAAGTCATCAATCTGGTACCACTTTTATACGTTTTTATTTAACTTAGTTTCTTGTTTGTCTGTCTGTTTGTATGTCTGAGAGCAATCTTGCAATCTATTTTTGTTCAACATTATTAAAATAATTGTCCTCAAATATTACACATACGATCATTGTCGATCATAAATAGTCACATATTTTCAACGACAGTATCCGGGGCAAAAATATCCTTTTACGTTTTTGACTGAAATCACATAGAAGAGAAAAGATTTTGCTCATATTTTTCACACAAATTCATTGTCGATAACATTGCATATTCAAGCCATTTCAGGACCCTACCACACTGAGGGCAAGGTTCAGGGGAAAATTCTCTTTTAAGTTTTTGATTGAAATCACATATCTAGTGAACCAGTTATATTCAAATTGTTCATACAAGTTCATTGTCGATGACAATGGCTATTCAAGCATTTTCAGTGCCGTTCTTCAGAAGTAAAACATTTATCCTTTTAAAATTAAAATCCAATATCTAATCCTTAAGATTTCAAAAATGCATGGTCTGGTAAAGAATATTATTTATTACAGTAAAAAAAAATATTCATACAAGATGTTTTATGATAATAGCGAAAAAAGTATCGTTATTCTAAATTAAAAATGTATATTATAAAGAACAACAACAAAAAAAGCCCCACAAAATATAATGGCGTCGTTTATTTATTTAATTGCAATGGCATTTTGAAAAACAAACAAACACTGTAATCTTTCCTTCTTTGTATTCATTAACGTAGAGGGAAAACTGAGATTTACATTTTTCTGCTTTATTTTGCTGAAATAAGAACAAGCATATTAAAGTTATATTAATATCAAGTCATAAATTTTAATTCTTAGAATCTTTCTTAAACATGGATTTCTTCAGGTTAACTATTTATTCGAATATAAATTTTAGCTTAGGAAAAAATTAATTAGATTCGTGATAGGAAAAGCCATTGCTTTCGTCCACTTTGAAAAGAAAAGCATGCATGAATAGACGTCAAATATGCTTTTTTTATTTGGTTAATATCATAAAACCCTATTAATCATTTAGCGTAAAATTGTATTACTTGCTCACAAAAAATAACAATTATGTGCATTTCTTACCTAAACGTAAGTATAGTCTAAAAAAGTTAATTGTGCTGATAATCGAATTTTTATTATTTTAAAGATATTTTTCTAAGACTTTCCACATATTTCAAACCACAATTTAAATTGTTTATACACTGAAAAAGAAAATGTTGATTTTACAGTAAATTACTGTTATCCCAGCTGCTAGTAATATACCGTAAAATTAACAGTAATAAACAGTAAAATAAGCAGTAATACGCATGCGCGGTAGCGTATTACTGCTTATTTTACTGTTTATTACTGTTAATTTTACGGTATAATACTGACAGCTGGGAGGCCAGTATTATACTGTAAAATCAACAATTTTTTTGCAGTTTATTTATAATAAGTTACTTATTTTAATTGCTAAAAGGTGTAAAATAAAAATATTATAAATAGTAAAATAACTTTTATTAGTCTGTTGACATGTTTCGGATCTATCCGAGCCATTATCAAAACAATTAAGAATATTCTATAATGAAGTTTTCCTTTGAAGTTTTTATTTGAAACGTTACCATTCAATCTTTCACGTGAAAGTTATTTTGCTGTTTATAATGTTTTTATTGTGCACCTTTTAGCAATTAAAAAAAGTATATTACTCAATGTGTTATAATTTGTTATATTTTTATATAAGTAATTAGAATTTGGGTTCAATTAACCCCTAGGTTTAGTTTACTTGGACCCAAATTATTTTTATCTATCGCAAAGTCTTTTAAAATGGCGAAAAACTCAAGCAGGATCCAGGATCTACAGTGTCAAAAAAGACAAATGTAATGTATCTTAATCTACAAAAAAATAATATAACGACGAAAAAAATGCCCAATAATCTCATAGTTCCAAAAAATGTTCTTTACCTTTAGAAATTTCGGAATCTAATATATTTTGGTGATTTGAAGAAGCATTTATAAAAACGAAGTTTTTTTTTTGCTGCTACAGATTTTCGGAAAAGTTTCTAAATAGTTTTTATAGTGTATCAATCCCGAGATCAAACTGGAAATTCAGTTTTTAGGTCCTATCAATTAAATATTTTCATTTGCAATTTATATATGCAAGACCATCAAAACACTAATAACTTTTATATTAATGTTAACCCTGTTAATTCATCATGTTTGTCTGTAAAACATGTCTGTTGAACATGAAAATGCCTACTTGAAAATTATTAGCATCCAAAAAACCTATATTCCGGATTCAAGAAACTGATTAATACACTGTACTCGGAAACGTTTTCGATAATGAATGACAGCAGAAGAAACTTTGTTTTTATAAATACATCGCGAAAATATGAAAGACTTTCTGAAATAACAAGGCAAGTGAAAAATGAAAGTTTTCAGTTACAAAGCTTTTAAATTTACTCTCAAAATTTTAATTTAGAATATAACTTCTTTGCATGTATGTCTATTAAGAAGAGTTTTGTAGCATATTTTCATTGCTTATGATCATACAATTTGTACTTCCTTATATACTGAATAATACATTACATAAATCTGAAAATTGAACACTTACGAACTTTTATTATAGTGAAACTCAATAGTTTACAAAGCATGCGGCATGCCGATACAAGCATGTATAGTGAAACACAATAGTTTACAAAGCATGCACTACCGCGCATGCGCGCAGTGTATTACTGCTTATTTTACTGTTTATTACTGTTAATTTTACGGTATAATGTTGGCAGTTGGGGTGCCAATATTATACCGTAAAATCAGCATTTTTTTCAGTGTATATTTTTGTTCTTATATGTGTTTATTTTTTGTTATATTGTATTTTCGTAGATTAAGAAACTTTCTTTTTTTTTTTTACAGTTAATAATAAAAGATTGTCACAAAAAATAATCTTTTGCGCGAAACCACTCTACATTTCGTATGCAAAATTCATTTATTGTGGTTATTTTTTTAATTTTGCATTAACTTGATGCATTTCTTATGGGTGTCCGTTGCAGGTACCGCGACATGTCATCATAACCGTTGTGGACAGCCCTGTCAAAAGCTAGAATCCTGTTGACAAGGGACGACCTTGCAAACAGATTGCGACAGTTAAGAAATGAACGGGATCAGGAGAACCTATTTTCTGGATAACCGACCATGGCGCAAAAAGGTTAACGCGTTTTTGCGAAAGAATCCAACAATTCTGTCTCATATAGCTAGGAATTTCACAGCCTCAAAAGCTGTATCAATAAATAAAAATGTTCAAATGGTTCCAGGTGATCCACAGCACAGTCAGAAAAGTCCCTTCACTATTTCGGACTCACTATTTTGGATTCACTATTTAGTGCTATTTCGAAATAGTATAATATTCGTCTTATTTAATCACAGAAAAATAAGATGAAGATTACTGTTTGGAAATAGTGGTATTCAAAATCAAGAAGCTGTTGTTTGAACGCTGAGAAAAAAAATCCAAGAGATCCGCAATTTTTCGAGTCAGTGTGTAAGCGTAGTATTCAGGAAGTTGTGACTAGATTAGCCTAGGCTTTTTTAAGGTTATTACACAAAGCTATAATTAAAATTTCATCTTACGCATTAGGACTTAATTGCAATAAAATGTTATAGGGCGCTGTTATGGAAATTGTTAATATTTAATTATTAACTTTATTAGAGACTTTTCTTTCTGCTAGGCAACATCAAATACTTTTTTGTTAGTAAAATGTATGTGTTCAGCCGTTTCGTCTCTTATTTAAGTTTTTCTGCAAGATTTCAAATTGTTTCCGGTGCATTTTAAGCTCTTCGAGAGAAAAAAAATGTGTGGAAAAATATTTAAAAGCAACAACTTTTGAAACGTAACCGAGTGTAGAAAGCGTTAATTGAGTTATCGAACACTGGCTATTATCGCATTCACCAAAACTAAGAATGACACACTAAAATCATATATATGAAATAAATGATATATTCTGGTTTGACTATAATGTTGTTTGAAGATATTTTTATCCTTGATTTTTCGTCAAAAGTTTAAACTTGCATCCAAAACATAGTAGATATTGCTAAAAATATATTAGACTGAAGGAAGAAGCTCTCGCACGGCTCAACTGATCCTACATATTATTTCTGTTGTCAACATTCCTTTTCCTGTGTATTTACAAAACGCACAACACTAAATGAGATATCATTCGAAAGGTTTTTTAACTGGCTTCTGACATAATACACTCACATTTCGTTAAAACATATCTTTTGATTAAAAATTACAGTTAATTAAAAATTAAATCAGCATTGTTTTCAAAAATGAAATGAAAGGTTTTTCTCAAATCAATATTGCCACAAGAATAAAATACCGTATTATATTGTGCTCGACAATGATTGAACAAAAGATCAATAGCACGAAAAAGATAAAGTGGGAAATTGTTGTTGCACGGGTTTATTTTGTGTTTAGGATTAAGAAGCAAAATTGAAATTCAAATGCATAGAAGAAAAAGACGCCATCGATCGATCAAAGCAGTTGTATTTCACGTGTAGCCTAAAATGTATGCTATTAAATTAAATGACAGCATGACGGCATCCTCTAATGCAGTTAAAATACGACTGCTAATTATTTTTCTCGCGCGTGCCTTTTGATATCTTGGATCAATTTTTACTGTAACTTTTATGAAATAAATTAGATGATATTCTGGCTTAACTAATGTTGTTTTCAGATATTTCTATCTTTAATTTTTCTTTAGAAGTTTAAGTCTGCATCTAAAAAATGTTAGACAGCAGTGCGGAATCTTCACATGGGTCCACTGGTATACGAATAATGTTTATAAATTATTCACTACTAGTACAGTTACCTTAATTAAAATTACCGTATATGTTTTCCGTGTATAAGCCGAGAATTTTTTTTATCTTCAAAGTTTTGAGGGTCGGCTTATACACGAGTCTAAGAAAAATTCCAAAATTAATATTCTGAAATGAAAAAGATGCTGAATATAAAAAACAAAAAAATACTTACATATTTTTAAAAATACTTTAATACTCCATTCTTTTGCAGTAAAAAAAAGTCACCAATCATCACTAACATGTTACAATAAACCCGCTTTGCGGAGACATTTACTTGCACCAAGTCCTCCAGTTTTTTTTTTTTTTTTTTTTGTTTTTTTTTTTTTGTTTTTTTCCCAAGAAATGACGTTTTGCATACACGTGCAGTTTTCATTACTTTTGAAAATTTTGAAAATTCGTCTTTTTTCTTTCTCCATTCTCGTACTTGTTACTTTCTTCGATCTTTACAAGAAGAAAGTATTGGATTCATGAAAATTTTCGACTTCCGGTTTTCGACGGATTTATACGTTTTAGAAGGTCCTGAACACGATTTGACTATTTTTAGAAAATGTCTGTCTGTGACTCTGTCTGTCTGTATGTGACAAAAATTTTGTGGGCGCTCTATATCAAGAACTAATGCTCGGAATTTAATAAAACTTTAGATTCAGTTAGTCCCTGATATAAATTGGTGCTTATTAGGTTTTGGTAAAAATCGCCCGGCAGGTGGCGTTGCTAAGCAGCATTTTTCGCGATTTCCGCAATAGCTCTATCTCAAGAACTAATGTTAGGAATTTAATAAAACTTTAGATTCAGTTAGTCCCTAATATAAATTGGTGCTGATTAGTTTTTGGTAAGAATCGCCCTGCAGGTGGCGCTGCTATGCAGCATTTTTCGCGATTTCCGCAATAGCTCTATCTCAAGAACTAATGCTTGGAATTAAATAAAACTTTAGATTTAGTTAGTCCCTGATATAAATTGGTGCTGATTAGGTTTTGGTAAAAATCGCCCGGCAGGTGGCGCTGCTAAGCAACATTTTTCGCGATTTCCGCAATAGCTCTATCTCAAGAACTAATGTTAGGAATTTAATAAAACTTTAGATTCAGTTAGTCTCTGATATAAATGGGTGCTGATTAGTTTTTGGTAAAAATCACCCAGCAGGTGGCGCTGCTATGCAGCATTTTGAAGGATTTACACGATTTTAGCGATATTCATATCTCAAGAAATAATGCACGGAATTTAATAAAACTTGAGCTTCAGTTAGTTATTGATATAAATTGGTGCTGATTCATTTTTAGTATATGCGAAACCTGTGTGAGATAGAAGAAAGTTTTGGGATTGACACATCCGACTAGTTTTTTTTTTGAGTATGAAATGAAGAGCAGCCTCTGAGTTATTCGACTGTTCTGCAAAGTTTGTCACTTTTAATTTAACGCCCGCAATATATAGTCCAGTAGAAATAGCGTAAAAAAGGGCCTTGCCTTGCAAAAATTCGGGTAGTTCTGATTTTTGGATATGTTGTACAGGTTGACCCTCTAATAAAAAAACCAAGTTTTCGACCTTCTAGACATTGTGCGTTTTTCACAATATTGAAAAAACCAATATTTTTCGGCAATTTTTTCGATTGCATTTTACAGAAAAAGCACTTTTACCATTTTGTAGAGCATAAAACTCTACAACATGCAGTATTCATGGTTGGTTGATTTATGACGGCCAATTATCAACACGAGGGATATAGGCCCTAGGGGGGAGTGCTCTCCGTGGGGGTCTTTTTAAGGGATCCTAACCCGTATTTACGCAAGATTCGAAGAAAACCACGGAAAACTCCGAACGTTTAGGTCGACGAGCGCGACAGGGGCCTCCCGTCTACCAGCTTCGAGAGCAGAACCTCTCAGCCACTGGTGGGGCTGCAGTATTCATGATTGTAAATTGTCCAAATAGGGGGTGAGATACGGAGCCGGGAAAATAGGGTAAAATTTGCAAAACGTGCAAAAATCCACAAATGACGTAAGTTTTTGCTTAATAACCTACTTTTAGTGCGTTTTAGAGACAAAAGTGTCATAATAAAGTTTGTAAAGCAGGAAGTAGTCTATAAGTTTCATTTATTAGATCATTAAATATCTATAATAGACTTTAAAAATCAAAATAATACAATTTATGGTTAAAACAAAAAAACACCGCATGACAAGTAGTCATTAATTTAAAAACGAGCTTTTATTTTTGATATTGATTAAACGATGCAATTAATTAATTATAGTATGTACAATAATAGGTAACTGTTGAATAGTTGAGGGGGGGGAGCGAAGTTAACCAAAAAACCTAGTCGGTAGACATAGGTGCAGGGCCAAGAATTCAAAGTCGAAAGTAAAATTAATAGCTTGGAATAATGTAAAAAAATACTTGAAAGATAAATAAGTTATAATTTAGAAATTTTAAAAAGGAAAAGGAGTATCTGAGGCCGAAACTAAGGGAAATGGGAGCAAAAGGAGCATGTTGCCCGGGCGCTAGAATGGATGGAGAAGAGGGCGCACAATGAAGATTTGGTTTGTCGTGTTTGTATTCATTTGTCCCACATATTTTTGTTAGTCAAAGGTTACATTGATGGTAAATGTATCTCAGTTTGAGAATGTTAGTCCCAACAAAAAGAATAGCAACAATTATACCTGATAAGATGGAAACCTGTATAAAGGAGAATTGTTTTCCGGTGTTTTGAATTCAGTTTTAAATTTTAAAATAAAGAAAATATTAGAAACTTATCCTGAACATAATCAAAAAAGTATAAAAAGTGCAGAAAGTGCTCGTCGCTTGAAGATTCATACTTCTGCTGAGGTTATGTTCAATGAGACTATGTTTCCACAGATGCCACAAGAAAAATTTTTGGGGAATGAAAAAAAAAATAAAGAACTTTTCATTTATATGCTTCGAAATGAATTTGAAAAAACACAAATGATCACTACGCAGGCCACTGAAGATGCAGATGTGCTAATAGTGAACACAGCTATTTCCTAAGCCCGTGATTATGATGCTGTCATTGTCAATGGTCAAGACATGGACCTTCTTGTTCTTGTGGCTTCTCTAGCTGCAGACAATGTTTATTTCCGAAGGGCCAGGAGAGGGAAACTGCCTGATGATCTCTACTCCAAAGAGTGTTTCAAATTTAAGGAAGTTGCACAAAATATTCCTTTTCTTCATGCAGTAAGTGGTTGTGACATCACTTCTGTGCTCTACAGTCATGGGAAAATGAAATATTGCAGAATTCTTCAGAACCCATCCCTGAACCAAAAAGTTCAAATCTTTAAAGACTCAAATGCAGAGAGGCACTAACTTGTTGAAGCCACAGAAGGTGTACTTCTTGCCCTGTATGGAAGTGATCCCAACAAAAACTTGAATGTATTGCGGTATGTCAGCTTCGCTAGAGCAGCTAACAATATTAAATTAAATTTAGCTAGACTACCACCTACTCGTGATGCTGCTGAATATCATGGGTTAATTTATTGCGCATTCTATAATTAATTAACCACATCGTGTTTCAATATCAAAAATAAAAGCTCGTTTTTTAAATTAATAACTTGTCAGGCGGTATTTTCCTGTTTTCACCCAAAATCTTTTTGCTGTGATTTTTAAGGTCTATTACCAATATTTAATTATCTCATAAATGAAACTATAGACTATCTCATGCTCTAAAAAGCTGATTATGACAGTTTTGTTTTTAAAATGCACTAAAAGTGAGTTATTAACAAAAAATAACGTCATTTGTGGATTTTTGCATTTTTTCCAAATTTAACCCTATTTTCCCAGCTCCGTATCTCACCCCCTATTTGGACAATTTACAAACATGAATACAGCATGTTGTAGAGAATTTTATCTTCTACAAAATGGTGAAAATGCTTTTTCTGTAAAATGCACTGAAATTGAGTTATAAGAAAAATCGATTCTATTCCAGAGCCCGGGCCACATGCTCCTTTTGCTCCCACCTCCCTTAGTTTCGGCCTTAGATACTCCTTTTCCTTTTTAAAATTTCTAAATTATAACTTATTTGTCTTTCAAGTATTTTTTTACATTATTCCTAGCTATTAATTTTACTTTCGATTTTGAATTCTTGGCCCTGCACCTATGTCTACCGACTAGGTTTTTTGGTTAACCTCGCCCAACTATTCAACAGTTACCTATTATTGTAATACTATAATTAATTAATTGCATCGTTTAATCAATATCAAAAATAAAAGCTCGTTTTTAAATTAATAGGCGGTATTTTTTTTGTTTTAACCATAAATTAATATAAAATAATATAAACCATATTATTCGGATTTTTAGAGTCTATTATAGATATTTAATGATCTATAATAAATGAAACTTATAGACTACTTCATGCTTTACAAACTTTATATTGACACTTTTGTCTCTAAAACGCACTAAAAGTAGGTTATTAAGCAAAAACTAACGTCATTTGTGGATTTTTGCACTTTTTGCAAATTTTACCCTATTTTCCCGGCTCCGTATCTTACCCCCTATTTAGAAAATTTACAAACATGAATACTGCATGTTGCAGAGAATTTTATGCTCTACAAAATGGTGAAAATGCTTTTTCTGTAAAATGCACTAAAATTGAGTTATTTAAGAAAAATAAAAAAACGTGCCGAAAAATATTGGTTTTTTCAATATTGTGAAAAACGCACAAGGTCTAGAAGGTCGAAAACTTGGTTTTTTTATTAGATGGTCAACCTTTACAACATATCCAAAAATCAGAACTACCCAAATTTTTGTAAGGTAAAATGCTATGTCTACTGGACTAATAAGCTATACGCTTTTGCCCAACCATATTTCCTTAAGAGCCTACATCGTCACGCGAAAAAACGCGCAAGCTAATGTTAAGTCTATGGGAAGGTTCTTGCGTGATTTCTCGCTCGCATTTTAATATTTTTAAATGATTTTTTTTGTAGAGGACAACTGAAGCCGATTCCTATCGTTGTTAGTTTTTACTTTTTTGACTTCCGTTAGTGTATTTTTATAAGAGGACATTTTCAAATTCAGAACCGGTTGGAACCGGTTCTAAAAGTGAAAGTAAATTTATATAAAAAAAACTGAAACCAAAATTGAGAAAGTAAAAAATAACAACGTTAGGGATCGGCGTCAGCTATCCTGTGCAAAAAAAAAAAAAATCATTTAAAAATATTAAAATGGAGCGAGAAATCGCGCAAGAACCTTCCCATAGACTTAACATTAGCTTGAGCGTTTCTTCACGTGACTAGCGTAGGCTCTTGTGCTTGCGCGATTTCTCGCTTGCATTTTAATATTTTTAAATGATGTTTTTTGCATAGGACAGCTGAGGCTGATTCCTATCGTTGTTAGTTTTTACTTTTTTGACTTTAGTTACTGTATTTTTATAAAAGGGCATTTTCAATTTCAGAAACGGTTTGAACCGGTTCTGAAAATGAAAGAACCCTTATATAAAAAAAATGGAACCAAAATCGAAAAAGTAAAAACTGACAACATTAGAGATTGACCCCAGCTATCCTATGCAAAAAACATCATTTAAAAATATTAAAATGCGACCGAGAAATCGCGCAAGAACCTTCCCATAGACTTAACATTAACTTGAGCGTTTCTTCGCGTGACTAGCGTAGGTTCTTAAGAAAAAATAACAGTTAGAAGTCACGTACAGAAAGGAAGTGCAGAATTGAAGTACATAAAGGTTTTTTCCATTTATACTAAAATAGGAGTTTTGGTTTTTAGGAACGAGCGAGTCATAACAGGATGATCGGAACCCAATTAAACAGATTTAGCATTGATCCAAAACAGGATAGGAGAGATCATTAATTTCGGAGAGCGAATTTTTTTCTGTTAGCTATACACGTAAGTTTTCATTCTCTGAATTTTTCAGCACCTATTTTTAACATCGGCTTATATACGGGTTTCCGATTTTGAACGATTTTTCACTGAAAAGTCGTGTACACGACTTATACACGGAAATATACGGTACCATGCTCTCTAGCAGAGAAGCAATGTATTAACATTACATCTTGGATTTTTTATGTAAATATGGAATTTTGTAGTCGATTTTTCCCTCACTTCCTCACACGCTAAAATTATAAATATTTTGTATACAGGTGTATTTCCGATGACAATACAACATTTTAATATTTTTAGAGCTTAATTATAAATTAATAAATTATTTTAAATGCATTTTTCTGATAGCAGACCGTAGGTGATAAATCGCCCGATAATCTTTATCATTACAACTTTTTACGAGTTACAAAAGTAATTGAGTTAAGTCAGTGCTAAACCATTCCCGTCAAAGTAGACCAACTAACTGGTTGTGAAGTTGCAATAACAAAATAATTTAAACACAAAAAAAATAAATACATATAAATAAAAAATAAAGAGTCTAATATATATTTTTTAAATATACCCTTTTATTTACGATTTATTTCGCTATCAGTTGATTCTAATTCATGAAATTTAAATAAACTTTTACTCCTTATAAAGCTATTTTTTCGCTAAAGTATATTTTGAAGTATTAATTTGAACTGTAATTATTTATGTTATTTAGAACGGCATGAATACCAGATTCACATTTTATTCCAAACCCAATTCAGCATTTGTATATTTTTGAGAATCCACTTTTAATGGGATCCACGCGTACACAAAACGCAAGAAACATTTATAAATTGCAAAAATATTTGAGTATTCAAAACACTGTTTGCTATGTAAATCTGCTTATGGATTATGTACGCGAATTTAATAGCAAAACATTTTCGAGGAAAATCTCTGAAAAATAAAATTTTTTCGCAAATCTCTATTCTATAAAAGGCATTTCCATGATTACACGCATTGCGCATTATTAAATATATTGCATAGAAATATACGGTGTCGAATATATATAAAATATTTACTGTGTATGTATATGTAGTCTGGAAAATATTTTGATAGGAAGCCAGTAAAATTTTGAAATATTTTCTTTGTATATATGTAACCATAAAACAGGTATGGAAAGCTTTCTCTAATAAATGTATTATAAATTATTTTGTTTAAACATTATAGTTCAAATTTCAAACAAAATTATTATTTATTTTTATAATTTAAACGAAATAAATAATACAGATTTACTGGATGAACAAAAGAGGTTTCTTGACGAATCTTGCACAAACAAATAGCTGATGATAATAAACAACTGATGATAAATAAGTGACATTTTTAAAAATATCTCATAAATTTATATACACTAACTTTAAATATTTTTCCAACTTCAGTCAATAGATGGAATTACTCTGTCTCACTGTGTAACAAAGCTCAAATTATCTTCAAAATTTCAAAACACGAAACTCTCTTCATGTTTCAACTGCTAAGCAGAAAAAACAAATATAAAAACTGATCGCCTTTGAATCAGCTTTACACAAATGTTTGAGTATTCTTAGTATTTAAACAACTCAGCGTCATCTATCGAGTAAAACTTTAACTTCTCTTTAAATTATTGTATACAAAGTTTCTGAGCTATCTTATAAACATGTCAATTATTATCATCTTTATATTTGTTGCAGTTAATGAAACATTGAATTTTAAAATACGGGCAAGAATTTAAAAAAAAGCTTTTTAGCAGGTTTCAATTTCATATTCTGGTCATCATGTTTGTGATTTTGAAAATAATTTAAACGTCTAGATAGTTCTTTGTGTCATATTCTGAGATCCTTTCTTATCTGTTCTTTCAATACTAAAATTTCATTTAAAAAAAAAAAAAGTAACCCAAGGTTTAAACAAAAGCTAACGATGCAAGATCAAATAATTTTTGGACAGACTGACCAAATTAATTTAAAATATTTGTTTTATTTTGTGAAAAATCTATCATCCCATAGATACACACAATGCTTATACCGTTTAAAACAGCTCTTCCGATATAATCATGTAGAATCGCTGCTTGAAAATTTTAGCACTGAAAGAACTAATTTTTGTTGAATTAAGGAAACTTGACAGAAGATATTTAAATAAATTATATTTTTTATGGTAGAACACGTGCAAAAATATTTATAAAGTATTTTTAATAAAACTGAAAAATTTTATTTAAGTCTCTTTATGATTTTGGTATAATTATATTCATACAGTTTAAAAATATAAAGTAAAATAATAGTTATGTAGCATAGTATAAAATTATATATTGTCATGATTAAGAAATAATATTTGTCTTAGGAAAAACATAACATACAATTTAATGTAACACAATTTCATGAGAGGCAGTATCACATAAAGTATTTAATTTTAAGAAATATATTTTAAATTTCCAATGAAATTTTCAGCAGGACTGAAACTGCGTGTGAATTTAATAACACTGACAAAGGATGTGAATTAATTTTCACTTTGCTAAACAACGCATAACCAACATACTGAAAAATGTGTCCAGACCGGGGATCGAACCCAGATACCCTGGTATA
The DNA here is from genome assembly GCA_963931845.1 of Maratus michaelseni. Lineage (NCBI taxonomy): Eukaryota > Metazoa > Arthropoda > Arachnida > Araneae > Salticidae > Maratus > Maratus michaelseni. The sequence goes on from OZ007594.1 coordinate 195,862,231, forward strand.
CTGCAACAAGTGCTTTACCATTTAAGCCATGTTGACGACATCCAGTCTGGATTTTTTTTCACTTATACATTGGCAAGGCTGCAATCTCACAGCGCAAGATAGAATGTGATACATAAGCACACTACCCAGTGGCGTACATAAGACGAATAAATTCCCAGCAATGGATAATATCTAAATTTCCAATTAAATTTTCAGCTGGACTGAAACTGCGTGTAAATTTAATAACACTGACAAAGAATGTGATTATCCGATGCGAGAATTTTTTCGTTCCATGTACGCCACTGGGTAGTGTGCTCATGTATGACATTCCATCTTGCGCTGCGAGGTTACAGCCTTGTCAACGTATAAATGAAAAAATACCAGACTGGATGTCGTCCAGATGGCTTAAATGGTAAAGCACTTGGTGCGCTATACCAGGATGTCTGGGTTCGATCCCCGGTCTGGACACATTTTTCGCTCTGTTGGTTATGCGTTGTTTAGCAAAGTGAAAATTAATTCACAACCTTCGTCAGTGAAGTATGTTTTACTAATATATAACTTTTACGCAATATGGAACATAATTTATATGTTGTTTTGAAATTTATTACAACAAAATCCCCAATTTAAGACAACATACTATGTAAAAAGCAGTAAATAATATTCTTTTCAAAAACTGCACTAATAAAGCACTTATAATTTCTAATAAGAAATAATTTCAAACTAAAATACAATTACACAGGTTTTGGAAATTTACAAATTTCATTTAATTATTAATTAAATTTCGAAAGTTAATTAAGTTTCTTATACCGTCTTATAAAAATAATTATTGCTTCATAACATTGACTTAGTTTTGCAAACATATTTTAAATATCAATATGATTTTTAATTTATTTCATTATAATTAATAATAAACCCAGCCATACTATAATCATGCTATAACCATAACTATATTTTCTCATTAATTTTCTCAAGCTTTTTTTTTTACAATACTTTCGATTAAAACAAACAAAAGATATGAAATAACTACCGGATCTTTCTCCATTCTAAATTACGAGAGTATGGAACAGAAATTTTTTGTTCATTACAATGCTCTTTTCAAAAATGTGCTTTTCTGTTTTTACCGCCAGAATGTATTAAAAGTCATAAAATTCTGAGTATTTTGTTTGTACAATTTTTTTTTTCATCCACGGTAGAATATAGAGAATTTTTTTCCAATTGTAGGAACTAGAGACCGTGACAAATAAAACTTCGAAATTTTTACAAAAATAACTATTTTTACATAAACGACTTTTAATATGATGAAGAACAATATTCAAAACATTTTTTTTTTCAATTGTAAGAATATCTTTAAAATGAACTATTTAATAATTGGTTATTCGTCAACTATAATAAATGACACCCTATATGGGTGGTCCAAAATTATTGAGAGCAGTTCATGCTTGAAAAAAAAAAAGAACAAAATGAAATATGCACATGTTTATTGTTTTCTTGGAAAGACAATTTAAAGCAGTTTTACAGAACATTTTAAACATTAAATAATTTCCACATTTTCCGTCTCCTTAAATTGTTTGTATCAACGTTTTACACAGTTCTTACTTGGAGGACAACGATTCCAGAATTCTAAACGAAAACATCTCTAAGCAATTACAACGGATTTGTTTTCATGGAACCACAAAACGCATAATGCTTTTTCCTGTACGACAGCCATTTGCAGACTGATGCAATGAGTAAATTTTCCCTGCGCAATGTTGTCGCTCCATCTACCGTCTTACGTGAAAATCATTTAATGTTTAAAATGTTGTTGTGCAAAATTGTTATAAATTGTCTTTCCAAGAAAAGAATAAACATGTACGTACCTCATTTTGTTCTGTTTTTCTTTCAAACATGAAATGCACTCAATAATTTTGGACAACCCGTATTTTAAATACCAATATTAATTGGATTTCACTTCTTATAATTAATAATAAACCTAGACCTTAACAAAAATATTACAACTATATATATTTTTTTCCTTAGACATTTCTACGAAATACCTTCCACTAAAACAAACAATAAAACAAGTACCGGATCTTTTTCCATTCTAAATTGGAGCGAGTATAAAATGGGAAACGTATATATTTTTTATTTCAACGCTTGAGTTACAAAGATTTTACTATAAGTGTAATCCAGGTGTACTTATTATTTCGAAACACATTTTTCGGTATAGACTAGAAAACATTTTACAGATTGTTCTGAAAAAAATCGTGATAAAACTTTCCAGCTTAAAGTTTAGCTAAGCCCCTGAAATCCAACTTCTATCTCGGCAGTTTTATTTGAGGTTTTCTCATCACATTTCTCAGATAAAATGTTTATTCTTTTTCTTCGATTTCCGTGTTAAGAGGCAGTAAAAGTTTTGCAGTTTATGAAATAGCTATTTTCTTCACAACATCCGCAGTATACCTTTTTTAATTTTTTCTAAGTTTCTAAAAAAATAATAAAAAATTTGGAGAAATGTGTTTGTTTTCTGCTATAACTACAGTATTTACTCGTGTATAATGTGTCATCTGCCTCGCCCCCAAAAAACAAGCTTAAAAGAAGGATACACATTAAACTTAAACACGGTACATTTTTGACAACTATATGAAGCCATGAATGCTTTCATTAAGTCATAGAATGCTTTACGTAGATATTACGACACAATTGTACGAATGTAGAAAAGAAAGTGAAGTAACTGTATTCCTACATGCTGCAGTTTTTATTGTGAGCAAACGCACAGTATTATGAATTGAATCCACGATTTCAACTTTGTAAATTTCCCAATGTGAAAATCTGTCTATTGGATATTTGAGATTTGAAATTGGAGTTGAAATGGTCGATTCAATTCATACTAAACTCATTAAACGTACCCATTCCAGCCTTAACACTGTTAACACTGAGACGTCAATTATACTTCCATACTTTTCGAAAATTAGCCATCAAATATCCAAAATCTTAATAATTATTTTAAAGTAATTACACTCCATTTAACAAAATCAAATTTACAAACCTAAAACATGCAATTGACACATTTTCGCACTGAGGAATTTACAAGATATCTTGCGAGTGTGATAAATTGTATGTAGGTCATTTTTTGGTCTGTTTTTGTGTCTTTTAAGGTCTTTTTTTGAGTAAAACCAATGTTAAAAATGGTAACATTAAATGCTCCGCTATTACTAGTCATTGTTGGTCTAGCAATCACAATTTTAACTTTTCCGAAGGTTCGATAATTCAGATATGCTCATCAATTTACGATCTGGATTTTTGGGGAGCTTACCATATATGGAAGAATTCTAACAGCTTGGTTAATGATTTGTACAGTACATCCGATTTTTCTGAAGTTTGGCTCTCATTTCTTTAATTCACTCTCTTTCCTCCCCCCCCCCCATTTTTATTCTCCCTGCTTAAGCTCTTCCAGTCTGGCTAATACTCCTGATTGCTATCCTTGGTCATGCGGGAACTCTCGACACCGTTGTTTGTTTTTCAACAATTCACCACCATTTCGCCTTTGGCAGCGAGCTGCGTCGCTTGCATATACCTCTATGTTTTAAACACTAACCTCTGGTAATTTTAACCTTTGCACTGATGATGAAGCTTTAGAAGCTCCGAAACAGCTATCTGCTCTTTTCTACACATATATTTCCATTTTGTGCTATTTTCAAGTTGTCCATTTATTTCTTAATAAAGTAAAATACCCTACGAGAACATTAAAAAAAATTCAAAATTATGAATAAATAATTGCTTGCTCGACTTTAATTTTAGTGTCATGTACAATGTAGCATAGAAAAAACTTGCATACTGAGTTCGGTCAAGCTAAGATGTCATTCAAATTTACTTTAACTTGCCTTTACATTAATATAATAGGTTAAGCAATTTGCAATCTAGTAGAAATGGCACACTGTATATTTTAAATATCAACATTTATTAGATTTTATTTATTGCAATTACTTATCGAGGCTAACGAAAAAGAAAGGCTACCGCGGTGCTTTACGCGTATCTTTTTTTACAGACCGCGAGAGTCACGTGATGCTCGAATGCACCAATGCAGGTGTACGAAAAGAGCATCACGTCACTCTAGCGGTCTGTAAAAAAAGATAAGTGGAATGCACCGCGGTAGCCTGTCTTTTTCGTTAGCCTCGTTACTTATCTACCCCAATAGTAACAGAAGTGTTGTAATCATGGCTACTGTATAATCCGTGAATCAAACACACATGTTTATGCCCAGAAATTTTATCTAATAAAAAGTAATTTATTCGAACTTTTACGAAATTATTCTTATTTAATGCTTTTCTAATCATTTTTCTATTTTTTCCCCTCCTTCAATTCCTAAACTGCAAATTAAATAGGATTGGCTGAATTTTGATTGGATATCTTACTTATATCGGATTGGCTGTTGAAGTTGACGGTGAAATCCTCTGCTTTTCTTTCATTTATAGTGCATTTTTGCTACATTTTTAATCTTTTTTTTCGTGGCTCCTTGAAGATGTGATACACAGATACTCATATACAAGGAGTGGTGTTGTTTTACAGCTGGAAATCCCTTCGAAACAATATTCTGTTTCTGTTTCTAAGTATTAAATAAAATTTTCAGTCCATTTGATCCGCAGATCATACGCTGAAAATCACGGTACATTTTTCTTAATTAGTTTTCTTAGCCGTTTATTGAAAATCCGCTAAAACAATTGAGATATATGAAACAACTACTGGATCTTTTTCTATTCTAAGTTAAGCGTGTATGAAATGTAAATTTTATTTTTCCTTCCAATGCTTCAATTCCAAAGTTTTTCCTATAAATGTAATTTAGAAGCCTGTGTAATTGAGAAACATATTCTTCGGTATAAATATCCAGAACATTTTACAGATTGTTCGGTGAAAATCGTGATAAAACATTTCAGCTCAAACTTTATCTAAGCTCCTGAAATTCAACCTAGATCTATCCAGTTTTATTTGAGGTTTTTCTCATTACATTTCTTAGACCAACTGTTTATTCTTTTTCTTCGATTTTCGTGTTAAGATGCAGTAAATGTTCTGCAGTTTATACAGTAGATATATTCCTAATAACGTTCCTTGTATAATTTTTTGAATTTTTCCTATACTACAATTTCTTAAAAATGTAAACAAAAGGTAAATGCATTTGTTTTCTGCTATACTATAAAAAGGAGAAACATTTTATGTTTCTTATTTTGAACAAATATTTAACACTGTGTTGGTTTGATATAACAGCATTCAACTTATTTTCAAAAACATATTTTTTACTTATCTGTCTCATTATTAGATGAAGGAAAGTAGTAAGTATGAAACACGGATCACAAAAAACTGCAAATGTTTCATTACATTAAAAAGATATCCTTTTAAGAAATAATTTGTGTGTAAATATAACCTTTTAAATTTGTAACTTTTCACCATATATCGAGAGGATTTTGGACAGAATTTCTGTGTTTTATGTATCGATACATTAGTACTTATCCCTGTACATACCTCAAGATTTCGATTTTTCAACCTATACAGATTAAAGATAAGTGGCTTCTGTAACATAATTTGAAGTCCGTTACCAAGAAAAATTCCTCCATGTTTAACTCTTTCAGGGGCAAGTAATTTTGCCGTTGTAATGGTATGATAACTGACTAGAATTTGTGAACAATTTCACTTGAAAAATAAATAAATGCAATTTAAAAGAAAAAAAAATATTGAAAAAATTACTGCAAATTTTGATTAAAATTAGGGTGTTTAAAAAATAGGCATAACTTTTCAAAAGGTTAACTCCACTTTTTCAATGCGAGTCAAGTTCTTTCATTCTCTTTCGTTTATCTTAAGTTAAAATAAATACATACTTTAAAAAAAAATCGAAACGCAATGTTCCTTCTGAGTCCTTTAGTTAACCAAACATTTTCAAAATTATAAATAAATTATTCCATGCTGAGCCTTTTATAACATAAAGTAGAAAACAACTTGCACACAGGGTTAAGTCAAGTTCAGATATACGATGTGTGGCTATTAAATAAACGGACTGGTGTTGCCATCGGCAAACAGCAAGCGCGGTCTGTCAAACATCCCTTGACGCTGTTACATGGTATATCCACGGCTAACTATAGTTGCCATGGTATATCCCTGATCTCCTGCTTGATTGTCATCGCGTTGTTTGTTCGGAGTGAACCGTGCGCCAATGACTCGAAGAGTGAAACGAAAAGTGTTCAGATGGAACAACAGGTTCACTCAACTCTCTTGTAAAGCTCTGAAAAACTGCCACAAAAGCTCATGCTATGTTAAAAAGAGTTTACGGACATGAATGTTTATTGTTCACTAGAGTTATTGAGCGGTTTAAAAGGTTCAAAAAGGAACGAAAAACGACCGAAGAAGATGCGTGCTGTAGACGACCTCGCACGTCAAAATCGGATGCAAATATTTAAAGCATTGATCCGTTAATCCAACTGTCAATCAACATTACTAGATTGAGGTTCTAACTTTCTTTTGTGAACGGGTAAGAAAACGAAGACTAGCTTTGTGCAAGAATCGTTCCTGTATTTTTTGCCAGGACAATGCGCCAGCGCGTTTCACTTTGTCTGTGAAGGCGTTTTTGGCAAAGGATATGATCCCCGTGTTCGATCATCTACCGTACTCGCCCGAGGTAGCCCTTTTGTGACTTCTGTTTCTTTCCAAAGATCACATCGGAGCTGAAGGTGCAAGATTTGAGAGCGTGGAATTAGTTAAGACAAAAACGGCGGAGTCTCTCAACAAGCTAAGAGAAGAGGACTTCCAGCACTTCTTTGCACAGTGGAAAATTCGGTTGTAGCGGTGCAGGGATCTCCAAGGGAAGTATATTGAAGGCGATAAAGATCCTGATGTAAATGGTGACGAATAAAAATTTTATGATGGTTATTTAATAGCTACACTTCCTAATTCAAATTACATTTCACATGCCTTAGATTAATCTTCACACGCAACTATTGTATCTCAAAGTCACAGATAAAGTTCCACTCTGTCAAAAATAGTACGGGATAACAGTAAAAAATTAGCTGCGTAAATCTAGCATTTTGCACTATGAAATGATTAGTAGTATGCATAATTGTATTCACTATTCTATTAATGTTTTATCTGAATTTTTAAAGGAGTATCCTGTAAGAAAAATCAAATAGATACCTAAATTATCAGTTCTAATTGATGAAAGAAATAATGAAAAAGTTTAATATATGCAACCTTTCCTTCCAATAAATGACTACGATTTATTTCGCAAATATGTAATCTCATAGGTGCCAAGTATTACAGACTTTGATACTGCTATTTCCCAATAGTAATCTGCGCCCTATATACTCGCAGAAGTTTGCGATTAAATATACATCTACACATGTAATATACATCTCAAAATTCAGAGAATTTTTTACAAACAGTGTATCATTACTTTAATATAAGTTTTAATTAAGTATTTTAGAAAATGTGAAATTACAAATTTTAATCATTTTTAAATTAATAGTGGGTGAATCATAAATTATTGAAAAATAAATTAATTAACTTTCTCGCTCAAGAACTTTCTTCCAAGAACCTTTTTTTAAATTAGCATAATTAAAATACTGTCTGTGTATATAAAACAAATTATGCAATACATGAGGCATGATTAGTTTAGAGGAAAAGTTTGCATTAAGATAAATCCAGTAGACCCGTGCGAGGATTTCGCAATGCAGTCTAATGTGTTTTAGCAATATCTAATATTTTTAAGATGTGGGTTTAAACTTCGACAGGAAAATTAGAGTTAAAAATATCTGCAAACAACATTAGTCAAGCCAGAATATCATCTCATTTATTACATCAAAATTACAGTATAAACTGATCGAAGATAGCAAAAGTCACGCCCGAAAAAAATAACAGTCGTATTTCAAATGCATTAGAGGATGACGTCATCCACGTCGGGAAAAACACCGGACAAAGAATAATAAATTGAATAAATACAAAAATACAATTTAATATAACAAAGCATACATTTTAGGCTACACGTGAAATTCCACTGATTCGGTCAATAAATGGTGTCTTTCTTTTCTAAACATTTGAATTTGAATTTTTCTTTTCTGTCATAATTATAAAACAAACACATGTGGAGACGTCCCCCTTTTTTTTTTTTTTTTTTTTTTTTTTTTTTTTTTTTTTTTTATCATCATCCAGTGGCGACCTGGAGATCGCATTTGCCAAGCTCTTTTTCTGATTATAGGTAGTAATTGCTGAAATTGAGTTTTCACATGCGTTATGCGGTTTTCAAATTGTTTACTTAGACGTCATTTTTCAGCTTATTAATAGGTGAAGTTTTTTCACACTATTCTGAATGTGTAGGGAAGTCAGTCATAATCTATGCTAGACGCAGGATTTTTCTTTATTGTTTCTTGATTAAATCATTTTCCTTCATAAAACCATTTAAAAGTGTGTTAGAAAGATACTATAAAATACAGAAATTTAAAAAAATATATTCTTAAGGGTACCGAGTCCCCATAAAAACAATGTATACAGATTACATTGTAATTCATTTATGTAAAACATTTTTAGTGTTTCGTTTATTATTAGAATAAATTAACACGTTCGCTGCCAAGCTAAAAATACCGGAATTTTTATTTTATTTAGAAAGTTCAAATTCACACCAGAAAATACTAATAGCAATATTTACTTTGTTTTATTACAGACATTTCGTGATTTCATAAAATAAAATTTCTTCTTTTGAAATTTCCGGTGCGAATAACTAATTTTAGATTAAAGAAACGTAGATAGCACTACGAGTATGCTCGTAGTTGGCAGCGAACGTGTTAAATAAGATTAATTCTTTCATCGAGATTAAGTATTTTTTGTTGTATAAATCAATGTTTAACACATATTACATACATATAACAAACTTATATACGGCTCAAGATATCTTTCGGTTTTGATTCTATTCCTTAAGGAAAGAAATTTATTTCAAAATATCGTAATGTCAATAGAGAATTTAAAACTCAAAATATTAACTGTCTGCATAAGATTAAAAAAAAAAAATTGTATGTGGATATAAATAGTACTGATGTTCTAAACAACAACCAACTATGCACTGGAAATCAATGACGCATACCAAAGGATAAAAGTAGATTTATAATAATGCGTATTGGAAAGTGAACCTTTACAACCAGATATATTTCGTTTATTCTTTTTCTTTCTCTTACATAAACTTTCCTAAGCTCTTGTCATGCGTAGATTGTTCAGAGATAGGTAAGTATTTATGCCTGAGACATTCTTTCTCTAGTTCAATTTTTTTTTTTTAAATGAAGTTAATTTATTTTCACTTTTGAAGTACTAGTACCCTTTTGAAATACTCTTTGAAAATGTCATGGTATTTTATTTTCAGTGCTCAACAGACACACACATATATAGATATAGATATATATAGGGTGTTCCAAAATTCAACCGACAAATTAATAGGGATGATAGAAGGCATCAAGAGGATGAAAACTTAGTATAGAACATGGGGCTTCAAACCACGTTTAGTGGGAGAAAATAGCAAAAATAGTTATGAAGAGTGTGACGTCGAATGGGAAAAAAAAGCCAATAATAAATTTAAAAAAAACATTTATATGACGCCAAACATGAATACAATGCATTGCAGTTCAACATCAGAAAGGAGACGATGACATATTTTTATAGAAGTTGTTCGAAGCTGCGGCCACGAAGGTCATTGCACAGCCAACATCGACGGACGAAGCATTGCCGGACGCGTTAAAGCATATTTCTATAAAAATGTATCGTCGTCTCCTTTCTGACGTTGAACTGTAATGCATTGTAATCATTCCTTACTGTAAATAAATGCTTTTTCTATTTATTATTGGCACTTTTCTCTCCACTCGACGTCACACCCGTCATAATATTTTTGCAATTTTCTTCCACTAAACGCGTTTTGCGACCCCATTTTCTATGTTAAGTTTCATCGTCTTGATATCTTCTACACCCACTCTTAATTTGTCGGCCGAATTTTAGAGCACCCTATATATAGATAGATAAGATACATATGCTGAAAAAGTTTAAAACATTTATATAAAAAATGTTTATTTATACACTTACATTTGTATATATCATATATTACTCTGCATAGTGGCTCCTTATTCTAAGCTATACATTTAACCTTTTCAATTAACATAGCATTTAATGTAATTATTTTCTATTTTATATCTGAATTCGACCATAAAATCTCTTTCTACACATACTCATCTTTATTTTTTTTAATTTTATTTAATAAAAAACTAGTAAACCCACCTGGCTTTGCTTGGTCCGCAGTAAGGCACCGTCTTATCGCTGGGTAGTCCTTTTATTTTTATTTATTCATTTATTTACTTACTTTCTGTCCGGGCAACGTGGAGGGAAATTTTAAACTATAGAAAAATCGGAAAGTATGAAAACAACTTCCCAACATAATTTTTTGAAACAATAAATATTCATATTTTTTAATGAAAGGTACCGTTGAGAACAGAAAAGAACATTTCATGTATGTGGATGCAAGAGGCAACTGATACAATTTTATTCTCACATGAAATTTTAAAATTAGCCAAAGTACTCATTAATGATAAATGTGTCTCACTTTGAAAATGTTGCAATTGGAAGATTAGCAAATAAATTTGATAATTATTAATTTATGTGCTTAAAGTGTTGATTTATTGATAATAGTTTTGCAACTTATTTATAAATTAATAATTTTATTTTACGGCACTTTTCCAGTAACCGGCCGCAGACGATAAATTGCCAAGTATTCTTTATGGTTACACCTGTATACGAGTTAAAAAACATTATGCGCCAAACCACGCTCGCCAAAAGAGGCCAACTGGCTGTGAAACTACAACAACGAAATATTTTAAACACTAAAAAGTAGTAAATATAAATTTAAAAAATATATATAATTTTTTTTTTCAAAATACACTTTAATAAATTAATATTTTAATAATAGTTAAATTATGATTATACATTGAGGAAACAATCTAGAAATCCGAAATAGATTGTTTAAATAATACCTTTTCTTTCTTGCTCCCATATCTTAAAAGATAACAGAGTAATAGTCATAATTTTTTTTACTAAACTCATTAGTTCGTGCTTTCTATCTAGCGTAAATCAAAGAATTTACCATAATCAGGGCTCGCACCAAATTAATGTATTATAACATTTTTTTTTCTTTTTTGGTGTTGAGGGGAAGGGAGAACAACATGAATCGCAGTAATAAAATTAGATGGGATTTTAAACATACACATTGAATGTTTATAACAAATTTGTTTTTTATAAGCTGTTTACTTTTATTTACAGACAAATTAAAAAAAAAAATATGTACCATACACATAGCACCAAAATGAACATTGTTAGCTGAATGAATGGGGATAACAAAAACAAGTTGGAAATTGTACGTCAAACGTTACAAACGAGGTGCGTTCGTACTATAGCTAGTTATACAAATATTCAGATCTTGATGATGTTTAATTCTGTAAAATGAATTATATCGTCTGCAGATTCATTTCTGTCATAAAATAAGTATCTCGGTCGCTTGACGATTCAACCTCGGAAGCTCCTATAAAAAGAAAGCACCGATTTAAAAAAAAAAGTCAAATTTCTTAATAAATGTTTTTATTAATATTTTCTAAAGTTTTGATTCGATGTTTAAAAAATTTGAAATGTCTCGACAACATTTTGCAAAGATAATATATCTTAAATTTCAAACCATTCGATTGGGTAGTTTTTGCGTTGTTATATGCGGACGGACGGACGGGCAGACAAGACGACGACAATAGGTGCTACGTATTTATATAATTACGAACTCACCTATAAATGCTAAGACAAAAATTCTCTTTTGTGAAAAACCACTCACTCAAAAATACGTCAACTGTCGTGCGATTAGTAAATATCAGTGAAATAAGGTAAAAAAGAATCCCTTGAAGTCGATTTGTTTTCTTAAAAATTACTTGTTTACATAAAGACTAGTACTAACTATACTTTTCTGTGAGTGCAAATTTTATGTTTATATATGAGGGAAAGTCATTAAGTAAGTCACAAAGTATAATTAAATAATAACTTACAACGATATTCACTTCAAAACTATTTTTATTTCTCAACATATTCTCCACCAATATTTATGCTCTTATATCACCGTTTTATCAGTTCTCCAACACCAGCTGCATGACATACTTTGGGTTGCTGTCTCAGTCACATTAGTACTTCAAGTTGAACCTTTTCTTCATCTGTGAACATCATCTTGCAACTTTTCCAACATCCACCATACAGCTTCGAATTAACCCCCAAGCGATTTTCGTCTTGTTTGGTCCACTAAAAAACCATCTTGGAAGCAAGATGATGTTCACAGATAATGAAAAGGTTCAACTTGAAGTCCTAATGTGGCTGAGACAGCAACCCAAAGAATGTTATGCAGCTGGTGTTGGGGCACTGATAAAACGGTGATATAAGTGCATAAATATTGGTGGAGAATATGTTGAGAAATAAAAATAGTTTTGAAGTGAATATCACTGTAAGTTATTATTTAATTATTTTATGCGACTTACTTAGTGACTTTCCCTCGTATGTAAATTTCTAAAGTTCTCGTGGGCGTGAGTTGGACGATAGAAGGACTTCGGGTATTATGGATTAGTCAGATAATAAGGAATTTATGTATTTAACTGTATTTATGTCTCTAACTTTTATGTATAGGGCTACAAAATGCGCCAGGCCTTGATGCTATGTGCGAGCTGCACCAAAAGTGGTTCCCTTGTTAGTGCAAAGTTTCTCATAATACAACCAGCCAGGGATATCTTTTTAAATTTTCGAAAAACGAGAAATATTATGTCAATCTTACATCAAAGTTATTAAAAAGTATTTTGAGTTGTTGATAAATTTTAATATTAATTAGAGCATGTAATATTCAGAACTTTATTATTAATTAGCGCAGGTATTATTCACAACTTTCATTTGCACAATAAGCTAAAATAAATTATATTAAACCTTTGTATCACCACGTTGCATATCTGCAACATACACAAAAGTCAATGTTACTCATACAGTGGACTTTAAAAGACGATTTTATTTATTGCTGCTATATTCCAACACAGTAATTAACATAAATTGTTCATAAAATTCTCAACAGACGGGGATGCCGAGTTAATTTGTTATGCCAAAGTTTTATTTATCATTTGATTAGTTTCACATCGTTATTTCTAAAATGAATATCGTAAATTTTGTCAAATTAAAAAGACTTGAGATGCCCTAAAATAGATTTGATGGATTGGGGTCCATCAGCTTATTGCATTCTGATAGGATTAAATTAATCTCAGAATAAAATGGAGTGATGAGTCTTGATTGGCAACTATTATAAGAGGATTATCTGGGAGAAAAGATATTCTTTGCTCATTTCAAATAAGAATGAAAGACTTTCATGTTTTGTATGGCCTTGCTAAATGTGTGTAAATTTTATTTATAAGAAGATTATCTGAAAGGGTTTAAAATGTGTCAGAAAGGTATTCATATGAATGGAATTACTAAAGAAAGGTATTTCGAAGAACCCTGTATATCAAGGGGTAGGAGGTTGGAAGAAGGCTGTGTCAACCAAGGAGGATCAGTGGATTATGCACAGGGGAAGAAGATATAGTTTTTCGCCATGAATAGGCAGTCTAGTTTTTGAGTTCCTGAAATGTACCAAAATGTCTTGTAAATATCATCTAAATTTTCGCTATCGTGTCATTTTTTACAATTGTGGTTTTGAAATAAAACTTTTTAATACGAAGTGATGTATTTAATTATATGTATGCGACCACGATACCACAAGATATTTTACAAAGGAAAGTTCGTATACTTTACAATTTTGTATTAGAAAATTGACAATATTTATGAGAAGTGTGTAATTTTACGTTTATTGCAAAAGTAAAAAAAGTAAGTTATAGTCAATATATATATATTTTTTTATATTCTAAATTTCTTAAAATTATTTTTTACGTGCTTAAAATGGTGTATTCTAACATCTGAGTAAATATTTTTCAAATTGCAGTTGTTGAGTCACAGAGGGTTCAGTTCTGATCTTAATAACTGTTACATACTGTTAAAAATTGTCTGTGGAATGATCTGTTTTGCTCATTATCTATTGAAACACCTTAGGAAAAAAGAGTCCGCATTTCCTCTTAACCTCATTTGTAGTAATAGTAGTTGTTTGACAGACACAAATGATGCGGTCACATCGCGCATTCCAGAAAATTTGTTCCACTCAAACATATGGTTTTAATCACAACTCCTAACTTAGTTCAACTCGTTTCGTGCTATAACTAGTTTTGCAATGTAAAAAAATCATCGTTATTATTTCAGTGAAATTAATTATATCGTCTGCTATGAACGAAATGAGGATGCCTTTTTTTTTCTTATTACGAATGCCATGTTTACAGATGCGAATTTTTTTTTCGACATCAGACAGAGCTGCAAATTCACCATGGAGATCTTGCTTTGCGAATGATTATCTCCATGGTTAATATTTCTATGGCTCACGATGAATGAATATTTTGTTTTTTTACTTTAAGGGATTGAGATTTTCGGCTATTAGCATGATTTTCACTGAAGTTATCTCAGAATTTATACATTTTTTAATGTAACTCATCTCTCAAGCAAACAATTTTTTTGAACGATCTTTCTAAAAATGTAACTTTTACGCAATTCTATTCAAAAAATTAATTTTGAATAAAAATGGCCACTTGGTATATAGAAAAAAAACGTGGCTAAACCGTATTTGTTTTCCTCAGTCACATGACTTGCGCTTTTATCACATAGATTACGTATGATAAGATTTAATAGAATAAAGAAAACTTTTATTAATATCTTTTTAAATTTTGATTCGATTTTCATAAAATCTGAAATGACTCGACAAAATTCTGTAACGATTATATATATTAAATTTCAAACCATTCGATTGGGTAGTTTTTGCGCTGTTATATGCGGACAGACGGACAGACAGACAGACAGACAAACAGACGGACGGACTAGACGACAAGTATAGGTGCTACGTATTTATATAATTACGAACGCACCTAAAAAAAGAGAAGCCGAATGAATGTAAAATATTTTGAGCAGTGTAAATTTATTACGAAATATGGAAACTCCGCGAATAAATTTACTAATGAAAACTATTTCGTATAGGTATCAGAAAGTAACACCAACTTCAGTTGGTGTTATTTTCTGATACACTTTCGGATTTGAGAAAAGTCTTAAAAAATTAGAATCTTTACATTCCGTAAAAAACTTATAATAGTAATTTATTTGGTAATTATCTATAAAAAAAAAAACTTAAATAAAATGTGTCTGTATTTTTTAGACTCAGTGTAATGGATAGTTATTCAACGAACACGAATTATTCACTCTTTGACACTTTGTAATTAATTTTCTTTACCTCATGCATATGGATATAACCGCTAACTTTGTTCAAAAGTAATAATTTTATTCAAAGAGGAGAAGGCGAAGGCATGCAAAAGTGTTTGGAGTAGCACAACTTTATGACGTAAAAGGAAAACTTCTGTAATAATGGGAGAAGTATGTATATTATCATTAATGATATGAATGTAAATATATGCTAATCTATTTTGCAAGATTCTTTAAATCGAACGGTATTTATGAATAACTAGTTAGAAAGACGCTGAGTAATACTTTATTAAGTACAAAATTAATGCCGAAATGTAAATAGTCAGAGATATATATTATTACAAGAATAAGATGAAACAATATGTTCACTTTCACATTCTTATTAAATTTGTTAACCCCTTGCGGACGAGCACACGTATACGTGACACATAAGGTGCTCAGAATCCTCGATTATTCTCACCAGCAGCTTTTTATTGTAACTCTTTGTATCACCGCGTTGCATATCTGCAACATACCCAAAAGTCAATGTTACTAATACAGTGGGCTTTAAAACATGCTTTTATTTATTGCAGCTATTTTCCAACACAGCCGTTATTGTAAATCGTTTACAAAATTCTGAACAGACGGAGATGCCGGGTTAATTTTTTATTCCTAAGTTTTGTTTATAATTTGAGCGGTTTCACATCGTTATTGCTAAAATAAACATCGTAAATTTTGTCAAATTAAAAAAGCTGGAGATGTCCAAAAATAGATTTTTTAGAAAGGTAAGTTCGTATACGTTTCAATTTTGTATTAGAAAACTGACAGCATTTATGAGAAGTAATTTTCTATTTATTGCAGAAGTGAAAAAAGTACTTTTTAGTCAATAATTTTTTATTTTTATGTTCTAAAGTTTTTAAAATTATTTTTTACAGGCTTAAAATGATGTATTCTAACATCTGTGTAAATATTTTTCAAATCGCAGTTGTTGAGTCACAAAGGGTTCAGTTCTGAAAATCTTAATAACTATTACATACTGGCAAAAACTGTCTGTGGAATGATATGTTTTGATCATTTTCTATAGAAAAACCTCAGACAAAAAGAGTCCGCATTTTTTCTTAACCTCAGTTGTAGTAATAGTACTCTGTTAAAAATTTGCAGCAAACTGTCCAATCATTTGACCGTTTTTGTAGAAAACGATTACATAACCGTAATTAAATTCTATTCTGACCATAATATGGGCAATAATATGGTCAGGATAGTGTTAAATTGCGGTTATGTAACCGTTTTCTATAAAAACGGTCGAATGACTGGGCAGTTTGCTGCAAATTTTTAACAGTGTAGTTGTTTGATAGACATAAATGATGCGGTCATTCGCGCATTCTATAAAATTTGTTCCACTCAAGCATATGGTTTTAATCACAACTGTTAACTTAGTTCAAAAAAGAGAAGCCAAATTGCTGCAAAATGTTTTGAGTAGCGCAAATTTATTACGAAATATGGAAATTTTACGAATGAAAATGATTTCGTATATGTATCGGAGTATTATTTTCTGATACACTTTTGGATTTGAGAAAAGTCTTAAAAATTCTAATCATTACATTCAGTAAAAAACTTAAAATAGTGATTTATTTCGTAATTATCTATCAAAAAACTTCAAATAAAAGGAATCCGCATTTTTTTTTTTTTTTTTTTTTGCCTTAGTGACATTGATGGTTATTCGACGAACACGAATTATTAACTCTTGGGCATTTTCTATTCAATTTCTTTCCCTCATGCATATGGATATAGCCACTAACTTTGTTCAAAAGTAATAATTTTATTCAAAGAGGAGAAGTCGAAGACATGCACAAGTGTTTGGAGTGGCACAGCTTTATGACGTAAAAGGAAAACTTCTGTAATAATGGGACAAGTGTGGATATTCATTAATGATAGGAATGTAAATATATGCTAATATTTTTAGCAAGATGCTTTAAATCGAACGGTATTTATGAATAACTATAGTTATGAATAGCTAGTTGGGAAGACGCTGAGTAACACTTTATTAAGTACAAAATTAATGCAGAAATGTAAATAAACAGGAATATTTTTTACTAGTGGAATAACTTTTTGTATGCGACAATTTGTTCACTTTCCCATTCTTATTAAATTTTGTACATGTGTAAATCCAAACTTTAGTCCATAATGGAATGAATCTCATGTTTATACTGTGCAAAACATTAGAATGAAAATTGGTTTCAAATAACTGAAATATTTAGTATAGGAATAGCATACAGTCATTCAAAATAAACTTTAATAAAATTGTAATCTAAATATATTTACTACCACCTTTTGTTATATAAAACTTACTTTTACATAATCAGAGTTTTCAAGTTTATATTAAAGTTTCTTCTACCCTAGCAGTATAAAAGATCGCGTTATTCAACATTGATTGAATACGTGAGATAATACGTGTTTTTCATTGTTTTCTGTTTTATATATATTTTACATTTATTTTAAACTTCTTATTAATTTTTATTTGATAAACAAATATATATTTATTATTTTATTTTCCGTTATTTCAGTTTAATATCCAAACTGCCACTTCTTACAACTAAAATATGTATAGCTATCATTGAAAAGTGCTTTGTATTCTTGGTAGCTTCCTCCTTCATCTCCTTTTGAACAACTGAGCATTTTAACTTTAATCCTTTTTTTATGTAATTGCTATACTTGTGTCTGAATTTTAATTATATTTATCTTTTTTAATTCTATCCTAAATACTTTTCTGTCTTTCTACCTATTTATAATTATACTCACTCTTATGTAGTTTAGACTACAGTTTCTTCTGACTCACGGCTCCCTAAGTTTTACAAATACAGCTACTCCTAGACTGGGTGTAAAGTTGGCATCAACTAGGAATCCCATGAAATTCTTAAACTGTTCAACTGCTTATATTAATCTAATTATACATATTCTTATGTAAGTTAGACTACAGTTAACTTCAGTTCCTCTCTCTTATGGCTCCCTGAGTTTCACAAATACAGCTACTCCTAGACAGGGTGTAAAGTTGGCATCAACTAGGAATCTCATGAAATTTCTTATCTGTTCAACTGTTTCAATTAACCTAATTATACTCATTCTTGTGTAGTTTAGACTACAGTTAACTTCAGTTCCTCTCTCTTATGGCTCCCTAAATCTTTCAAATACAGCTACTCCTAGAAAGGGTGTAAAGTTGGCATCAACTAGGAATCCCATGAAATTCTTAAACTGTTCAACTGCTTATATTAATCTAATTATACATATTCTTATGTAATTTAGACTACAGTTAACTTCAGTTCCTCTCTCTTATGGCTCCCTAAGTTTTTCAAATACAGCTACTCCTAGAAAGGGTTAAAGTTGGCATCAACTAGGAATCCCATGAAATTCTTAAACTGTTCAACTGCTTATATTAATCTAATTATACATATTCTGATGTAATTTAGACTACAGTTAACTTCAGTTCCTCTCTCTTATGGCTCCCTAAGTTTCTCAAATACAGCTACTCCTAGACAGGGTGTAAAGTTGGCATCAACTAGGAATCTCATGAAATTTCTTATCTGTTCAACTGTTTAAATTAACCTAATTATACTCAATCTTGTGTAGTTTAGACTACAGTTAACTTCAGTTCCTCTCTCTTATGGTTCCCTAAGATTGACAAATACAGCTACTCTTAGACTGGGTGTAAAGTTGACAACAACTAGGAAGCCTATGAAATTCCTAAACTGTTCAACTGCTTATATTAATATAATTAAACATATTCTTATGTAATTTAGACTACAGTTACCTTCAGTTCCTCTCTCTTATGGCTCCCTAATTTTTACAAATACAGCTACTCCTAGACAGGGTGTAAAGTTGGCATCAACTAGGAATTTCATGAAATTTCTTATCTGTTCAACTGTTTAAATTAACCTAATTATGCTCATTCTTGTGTAGTTTAGACTACAGTTAACTTCAGTTCCTCTCTCTTATGGTTCCCTAAGTTTTACAAATACAGCTACTCCTAGACAGGGTGTAAAGTTGACAACAACTAGGAAGCCTATGAAATTCCTAAACTGTTCAACTGTTTATATTACCTAATTATACTCATTCTTGTGTAGTTTAGGCTACAGTTCACTTCAGTTCCTCTCACTTATAGTTCCATAAGTTTTACAAATACAGCTGCTCCTATACAGAGTGTAAAGTTGGCGTCAACTAGGAAGCCCATGAAATGCCAAAACTGTTCAACTGTTTATATTAAACTAATTATACTCACACTTAAGTAGTTTAGACTACAGTTAACATCTGATTTTCTGTCTTATGGCCCCTTAAGTTTTACAAATACAGCTACTCCTAAGCAGGGCGTAAAGTTGGGCGTAACTATTTAATTTTTCATTTATATCAACAACAAAAAAAATAGTGGCAATAGTTGATTTAATATTTTATTGTAAGACTGTCTTTTTTACAAAAACTGTATCTAATGTTACTAAGATATCTAAAATAACAGACTTTTAGCAATATTTTTGTATAAAAGCTTGTGCCCCATTTATAACTTATATATTTCTATTGCATTTAAAAGTTAATAATATACGGGATTTTAAAAGTCATCCGGTAGGAAATATACATTTTCACAAAATGATAATAGAATTCAGATGAATTATAAAACAATTTGAGAAAAATTCATATTTACTTTTTGATTAATTATTCAGCCTCAAAATTTACATTTAAAACAAACTTTAACCGCTGAAATAATTGTTTTCTTACTGGGATTAATTATATTTAGTTGCATATTTCATATCGCTTAGAAGCTTAATGTCTGTATAAACATCTAAAAGAAATTCTTATATAATGTATCAAATTACTGGTAAGAAAAATAGAAGACTACACGCATCTTATACATCACGTATAGGTAACGTCGTCACTTCTAGCGAAGGGGGTTAAACGTAAACATTTCATGATCCCGGTGAAATGAATACCTTACAGATGATACCTGATACGACGAAAACTTATCTAAACTGTTTTTTTTTTTCCAAATCTTAGTTATTCCGTCTTAGCAAGTTTTACTATAATATGAATCATTCGTAAATGTAGAATAAAAATTGATTTCTTGTATTTTATCCAGAAATTTCCTTCCCAAACAGTATCTCATGCTGTGTAAATGCAGCACATTGTATCGCTACTCAGCTATCTAATATTATGAGTTCACTCTAAAAAATAAATGCGCAAATTTACAAATTAAAACATATATACTGATGATACGAAAACGATTTGTGTGTATATCTGTAACGGGGCGTGTAAATTGACAAATACACGCCTGGTGTATCAATTTCAAAATACACATTGTCTTGTGTATTTTGATAATAACAGTTCAAGCTGCTGAAATAAGTAAAAATTTATCAGATAAATCTGAACTATACAATTTAACGTGTAAATTGCAAATGAGTACACATACTTCTGTGTAATATACATTATAGTTTAGGGTTTAAATTGTGACCTAAATGTATTTATTGTCGCAAAACAAAAATACATGAAGAACAAACTCATAATGCTTGGTGTGTTTGTTCTCTTCCCAGCAGTTTTGTTTTAGGATCACAAAACAGAACACCCACAATTTACAAGAAACAGGATTGTCTGGAATTATATTTACTGCTTGCTATCTTTCTGTTAGAGTTGTTTTGGAGTGCTACGTTTGTATAGTGACAATGTATGCACAAAATTTGAATAAATACATTGTAAAAAATATTTCGTTAAAATACGGAAATTATACTGGCAATAGTGACGTATGTAAAGTGACTGTCTGTATATAATTAGCCAGTACTATTTCTGTATTTTATCGTAATTTTTCCCTATGAATTTTAATCATCACATTAGTAAAATACATTTCATCACGAGGAAAAATTATCCATGTATTCAATCTAGAGTAAACAAACAATACTTACACGGTACGGGTTACG
Organism: Maratus michaelseni; assembly: GCA_963931845.1. NCBI lineage: Eukaryota > Metazoa > Arthropoda > Arachnida > Araneae > Salticidae > Maratus > Maratus michaelseni. Next base: position 195,883,512 of record OZ007594.1, read on the forward strand.
AACAAGGGAACTGTGACTTTCCAAAGTATCACTTCGACCATGCAGCTTTGATTACACAAGCCACGTTTTCAAGTATCGTTAATTATTGAGTGCACATGAGTACACATATTTATTTCTATGTAACTGTTCTTATATATATTTCTATGTAAAATTCGGTCCTTATATATATTTCTGTGTAATATTCTTACACATATTCCTGTGTAAAATTCTTACACATATTTCTGTGTATTATTCTTGAACATATTTCTGTGTAATGTTCTTACAAATATATATGTGTAATATTCATAGACATATTTCTGTGTAATATTCTGTTATTACACATATTTTTGTGTAATATGCAAAATGTGTAAATTTACAATAATACGCCAATTCGGATATATCCATACATTTTTCTACATTTACACACTTGTCTAATTTTTGAAAGGAATAATAAATTATACACTTCCATTAAGAAGATAAACACACATAAATACGTATTTTGTTGTTGTTGTTGTTGTTGTTTTTTAGGACAAGTGTGTAAATTTTATGACAACCGAGCAATTTTATAAATTTACACATATACTTATGTGAAAATGACTAATTTATACATTTATTTTTTACAATAATTATTTTGTGTAATGCAATCGATTCTAAAACTAAATGACATCCATTCTGAGATTTAAAATAATGTTGTTTTTTGTGAATCTGTATTAACTTTCAAATTTTCGTCAGAAACACTGTATCAATAACGAATAAAAAATTTCGACGAAACTTGTTACTAAATTCAGATACAATTTCATTCAAAATATCACCGATACATTTATTTCCTAATTAAAATCTAAATTTCAATTAAACACGAAACTTATTTACTTTTAATTTACGTATCATTGAAATAATAACATTCGTATAGAAGGAATAACATATTGAATAAATTTCGTGATCGAGCACAAATACGAAATAAAAGATTTCCTTTCCAATTTATGCAGAATAATGCGAAAGGGACCATGATTATTTATTTCTTTTATGGTAATGAAGGCAAAAAGCAAATAAGTTGCATCGGATATGCTATTGCAATAAAAATATACGACTGCCTTTGTATTTCTATGAGCATATTTCTTTTTTTGTATGTTGTTAACGTTAATGCTGTGATTGGTTAGGTTTTTTTCTGAAGATAGTAATTGGCAAAATTTTGTTTCCTTTTGTTGTCGGGAACTGAAGGAATATTCCACGAGGAAAACCTGGAAATAATAAATATTTTTAGAGGGATATTCTTGACGTGTACGGATTTTTTTGCTATAAAAAGTAATACAACTAATAAATACCAAACAGCATATACAGGGGGACAAGAAATAAACGCCCAGTTTGAATATTCGATAATTCATTAACTATAATAAATATGGAGATTAAATAAGTGACTTTTATATCTAACAACTATTAAATTTCATATAGTGTAATTCCAAAAACAGTTCAAATTATTCTCAATAGATGGCGCTTCAGCAATTCAAACTGTAAAAAGACTTGAACGAATATGTAAATCTGCGTTAAAAAATTTCTCAATTTTATTTTTTATTCTATTTAGCGATAAAAACTCTAAAAAGGCTTAAATTTTGAAATTTATACGAGCATTCTTATGTTTAAGATGTTGCAGCGCCATCTATTTACGAAAATTTGAACTGTTTTTTTAAATTACAGTATATGAAATTTAAGAGTTACCAGATGTAAATGTCACTTATTTCATTTTAAAATTTATTATAGTTAATGAATTATTGAATATTCAAATTGGTTGCGTTTATTTCTTGTCACCCTGTATATATATGAATTTGAAAATAATCATTCGTGATCTATATTTACCGATACTTTATCTTTTTCGTATTAAAGTTTAACTTATATATTTTGTTTTTCAAAGCGTTTTTCCAACACTAATTCAAACTAGTCGTTGGGGGCCACTGTAATACTTACCCATCATGGATAAGCATAATATAAAATATGAAAATAAAACATGTGTAAACTATTTATAAAATGCATTGCAATTCGAATAAAATCGTGGTTTGATGACTTCATAAACTTTAAATGCTCTATTACTGAATTGCGTAAAATAAACATCCTTATAACTCCAAAATTGATAGTCATATTAACTAACGGCTTACCGCGTCGGATTGGGCGTCCCATTTCCAATTAAAATATACCTTTGAATTGAAATTAGAATGAAATACAGGGTCATGAAAAATCGAAGAGTGTAGAAAATAGAATTACAAATATCTCGGCAACTCATTATCCAATCGACTTCATTCTTTATGCATTTTTTATTTTTTACTGTCTTTTATATTCACTCCTTAAAATAAACAATTTCGAAAATTTTTATATACCTTTTATCAGACTGAATATTTTGAGAGTCTGAAAAAAATAGTTCCGGATAATAGAGGTTGCTGAAATTCAATAAGCGTCTTCCCATTATTACATACTAAGTACATACCGAATTTCAAGCCTGTATCTCAATTTGTTCGTGAGATAGAGCGTTTACAGACACAAAGACACACACACAGACAGATGGATGGCATTTTTTTTTTCAAAAAATATGGTTTTCGGAATCCTTAGCGTCTGAATCGTGTAAATCCGTCACAATTTTTTTTTTCGATTTTCAAAACGATTACAAGACTTACCCTATACTACGTATGATGGGTAAGTAATAGTAAGCAACAGATTTCAGAAATTATATGTAAATATTTTTAAGGTATGTAAATAAAGCCTCCAGGTTTTACAGTATTTCCAGATTCAAAATATACCTTTTTTTTCCCTAACACCTCAATATAAAGGGCATTTTTAGTAAAGAATTCTTGGTCGTGTCAGGCTATTTTCAACTACAAAAACACTATAATAGATAAACAGCACATGGTAAAGCAAAACTAATTACAAACATGAAAAATAAATATTTTTGTTCATTTATATATATACATGAATAACCATGAGTTTGTATACGCATATGTATTTTATCTTTCTTGTTTTAAAATTTAACAATGTTTTATTTTTCAGAATTATAGAACAAATAAGCAATAATTTTCAGAAATTATTTGTAGCGTTTTTTAAGGAACATTTTAAATCATCCACGTTTTACAATTTGTTCAGATTCAAAATACATTATTTTTGCTGAAACTTGGCGTAAAATAGATTTCTAGCAAGTAATTCTTGTAGCTTCAGGATATTTCGTGTTATGAAAATAAATAAACAATAGTCATTTATGAAAAATGAAAAAAACATTAATTTGCATTCTAATATTTATACATATTTTATCTTTCTTTTATTAAATTAAAACCAATACCTTTTGTTTTTCCAAATTCATGCAAACAAAAAACAATTAATTTCCTAAAGTGTTTATAAAAAACTTTTAAAGAAAACTTTTATGTAAATAATATATACCGGTTCTACAATTTGTCTACAATCAAGATACATTAGTTTTTCAATGTTACTTATTTTAACCTGTATTACAACATTTTTATAAAAAGGATTATTTCCTATCAACATTTTAGTACGATAAAACTATCATATTCAGCATCTCTACTGAATATCTATTATAGCATCGCTCTGGGGAAATAAACTGGAACTTTCACAGAATCAAAATATCATTATGTTAAAACTGATTGCATTTTATTTACTCAAATGAAGTATTATTTAAATTCTGTCATATTAAAAATTGGGAAATGGGCTTTTGCATTTGCTTCTGATTTGCTTTTTATTGCCAACTAGTATATAACCCCGTCAAAAATGACGGATTTTTGATCTGCGTTTCATTTTCATTAGACTTCATACAAACAAACAGCATGCAGATTCATTATTGAAAGGTTTGTATAGTAGAAAAATACATTTTTAAAAACTCATTGTTTGATTACATAAGCAAAATTAAATGGAAATTACGCTGTACTATGCATTTCTTATATTTTAATTACGTTTGATAAGAAAGAATCATTTTACAGTATATGACCCATTATCCGAAAATCCAAAATCCGGACAAACCCGAAGTCCAAAAAGAAAAATTCGAAACTTTGTAAATTTTTACTAAAATTTTAGATTTTCTGAAATTTTTCGAAAATTTTACCGATTCCTAATTTTTTTTCAGTCCATTGTGTTTCAATGTTTAATCACTAAAATATTGTAACTTCAGTGGCGGGGGAACACGCCCACCCCCCCCTTCTCTTCCCGAAATTAAAAACATCATTTTTCTCTCAAATTTTAGTTTAAAATTAATTTATATTACGATTCGTTAGAAACAAAAAATAGTTATGTATTTATTTCATCAGGGGTGATTCTGTTCAAGTTTTCCTAAAAATTTAAGGCATTCGATTTCGAAAATTTAAGTCTTCAGTCCAAAATTTCGAACATAAATATCTCGAATTTTGAACGATAGTCGCCGAAAAAAAATCAATTATGTCTATCGTTCGCAGAAAAAATAGAAAATTTCATCAAAGGATTGTGGAAACAAAGTGAATTTCGTCAAAGTACCGAAAATAAAAATGCAAACTTCGTTGCAGGATTGAAAAAAAAAAAAAAAACGCTAATTCTGTTAACAAATTGCAGAAAAACGCGATTTCCGTCAAAGGCTTACGAAGAAGACGCAAATTTCTTCCAAGGACTCTGAAAAAAGTGTAAAATTTCATCAAGGGATCACAAAAAAAAAAAAAAAAAAAAAAAAAAAATTGGTTAAAGGATCGCAAAAAAAAAAAAAAAACCCTGCGAATTTCGTCAAATAATCGCGGAAAAACATGAATTTCTTCAAAGGGTCTAGAAAAAAAAAACACAAATTTCTTCAAAGCACTGCGAAAAAATGTCTAATTTCGTTAGGCGATCGCGAAAAAAGTGAAATTTCGTCAAAGGATCGAAAAAAACAACCGCTAATTTCGTCAATATCAGAAAAAACTCGAATTTTGTCAAAGGATCGTGAATAAAAGGCAAATTTCCTCAAAGGATCGCAAAAAGAAAACGCAAATTTCTTCAAAGGACTACGAAAAAATGAAATTTTGTCAAAGAACAGCAGAAAAAATGCAAATTTCGTCAAAGAATCACGAAAAAAACATGAATTTTGTCAAATAATCGTGCATTTCGGGAGGACCCGAAATACGGAACGATGGAAGTCATTTTCAAAATCTGCCAGTAGATGGCGACACTATACTGAATCAACCTCAAATCTCTCCCAAGGAAATAAATCACCGCATTCTGAAAAAAAAAAGTGCTTACAGAATTTTTTTTTTAACAGAAATGTTACATTTTTTTTATGAAATAGTTTTTTAAGGTTTTAAACAAAATTAAAAGATTTAAAAGCTTGAATATGCTTTTACAAATATTTAAACGACGAAAGTAGATAATATAACTTCTTTTTCAGTAAGCCTAACATGGCGTTTAACTACGGTCGAATCGCAGAGTGGTACAACCCGGTACCGTTACAGACACTTTCTCGCCTTTGGATTTTATTATAAGTAAGATAAACTTAGTGTTTACAGGTGAAAATTAAATGGTTGTAAGTGAAAATAAAAGTGAGTACCTTTACTACTTTTTACTACTTTCTAACATAATTAAAAAAAATTTATGAATTCGGCTTGTCTGTCTGTCGTCTGTCCGTGTTCTAACTATCGCAAATATACTCCGACTGCCATGTAGCAGATATAGGATATTTAAAAAAAAAACATATGAATAATTTCGGAAAACAAAATTCAAATTAAATTATTTAAAGGTGTTTTTTTAAACACTAACGTGTTCATCATCACGGTTAAAATCGTTTAAAATGTTACAACCCAGAGGTCAAGTTCACAGTTGATGGACTGTTCCAGTTTAAATTATGAAATGGTCCGGAGCAATTTCCGGAGAAAACCTACGTAGGTTTTCTCCGCCCTCTTTTCACAATTGGAACAGTCCATCAACTAACTATACAGCAGTAAACTCGATCTTTGGTTTGTAACATTTTAAACGATTTTAACCCTAATGATGAACACGTTAGTATTCAAAATTTCTTGTTTTATATGTTGCTATTTTGTACAGTGTATAATAAATACCTTTAAATTTAATTGGAATTTTGTTTTACGAAATTATTTATATGTGTTTTCAAAAAAGGTGAATTTGGGATTCAAGAAACTTGATATAGTTCGTAGCATTTTCATTAAGTAGGATATTTAGGTTTATTATAAAATGTTCAATATTTGAAATGAAGTGTGTAGCATTTATATTTCGTTTACAAGGGCACGCAAAATGGGGAAAAATCGTTTTGGTGAATTTTATTGACATTACGAGATTTCAAACGTAATGAGATAGATAGGCGTCACCTAGGTGGATTACAACATGCTTTATCAGGAGTATAGAATAAGTAGGGTTTATAGTTCGTTTACAGGCACGCACAAAATAATTCGCTTGCATTATAATTTATATGAGAGAAAATCGTTTACAATCCATTTTAATGATGTTATAATACCTCCAATATAATGAAACAAGTGGGTAAGTGTAATCGAAGATCGCTCAAAGGGTTTCGTTTAATATTCCTTTCAAAACACTTTATTCTTTCTTTAATAAATCCAAATAAATTTCATTTTCAAAAAAAAAAAAAAAAAAAAAAAAAAAAAATCATGTTTTGTATAAAATAAAAATTTGCCGGTCTATTTTTCTCGTTTTTTCGAAAATCTGAACTGGTGTGACAGCGGGCGAAGCTACTCTGTCTAATAATATCTGTCATGCGGACTAAATGCGATATTTAAAAAAAAATCAATTTCAAAATTAAACATTTTGTATATCTTCAAAATGTTAGACGTCAAATTAATTTCCTTTTTAATTCACTAATGACGTCATATTAAGTTGCTTTCTGTACCTATCCATACTCATACTTCTTGTATTATTGAGAAATGTTTGAAAATTTCCGTTTTATTATCAATATGACGTCATATTAATCTTTTTTTCAATTGGTGAAACTTTTTATTTCATTTCATTTTTCACGTGAAAATCTTTCACTAGAAAATTAATTATTGTAGAAAGAATTTTATTGTGGATCTTTAATTGTTGGCAACTATAACGAAAAATGTTTAAATTTAATAGGAAAAGGCTGTTAAAATTTTGGTTTTTTATCTCTCTATATTAAAATAATACGACTTTTTTCAAAATTTTATGATTTTGAGCTTCATAGTACGTATTCAGCTATACGTACACAAAATTTCATGTCTGTAAGTTATACAGTTTCTGAGAACCGGCTCTGTGACGGACAGACAACGAAGCGGGAGTAATAGGGTTTCGTGAAATGAACGAAACCCTAATAAAAAAGAGTTCCTAAGGTGCACTGCAGTATTTAGTCTGTACATTTATCGTCCATTTACAGAGACGTAGAAAAGAATTCAGTTAAAGGATTAACTATGATCGACGATTGCTAGAAGTACGTTTTTCGCATTTTTAAACGTATCTAATTTTTAGTGTATCAGTGCATAGTGGGTATAAATTTCATAGATAATATACAGGGCTGCGCGAAAGAATTCACACACATTACCGGATATGGACAGCAATTCCTGCATTTTTACTTAGTTATGTGTTTTTTAAATTGCTTATTTAGAAATCTCAGTGTATGAAAAAAGGGAAATTTCTTAAAAATACTCTCTTAGTGCAGGGAAGCGCTTCATAATCTATGCCTGATACATGATTTTTCATTCTTATTTAAAATTCGTCCGTAAATTTTTAAAGTACCCTGTCTGTAATGAACAAAGAAGTTTCGGTGCCACTTATAATTTTTTTTTCATTTTCATCTAAAATTCCTTGTAAAGATTATTTTTTTAATAAAATCGAAATTTCAGTTGAAATTGAAACTAAATACCTTTTCATTTATATAACGTTAAAAATAATATTCGTATTTGATGAATTACATTTTGAATAAAACTGTGGTCTAGCACGAGTTTTCTAGTTTGATTATATTCTTACACCAGTTTGATTATATTCTTACTTTTTTTTCAGAACAATACAATAGAAACCAGAATTAGTTATTTATTTTATGCTAATGAATGCAAAAAGCAAATATAAGAATAGTTGTTACAAATATTCAATTGCAACGAAAATATTCGACTGCTTGTGTATTTCTCTAGTCATATTATATGTTGTAAACGTTAATGTTGTGATTGTGAAAGTTTTTCTTTTCTTTTTTAACCGTAATAATTGGGGAAAAAAATGTGTTACTTTTTATCTGGAAATGAAAAATATTCCATTATGAAAACCTGGCAGTAAAAGAGATTTTGAGGAGGGAATTTTTGTCGTATCAGGAATTTTTTGCGTTGCCAAAAATAATACAACGGAATACCTACACAGTATAGTAGAATTAATCATGAACCTGAAAAAAGTTATTTGTTTTCATATTTATAAACATTTTATATATATTTTTTTTGCATTAAAATTTACACGATGTAGTTCAGTGAGTGCTATATAGAAATAGATCTTGCTTTTTTATCTATATGATAAGAAAATGTGAAAGAACACAACTATATTTTTGAGAGCGATTAATTAACAGTTCTCTTCATCAGGGGATTATCAACATAGTATTTATCCTAGAAAGGATAAAATAGATTCTGCAAGGAGATTTTTATTTCTTTGACGTTAATTTTCCCGAAAAAGTTCTGAATAATTCCCCTGAAATGAAATAATACTAATGTATATAACATGGGAGGGCGGGGGATTGAACTAGTTGAACGACTTCGGTCTCTTTTACCAGAGGGCGAGCCAGAAAAAAATTGTGTTATCAGACCCCGAGACCGATAACAAAAGTACGCAGTAGAAAATACCATTTCAAAATTGTTTCATAACTAATTTTCTCATTCAAAATCTCTTTCGTGATTTTCATGCCGTTGAAATTTTTTTAGAATATCAAAATTTTTATTTATATCCAACCACAACCGAAAATTCAAAATTCATGTGCTTTTAAAATATCATTATACAAGTACAGCAGAAAGACATGAGTTCTGTTTTCAAGTAATTATGGAAAATACTTCAAGCAGAAAGCGATAATAGACACGGAGTATTCCACGGGCTTCTGTATATTACTAACACTGACCGTGCCAAGTCTTCAGAATCAGATAGAATATTGCTCCTTATATCCCATCAATAACAATTCAATTATCTTTCATGCTGATTTTTAAAACATTGTAAAACATTTTAAGAAACTCATTTTCAATTTGTCAATAAACAAAGTCCGGGCCCGAAGCCTGGTATAAAACTTGAAACTGAGCCTGCTCGGGATGAACCAGTCTCATCTCTAATTAGAACCCTTTGGACTAACCCTTTAGTTATGTTCCTGTTTCTACGTAGGGATACGCGTTCCAGAGGTTGAGAACCATACTATAGTAATTGTGGTACACGATAGCGATGCATCTGGCATATGATGCTGGTTGTTTCGATTCAGGGAAAAGCTGGGACATTTATGTTGGGGCAATTTATTTTAATTTTTGAGTTAATATATTTTTTTTTCACTTTTTATATGTGTTTGTGTTACGCTAGTGGGTAAAATAATCGGGCTGGCTTATAAGGTTGTGTGATTTTACATTATTTTATAGTGTTGAATTATATCGTGTTACAAGATAGTGATGCAGCTGGCATATGATGCTGGTTGCTTTGATTCAGGGAAAAGCTGGGACATTTAAGCTCTAATTAGTGTTGGAGGCAATTTATTTTAATTTTTGAGTTAATATATATTTTTTTCTTCACTTTTTATGTGCGTTTGTGTTATGCCAGTGGGTAAAATAATCGGGCTGGTTTATAATGTTTTATGATTTTACATATTTTATGGTGTTGAAATGTATCGTGTGTAATACAATTCACTATATTTGGTAGCATACAGTAAAATTTAAATAACATGAAAAGCAAATTTGATTTTTTAAATACAAATTCACAATTTATTTGTTTATGAATTCTGTAAATATTACATGCATTTAGTCAAAGATCTGAAAGACTATTGTTTGTCTGGCATGAAGAATATTTAAGGTCATGAAACCAGAAAATTTTGCCTAAATTATGTTTGTTCATATATACTTATCTTTCACTTAGAGATAAGGAAATCTTAAATTAAAAGTAATTAATTTTTATTTTGTAACTTTTCAATATCAATGTTCTTTTATCATCTTAATTTGTAGGGGGCTCTGCCCCCTACGAGCTATGTTCGCAATGTCCCGTTCGTACTTTGTGGTCCATAAAAACACACTAATATGCTCTGTTTTAAAAAGGCAAAAAAAGAAAAAAAAACGGTCAAATGTAGAAATTCAATAGATATTTGAAGGTAAATAGTAATTTTAAGAAAGGTACGCAATGAGAGAAATAAACTTTAAAAGTCCTTTGAAATACAAAAATTATCATTGCCCTCTCCTCTCAGCCAACCCTGAATTTATCACTGGCACCCAGTAATTTCATCTTTCCAGTTGACCTTTGCCTATTATTTCATGACAGTACAGTAATTTGATTAAATAAGCAACTCTGTCCCTCTTACATACATATTTATTCGTATTCAAATATACGTTATTTGTGTAAAAAACATTTCCGGAGCAATCTTATATAAAATATTGTTAAACCGAAACCGATAGACAAGAGCCAAAGCTCAATTCGAAGTCGAACCGAATTCGAACGAGTTAGACTCATCCCGACATGAACATGCCGAGAAAAAAATTTAGCTACAAAGCGACCGGACCCGAACCGTGAATCCGATCCGATGTAGGAGTGCATTCTGTGTAGATATGAATGGAAATACCGCACATATGCAAATGCAATTACCACAAGCAATACAGTTTAAAAATTTATTTTATATTTTCGTTTCTTTGTCGTTGTATTGCATTCTCTATATATGTTATATTATCAAAATGCATCCACTTTCAATATATGCACTACCTGTTCAAAAGTATCCATACCAGTTCAATTTTAGACATTTTGTAGAATATTTAGAGCAATACTTCACGAATACTTCTGGAACTTTAGGGGTGTAAATAACATGTTTAACCTCATATTTTTCAGCGAAGGTTTCGTGACTAGGGCAATTACTACCAATCGGGCAATCAACAACACATTGAATTTAAAATAATATTTGAGACACTTTGTAAAATGAAGTTCTCGAAATGATTTTGTAGCTGTAGCAGACGACTATATGGGCCCTGTACATAATTTATGTTCATTTACATAAAAATATATACCCAGGAAAATATAAGAGACTCTATAAAAAAATTAAAATTTTTCCGAATGTTTTTTTATGTGTAGCATGTGGGTATTCAAACAAATTTAATGCCACTTTAAGGAAATTTGAATATAGGAAAAATATACAATAGGAAAAATATACTGCTATCATAATATTATATAATAAATATTTAATGAAACATGAGCATTTGTATTAATTTTTAACTGCGCATACGCTAACGATAACAAAATTTGTTTTGCACAGCTTAGTAGTCAACTATATAGGGCAACTTAAATAAAAAAAAAAAACCAATCAAATAGCGTGAAAATTCAGAAAGATATCCGTGATGCAGTGAGCTCAATTTCAGTAATTGCTTACTGAAAGTAGTTGGGTGATAAGCGATATTCTGAAAATTGTCGTAATGTCATTTTCTATTGATGTTTTAGTTCTCATTGGAAGCACTATCCAACCGAGCCTATTCCACATAAAAAAAGAAGAAAGAAGGAAAGAAAAAAATATTTAACAAAATCGAAGCATCTGTTCTAAAGCTACGTGTGGACATGCATTAAATACATACTCCTTTATTGGAAGTTCAATAATAAAAAATGACAACTTTTGGAAAAGCTACTTTTAGAAAGCAACTGGAAAACCATCTCGCTATACACTGTTAAACATTTATTACTGCGATAAACTAAGTTTTGGTGCTGCAATAGCTGTAACCATAAGATGGCGAAATCTCGTTCCAACAGTTGAAGCTATTGTTCAACCGGAGCACCAAGTATTGGATCGAAATTTCATCATTGTATGGTTGTATCTATTACAACACCGAATTTCGTTCAACCGAGCACAAAATTTTTAACAGTGCATTGCCGATTTCTGAATTTCCATTAAATTCGACTGGCTTTTTTATATGATTTGCCCTATACTGCCTGACTACTAAATTATGAAAAAAAAATAACTACCGTTCGCACATATGCAGTGAAAAGTTTTTTTCATACAAATGCTCATAGTTCATCAAATAATTAATATATTTATATTATAATTACAGTATTTTGTGTCTACCGCTTTTTGAAAAGTTTCCTGAAAGTGGCGTTCAGTTTGGTTGGAAACCCTACATGTTGAAAACAAAAAGGATGCGTGGAATTCTTTTGAATTTTTTAAAGAAACTTTTATGTATTTATGTATCTATATATGCTATTCTTATACGAGAGAACACAAATGGTAAGGTATAGAGGGCATACATGGTAATCTACTACAGCCAGGGGTGTAAAAACTGGGCGCAAGTGGTACGATTGTGACTAGTAAATTTTATTAATAGTCTTCGCCTAAATTTTATTAGTATACTTGTTATTAGGAGAAGAATACTAAAATTTTAGTGGTGGCAATCGGCCTATTGGTGCCCAGTTTTTAAACCCCTGGCTACAGTTATACATCTTTTCGGACATTTATTTTACAGGGTGATCGCAAATATTAATTACTTATTCAATTTGTTGTTGGTTCTCTTATTGCCTTTGAGATTAAACCTTTGCTGAAAAATAAGGGGTCAAACATGTTTTTACTTTCCTGAAGTTCCAGAGGAATTCGTTTAGTATTTCTCTAGAATTTCAAAAAAAGTCTAAAATCGAAATTAATCAGATACTTTCCAGTGTATTTATTTTGTATAAGCTTTTTGTTTTTGCACTTTTTTATATTACGTTTTGCGGCGTTGAAATCAGTATCGGATTTGCAGATAATAAATACAGGATCAGATAAACCTTTAAAAATTCCATTTTACTAAGGTTAAGAAAAGATATTATAATATTTCAAATAACAAACAATAGCTAGCGGAATAATCCAGCTATATTCGGGGCAGTAACTCGTCATGCTCATTGGTCAATAGTACCAGGAACTTTTGTTTTTTTATTTCTAACGCTGCCACATAGGATGTATTTTTATCAAAAAGAAAAATATATATATTTATTTTTTTTAACTGAAATATGAAATACATACACTTCAGAAAAAATACATTAGGAATATATCATCAATTTTTCCAAAAATACAAATATACAATAAAATGTAGCTGATACATTATGCTTTAAATTAAAACAATGCTGTAACCAAATTTAAAATTATACAGGGTGTCCCAGAAGTCCTTGGCACATTTTAAAATTCAATAAAAGATCAAGCAATCGGCGTACGAGAGTGCAGTTTGAAAAAAAATATGCTTCTTATGATTTGAAATTTTGTTTAAGCAAATAAAAAAAGTAGTTGCAAAATTTTTCCTATATGGCGCTGCTTCTGGAAAGTTGTCAAATAGGTAGAATGTGTTTATACGTAACAATGGCGAAAGACGCACAATGCATTTGCGCAGTGTTTCTCCTAGCTATTGCCCCTCGTGGACTTTATGTTCCCATACCTCACGGGTGGCTGTCCACGAGTGGGCGATTTCTGATTTCTGTCCTAACTATGGCAACCCACATTGCAGACGTTAACAATACACGTCTATCAATCCTCACTCGTCTAATCGAACTTAGGAGGGCCAGTATTGTTAAGTTCTGGAATGTGGGTTACCATAGTTTGGACGAAAACTGCGCAAACGCAATGTACGTCTTTCGTCATTGTTACGTATAAAGGCATTCGCCTTATTCGATAACTTTCCAGAAGCAGCGCCATCGATGAGAAAATTTTGGAACTATTTTTTTATTTGCTTAAACAAAATTTCAGATCATAAGAAGCATTTTCTTCTGAACCGCACTCTCGTACGCCAATTGCTTGATCTTTTATTGAATTTTAAATTGTGTCAAGGAGTTTGGGGACACCCTGTATTACTTAAAAAATAAATTTTGTTAATATAATAAATTTATGTCCGAGTTTGCGCAGCGCATGAATCTTTTGTTTCATACCAAGTATTTAGTTCCTCGTGAGTTGTAATTTTCCAAATGGGTGAAAAAATGTCCAGGCCAGGATTCGAACCAGGGACCTTTGGCGAAAGGTGCCAATGCTAGAGCAATGGCAGCCAAAGGTCCCTGGTTTGAGTCCTCACTAATCAACAATACAACGGATACAACAAAACAAGGGATATTTTATCCCTTCAGAGCATTTCGTTATTTTAATAACATTTTCATCAAGAAACAAGCATTTCTCATTTATTTTCTTGGTAGGAAACTGTTTAAAAATAATAAACGTCTTTTTTGCGAATTCCAAGAAGTTTTCATATGCACCAAATACAAAAGTTATAAAATCTATCCACGAAGTTCGCTATCTTTCTGCATACGTACTATTTCTATGCTATTTAACCATACACTATTAAAAATGTGCAGTACACTGTCCAGTCATTCGACCGTTTTCAAAGATAACGGTTACTTGAACATATTATTAAGCACATTTAACCAAATGAATATTTTGAGCACATTAATGATCACATTTGACCATATTATTGATCATATTATGATCAGAAAACAGTTAATTTACGGTTATGTAACCGTTTTTCATAAAAACGGTCAAATGACTGGCTAGTCCGTTGCAAATTTTTAACGGTGTAATGCTCTGAACTTGTGGTAGGATTCTCTTCGGAAACTTTTAGATGAAAGTCTAAGCTTTATTTCCGTATATAATGTGTAAGAATGTATATGTGCTCACATACACAAAAAAAACTCAACAGTAAAATATTCATTCGAAAAAAAGATTACTTTTTAATTTTTATATGCATCTAAAACAATTTAACAGTTGTTCTGCAAATTATGTGCATATTATAGTGGTAAAAAGGATCCGCAAGGTGCGTGCACTCTTTGAAATTTCCAAGTTATATGGTACCACTATTTAATATTAGAAAGTTTCTATTTAATATTTAAATCGCAGAAATCGGACTCGAATCATTCAAATCACAGAATTCGCAATATATATCTGCGAATAAATACGTCAAAAAATTCTATTCAAAAATTGTGATAGAACTGTGCGCACCCTAGAATCCTTACCTTGTTCTTCCATATTTTTTGCAATAGAATTGAATGTGCTAAGACAACAACTACAATTCATTACAGTAATTTTCGAAAAAATAAAATGTAATATATTCATTGACTATATTACAAAAGTTCCTACAAAAACAGAAAGTACTGGAAGAAAGAAATGTTTGGTCCATCTGATACATTAATTATTCAGCTATTTAAAATATACTAGTCGGATGTGACAAACCCAAAACGTTCGTCTATCTCATACATAGTAATACTTCCGAATTCGCTATCACAGCGCCAATAAAATCAATAGTTTTCGTAATTCTGTTGCACGTCAGCCGCTTGTGAAACGCCGGGTTCTCTTCGCTGCACGAGCAGCTGATGTACAACACAACTACGAAAAATCGAGAAAATCACACGAAAAACGTTATCACAGAGCCCCTTGCATTCGGAATATCTGCAAATTAAAAAAAAAACCTGCTGGTCATAGTCATAAACTTATAAAAAATAATTTGGTTCAATTCTATGCATAACTTCATACACTTTTCGATGGTTTAAAAAGGAAAATGGCGCAAAATTCGCTATTACAGAGTCCCTTTCCGGCGGAATGTCTCCAAATTCAGGAAGGACATGCTGTCCACAGCCACAATCGTACAAATGAAATTCGGTTTAACTCTATGCATTACTTCATACACTTTTCCATAGTACAATAGTGAAAATGGCTATTATAACGCCGTCTTCCGGCGAAATATCTCCAAATTCAAGAAGTACCTGCCAGCCAGAGTCACAAACCTATAAAAAAAATTTGGTTCAATTCTATGCATAATTTCATACAGTTTTCGATGATACAATGAAAACAGACATACGGAATCTCTAACCCTTAAAACCAGTAAATCCGTCGAAAACTGGAAGTCGAATTTTTTTTTTATTACAATACTTTTTTCTATTATAGGTAAGAAAGTAACAATCAATTGTTATTACAAGATTTTTTTTTCGGACTTTTATCCGGTTTCCCCCCTCAAGTACTCATATGTGTTGCTTCTCAGCAACTATCGCAACTTATTTCTATGAAAAGGCAACAAATACTATGGATATTTTAAAGGTAAAATTAACTAGGAAAATTCTTAAAAACCATGCAAATATATCTTTAAAGCTCTAAATATTTTTTTTGAGAAATGGTCTTCAAATTATTGATAATGTTTGGAGCTAATGCTTGAATATTTGAAGTTTTACTTAAAATTAGTAAATAATGCATTTTATAAAAAAAGTTGTTGAATAAAAAAAATCACAATGAATAAAAGTTCTGATAAATTTCCTATCAAGAAATGTACTTCAACATTTAGAGGTTGTGCTTCAGGTGCCTGTTGGGACGACATTCCAATGCTTGTAAATGGTCATTTCGGAAAGTGTCTTTAGAGGAAATAGAGCAGAAAACGGTCTTACTAAAACGACTTAAGATGAGAGTTCGTAATGATCAATTAAACTTATGTCTTTCAAAATTTCAAATCAGAAACGAAAAATAAATGGATATAAAATAAATTCTTAAAGGAGTACATAATTTACTTGATATTCATGACTGTTGATAAATTCGTGATGTGTATATTTAAAATAGTTTCTGAAGCTTGTAAGTGATATTTTGTTATGTCGGAATATTTGAACTTTTATCCAAAAATAGTAAATGCTTTAATAGTTTATTTAATCAAAAG
Source organism: Maratus michaelseni (assembly GCA_963931845.1). NCBI lineage: Eukaryota > Metazoa > Arthropoda > Arachnida > Araneae > Salticidae > Maratus > Maratus michaelseni. Next base: position 195,900,278 of record OZ007594.1, read on the forward strand.
AATTACAAATGAAAATTTGCGAATAAATAAAAGATGTGATACATTTCCTACGCAAAATGTTACTTCCTCATTTAGGGCTTGGGACTCAGAAGTCTGTTGGGATGACATTCATATCTTTGTAAATGGTAGTTTCTGAAAGTGTCTTGAAAGTAAATTGAGCAGAAAACGACCTAGCTAAAACAACTTTCAAATCACATTTCCGAAAATTTTAAATGAGAATTGGAGAACACTCGCTTAAATAAAGCATCTGTTTGTATTAAAACGGACGTTTCTTAGACGAACATATAAAAATACAGACATAAAAACACTTACTCTATATGTCTATGCTTTTTAAATCCTAAATATAAACTTTTAATAATAGCTGTGTTTATGAAATGTCCTGTAGTAGTACAAAAATAACAAGCAACAAATTGATAAAATAAACTAATTTTATTAAGACAGAAATTTGAATAAATTACATAAATATACGAGAGGTTTATTCTTTTCTCCTTACCAATAAAAATGATAAAAGTAAGCAAAACAAGTTAGAAATTGTACGTCAAACGTGAATTTTAGCGAAAAAATAGCTTTATAAGGAGTAAAAGTTTATTCAAATTTCATGAATTAGAATCAACTGATAGCGAAAGAAATCGCAAATAAAAGGGTATATTTAAAAAATATATATTAGACTCTTTATTTTTTATTTATATGTATTTACTTTTTTTTTTGTGTTTAAATTATTTTGTTATTGCAACTTCACAACCAGTTAGTTGGTCTACTTTGGCGAGTATGATTTAGCACAGAATTAACTCAATTACTTTTGTAACTCGTAAAAAGTTGTAATCATAAAGATTATCGGGCGATTTATCACCTACGGTCTGCTAACAGAAAAATGCATTTAAAATAATTTATTAATTTATAATTAAGTTCTAAAAATATTAAAATGTTGTATTGTCATCGGAAATACACCTGTGTACAAAATATTTATAATTTTAGCGTGTGAGGAAGTGAGGGAAAAATCGATTACAAAATTCCATATTTGCATAAAAAATTCCAAGATGTAATGTTAATACATTGATTATCTGTTAAAGACCATGGTACCGTATATTTCCGTGTATAAGCCGTGTATACGACTTTTCAGTAAAAAATCGTTCAAAATCGGAAACCCGTATATAAGCCGATGTTAAAAATAGGTGCTGAAAAATTCAGCGAATGAAAACTTACGTGTATAGCTAACAGAAAAAAATTCGCTCTCCGAAATTATTGATCTGTCCTGTTCTGTTTTGGCTAAATGCTAAATCTGTTTAATTGGGTTCCGCTCATCCTGTTATGACTTGCTCGTACATAAAAACCAAAACTCCTATTTTAGTATAAATGGAAAAACCTTTCTGTACTTCAATTCTGTACTTCCTTTCGGTACGTGACTTCTAACTGTTATTTTTTCTTAAGGGAAGATGGTTGGACAAAACCGTATAGCTTATATTGCGGGCTTTAAATTAAAAGTCACCAACTTTGCAGAACAGTTGAATCATTCAGAGGCTGCTCGTCATTTCAGACTCAATAAAAAAAAAAAGCAAGTGCGAGAATGGAGAAAGAAAAAAGATTAATTTTCAAAATTTTCAAAAGTAATGAAAGCTGCACGTGGGCGCAAAACGTCATATCCTGCAAAAGATAAACAAGTTGGAAATAGTACGTCAAACGTGACAAATGAGGTGTGCGTTCGTACTACAGCTAGTTATATAAATAATCAGATCTTGATTTTTAATTCTGTGAAATGAATTATATCGTCTGCAGATTAATTTCTGTAATATAATAAGTATTTCGGTCGCTTGACAGTTAAACCTCGCAAGCTCCTATAACAAAAAAGCACCGATTTTTTTTTTTTTTTTTTTTTCGAATTTCTCAATAAATGTTTTTATTAATATCTTCTAAAATTTTGATTCGATTTTCATAAAATTTGAAATGACTCAACAACATTCTGCAAAGATAATATATCTTGAATTTCAAACCATTCGGTTGGGTAGTTTTTGCGTTGTTATATGCGGACGGACGGACAGACAGACAGACGGACGGACAGACAGACGGATGGACAAGACGACGACAATTGGTGCTACGTATTTATATAATTACGAAAGCACCTAAAAAATAAGAAACAAACTTTTAACGTTGGTTGAACACTGAAAGATCTTTAAGGAAGAGGGTGAATTATAAGGCTCAGTTGTTAATCAGGTAATAATTTCGGAATTCGAAGCTGTTGTTTTTCTTCTGAGTTCCGTTCCCAGTACGCCGCTTGTGTTCTTTAAGTTTAAATTTGAACTTTAAAATGTCAATGTTTCATTTTAATTTTATAATTCTCGAATAACTATGTTCATCAAGACATAATGAAACGAAACCTTTGTAGTAAAAATAATCTGCGATTTTAATGTTTCATTTAAATATAATAGTACTAGAATAATTACATCTATCAAGACACAATGAAACGAAATATTTATGATAAAAAAATCTGTGGTATCCGGAAAAGTGAAAAAAAAAATTACTTCAATCAGAACGACTTAGGATTTATTCGAGAACTACTTGTAATACTTGTATACATAACTCAGTTCATCTTGAGACATTATTCCGCTTCTTATCACTTAGATTTTATGCACAGTGTTTCAATCATTCTTTTAATAAAACAGGATTACAAATGAAAAATTCATAATAAATAAAAGTTTTGATACATTTCCTATTAAAAAAAATGTGCATTAACATTTAGAGCTTGTAATTCAGATGTCTGTTGGGATCACATTCAAATGTTTGTAAATGGTCATTTAAGAAAGTGTCTTCAGAGGAAATGGAACAGAAAACGATCTTACTCAAACGACTTAAGATGAGAGTTCGTAATGAGCAATTAAACTCATGTCTTTCAAAATTTCAAATCCGAAAAGAAAAAGTAAATGGATATAAAACAGATTCTTAAGGGAGTGCATAAAGTTACCTTATATTTCTGATTCTAGTTTAAATTTTAAAGAAAGTCTTTCTTAACATAAGGTAGCATTTTAATATACATTCATAATATCTTCGAGTTTCGTGTATTATGAACGTATTATGAAGTATGTCATTGAGTACCGATTTGCTTTTGTAAGTAAAAATAATGTATCTATATGTTCTTATAAATACCTCAGGAGTAATAAAAAGTTTTTTCGAAAGCATTTGATAATGAATTAAATATCTTGTGAGAAACTACAAAGAGTTGTTTTGGGAAAAGAACCATTCTGTGCAAGGATATCTTTCACTGATGATTTTAAATTGATTTTTTTATTAATAATATTAATATATGCTGAATTTTCCAGATACAATGTGGTCATAATTTAATCCTTAGTGTCTACGAGTCGTACATATTTTAATTTAATATTAACTTTTTTTAATTATCGTTAAGTCACATTATCATATTTAGCATAAGGGCTTTTCAAATAATCACAGCAATGTGTGCTTACAAGTCCAAGAATTATAATATATAATGTTGGCATTCAGGCTCAAGAAATATACTTGTGTGTCACACTAAATACCAATAATTTCATTTTCACATTTACCACAGTCAAAACCCCAGTAATAGTGTTTAAAGCCCCAGTATGAAAAATTAGCTAGATTAAACTTGGTGTAGTTATGCTATCAAAGATTATAAAGATTTGATATTTTAAAAGAAAGTTAGCTCTACTATTCAGCACAAAGATGCAAAATGACGCTGTAAGCTTTGTTTTTATCATTAGTATTTTTGAGCAAAATAATTCCAGTTAGCTTTGTAATTTTTAAATAAATAAGCAGAAAATTATTTAAAAGGTAGTAACGTAAATGTACTGTATCTCTACGTTATTCTAAAGTTTTTATAATTTGACATTAGCAAGAAATTTCCCATATATGACAGGATTAGAATGACAGTGGAATAAGTCAATATTTATAATTTAAGAAATGAAGCGTTTTGAGAAACTTGTCGTATTGCCGCTGCATTAAGCAGTCCAACTTGTTTTTCCCTCTAGCGACTCCCTAAGTGAACTATGACTTATGTGACTGTCACAGTGAACAGAAATTAGTATACGTTCAGTGAAAATATGTTTATCTAGATTTTTGAAATTTTTGACTTACTCCACTGTCATTATAACCCCCTCATATAATTAAGATATCTTGCATTAATTCCATCACTTAGTTTATATATTGTTCTTAATATATGGGTTCGTTCTATGGTACATCGCTTTTAAAAGTTTATGAGTTTTCTTTTTATATTTCATGGAACATGGAGTGTCCTTTTGGCTTCTGGTGGTGGAGATCAGATCTATTTTCAAAATAAAATCCCCATAGTCTATCTAAATGTTAATTACACCAACTGTTTTTAAGTTTGGCTTTAAAAAAATTTACAATACAGTTTTAAAAACTTTTAATTTGCTTACATTTACACTGTACATTTAAAAAATAATTATTTAAACAAAAAAGTCTAAAAATAGATTTTAAAATCGAGACTCTGATGTATAGAGCAAGTTTTCTATTTCATGAAAAATGTATTACTTATTAAATTTATTAACTATTTATTGTTTATTAATTAAATGCCTAGTAAGAAAAAGATGGCGTGTAAAGACTACTATGAAGGCATATAATTAAAATATTATGATCTATCTTATGATCTAACTTATTACCTATGAAATTTATTGCGTTATTGTCTATTAATCAAATGCCTATTAAGAAAAAGATGGCGTGTAAAGACTGCTATAAAAACATATTTACAATAAAAAATTATGATCGTAATTTATTACCTATTAAATTTATTGATTTATTGCCTATTAAAGAATTGCTTCTTTAGAAAAAGATGGCATGTACGCATAAAGGCCTAAGGCGTTGAAAGCATATTTCTAATAAAAAATTATGCTCGTGTTTATCACCTATTAAATTTAATGATTTATTTCCTATTAATCAAAGGTCTATTAATAAAAAGTTGGCGTGTAAAGACTACTATAAAAGCATATTTCTAATAAAAAATTACGAACTTAGTAGTGACATGTACTTTTGAACTTTATAAATTATTTATGTTCAAATATCAAGTCATATTTCAAGATTTTCTTTTTTTGGACAGGCAACTTCAACGAGGCCTATGTAACATCACAACACACTCCTTTTTGAGCACCAATATCACAGTTCGACAAAATGAACAGCTATATCCACGACAGTCATCAGATGCAATTTTGTATGCATCGGTAAGTATGATAAACTTTTTTGTAAGTAAAATTTCAAAAAAAAAAAAACATCATTAGAAGCAACTTTTATTATTGAGAATACTTGCTCATTACATACATTGAAAGATATTTTATCTACTGCAAAACTCTCTGTTTGATAAGTCTTCATTTTAATTTGCTTCAACGATGAAAAAAGTTAAATATATACGTAAGCAAAAACTTGTTACATTACTATATCAAAACTTTTCATTATTGAACTAGTCGGATGTGTCAATCCCAAAACTTTCTTCTATCTCACACAGGTTTCGCATATACTAAAAATGAATCAGCACCAATTTATATTATTATTATTATTATTATTAAACCGCAGACCAGGCCCCTACCTGCCGGGCATTATGCCTAGCTTAACGAGTAACACCAATTTATATCAATATCTAACTGAAGCTCAAGTTTTATTTAATTCCGTAAATTATTTCTTGAGATATGAATATCGCTAAAATCATGTAAATCCTTCAAAATGCTGCATAGCAGCGCCACCTGCTGGGTGATTTTTACCAAAAACTAATCAGCACCAATTTATATCAGAGACTAACTGAATCTAAAGTTTTATTTAATTCCGAGCATTAGTTCTTGAGATAGAGCTATTGCGGAAATCGTGAAAAATGCTGCATAGCAGCGCCACCTGCCGGGTGATTTTTACCAAAAACTAATCAGCACTAATTTATATTAGGGACTAACTGAATCTAAAGTTTTATTAAATTCCGAGCATTAGTTCTTGAGATAGAACGCCCACAAAATTTTTGTCACATACATACAGACAGACAGACAGACAGAGTCACAGACAGACATTTTCTAAAAATAGTCAAACCGTGTTCAGGACCTTCTAAAACGTATAAATCTGTCGAAAACCGGAAGTCAAAAATTTTCATGAATCCAATACTTTCTTCTTGTAAAGATAGAAGAAAGTAAAAAACTAAAATACGAAACCTTTTAGAGAATTTTGTGTTAAAAAAAGATGCTCATCAAAAGACATTTTCGAAAATTTTTTTTTTTTTCAGTACAATTTTTCGCATGTTATTTTGATGCTTTTGAACAAAATAGAGAAGATGCTATTCAAAAAATATGTTTTTTCTCATATTACCCATTTTCTACAAAATATTATTTACATAAAATACTGCAAAAGATATTTTTCCTAGAATATTTATAAGGCACAGCGGCAGAAACACACAGAAAAACGCAAGAGTAAAAACAAATTCGGAGTGTAAAATAAGTTATATATGTTATAAAATAAACATTGAGTTGACATATGTTATAAAATGAGTATATTTTTCAGTCTGTACATAGAGTGCCAATAATCCGAGTAAATATGGGTTAAGCTGACCTCGGATAAGCAAACAACTCGGATAAACTGGTTTTATATAAATAGTCACTAACTAGGGAGATGAAATATAAATTTACACATAATTTATTAATTTTTATGGTGCTACTTACAGTCTTCTAATGCTTTTATAAAAATGGGAAATTAAATTGCCCATTTGAAGAAGTTCTTTATAGTTATTTATTTCTTGGATGATAAGCGTTTGTTTGCTACAATGTTACGCCATTGTATTATTGTCATGAGAATTGCAGGTGTCGCCTCTTCTTGCTGCTGAATGTATTCAATAGTTTTTTAAATCGAACTTAGACCTTCGGAATGCGTCATTTATTTTTCTGGTGAACATTGTTTTCATCATAACTGCTCTCTTGTTCGTGGTTTTTAACCATGTCTGCAATCATGTTAGCTGTAATTTCTTGGCGTTCATCTGCAGTCATCCATCCAGCAATATGCTCTTCAGAAAAAGTTTCAGAAACAGGAAGTCTTTGTTCCAGGCTCAACAAAGTTTCATCATCACCAGTTTTATTTTCATCATTCGGCTGCTCCGAAGCTACAATCTTCCGTAACTTTTTCTCTAGAGTCAATGGTTTAATTTCTTTTCAAACTTCGGCAATCCAATTCACAACATTCTTCAGTGTAATCTGTTTCAGGCATAATTTTGTTGTTCTTCAAGACATTCAATAAGCTTGCCTAATAGCTTCTATCTGTAGTTTCTTTTCACGCTCTCCAGAACATATTGATCTAATGGCTGTATTAATGAAGTCACATGTAGTGGAAAAAAATATGCTTTCATATCTCCATTCGCCAGTTGCTTCTCATCTGAATGGCATGGGGACATTTTCCAAAATGTAGGAGTGATTTCCTTTGCATCTACTTACACGATCTGAAAAATTTTCCACTTTAGGAACAAAATGTTCATAAGGTCACTTATTAAAACTGTCAGTACTCATCGATGCACTTTTCTGGTTTCTGTAATACACAGGAAGACTCGAGATGTTGATGTTGTATGCTCTAGGTTTTTTCGATCTTCCGACGAGCATGGGTTTCAACTTTAAGGTACCGGACGCGTTAAAACAACCTAAATCTGTTACTCTTTCCCTGCTCTACTCACTTATATTGTGGAGCTGACGCTTCTCCTTTTTTTCGATGGCAGCATACGAAAAATCCCGTTTTATCATAGTTAAACAGTTTAATTTTCTTTTAAGTACATAGAAAAAGTAAAAAATGACTGCTAACGAGCAACTAAATATTTAAATAACATTTTTACGTTAAATTTGTTTTAAAAAACGAGATTATCAAAAAATTGCTAAACTTTCTAGAGATTTCGTTGCAGTGTTATGCAATAGAAAATAATGGAATTTAGAATAATTATTGCAGAAAATATCAAAGAACTTAGTTTTCAGCAATGAAAATAACAAAATAAAATTTCTTGTGTTAAAAAGTAATTTTTTTTATTTAAATGTACGTTTTTATTATTTTTATTATCCCGTGTCAATAAATATTTCTTTTACAGAGTATTCAGTCATCTTAAATAAACCACTTATAAGTTGCTACCTTGTTTTCTATGTATTCTTATGTATAGAATAAATAACATATTTTGCCCTTTTTTAATGTATATCTATATTATGCCATTCTGTATATTATACAGACAAGTTAAAGCTCGTGAAGTGTGACGGGTGAAAAAATATTTAAGAAATAATCATAACTTTTTTTAATTGTATAAACGGCAATTATTTTAACCATTAAAAATAGTATACAGATAAAGATAAAATACTTAATAGTAATAAAATAGTTTGTCAAAAAAATCTAAATAAAATACCACTTCTAAAATAATTTCAAATAGTTGTAAATAATTGAAATGATTAAACCTTGCTTACAGAATCAATTTAAACGATTTTAACTTAAATGAGTTTCGAAAGTTGCAATTAAATTCAATTACCTGCTTATAAGCATATTCTATAATATTTTGTTATCGTTAATTAAACTCCCGTTATATATATACAAACACTTTGTAGCAATAAGGTTAATTAATGTAAGTTTTTCTTATATCCTGCTCTAAAAATTTTAGGAGGAAATAAGGCAAATTACTGTAACGTTAATAATAATATGGAGACAATAGAGCGAAAATAAATTACTGTTAGGGCGATTTTCTATTCGAGCTGACACAACCATACACAACAGTCGTAATCTGACATCAATGCATACAAAATGTTTACAAGGTACGCGCAATAAATTAGCAATAACTTTCCATCTTTTTATTTTATGTATTTCTTATTAATTTTGAAGAATTGTGTTTCTGAGATTATGATTTAACTTTTTCAGACATAAGTGTTAAATACTGACAGTTAATCACCATTTCCAAGGAATACGAAGTTATTCAACCGTAATTTTGTGGACTGAGGGCTGGGTAAACTGATAAGTAAGTTGCAAATTTCAAAAACATCCATTTACGTACGATCTACAACACGAAGGACGTGTAAGATGTTGAACTTGATTTCGCCACATCAGCAAGAAACTAGGATGCTGTGGTTATCATAAAAAATTGTCTGTACCATTCTAGTATATTAATTTTTAATAGAATCAATGATTTTCAATATAAAGCAAAGTGAATTTCTTCGAAATTCGTCATGGAGTTAATCGGAACCACAGAGAAAAGTTGTCAACAAAAATTAACGATTTTAGCAACAATGTGGTTAGAAGTGTATGACGAATGGAGGTAGAAGAGAGTTACAAGAATGAAGTTAATTAACGATTTTGGCAACAATGTGGTTAAAAGTGTATGACGAATGGAGGTAGAAGAGGGTTACAAGAATGAAGTTAATAATACTGCAAACCTTGCTCGCCAATCAGCATCAATTGATTGTAGACCCGACTAAGAATCGTTACCCAATCATAGGATAGCAGCGCCATCTGTTTATTGATCAAATGCAAAACTGAATCAGTATCTACTTATGTCAAGGTCTAACAGAATATGTAATTTGGTGAAATTCCGTGCATTAGTTCTAAAGGTATAACTATTGTGGAAATCGTGAAAAATGCAGCATAGAAGCCCTACTACCTGTTGGGCGATATACACACAAACCTAATCAGAACCAATTTATGCCAACGTCTATCTGAATCTGAAGCCGCATTAGTTATTGAGATAGAGCGGCCACTAAATTTCTGTCACGCACAGACTAACTGACGGACAAACATTTTCCAAAAATTGTCAAATCGTGTTCAGGGCATCTCAAAATGTGTAAATCAATCAAAAAACGGATGTCAAAAATTTTCCCGATTCTAATAAATTCTTATATATATATATATATAGTGAGAGAGAGAGAGAGAAGGAAGTATAAAGTATGAGGTATGCAAGTTTTGCTTAAAGATTGCACAATGTCTGATTTGCTATACTTGGGCATTTATGCTTTTTCATATCTGGAGTGTTGATATCAAGATCAGCGTCTTACATTTTTTCTCGAGTTGTATGTTGAACGTACAAAAAGGTGTCTTATTGCTCTGCAATTTTCTCAGCAGTTCGCCCTGCACGAAGACTAGAAATTACGGTTACCCTCTACAACTCAGTATTCCTTCAACTTGATGATTTCTATCAGTATTTATCACTTTTCTGAGAAAAAAAAAATTAAACCATGCACTTAGAAACATAACATTTCAAGATTATTAATAATAATAATAACGTAAATTAAGGAAATGCAAAGTCATTGCCAATTTACCATAGGCATCCCGTACACTATGTGGTTTTTCACAAAATCGAATTGATTGGAGGAAAAGCACGTAATCTATTTTATTGTACTAATTATCTATTATAGTACTATATAATTAACTACTATAATCTAATTTATTCGACAAAAAGATAATGTAACCACAAACAAAAATATATAATATCTTCATTCGAGTTACCCAGGATACCGGAAAGCGTTCTTTATCTTTAGAAATCACCGAAACCAATATATTTTCGAGATTTAAAAGAACATTTATTAAAACAATGTTTCTTTTGCCGCACTGATTTTCGAAAACGATTCTGATTAGTTTCTATAGTGTTTTAATCAGTTTTCGCAAACCGGAATATCGATTTTTAGGATGTTACGAATTCTCAATTACACATTTCAAACTGAGTAATTGAATTTATACTTGCAAAATAGTAACAAAATAATATTAATTTTAACGTTAATGTTAAAGCTATTAATTTATCATGTTTGTTTGTAAAACATGCTTGTTGAATAAGAAAAAATTTACCTTAGAACTGACAGCATCCGAAAAACCTATACTCCGGGTTGAGGAAACTGATCAATACATTCTAAACACTGTTCGTAAAAGTTTATTAAAATCAGTAGCAGCAAAAGAAACTTTGGTTTTATACATTCTCTATTAAATCTCGATAATATATTGATTTCTGAGGTTTCTAATGAAAAAGAACACGTTTTAGAACCGTGGGTAACTCTAAAGAAGCCGTTGTATATTTTCGTTTGTGGTGATATTATATTTCCTTTGAATAAGAAACATTTGAATTTTGTTTATAGTCAACAATTGTATATTATGTGCGCCAATTTAGCCTCTTGACAATCGTGTACGATTTATCAGTGCCATCTCTGTGTATTAAAAAGCTCTTTTATAGTTTCACAAATAGACATAATGAAAATATTTTTTTTTTACATTTTAATAAACATAAACACGTAGATTGATTTATACATTTATGCATACAAATTAATTACTTTTGTTTCTTTTTTTACTTCCAGCTAGTAGCAATATTCTACGCTGCCATCATTCTCATCGTTGTGGGAAGCAACTGTCATCGCTTCCGGAAACAACACCACAGCCGATCGAATAAACGGTCATCTCGACAGCTAATAGCAGTCACCGACAAAAAACTGAACATTTTCCACATCGTGCTGAAAGGACACAGCAAAACCCAACCTGTAACGACAACTGGACAGCCAGTTGCAGTTGTATAACAGAAATAAAAACCGTATTTTTCTATTTTCTCATTTCCTATTTATTCCTTTATGCTTACATTTTTTAATGACGCACAAATAACAACAACTCTGTGTTTCCCAATTTAAAAAAAAAAAAAAACAATTTTTTTATCATAATACCATATACACAGTCCATCCCAAATTTGCCAGACTGGTTAAATTACTGGTCAATAGATGGGGCTGCGTGTTCGCAAGTGATCTCGAAAGCACGACTATACTTCGTCTTGTAAAGCGGTACAATTTGACGTTGCTATCTGTTGTGTGATGCTAGGTGCATCCGGTTTGTTGTAACACTGTAACGTGATCATGTCTGAGCTCGCGAAGGTCGAACAACGAACGAACATGAAATTGAAGATACTACTGTAATTGGACGTTTCTATGTGGAAGTGTTGAAGCGTTTCATGGTCCGAGTACGCAGAGTTCGTCTTCGGTACCAACAGCAAGGCAGTTAGTTGGTCGTCATTGCACGACAACACACCAGCACACACTTAGATGATTGTGCGGGAGTTTCTGGCTTCTTCAAGAGGTCGTCGTGCTCAACCATTATCCTTATTCCACAGATTTATCCCCCTCTGACTAGTTACTGTTTTTCAAGTTGAAATTGCACCTAAAGGGGACCACCTCAAGCGACTGCGATGAGCTATCGATGATGCGTTAGCACATTGCAAAGGCGACTTCCAGAAGTGTTTCGATGACTACAACAGTCGTTGTAAAAAGTGTGTAAAATTCAGCGGAGATTATTTCGAATAAACATAAATCAAAATTTTCATTTCAGTTCTTAGTTTTTGTTTATAGGATCAGTCCGCGAAATTTTGGGACACACTGTGTAAGACATCCATCTGCATACAGTTTCATTTACTTAGATCAACAGATTATATTATATATTGATTAACCCATTATTAATATTATTCCATAAAATTCACGACTAAATATTAACTAAAATTCAATATTATTTTTCAATCACCACTGTAAGAAAAATGTCTATACTCATTAATGACACAGTGTCTTGTATCAAAATAAATTATACAGGGTGTCCAAAAACTATTGCCAGTGCATCCTTACCTCATAACTTTTGATTTAAGAACATGGAGAAAAGTATTATTATTACATATTCGTACAGTACAACTCAGAAAGGTTTTTTAATAACACAAACAGAGTTACATATGCGTAAAATTGTAACTCAAAACATTATTAATCAAATAGTGATTCTAATAAAATAATAATTAATATTAAAATTTCATCAAATCTATAAAAAAATATTAATGAATTGTGTATATCTATATATCTTACTTAGTATTCCTAATTCATTAATAACTTTTTGAAAAATTTGATAAAATTTTAATATTGATTTTTATTTAAAATGTGCAAACATTACTTCTGATTAATATAAATTAAAAAATAAAATTACTTAAAATACAGACACTTCAATTAAAATAGGCATATAAAAACAAAAACACTAAAAAACAACTATGTATACGTTTCGGATGAAAACCTTCATCCCTCTTCAGTACAAATTACGAAAAATCACTAAAGATGATAAAAACCAACTTACCTACGTGAATACATCAAAAACATGTATTACAGTTAATTATAAAGTTGGCATTTTTATGAAAGAATAGAGTACTCAGCTGGAATATTTCCGGCTTCGTTAACTGGATTAACATCTGAATTCGTTTGTGAAGAATCCAGGAAAATTTGGCTTCTATAAATATTACAGTTTCGCTCATTTATTGTAGTTTTCGTAAAGTCAGGTGAATGGTATGGTCAATTGCATGTGAAACGAATTTAGAGTTAGGGTTCTTAGATTTAAATGAATGTTTATGTTCTCCGATTCTTCTTTGAATCTATAACAATGTTTTTGCTTAGTGAGCTCTTTCTTTATTTCCTTTTTTTTTTTTTTTTTTTTTTTTTTAGTTGTATTTTCATGTATTTATTTATATATTTCAATCATTATGGGTTTTTTGCGGTATATTATAATTATTTTAATATTTTCTTTCTACGCTTTATGTCAAAATATTCGATGAAGTAACATATCTTCACTCTGAATTGTGGATATGAAGATCTCCTGATGATTCCATATCACATTCTATGATTTTTTGTTGTTGTATTTTCACTCTCTCGTTTAATATATTTTTATCTTTTATTTTTACATTTATTTTCAAACAATTGATTTCATTTTAATTATATATATATTTAAATATAAATATATTAACATTATTACGTAACGCCTTAAGCTAAAATTATACTCACGATTTTACGCTCAACATAATAGATCGCATTTATGCGAACTAGAAATGATTCTGTTCATAAATAAACATCTTAACAATGGAGCACGTAAGCCTAAAGACATAAATATTGAATCGCTTCTATCCGCACAACGAACTGGAAATAATTTCATTCTAGAATAAGCTTCGGCTTTCTTAACAATAGAAGCAAATAAGTATAAACGCATAAATATTGAATCTATTCCATTCAACCAATATTAATATCAAACAGACACTACTGTAGAAATTTAAATATTAAAGACCGCATGTGGCGATAAAAGTAGTTTTGTGGAACACTGAGTATGGTTATTACATAAACAAAGGTCATTGGCTGCTGAATATATATTTTGATTTTTAAATTTACATTATTTTTAATGCAGGTAACATATCTTTTTTTTTTCAGTTGTATTTTTATGTATTTCTTTATATATTTCAATCATCATGGTTTTTTTACGGTATATTATATTTTGCATCCAACGAGAAACTTTCCAACAGTGTATAGATATTCGAAAAAAAAAATTTCATTAGAAGTCTAAAATTGACTGAAAAAAAAATTACATTACACAGCTGTTTCTGTGCATTGTATTTATAAAATTTTGAAGTTAAATGAATTCAGATATTAAATTAAATAATACAAAAACAGCTGATTCCAAATAAGGCAGACAAAAAATAATAAATTGCAAAACCCACTTACGCTATTTTTTGTTTGCATTGTGTTTATAGAAACGTCAAACAGCTGTTTCCAAAGAAGACAAACAGAAAGAAATTCTAACATCCCCCCTCCCCCCCAAAAAAATAAATAAAAATAAATAAATAAATAAAAATAAAATAAATTAATTAATTAAAAATAAAAACGCTATTCCTTGTTTGCATTCTGTTTATGGAAGCGTCGATGTTGAATGAATTCAGATTTTAAACGAAATTATTCAAAAACAGAACTTTAAAAAAAACAGCTGTTTCCAATTAAGACAAGCAGAAAAAAATGCAAAACCTCCCAAAATTACGCTGTTAATATTATTGATATCTTAAATGAAAAAAATTAAAATATAGAACTTTTTGAATTTAACACATAGAAAATAATTGAATAATTCTAAAAAATGATGCTGTTATTCATTTACTTTATATTTATAAAATTTGAATATGAAATTAATTCAGATAATCAAAGACAGAATTCAAAATAAGAAATTTTAAAAAATAAAAAGTTTTGAAAATGGCAGACTGCATAACACTGTAAAAAAAACATTTTTTATTGTGAGCATTTTCAAGGAATATAAATGGTATAAAAATATTGATCTTTTACTGCATTTTTTCATTGTGAAAAGCACGATTTGTACAGTTATTTAATTTGACTACCACTATTCCCGAATAGAAATTTTCGCCTTACTTAATGACAGAAATTCTGTAATATAAAAAACGCAATGGTTATTATTTGGATATAGTGGTACTCAAATTCAAGGTCTGTACGAGCCTTGAAACAAAAATACTACAGGTAATTAAAAATCACCATGTCCCTCTAATTCTTAAATAGTTATTTTTAACTTTATGAATTTTTTATTTAAAATAATGTAGTGCAATTGATTTTGTCCATAACTGAATTTTCTCTATTTTTGAAACAGGAAAAATTCGTCTGAAACGACCAGAAAGTATTTATATAAAGCATTAAATAATATATAAGTACAAAAACGCACACAATAGAAGTAAAACATACTCAGTCAGTAAGTGGACTAAAACAACAATCTTTCTATTAATCCCTTGCGATAAAATGAAGAATACATTTTCCTATAAAAATAAATAACCAGACTTAAATTAAAAACATCGATAAGGTACGTTAAAATTAATAACAAATTAGACGTTTCGTGCTATAATCCTAGCATCTCATCGGTAAAAACATCAATATCAACAATTGCAAAAGAACCAGTCATTCAGAGTTAAAGTTGAAGTTACATATCGAGCGAAACTATATATTTTTCTGGAACGGCAAAAGCCTCATTCAGAGGTGATTTCTCTAATTCAGTATACGATCCTTCTAAAAATTCCGTTTACATTGCTGAAACTAGTGGATCTCTGGAGACTAGATTAAAAGAACATGAAAGCGCCTAAGAAAGGCACCATAAGTTCGTCATTCATGCACTGGAAACAGATCACACCCCGGAGACAAATGTGACAAAAAAATGTTTTAAAATCAGACAACAACATATATACTAGCGGAATATTTTTAGAAGGATGGTAAACTAAATTAGAGAAATCACACCTAAATGAGGCTTGCGCCGTTCCAGAAGAATATACAGTTTTGCTCGATATGTAACTTCAACGTTAACTCTGAATGACTGCTTCTTTTGCAGTTGTTGATATTGATGCGTTTATCGATGAGGTGCTAGGATTATAGCACGAAATGTCTAATTTGTTTTAAATTTTAATGTTCCTTATCGTTGTTTTTAGGTTTTTAAATCTGATTTTATTTTTATAGGGAAATTTAGGAATTCAGACGTAGAATGAACGATGAATGAAGAATATGAAAATGAAGAATGAATATGAAGAATGTACCTCGTTGTGAGCTCTTCTTGACAAACGATAAAATGACGAGCTGCATTCGCTCTCCGACTAAAGTTACTTAAAATGTTTCTACTACCATAAATTTTGCAAAATCGTTAGCTTTAACTAAATTTAATTTCACTTCGATCCAAATCTCTCGAACATCTCCTAAAAAATCCTTCTCTTTCTATTCACAAAAAGAAAAAAAAAACACTAATGTAAAGCATGTATTATCTCTATCATGTCTTATGTCTCTCCGATCTGGTGTTTCATATGCCAATTTAATACAGAAAGCCTGTCTAAAATTCATAACAGAAATTTAAGAACCATCAGAAATTGTTGCATATAAACCTCCGTAATACCTCCATCAGACGTGTTTTAAATACTTTTGCTCCTTTATCCAACGAGTCAATTTTTTTTTAAATGATTACACAAATATCTATAATATTCCCAGTGGGATTATTGCTGAACTGCCGGACTACGATGTCTTCGACCCCAGCAAGTGGGTAAGTGAGATCAAAGATCGCACGAAGGGTTTCGTTTAATATTCCTTGCAAAACCTTTTATCCTTTAATTAATATATCCAAATCATTAATTTATAATTATCCATATCATTTTTCAGTACACTTTATCAATACAGCCCAGATGGCAGCACTATTAAATTTAATAATAAAATGATTACAAGAGGAAGATATTTTTTAAATCAAATAAAAAATATTCAGGAACTGCTTTTCAGACAATTATCCTAAAATAAGACACCATACGATACTTCGGCGTTAAACTGAAATCTATCAACGAAACTGCAGATTTTAATTTTCTAGTACTTTTTTTTTATTTAATGTTTTCCTTTATTATTTTTTAGTCATATAATTTTGATTTTAAGGTTGAGAAATGATATTTAACAAACGATAATTAAAAAATTGTTTACCGTATTGAAAAATCCATTTTTACTATACTTTTATATTAATGATAAAAGTTCCATTTTGCTCCATTATAATAATCAGAATAAATTAATATAATCGGAATAAAAATGCCTTTTTGAGTAACAGCATCTTTGCGAGAATATAATTAGGAAAATTATCCTAAAAATCGGTGAGACTTGCTACATAACAAGGATAGTTATTCTTTTCATATTGTAATTCAAAAACTGAAGTATCAGAACAAATTGCTTCGATAATTAGAATCATTATTTGTATTCATGTATCATATATTTTAAAAAATCGCCACCAAAAATTCTGCTTTTTAAAAGAAATAGGAATATAAGACTAATAAGCATGACATAATTAAATTCGTGAAAATGGGTGATTTTTAACGTCAAGATTGTGTTGATTTATATCGAAATTTAATTTAATGTTCTTGTGAAGAATGAAATGAAATGCATTCTTTAATATTCAGTCGTGCTCTGCTTGTAAAAAAAGATTCTAATTGGTAATTTACATTTTACAAAATATTTGTGATTTTTGTTACATATTACTTAAGGGCAATGCAAAATGTTTATGAAGATTTTCATTAGGCGAGGTTTTCCCGATGCAGCTTGAATTTTAGAATATTATCAGGATTTCTTTTTCTGTTTAAATTAAGCACATAGAAGGCTGATGCAAAAGTTGGTTACGTTAATTTTTTTTATATGGGAGGACTATTATACAAATATGCCAAAAATATATTCAACAACAATGATACATTTTTACTTACCCATCATACGTAGTATAGGATAAGTCTTGTTTTGAAAATCGAAAAAATTTTTTTGGCAGATTTACCGAAACCGAAACTTCCCACTCGTGGACAGCAAACCTCTCAGCATAGGACCTATGAGTCCACGAGGGGAAAACCTATATCTACCAGGAACCCTAGTGTCCAAAGACCCGGAGTCCCCAGCAAGTTAAAAAAAAATAATAATAAACATAAAATAAATTTAAATAAATTAAAAAAAAATATATCACACGAGCTACCCAATATTGCTTATTGCTGGGTGAGCTCAAAGTTATTTCATGTATATAAGTTCTATATGAATATACTGATAAGATTACATAATATTAAAGATAAATATTTACAGATATTTACAATAATAATATTGTACTGAAAAATTTCAATTGTGTTATGCACTAGTCCAGCGGTTCCCAACCTGGGGTACGCGGCCCCCTGGGGGTACGTGGCGGGGCTGCTGGGGGTACGAGAATATAATATCGGTAATGGCGGAAATCACAAAACTTAAAACAAAAAAAGAAAACTGATAGTTTTGGATTACAAAGTTAGTCTCATCTGTGTCACTTGCTCTGCCCACTGTTAAGCATACTGAATGAGTACTTATATATATTTCCCCCATCTTCCCGAAAACATCAGTCAATAATTATGCAATATTCTTCAGTCACCACTTTTTTTGTTGTTGTTGTTCCGTTTAAAAAAATAATTGAAGAACGCCTAAATTACGCCAGAGCTTCTGGCTTTAAGGTCTTTTGTTAAAATATGTTGAAAAGCTGGCCGTCATTTTCGTTTTCAAATAGGCAGAGTTATATCACTAACGCGTGTTAATAGAAAAATTTCCCTCATTTTAATGAGCATTTAATTTGAAGTGTTTATTTGTGATAAGTTATTTTCTTTTATGTTTATTAAAATGGATAATTGGTTGAAAACCGGAATCCTTAAGATAACTGCAAGTGCGATTGAAATTGAACTTGGTGAGTCCGGAACTGCAAGTACTTCGAAAGAATTTGATTCTTTAGGAGTGCAAGAGAACCTGGGTGCAGCTGTTAACAGGCCTGTTCTGGTATGTGATAAACCTAATCTATACTAATAAAAGAAGGTTTCGCTCTGTGTGTCTGTCTGCGATGGCTAGGAAAATTTAGCGCACCTAGAAGTCTGTAAATTTAGATTTAGGTAGTCCAAACCCTCTCCTGGTATACCTGAGTCTCAGAATTTTAATATTTTGATAATTACTCTAGATATTAATTAGAATAGCATTAAACATCGCATCGAAAATGCCATCTTTTAAGTCAAAATGGCTAAAGAAAAGAACTGTTGTTGTGGATTTGCAAGCGAAAATGAACGAATTCGAAATTATTTTACTAATTAGCGAATTTTAAGAAAACTAATTAAGATATCAATTTGAAAAATTCTGAGCATATGTAAAAAAAATTCTGCATCCGTCTATGCAATTTTTGAAAAATTCGGCCGGTAATTTTTCTTAATTTATGCAAAAAACTGCTAACAATCTGCTGGCGCCAGTGAAAAAAATCCGAGAAAGTTTCAGACAGGGATCTGCTTTCATTAAAAACTGAACTACAAAGAGATCTGTTTCTCTGGCCGATCCCTCCATTTAGTTTGCGAAAAAGAAAAGAAATAATTGCCAATTTTTACTAATGAACAAAAATTTAGATAACTAATTAAGATATAGATCTGAAATTGAGGATGGGAGGTGTTGTCATCTGCCGGCTATTTTAACGTAGCGTCTTCGTTATATTCTATTTATCAGAAAAATTTAATTATTTTTTTAATGATCGCGTTAATGTAGGTGAAGGTGGTTTTCTTGAACAAATTATTCGTTATATTTGCGGGTATGGGGAGGGAGGGGGTTGACGCCTTGCACTGAGATTGTTATTATCTAGGGCCCGGGCAACGCCGGGCGAGTAGCTAGTACGAGTACTTGAAATTTAGATTTTCATTCACGGGAGAGGAAGATTTTCCGAAACCACTACGCGTTGTTTCTGGAGAGTTATTGTCCAATGGTAGCATGAAACCTTCTTTATTAATGCGCCATTTAGAGACAAAACATTCAATATATAAACAAAAGGATGTCAGTTTCTTTCAGCGACTATCAAGCGGCCCTAATATAGCATCATACGTGCTTTCTACAAACAAAGACAATAAAGATGCTGTTGAAGCATCTTACAGAATATGCTACCATATTGCTAAAAGTGGTAAAAATCATGCAATTGCTGAAAATTTGATGTATTCTTGTATCTAAGATGCTGTCGAATGTATGTTTGGCGAAGAATATGTGAAAAACAATAATATTCCTTTCTCAAACAATACAGTATCTCGAAGAATTAATGATATGTCTGCCGTTATTAAATCTGCAGTAATTGAAAGAATAAAAAAGTCCCTATTTTTCAATTCAGGTGGATGAGAGTACGGATATCTCCAATCTGTCAATTTTGCTTGTTACTGCAAGATATTTGAGTGATATTGTACTTGAAGAAAATTTGCTACTCTGCTATCCTCTTAGAGAAATATGTACAGGAAAAGATATATTTAATGCCATTCACAGTTATTTTTGTGAAAAAGAAATTGATTGAGCCAATTGCTGTGAGGTTTGCACTGATAGTGGAAAATCTATGCCTGGATGTTATATAGGCTTACGCGGTCTAATCAAAGAAATTGCATCTCATGTAGCTTGGAACAACCGCCCTCTAAATACTAGGCCTGAGCGCTGACACAAAAATGGCGGTGCTCGTAGGCGGATTTTTTTTAAACTTTTGTACGATCCCCTAATTTTACAATTTTACACCCCAGTGTTTTCTAAAAGTTTTTTTTTTACTTATGAATCTCAGAAAAATTAGGCGGTGAAAACTTTTAGAAATTATTGGTATTGAATTTCAAGGAAACTCATACACGCTGAAAAAAATTCCGCCTACGACTGCTGCGATTTTTGTGTCAGCGCTCAGTACTAGTATTCAGAGGGCGGTGTTTGAACCATTGCTGTATACACAGATACAGTTTAGCGACCAAATCCCTACCAGATTCATTGGAGGAAGTACTCCACCAAGCTGTCTAAGTTGTTAATTTTATTAATGTCAATTCGACTCCAGAGTAGTAAAATATTTTGTGTGAAATGATGGACAGCCTGCATACTACATTGCTTTTGCACACAGAGGTGAAGTGACTTTCACAAGGAAAATTATTTGGATTGAGGTATTAAGTTTATTTTTTTTTTTAAGATCATCCTTTTGAGCTGAGCTTTAAATTTCATGAAAAAGAATGTACTTATCTGACATTTTTTTCAGAAATAAATACACTTAATTTAGGATTACAGAACAGTTCCATAACTATTTTTGAGGTATTTAACAAAATCAAGGTCTATGATTAAAAAATTAATATTTAGGAAATCATACGTCAGAAAACACCAGCCATAAGTTTTTCAAACACTTTACAATTTATTATCTGAAAACGAGCTAAAATTATCAGAAGAAGTAAAATTTAGTATAATGGCTCACTTAACAGGACTTAAACATCGTTCAGACAACTCTTTCCGAAGCAGAGTTGTGAAAATAACTGGTTTTCAAACCCATTTAACGATTTGCAGAAAACGACAAGCAGAAAATTTATCAGTTTCTGAAAAACAAAAAATTGATCGAACTTTCAACTGATTCTTCTTTATAATCTGATTTCAACCAAAGAAATATTATTGCTTTTTCGATAGCTGTAAAAAAAAAGAGTACCAAGAACTCAGTGATAAGGCTATAAAACTCTTGTTGCGTTTCACAAATACCTAGCTTGTCGACAGACCATTTTCGTCTTATTCGTATATTATAAACAAATACCTCAATAAGCTTGATGCTGCTTCTGTCTTGAGATTCTCTTGAGATGCTGTCTTCGTTTGAATCCGATTTTAAGAAACTCAGATCCATGAAACAAGCTCAAGGTAGTGAGTATGAAAAGTCATTTTGATTATTTGTATATAATGAGACAAAATTGTTATCCATAATCATCGTAAGATAGTTAAAATTTCTTTTAATGCTATATTTTTTAACCCTTTCAGGGGCAAGCAATTGTGTTCCTGTAACGTTGAATTCACGCCGGTATTTACGAAAGAATTTAGTTCAAAATAAGGAAAAGCACTTTTTCCAACTTTTCCCGTCAAAGTTAAAACAGTAAAATGTAATTAAAAGTTTCTGGTTCGAATCGGATTAAAATTAGGTGGGATATAATATATCCCACCGCCCTTCAAAGGGTTAATGTTTAGCTAATATTCTAAAAAGAAATATTAATTTTAAAATGCAAGTTCAAACATAAAAGGTTAGGAATGTCAATGTAATTTGTGTCGCTTTATTATTTGGTTGTGATAAGAAGATTACTAACTAATGAAAAAAAAATGTATGTTTGCGTAATATATCTGAGTAGAGGTGGAGGAGAGTGTTTATGAGAAATGGGGGTACGCAGAAATGAAAAGTCTAAGAAAAGGGTAAGTGAAAGAAAAAAAGGTTGTTAAGCGCTGCACTAGTCTATTAAGTCTTTTAAAACATAGTTTTTAAAATCTATAGATCTAGAATTTTATATAGGTTATAGTAATTCTTTGATATATGAAAAGTTTTTATTTAGGACAGTATAGTTTTTATCTAACTTTCCGTAATTGGAAGCGTCTAATAGCACACGTTGTAGGTTTCTCTTTAATGTTTTATTTTTATTGAAGTTAAAATAGTATTCCATAAGAGGGCAGTTACCGAAGATGTAGTGTATAGGAGTTCCAGGGTTTTTGTCACAAGGACATCTATTCGTGGTTCTTTTACCAATTTTATATAAAAAGCTTGGGAAGCTTCCATGTCCGCTAAGATAATATGCTGCTGATTTCTGAACACATAAAAATTTAACATCTACCTTATTAAGAATTTTGTACGTTTCTCTTCCTTACGTTTCAGACACTGAAGATTTCGAAAAACATATTTTTAGAAAAAAAATTTGCCGTCCGTCTGTCTGTGTGTGTGTCTGTAAACGCTCTATCTCCCGAACAAATTGCGATAGAGACTTGAAATTTGGTATGTACTTAGTATGTAATAATAGGAAGAAGCTTATTAAATTTCAGTAACCTCGATTATCCGGAACTATTTTTTTCGGGCTCTCGAAATATTCGTTCTGATAAAAGGTATATAAAAATTTTCGATTTTTTTTTTATTTTAAGGAGTAAATATAAAATAAAATAGAAAAACATAAATTTTGCATAAAGAACGAAGTCGATCGGATAATGAGTTGCCGAGATATTTGTAATTATATTTTCCCCACTCTTCGATTTTTCATGACCCTGTATTTCATTCAAGTTTCAATTCAAATGTATATTTTAATTGGAAATGAGACACTTAATCCGGCGCATTAAACTGTTAGTTAATATGCTGATCATTTTTGGAGTTATAAGGATGTTTCTTTTACGCAATTCAGTAATAGACGATTTAAAGTTTATGACGTCATCAAGCCAGGATCGAGGCTGACGAAAAAGAAAGGCTACCGCGGTGCTTTACGCGTATCTTTTTTTACAGACCACGGGAGTCACGTGATGCTCGAATGCACGCCCTTTGTTACTTCTTTGTGTATTAATACGAAAATATGCTGTGCTGTGATTGCTGAATTTTATTGATGTAATTATTATTATTATTATTTTATATACTGCTATGATAATAAAATTTATGCATAGAAAAAAGATGATCTGTAGAGAATAAAAGATTATTAAAGATAAAAGTTCGATCTCCTGGATTAAAATAGGCACCAGAAAAAGAGTAAATGTTGGAAGGAAAAGTGGGGGGGGGATCCAACATTTACGAAGGGGGGATGTATAGTGGATACGAGACCTTTACCTTTCAGCGGCGTTGTGAATCACTGTTAATAAAGGTAAAAGGGGGTTCGGCTAGTTTTACTGATTGAACTTTCTTTAAAGTAAATAATTGCTTTTTTTTTTTTTTATCTAAAATTAAGAATATAATACACACTTTGATAAAGAAAATAGAGAGATAAAATAATTACAAATTTTTTTTATTTATTTATATAATGAGAGCATAAATAAAATTATATATATATAGTAACACATTGATTTCTCCAAAATTATCAATTCATAATAAATCATATTCAACACATTTATTTCTCAAGATTATCAATTTATAAGATCAAATTTCTCAAGATCAACAATTTATAAGATCAAATTTTCAACACTAACTCCTTTTAATTTAAAGCACTTAATTATAAAAAAATCATTATTTTACAGCACAGCATTGTATCGTTGTAAAATTAGAGCAAATATGCCAAGTATTTAAATTTATAAATAAACATGTGAATCTAAGTTAATTCACCAATTTTTATTTTAATAATCAATACGTAAGATTTTTTTGGTTTTTTTCTTTTAAGTTATTCACATAGGCTAGCCAGGGAAAAATATTTTAGAGATATCTCACCAATTGTTCTTCTATTGAAGTTCATCCTTAGACATGATATAGGACATTGTTCATCCTTTCGCGTTATTAAACAGTGGAACTCATAGACGAATTGTTCTTCCCAGTCTGCTGCCAAAGGGGGGTTTCGGGAGACATCATCGTACGGCGCTGGATCGGATCGGCGAGGGCACTTCCATTTCAGCGGGCTCAAAAGCATTCTCCTTGAGGCATACCTTCAGTGGAAATGGCCGGAACTCGCAGAGCTTACGGGCTGGAAGGCGCTAGATCGGATCGGCGAGGGCACTTCTGTTTCAGCGGGCCTAAAAGCATTTTCCTTGCGGCATACCTTCAGTGGAGATGGCCGGAATTCATAGAGCGTACGGGCTGGAGGAACTTAGCAAAAAGCTGCTTGCATCGATGGAGTTATTCTTCTCAAGTGAAGTAGTACCACCAAAAAAATGTCTCTTCTTCTTATTATTATTATTTGGACTATATCTCGTCCTGGGCGTTGATATAAAAAAAAATGTATTTCTATTGGATGCCCTTTTTGACCTTATGCAAATTTTAGTTCAGTAAACTCCCGTTGGTCAACTCTTTGAACCAATAATAATGTCTTTTTGGGATGTGTTCATTTTGCAGCTGCACGATTTCCCGTGCGGGGCAGTTCTTCGGAAAATGGGTGCGCCTGTCATGCGAGCACTCCTAGAAATAAGATATGAACTTCCTGTTTCCCTAGCTAGCGTCTTCGTAAATTAAAACCTTTAACACTCGTTTGGGTTGATGATCACATTCTGTACATAGGAATAATACATACATATTAAGGAAAACAATGTAACATACATAAATATAATATAACATTAAACCATAAAAAAATAAGTCCAAAGTCCATGTTCTTTATTTAATTATTAAAAATGTGTGAACGATCGTTCCCACAATTCTTTTTTAGGTAGATGTCGTAAGAAATTCTCTCTATTATTCTCCCCTATGTTGGAATTTCTGAAAAAATTTGCAGATCTACGCTGATAATGACCTCTAAAACCCAAAACCACCCCCAGTTCAAAACTTTATCTATCTATATCAATTTTTTATGGACACGATAACTCCCATAATTCTGCACAAATCTCTTCCAAACTGATACATAAAATCAAGGGGCAGAAAATCTTGGTCAAGTTCGTTAATGTATAAAATCGGATCAAAGGCGTGGAAATGGGAAGGGTTTTGTGAAAACAGAAAAACCCATAACGTCTTAATTATGACACATATCTAATCCGTGTAAAATTATTACTTCTAGGAAAAAGGCCAAAAATTTATGTATGGCAGATTTTTGATATAATTAAAAATGGCCTCAAGGGACGATAAAAATAGAGTTTTAAGAAGAAAATAATTCGTAACTTCGCCAGTTCACAAGATATCAAATCCGCTTAAATTTATTATAACTCTTCTAAATGTTATCTACAACTTTTTATATTGACAAGTTTTTGATAGGATACACTCTTCTAGCAAAATAAAATAAAAACAAAAATATGCAACGCGAACTCCCCCCCTCCCCCCACTTCCAATAAAAAAAGACTTTCCCAGCGCAGTGTGTCACGGGAAATTAGTTCTTAACTTCGAAATGTACCTGTGCCTGTAGGCCGAGCCGGGAGGGATTTTTTTCTTCGAAGATTTAAGAAGATGCTCTTTTATGAAACCTTTAAATATATAAATAATAAAATTATAATGGTTGTTTGTGTTATTCATTACGTCTGCTCTTATGTGTCACATATTTACTAAACACTACGTTATGGACATGTGACACAACGAAATTGTTTATTTTAAAAGTAAAAATGGTTCAAAATTTCCTCCAGATCAAGATCCTGGCTGCGCCACTGTAAATGACATGACGTCTCTTCGTCGGATAAAAGCAAT
The DNA here is from genome assembly GCA_963931845.1 of Maratus michaelseni. Classification (NCBI taxonomy): domain Eukaryota; kingdom Metazoa; phylum Arthropoda; class Arachnida; order Araneae; family Salticidae; genus Maratus; species Maratus michaelseni. Next base: position 195,926,639 of record OZ007594.1, read on the forward strand.
AAGCAAATATGTCACTTAATAAATGATAAATTTTTATTAAATTACATAAATCTATGAAAAATTATTTATTTATTTTTTACATTTTGTATTTTGAATTTAAGGTCTGTGATAAAACAGTAAACAGAAGATAATTAAAAACACTAATAGAATATTAAGAATTTTTTTTTCTAACGATGAGATGAAATATCTAGATAAGTAATTAAAACAAGTTGGAAATTGTATGTCAAAGGTGACAAATGAGGTGCGTTCGTACTATAGCTAGTTATATAAATATTTAGATCTTGATGATTTTTAACTCTGTGTGAAATGAATTATATCGTCTGCAGATTAATTTCTGTCATAAAATAAGTATCTCGGTCGCTTGACGATTAAACCTCGGAAGCTCCTATAACAAAAAAAGCACAAATCTTTTTTTTTTTTTTTTTTTTTTTTTTTTAATCAAATTTCTGAATTAATATTTTTATTAATATCTTCTAAAGTTTTGATTCGATTTTTATAATTTTTGAAATGTCTCGACAAAATTCTGCAAAGGTAACATATCTTAAATTTCAAACCATTCGTTTGGGTAGTTTTTGCGTTGTTATATGCGGACGAACGGACAGACAGACGGACGGACCAGACAACGACAATAGGTGCTACGTATTTATATAATTACGAACGCACCTAAAAATACATAACTCAGTAAAAATCCTTTTGCAGCAATTACTGCCCATATTCTAAGTCTTTCGTGCAGCCCTCTGTATATAATCTACACTGCAAACAAAATTTTTTGATTTTGCAGTATAATACTGCTTATTTTACTGTTAATTTTATGGTACAATACTGGCAGCTGGGGTGCCAGTATTATACTGTAAAATAAACAATTTTTTTGCAATGTACAGAGTTTGAAAACAACACGCAATACACTAAAAATTACATAAAATTGCATATCACAGCGGAAAGAACATTTCTAGCAATTGCTCATGATAGTCAAATATTTAACCGAAATCTCTTGTGCATCTCTGTATATGAACGATAAATCCTTCGCACTCTATATTCTATAGGAAATAAGTTGCATTGAACCTTTTAAATTTCATTATGTTTCAAGTCTCATAACAGTTCAAAATGTACCGCAAACGATTTTCCACAAAGATCATAATGTAAAGGAATTATTTTGTACGTCCCTGTAATTGAAATTAATGTAATTGAATGTAATCGAACTATAAATGCTACTAATTGTATACTCCGGTAAAAGCATGCTGTAGTCCATCTCAGAAATGCATATTGATTTCATTATGTTTGAAATATGGTAACGCCAACGCCAATAAAATGCGCCGCAAACGATTTTTCCCCGTAGACCATAATGTAACGGAATTCTTTTTTGTGTCCCTGTAAATGAATTATTAATGCTACACACTTGATTTTCAATACCGAAAATTTTATAGTAAAATCCAATAATGTATAAAAAATTAATGACAATCCGAGTACATTTACGTGAGTTAGAGTAAGGACAGACAGACAGACAAACAGAGTTCATGAACACTTTTCAACTATGTTGGAAAGTGTTAAAAAACATTGTGGGTTAATTTTTTTAATCTCTTATGATTAATTGATACTAGTTTCATATTGTCATTATAATAATTAGAATAAATTAATATAATTGATTGAATTTAAAAAAATTGTGCAACAATAACTTTGCGAGAGTATAATTAGTATAATTAGTCTAAATATCGGCTTAATTTGCTGTATAATAGCAAAAAAATTTCTTTTGATATTGTTATTCAAAAACTAACGTATAGAAATAAATTTTTTCGATAATTAGAACCATTATCCGTATTCATGTATGAGCTATTCTAAAGAATCCCTATGAAAAATTCTGCTTTTAAAAGAAGAAAGAATATAAGACTCATAAACATGACATAATTAAATTCGTGAAATTAGGAGAGTTTCAAGGGACTCGCGTTTAGGATGGTGTTGATTTACATCGAAATTAAATTTAATGTTCTAGCTAGGTAGTAAATAACTCAAATGTATTCTTTATTCGACTCCAAAGGATTGAGTCGTTTCTGCTCTTGTAAAGATTGAACGTGTTAATTCTCCTTTTGCAAAATTTCAATCAAATAAATAAATAAGAAAATTCATGAAGTTTAAGAAATTTAAATAATATTTACGTTTACGGGTTAATATAAATACACCTACGACACCTGTTTATTCTGATATCTATACTAATATTATAAAGGAGTAAAGATTGTTTGTTTGTTTGTTTGTAGGGGGTAATCTCTGGAACTACCGAACCGATTTCAAAAGTGATGGTGGCAAATTGATAGTGACAACCCCTGCTCCAACATAGGCTATATTTTATGTCGGTGCCACTAACCCCGATGGGGCCTTATTTTAGCCTTATTATTCTGTTAAAATATAAGAGTGAATTATGAAATGTCAATATTTTGTTTGTTCAAAAGTTCGTTAAGAATAATTGACCAGCGTAGCGGGCGTAAGCTTGCTAGTATATACATATATTTAAACTATGCATCGGAATGCAAAATATGTTCAAGGTATTTATTCCATTAATCTTTAACATCATTACTATATGTTTGGTTTTTTATAATAAAAATAAATAAATAAATAAAGATAGTGGCGCTGGAGCTGTGTCAACATGATGCTGCACAGGCACTGCCAAATGAACCTGGAACAAAATTTTGCTTGTTTTCTGGTAATCTACTCTGAATTTAAGAGAACACCACATTAATAAATAAAAAAAAAACATACAAAACCTGGATACGATTTTTCGTATAAAAATTTTACTTTGCACATTATTTACAAATACTAAAAATATTTGATCAATCATAATAATCTTGTGTACGTTCGGGGCTTGTCCCGACCATATGCCACAAGCGGGTCCTCAAGGTGGGTGACGTGACGTCTCTAAAGAAAAATGTTGATAATATGTGGTTAAAATTTGGCGGCGATGCGATGAAATTATTCTGCATGCGAACTTCAAATACACGTTTCAAAACGTTTATTACAACCTTAATAAAACTGCCTCTAAACGAAAGTGGGTTCGGCTACAAGTGACATTTTTAATCGAAATACCACGGTTTTGGCAAGAGTTCTACAATAAACCACCCGTACTGTTCAATATGCATAAATGTTTCGGTTGATTGACGGAAAAAAATGACTTCCAAATCAGTCAACAGCTGTGGTACTCTTAGTGGAAAGCCCATCCACCACGGCAAGGTCGTACCACATTGGATGGGGGAAATTGGTTTTTAATTGTCCTTGCGCCAAAAACCGCATAAAAAACCCATAATGATTCGGTTTTTAACTGCGCACGAGTGTCTTTTAATTTGCTCAGTATGCCGCTTACAGCGCCATCTATTGATACACTTCGGAACTTTTTTTTCTTATGCCATATCGTTTTCTTCTTTCTTCCAGTATATTCAGTTCAAATTTGAAGTCATACTGACCAGTGGTTCCTTTTCTACAGCATTTTGAAAGTGGGACTTTAATTATAATCACCTGTCTTTCAATTGCATGACAAACCGAATATATTTACGCGAGTTAGAGCACGTGCAGACAGACAGATAGATGGATAGACAGACATACAAACCAAATTCATAAACACTTTTCACCTATGTTGGAAAGTGTTAAAAAGTAAATAATATATGAAAATAATTGAGATCTTGATTGTTATATACACAATGGCTTTAGTGAGAAGTGCTGGAATCAGCATTTAGAAATTGTGATGGCCATGTTAGGTCTGGTATTTTCAACATTTGCATATCCCTTTTTGGAGATTTTTTTCCTTGTCTTTTTGTATCAGCTTTTTCACTGAACACATTTTAATGCTATTATATTCATATCACTTTTAATTTTAATTTTATTTTTCTTTGAATAATTCCTATTCCTCAATACTTCAAAAAAAGTTTGCTATTATTACGAAAACGCATGCATATTTCACTAAATTTGAGGAATATCACTGTATCACTTTGTAATCGGAGCACATTGTGAAAAAAATTGATGAATCACCACAAAACTGGATCTTCTTACTCGAATTTCATTATAACTTAAATAAGAGATACTACATTTTGTATCATCATGGAGGATAGCACATCAAAAGAACAGTAGAATTTCAGTCGATTGGCTCTAGGTGCCATCATGGCACTGGAAATCGTTGAACTAGCTGTCAGAACGAGGAAATGGCATAACATTGATTAGATCCAACATATTTTAACCGCAATGGGGAAGTTGCACTCACCTTAGATTATGCATTATTTTATGTTTAATTGATGAAGACAACTTTACATACCTCAAAACTTAACTCGGAATCGCAAAAATAATTTAAACTATGTAGTTATTGGAGTTTTAAACTTCGCTAAAAGCAAAACAAAACCACGTGATCGGAAAACGCGACGGGATTGGTTTGACGTCACTACACATGAAACGGGGAATTCTGCTTAGAGCCGAGTGCTTGCAGGCTGTTTTATATTGCTTTCTATCATCTTTTAAAAAACAAAAATGAAAGTCAAAAGATTATTTTATCATATCTAAATATAATACACTATTAATTTATACATTTGCATTAATTTTCATTTAGAAAAGTGTTAAAGTTGGTCAGATTCGAAAAATACAAAATTATGTCTTTCGGAAATAGTTTTTTATTTTTTTTTAATTCAAATTTGCTTTTAGGACAGAAAAACTGCATTTCATGTGGGTAAAAATACAGGAAGCTAAAGCTAAAAGGCACATATATTGTTCACTTACTCTGATTTATTTAAACGAAATAATAATGATACTTTTATTACAAAAGAAATCGTAAGTAAAATCGCATTTATATAGTTCTTGAAATGCATTATTTTCTTAATTCATTTTAAAGCTTAATAATTCGTTTTAATATGAATATAATTTCGTGTTATTCAGGTTACATTACGGATAAAAAATGTACTCAAATTCATTATGAGAAAACGAAATTTTGAGCAACAATGCAGGAAAAAAATGCTTTATTTAATACTGATTTATTGAATAAAAATTTTAATTAAGTACTGACAATAATAATTGTGTATTCACTCTTCAGAAAAAAAAAAAATACTGCAACATACGTGAGTAAATTTATCACTATTGTCTTTTATTTTCTCTTTTTATGTACTTACTTAAAAATAAGTATTAAATTAAATATTTTTTTAAATACACATCTTTTATAAGCATCCAATGTTTATTTTGATAATCACGCCTTCTTTTATGATTGGAATTCGTGATTTTTCAAAAAATTTCCAATATAATACTATAATTTGGCGTGGCCACCGAAGCTTAATGGGAAAATTCACCGCTTTTTTTTTTTATGCTTGGTAGAAAATGAGAGCTAATAAATTTATTAAAATAAATGTATAATCTTTGCTTTTTTTCTGTCTTAAGGTATGGAAAGAGGAAAGAAAAAAAAAAGCATTATTTAAACTATCTTTTTAGGATTGCTAAATTGATTTCTCAACGTATTTAATAATAATTCAATTAATATAGTTATTATAGTTTAATTAATATAGTAATAATTCAATTAATATAGAAAAGTGTAAAAATAATTTATGGATGCAGTACTTTTTGTTTGTTTGAAATATAGTTTCTCAGAATGTCCTATTTTTAGATTTATCAGGTTATAAAAATTTTATATCTTTATTTTCCTCAATGTTCTAACTTTTGCAAAAAATAAAAATAATGAAAGTATTTGAAAATCTTGTTAAAGAAAGCAGTATCTTAATTTTTAAAATAAGCATTATACTGCACAAAGCTTTTTTAAAACAGAGAATTAAAGCTGAGAATTTGAATATGTTCTTGAAGTAGAGCCCTCTCTTTTCACTTTTGAAAACAGCCATCTCATTACACGTAAACTTTTTATAGTGACATATAAAGAAATCAAGATATATTATCATTCAAGGTTTATTCTTTGTTTGAACAATGCATTAGTATCATAAGGGCAGGGCGTTATGTTGAGAGATATTATGCTATAATATCACGATGGTTTTTAAATTCAATTCACAGGTAAGGCATGAATTTGCATGATTAATTTTTTTAATTATTTGGAAGGTATGGATTATATATTAATTTAGCAACAAAAATTTAACATAGAACCAAAGAATAAAGAAAACATTTATAGATCATGAATGAAAATTCAAACATACTACAATTCTTTTAATGTTTAAAATGTTAATAACAACAATAAAATTTAAATATACATAACATTGCTTGAAATACATTTAGAATTATTATATTTCTGCATAATATTTCTCTTTTGGCCTTTTTAATTTCCGTAGAAATATTGTTAATTTATAACAAAAATAAAACAGATAATTTTTAAACTAAACATCATCTCTAATCTGCAAAGTTCTATAAAGCATAAAACCTTCAATCCCACATTCTGAAAATTTCACAAAACTGAGAGTATTTAAAATAATTACTTGATTGTTTTGCCTGTGTGTAGTGTAGTCCAGACAGAGATCTGTTTAGGAAGAAACTGAGTCCTTTAAAGGACCCTTCACAAAATTTTTCACATTGAAACAGGAACCTTCACAATACATTCCACCTTAAAACAAAACCCTTCACAAAATTTTTTGTCTTAAAAGGCCTTTCACATTTTTTTTCCATCTCCAAACTAAACCTTTTACAAATTTAATTATTTAAAAGAAAAATCTGACCTGACACAAAACAACTGAAGCCGTCAAAGAATCTATTTATGTAGCTTTTACATATATAAAAAATCTTGTCAAAAATTCATAAACAAGAAACTGAATATAACAGTTATTTCAAATTCACAAAATTATAATTAGTTTTTTCACAAATATGAAATACTTTTCACAATTTCACAAAAAAAGAATCCTGTGAGAAAAGTCTGGATAGGTCCCTGGAAACATTTTTTGAAAATTATTAAACTTTTCTCGTGTATATTTATATAAAAATTCTGTAAGCCTGTCTTAAAGCTATCTTGGCACATTTCGCTCTTTTTACTAATTTTAGCTGTTTTTCAAAGATTCAAAACAGTTTATTTAACAATTAAAGAAATAAAACATATAGTGGAACCAAGCAAAATTCATAATTTAAGTATAGAATATAAATACAAAAACCCTTTTATAAGTTGACTCTTGAAACTTTAAGTAAAATTTAACCATATATATATATATATAAGTATACCTTATTCTATAAAATACAATATTGTAGTACGAGTATTAACTTGTACCGATATTTTATTTCCACATCGAGATCTGGAAATGAAAATTCTTAGAAACGCGATGGAATAAAAATATCACCTGGAATTCACAGTATTATTTATTCATTACAGCAATTTACAATACTTTTAATTTGTTATACTAATCATTTTTAAGAAAAGAAAGAAATCGTCCAGCGTAAAGCAAGCCGCCTACATAGGAAATAACAGGGAGAAATACAGCGAGGGTTTGTTTACATGTGTAGTGACGTCAGAACAGCTTTCGTCACGTGACGTGGCTTTTTCCCGCCGCGGCAAAAACTGCGTTTTAAAAGTTAATTTAATGAATTATACAAGTTTCAAATATATGTAAAAATGGTATCAAAATGTTCGTATTTTTACACTCTATCAGATGCAAGTTAAATTGAAAAACGTGCAATTTCCCCATTCAATTCTTTAAATTTTCGGTTATAAACTTTTGTGTAGAAAACTTTGGACCAACGCGACAGAAAAGGTTTTTTAACCTCTCTGGCGCGACCAACAACACTTCTTCAAGATTCCCGCTCAAGTTTGACGCAGTTAACTGAACGCATCTGCTGCCTATTTCTGAAAGGGGAAAAACTTGTTTTCCACTCGTCATTCACTGACTCCAGGGTGCGGTAGAAAGAATATGAGAATTTAGGCGAAACAGCTCGTTTCACAAATAGAGTGCCTTTATTAGCGAAATTTATTTTACCGCAGTGTTGTTGATAATTTCTGATAGATAATTCTAAAAGGTTGTTTCAAGAAAGTAGAGACTTCCTCTCTACAGGTTTGTCTGTTCGTCTGGCCTTCTGGCCATCTGTACGTGCTCTACCTCTGGTAATTATACTCAGATTGTCCTGCAATTTTTATACGTTTTTGACGTTTGCTATAGCAAGATTGAAATTGAAGTGTGTAGCATTTATAGTTCGTTTACAGGGACAAACAAATTTATTCCATTAAATCACGATCAATGAGATAAAATCGTTTCAAGTGCATTTTGATAATGTTACATCATTTCAAACTACGAAATTAATATGTATTTATGAACTGCACTAAAACATACTTTCTGTAGGATATCGGTTGAAATGCATTTATTATTTATTTACAGGGTCACACAAAGGTATTCTGTTACATAATCGTCTACCAGGAAAACCGTTTGAGGTATATTTTAATGATGTTACAGTATTTAAAACACAATGAAAGTTATAGGCATTACAGAGGTGCACTATTAGTCATCACTTATTGAAAAGTATGGCGGGCTTTGTACTTATCTTTCAATTACACAGAAACACAAAATAATTCGGTCTATGAGCGGTAATTGCAGGAAGTGCGTTTTGAATTTTGGTTTGCGTTTTTAAGTTCAACTAAATTTCTGCATAGTCCGTGGTGTGTATAAAGTCTGTTGATCATATACTATAGTATACACAAAGGAATTCCTAAGTATTATTGACTATGGGGATGAATTAGTTTTTTTTTATTGCGAAAAATTCTGCTGATCTATATTTAATATACTATTAGAAGTTTGTAGAATATAAATAAATTCTTATACAGGGCTGCGCAAAGAATAAGATGCATTGCCGTTTATGGTTACTAATTGCTGGCAGTGCGTTTTAAGTTGTGCTGTGCGTTTAGTACCTCAATTAAATTTTAGCTTAATATGTGGTGTGTACAAGAGTCGTTAGAAAATATACAGGACTGTAGAAAAGAATGTGAGTACATTTCCACCTATTGGTGAAAACTGCTAAAAGTATTTTCTAACTTAACTAAATTTTACCATGCCATGTAATGTTTTTGAAATGCAAATATATACGTCATATATAGGGCAGCACAAAATAATTAGACTACTTTTTTGACTATGTGAGGTAATTGCTAAAACTAGATTTTTAACTGTGTTATATGTTTTCTAAACTGTATTTTACGTTACTGAACGGTGAAGCTTCATTCTAGTTTTCTGAATGCGCTGTTAAGTGTTTCATGCACTATGCTTGACGCATGATTTTTCGTTCTTGTTTTACACTTCGGCGGAAGTAATAAATGTTTTATTTTCTTTCATTATAACAATCATAATAATTTAACATAATCTTTATTTAAAAAGTCTTTCTGAGCAATGATACGTTTGCGAGAATGTAATTAGGATAATTATTCTAAAAATAAAAAAATAATAAAAAAAATAAAAAAATTCTTTTGATAATGTAATTCAAAAATTGCGCATCAAAGTAAGTTACTTGGATAATTAGAATCGTTATTCGCATTCATATTTCAACTGTTTTAAATAATTACCATGGAAATTTCTGCTTTTAAAAGAAGTAAGAGCATATAAGCATGACATAATTAAATTCGTTAAACTAGTTGATTTTCGCCAGAATCACATGCTTGTGACGTTAACTTATATCAAAATTAATTGTAATGTTTTTTGTTAGCAATTATATTAAACACATTCTTTAGTATTCAATCGTGGCTACACTTGTATGGAATCTTTTATCTGTAATTTTAATTTTGCAAAATCATTGTAATTAAACTTATACAAAAGGGTTTAATATTTATGTATTATTTTTTAAAGAATTTCATTGATAAAACTAAATTAATAAATAAATAAAATTTAATTTCAGATTCTTAAATAACACTTAATTTCAATAATTTTCAACAGAATAATTCAAAAAGAATACAAAATAAATATTTCAGGATTTTGATGAGGCTTAGTTCCTCATATTTTAATCGTGCAATCTAAAATTTTTAAAACAGTATTTAAAATTTTCATCTGGGATTTATTTTTAGTTTTCTTCATTTTATGATATTGATCCAAAATTTCCTAATAAATTCAATAAAGTTTACTTTTCTATGCACAAATAAAGGCCATAGAATATTTTGTTTCTTAAAATTCTAGTAAATTATAAATTATTTGCTATGTTATAAAACATTATTTATAGTCACGTTATAACCTTAACAGTTTAATTATTTGTATGTAATATATAATTTCACATTTTTATTTGTGATAAGATATTTGATAAAGGATACTGTAAAAAATTATTTTCAAGATTGCTAATCCATTATTTACTCTTATAATTAAGTTGTATATCTTTTACTAACATAAAAGTTTTATCATAAGACAATATAACAATCATAGTAATTTAACGCAGTCATGATAAAAAATTCTTTCTGAGTAACAATATGTTTGAGACAATACAATTAGGATAATTACCCGAAAAATACGCGAGATTTCTTATATAACACCTACAGTTATTTTTTCAGTATTGTAATCTAAAAACTGATATATAAAAATAAATTACTTTGATAAATAAAATCATTATTCGTATTGCTGTGTCAACATTTTAAAGGAGCTCCATGAAAAATTCTGCTTTTCAAAGAAGTGATAATATGACTCATAAGCATCTCATAATTAAATTCGTGAAAGCAACTAAGTGGTTTTCAAAACACTCACGTTTATGATAGCGATGATTTACATCGAAATTAAATTTAATGTTCTTGGTAGCAATTATACTAAATACATTCTATAGTGTTCTGTCGTGGTTGCGATTATAAAGAACCTTTTACTTTTCATCTTATTAAATGTTTGTAATTAGACTTGTGCAAAATTTTTAATATTTATGCAAAACTCCTTTGAAAAATATCACTGAGCAAAGCAAAAATGAACCCTATAATGTTTTGTAACCTGATAAGAGATAGTATTCATATATTACTGTGTTTATTTACACTCTTTTCTTTTAACATAAATTGGTTCATGTATGCAAAGATGGAATTTTGTAATCGATTTTTCACTCCCTTCCTGTTGTGCTAGAGTTATAACAATTATGTACACAGGTATGTGTTTCCGATGACCATACAACATTTTAATATTTTTAGAACTTAATAATACATTAATAAATCAATTGCATACCAGTTTTCCATTAATCGGGCGTTGCTTATAAATCGCCAAATATTCTTTATGATAACAACTGTTAACGATTTACAAAACTAATGCAGTTAATTTTGCGCCAAACTACCCTCGCCAAAATATGCCATTATGTAATTTGGCTGTGAAACTGTTATAAAGAAATATTTTAAACACTGAAAATCATTTTTACAGCATTTTATTTAACTTTACATGATTTTTTTCATATGTAAAGTTGGAATTTTGTTATCTATTTTCTTTTGTGTTAGCGTGGTTTTTAACTTACTTCCTGGTAGGCTAGGATTATAAAAATTATGTACACAGGTGTTTTTCCGATGATAATACAGATTTTAACTATTTTTAAAACTTAATTATAAGTGAATAAATTAATTTTAAGGTATTTTCATCAGCCGAGCGCAGATGATAAATCGCTAAATAATATTTATTATTACAATTGTGAATGAGTTAGAACAACAATGGAAATACTTATAAGTTACACCACGTTCGCTAAAATATACAGACAGGCTATAAAACTACAAAAATGAAATATTTTATACACAAAAATAATAAAGTGTGTAATATTTTAAAAAAATACACATTTATCAATTGTTTTATATTAATTAAATTAAGATCATATATTGAGAAAGTAATTTATAAATCCTGAATACATGGTTTAAATAATGCTTTTTTCACTTTTCTGTTGCCATATCTTAAAAAAGAAGCTTAAGAAAAATGATATTTTAAAAAATAAATTCACTAGTTCGCACTCTCTGTCAAGCGTAATTCAAAACTATGCATTTTCCATTATCAGTTGCCACGTTAAGTTAACACTTTGTAATAGATTTTTTTGGAACAACATAAAAATTTAAATCATGAAATTAGCGTGGTTTTTAAAAAAAATTTTTAATGCTTATAAAATAAATTATTAACTATTTTATTCATTAAATGTAAAAAAACTATTTTTACTTTTTTACTTATTTATTTTTACTCTTTTATTACATATAAACTTCACATGAAGTTCAATAATGCTTGTGAAGTGCATCAATATATGTTAGAATCCTTTTCTTTGCGAATATTCAATTGAAAATTTATCTTTAGAATTGTTTTTCTTTTCTACGAGACAGAAGATTTTCTCAAAAAATCTCTGCTTTTGTATCTAAACAAGAATATGACCAAAAAATGTTTTTTTTTTTACATTTTATAGTGAAGTACGTGTCACCAAACTAAGCAATAATTAGTTTATAACTGCCGTATTTACGCGTATATAACGCGCACTCTGTTTTTGATAGAGCAAAAACCAAAAAAAAAAAAAATCATATCTCATATATAATGCGTATACTGATTAGAAAAAAATTCATGTCTCAATTATAATGCGTACTCTGTTTTTTATAGGGAAAAAGCAGAAAAAAAACATCTCTTGTCTATAATGCGCAATTTGTTTTTGATAGGGGAAAAACGAAACAATCATGTCTCAATTATAATGCGTACTCTGCTTTTTATAAGGTAAAAAGCAGAAAAAAATCAATAATGCGCATTCTGTTTTTGATAGGGGAGAAACCAAAAAATCATATCACGTGTATATGCGTACCCTGCTTTGATAAGAGAAAAACGAAAAAAATGTATCTTGTGTATAATGCGCATAATGCTGTTACAGGGGAGAAATGAAAAAAAAAACATATCTCGTGTATAATTAACACCACACTATTTTAACGGCAAAGCAAAATATCTAAGAACGTGGGGGAAATAATTCTCTAGGAATCCTGATTTGTAATTTCCTCTTTTGAATCTAAATTACTGTATTCACTTCCGTATAAATTCGACTTCTTATTCAATTGCCTTAAAATTGAGGTTTTAGCAAGTGTACTTTTCTCTCATTAGAAATATTGTTTCTTAAATATTTATCGACGTCAGAAATGGTTACCTACCGTATATTTGCTGATAATATACAAACTATGAAGAATGAAATTGCAATAACTTCAATTATTTTGCTTAGTACTACTATATTCATAGAATTATATTACAAGATTTACGCGTTATGCTCAGTGTCATATTGAAATTTGTGGCATCATATTCGGAAATATTTTGTGTGTAATGCGCATCCCGTGTTTTAGGTCTAAATATTTTAAAAAGAATTGTGCATTTTACACGAATGAATACGGTACACTCTCAAAAAACTCCGTGAATTGAAATTCTTCTTCCTTTGTTGCTTTATTCGTTAAAACACGAAAAATTTCGCTTTGATTTTCCTATTAATCCTTAAATACCGAAAAATCACCAATGTACCGTAAAAGTTACCTGAAATCCTCCAATCTGAAGCTGCATTTTCGTCAAATCACAGGGGTCGGGCAACAATGATGCGTGTTACTTTTTAGTATTTAAAATGGAATTTTTACGTATCCCTTTCTCTCCCCTAAAAAATCGCTAACTGAAGCTCGAAATTTTCTGAAATTCTCCAGTCAAAAGACGTAAATTTCCTCAAATAACAGAAAAATCTCTTGCAATTACAGGGGAGTTCTGGTAACTTTTGCCTGTACGTTTTACGTTTTTTCACGCAATTCTTTTTAGAGTGGGTTGACAGCTATTAATACATTTATTGATTGCTTGTAAACCTCATATAAGGTTTTTTTCGTAATTTTGTAATTAACATAAGATTTTTAAAAATTCAAAATTATTTGTATTTAATATTAAATTATAAATCTTTTTTAATTGAATTTTTTTTATTTACTCAGAAATATTTCATGAAAGAGTTAAATGAAACTGGTATGTAAGTCTCAAAAGCCTGATATAATTATATTCATGAAATTAGATTGTTTTCAAAAGACTGTCACGTTTATGACAGCGTTGATTTACAACGAAATTATATTGTATGTTCTTGTTTTGTACACTGTAAAAAAAAAAAAAAAAAAAAAAAAAAAAAAAGAAAATGTTTCTTAATTTAGGAAAATATAACATAACCACAAATGAATGTATATAATAATGTCTTTCGAGTTACCCACGATTCAGAAAAGCTTTCTTTATTTTTAATAACATCAGAAACCAATATTTTTGTGAGATTCAAAAAAGCCTTCATAAAAAAAAAATGTTTCTTTTGCTGTCAATGATTTCCGGAAACGTTTTCGAGTTGTTTTTTATCTTGTATTAATCCGTTTTCTCAAACTGGAATATCGGGTTTTGTAATGTCATTTACGCTCGTATTCACCATCTATCTCAACTCCAGGTTAAGAACAAATTGCTCGGTCGAACGCTCAAATGGGTATTCACTACTACCCCGATTGGACTTTGGCTGCAATGAGGCCCAATCAAGTTAATGGTGAATACCACATGAGCGCTCGAACGATGCTATTATTCTTAACCGGTAATTGTGCTAGATGGTGAATACGAGCGTTATTGTCAATTAAATATTTTCAGCTGCATGATTGAATTTACACGTGCGATAGTAAAAAAAATGATGTTACTATAAATGTTAATGTTAATTCTGTTACTTTATCATGTTTGTCCGTATAATACATGTTGGGGTAACATGCAAATGTTGAGAATTGATCGCATCCGAAAAACTTATATTCCGTGTCGAGAAAACTGATTAATACACTATAAAAGCTATTCAGAAACGTTTCCGAAAATCATTGCCAGCAAAAGAAACATTGTTTTTATAAATGTTTCTAAACTTCTCAAAAATATATTGGTTTCTGAAATTACTAATAGAGAACGCTTTTCGGAATCGTTAGTAACATAACTTATTCTATATATTCTTTCGTGGTTATATTATATCTTCCTAGATTAAGAAACATCAGTTTTTTTTTTTTTTTACATTGCAGTTAGATTAAATGCATTCTTTAGTGTTCAGCAATAGTTGTATTTTTAAAGAAACTTCTAATTTTTATCCTATGAAATGTATGTAATGAGTCTTATTCAAAATTGTGGTTTTCTTTATACGAGAGCGATAATTCGGGTCACTTTTACTTCAAAAGTCCTCCCTGAAAGCTTATTCCTTCAATAGCAATACTGCTAAAATTTGCCGATCCTTATCAAAATTACCACCTTACACAAAATCTTACTTATAATAAAATCCAAAGGCGAGAAAGTGTCTGTAACGGTACCAGGCTGTACCACTCTGGTCTGCGAGTCGACCGTAGCTAAACGCCTTGTTAGGCTTACTGAAAAAGATATGCTAACACATGAACACTAAATGATAATTTCTTCAACTTGAAATAATGTCTGTTCAGCATATTTTCGTATAAAACATGTATATCATATCCAGTTATAATGTTTTAAGTTTTAAATTAAAAATAACAGATTAAAAATCCGATTACCTGATGTAAACAAACGAATAATGTTGCCATTCAAAAACACAAATTCCATCACAAATTCCAAATGAATGACTCTTTGAACGTTTCATTAAAATATCCGATTATGCTCTTAAAATATTTGTATAGTGTCGCCATCTACTGGCGGATTTTGAAATTTTCTTCCATCGTACGTAGCGTACGATGATGTGCGGCGCTGAAGAGCCTATCATTTTCGACTCAAGAGTAGGGGACAGGGAATGGGAATTTTTCCCTAGACGAGCGCCATCTACTGGCAAAACATTGCACAGCTGATTGCTCATTTCCGTATATCGGTAACATTTTATCTCTCGATAATCTGTATTACAATGCACATTTTTTACACTTAAATACCCCGACTTAAAAAAACAAAAACAAAAAGGAATAAAAAATGCAGTGCCGCACACAAAATTTTCATAATTTTGAATCATTTTACTCAACAATTTCGTTTTTTCGCATATACATGTTTTTTTTTCCTTTGCTACATATATGATGTGTAATATAAAGTTTAAAAAGAGAAGAAAGATTTTTGATCTGTCCCCCCCCCCCTCTTTCATGGTTATAAAAAATCTCCCACTTTTTTCAAAGGGGGTGGAGGAAATTTATATTATTGCTTATTTATTCCTAGGTGCTACAAAATAATGGAGCATATATATTTTTTTCTGTGTGACAGGGAACGTGGTGGTGTGTGTGTGTGGTCATAAAATTTTTGGATAGTTGGGGAAATTAAGATTACGATTTTTTTATTGTTATAAAAAAGTAATAAAAAGAGCAGCAGAAATAGTTTTTAAAAAGTTTTCAAGATTTTAAACTTTGTAAACTGGTGTTTTTTTTTTTTAATTAAACATAATTTATAAACTTTTATTTATGTAATTTAATTTAATTTATTTTTTTTTTGTTTTATTTTCATTTATTTATTTATTTTTATTTTATTTATTTATTTATTTATTTTATTTTATTTATTTATTTATTTATTTTTTTTTTTTGGTATTTAAATGATTGATAATTTATTAATTTGTTTTACATTAGAATGAAATGTAAAATAATTTATCATAAATATTTTACAAATATATATATATATATTATAATTTTTTTTTTAAATTTATGTACAACTGAGATTTTTCAGAAATTAAAATTAAAATTTGTAGTACACTTTGAAAGAATTTTATGTAAAAGTGCATATAAGTCCCACATAATTATATATGCTTTTGGGAAAAGAGCAGAAATGTGTGTTTAATAAATATATTGTATTGACTTGCTGAATTAAAATGAAGCAAGATTGCTGAATCAAAAATTTCGCCAAGATGCCCCACTCTCCCCTACACAAAGACCTTTTCCCCCCTTTATACTTAACCAGTGAACCCCCCCCCCCAAAAAAAAAAAAACTAATCAGGGAAGCACCTTACTACAATGAACCTATATACAAAATTTGAAGAAATCGGATAATTCTGCATGAAAACCCCATTTATTTTAATTAAGGGGGGGGGGTTATCCCCCCCCCGTTTCCCCTCTTGATACTTAACCAATGGACCCCCAAAACTAATCAGGAAAGCTCCTTACCACAATGAACCTATATGCAAAATTTAAAGGAAATCGGAAAATTCTGCATGAAAAACCCATTTATCTAAATGAAGGGGGTGGGGTTATCCCAGTTTCCTCCCTTTATACTTGATTATGAGACATCATGTTTTTTTTTTTTTCATTTTGTACTTTTCTAAGCTATCAAATCGTTCTATCACAACAGTATTTTCATTATAAAAATTAAACAAAAAAATTTAGAGATTGTTTTCAATGATTACATTACAATTCTATAGTTATACTGGAGATTGACAATTTTAAATGCGAATATTAATCCATGACGAAGTAAAGTGTATATATCTTACTGTTTAATCTAATAATGCTTAATATATTTAAACCTTAATACTGGAATAGATGTTTTATAAAACTTATTATCTACGACTAAAAATTAGAAACATAAATCAAAGCAGAAAATTCTGTAAAATCATAAAATTCTCCAGAGACGTCATAAAGTTAATCAATGGCTTTATATATCGACGTCAAAATTTCTGAATTAGTAATATATACTTTGCATTAGTAAAATATGTCGGTTTTAATTATATATAATAATCATTAACGAAAACATAGCTAATTAAAGCGTCACACAATGCTAAAACGAACTCTAAGTAATGTAATTTCAACGTTTCTTTTCCCCGAGAATGACGCCCTCTACCAGATTATATATAAACTGTTTTCTTGACCCGTTTTCGCTTACAGAAATCTTTCAAAATGATAGGCTTTACAGCGCCGCGCATCATCGTAGGCTACGCATCGTAAATACAGACTCCTCCGGACCAAAGGCTTTCCGAGTTTTGGAATTTTCCGGATTTCGGGTCCTCCCGAAGTTCACGATTATTTGACAAAATTCATGTTTTTTTCGTGATTCTTTGACAAAATTTGCATTTTTTCTGCTGTTCTTTGACAAAATTTGCGTTTTTCTTCTGCGATCCTTTGACGAAATTTCATTTTTTCGTAGTCCTTTGAAGAAATTTGCGTTTTCTTTTTGCGATCCTTTGAAAAAATTTGCGTTTTTTGCTATTCTTTGACGAAATTTGCCTTTTATTCACGATCCTTTGACAAAATTCGAGTTTTTTCTGAGATTGACAAAATTAGCGGTCGTTTTTTTCGATCCTTTGACGAAATTTCACTTTTTTCGCGATGCCTTAACGAAATTAGACATTTTTTTTTGCAGTGCTTTGAAGAAATTTATGTTTTTTTTTTTTTTTTTTTTCTAGACCCTTTGAAGAAATTCATGTTTTTCCGCGATTATTTGACGAAAATCGCAGTTTTTTTTTTTTTATCCTTTAACCAATTTTTTTTTTTTTTTTTTTTTTTTTTTTTTTTTTTGTGATCCTTTGATGAAATTTTACAATTTTTCGGAGTCTTTGGAAGAAATTTGCGTCTTCTTCGTAAGCCTTGGACGGAAATCGCGTTTTTCTGCAATTTGTTAACAAAATAAGCGGGGTTTTTTTTTTTCAATCCTGCAACGAAATTTGCGTTTTTTTTTTCTGTCCGTGGACGAAATTCACGTTGTTTCCACAATCCTTTGAAGAAATTTTCTATTTTTTCTGCGAACGATAGACATAATTGATTTTTTTCGGCGACTATCGTTCAAAATTCGAGATATTTATGTTCGAAATTTTGGACTGAAGACTTAAATTTTCGAAATCGACTGCCTTAAATTTTTAGGAAAACTTGAACAGAATCACCCCTGATGAAATAAATACAAAACTATTTTTTGTTTCTAACGAATCGTACTATAAATTAATTTTAAACTAAAATTTGAGAGAAAAATGATTTTTTTTAATTTCTCTAAGAGAAGGGGGGGGGGGGACCGTGTTCACCCGCCACTGAAGTAACAATATTTTAGTGATTAAACATTGAAACACAATGGACTGAAAAAAAAATTAGGAATCGGTAAAATTTTCGAAAAATTTCAGAAAATCTAAAAATTTAGTAAAAATTTACAAATTTAGAAAATTTTCGAATTTTTCTTTCCGGACTTCGGGTCTTTCCGGATTTTGGATTTTCGGATAATGGGTCATATACTGTAAAATGATTCTTTCTTATCAAACGTAAGTAAAATATAAGAAATGCATAGTACAGCGTAATTTCCATTTAATTTTGCTTATGTAATCAAACAATGAGTTATATAGTAAGTCAAGCTGTTTAAAAACTCATTGATAAAAACTTTTTTACAAAAACTTTCGCACATGGATTATTTGTTAATATTTAATTTTGTCCAATCGTTGAACTATTTCAGAAATTTAATTCTAAGTAAAAAAATAAATATATATATATATATATATATATATCCTTATTATTTTTATTTGTAGAAATCATTTGTCCTTTTAAAAATGCATTTTTCTACTATACAAACCTTTCAATAATGAATCTCCATGCTGTTTGTTTGTATGAAGTCTTATGAAAATGAAACGCAGATCAACAATCCGTCATTTTTGACGGGGTTATATACTAGTTGTTTAATATTTGTGAAAAAAATTTGATGAAATATTTGAATTAAATATTGACATTCCCATTGAACAAGTCAAAAATTTAAATAAGAAAAAAAATCATGCATCGCGCATACGGGAAATAAAACTCCATTGGTCGAGAGGATTTTGGTTAAAAATTTGAATAGCTTACCATTATTGCCAAGCTAATGTATAATTCGTCAGAACGAAATCGTTCAGGTCAGTATCGTTAAGTTCTGTAGTGTGGGTTGCTACGGTTGGAACAAAAAACACATAATCTGTACGTATGTTTAGACTTTTTGCTCAATTACAACCCATTCCTTTACATTTTAAACCAATTAGAAACATGTTACTTCATATTGGTCAATAATATTAAAATCTTTCAGCTTTTCAGTGGCTCAGTACGTATTCCAAATTATGAAGCGTCTAACCTCCTGGTTTTAGAATGTAAACGATGATAAGCTGAAGCACTTGTGGTTATGTCATCACATTTTCCAGAGAGCAAACTAACTCTGTTGAAAGTACCCTTACACTATCTTCACTCTTAATAAAGTTATTAACGAAAATCGAGTTTGGCTTAAAATAAGACACACTGGATTTTTGACTGAGTTGCGATCTGTTTCTTATACATTAACTATTTATCTCCATGAATACTATCAACTCGCTCCCTTTATTTTGTAAAACCAGTTTACAAATATCCTGTATTATTGCTTTAGCGAGATAATTATTGTGATTCTACAAGGGATATCAGTTTCAGGACCACTGCCCTAGACACTAAAGACATTATAGTACATCAATGTAAATCATTCAAGCAGAATTTTTATAAAATCAATCTCATATTTTTAAAATATTTTTCCATTTAATATTTCCATTAAATATTTTCATAGCTCTGTTTTGAGCTATAAAGATACATTTATGTTTAAAAAATCTATAATACCAATTATAATTCAATAAAGAAAATGTTTTTTTTTTTTCGTTTAGTTTTTTTTTTTTTTTTTTTTTTTTTTTTTTTTGAAATTGTAAAACACATAGTAAATCAGAAGTAATATCTGTAATTCTTGATTAAATTTGTTATGGAGATACGAGATTTGACTGAAAAAATAATTCAGCAATTTTAATTGCATTACGTAGTGGTCACTGTCCTCTGTATCTTTATTCCTACACAGCAAAAATAATAATAATAATAACAATAATAAGTGTTGATTTTACGGTATAATACTGACATCTCAGCTGCCAGTACTATAGCGTAAAATTAACAGTAATAAACAATAAAATAAGCAGTAATACGCTAACGCGCTGGCATCTCAGCAGTAATACATTACCGCGCTTGCGCAGTAGCCTATTACTGCTTATTTTACTGTTTATTACTGTTTACGGTAGCATACTGGCAGCTGTGATGCCAGTATTGTGTCGTAAAATCAACAATTGTACATATGACCTATGATTTCTGTTTTGAAATGAGTGCAAGTTTCTATTGATTAGTGAGATTATTTGATCCTTCTATATTACCGTATAAATCGAAATCGCTCTAATCGAAACATACAATGGGGAGAAACTGCAATAGATCCATACCTAATTTTCTCAGAAACGCTAATATACACAAAGAAATCATATACATATACCACGATATTGTTTTTCATGTTTTTTTTTATTAAAATACATATTACACCTTGATTTGAATCTTTTTAAATAAAATTTATCTAATTTACATAAACTCTCTTCAACAAAAACATATGAGCTAACTTAATAAGTGACAATCAAATATTAAAAATCTATCTGAAGTTTAATTTTGCTTTATTACAATTTTTTATATGTTAATTATGTTAGTACAATTAGTATTACGTTAATTATGAAAAACTAACACACTTTAATTAGTACAAACTTATATTTTTATAACATAATTGAGTATAAATTGTATTTTCGAATATAAATTGCACAATTTTTTTCTTCATTTCAAAATACATTTTGCGGAAATAGAAAATTTAAATTTCTTTTCTCGTATATCCATTATTTCACTTTCAGATCAATTTGATGCCGTTCAGCTAGCAAAGAAATTGGATCAGACATTCTGTGTTCTGAGAACTAACTCAAATTTTACCCGCATTAACTTGAGGGAACCTCAGAAAAAATTTACCGCACTAATTTAAATTTCATAACGATAGGAAAACCTGTATATATATTTATTGCAGGTTTGTGCAAAATTTTCTACTATTGGAATAAAAATGAATTCCAAGCTTTCATAGAACAAATAGAAATTTTATCAAACATAAATATTTTATTTGACTGTCTGTAATCGTCGAAAAAAAGTTTTAAAAGCACCACCGTCATCGCTTTTAAGTTACTAAAATAAATTTATGATTAAATTGGCTGTTATAGTTAATTCCCATCTGAAAATTATCACTCCAATTAGAAATTAATTTGTCTTATAAACACAAACTAATCCCTAGATAGAACAAAAACGAAAAATGATGCATCCGACATAGATTATGAAACACTTTCCAACACTAACAGGATATTATTAAGAAATTTAATATTTTCGTACGATGAAATGGGATATCTAAATAAGTAATGTAGTAAAAAACACACATAACTCAATAAAAATCCATTTCGAGCAATTCCTGTCCATATCCGAAATTTTTTGTGCAGCCCTGCATATGATCTATAGAATTTGTACACAACACACGTAATGCACAAAAAAGTAGATAAAATTGCATACCCCAACGCACAAAGAGCACTTCCAGCAATTACCGATCATAGTCAAACTTTTACCCGAAATTTTATGTGATTCTCTGTACATGTACATGAACGATAAATCCTACGTCCTCCATAATCTATAGAAACACGTTGTTGTGAACCTTAGTAATCCTTTAAAATTTCATTACGTTTAAATATCATTACGCCTTTAAAATGCACCGCAAACGATTTCTCCCCATAGATATAATGTAAATGTATTATTTTCTGCGTCCCTATAGTTTAACTATAAATGGAACGTATTGTACACTCCGGTGAAACATGCCTTAGTATATCTCAGTAATGTATGTTAATTTAATCGTCTTTGAAACAACGTAACATCAATGTAATGTGCCAGAAACTATATTTCCCCTTAGACGATAATGTAATGGAATTCTTTTGTGTGTCCCCTGTAAATGAACTATTAATACTACACTTCATTTTCAATACCAAACATTCCATGGTAAAATTAAATAACGTATAAAAATTTCATGGCAATCCGAGTATATTTACGCGAGCTAGAGAACGGACAGACAGACAGACAAACCTGATTCATAAACACTTTTCAACTATGTTGGAAAGTGCTAAAATATAAAAAATAACATTAAATATACACTGAATCATTTTTTCCCTGTAGCCTTGTTTCAAATAAATTACAATTACTTAGAAAATATCACAATTATTTAAAAAATTGAGATCTTTAAGGAAATGGTCTGTTCAACCGTAAAACGGAATTGAAAAACATTTATGTACAAGCACAGAAAAATTCTGAAATCATATGCGCGTTCTTGTATTACAGGAAGTTTTTTAGTTAAAAAGTTATTACAGAGATTTATTTCATTCTTCGATAATGTGTTTTAACATCATTAATTTTTACCAGTATGCCTATTCAGCAGACATAAGCCAATTATTTCATGCATTCTATGTTAGGTTGATGGCAGATGTTTGTGCTATTAAAAAGAAAAACTATTTTCTATCAGAATTTGCTTCAAAGTAAGAAATATATTAGTTTTTGGAAGCTGACTTTATAACAATATGATTAATGAGAGTTTTTTTTAATGCCTATATGCCAACCTTGCATTTTTTTTCAAATCAAATAAATCTGTTTTGAACCAAAAAAATGTATATAATAATATGTGTCTTGCTTCTGTGTGGTTCATATTTGAATTCATTTGAATTGGAGATTGTTAAAAAAGAACTAAGTCCTAGTTTTGAAATTTCCCAAGTTATGGAAGTAGTGCCCTTCAACATTCAATGTTTAAATTCCTCCATCCAAAACATGCAAAGGTAGATACACTGGTGTCCAGAAATTAAGGGGCAATGACCAATTTCAGACGTTTCGTCGAATATCTACAGAAACTCGTGAGGAAATGCCCTTGAACTTTGAGGATGTAAAGAACATGTTTCACTTCATGTTATTCAGTGAAGATTTTGTCGCGAGGACAATTAGGGGGGGGGGGCAATTATTATTTTAATAATAAAATAATATTTTCGATCACCCAAATAACAGAAAATGCTAAAAATGGTCTGTCACTGAAGCAAATGACTATGTAGGTTCTGATCAACATTTGTGTGCATTTGTATAAGGATAGCACGTATATTCGTGAAGATGTTAACGTTTCTGTGAAAATTTCATAAAGCTTTTTTTTTATAGCATGCAGAGTTTTTAGCCAAATTTAATACCGCTTTCCAAAAACTTGACAAAAAATCGTAGAAATAGTATACTGTAACTAAAACATTAATATATTGAATATTTGATGAGATATTTGTATTTGTATGAAATAAATTTTAACTGCGCATGCGCGAACTACAGCAAAGATTTTTTGTCATGATTTGCTAGTCAATACTATAGGGTAACTCATATAAAAAAAGACCAGTGAAATATCGTGAAAACTCAATAAGGTTACAGCAATAATTGATAAATTGAGGAGGAAATCTCATAGTTGTCTTCTGTATGGGATTTCCTAATCAATTTATTATTTTTTATTAAAGTTTTTATTGCCCCCCTCATTGTCCTCGCGACAAAATCTTCACTGAAAAATACGAAGTCAAACATGTTTTTTACATCTTCAAAGTTCAAGCGCATTTCGGACATTTCCTCACGAGTTTCAGCAGATTTTCAACGAAACATCTGAAATTGGTCACTGCTCCTTAATTTCTGGACATTAGTGTATTTGTGTTATTAAGGAGAAAAATAGTTTCTATCAGAATATGCCTGAAAGTAAGAAATGTATTAGTGTTTGGTATCTAACTTTATAACAATATAATAAATGAAAGTTTTTTTAAATGAAAGTTTATATGCCAACCTTGCGGGGTATTTTTCCAATTAAGTAAATCTATTTTTACCCTGAAAATATATATAATATTATGTGTCTTGCTTTTGTGTGGTTCATATTTGAATTGGGGGTTGTTATAAAAGAGCTAAGTCCTAGTTTTGAAATTTCCCAAATCATGGACATAATGCCCTTCAACACTAAATTCCTCCATCCAAAACACGCATAGGTAGATATTTGTGTTATTAAGGAGAAAGTAGTTTCTATCAGAATTTGCTTCAAAGTAAGAAATATGTTAGTGTTTCGTAGCTGACGTTATACCAATAAAATAAATGACAGTTTTTTTCAATGCCTATATATGCCAACCTTGCATTTCTTTTTCAAATCAAATAAATCTATTTTAAACCAGAAAATGTATATAATAATATGTGTCTTTTTGTGTGATTCATATTTGATTTAATTTGATTCGGAGATTGTTATAATAGAACTAAGTCCTAGTTTTGAAATTTCCCAAATCATGGACATAGTGCCCTTCAACACTTATCTTTCAAATTTCTCCTTTCCAGACATGCATAGGTAAGGTAGTACAGGGACTGGGTTCCTTTGTTTAAGAAACTGTCAATAAACATGAAAAAACATAGAAACTTCACTTGAAATTTCAAATGTGAAAATATGGATTTAGTTCCTTAAAACAATCACCGATTCATTTATTAAGTAAAATGTCTGGTTCAAAATATGTTTATTTGACTTAGAAAAAGTTATTTTAAGAAAAAAATAAATGCACATTTTCTTTGGTATCCAAACGTCTCAGTCAGTTTAACATAATATCATATAACAACATTTATATTTTTTCTTTTGCATTTTAAATTCTCGAAATTATGTATCATGCTTCAACTATTTATTTAATTATTTACTAAATTTGCATCATGATCAAACTTTAGAATGATTAAACATCATAATTAAAATAATAAGTATTAAATTAATCAAGACAGATTTCAACATGATTAAAAATTTAAACGACTAGATAACTGATTATAAAATTAATTGGTTAATCTCAAACCTAAATACTCATAAAATGAAATTTTCTACAATTTTGTTTTATATTAAATACACAATTATTTATAAAAATTGTGATCTTTAAAAAATGATTTTTTAATCCTAAAACAAATATAAACGACTTTTATGTATACACACGGAAGAATTCAGGAAACATTTACGTTCTCGTATTACATGATCTTTATGCTAAAAAGTTATTACATGGCTTCTTGTCGTTCTTCGATAATGGGTTGTTGCATCATTAATTTTGCCGTGATGCTTAATTCTGCAAACATAAACCAATTATTTTATGCATTCTATATTACGTTGATGGCTGATGTTTGAGTTATTAAAGGAAGTATATATATATATATTTATCGGAATTTCGAAGTACAAAATATATTACAGTTTGGTCGTTTATTTCATAAATTCATAATGAACAAAGATTTTGAAAAGTAAGAAATGAATACATATTTTGTTTAACGTAAACATACAGAACTTTTTAAATAATTTAATTGGTTGTAATATAATAAAACCAAACTCTGTATAATTTTAGTTTCTTTGATACTGCATTAATGACTTCTATATTTTTAAAATTATTAATTTTTTGTATAAACAATTTTTTTTAATTATTTTTGTGCTGGTAACATAAAACATTAAAATAAAAAAAGCTCAACTTAAAAAAGTTATACATCATTTGATAAAATATTATTATGTCTTACTTTAACAAGAGCACGGAATGAGTTAGGCATTTCCGTTTCGGATTAAACACTGCAGAATTATACCAGTGTTGCAGTCCAACAGCTAAATGTGGGAATGGTAATTTGGATATTTAACCAATCCCTCAATTTCTCTTATATTTATTAATGAACCTTTACTTCCCAACTGATGACATGGAGACATTTAGACCATGGAGTCACCATCTGCTATATTTATCATTTTAATGAATCCATTGAGAGTGTGGTGGTATTTAGTCCATGACCTTACCTTCTCCCATATTTATTAAGTATTTTGATGAATCATTGTTTTTCAACTAAGAATGTTGATCATTTATCTCATGGGAACTTTTCTTACATGTATTAAGTATTTTAGTGAATCATTACTACTCAACTGAGGGTGTGGTTGCATTTTAGCTCATATATTTATTAAGTATTTTATTACGTATTTGTACAAAAAAGTGTGAATATTCTAACACCATACTCCTCTCCCACTTACCAATGAGAGAACATTTATCTATACCACAAATTGTATGTTAATGTAAAAGAAATGTACACGGAAATGTTTCAAAAACTGGGTATCGAACTGAAGCCCTTCGGCAAGGAATCGACATTCTAACCATTCGACTAATGTGGACTGATATGAACAATCAGTTTCAACAGAGAGAGGAGTAGCGCATGTGTCAGTTTAATACGTCGTATTCTATACAAGCTCACACTTTAACATCACTTATGCTGGCCAGACAAACTGAGCTAATCTATATTTTGGTTGTAAAACTTTTATTAAGAAACATTTAAATGTTATTATTATTAATAATTTTGATAAAATTATTTAGCAATTACATTTAAAAAAAATATTTTATCCCTTTTAAAACAAAGTAACTTTATTTGCACACACAGAGACAAAAAAAAAAAAGAATTTACGTTTTTGGAAACATTATTTCAACAGCATAAGATACTTTAATTTAAAATTGTTTAAGAGCTGAAAAAATCCGGCTGAAAAACCATTTACACATTGAAATTACCAAATTACAAATAATTAAATATTTATATTACTTGAAATTAAAACAAAAAAAACTGCATTAAAATTTAATTATAGTTAAATCTTGTTTAACTCGAGGAGAGACGTCATATTATTTTTTTTCCTCTGGAGAATTCTTTGAAAGACACGAATAATAATCTTTTTTGTGATTTTTTTTTCATTTTAAGAAGCGCGCCGAATTTTTTTTAGACCCTCTTTTAAATTGTTTTCCAAATTAAAAAAGAGAGGGACAATGATTTTTTTTTTTTCGTTTAAAGGAATTTTTGAGTTAATACATTTTACATTTACTCGCATTTTCTCTTTTAAAAAATCTCGTACTGAAGTTTTAATTTTAAAAGTTGAAAAACCAGTTGAATAATTTTTATTACGATATTTAAAGTTAGTCATGCTTCTATTTGAACGAAATGTCATCATGTATCTAAAACAAATTAACTAATTCATGAAGGAGAATAATAATAATAATAAACTGCATTTACGTAAGAAGGTATGTGTGTTTTCCGGCTTAAATATAAGCATATTTTATGAAGTTTTTTTTTATATCTAGGAAAGGGCTAGAAATACAATCGAGTTCCTATATAACGAAATCCATTGTTCCGGTCAAAAAATTCGTTACATATAAAAATTCGTTGCATAGATTATAACGAAAAAATTCCTATTTGATGTGTAAATTTTGAAAAAAAAAATTTGAGGCGTTTAATTAAGATTTTATAATGTTTAACTCTAAATATTAACTTGATATTGTATTTTTATAATATTTAAATAGTTTCAAAACAGAAAATAAACATTTATTTGAAAGCATATTAAAACAAGTTGGAAATTGTACGTTAAACGTGACATAGGAGGTGCGTTCGTTTTCTAACTAGTTTCACAATGTAAAAAAATAATCCTTATTATTTCAGTGAAATGAATGATATTGTCTGCTATGAGCGAAATTAGCATGCCTTTTTTCTTATTATTATTACGTACGCCACGTTTACAGCTGCGATTTTTTTTTCGACACCAGGGAGCACTATAAAATTCACCATGGAGATCTTGTTTTGCGAATGATTACGTCCATGGTTTAATATTTTTATGACTCATAATGAACAAATCTCCTGTGCTTATTTACTGTAATGGATTGAGATATTAGGCAGTTAACTTAATTTCCACTGAAGTTATCTCAGAATCTACACACTTTTGAATGTAACTCATCTCTCAAGCAAACATTTTTTTCAACGATCGTTCTAAAAATGTAACTTTTATGTGCAATTTTTTTCAAAAAAATAATTTTTAATAAGAATGGCCGCCTGGCATATGTAAAAAGAAGTGGTTTGCCCGTATTTATTTTCCTCAGTTATATGACTTGCGCTTTTATTATATAGATTACGTACGATAGGATTTACTAGAATAAAGAAAACATTCTTTAATATCTTTTTAAGTTTTGATTCGATTTTCATAAAATCTGAAATGACTCGACGAAATTCTACAACGATTATATATATTAAACTTCAAACCATTCGGTTGGGTAGTTTTTGCGCTGTTATATGCAGACAGACGGACAGACCAGACAACGGCTATAGGTGCTACGTATTTATATAACTACGAACGCACATAAAAACACATAAGGAAAACTTATGTTTGTTTTAGACAAAGAAAGCTGTAATTTTTGGTTATTTTGATTTCAAAACAGTTACGCAGCCTCGTAAATTTTTTCGCACTTTAACAAGGAATGCAGAATTATATAAGAAAATAACACATTATCATTAAAGTGAAAATGTATATGCTTAAAGTGATAACAATACACATAAATAACTATTTAAAAATATTTTAATGAACAAATCAACAAGTTTCGTATGCTAAATCTGTGACATATTCAAGATCAATAATGATAAAGAAAGTAATTTCGCAACATTTTTGTGAAAATGAACTTGATAAGCAAAATGTAGAATAAGGTAGAATATGCAAAATGTAGAATAAGACGTATAGGTACTCAGTTTTGAAAGATAAACCAGGAATCAGTGAAAGAAAATTGATTCCGCGGGGATTTGAAGATTTTTCTGAACAAATGAAAAAAGTTTTCTAAAAAGAAATGTTATATGGAGATAGGTCTTTAACTATATGGAGATTATTTTTAATATAATCATGGGAAAAAGTGACCGTTCCTGCTAAAAATTCGTTATATAGAGAAATTCGTTATATGGAGGTTCATTATAGAGAGACTCTACTGCATATAGGTTTTTATATAAGAAAAGACATATTTTGAAACTTCAGAAACAAAATTTGCATTAATTTTGATACTTTTTTGGACTCGCTTCTCCCTGGTATCCAGCGCTCCACAGTTCCCGATATTTCTTAGAATAGTTTCATCTGAAATCAATAAAATTAAAAAAGAACGTTAATATCTATATAATAAATCAAAAACATGTCTGTGAGTAACACTGACATCATATAGACGGTGGCAACGCCTGACCAATAAATTTCGCTTCCACAGCAAGGTTTTTTTTTTTACTTAATAGACGTCGCACGGTTCAATTTTTTCGTCGTCGAATAGGGAAAAGTGTTCTTTCAAATACAATTTCTTTGAAAACTGTGCCCCAGTTTGCTGATTTTTTTTTTTTTTTTTTTTTTTTTGTGGTTTTTAAAATTATCTTTAGGCATGCTTTCTTTTTTCAATCTAGCTGCACCGCGTGCAGATGTTTGACAAAAGATTGACCCGTTTGCACTCAAAACAATATAAATAGTTCAGCATTTGCTTCCGGCTAATATTCCATAACGAAATTAAAACTTCATCGATAAATAAATAAAATAATAAAATAATGCAAATAAAACACAAATATAAGAATTTTTTAATAAAATTACGCACTTAAAAAGCACTGAAATTTTCAAAATCAAAAGGCTAGTGTAAGAAGCGAAATCGATGGCGATTCTTTAGGCTATTAACTCCTGGCATGCGCTTAATACGAAAGTATGTCTTTAAATAAATTTCAAAACTTAATTTGATGATGTTATTGACATTTTTCATATTAAAATGCTTTTTGACGTTATTAGTGGGCAGTCTAATAAAATATATTAAATGTGCAAAATCTATTAGAATTTTCAATTTTAAAAAAGTGGTTTTTCACCCATGTTCTGTAATTCGGTATGCCCAAATTAGATAGCCTATATAATTATCTAATCCTAATCGTTTAAGTCTGTCCCCAAGAATTGTCTAGATCTTTTGAAATTTTACATTTTTACAAAATTGCGGACTGACAATTTTAAAGCATCAGTGTACAACAAACTATCTGTTTTTGATTTGTATTGTGTATGAAGTTAGAACGAATTTAGTTCGAATAGTAACAACACGCTGAAAAAAGACAATTACAGCAAAAACATAATTCAGAACTAATAAGGAAAATGCATTCAATTATCAATTGTCATTGCGATTATGAAGATTTAAAACCAATATTTTTATTAAATTAATTTTATAATTTATATATGAAATGTTTATAATTTTTTATGTATTCTATTTGTAAAAGATATTGTAGTATTATTGCTAATATTGCAGTTATCACTACTACATTGTAGAAAAAGCCAGATGTTTCTTCTTCTGAGAAACTACGATGTAACCACGAAGGGAGATCCAAAACTTTTAAAATCTTAATAATTAGAAAAGTATGTATAATAGAAAGATACGGTTTTCACAGAAATACTCAGAAACATGTGAGATTTTTGTTTCTAGCGAAAAAAAATAAAAGTTATAATAGTTAGATTTTTGACTTACAGGTGGCTTTATTGTACAATGCTTTTATTCTGAGTATCTAAACCATTCGTTATGTAAGCAGATGAGTTCATTGCGCAACATCTTTCCTAAGATATTGCTCAGATGCTTTAAGGGGCCGTTTCTGTTCAAACATTTTATCGAAGATTAAAAAAATTGCATTTTAAAGGAAGTTCGATGCAATTTGATCTGTAACATTCATGTAGGATGGAGCGCCTACATACCTCACTGCTCCTGTTACGACAATACTGAAGTCTACATTTGGTGAACTATCGCGTCTTGAGTCGCTCTTTC
Source organism: Maratus michaelseni (assembly GCA_963931845.1). Classification (NCBI taxonomy): domain Eukaryota; kingdom Metazoa; phylum Arthropoda; class Arachnida; order Araneae; family Salticidae; genus Maratus; species Maratus michaelseni. The sequence goes on from OZ007594.1 coordinate 195,957,902, forward strand.
TGCACGAATGGCCTTCAAGGTCTCCAGATCTTACACTTAGTGCCTTTCAGTTAAGGGCTACTTCAAGTCATACATGTATAGAGATCAGGCTATGTCATTGGTCCAGTTGGAAGATGCTACACGACGTATTCAGGGAAACACCCTGAAATGTTCTTCAATTCTGTGCGGGCCGTTTTTCTTCGTATAAGGGCTGTACTTATAAGTGATGGGCGTGACGTTGTAAAGGTGTAACATTACATTCATTCTCAAGTAGCAAATTTCAAGCTCAAAAAACATGTTTTACAGACAAGCGTGTTAAATTAACAGTATGGCCATTAACATTAAAATTAATATTTTATTACTCTTGGATGCATAAATTAAATTACACGGCTGAAAATATTTAATTGAGAATTAATAACATCTTAAAAACCGAAATTCAGGTTTGTGAAAACTGATTAATATACTATAAAATCTATTTGAAAACATTTCCGAAAATCAGTAGAATTAAAATTTTTTTTTTTTTTTAAAGCATTCATATATGCAGTCCAGACTCATTAAAACATCCCTTCTTTCACATGGACTCTGAGGCTAGGCCAATGTGAAGATGTAGTTGAAAGGTCGCCATTTTTACACCAATGTCTTGATTGAGCAAAAATTGCAAAAGTTTATATAATGTCGCACACAAATTGACTATCAGTCTACTTTGCAACAGTGGCAGGAATGCTGGGACTGGTGCATTGTTGTACAAGAAGACTATTTCGAAAGAGGTGCTTTACAACAGTACATATAATAATTTTGTCAACAGAATTAATTGGTAAACTGGTTGATACTCTCTTATATCTTTTATATTAGTATGAGTATATTAATGTACCTTTATTCCGAATTCTAAGTTTCTAGCTCAACAAAATCAAATTATTTTCAAATTTTCGATTTTTTCAATTTTTTATTTTATTTTCGATTTTTATTGTGTTTTTGATGTTTTCTTTTCCTGAGTTCTAAACGCCACCTTCACACAAAATTTTAAGTTTCTAAGACTAGGAAATCGAATTATTTTCAATTTTCAATTTTGTTGGAAATTTTGGAATTTTAGAATTTTTTTTTTCGAATCTTCTGGAATTTTTAATTTTTCCTTTCTTTACATCCTAAACAATACCTTTATTCCAAATTTCAAGTTTCTACGGCTACGGAATGTATCTTATCTGTTTGATGACTGGTGATTGAGTGAGTGACAAAAATCCAAACTTTGAGTTCATATATCGTCTGAACTAGAAAAGACAGAAACATGAAATTTTAAATGTTGGTCCTATGTGCCACATACTCTAGATAAACGAAGTTTCAAGTTTTTAGGAACTTCCAGCGCAAAAATATAGTGGGGTCAAAAGTGCCCTGAGTTGCTTCCAGAACAGTATGTGCTTTCTCGACTTTTACACCTGTACATATAATATTTTTGTCAACATAATTAATTGGTAAACTGGTAGATACTCTCTTATATCGTTTATATTAGTATGAGTATATTAATATTCATAGCAGGATTATTATTTAATATTTTGATGGGTTTTTTTTTTTTTTCAGTTTTATAATCCTTTACAACATAATTAGTTTGCAAAAACGTAAACTGCTGATTTGCTAAATTATTTTTTTCCCCTCCGTTTAATGCAACTGAACTTGAATTTACGAAATATTGGAAAGCTGACTTCACTATATCATTCTTTTAATTGACTATTAAAAGAATGACTATATTTATTGACTGTACTTCACTATATCATTCTTTTTTATTTATTTATTCATTTATTTATTTATTTATTGTTCACTTTTTTCGAAAAATCATTTTATTTTAAAATAGCACTTTATCAAATAAGAGCTTTAAAATTCAAACCACAATAAGATAAAAAAAAATATCAAGTCTATCTAAACAAAGAAAACGTTCGTATACTAAACAATAACTATTAAAGATTGGAAATCTATGTGTGTAGGAACAGATAAATGTAGAACAAGAATCATACCATATCGGAAAATGATCTTTTCTTACGAAAAACATTTTGTTTATATTTTTTTCTCTCTAGAATAAACTTCACTAAGTGCTTGTCAAACAAAGATTGTTCTGAGATACATAAGTATTTCCTCTTCGGACATTTTTTAATCTAGACTATGTTTTTGGCAATAATGTTACTTTATTTTTATTTTATGAGTAACTCAGTAAAAATGTGATCACGTTTTTATTTTCTATACTCAGAATTATATTTTTAATTAATTTTTGCGATAATTATTAATTGTGCCTGAGGACATAGTTCTGAGCCCTTATTCGGAATATTCGTATTAAAAGAAAGTAAGTAAGTAAGCCTTTATGTCGTTTAAAATAACTATAATATTTGCCCAAGAAAGAAAAGAAAAAGAAAAAAAAAACATTCATCATGCCATAGCGCTCACAAAAAACGTGCAATTATTTTATAGTGTGTTAATAGCGTTTGTATATAGCCAATTTTCCGCAGAAATGATGCTGTAAGCCAAAAGTTCGAAAAAAATACATTAGTTCAGAATATGCATTAAAACAATGCACCTTAAAGTGTAGCTTTTTGCATTGGAGTTGTGCTTATATACAAAAATACAAAAAAAAGTGCAATAACTGGATTAGACGTTTCTCATTATAAAAAATATATAGGTTGTTTAAGATGGATGTTTACTTAGCTTGAACGTAAATAACAGAAAGCAGGTGGAACCTACCTTGACGCCTAACCAAAAGTTTTATAGGCGGATAACATCAAAGTCTGGCAGGAGAGGCCTTATTCACCACTCACCAAGCGACATCACTCTATGTTCTAGGAATAATCAGTTCGGTCTCTATACAAATGAGTAAATTATATTTCATATTTCAAAATCTCTATATTTCATTATAACCTTGACATGCATTGCTTACACATTAGCATATACTGACACATGCAAAATTCATAGATATAGTACACTAATTAATTTTTCAGCACAGCTGAAATTACGCTGTAAATTAATGAAATACAAAGGACGTAAATTATCACTTTAGTAAACAGCGTACAACCATTAGAGTGAAAAAATGTCCAGACCGGGGTTCGATCCCGGATCTCTTGGTATAGCGCACCAAGTGCTTTCCCAATTAAGCTATCCAGATGACATCCAGTCTAGCATTCTCTCACTCTTATATGGCAAGGATACAACCACGCAGCACAAGATGGAACGTCAATCATGAGCACAACACCGTTGGCATGCATGAGACAAATTAAACCCAGTATCGGTGAATATTAATACACTAATTAATTTTTCCGCACAGCTGAAATTACGCTGTAAATTAATGAAAAACAAAGGATGTGAATTATCACTTTACTAAACAGCGTACAACCATTAGAGTGAAAAAATGTCCAGACCGAGGTTCTAACCCGGATCTCTTGGTATAGCGCACCAAGTGCTATACCATTTAAGCTATCCAAATGACATCCACATTTTCTCACTCTTATATGGCAAGGCTACAACCACGCAGCACAATATCAATTTCTGCTGTGCTGAAAAATTAATTAGTGTATTAATATTCACCGATACTGGGTTTAATTTGTCTCATGCATGCCAACGGTGTTGTGCTCATGATTGACGTTCCATCTTGTGCTGCGTGGTTGTAGCCTTGCCATACAAGAGTGACAGAATGCTAGATTGGATGTCATCTGGATACCTTAATTGGTAAAGCACTTGGTGCGCTATACCAAGAGATCCGGGTTAGAACCTCGGTCTGGACATCTTTTCACTCTAATGGTTGTACGCTGTTTAGTAAAGTGATAATTCACATCCTTTGTATTTCATAGATATAGGTTTTTAATTTTAATGCAAATTCTCAACAATCCACAATAATGCAATGCCTGACTTCTTAATAAAACAAAATTGATTGAAGATTATTTAATAAGATAGCTTCATGGCATCTCGTGGCATTTATAAAGATTACTGGTGTACCACAAAACAGTGAACACTGAATGCCATGGTACAATCGAATATGACTTCCATGGATATCTTAGGCACACTTTGCAGTTCTGTTATAAACTTTTGAAAATGATACATAAGGTGGTCTCTCAAGACCGCATAAACTGCGAAGATCAGAACTTCTCTCTCCGAGTACAGAAAAGAAATCAGTAAAAAAATGCCACATTTTCGAGGAGATCAAGTTATTCCCGAACATCTCAAGCTTTTCATAACAATCTCTTAATAAACTATACACTATATCTCTTAATAAACTATTTAAATGATGTATAAGGTGTTCTCTGAAGACCGCATAAACTGCGCCAATCAGAAATTCTCGCTCTGAGTACAGAAAAGAAATCAGAAAAAAAACACCACCTTTTCGAGGAGATTGAGTTACTCCCGAAAATCCTAAACTTTTCTTAATAATCTTCCCCGAGATACTTGAAGAGATAACCAAGCTGTTCATTACGATTCCTTTAGAAATTCATTTATTACTAGATCTCCTCGAGAATCTTTTGAGGGCAGATGGAGTTGAACTGACGGATCAATTCTGGTATCATTGGAGTGATCAGTGGTGCTATCATTGGATGGGTCAATGGCAGTACTGCAACAGTAGTTTCAGTAACACGATTCAACACTCAGAACACTTTAACACTCAGCCGCAATACACCCACACCTTTTATGGCTATCAAGTGATCGAGATAGGTTAAAAAGGGCCGAGATCAGTGTAGTGCCGCTTCTTGTCTACTTGGTTGGTTACGGATTGAAATGATATATGAATGAAATATAGCTTCATGTCAAATTATAAATACATCAACATTAAAAGCATGGTTTATGAGTTTAGTTGTAACTCTGTCTTTAATACTTTCCAGCATAGTTGGAAAATGTTCACGATTTCGGTTTGTCTGTCCATCTGTCTATCTGTGCTCTAACTCACGTAAATATAGCCGGATTGCTGTATAATTGATATATGTGATTGAGGTTTACTATGGTATGTTTGGTATTGAAAATGAAGTTTGAAGCATTTATAGATCGTTTACAGGGATACTCAACAGAATTCCGTTACATTATGGTCTATGCAAAAAAAAAATCATTTGCAATGTATTTTAGTTATGCTATACTTTTTCAAATATATTGAAAATCATATACAGCACTGAAGTGCACTTTAAGATGCTTACTGCAGAATATAGTGCGCATAGCATTTATCGTTCATTTACAGGGACGCACAAAAAAATTCGGTTACAGTATTGTCTTAGAGACCAAATTGCTGGAGGTGTGTTTTCTGTTACCGTTTTTAATTTTAACTAATGTTTTGCATATTACTTAGTGTTAAATTCTATAGATCATACACAGGGCTGCACAAAAGAATTCGGGTACATTTTCTTTTATAGACGGAAATTGCTGAAGGGGAATTTTCAAGTGTGTTATGCGTCTGTTAACAGAAAAAATTTTTAGTATATTATGTAGTGTATATACAATCCTATAGATCACGTATAAGGCTTAAAAAAAATTCGAATAGTTTCTGATTATTGATGGTAATTTCTGAAATTTGATTTTCAAATGTGGTAGGAGTTTTCCAAATTTTCACTTAGATATCATATTTCACCTTATTAAACGGTGAAGTTTGGTTACACTATTCTGAATGTGTTGGAAAGTGTTTCCTTATATATACTTGACACGTGATTTTTCTTTCTTGTTTACACAAAAACGTAAAATACATTCTGGAACATCTAACTACTACTCCTCGTATACTCCGAAGTTTCTGAGTGATTTATTACTGTTATTATCTATCGAAACACCCAGCTTAAATAAACTAACATCTTTCATGATTTCGACTACGCGTCAGTAATATTATTTGTCGAACGCACATTGTGCAATCATTTGCATTTTTGATGAATTGCGTTTTCCTCATCCATATGAATGTTCTTCAAGTATTAAGTCTGTTCGCAAAGGAATAGTCAGAAATCGCAAAACTTTTCTGAGAGGTATGGCTTTATTGTGAAAAGGGAAAACTTCTTTTGTGACAAATGAATAAGAGCATATGCTCAATAATAATTTTAATATAATTATGTTCGTATTATTTTCATGAATTTCTTTAAAATCTTGATAGCATTTCTAAATAGATACGAGTTGGATAGTAGTTTGTTTCTTCCAAGATTTTTATAAAGTAATTCATAAACAAATCGAGCGTAAATCCGGGGAGGGCAATTCCAAATTTTCTACTGAGCCATTTGCTGTCAATTGTTTTGGAAAAGCAATGTTGTTGACCAAAAATAAATGTATACAAGCAAAATTTTAAAATAAAATTAAAAAAAAAAAACAAATTGTTTTGCAGAATTTTAAAAATGTTCCTGATCAAAATTTTAAAATCGAATCAAATCAAGAATATTTATATGAACAATTTTTTGAAATATTTTGTCATCTTTTTATCATTATTATTATTATTATTATTATTATTTATTAAAAAGGTTATAATTTTTCTGGGTGTTAATGTTTTTCACAATTTTTCACAACTTTTTTTTATTATTTATTGAATGAGTCTCGTATTTCAATTCGCTCTGTTACATGCCACATGAAGAAACTTTTACACGTGAAGCTACTTAAAGGTCTATCTAAAGCTGAATGTCTTGAACTGATATAATCTAAATCAATACTTGAAATATCTAAACGAAGTACTAACAACTTTATAAATTTTATGAATATTAAGTAGCATTAAAAAAGGATATGGGTAAATAGTAAATATCTATGGCTCTAGCACAGGCCTCCTACACAGTTAATAAATAGTATATGACGTGTATATTTTTAATTTCAAAATTAAATAATACATGGAAGTCAATTAAGGATAATGGGAAAGGGAAAACAGAGAAATGTGTTTTGATGGGTAATAATGGCTACTAAAAATTGGTAGAAATGAGAATCTTGAAATGCTTCTTGTGTACTGTTATCATAAAAAGAACATTTAGTATCTAAAGCATTTCCATCAAATCTTAATAAATTACTAAAATGAATAATAAAATGTGTCAATGTTATCAATTTTAAGGCTAAATCAATCTAAATGTAAGAGTTTCTTCAAGCATTTTCTGAAGATAAAAATACAGACCATATAATAATTTTGTTTAACACTAGTTATTTTGTAAGTTTTCCCTATTTTTTAAACATTTTATCTATTTATTCAACACAAGGCGAGCGACAGTACCTATTTACTTTTGATATATCTTCTTCTTCATGTTATGGTATAACGATTTATGATAAATAAAGCTGATCCATCGGTCACTTTTATTTTTAGTTTATAAGTTAAATAAAGTTTCTTTTATTATACACTAGCTGATACTCTCGGCGTTGCCCGGGCCCGTGATAATAAATTAAGACAAACCACAAGTTTGTATAATTTTATATATTTAACCCGATTTTGTATGAACTTATTTTTTTTAAGTAAAATTCGCGAAAAAAGATTGATATTTCGTGAAAAAAGCGCTCCTAAGTAGACATTTTCTTGTTTTATTCACGTAGGGTCGTTTCATAGTTTTCAATTAAAAAGTTTTTTTTGTCCGAACTCTTTGAAATCTTTATTGGTGATAAATAAAATGGTTTTACAGCCCGTGTAAAAATTTCGTGAAAAAATATTGTTATCTAGTTGTAAACGAAGTATGTTTTTTTTCACGCTTTTTTGTTTGTTTGTTTTCTCGTCGGCTCCTAGAACATAACAATAAAAAAATAGTTCGCATCTTCCGAACTCCCTGTATTTTCAATCGGTTATAAATATAACAATATCCAAGCTCTCTTTAAATTTCGTGAAAAAATATACATATTTAGTAGTAAAAACATGAGTCGAAGCAGAGCGACGGCAAGCCGAACCACCGCGCTTTTTTGCTTTTTTTTGTTTTGGAAAATGTCTTGGATTTTATTTACTTTTAAAAAAATTTCCACGCTTTGAATGTTTTGAAAATTTTGTAGGTGATGTAAATCTGATCCACTGAAGTTCTATAAACTAGTTGTATTGGAATACGGACGTTTAGTTATCTTTATCGTAGATCGTCTCCGTGAGGCGCGAAGTGACCTGCGTTCGCCTGTGTTTCTAGAAAGGTTAAAATTCCTATTTTTAAAAATCGATTGCACCTTCAGTTAGAAGAATGTTTCGGCTTTACATGCACATACTTGGTTTTCTCTACCTCTAAAATTGCGCCCTGGAGGCATTGCCATAAAAGGGGAAACGTTCTTTGGAAAAACGACCTTTTTTGATTTTTTTAAGGTTAACAACAATATATTTTCGAATTAATTACGGTATTTAAGACGTAATAGTACGTTCTTTCTGAATGTGTCTTCTAATTTTACTGTATCGAGTGGTTTGGGTGCTTTAAGCCGAATTAAAACAATAACACAAAAAAAACTGCCTGTTTGGTTCTTCCATTTCCTCTTGATGCATAAATCGGGTTCTGGACATGCGCGACTCGCAAAGAAAGATATGAATTATTGATGGGTTTTCAAATATTATCTAGTCCAATTATCAAAATATTAATCTGAGACACAGGTGCATTAGGACACGCCTTGGACTATCCTCACCTAAATTCGTTTACAAAACACATTTTTAATTTTTATCTGGCGTCTAATCCAATTCTAATTAAAATAAGAAACTTATTTTTATTTTCAAACTTTCTAGTAGTAATTGAATAAAAAAAATTTTGAAGTTTGACAGCTATGCTTCTACGCATGCCCGAATGATTTATTCGAATAATCAAAATAATCGTTATGCCCATCACTAGTCGACACAATCTATCAATTGTGTCATCTAGTTGCAAAACCGGCCAATTCGTCAAAATTTGAAAATGTGTTTCTTCAGCTCTTTGAGTTCTAAGTAAACGTTTCTACCATCCGGAAACAATAAACAAGCCTAAGCCGGTCAAAGCGCTGTGTTATATGCGTTTGAAAATCACGATGTGCTGCAAAACCGGCCAAATCCATCAACCGGTGAGGTTCAAAAGCGGCCATCTCCATATCCGCTAGATAGCGCTTCTGCTTCTCCCCACGATAACCTCTCACTTGTTGATTAGATTAACGTTATAGTGTTTTCTCTCGCCTGTGACTGCTCCTCCTTAGTGCATACAAAGTCTCTAATAATTTAGTTTCGTATTTTCTCCGACTATGGAAAAGTTTGTGGAAGAAGTATCTCCTAATCAATCAAGGAAGAGGAAAAGTTACCCTACGACGTGGAAAAGGAACAAAGCCAAAGTTCAAAGGTAATGTACACCTTGTGATAACCAGGGGCGCGTTAATATGTTTTTATACACTAGGCCAAAATACTTTTCTGCGCCCTCCTCCTTCTCTTTCAAAAACTGTAAGTGAATGTCAGAGAACATTACAGGTAACATACAGTACAGGAACATAACATTACAGGAACATAGTAGGAATTTATCAGAGAATAAATTTAAGAATTTTTTAAGCTATTTAATTTTTTAATAAAATATTCTTCCATTTAACTTTTTTTTATAAATTTTAGTATTTTCAAGATTGTAGATGGGGCATGAATTGGCTTTTGTTACAGTTAAAATATGAGAGAATGCATTTGTGATTACATTTTCAAAATTTCTGGCATTATTTTTTTTTCGGAAATCCAAGCTGTGGGCACTCTACAAAAGTTTACCAATGCTCTTCAATGCCTCCTCAAACATTTTTGTGCATTTGCTACCCCTAAAATCCCAATGTTAAATTAAATTTAGCAAAAATTAATTTATGGTTTGTTGCAAAACTGGCCAACTCCAAATTAAGTTGCAAAGGTGGCTAAATCCAAAACAAATAACCCCCTCATTTCATGTGCCCCTGCCACCTTATTCCCTGTTTTTAAATATACTGTCCTAATGACTATAAAACTAAAGAGTTTTGGTTCCAATCTTATTTTGGCTAAGTTCGGCAAAAAATCAGCTTTTTCCCAAAATTTTATTTTTTGGAGGTGGCCGATTTTGCAACTAGACGACACAATTATGCTTTATGCAGAAAACAAAAAAATAAATATGGAGTTTCAAATAAGTAGCAAATTGAAATGCTGTTGCTTTTCATTTCTGTGTATTTGACATACGTGCAAAACACAGGATCAATACCGTTTAACTTACGATTACAACTATTTAAGTGTAGCAATCTTCACCTTATTTAATCCCAAATTTCTGTCATTAACCCTTAAACTGTTAAACTGTTATATCCAACTCTGAGTTTATTCCCCATCCGCTTCTGTATGAATTTTTCAATGTTTTGAATGTTACGAATGCATTTGCCGTGTTCTAAAATGACTGTTTATTTTATCAATTGATGCCAGCACTAAATGATATTCCAATACATCGAATACGAAACAACTGGAGTAAGAACCGAAAGGAGAAAATTCAATGGCCTAAGGATTAATAAGACATTTATCACTTTTCAAAATAAGTGGCACGAATCCTGAAGTTATGTGTTAGCAGGAAATCCTAACCAAGCGGAACAAATGTGTTAATGTGCATCTTTGAAAACCTCAACTTCAATCATTTTATTAATCGAACATATATTATGCAGTCATTTGCATTTTTATTAATTTTGGTTACCTCATACATATGGATATTATTCGAGTGCAAGTTTCGTTCGTAAAGAATTCGAAAGTGCAGAAAACTGTCTGAGTACATTAAACTTTTCAGAGAAAAGGGAAAAGTTCTTTTGTGAAAAATAGCGTAGTTCGGATACATATAAATAATTTGGATATAACAATTTTCTTAAACAATTTCAATGGAATTATATGCAAATTTCTACAACCCACGAGTAGGTGAGATGTCACTGGTCCATAAAAAGATTTAATAATTCGAGGATAATTTTTTGAAAATATGTTAACGTATTTACTATATTTTATATTACAAAGAAGCCTTTTAGTGTAAGTGTAAAGCTAAGTTAAATTTTAACAAATTATTTATTACATTTAAATAAGCATATTTGGCAATTAACCCATATACATCCGAAGTGTACATTTCAGGAATTTCTTTTTTAGTCAGAAATTCCTAATTCATACCAGAAATTCTGAATAGCAATTTTTGCTTTATTTAATGAAAAGCGTTTCGTGATTACATAAAGTAAAAAAATCTTCTTTCGGAATTTCTGAATAAAAATGAAATTCCTGAAATGGACGCATGCAAATTGGTTAGCATGATTCTTAGAATGCAAAACTTTATCGAAAAATATGTTACAAGCTTCTGAGGATTCTGGAGTGCTTTCTACTGCTCCGCAGATGTTATTCATATACTTTTGAAACGAAATTGAGACGAAACTTTAAATACAAATTAATTCAAATATTGAATAATTCATTGGTTAAATAAAATATATGATGGAAAATTTCAATAATAGATGGAGTTGTAAAGTATATAGTCTTTGTTTCCCTAAATGAAGTAAATGGTGGACGAGAGCGTAAGCGCATTCATCTGACACGGTGGCGGTAACGGGTTCGACTCCCGGTGGCTTCATTGCACACACATAGTATGGAGTTCCTGGCTGTATTCCTGTCGTCATTTGGAGTATCTGTAAGAAGACTGTAATCTTGTGTACAGATTTCGAAAAAAAAGGCTAAGATGACATAATTAAAATGAATAAATTTGTAACAAGACACGTATGTGTTCAAAGATTATGTAATAAAACGATCATTTGAGACAACAGATATAGCAGTTATAGAAGTCTCAAAGCAACCCTCTCTAAATGTAGAATGTAAATAAATGAAATACCATTCGTATATTACAGTGCATGCCCATTGACATTATTTATTGGATAACAGAAAAAAGCAGATTTTAAACGAACATGAGTAAATTTATCTGCAGACTATCCCTATATTGCAAGAAAAACTTTTCTATCAAAACTAGTCTGTTGCTGCTGTTAAATAATATTACCGACTGAAGTACAGGGTTAACAAGAAATAGTTTAACAACTTTTAAGGGCTCTAGGGCATGCTCTCAGGGGTATAGGTACCGTGGAGAACTTGGATCAAATTTCTCCAGGTTGCGCGATCCCAAGGACGAACAATTAAAAATAACGAAATAAAGATTTGTAAAGATTTTGTATATTTTATTTCATTATTAATCAGATATTATGGATGGATCACAACTGATACTCTCAGCATACTTCTACGATATTTTACCTTATTTTCATCCTGAATTACCTCGACTTGAAACCTGTTTTTCTACTCAATTAAAGTAAATTATTTCTATTCAATAATTTTTAATTTTAATTCATATCATACTGTAGACTTAGGTAACTTCTCCAACACTGCTTCTGCATGCCTGATGTTCTTATCTTTGTCGTTAACGATAGCTGAAGTTTTTCAAATGTTAAAGTAAATAAAAACTAATTTACAGTCTTCTCAATGGTCACATGATATTGTAAATATTGTAGAAGTCTGCCATCATGATTACTGTCTGGAAATATCCAAAAATTTGACCTTTGAGAAACCTGTTTAAGCAGCAACATGTAACAACATTGCTTTGGCTATTTAGCTATTTTATTGATTTTAAAAAACAATAATTGGAGAAATTGGAGAAATTTATTTAACATTTTACGAATAAAAAAGCGAGAAAAAGAAAATATTGCAGGCTTTTTTTTCTTTTTCTGCAAACTAAAGATGCATATACTTTGTGAATACAGTTTACAAAATACATAGTCAGAGACAGATTTGGGCATATACCACACATGTTCTAAGATTGGAGAGAAAAATTGGGAGCGGAAGATAACATTGTATTCTTTATTAGAGTTTGGAAATATAACAAATCTCATAGGCAGCATTTAGGATAGGATAAGCATTTATAGGTTAAGCATTTTCTTCCAACAACAGAGAAAAAGTTAAGTATCAATTCAGTGTCGCTTATAAGTTATGATTGTAATTAATTAATTATTATCACATGTTCACAATGTTCGTCTTTTCAGATGTTGGAAACGTCATGATGTTGTTTTATCATTTTTTATCAAGATCAAAACCCTGATTGACTCAGTATCTTCTATTATGTGCGAAGGGCTAACAGGTTAAAGGAAATTTGTTATTGATTCCTTCCTTCCGAAACTGAAATATTCGAAATATATTTCTATATTTTTGATATCGCTACCCCATATATCACATATTAGTAATCAATGAGCTCTCAAATTATAAAATATTAAAAAAAGAAAAACATAACGCCGATCGTTCTGTTTGGTAGCCGTTCAAAAGTGAACTGCGAATTTTTGGCGACGACTGAAAAGTCTGAAGCGAAAGAAATAGGACTTGGTCGATTAAAAAAATAATTAATTAATTTTTAAAAAATAAATTTTTTAAGAATGGAATATCAACTCTTATCGTTTTCCAATGACTAAATTCCTAAACCATTATCTTTAGAAATCTAATTCCAATAGGGGCATTTTTTCAAATTTGTTCTTCATCCTAATAAATCCCATTTCATTAAAGTATTTATTTTTTCTTAAGTTAGCGAAATTAATTTATTTTTACGGCCTCTAGGTTCTATATTTAGTAACGTTTTCTCCATTCAAGAACAAGTAAAACAATAAAAGTTTTCTTTTTGTACGATCAAACCTTACAGGGATATGATAACTTGGATTTTATGAATTTTCAGAGGTTTTTGGCACAAAAAACAACAACAACAACAACAAACTCGTTTTAAAATTGCTGGACAGTAGTATGTTTCTTTATTGGCTTTTCATATTGCTTCGAAAGTCTTGAAAGTTTAAAAGAAGTCAACACAGTTTGAGGGCGGCAGATTGCACTGGGTTCATGTGCCCATTCAAATCGGAAATTCCGCTCAATTAGTAGTAAATATCAGTAGGTAGTCCATAGGTAAGGAATTATAGTTCATTTTAATATTTTATTTGTATTTATTTCGTTCAATATCTTATAATCTTATTTTAAGGGAAATGTTTGCCTACAGAGGGCGTCTGAAGCAACAAAATCAGATTCCCCGAGCTGCCTACTTTTATGCTTTTATTCCACGAGTATTTTTAAAAAGAATAATTTGACATTTTTTAATCGCAAAAAATTAATTTTGAGTAAAAAAAAAAAAAAAATCTCTTTTTTTGAAAAAAAAAGGGTTAAAAAAGTGTTAAAGTTGAAATGGACTCCTACAAAATACAGGTAGCGCAACTTACGACTTATAGCCGAATTTTCTTGTTCTCAAAACTTCCCAAGTATAATAGAAGTTCATCTATTTTATCGTCATTGAAGAACCCCATTCACCGTAAAATCTCCTCCATACATCCAGATATGCTGCATGCTGCATTTAAAAATGTTCTTACCCGTTTTCAAATTGTGACTTTCAGTGATAGTGAAAATTTTCAGCATTTGGGGGTGTAAAATGTTTGAAAAGTTCTACTTGAAATATGTTACACATGTTTATTCGGCGCCTCCTCTTTGGGTCTGTGTGCTCTTGTTACCGGACCTGTGACACAAGAGCAGTTCACATGTGGAACGCACAAACGAGATCCATCGTACTTAAATTTTTCCACTTTCTTTGTTCGTTTGTACGGATTGTTTACGAAGGTATTGTGATATTATGTATTGTTTTATTTAGAAATTAATAACATTTTTCAGTGCATTTAGTTTATAACGCTATAAATGGTTATAGATTATAACTGTTAAGGAAAGTGTAGATTATATCTATAAAATAATTTGGAGGAAATGTTGCCTAGTTGCAAATCTAACTATGATACATAAAAGCTGTTTGCTACAGTCTTCCAATTCCCAACGGATATTAAAAGAAGAAATTGTAGCTAAGAAAATTACATCGTGATAATTTTATTCCCATTTCAATAGCAGTGGTCTGCATTAAACATTTTGATGAACTTTTTATAATTCGTGAAAATGGAATTAATTTGATGGTACTGAGCTTTTTGTGCAGAGAAAAAAATAATCCTTATAACGGATGCCTATTTTACTGTTAATGAAAACATTCCGGCATATTTGAATGAATGTTTATCTCCAAAATGAAAAGAGACAAATGATCGTTGGGAAAAAATAAAAGAAGCAGACGATAAAAAAATTAAGAAATCATACAACGATGACATTATAAAATCTTTTGAAAATTTTTATAGATAAATATGAAAATTTATTCTGTGGTGTTCAAAAATTTATTTTACCTTTGTTTCATGCTGCATACATTTTAAATCGTAACAGTAAAGTTTTGATTTTACTTTCTCCATCTTTTTTAAGAAAATTAACCAATTTTGATAATAGTTCAATAAGCTCTTGCAAAAGTTTACAATCCCACCTATCAAATAAAGTTTGAATAATTACGAAACAGGATATAGAAAATAGCCTTGACAAGAAAAATAAATTTCCCAACATATTTTATGACAACTCTTTCATATACACAAGCATTTTTTTCAATATATATATAATTTGTTTAATATAAAGAAGACACACACACATATATATATAATGTAATGTTTATATATATAAATTCATGTATAAACATACATAAAAGTTCGTTAGGTTTATTTTTTTTCATAGCTGTTTGTATCATTTGGCAAAAAGTCTCACTTTCTGAAGCTTGAATCGTGCCAAGCTACGCCAAGGTCACTACAGATGACAAATACCGATTTTTCTATTTAAATTGATATTTATTGTGTTTTGTTTAAGTTATGGCATGTAGTGGTAAAAAGGAAGGAATGGAGGTAATTTTGTAAAGTTTATGTCAGATTTATTATATTTTTTGTACGTATATTTATTGTAAAATAATGTGTTTAGTAAAATGACAGTCAATGTGTAAAATCAGATCTATTACTCTAAGGATTTTTTTTATTTAAAACTTTTAATTGCCTTTTATAAAACAAGTTTATTAATTCCCTTTTATCTCACGATTATGAAGTTTACTACTGTTATTTATGTAATCACAAATTATAAGAGCAAAAATGCTCTCTTTATTAAATCTTTCTGCTCATGTACATTGACCGGACACGATCTCGCTTGTGACGTCACTAATACTAGTGACAGGCCCGATAAAAAGAGCACACAGTCCCATCTCGGAGGCCTCGATTTATTAGACAATTATCAGATTTTATAGCATACAGAGACCTCTATTGGTAAAAATTTCGGCAATATTTTTTTATTATACTTAAAAAAAATTCCACCTTAGTTAAAATAAGTTTCCAGCAAATAGAATTTGATTCCTCCTATGCCTTCCACTTTTACGGATTTTCGAAATGCTAAAGGATTAATTAAACTACCAATATTTCCCTCTAATTAAAGGAAGTTTACCTTCATATATAAAACAAATATATATCATATATTCTAATATGATCAAATCTTGTGTGTGTATGGTTATATATGAAAATTTTATCTTAAAAACGGCTCTAACGACTTTGACGAAATTTTGTATCCTACCGTTTTGAGGCATATCATTGGGCTAGGTCACATGCTCCAGAAAATTAGAGTAGTGGGTCATTTTGGGTCATCATGGGTCAGGGTCAGGCTAATTGTATCTAAAAAAAGGTTAAAATGATTTTGACCAAATTTTGAAACCTATGGCTTTTGGGCATGAGAAGACTATTGGGTTGGGTCACATGTTCGAGAACTTTCGATTAGTGGGTCATTTTTGGGTCAACGCGGATCAAGTTAATTTTATCTAAAAAACGGCTCTAACGAATTTGATTAAATTTTGTATTTTACGAGTTTCGGGCACGAGAAAATCATTGGGCTAGGTCACATGTCCGAGAAAATTCGATTAGTGGGTCATTTTTGGGTCACTGTGGGTCAAGCTAATTTTATCTAAAAAACGGCTCAGACTAATTTAGACTAAATTTTGCATCCTATTGTTTTCGGGCACGAAAAAACTGTTGGGCTAGGTCACATGTTTGAGAAAATGCGATTAGTGGGTCATTTTGGTCATGGGTCATTATGAGTCAAGCTATTTTTATCTTAAAAATGGTTCAGAGGATTTCAACTAAATTTAGTATCCTACAGTTTTAGGGAACGAGAAAACTATTGGACTAGGTCACATGTTCAGGGGCGCCATTTCGGGGGAGGGGGGGGGAACCGCCCCCCCCCCAAGGAATTTGAAATTTCAGAAAATTTATTAGTTATCACAGGTTAGACCAAAAAAAAATCAAAATATGATCAAAAGCTAAAATAACGTCAGATTTCACAGATTTGATTACAATATAAAAAAACTAGTTTGATATTCCAATCCCAAAACTTTCTTCTATCTCATACAGGTTTCACATACACCAAAAACAAATCAGCACCAATTTATATTAAGGTCTAACTGAATCTAAAGTTTTATTAAATTATGTGCGTTAGTTCTGAAGATATAGCTATCGTAAAAATCGTACAAAATGTAGCATAGCAGTGCCACCTATGGGGTTATTTATACCAAATCGTAATCAACTTCTATTTTTGTCAAGGTCTAACCGAATCTGAAGTTAAGTGAAATTCTGTACATTAGCTCTTGAGATATAGCTATCGCAAAAATCATTAAATATGTAGCATAGCATCGCCATCTGTTGAGCGATTTACACCAAAAACTAAACATCACCTATTTATATCAATGTCTAACTGAATATAAAGTTTTATCAAATTCCCTTCATTAGTTCTTGAGATACAGCGCCCACAAAATTTTTGTCACATACATACACACAGACTCGTAGACAGACATTTTCTAAAAATAGTCCAATTGTGTTCAGGAACTTCTAAAACGTATAAATTAGTCGAAAACCGGAAGCGGCAAATTTTCATAAATCCAATACCTTTTTCTTGTAAAGATAGAAGAAAATAATAAATATTTAATAAACACTTTAAATATTGAAATGTTTTCTAAAGCCTTGCTATTGCAACATTCTATATAAGTGAGACATTTATCATTAATGAGTATGTTGGCTAGTTTTAGAAATATAATGTGAGAAAAAACACTATGAATTGCTTCTGAGCTGCGTACAGCATGATTAAAAGAAAACTCGTCACCCCCAAGGCTAGAATTTTAGTGATCAATTCTCTCTTTACCCAAAAATTTAAGGGGAATTTTTTTATTTTTTTTCGGGGGTGGGGGGATGGCGGATGTGTATTCAATTTCCTAATTATATGATTTGTTAATTTAGTTTTATTAGTGTCACATTATATTTACTCCAATCGTTATAATGCTGTTAAATCATATGCTTTATTAATTGATATTGTATATACAGTATGCTCTAAAAAATCTCCACAGACTGACACTTAAGTCCTGTCCAGGTTTGGTTGTAACCGACCCGAATCATGACTTTAACCAGACAGACTCCCCCACCCAATGCAGGAGCAAGGGACCTGAGACCAAGGGTTTTGCAGATTTCTGAATTGTATGAAATTTAGATTATAGTCTGAAGAGGAAGGCAGAAAATGATTACGGAAAATTTTTACTGAAAGAAAATCATTAATGAAAATTTTCTTATACCTATGGATTACAACATTTGCAAATTTCGTAACTTCTTGATGGTGTTCGTGTGCTGATTATCTCGTGACCGATTGAACTTCACGACTTTTTTTCGCGATTGTTTCTTTTTTTTTTGTGATAATTTTCCAAAATTCGCTATTTTCTGTGAATCATTGAAGGAATTGATTTTTTCGACCATTTGTCTAAATTCCCGACATTTTTTTCAACCGATCGACGAAATTCGCTATTTGTTTTCGCCATCTTTTGACGAAATTCGCGTCTCTTTTCTGCGATCGTTTCTTGAAATTTCGGGAGTCTTTTTCCGCAACCGACTAACAAAAATTGCTCTTTTCTTCCACCATTTGTCGAAATTTCCGACATTTTTTTTGGCAACTGATCGACGAAATTCGCTATTTGTTTTCGCAATCTTTTGACGCAATTCGCGACTCTTTTCTACGATCGTTTGTTGAAATTCGGAAGTCATTTTCTGCAACCAACTGACAAAAGTAGATATCTTTTTGCGCGATCTTTACCGAAATTCCCCTTTTTTGCGCGATTGTTTGACTAAATTCGTGATTTTTTTTGTTCAATCTTTTGATGAATTTCGCGATATTTTCCCGCAATAGTTATACTAAATTCGCGATTCTTTTCCGCGACGGATTTACGAAAATTTCTAATTGTTTCAGTGATCTTCGGTGAAATTCGCAATATTTTTTCACGGTCGTTTGAAAAAATTAACGATTTTTTCCACGACTAATTTTGCCAATTTAACTATTCTTTTCTAATTCCAATTCGTAAAATTCGCGATGTTTACCGCGATCGGTTGACGAATTGCTTTAGAGTAAGAAAGAAGACGAAAAATTCGCGGACTACCACTACAATTAAATATATATTCGCTGAAGAATCACATGTTTGTGAAGGAAGTTAAGATAAGAAGACAAAATCTCACACTGCGTTTTTTATTGTGTGGGCCTATTTCTATTTTGTGCACGACATTTCAGCCCCCCTCCCCTACCCAAGAAACTCATGAAATGTCGCCCTGCAGTAAAACCTGCAAAGATGAGTTGAAAAGGACTGTAAAAAAGTTCCAATTTAGACAGGTCTCCATCTTAGCAAGTATAATTGTATGACGTTTTTTTCGTCGAAACATGATTTTTTTGCTCGTTTGAGAAAGAATTATGTTATAGACAGGTTTCGCTTTGAAACGTTTCACTGTAATACACCTATGCTCTTCAGAAGTGCTTTATAGAAAGGAGGTTATAACAGTCTTAAAGAATGCCTGAAAAAAAATAGTACCTGTCTATAACTGAAAACTTTCTTAATATTTTAAAATTCTACTTGCTAAGATGAAAACCTGTCTAAAACGGAATTTTTCAGAGGTCACTTAAGATTCCGTATTAGAAGTATTGCTGTTTCTGTATATATGATTCCGTAAACGTTTTTCGTTCGGAGAGGTTACGGGGGGGGGGGGGGTTGCAGACCACCGAACTCCACCCTCGGCTATGCCACTACCTTAAAAAAACTTTGCCCCCCCCCCAAGAAAGTTCCGAAATGGCGCCCCTGCACATGTTCGAGAAAATTTGATTAGTGGGTAATTTTTTTCATGGGCCATGATATTTGAATGCCACCTGTTGGGCTACTTACACTAAAACGTAATCAGCATCTATTTATGTCAAGGTGTAACAGAATCTGAAGTTTGGTGAAATTACGTGCATTAGATCTTGAGGTACAGCTATCGTGAAAATCATGGAAAAAGTAGCATAGCAGCGCTACCTGTTGGGATATATACACCAAACGTAATCAACGTTTATTTATGTCAAGGTCTAACTGAATCTGAAGTTTAATTGAAATAGGTGCATTAGTTCTTGAGATAGAGCTATTGCGGAAATCGCGAAAAATGCAGCATAACAGCACCACCTGCTGGGCGATTTCTACCAAAAACTAATCAGCACCAATCTATATCAGGAACTAACTGAATATAAAGTTTTACTAAATTCCGAGCATTAGTTCTTGAGATAGAGCGCCCTCAAAATTTTTGTCACATACAGACAGACAGACATTTTCTAAAAATAGTCAAATCATGTTCAGGACCTTCTCAAACGTATAAATCCGTCGAAAACCGGAAGTGGAAAATTTTCATGAATCCAGTACTTTCTTCTTGTAAAGATAGAAGAAAGTAAAAAGCAATAAAATAATAATAATATTCACGTTTTCCAGTTTGACCAATATAAACACCTGCTTACATTAGGCATGTGGTCTCGTGATTTGTGTTTAATAATTTCAAAAACTTTGCGAAAATAGTTTATTTATCATTTTGATCTTGAAGAAGTTGCCATTAGACCGCATGAAACATTCATTTGTCATCTGTATACTCAAAGGTATTTTTAAGCCTTTTGTGTTATGTTTTTATCACTTTAAGCAGTAATTACACTTTAGTTTACAAGAAAAATGGGTCACACTTTTCAATATTTTTTTTAATTACTTTTAAAAAAAATGTGATTAAACCCTTCGCGAGATTATACATGCTATATAGGATGCTTAAGATAGTTGAATTTTAATACCGCTATTGTCGAGCAGTAGTTTTGCTTTATGTAATCAATTAATTTCGGCGATTAAACAAGACGATAATTACTATTCGGAGATAAAGGTATCCAAACATTAAAGGAAGTATAGAGGAGTTCTTGTCACCTAGGGGCTGAGCAATTTTCTTTTTTTCGAATTAAAACCTCAACTCATAACTAAAATTTTAACAAGTTCGTTTCATTCACAGATTGTTTAAAGAAATTTATTTTTAATGAATGTCAGTCTGACAAAAAATCCCAATTGGGTATTCATGTGACAAGAAAATATTTCTATTCCCGTTTTGTCCGAATAATACGAAAAGATATATCTGTTTATTTATTTTTTTTATACTAATGAATGCATAAAATAAAGTTTAAGATTCGTTGCTTCAAATATGCTATTACAACGAAAATATTCGACCGCCTTTGTGTTTTCCCAGTCATACTTATTTTTCTGTGCTGTTAGCATTCTTGCAGTTAAGAGGTTTTTAAGATCGTAATAATGGAAAAAATGTTCGTTTCCTTTTGTTGTCGGGGGTACCAAAATATTCCATTAGGAAAATCTGATACAAAAAGACTATTTTTTTAGAGTAATCATCTTTTATCAGGATAGTTTTATTCTGTACAAAAGACACATCTAATAACAACAAACGATAGAGCAAATAAATGTAAGTGTATATTTGAAAATGTTTGTTTATCTTCTATATTTAACTTTTTTGTTTTGTTTTGTTTTGCTGAATAAAAATTTACATGCTACACATATTATTTAATATATGGAAATAATAAATAATGAATTTGTTTATTTATTATTTTATGCTAATGATGCATAAAAAAAGATCTGGTTCCGTGCTTCAAATATGCTATTGTAACGAAAATATTTGACGGCTATTGTGTATGTGTATTCCCAGTCATATTCATTTTTATGTATTGTTACCGTTCTTGTAGATCGGAGATTTTTTTAATTATATTTGGAAAATGTTTTGTTTCTATTTGTTGTCTGGGATAGACAAATATTCGATTATAAAAATCTGATTACAAAGGGAATATTTTTTACAACATTCTTGTTTTATCAGGATAGTTTTACTCTGTACAAAAAGTGCATTTAGTAAACATCAAATTATAGAGAACATGTAACTGTGGATCTAAAAATGTTCATTTATTTTCTATATTTACACTTATTATATTTAGTTTTTTTTGTATTTTTTGCTAAATAAAAATTTACATGCTACCATTGGGAAAGGTGGCCTAAGATGACTCTAACGGGCAAAACGATCCACATATGTTTTCTTCCAGACAGGTCGCGCTATCTACAGGGTAACACATAAACTAGTTGTGATAAGTAAAGAAGAAGCAATGGCGGTACTCAAGTGATCGCAGTATTACACGTCTGATTAGAATTCTTTGAAAAATTGGCTTTTATAATATCTTTCATAAGGTAGGCACTAACTTTTATCTTTTATATTTATTTAGTTTACAGTCTTTCATGTACAGAAATATGACTTGGTTTACTTAATGGAGTATGTTTTCAGGTGTGAATTACACTTATGTATTGTCATAATTAATTTTATATCCTTTATTTTGCCGATAAAAAACAATTTACAATTATTTTTAAATGTAGGATCATTTTGCTCTTTGGTAAGGGTAAAATGATCGTTTGGACACTTTTTAAAAAATCGATTTTTTTCATTACTCAGTTTGGGTTTAAAATATTATTAAAATATGTTTATAATGCAAAATATACGATAAAACATACTAGCAAAGGGCAGAAGTTTTATTAAAACAGTTATGTTGTTTTACACAAGTTTCCCCCTTAAGGGGATCATTTTAGGCCACCTTCCCCTATATATATATTTAATGTGTATATAATAAATAAAAAATCTATTTATTTCAGGCGAATGAATGCATAAAGTACAGATTAGGATGTGTTGCTTCACATATACTATCGCAATGAAAATATTCGACCAGCCTAGTTTCCAGTATTACTTCATTTTATGTGCAGTTAACGGTCCTATTGTAACGATTTTTCATATCATAATAATTCGTTTCCTTTTTATGTCAGGAGCAACAAAGTAACAAATAAAATATTTTATTGCAGCATTCTTGTTTTTTTTCATGATATTTTCTCCCTTCACACACGGAAAAAAATGTTAATCAAACGTCTTCAAAACAGTGTTAATGTTCAATTTTTTAAATATATTTCTATTATCCTTACTCTTTCGTTGTTAGAAACTAAAGAAGAATTTCTTCTTTAATCTTAAATACAAAGTATTTTTAACGTCGATTATTATGTTTTAATCTTGATTAAATGTTTCAAATGGTTTCTTTTTACCTGCGATATCCAGCGGGGCAGTGCGAGGATTTCGCATTGTAGTCTAGTATTTTTTAGACTCTGATTTAAACATCTAAAGAAATATTAAAGATAAAATATACTCAAAAAACAATAGCAAATCAGAATAACATCTCATTTATCCCTTCAAAGTTGCAGTAAAACATGATCGAAGATAGCAAAAGGGACGCGCGAGAAAAAAATTAGCAATCGTATTTTAACTGATTTAAAGGATGACGTCATCCACCTCGAGAAAAACTTAACACAAAGAAAAATAAACTGAATACATATATAATAAAATTTAATCTAATCTACATTATTCACTACACGTGAAATGCCACTGCTTCGATCGATCGATTAATGGTGTCTTTTTCTTCTAAAAATTTGAATTTTGAATTTTGCTTTTTAATCATAAATATAAAATAAACACTTGCGAAGACGCACGTTATCCGCTTTTTACTATGTATTTTTTGTACTAAAAATACCCCTTTGTACTAAAACATTGTTGCGCATGGTATAACGAGATATGTTATTTTCAAAAACCTTTCGAATGATACCTCATTCATTGTGCTTATTTTACAGTTTATTATTGTTAATTTTACGGTATAATACTGGCAGCTGGGATGCCAGTATTATACTGTAAAATCAACACTTTTTTTGCAGTGTAAGCACTATTCATAATAAATATATGTTATTTTGTGAAATATTGTCATACCTAAAAATGACTTTATTAAGCTCCTTATAATATATCGAAAAAATCCAGGATGATTGAAATATATTAGGATAACCAAGAAATGAATGAAAAGTCAACAAAAATAAACGAAAAACTTAAAAAAAAAATAATAACAAAGAAAACTCATTAAGCAATAAAATTTACGAAGGTGCAACAGCATACAAACTGTAGAGCTATGTACAATGCAATAACTAATAGTCCAGTCAAATTAGACCATTTTTGAGCAGTTCGCCATAATAAATGCTAAAGAGATAAAATTTGGTCCAGTTGTTCATTGATGGCTACTGATGACTATGTAAAAAGTCCCGATGGATAGGAGGTGAGCGGGGGGAGGGGGGGAAATAAAGTATTTTTTTTAGTTTTTTACAAATATCTCAGAAACTGTTGGTTTTCATGAAAAAAATACTCAGACATAAATTAAAGAACATAAAATTATCTACAAATGACAGGTATATACAGTGGAACCTTGATTATCTGTCAGTCAGAAGACCGGAGCTTTGACGGATTTCCCCCCCAAAAATCACTTTAATTTCAAATTAATTTATTTAATGTCGCCATAATAAATGCTAAAGAGATAAAAATTGGTCCAGTTGTTCATTGATGGCTACTGATGACTATGTAAAAAAACCTGATGGATGGGAGGTGAGCGGGGGGAGGGGGGGACAAAATGAAGTACTTTTTTAGTTTTTTACAAATATCTCAGAAACTATTGGTTTTCAGGAAAAAATTACTCTGACATAAATTAAAGAACATAAAATTATCTACAAATGACAGGTATATACAGTGGAGCCTCGATTATCCGTCAGTCAGAAGACCGGAGCTTTGACGGATTTTTCCCCAAAAAATCACTTTAATTTCAAATTAATTTATTTAATGTCGCCATAATAAATGCTACAGAGATAAAAATTGGTACAGTTGTTCATTGATGGCTACTGATGACTATGTAAAAAGTCCTGATGGATAGGAACTGTGATATTATTATGGATGATGGTTTCCTTCTTCACAAAATCCCTTGGTCAAGAGGTTCAACTTTTTATTCAATTTGTGAAGGTTACAACAAATATATCTCCACACATTATAAAGGAAAAAGCTGTACAGTGGTTTTTGATGGCTACTCCGACACTGCCAATAGCACGAAATCAGCAGAGCAAAACCGAAGATGTGCAGTGAATAAGTCCGTGGATATCAATTTCAACGAGGACACAGAGGTTACTGTCAAGCAAGAAAGCTTCCTTTCAAATGAAAAAACAAATCAAGATTGATTGCTATGCTTTCTTCCAAATTGAAGGAGAATGGAATATCTTGCCGGGAGAGTACTGGCGATCCAGATATCCTAATCGTAAAAACAGCCATTGAAAAATCTTCTTCTAGTGGCAGAGTGAAAATTGTTGGTGAGGATGTTGATCTTGTTGTCCTCCTAATCTCCCTAACAAGAAATTTTTTTCGTTAGGCCAAGTCGTGGAAAAATTGAAAGAAAGGTTTTTTCCTCACAACAGTTAATTTTGTGAAACAAGACTGAAAGACGTAATTCTAGTCCTTCATGCATTCACTGGATGTGATACTACGTCAGCCGCGTTCAAAAAGGGAAAATCAAAAATTTTCAAGCTGTTTCAGCAATGTGAAGATATACACAAAATTGATGATGTGTTCAATAACAGGGAATCCGACCATGATGCTGTTGCTGAAGCAGGAAACCAACTTTTTTTGAGATTGTATGGAGCACCTCCCACATCTACATCTCTCAACACTTTCCATTACCATTCCTTCGCCAAATCTGTATCGAATGTCAAACCTGACATTTCATCCCTTCCACCAACAGAAGGAGCGGCTAGACAGCATTCTTTCCGGGTGTACCATCAGGTACAGCTGTGGCTTGGCCAGGAACAAAATGCCGAACTCTGGGGCTGGGAACGAAAGCAGAATCGTCTAGTTTCTGTTACAACTAAGGACCCAATCGCACCTGAGGCTGTTTTAAACGCTATCTTCTGGAAATGTACCACTGAGTGTGGAGCTAAGTGTGGGTGCAGGAAAGCAGCCATTAATTGCACACTCATCTGCAACATCTGCCATGGTGACTGCCTGAATGCTACACCTATAGCTATAAATACAGATCAACAGGATGAGGAAGACGATGAGATTACGGATTCAGTCATGCTGAGAACGCCTTCTAATGAGCCGTCCACTTCAGTTGATGATGATGTGTAAAGAAAAAAAAGAATATTATGATTTAGTAAGTTTTTTGCTTAATGATAAATTAGTACTTTCATTGTTCCCTATTATCTTTTGTCGCACTTACAAAGTTTCACGTGAAATTTTATTTATTTATGTGAATTTGACGGACTTTCCGCAAAAAAAATCCCTTTAATTTCAAATTTATTTACATTATGTCGCCATAATAAATGCTACAGAGATAAAAATTGGTACAGTTGTTCATTGATGGCTACTGATGACTATGTAAAAAGTCCTGATGGATATGAGATGAGCGAGGATAAGGGGGGGGGCAAAATAAAGTACGTTTTTAGTTTTTTACAAATATCTCAGAAATTATGTAGTAATTTTTTCATGAAAACCAACAGTTTCTGAGATATTTGTAAAAAACTAAAAAAAGTACTTTATTCTGCCTCCTTACCTCCCCTCGCTCACCTCTTATCCATCAGGACTTTTTACATAGTCATCAGTAGCCATCAATGAATAACTGTACCAATTTTTATCCCTGTAGCATTTATTATGGCGACATTAGGTAAATAAATTTGAAAATAAAGGGATTTTTTTGCGGAAAATCTGTCAAAGCTCCGGTCTCCTGACTGACGGATAATTGACGTTCCACTGTACATACCTGTCATTTTCAGAGAATTTTATGTTCTTTAATTTATGTCAAAGTAATTTTTTCGTGAAAACCGACAGTATATTTGTAAAAAACTAAAAAAAATTACTTTATTTTGCCCCCTATCCCCTCACTCTCCTCCTATTCATCAGGACTTTTTACATAGTCATCAGTAACAATAAATGAACAATTGTATTAATTTTTATCTCGGTAGCATTTATTATGGCGACATTAAGTAAATAAATTTGAAATTGAAATGATTTTTTTGCAGAAAATCCGTTAAAGCTCCGGTCTCCTGATTGTCGGATAATCAAGGTTTCACTGTATATACCTGTCATTTGTAGAGAATTTTATGTTCTTTAATTTATGTCAGATTATTTTTTACATGAAAAAGAACAGTTTCTGAGATATTTGTAAAAAACTAAAAAAAAGTACTTTGTTTCCCCCCCCCCCTCCTCCCCCCGCTCACTTCCTATCCATCGGGACTTTTTACATAGTCATCAGTAGCCATCAATGAACAACTGGACCAATTTTTATCTCTTTAGAATTTATTATGACAAAAAAACCTAATTTGACTGGGGAGAGAGCGAGAGAGAGAGAATAAAAAAGAAAATGATAAAAAAGCAAGTGTTTCCTTATATAAATGGAAGGAATAACTATATTAAGCAAATAGATGTGAAGCATATGGGTAAGAAAAATGCAAATGAAATTACATTACTGAAAATCTAGATAGAAATAAAATGGTATTTGATTAAAGAAGGATAGTAAGTTAATAAAACAATATATGTACATATATTTGTATGTGCAGCAGGTAATAGAAACCACGTGTTTCGATTGTACATAGTGGAATATCTTAACTCGATATCGAACTGGAACTCTCGGAATGTGAGACGATTTAAGAAACAACTCTTTCTCGAAACAAAATACTACATATTAGAAGACTTTTTCAGAACTTTGTATTGTTAGGTACGAATAATTTTAAGAATGACTCGATTATTATTATTATTATTATTATTATTATCATTATTATTATTATTATTATTATTATTATTTGTTCTGTTTCTGCAGATTGCTTTAAAATTATTGCACTTTCGAAGGATGAAAAGTTGAAATTGAAAGACATGGTATTTCAAATTTATCAATAAAATTGCGGTGAGTAACATAAAAGTTCCAGTTTTTGTAATATACGGGTGTAATATAGGGGATATACTATAAATTCAGATTTAAAATGAGGTGGTGAAATTTTTTTATTCTGCGAAGGTATAATAACGAGAAAAAAACTGAACAACACTGCCTTTACGAAAACATATTTAGGATAATTATCCTAAATCTAGGTACCACTTTCTATGATAAAAAAGACAATTACTCTCTTTTTATAAAACTACGTTACTGAAATTTAAAAAAAACAATGCTTAGATAATTATAATGATTATCATTACTCATGCTTCAATTATTTCGAAGATTTGGGATGAAAAATGCTGCATTGAAAATAAAAAAATATATAACTTTTAGAAACATGATCATAATTAACTTCATGCAACAAGATAATTTACAGCGAACTATACTCCATAATAGTTTCACATTAATGAAGAATTTTATTTACATGGAGGATCAATTTAATGTTGTTTGTAACAATTAAATTAAATGCATTCTTTAGTATCCATTCGTCGTTTGGTCTTGGAAAGAAATTTGTAACTTTGTTTTAGTTAATGGAGTCCCAGTAATTAAATGTGTTAAGGCTTTTTCAATGTTTAAGCAAATTTTTATAAAGAGATTTTATGAGATATCCTAAAATTTTAAAATGAGCCTTTATTCATCTGAAACAAGATTTGATTTTTATTTTCCGACGCATAACATTGATTTTAAGAAACAACATGTTCATTTTTCACCAATGTAACGATAGCAAAACCATCTGTACACATTTGTCGAGTT
The DNA here is from genome assembly GCA_963931845.1 of Maratus michaelseni. Lineage (NCBI taxonomy): Eukaryota > Metazoa > Arthropoda > Arachnida > Araneae > Salticidae > Maratus > Maratus michaelseni. Next base: position 195,986,601 of record OZ007594.1, read on the forward strand.
AGTCATGTACGGTTTAGAGTCAGTGGCAAAGAAAAATGACTTTATTCTCAGATAATTTAGAATAAAATCACAACAAGATGTCATTAGACTCATAATAAAAGCTTTTTTCCGAATATGAATGCTATTTTGAAATAAGGATCGTCTACATGTAAAAAAAATTGGACCAACTTTCATTTTTCAAACTATTACACCCTTTTTTGACACTTCATTTGTGTTTCTTGGATCAAAGCAGCCCGAAAAAAAGTGCTCACTGTAAGAAAATACACACACACACACACACACATATATATATATATATATATATATATATATGTATTATATTACGATGATTTACCGTCATATGTTGTAGTTGCAATAACGTTGATTATAGAAGCAGGAGCACACATGGTCGCACAACGAAGTTAAGAACGTTGGTTGTTATTGATGATATAAATATTTAGAAGCAGTCGTAACATTTTAGTTGCAGTTTCGACGCGGCCATAGCGGCAGTAGAATTTAAAACCCAGAGGCGTTTCTCCATGAATTCAAACGAACAAGGCTTTCAATTTCAATCCTTTATTAAATATTTCTCTTGGGCAGTTTCCACCATAACCATAATAGCCGTGCATCACTACGTCATCAAGGTATAGAGGGTAAGTATCAGAACATATCAATGATTCTCAAAACGAGCAGCCAGGGAGTTGTTTACAAGTGAAAATACGACTTAATTCTGAGGGAGTGCCGCAGGTAGCTGCTTTTTGTTACCCAGCGCAATAACACAAATTATGACGTAGAACGCGCACTGAACCAATGAGGAATTAAAGAAGACGCGTCATGCTACATCACGACCAATGAAAGATAATTAGTAAAAGAGTTCGGACAGAGAGGTAGTGGATTAATTTTGTAGTAAAGTGACTTTAGAGCGGGAAATTAATATTCGGAATTAAAATGAAAATGGTTCTCAAAAAACATTCTAAAACCCAGAAATGATCGGGGATCATGATAGAAATTAAGAATAACTAAAAGCTTTATATCTAAGTAAATTTGGACAATTTAGAATTAAATAAAAGGGAATTTAACAGAGTTAACGATAGAGCTAAATTAAGAATAAGGATTTAATGAATATAGAGTAGTAAATTGGAATAAAACAGGGGAAAAAATTAGAATTGTAAGAATTTGGAATAATTTAACTAAGGAAAAATGGCGAAAATTTTTTATTATTACATATCCCCCCTCCCAAAATATGTATGAACCGGTAAGTCCAATTGACTTACATGTTCATTGGGAGAAAGCATATACTTGGGTTACAAAACAGTTCCCTCGTTGCAATACAGTTACCTGGTCGCCGTATCGCGATGTTCAAATTTCTGAATTCTGTTAAGTAAATTTTTAATAATTAAATTTAAAGAAACACGGTTAAATGGAAACTGCTGTAAATAATTACATTTTTCAATAATAATTAGTATAACAGTATAGTATAGTTTGTATCAAGAAAATATAACAACAACATATAAATCATCTCTCTTTGTACCAATAATTTAACAATAATCAGCATTATTCACTTATTTATAGTCCTTAAGTGATTTTTTAAGTCCTACTGAATTGTAAAGTCCAATTATTGAATACTATAAGAGTCCTTAATGTTGCAATGGCAGTATGAAGTTGCAATAAATAAATTATTTAAGTAATAATATAATAACAATATATAAATCATATCTCTTTTTATCAATAATTTAACAATAATCAGCATTATGCACTTATTTATAGTCCTTAAGTGATTTTTAAGTCCTAATGAATTGTAGAGTCCAATTATTGAATATTATAAGAGTCCTTAGTGTTGCAATGGCAGTATGAAGTTGCAATAAATAAAATAATACAATAATAATAATAATAGCAAGAACAATATCAACAATAAAATTTTAAAATAATAGTACTTAATAATAACAATAATAATAGTATCATCAATAGAAAGAATAAACAACAACAATAACATCAAAATTTTATTTACATAACATCAGAAACTTTTTTGAATGCAGCTTACCTAAAACTTTCAATTCCACTCTTTAAATACTTTTTATCCATTATAATCTTCATATTGTCTTTCAAAATCAACTTATAAACAACTTATAAATAGTGTAACTAATAATAATAATTCTCAACAATAAGTTCAGCAATAACAAGCAGTATAATTCAAAATATCACACACTTTCTTTAATTCTTTCTTAAGTATATCATTAATATCTCATCCATATAGTAGTGAATGAGGCATGAGAATATACTCAAATAAAATACATAATACACAATACAAAATAAGGAATAAATAAGAAATATTCGTGAAAACAATCATTATTGTGTAGATAATGGTTATGTAACTATCTTGCTTTCAGTCAAATAAGAAAACATAAGTTGTGAAATGAAAAAAAATAGGACCTTGTAGCATATTAAGAAGGTTAGACAATTCTCAATTATTATTAAGATATCGTATTGATTAGTTTAATATAGAAGTTAATCCAGTTTATTTTATTAATTTCGTTAATACTGTTTAATTTATTATTCTAATCTAATTCAATTCAGTATCAGAATTTACTAACTTAAATCAACCAGTTTATGCCCGCACAAACAGTTAACTCAAGTGAAAACTCAACAGTGATGCTCTTGTGAGCTCAATTCAAGAACTCACTGATATACAGAAGAGAATTGATAATTAATTTTTTATTTAGTAAATTTATTTTATTAAGTTAGTTTATTTTATGAATATTATAAATTTAAGCTGAAACTATAGATTTAACATTAGTTTGTTGCGGTTTCTCATGGAATAATTTTAATTGATCAGGAGGATAATAAGGGCGTAATTTTGATACATGTACTATTTCAGTAGATTTATTTTGAATCTGTCTATTAATTTCAAAATTGACATCAGATAACTTATTAAGGATTTGATAAGGACCACTAAAGACTTGTGAAAGTTTTCTAGTATTAGGATATTGGAACTCTTCATAAACATAAATTACAAGATCTCCAATCTCAAATTTTGGTTCTAGATAATTTCGATCATAATATTTTTTACTTCTCCAATAATTTTCATCAGTGCGTTTTTTAGCAAGTTTAAGGGCTTCTTGAACAGGAGGGTAATAATTTTGTTGAAGAGGGGAATCATAGGGTAATTGGCCAAAAAGTAAGTAAGCAGGAGGGAATTTAGTGATAGAATGAGGGGTATTGTTATACTCATTAACTACTTCTGTCAAAAAATTTTTCCAAGGAATTTTGGAGTTAGTAGAATTTACTTTACACTTCAATCTAGTAACTATCGTCTGGTTCGCTCTCTCACATTTGCCATTCGTTTGTGGATGATGTGATGTGGTTAAACGTTGTTTAATATTATGGTTTCGCAGGAATTTTTTTAATCTAGATGAAGTAAAGGCTGCATTTCTATCACTTAACACTTTTTGATGGGTCTGGACATTAAGAATTTTATTAAAACAGAATAATTGTTGTGGTGTTTGAATATTAAAAACTTGTTTTAGACAATTAGTATAAGTTTCTGTGGTAACACTTTTTGAGGGAAAGGCCTAAACATATCTAGTAGCATGGTCGATTATAAGATGTAAATATTTTTTTGTGGAATTGTAGTAATTAAAGCCTCCCACAGTATCAACAGAAATGCATTCGAAAGGTTGATCTGTGGTGGTCATAGCTTGTAATAAGCCAAATTTTTTCTGTCTCGGTTTTTTATTCTTTTGACAGACATCACAGTGTTTTACAAAATTAGTTATATCTTGGGTCATATCAGGCCAATAATAATTAGGAGATATTAAGTTTAACATTTTTTGAATAACAGGATGACCAAATTTTTCATGAGTAACATTAAGCAATTTCCTTCTTAAAGACATGGGTACTACTATTTTTCTAAAACCTTTCTTTTTTACTATCATAAGTCCATTTTCATTGAAATAGTTTTTTCCACACACATTATCTTTTTGTTGCATCTCTATGACTTCCCTAACATCCAAAAGAAAGGTAAGTGGTTGAATAAGATATGTAGTAGGATTTCTGGACAACATGTCGGCTTCGACATTTGTGGAACCCTTTAAATATACAATATCATACTCGAACATACTTAACTTTAAGGACCATCTGAATAATCTTCCTCTTAAATGTTTGACATTTCTTAACCAGACAAGAGACGCGTGATCTGTGTGAATAGTAAATTTAACACCATGGAAATAGCGATAAAATTTGTCTAAGGTGTCAATGATGGCGAGACACTCCAGTTCTGTAATAAAATAATTCTTTTCATAGCTTCTCAATCCTCTAGAATAGTATGCAATTGGATGTAAGAAATTATTATTATCAGGTTGCTTAAGGACTGCACCTACTGCCACCTGTGAGGCATCAACAAACATATGAAGGGGTAATTTAGAGTCATAAATTTTCAAAACAGGTTTAGCAATTAGGGCATCTTTTAGTTTTTGAAAAGAATTTTGACAATCTAAGTTCCATTCCCAAATAGTATTTTTTTGAGCAATTTATTGAGAGGCTGTCTGATTTTTGCATATTTATTAATGAATTTATGATAGACATTAATAGATCCTAAAAATCTTTGGAGTTCTTTAACATTTGAAGAGGGTTTTAATTTCTTGATAGCTTCTATATTATTGTTAGCAGGAGTTAAAGTGCCATTTTTTATCTCATAACCTAAGAAATTAATTATATTTTGGACAAAGTTACACTTAGATAATTTAAGTTTAAGATTTTCCATTCTGCATAATTCAAATATTTGATTGAGATGTTGTAAATGTTCTTCTAAAGTTGAAGAAAAAATAATTATGTCATCAAAATAGTAGCAAGCAAAGTTAATTTTATGTTTAGTAAGAATTCTCCTAATAGTTCTATTGAATATTGATGGTCCTACCTTTACCCCAAAAGGGAGAACATTCCATTCCCAAAGTCCACAATTGGTAGTAAAAGCTAATTTTTCGGTGTCTGCTGGGTGTATGGGTATGTGCCAGTAGCCTGAGGCTAAATCCAGGGTGGAAAAATACTGGGCACTACTTAATTTGTCTAAAATGTCATCAATACGGGGTAAGGGTTCTGCATCATTTTTCATTATGGAATTAAGTTTTCTATAATCTACACACAATCTAGTTTTTTACCTTCATCGCGTTTTTCTACTAAAGTGACTGGTGAAGAATATGGGCTATTGCTTTCTTTGATTAATCCAGCAGATAATAATGATTGAATTTGTTCAGAGATTTCTTTTTCTTCCACTGTTGAAGTACGATAAGGCCTCATAGATATAGGTAGGTCAGATTTGAGAAAGATACGCTGTGGCTCAATATTAATCGTCCCCACATCATATTTATTTTTTGAAAAAACATCCAAATAATTCCCCATTATATCCCTTAAAGCTTTGTTTTCTACTGTGTTTATTTCGCCTATTAAATCATAATCATTAACATTAAGTTGCGCGAAGGATTGAGGAGCCATGATTCTTCCATAATCGGGTTGCACATATTGAGACTGATCTTGAACATTAAAATGCAATAATCGTATTACTGGATATGTCAACATTTTGATTTAAAACAAGATCTCCTTGAGTAACTCGACAATTTGCACAGTCTATGATTAAGTTAAATTGAGAACAATCAGGTAATCCTAATATAGATAGTCCAAATCACTGTCACATAACAAAAATTTAATATAATGTGTAATATTACCTATTTTAACTAATAATTTACATGCCTTATTAATTGTAACTTTACCTTTAGCTTGACCAACAATAATAGGTGAAATATTTACAATTTTAGCACTTAAATAATGAATAAATTTAAATGGAAGAATAGATATTGTCGATCCGGAGTCAATAACATAATTAATTTTCTTATTATTAGCATACCTAGCAACAATTAATTGTCAGGTATTGGACTGACTAAGTGACTCGCTACTAACAGGATTATTACCTGTCTGTCTAGGGTTTAAGTTAAAGACACAATTCCTCTCCCAATGATAAGCCTCTGAAATTCCCCTATTCAGACATAATCTACATGGTCGACTCGGCATCCTTCTCTGATAGTGGTTGACAGGCAATCGGGGACTAACGAACCTGGACGTTGAAGGGTTAAAATTAGTTGCTGTTTGGAAATTTGGATTCCTGTAATTGGGTTGAGGGCGAATCCAATGTCTAGGTGAATTATTTGGTTGAGAAAAAGGTCTGGAATTTTGACACATTTCTAACATTACTATTATTGTTACTGCTAGAATGAGATGGAATGACAACAAGTTGTTTAACTAATCTATACCAATCGGTAATAGATTCAGGAGGATTTACTATTAAATAGTTCTGGTATTCAGGTTTTAAGCCGTCGGTCAATCCCTGTAAAATAATGGTTTCACATAATTTAAGTTGTCGACCTATCTCGATTTTTTGACGAAAATACTTTTCTAAGTTGTTTAAGTAATGCAAATTCAGAGAGGCGAAATCAGAAAAACGGGGGACTGTTACTTTCAGAAATTTTTCAGTTAAGATTTCAGCAATTTTTTCATACTCTTTACATTCTAGACATTCATTAACATAAACTTTTAATGCCTCACCCTTCAAATATTTGGAAATGTTGTTGATTTTCCAATCTTGTTTATCTGGAGAGGATGCACCTTCAAAATGCTTAAGCCAAGACGTAATATTCATATTACTTTCTGGATAAAAAATAACAACATTAAGCTCTTTTTCAGCCATTTTTGTTTGAGTACTCTTACTTTCCATAATAACTTTGACAAACCCTGACTTTAATAACATGTTAAAAAAAAATATAAACACTGTATAAAGAATTCTTTAACTTAACAACAACTGTAACAATATCTAACTCTTAATATTTCAAATAACAAAAACAAATCATATTCAACAGAAAAAACATCAAATTCATATTTAAATTCATTCCACTTAAACAGTAAATGCAAACTGCTAATTTATCGTTCTATAAATAGATTTGCTGTATATGAATAACAATATCACAAAAGAAAAATAGAATGAAATAAATAAATAAAACACTTTTTTAAAACAAGCAGCATTATTTCGTAAGAACAAATTTTTTGTCTCTGGCTTTGAACTTCGGAACATAGAAGTAATGAAAAAAAAAAATTAAACTGCACACAATTTTTACTTTACCAATGTTACGCAAGTTTTCAGCGCAACTTCCTTTAAGATTTCTTTTTAGTTATCGTAAAATATCATCATGTAAATTTCATAATCATACTCCAAGTCATGTGCCAAGTAATAACTGATAACATAAATTATTCAATTCATATTGTAGTAGCAATTCTCATAAGTGCATCTCATTGCATCAATCCAAAATATCAACTTAGTTTAATCTTTAAAGCATAATAACATAATTTTAATTCTTCCTTAATATATTAATTTTAACAGAAAAATAACATAAGCAGTAAATAAATTTCATAATATCTTTCAGAATAATTAATAATACAAGAACATAAATAAAATCTCAGACTGTTAAAAAACTCTGTCACTTGGTTTCCTGTTACGTAAGAATAGATATTTTAACAAAATAAAAAAGGTTGTTATAACATTTAGCAACAAATAAATAATACATATTACTTAATATAAAATCTAACTTACGCAATCAAATCTTGTTATGAAAAAGAGATACAACAATTTTTTGTTGTTTTCATTGACGCTATGTTCCAATACTTCTTCTGGCTGACATCGATAGGGGGGTTGACTTTATAATGAAACATATTTCGTAGATGCCTTGTTTCCGTTCTTTTTTGTTACGACATCTCAGTAAAAGTAAGCAGCAACTTGATTCTCAAATACTCTTTCCACATCGTTTGGAAGGATAGCTGTGGCATAAGTCCTTTGAAATCCTGCCGGCTTATATTATATTACGATGATTTACCGTCATATGTTGTAGTTGCAATAACGTTGATTATAAAAGCAGGAGCACACATGGTCGCACAACGAAGTTAAGAACGTTGGTTGTTATTGATGATATAAATATTTAGAAGCAGTCGTAACATTTTAGTTGCAGTTGGCCATAGCGGCAGTAGAATTTAAAACCCAGAGGCGTTTCTCCATGAATTCAAACGAACAAGGCTTTCAATTTCAATCCTTTATTAAATATTTCTCTTGGGCAGTTTCCACCATAACCATAATAGCCGTGCATCACTACGTCATCAAGGTATAGAGGGTAAGTATCAGAACATATCAATGATTCTCAAAACGAGCAGCCAGGGAGTTGTTTACAAGTGAAAATACGACTTAATTCTGAGGGAGCGCCGCAGGTAGCTGCTTTCTGTTACCCAGCGCAATAACACAAATTATGACGTAGAACGCGCACTGAACCAATGAGGAATTAAAGAAGACGCGTCATGCTACGTCACGACCAATGAAAGATAATCAGTAAAAGAGTTCGGACAGAGAGGTAGTGGATTAATTTTGTAGTAAAGTGACTTTAGAGCGGGAAATTAATATTCGGAATTAAAATGAAAATGGTTCTCAAAAAACATTCTAAAACCCAGAAATGATCGGGGATTATGATAGAAATTAAGAATAACTAAAAGCTTTATATTTAAGTAAATTTGGACAATTTAGAATTAAATAAAAGGGAATTTAACAGAGTTAACGATAGAGCTAAATTAAGAATAAAGATTTAATGAATATAGAGTAGTAAATTGGAATAAAACAGGGGGGGGGAATTAGATTTGTAAGAATTTGGAATAATTTAACTAAGGAAAAATGGCGAAAATTTTGTATTATTACATATATATGTTGCGTACTACTAATTTTTCAGCTCCATCCAGCAGTTTAATAAAAAACATGGCAAACATCTCCAAATTTAATGCAGAAGTACTGTGCAATTTAACCAGTAGTAGCCGAGTAAATGTAAGTAGAAGAAAAAAATAAACACGATTGCACTCGAATCCATCTATTTAAACCCAATCATCGTTAAATTCTGAGGGAGCGCTCTCGTATAACTATAATCGAAACAAATCTCCATATTAAAGAACAGCAACATTTTTATTAGACACCAATACGACGGCAAAATCTCTATGTTGAAATATATTAGAATAGAAAGCTACAACGCTAACAGCATTTTATTTTTAACACTCACTTTGACGGCAAAAATCCATGCCTCTTGTCTCTGTCAATCCGTTTTAAACGAAGAGCGCGCAAGCAGAATTTCGCAACACGTGACCTAATTTAACCAATCCATGTTCAACTTTCGGATAGCACTAATTTTTATATGCGAATTAATATTAAAGAAATAAGTCCCTCCGATGTTTCTGGCGGGAAACGAATTTTCTAGAACATCATAGAAATTAGAAAACGCGGGAAATTAATAGAATAATTTTCGTTTTTGCGTATTGATAATATAAGTTTCTCGATAACAAAACAATTTTAAAGAATGATTTTTTAGATTATTAGGAAAGCGAAAATGGTGAATTTACACAGATTAAAAGAAATAAAAGATAGTTAAATACGGGAATAAATAGGAACTGTTTAATATAATAAAGAATTTAAGAAAATAGGTTTTTTGCAAGAAGAAATATTCTTATGAAATGTGATTTTTACCTGTTATTCATCGGAAAATAAAAAGTGGATTGAAGTAGATTAGGATAAAAAATATGTTTTTTAAATATAGACAATAATGGAATATTTGAATAAACTAGGATTGTAAATGGAATATAAATAAAAGGAATTTTTTGTACAATAAATTTGAAAGGGTATGGAAATTTAAATTTTGTAATATATATATATATATAAAGAATATATATAAGAATATATAAGAATATATATAAGGAATATTACAAAATTTAAAATTTATATATACATATATATACATATATATACCTTTCTTAATCAATGACAATATTATATAACCACGAAACCACATATATACGATAACCTCTGTCACAAACTGAATTCAAATCATTCAACAATAGGTATTATTTTACATAATTCAAAGTTTTACATTGCTTTACTGAGGTCGAAATTTTTTTCCGTGAACAGGATTTCACTTTATTATTTTGTTTTTAAAGAAGGCTAAGAAAAACAGAACAAGTTTCGAGTTTTGGCCAAGATTTTGGGAAAATTCGACACCGTACGACATTTGTATTGGAATACAGTAGCAATAATGTCACGCATTTCACGCACATTTCAAACAACAACTGGCAGTCTGTCCGCTAGTTTATCATCGGATTTCATAGAACGTTACACCCAGAAAAAGGAATTGATTAAAACAACAAAACATGTTTTGTTGAGTACATTTTGGTTGTTTTAGCCAAATTTTTAGTTCAAGTAAAAAAATTGGTTTTGTTGCTTGGACTAAAAAATATTGTTAACACTCGTACAAAATTTTAACAAAATTTCATCAATTTTACTTGAACTAACAAATTTTTTTTTTTTTAATTTTACAAAATTTTTGTAATTACAGCAAATTTTTTTTTATTTTTGCAAAATTTAAATTCTTGTGTAGTAGCCATATCTCTCTTACGTAGCTTGATTTATTTAACTTATATAGCTATATAATTATATGATTAACATAATTTTGGGGTAATTAAAACTTTTTTCATTGGGTCGGACCAAGGCAGTTTTAAAAATCCCATTGTCCCATTTATTACTGTCTTCTATCTTTGCAAGAAGAAAGAATTGGATTCATGAAAATTTTCGATTTCCGGTTTCCGACGGATTTTAGAATGTCCTGAACGCGATTTGACTGTTTTTATCTCAAGCACGGAATTTAATAAAACCTTTTATTCAGTTACTTCCTGATATAAATTGTTGCTGATTACTTTTTGCTTTAAATCGCGCAACAGGTGGCGCTACTATGTTGCATTTTTCGTGATTTCTGCAATAGCTCTATCTCATTTTCAGCAGTCAATTATGCCTGTAATCTTTGAATAATAACAAGGGAATTTTTATCCTGCTTTTTACATGCGTAATTCACTGCTGAAAATGAATAAAAAATTAACTATGTATTGTCGTATGCTGGGCTTTGTATTGTCGTCTAATGTTTGCCGCAGAACTTTGCGTGCACCTGATGACATTCCCTGTTGTGCTGCGATTGCAGCCGTTCCGACATCTATAATAGTGAGAAATGCCGAACTCATATATCGTTCCTTGTAGCTCCGTGGTAGAGCGTCGGATCGCTGTTCTGAGGACCCGGGATCGACTCTCGGCATGGGCCATTATCGTCTCTCGGTTTGCGCTTGAAAAAAAATTAGGATAAAAATTCACTTGTTATAATTCAAGGTTTACAAGCATAATTGACTGTTGAAAATGAATTAAAAAATAGTTAAAATTGCATATTTAGATTGGTTCATTTAACAAAAGTTTTTGTAGTATAAACAAAACAAGTTCGTAATATAACATATTTTATTATTTAAACAAACAAAATATACTTTGTTGAAAAAATAAAGTAGATTGCTAAAATAACACATAGCATATATCTATGTAACGAAAAGAATTTTGTTAATTCAAGTTAAATTGAACCATTTTACTTGAATTAACAAAACATTTTTTTGCTGACGATACAAAATTTTTTTTTGGAATTGCAAAAAAAATCAACATTATTTTTTTTGTTGATTCAAACAAAATTTCCATTGACCCATATTTAAACAAAAAGTTTCGTTGGGGCAAACAAATTTTTGTTGATTCAACAAAACTTTTTTCTGTGTGTAGTAGATAATATTCTTAATGTTTCATTAGAAGAAGAAATAAGCGTAGTATTACTTTTTTACGTTAATGCTCAAGTTAGATGGAGCTCAATCCCATTGGAATCATACACATTTGCGAACAGCTGGAGAAACATCGGAAAGTTCCTATAATTAATCTTGCAGAAAGAAGGCGTACGTGCGGCTGTTCAAACAACTAGGCAGAATGTACGATTTTACTAATTGTGTATAATACAAGCCCAAATGTTTTGGCGAATCTGCCCCTAAAAGCATGTGGTCATTGATGAAAATTGTGAGTGTTAAATAACCTGAACGTGCAAATGTAATATCAATGAATGGCACATGTGAAGGGAAGTCAGGATCTGCTACAGCATATTGTACGTACCAGACCGTACAATTAAGGAGCAAAGGGTAATAATTCGGTTGAAATGTCTTCACGTTCAGCAAATAATATTGATGAATTTCTTACCCATTTAAAGTCCTCGAAACGTTTGAATGATTCATATTTAACAGCTTTCCTGCAGCTAGAAGTACGTCCACAAATTTATGTTTTACAGTTCAGCGCTAGGGGTTTTGCTATGTGTTCCTACGCCTTCAAACATGGAATGACCCACTTTCGCACAACTAACTTGTAAATACGCCTTAATGTGTCAGAGTTCGACAGGTATGTGTTAGTTTCTCCTTAATCTACGCGGAAATTGAAGTCTGTTCATCCTTTGAGATGTTACTTTATTTCTGTTCCCAGCCCATGGGAAAATTCATGGCGGCAACATACCACTCGAACCATAGAGATAACATGAAAGACTCTTCGCTTATTCTGCTAAATATAATCAGTTGCGGCTCGTCAATCCGGTTTCACCCACTTGGTGCGCAAAACATTTTGATGGTGGCCCTTGAAGTTCGAAATAAAAAAGTTGTATGTTTTATAATATCCGTTGGCGAAACGTTAAACGAATTTCTACAAACATCTGTACATTTCATTGAAGATTTCTGTTTGTTTTGGCTCTAAACGTACTGACCAGGAGTAACGTGAAAAGTTAAAATTTTTCCTCAACTCCTGTCATTGTAAATGAAATCCGTTGCTCTTGGCTAGATGGCTCCATGGCTTAAAAATTGCACGGATAACGTCAATTTACAACATTTTTGCGATGTGTTTCAGAACCCTCTTGTATGAGTCTTTTCCAACTTTTTAATGGTTTAAAAATAGTCATTAACGGTTAATAGAATAAAATAAATATAATATTAATTTAAAAATGCACAATACCCTTTTTAAGAATATCTTCCCACGGTTTTATTAAAAAATAATGAGTTTTAAATCTATTACAGATAATTTTATTTATGATTTTTCAAACTATTAGAAAGTTAGTGAAACTGATTCTTCATGTAAATTCTTTCTATATGATTTTTTAAAATACCCAGATAATTTAAAAATGTTTATTAGTTAAAAATAAAAGCCACTATGACACCGATGTTTCTAACAACTTTCAGAAAAAACACCATTTATTTTAATCAAAAATACCTTTAACTCGAATTATTCAAGTTCATTCTAGAAAAAACGGCTTTTAATAAATATATTATGCTATGATTTTCAAAATGACTAGGCGCAGAAAGAAAAAAAAGCGAGAATCAATAAAAAAATGCATTTACAAATTCAATTTATGAAATCACAAGTAACAAAATAGTTATGTTACTTAAGAATAAAATAAAAAATATCGTTAAATTTATTTAATTTCCAAACACATTACATTTTGACTTTTTCTTTAGAAAACTTTTAAGAAAACTTTGTTCGGAAGTTTTATTCATTTATATTGTTGTAGAATTTCAAAAAGAAGAGTACTTTTACGAAATGATTTTCTCATTATATAAAAAAGAAGTTCCAAAAAGTTTTTAATTAGTTTAAAATATTTTTTTGCTCGCGCAGTGTTTGATCGCTGTTTCATTTTTCTTTTCCTAGAAAAAGAAATCTTTGGTATGTGATGCTTCTTTAAATATAATTTGTAAATATGACTCCTCAATGTATGATATTTTCACAAATTTCTAAAAATTTCCATACGGAAACTTTAGAGGGCGTTTTTTTTCTTCTCTTTCTCAGCGAAGCATTTTCAAAATCGATGGACACTGTAAGGCCCACTAACTTTAAATCAACTAAGCCTTTCAGGTACAAAGTACTTCTGTTACTAAAATGTTGAAAATATTGATTCACACCAGGATTTACGATCAAATTTATTTTTAAATATGTAAAAGCTTTTCTTCACGTACATTACAAAAGAGATAGTTTTACATAAAAATTCTGGTGTCGTCGTGGGATTTGGTGATTAAAATTAAGTGGGACAGAATTTAACCCACCATGCCGGAAAGGGTTAACTTGATCTTTTAAAAAATTAATAGTCACACATTTTTCTAGTGATATACGTACAAAGGTACTTTTTTTAAGTAAAAATATATGTACCTTGCTTTTTTGCGTAACTTTCAGGTCGTTCTTTCATGTTGTTTTCCCCGCTCAACAACATGAAACTTTAACTGATTTTTAAATATAAAAGAATGATACTGGCAGTCGCAATTATTGAAGTGATTTGTAGTCTAACATATGTTTTTTTTTTTTTTCGGATGAATGAATTACATCTTGAGTTAAAAGAGACTGTTGTCTCAGAATCAGAATTTTGCTCCTTTCCCACACTTTTACGTTCATACATTCGGTTCAGTACGTCACTATTGATAGTATTTTCTGAAATATCTTCTGTCTCTACAAAAAAGAAAATAGTTTGATTATATAGTTTCTTAAAAAGCATCTGCTAATTGCAGACGTTTGTGAAAAAAAATTATCAAATGTCTGTCTTAAAGCAACTAGTTAGGATTTGAGAACAGTGTTAAATATATATACGAAAAATTCGGTAGAAAATTTGAGTTGGTACCACTTCACTAAAAACGCACATTTCTTAATACGGCTACGTATTTCACTAGATGTTCACTAGACGTATTTCTCTTCATTCATTGTTTCATTTCCAGTCTGCCCTGAGTTACGGTGCCCACTGCTTGTTTCTCTTTTAGGTAGCTTCCATTACAAAAAGTAAAAATGTACCTATTGCAACCGTCCGGAGGAAAGCAATTCCCGAAATTTTCTATATATTTTCACAGATCATAACACAAATACCCCAAAACCACCCCCTGTTCGAATGGTGATATACAATATATTCCATTGGATGTGACCACTACCTCCGTAATAACTAAATGTCTATCGCATTTGTCTCAAAAATGGAAGTCAACATGTCCCAGATAGTAGCGTCACTTAGGCGCTAGCATCTGGGGCATGTATTATCAGTTGCTACCAGTAATTTTAATTTAATCCACTACTTTGGTATTTTGCATTTATCTTTTTAAAACATACTCATAGATTTTGATTTATTAATTAAATTTTATAGTGTTGATAAATATTTTTGCTCCATAAACATTGTTTGTGTAATTTTTTATGGAAATATATTTATAAATAAAGCTCAGTGTTATTAATTTATATATTATAATTAATTTAAAAAAGAACTTTTATATTAAAAACAAATATTTTAAATTAAAAATACCAGTTACTACAGCAATTTAAATTGTTATTTATAAAAGAAAAGATAATAAATACGTTTGTGAAATTCTAGAAATTAATTACAAAGTTTATTTTTTAAACTATATTTTTTAACTTTCCATATAAATATTCTCAATACAGCCTTTGTTTACGTTATTTACTGATCACTACCTCCGTAATATATACGTTAATGTATTACAGAGGAAGCGTTCTGATATGCATTGAAAGATCATGTCAGATGTCGCCGATAGATGGTACTGTACTCTGTGAAAAAATTGTCTTCCAATTTGACGGAATACGACGGGAAAACGTGAATACGATCGACATTTTGTATTAAGGAGGTAGTGATGTGACTGAGCATGTACACAGGATTTAATAAGATCCCAGCCAAGTTCGTTGGACAGCTTCATCATACTTCTTTTTTCAAACTGGTGGCCACTTAAAAATTTCAAATAAAAGAAAATGTACAAAATAATTAGAAATTCAAAAGCTTTTTCTTTAAATGTTTGGTCTTGATACATGGATTTCGCAGCATTTTTGGTTTCGCCTCTATACTGAAAAATGGTTGAGACATAGCAGTTTGAATTTCTAGGGTGGCTGACATTTTGAAACAATCTAATTTTCATCATACGATAGCACCCGTATTTATCAAGCGATCTGGATGTGACTGAGCATGTAAACAAGACTTACCAAGGTCTCGACCGAGTTCGTTGGCCAGATTCATCGCCATCTGGTTTCAAAATGGCGACCACTAAAAGATTTCAAATTCAAAAAGATGTACAAAAAAAATTAGAATTAAAAAATTAAAAACGTTTTTACACTTTATTGTTCCGCCTTGATGCAAGAATTCAGGAGCATTTTTTGTTTTACCTCTATCTTAAAAATGGCTGAGATATAGCAGTTTGAAATTTTAGTGTGGCTGATTTTTCCATAAACAGATTTCATTTATGAGCTTTAAAAACGCGGTTTCTAGCAAATTTACTTTAATTGTTGTAACCATTGTTCCTACTGTCGTACGTTTAAATCTACATAGTCATATCTTCCAGCGTCAAATTCTTACCAAGCTTCGCGATACTTGGCGAAATATTTCGAAATTTGGTGAACAAAAATTAATCGCTATAAATGAATGCAACTTGGATATACCTGACTAATTTCGAGAAATTCTCATACAAATTCAGTATTGACGAAAACTGTGATTGAATCTTCTATATTCGGGTTTTCCACATATTTTAACTTCGAGTGTTTGAGTAAAATTAGTTGATTTTTTTTTTTTTTTTTTTTTTTTTTTTTTTTAAGGTGGTGTAAACGAATTTTTACAAACATTTCGCATTTCTTTAAAATGAAATTCACAAAAAAGCCTTAAGTTTCAGGGCATCGAAGTGGTATTACCACTTAAGGCTGCTCGTCAGTAAACTTCCCGATTGTCCGATAATGTTAATCCTATGGGCGTAGGATGCATTCGTATTTTTAAAATATTTCCTCAGGAAATTAATATTTTTAACTTGTGTTTTCTTTGTACTGTTCTTAAAGAATGTTTCTTTTTTTCTTAGTCGTCAAATTTTTTCTAAACTATGTGCTTAATTTATATTTTTATATGTTACAATCTTAGCGAAACTGAATAAGATTTTAATACTTCACATAAAATTAAGCATATAATTTAGAAAAAAAAATTGACAACTAAGAAAAAAAGAGACATTCTTTAAAAAAAAATACAAAGAAAACGGAAGTTAAAAATATTAATTTCCCGAGAAAATATTTTTAAAATACGAATGCATCTTACGCTCCATAGGATTAACACTAGCAAAGGGAGTCGGGAAGTTTGCTGACGAGCAGCTTTAAGAATAAATATTTATTGAGTGATAACTTCTGTTTATTTTTAGGATTGACCAAAAGTTACGCTAAATTTTGTTGATATTAAGTTAAATAAAAGAAACGATTCCAAGAGTTTCATATCTTGGACTCCTCCTACATATCTGCAGGACGTTTCGTGGAGTTTACAACCTAATTTTTAAATTCAATAATTCAGTAATTATAAGAAATATAAAGATGAAACAGTGAAATAATGAAACAAACTGAAATATTTATGAGGTAACCGACAAATTTTGATTACAGTGTTTTTAAACCTTCTAGAGTACAACGGGTGATTTTGTCCCGTAGACTTTCATTCACCTTTTTTAGCGTTACCTAAGCATTTACAATTCACCTTTTCTACTAGTTTTTAAATACCACAATTGAACTTTTAAGGTTTCGTTTAAGATTTACGTTTATGAAAAAATGGAATTTTTTGTGCAATTTTTAATTAAAATTGATATTTTTGACAACATAGTCCTGATTAAATGCATTTTTTTCTAGTAAAATTAACGAAAAGACCCTAAAGTACATTTCAAAAGCTGTAGAAAAGTACAATAAAATCTATACATTTCGTCTGAATTGGCGGAGATCTAGCTTGATGGAAAATAGCTAAGGTCAAACTGATCCTGTGTGCAATGGACGATCGAAAATGAGGTATGCCAAAGAAGTGTCAAAAATGAGTCAATTTTTCGACGATAAAAGGAGCTAATCTGCCTCAAACGATGAGAATGGTGAAGTTAACTTTTAAATTTCAAAACACAAAACCTTTATTCGAGAAGTTAATATAATGAAATATAATGTGAAATATATAATGTGAAATATAACAAAATTCAAAAGTTAAATATAATGAAAAGTGAAAACTGAGATACCCTTGATGCAGTTTTACGCGTTTATTTGAGCATTTTTACAATTTGAAACTGTGCAGTACCATCGGTTGAAAAAATTTCATCTAATTTTAAAATTAATGTATACAGAATCCGAAAGACGTTTTTAAGAACTGGCGAGGTTTTTATAAATTGCAACCTCTACACTGTTCTGTCAAGCATTATACCTAAATTCAAGAGATTAATAAGCTTATGAGAACACTTTAATTTTAATAGCTTTTTTGACTACTTTGTACTAAAAGTCATAGCTAAATATTCACTGAAATTTATTTTAAAATAGTAATTAAAGAACATTAACACCTTGTCTAATTTAAAGTTATCAAATATTGGGTTGTTCGGAAAGTTCTTTCCGTTTGGGAAAGTTGGTACCGGAAAATTCTATCATTTAATTAGTAGACATTATTTCCGATATCTAAAAGAATCAACCACCTTTCCAAAAAAGTTTATAAAAAAATTATATTATATGACCTACCTAATGAAATAATCGCAGAATTGCCGGATTATGACGCCTTCGAATCACATCACCGTAAACGTCCAAAATATTCTTGCATTACAGACTGTGACCATTAGTGCTCACCATTACTGTAAATTTCTCTCTTATATTTATATTTTGTAATTTTTTCCACATTATAAATATCTAATTTCTTAATTAAAACTTATTACCTAAGCTATACCCCCCAAAAAATGCATGGCACTTTTAAGTGCTTTTTTTGTTTATGCTTTGCCAGCCTTCTTCACCACCTGGCATTTATGTGCTGTTTTACGAACATGTTCTGAACCCTATTTTTTACTTTTTCAACTTTAACTAGTAGTTAGTTATAGCTACAGCCATACCATTTCACTTTCTTTCAATTTTTAGACTCTATCCTTAATCTCCTTCGCTTTACCTTTTTATTTCAAATTTGGTATCATCTCTTTTCTTACCTTTTCATCTATATTTTTCATTTCATATGTTCTTTTATCATGTAGTTAATACTACATCTTAACTTTTCCCAACGGCTCAATTTATTACAAGACACTCCACTCACTAATAGACTGGGTGTAAAGTTTTCTGCAACTGGAAGAACCTTAACAGACATCAACTGTTCGGCAACTGTCTACTAATTTACGGACAGAATTTTCCGGTACGAATTGGTTTTCCCAAACGGAAGGAACTTTCCAAACAACCCAATATTATAGAGCTACATCTTTCGGTATCAGCAAATAAGTATTAATAATTCTGAAAATATTACTTACACAAATAAAAAAAACTTTGGTCCTTAAAAAATATACAACGATTATGCTGTATTTGGGCGTAGTTCTAGTTTTTGAGAAGAAACAAAAACGAATAAAGAAAACATGTAATAAATTGAAATAAAACCCATAGTTTCGATAATTTCATTAAAATGTTTTTAAAAGTATATTTCACGCCTTTCTAAATCTTTTCGCATTCTCATCTTTGTTTCAAATTTATCAATTTTTACATTTTACACATAATTTATTCTTCTTTCTCTTCAACCTGACAATGCTAAAAATGCTCTTGCGTTTTATTGTCTTTCTCAATATTCTTTTAGAAAATGATAATTTATTTTTATGGTTTAAAAGCTCTGTTTTGTATTTTCAAGCACATAAAAAAGACAAATTCGCAAAACATTTTTCTTTTAAACTATAATAAAGAACAAAATGTAACGGTTATTTAAAATATCTTTATGTGTGAGTACCTTCCACGATTGCTATTGCCTTAAAATATTTATTTTTTTGTGCATTTACACTGAAAATGATACAATAGAAGTGCGAATAAAAATTAGTGATACAAGGAAAATTTAAGTGAAAAGTATGTATCTGAACTTGTTTGATTTTTCTATTAATATTTTTATACGTATTTTTGATTATGAAATGAAAGGCAGTATCGATAAACTAGATAAGACAATTGTGGTGCCATATTTAGTTTTAATTAGCTATTTTATAGGTTTTTAAGTATTTTTAAGAGGGTTGTTTTACTTACGAGGAAAAGTAATTATAGCATGGATTTTCTAATTGCAGTCTCGCTTAATATTAGAGCATTGTTACAATAAATTCCGTTTTATATCACAGGAATAAGAATAAAGGGATATTGAACAGTTAATTATTTTTGTGTCATTGTTGGTGTGCTGTTGTTTCGAAAGCCGACTGAAATTATAGATCAGGCATCAAATGCACTTGGCAAGACGGTTCAGCTTCCATTTGAAAAGACACTACAGAGGAAATATGCCTAGTACTCGATGTTTTACCCCCACAATTTTTAACCATGATGGAAGGGGATAATCTCCCGGCTAAGTACCCTTCTCTCAAGTACTGACCTCCAAATTAGAGAACTCTACACACCACTGATTTTATATGCAGGTATGTGGCATCGCATTGAACCATGAATCATGAGAGCTTGCCCTCCCAAATATTTTGCAGTTCAACGCTGCTATCTACGACTGCCGTGCTCAACTCCTGAACAAATTCAGTGTTCGATGCCTTACAGTATAATTTGCCGCTGGCCATACTTTTATATCTAGTGTATGAGATTATTTAAAAAAAAAAGAAGTGAATTCAAAAATCCAAACAATAATATATTAGAAAGAAATTAAGATTACAGTGCATTCTCATTTCTATCATACAATTAAAAACTAGTCGGATGTGTCAATCCCAAAACTTTCTTCTACCACACACAGGTTTCGTATACACTAAAAAGGATCAGCACCCATTTATATCAAGGTCTAACTGAATCTAGAGTTTTATTACATTCCGTGCATTAGTTCTTGAGATATGACTATTAGTAAAATCGTGTAAATCCTGCAAAATGCAGCATAACAGCGCCACCTGTTGGGAGATTTAGACAAAAACTAATCAACAACAACTTATGTCAACGTCTAACTGAATCTGAAGTTTATGAAAATCTGTGCATTAGTTCTTGAAATATAGTTATCGTGGTAATAATGAAAAAAGTAGAATACCAGAGCCAACTGTTGGGCTATTTACACCAAAACGTAAGAAACTTCTATTTAAGTCAAGGTCTAACATAATGTGAAGTTTTGTGAAATTTCGTGCATTAGTTCTCGAGATATCGTAAAAATCATGAAAAAGTGCTATAGCAGCGCCACCTGTTGGGATATCTACACCAAAACGTAATCAGCGTCTATTTATGTCAAGGTGTAACTGAATCTGAGGTTTTATGAAAATAAGTTCTTGACATATAGCTATTGCAGAAATCACGAAAAATACAGCATAGCAGCACCACCTGTTGGACGATTTTCACCAAAAACTAATCAGCATCAATTTATATCAGCGACTAACTGAATATAAAGTTTTATTAAATTTCGTGCATTAGTTCTTGAGATAGAGCGCCCACAAATGCTATCAATTCTCAAGTAAACATTTTCATGTTCAACAAACAAATTTTACAGACAAACATGATAAATTAACAGCATTAACATAACATTAAAATTAATATTATTTTGTAACTCTTGCACGTATAAATTCAATTATGTACATGAAAAATGTTTAATTGAGAATTAATAACATCCTAAAACCTATATTAGGAATTGAGAAAACGGGTTAATACACTATAAAAACTATTCCGAAACGTTTCCGAAAATCGGTAGCAGTAAAAAGAAACGCTATTTTTATGTATGATTTTTTTTTTAAACTCGAAAATATATTGTTTTCTGAGGATTAAATAAAGCTAAGATAAATAACGCTTTTCGAAATCTAGGGTAATTCGGAAGAGGTTGTTGCATATTACTTACTCATCATACATAGTATAGGGTAAGTCTTGTAATCGTTTTGATAATTGAAAAAAAAATTGACGGATTTACACGTTTCAGACACTGGAGATTCCAAAAAACATATTTTTAGAAAAAAAAATTTGCCGTCCGTCTGTCTGTATGTCTGTGTGTCTGTAAACGCTCTATCTCCCGAACAAATTGAGATAGAGACTTGAAATTTGGAATGTACTTAGTATGTAATAATGGGAAGAAGCTTATTGAATTTCAGTAACCTCGATTATCCGGAACTATTTTTTTCGGACTCTCGAAATATTCGTTCTAATAAAAGTTGTATAAAAATTTTCGAAATTGTCTATTTTAATGAGTGAATATAAAAGACAATAAAAAAACATATATTTTGCATAAAGAATGAAGTCGATCGGATAATGAGTTGCCGAGATATTTGTAATCCTATTTTCCAAAAACTCTTCGATTTTTCATGACCCTGTATTTCATTCAAATTTCAATTCAAAGATATATTTTAATTGGAAATGAGACACTTAATCCGACGCAGTAAACCGTTACTTAATATGATAATCAATTTTTGAGTTATAAGGATGTTTCTTTTACGCAATTCAGTAATAGAGCATTTAAGGTTTATGACGTCATCAAACCACGATTTTATTCGAATTGCAGTGCATTTTATGTAGTTTACACATTAGGGTGGAGCGAAAAAAATTAATTTTTTTTTACAAAAAACGGGTAGGTGCCAAAAGTTGCCTTTATACTAGTACATCAAATATCTGAAATTTTACCGCTGAAAAAAAATGCCTTGAGTCTGCGCTTTTGGTCCAAATGTCGAAATGTTGGGTAAAATTTAAAAATTTTTCAAAAAAAAAAAAAAATCTGTAAAACTGATTATGATTTAATAGCGTCATTTGAACCTTTATTAATAAAGATTTAAAATATTGAAACTATAAAACGCGATATCTTTATTATTTTTAACTGGAGCAAAACTGACAAATTTCTGTATAAAAGGAGCGTTCCATTCTGGTACAGCATACAACGACACGTTGAAAAAAAAATTAATAGAAAGAAGATTAAAAAAAGAGAAACACCGCAATTAGAAGTTGCTGCATAATTGAAATAAACGAATCCGTATGCAATGATTCAATAATAGATACAATTGAATTCCCGTCTTCATCCTCCTATACCGAAACTAGAATGAAGTTTGAAACTTTTTCTAGAGCATGTGATAGCTATAGAATTTCTGATCGGTCTGCTGCAGTTCTTGCATCAGCGGTTCTTCAGGATTGTGTATGTACAGCAAATGACACTGCAAAACATAATGTACCCGTACCCGTTATAGAGGTTGTACAGAGACCTGTTTGCAAGGTAAGGTGTGAAAGTCAATCGGCTTGTTCATCTCAACGTAAAGAACAGAACCCTAAAACAGAAATAAAAGCCTTATATTTCGACTCCTGAAAAGATGACACAATGTGTATAGAAAAGAGAAGTGATAAACATGCGTATCGTAGAATTATGAAAGAAGAACGTGTTACTATCTTAGAAGAGCCTGGCTCCAAATATTTGGGGACTAATTTTGCCTAACATTTCCTCATCTGGAGCATCAAAAGATATATTTAAATGCCTATCAAAGTTTTTAAAATATGAAAATATTGATGTGTCCAGCCTCTCATGCTTGAGTTCTGTTTGGTTTCGGTGTCCTGTGAATACGGGGAAGCATACTGAAATAATCCGTCGAATGGAAGAGAAGCTTGCAAGACCTATGCAATGGATCATATGCCAGCTCCAGTTAAATGAATTGCCTCTGCATCATTTGTTAGGCATGATCGATAGGAAAACTTTTGGCCCAAATGTATTAGGGAAATCCTTGTCCACGTGCTATTCACTCCCTATTGCAGTTTTTGAACCTATAAAGAGTAATTTAGAAAACATATCTCTGAAATCGATGAAAAGGCACTCAGCACAGACCAGAAATACCTGCTGGACATTTGCAAAGCTATTTCATAAGGATATTGCTCTAAAGAACTAGCGAATAGGAGCCTAGGAAAAATTTTCCCAAGTAATATGGCTCACAACGGCGAATAAAATTCTTCACCTTAATTATTCGCATTGACTGCGCGTCAGAGTCTCTATTTTCACTCACAAAGTGTGTGATCTAAGTTTATGCCCCAGGATGGTTTACCATCAAATGTAATCCACAGCTAAAGAATGTATCTAAAACCTTATGAAAAATTACTCGGCTACTAAACAACACAGCAAACGCCATAAAACGAATAGTTAAAAAAGTTATTCAGGACATGGTTACTTTGCACACTCAGAGCAAATTCTGATTGCAATCACATTAAACAACTAGCTGCTCATCCCATAATAAATGCAAGAGGTGGAATAAATGATGACATACGCAAATTTGACAATCAACATTGAAGCACATGATTATATAAATCTAATTGATTGGAAAACTATTGCGGTAACAGGACCCCAATCACTATGCATTTATTGGATGCAAGTTTGTTGAAGATAATAGACGGCTGTATAGTCCACTCCTGGGTAGTTGTAAAAGCAACTAGAGAAGAGCTGCATTCAAAACAACGATTCGTTGTATGCTGTACCAGAATGGAAACGATCCTTTTTTACCGAAATTTCTCAGTTTTGCTCCAGTTACACAGAATAAAGATATCGTTTTATCGTTTTAATATTTTAAATATTTATTAATAAAGGTTCAAATGACACTTTTAAATCATAACCAGTTCTACAGATTTTTTTTTTTTTTTTTTGAAAAAATTTCAAATTTTACCCAAAATTTCGACATTTGGACCAAAAGCGCAGACTCAAGGCATTTTTTTTCAGCAGTAAAATTTCAGATATTTGATGTACTAGTATAAAGGCAACTTTTGGCACCTACCCGCTTTTTGTAAAAAGAAAAATTCCTTTTTTCGCTTCACCCTTATTACACATGTTTTATTTTCATATTTTACATTATGCATATCCATGATGGGTAAGTATTACGGTGGCCCCCAACGACTAGTTTTTGTTCGTTGTTATATTACATTTTCGTATATTAAATTGATTTACGGAAAAAAATTGTCTTTTTTTTTTACATTGTATCAAATGAAGAATACCATACGTAAATATACTGATAGACAAATAGAAGAGTATGTTTCCTCTCTCGAATTTCGCAGACGACTTGTACACTGGAAAATACTGTATTTACTATTTTCTTAAACTTTGCTATGTAGAAACAATAAACGGAAACAAATACAGAAAAACATATTGGGGAAAGTTCTTTCTATGCTTTCACAAATATCAAATTTCCAATGTAGGGCTTCCACTTAAGGAAGGAATCCAAGACAGTCTTCAAAGAAGGAGATGTTTACCTGAGCTAGACGATGAAAACCCCAAATAAAACGAAATACATTTTCTGTAAAATAGATGGGGTTTGAGAAGAATAATTAAATGTTATAATCTAAACAATAGTACTACGTCTGAACATATTTATAACTATAAAAGATCATTGAAATTACAGGCAATTTATTATAATTATATAGAATGTTAAAAACACTGAAAAGCCTTTTAAAAAAAGACGTTTCGTATTCCATGGAATCCCTCGTCAGCAAAATTTAAAGTATAAGTCATAAAAAAGTTGTAAAAAATCAACTCATGGCTTATACAATGTTTTCTGGGAGTTGATTTTTTACAACTTTTTATGACTTTTACGTTAAAAATTGCTGATGAGGGATTCTATAGAATTCGAAACGTCTTTTTTAGATTTTGCTTTTGTGTTTTAACATTTTATATAAGTCTGCAATCTCAATGATCTAATTAAATGTTTCTTCACTATTTCTCAGAATCATTTGAAAAATGTTTTTGAATCTGTTCGGCGAAATATGTACTAGTAATAGTCGTATAAAATGCATTGAGTGAATCGTGAAATCTGAGTCGCAACAGACTTTGAAATCACAATTTTCTTTTTTTGCAGGCGTTCATAATAGTAAAAGTCCAATATCACTTATACTTTCTGAAGGAATATGCTTATCTTTTAAATACTTTTTAACATAAAAAATTAAAATAACACATAATGCGTTTTTTTTTACTTAAAAGATGATAAAATTGTAAAAAAGATGTTAAACTACATTAATATGAATTACTCCAAGCACGTTAAGCTATATACATAGACATCATCTGGGATAAAATACAAACTGTCATTATCAACAGCTTACTTTCAAAATCTCCACTTTTTTTCCATATATTTTCTTCCGGAAACTTCATCCTAACAGATGAAGAAGCGGAAATTTTGAAAGTAAACCGTTGGTAATGGCAGTTTGTATTTTACCCCTGATGATGGCTATGTGTACAGCTGAAAGTGCTTTGGGTAATTAATATTAATGTAGTTTAACATATTTCTTATAATTTTATCATCTTTTAAGTAATAAAACACATTATATGTAATTTTAATTTTTGAGTTTTTAAGATGAATGTTACCATTCTATCCATTTATTTGCTTACTTTTTAGCATAGTTGAAAAATGTTTAAGGCTTCAATTCGTCTGTTTATCTGTCTGCCTGTCTGGTCGCCCTCTAACTTTCATATTCATGTATTGGCAGGAAATTCAGATTTACAATAAGAATGCTTATTCAAAATGAAGCATCTAGAATTTATGGTTAGTTTACAGACACATTCGAAGATATTCAGACATTATGGCCTTTTAGTAATAATCAAAGAGTAACAAAAATTACATTTTGACAAAAATTGATGTGGAAGCTTTTGTTCTACATTTTATTGACTATTTTTTTTTTATCATGGTAGCATAAGTTTAAAATATAATATCAGATGGTATTATACTCTCGTAGACAAACTTATTAACGTTTAATTTTTAAATATTAAAAATTATTAATTGAAGATATAAATATTACATAATATTTAGTACAATAGACTTTTGTTTACAAGATAAAGGGTAGTTTGGTGTATTCGTCGCATGTAACCTTATTACTCGTTACAATTCATAATATTAAAATCGCATGAATATATATTTAACATCTCCACTGTAAAAAGAAAAAAAAACAGAATTTTCTTAATAGAGGAAAATATAATATAACCACGAACTAAAATATGCAATAACCCCTTTCGAGTTAAATACGATACCTAAAAGCATTATTCTTTATATTTAGAAAACCCGGAAACTAATATATTTTTGAGATTTAAAGAAGGATTTGTAGAAACAAAGATTCTATTGATGCCACAGGTTTTCGGAAACGTTTTCGATTCGTATTTATAGTGTATTGATCGGTTTTCTCAACCTAAAATATAAATGATACGGATACTATCAGTTCTCAAGTAAACATTTTCATTTTCAACAAACATGTTTTACACAGAAACATTATAAATTAACAGAATTGATATTAACATTAAAATTAACATTATTTTGTTACTTTTGGATGTATATATTTAATTACGCAGCTGAAAATGTTTAATTTGGAATTAATATCATCCTAAAAACCGAAATTTTGGTTTGAGAAAACTGATAAATACACTATAAAAACTACTCAGAAACGTTAAAGAAAATCAGTGGAAGTAAAACAAATTTGGTTTTTATAATCACTCTTTAAATCCTGAAAACATATTGGTTTCTGAGGTTTGCAATGATAAAGAATGCTTTTCGAAATCCTGGATAACTCGTACCAGCTTATTGTACATTTTCGTTCTTGGTTATATTATGTTTTTGTAGATTAAACTATTGATCACTAGATTTGATCACTAGATTTGATCACTTTAATTCACAGTTGATCACTAAATTAGAAAAAAGTTTAAAGTTTTATATATTAAATTAAACGAGATCAAAATAAAAATGTGAGTTGCAAAGCTGTCGTTGAGGCTCCTGGTCGGCAATTTTAGTATTTAGAAAAGTAATTATTTGTTGTTGATATTTATTTATGTCTAAAACTGTATTTTACGAGATGAGTAATCAAACAGTGAATACAGAAAATAATAGTAATTGTTACAGCTAATTATTTTCCACTGCTTTTCGTCCCAATGGACCTTATGCACCGGACCTGAGTTCGAGGCTAAAATTCGTCTGCATTTAGTTTTGAAAATTAGTATAGCGTTCTATGGAGTATGCATTATTAATGATATTTTACCGCAAAACAATTTATTATTGTGGCAGTAGGTATTTAATATATTGTAGTAAATTGTATAAATCCAAAATATTGTTCTTCATCCAGAATATTTGTTAATTTTGCAAAATTTCTGTTAAATTTTGTGCACGCAACCTGGGTTGAGGCTAAAAGTCGTCTGCTGGCGATCTTTGCAGCTGCGCATACTGGTATTCTGGCGGTTCAGTTGCTAGAATATCGGATCACGATACCACCAGCTCTGGCGTGTGACATCACCTGCATAAGGTCCACTTAAATTCAAACAAAAAAATCGTGTGAACTTACTTTTTTTCCACAATTTTTTTACGACCTTGAACAGCGCTCGGTGACAGGTATCAATGGATGTACAGGGTTGTTATAATTAAAGTTCGCCTATTCAGAAGGCGCTAGAGCCGGTTCTATGGCTCCAAACGAAACAAAATTTCACTAGTACGTAGTTGAAGAGATGCGCTCTGCGAAAAAAAAAATTAGTTAAATTTTTCGTCAGTAGGTGGCGCTGCGCCAATATTTAAGGTGATGTTTGCAGATTCATTATATCAATTTCAGTCAATCCAGACGAAGCACACAAATTTTAAAGTTTCAACAAACTTCGACGAACTGCGAATTGTTATAATTAAAGTTCACCTAATCAGACAGCTCTAGAGCCTGACCTATGACTCCAAACAATACAGAAAAATGAATATAATTTCATGTGATGTAATCTGCATCAACAAAAATAAAACATGTCGCTCGGCAGCGAGGAAATAACGAAGAATAACATTACACATGCTCAATGAATCCTCCGCCATTTTCAATAACGCATTCCATTCTCAGAATTGTGCTTTCTACAGCATTGCGTAAACTGTCTTGTGAGATTGAGCGAATATGAAGTCTAATACTGTCTTTCAGATCAGAGATTGTCTGACATCTGTCTTTAGATACAGAATCTTTCAAAAATCCCCACAACATAACGACTTATGATGCGGTCTTCTGTAAAATGGCTTGTTAAGAAAGTCCGAACTGGTCTAGTAATTTGCGGTGGTGCACCGTCTTGCATAAAAACGATATTTTGAAGGCAGCCTCGCTGTTGCAGCTCGGGAATCAGAAAATTTGACAACATATTGAGATACCTTCTCCCATTTACGGAACATGTAATGGGTCCTGTGGATGTTAGTTCCTCAAAAAAATATGGCCCTATCATAAACGTAACTGTGAAACAGCACTACACCGTCACTTTAGCTGCATGCAATGGAACTTCTTGGACAACATTAGGGTTCTCTTTCGCCCAAATTCGACAGTTGTGTGTGTTCACTTGTCCGTTTAAATAAAAATGCGCTTCATCACTCCATAGAATATTCCAGGGCCAAGAATTGTCCACATTCATTCGTGCAAGAAACTGTAGTGAAAATGACAGCCGACTTTCGGTATCACCCTGTATTAGTTGTTGCACCCTCTGAATCTTGTATGGATAGTAGCGCAAAATTTGACGCATCACTTTTCTCACAGTGGAAATCGGCATATCGACTTCATTCGCAATAACTGGCACACTTGCATTACCAAATGATGACTGGCTTGCTAAATCCACGGCAGCAGTAGCAATATCTTCAATGCTAGAAATGTCTACCTTTTTCCGTCCTCTGCCAGGAAGAATGTCGAGTTTTCCTGTTTCCTCGAACTTTTTAATCATTTTGTGAACTCCACGATCCGACATTGGTCCACGTCTAACATCTTTTTGTTTTCGGAATTCTCGAAGATCTGCAGCTGCGTTGCTGTTATTTTGATAAAATAACTTTACAAGAAGTGCCTTTTCTTTCAAAGTTACCATTCTCCACAAAGCGTAGATTCAAATGCTTTTCAGAAACAATCAACTGTTCCAGTGTCAAAGAAATCACAGACACACTTTATCAGCAAGTTTTAAATCGTCAGGTGGTTAGAAGGGTATTTCAAGTTTTCGAAGTTGCGACGTCACTTTGACGTCGTTCGTCGAAAATTTGAATAAAATGTGATCTTTTTCAAGCGTTGGGTGAAATTTTGTGATTTTGTGTGTTTCATCTGGATTGACCGAAATTGATATAACGAATCTGAAAAAGTTTACTTTTACCAACTGTGAAATAAACTTTCCTGTATTTTGTTTTTTACAAAATAAAAGAATCTGCAAATATCGGCTTAAATATTGGCGCAGCGGCACCTATTGACAAAAATTTCAACTAATTTTTTTTTTCGATTTTCGCAGAGCGCATCTCTTCAACTACGTACAAGTGAAATTTTGTTTCGTTTGGAGAAATAGAACCGGCTCTAGAGCCTTCTGAATAGGCGAACTTTAATTATAACAACCCTGTATACCTTTATATATATCAGGATATATATCTGATATTTATTTTCAAAATATCATGAAGTTTAATATTTACGATATTTTCATATATTTGATATTTATTTTCAAAATATCATAGTGTATATTAATGATATTTTCAATCAAAACAAGTGTAAATGAATTTTTCAACTCTTATTAACTGTGTTGTTCTGTATATAAAGAACTTTTGCTCTTGCAATCACTATTTTAGCCAAGGAAACAATATTTTTTTCTCCAAGGCTTTACAATTGAATTTTTAAACGTGGAACCAATAATTATGTAGGATAATATTATTTAAAACAGTCATTGAAAGATAAACTTTCTAATTTGGATAAGATATTTACATTTTCATTAGAAAGAATATTTTCAGGTTTTGGCTTATTGTAGCTTAAAGTGCATGTATAACAGGTTAGGGAATGAAAAAGCTGAAAAGCTTATATTTATGTTCAATTTTTTCAATAAAAACAATTTTTTTTTTTTGTTGTTTAAAGTTTTGTTGTATAAAACGTAAAATTTTCTTAATACTTGATATTAAATTCTAAAATAGTTTAAATTAACTATATAATAACTATTTATTTATTTATTTATTTATTTTCTGTGAGTGTGAAAAGCAAATTGTGTCTCTTTTCAATTAGTTGATCAATTAGTCTGTTGTTTAAATTAGTCTGTTTTGTTACTTAAGTGAAATAAAGAAAAATATTTTTTTTAATTAAGTTTTCATGCTATGTGCAATAAATTTTAGTTTTTAATTTATATTAAACTTGAAAATATTTATAATATTTATATAATTAATATATTTATAAGTTGACAATTTTGAAAATATCGGATATATATGTCAAAATATCTGATATATATGTCAAAATATCTGATATATATGTCAAAATATCGGATATATATGTCAAAATATCGGATATATTTTATATTTTCGAAAATATGATGATATATACGAAACCTGGCCTTAAATATTTTGTACATTTGCGAACCTAAAAACTATGTAACTAAATATGTAGACAGAAATCTGGCTTTCGATATAATATACGACAACGTAATATTCAATAAAAAATTATTAAAAGTGTTTTAGTTGAAAAGTTCAACAACAGAAACCAGAAACCGCCATTATCTTTTGCAGAACTACTAGTACTTTCATTTAAATGAGAAATGTAGAGGGATCTTCGTAAAACGAAATGCTTATGTAAAATATGCAATGAGAAAAAAAAATCAAATGATAAAAAATATCTACATTCCAAAAGAGGAATTTCAGTTGTTAGAATGTCTTTGAGAAGGATAGTTAAAAGTATCTTCCGTATTTTGTCGATCTATATGTAAAATATTCATGATTTTATTTTATGAAATGTGTTTCAGAATAAAATAGGACTTTGAAATGCATTTATATTTATCGAAAAAATTACGGTGATTTATAGAAGATTTGAAAAAAATACATGTTTTAAATCTAGCATCGGTCAGAAAAACAGAAATTTCTATGTATGTTTTTGAAAAAAAAATGTATATTTCATTTTGATTTTTAAAATTCTGTTAACAAAACAACTTTGAGGAAATTTTATTTTTATTTATATAAGCTCAGTACATAATAGATTGTGTGATGAAGGAATTTAATTTTCTTATTGATAGTTCTATTTAATTACACTGCCATTGGTATAAAGCTACAAGAAAAATACACTGGTGTCCAGAGATTAAGGGGCAGTGATCAATTTCAGACGTTTCATCGAATATCTACTAAAACTCGTGAGGAAATGCCCGAAATGCCCTTGAACTTTGAGGATGTAAAAAATGTGTTTTTCAGTGAAGATTTTGTCGCGAGGACAATTAAGGGGGAGGGGGCAATAATAATTTTAATAATAAAATAATATTTTCTATCACCAAGTAACAGAAAATGCTAAAAAGGGTCTGTTACTAAAGAAATGACTATGTAGGTTCTGTTAAACATTTGTGTGTATTTGTTGTAAGCTGAGCACGTATATTCGTGAAGATGTTAGTGTTTCTGTGAAAAATTCAAAAGGCTTTTTTATATAGCATGCAAAGTTTACAGCCGAATTTAACACCGCTTACCAAAAACTTGACAAAAATTCGTAGAAATAGTACACTGTAATTAAAATATTAATATATTGAATATTTGATGAGATATGGGTATTTGTATGAAATAAATTTTAACTGCGTATGCGCGAACTACAACAAAATTTTTTTTGTCATGATTTGATAGACAATACAATAGGCAACAATTATAAAAAAGCCAGTGAAATATCGTGAAAACTCAAAAAGTTACAGCAATAATTGATAAATTGAGGAGGAAATCCCATATAATCCTTCGGAAACACACCTGCGTACTACTTTTTATAATTATTGCATATAAGAATTGAGTGAAAAATCGATAAAATTCCATCTTTATATACAAAAACCAAGTTGAGTTAAATAATTAAATGTAAAAAAAAAAAAAAAAAAAAAAAAAAAAAATCATGCTTTCATTAAAATTTACAAAAAAAGTCAATTCATATTATAAAACACGAATGAGTGCGTCGCTCAATGCTGACGTCATAAGTATGCGGGCAAGAATGTGGTGAAAATGGATCGCAACAATGGATCTGTTTTTCCAATTAAGCAATCGTAACGTTATTTCTATGGGGAAAATGCAAGTTTTGGCCCGACGTTGACCCCCCTTAGGGATCAATTTGTTTTAAAATATAATGTCCAATTCATGTATTGCCCTCAGGGGTACATATATATTCCAAATTTCAAAGCTCTACGTCAACAGGAAGCGGGTGAAAAATGAGTATCAAGATTTGATTGCTACATACGTACAGAAATGTAAGTTAAAAGAAAGTATGTAATTATAATAAAATAATGTAAAAACCCTGCGTATTCTGAAAAATATGTTACAAATTTACGTACAGGTGGAAAGTAAAATACTAAATATAATATTTATGTGAGGGCTGATCTCATAAAAACTTTTACCTTATCTTCCGAAAACAGGTCAAGTGTGAAGAAAAAGAAAAAAAAGGTGCTTTTTTATGTCTTTTCATAGAAACAGAAAATGAAACAAACATCTAAAGCCAGTATTTCGAATACTTTTGTATAAACATTAAAGTTTAAAAACACAACTTCCACTAAAATTAGAAATCTGAGAGAATGTTTGAAAAAGAATATTGTTGTGAGCTCGGGGTACGAAAGGATTGATGCCAATATATAAGAACAATAAACAGGCTTTATTTACTCCAAACAATTCGATAAAAACACCAATGTCTTCTCAAAGACACAAATATTCAGTAATCTTCAAATCTAATAACAGCACAGCAGAATTTCACACAGAACAATATAGCGTATTGTTCAATACGGCGAATCAAATACAAAATCGCTCAGAGAAACTCAGCTCTCAATGCAAAGCCTCTCGTGCGTATTCAATCGCATTTGACAGAGAACTAACTGGGTGGAGGTCCCTTATATAGGCTTTAAAGATAACTGTAGAATTTTCCAGAGCCTTCAGATGCTAGAAATTACCAGAAAGTGCTTTAACTTTCGATAGAGAACCTAAGCCAGAAAGGATTCCAATGTACAGGTATAAGGGGGGGTTGCACAAAAAGTCGCCAAATCTGTTGCCAACTTGGCGATATTTGGCGATATATCGCCAAGTTTGGCGACAAAAATAAGTCGCCAAAACCATCGCCAACTTGGCGATAAACCCATTCCTTGGCGATATTTCCATAGACTTCCATTATAAAGATGAGGGTGTAAGGTTGTTTTCCTTGCAAACCATCTGAGGCCTTTAGCATTGAGTTACATGATGCTCAATAGGAAATACATTAATAATACTGCAATTTTCACAATAATAAAATAAAATAAATTTAAACAAATGGAATATTTACAGATATATACAAAATTCATAACATTGCCCCCCTCTCAAGGACTGCACGTCCCGGGCAGTTCAACCTTTGATCGGAAAGCAAGCCCGTTGCCAACAAATGCTATACTATTCAAAACACTTAAAGCAAACATGCAAAATAACCATACATTCATAATGCTGAATTATACAAAATATACACTTATTTAAAAAAAAAATTAAATTAAATTAAAGCATAGACATCATTACATACAAGTATTTAAATAATAATAACATTAATAATGATAATGCTAAGCAAAAAAAAAATTTACATTAACTTATATACAAGACCATAGTCATACTAATTTACATTATTTACATTACACTATTTACAATCAATGAACTAAGTACTATGGCCATAGTATGGAGCCAGCCTGTCGTAATGAACGACTCTAGGCTTCGAACTTGGTGACTTTCGGATCCGAATTACGACATCGTTCAGTCTGTTTAGGACTGTATAAGGACCGTCCCAGTGCGATTGCAGTTTGGGAGAAAGTCCTTTACGTCGAATCGGATTATAAAACCAAACCTTGTCACCTTCTTTGAATTGATGTCCCGTGGCTTTCGTGTCGTACCTGGTCTTCATCTTCTCCGTCTATATATTGATCCGCTCTCGAGCCAAGTTGTGGACGTCTTCAAATAGTGCCTGGAGATTCTGCACGTATCCCTCTGGCGATGAAGGCGCATCTGGAGGGCGAACAAAAATCAGATCACAAGGTAGACGAAGATCACGACCGAAAAGCATCTGAGACGGGGAATAGCCGGTTGTTTCATGGACGGCGCTGCGATAGGCGAGAAGAAACAAGGGAAGTTTTTGGTCCCAGTCTTGTTGGTTTCTTGAGACTAGCAGTGAGAGATTGTTGAGGATTGTACGATTAAATCTCTCAACCATGCCATCCGATTGTGGATGTAAAGGCGTCGTCCTAGTTTTGTCCATTCCGAGAAGTTGACAGAGAACCTCAATCACAGCAGATATGAAATTTCTCCCTTGGTCAGAATGCATTTGAAGGGGAACTCCATACCTTGATATCCACTGGTGTACCAAGGCATCCGCAACCGTAGAAGCTTCTTGATCAGGGATGGCATAAACTTCAGGCCATTTCGTGAAATAGTCCATGACAACAAGGAGGTATTTGTTGCCATCAGCACTTCTTGGCAGAGGGCCTAGGATGTCAAGGGCGATGCGTTCGAAAGGTGCTCCTACATTGTAGAGATGTAGTCTTCCTCGGCTACGTTTCTTTGGTCCTTTCCGAGCTGCACATGCATCGCAAGATTTGCACCATTGTTCGACGTCAGCTCTCGCTTTTCCCCAGAAGAAGCGCTCTCGGACTCTGTGCAATGTTTTCATGACTCCAAAATGGCCACCAGTGGGACTGCCATGTAATTCTTCGAGGACCTCTGGGATTCGAGATCGAGGAAGTACCAACTGCCACCGAGATGTCTTCCCATCTTCCGATTCGAATTTTCGGAACAGGACACCATTCCTGACGTGGAGAGAGTTCCAAAGAGCCCAATATTGCTTCGTCGTAGGACTGTAAGTCGAGATGTCTTTCCAACTGGGCTTCGTGCTAGAAGATTCTACTAACTCCAAGATTGGTTTGATCTCAGAGTCTGCCATTTGATCTTCTCGAATCTTCTCATCACTCCAGGGATCTGGTGGCATCGATACTGAAGTCTTCGTCTGGCGTATGACATATTCGGGATTATACTTGCTGTCCGCTCTGGAACAATAGCGACAGCTCACGGGACACGGTCTTCTTTATAGGGCATCGGCGTTTCCATGCGATGAGCCTTTGCGATGCCTGATGTCAAAGTCGTATTCCTGGAGCCGTTGTATCCATCTGGCTACTTGGCCCTCTGGGTTCTTAAAATTCATCAGCCATGTTAGGGATGCGTGATCAGTACGAAGGAGAAATTTCCTGCCATAGAGATAGTGATGGAAGTGTTCTATGGCTTTCACTATAGCTAATAACTCCTTACGAGTGACGCAATAATTCCGCTCTGGTTTCGATAAACATTTGCTCCAGTATGCTACGACTCGTTCTTGGCCATCTATTTCTTGGGAAAGTACAGCGCCGACACTTTCATGACTGGCATCCGTGTCCACAATGAACTGTTTCTCGGGGTGCGGATAGGTAAGGACTGGAGAGGATGTGAGAGCTTCTTTCAGCCGCTGGAAGGAATTCTCGCATTCTTGTGTCAATAGAAACTTCTGCTTGCTTTCAGTGAGCCTATGCAATGGTCTTGCGATGTTGGAGAACCCCTGGACAAACTTTCTGTAATAAGTGCATAGTCCCAGAAAGCTTCGCAACTGATGGACATTTTCCGGACGCTTCCAGTTATTTACTGCGGACACTTTTTCAGGATCTGTTCGAACACCTTCAGCTGAAATGATGTGTCCTAGATAATTTACTTCCCGTTGGAAGAACCTGCATTTCAAAGGGTTCAGCTTTAAATTCGCCGCTCTTAGCTTCGTTAACACTTTTCGAATATTTTCTAGATGTTCTTCAAACGTGCGGCCACCAATGATGACGTCGTCTAGGTAGATGAGACAAGCTTCAAAAGTCAGGCCTTTTAACACTGTCTCCATGAGGCGCTCGAACGTTGCTGGAGCATTGCAGAGCCCGAACGGCATAACTTTGAATTGCCAAAGTCCTTGTCCAGTAGTAAATGCGGTCTTCTCTTTGTCATCAGGATGGATCTCTACTTGCCAATATCTCTTCAAATCCAGTGTGGAAAACCATTTATGCCCTGAAAGAGTATCTAGCGTGTCGTCTATTCTTGGTAGAGGATAGCTGTCCTTCTTCGTGATATCGTTAAGTTTACGATAATCCACACAAAATCTTGTGGAGCCATCTTTCTTTCGGACCAACATGATGGGAGAGGCCCACGGACTTGATGACGGTTCGATGATGTCACTATCCTGCATCTCTCGTAAGAGCTTAGAAACCTCTTCTTGTTTTGCAAACGGCAAGCGTCTTGGATGCTGTTTAATCGGTGGATGGTCGGCAGTATCAATTCTATGACGTGTCAGAGAAGTGCGACCTATATCATTCTCGTTTTGTGAAAACACATCCGTAAATTCCTGGAACAGTCTTTCTGCGGCATGTCTCCGTTCAGGAGATAAATTTTCATTTCGTCCAATTTCAGGTGTTAAACTTTTAGGCGGCTCCGACAACATCAAGCTCGGGTCTTTGCATACACAGGTGACTGGAGTACAGGTTGCAAGCACTTCACCCTTCTGGATAATTCTAGACTTTTCACTTACGTTTGCAATTCTCACGGGTATCACATCTCTCGACAGATCTACCAGCGCTGATGCTATTCGCACTCCCTTTGGGCTCTTCTCAGGATATCCAGTCAAGCCATACTGGAAAATTCTTTCGTTTCCAGTTACTCCAGGTATCATCATTTCGGTTCGAGGAGGGATGATAACATCTGCCTTGGCTGTGATCCGTTGAATGGACCCGGACTCATTTCCAAGTTTGAAAATAGTGACATCTTCTTGAGCAGAGCGTAACTCATTATTCTTAAAGTCATGTGTAAATCCCTGCTCTTTTAAAAAGTCCAGTCCGAGTATGAAAGGGTCTGAAATATCGGCCACATAGGCTGTATGATGGTAAGCGGCGTTCCCAAACTTTATTTTCAGTTTCATTCTTCCTTGTATGTCGATCATATCCCCGGTCACGGTTTGAAGGATAACACGGGGCGGGGTCCAGAAGAGTTTTTCTTTCAGCCGCTGAGCTAGATCTTTGCGAATGATGGTCACATTGGCTCCTGTATCGATGATCATATTACAGGGCAAATCATTCACACTTCCGACTAGAAAAACTCCGTTCTCGCCGCAACTTCTTGCAGAAATTTCACATACTTGAAAATGGGGCTTCTCAAAGTCTGGCAACCTCCGCCCCGCAAGATGGCCATTAATCAGTTTTCCTGCTCCTCCTTTAGCGGGAGAGATATTACCTTCGGTGCTGGGTCGTCTTGGGCAGTCGATTTGGATATGGCCTTCTGCACCACATTTCCAGCACTTGATCTTCCTGTAAGGTTTGTTGGACATTAAGGAGTTCATCTTTCTCATTATGTCATTCATCTGCTGCTGTAAGCGCTCCACAGCTCTATCCGATGTCTCAGGCAGGTTGGCTGCTCGCACAAAGTGTCGATCTTTCCTAGTAGCTTGCTAGGCTGCCTCGAATTTCAGAGCGTAAACCAAAGCCCCTTTTAAATCATTGAGATCTGCAATCCGGAGTGCTGTCTGGATCTCAGGGTCACGCACACCATCTATAAAATGTTGCAGAGCTAAACTTTCTCTAATTTCAGTCGGACAGCCAGGATAAGCGAGATGTGAAAGTCTCTCGACATCCGTAGCAAGCTCTTGCAGGTATTCAGTGGATTTCTGCTGTCGGGATTTGAGCTGGAGTCTGCTATATTCCTTCATGCATTTCTCGCCAAAGCGCAATTCTAAGGCACTGACGAGCGTTTCAAAATCCAACGGTTCATTTGCAGGCAAAGTCTGTAGGACATCGGCAGCATCAGCTCGTAGAGAAGCAGCTAACTGGCAAGCCTTTGTCTGGGAATCCCATCCATTGGTGTCCGCTACGATCCCAAAATGTGTCTTAAAAACTGGCCATGAGGATTTTCCGTCATAGGTCGAGAGTTTAATACAGGAACGAGGAAGCATAGATTGATACTTGACATCTTCGGTATAGCTTCCGGCAGTTATCTTCTGTTTCTTGACTTTTTCCAAATCTTTTTTTTACATTCTCTATGCTTTCTTCGACGGTCTTGGCGATCTTTTGAACTTTTTCTTCTACTCTTTCTTCAACGGTCTCGGCGATCTTTTGAACTTTTTCTTCTACTCTTTCTTCTACGGTACTGGCTGTCCTTTGAATTTCTTCTACCTTTCCTTCTATTTCTTGAAATCGTCCTTCAACTTTGTTTTCTACGCCGTCAATTCTGTCATTTAAAGATGTTATTTTATCCTCTATTAAGTTTTTCAACTCTCCAAGGTTGGTTAACATATCCTTCTTCATTTCATCTTTTAAGTCGCCAAGGTTGGCAGTCATTTTCTCATCTATCGCTGACATTTCCTCCTTCATTTCAGCCTGGTTCGCAGTCATTTTCTCATCTATCGCTGACATTTCCTTCTTCATTTCTTCCGACATTTCCTTTATTTCAGCCTGGTTCGCAGTCATTTTCTCATCCATCGCTGACATGGAGTCTATGACAACATCGCTGTACACAGAGCTGTATTTAGAACAGAAAATATGTCATTTATTCTTCATCTGTTCGTAAAGAAACTATAAGGTAAAGCTAGGATAGTCTGCGCACAATTCAAAGAATAGCAATAAAAAATCTAACTATTAATTTTTTGCTAAACTAATCATGAATAATTTTTACTTCATTTGTTTTTTATGCATTTCCATTGCTATTTTGTTGGTATATTGCAATTCATTTTTTCACTTCTTCATTTCTTCTTTCATCTCGCCAAGGTTGGTTGACATCTCAGCCTGATTCGCAGCTAATTTCTCCAATAATTGTTTCAGTTCACCCTCCATTGCTCTGGTGATCGGCATTCAATCCCACTTCTGACACCAAATGTTGTGAGCTCGGGGTACGAAAGGATTGATGCCAATATATAAGAACAATAAACAGGCTTTATTTACTCCAAACAATTCGATAAAAACACCAACGTCTTCTCAAAGACACAAATATTCAGTAATCTTCAAATCTAATAACAGCACAGCAGAATTTCACACAGAACAATATATTGTTCAATACGGCGAATCAAATACAAAATCGCTCAGAGAAACTCAGCTCTCAATGCAAAGCCTCTCGTGCGTATTCAATCGCATTTGACAAAGAACTAACTGAACTGAACTGGTGGAGGTCCCTTATATAGGCTTTAAAGATAACTGTAGAATTTTCCAGAGCCTTCAGATGCTAGAAATTACCAGAAAGTGCTTTAACTTTCGATAGAGAACCTAAGCGAGAAAGGATCCCAATGTACAGGTATAACACAGGTTTGGTGGTTGCACAAAAAGTCGCCAAATCCGTCGCCAACTTGGCGACATTTGGCGATATATCGCCAAGTTTGGCGACAAAAATAAGTCGCCAAAACCATCGCCAACTTGGCGATAAACCCATTCCTTGGTGATTTTCCATAGACTTCCATTATAAAGATGAGGGTGTAAGGTTGTTTTCCTTGCAAACCATCTTAGGCCTTTAGCATTGAGTTACATGATGCTCAATAGGAAATACATTAATAATACTGCAATTTTCACAATAAAAAAATAAAACAAATTTAAACAAATGGAATATTTACAGATATATACAAAATTCATAAAACTTTTACCTTATCTTCCGAAAACAGGTCAAATGTGAAGAAAAAAAAAAGGTGCTTTTTTATGTCTTTTCATAGAAACAGAAAATGAAACAAACATCTAAAGCCAGTATTTCGAATACTTTTGTATAAACATTAAAGTTTAAAAACACAACTTCCACTAAAATTAGAAATCTGAGAGAATGTTTGAAAAAGAATATGTTCGTATACGAGATGCAATGAGGAGAACTTAAAGTTAAACAAATTGGAATTTCTGGAGTTCGGGAAGAATATTTAAAAGTTTCTTTTCTATTTGGACGAATTATTTATCAAATGTTCATGGGCTTTGTTCTATGAAGTGCGTTGCAGAATAAAATAGACTTTTGCAAAGAATTCATGCGAATAATAAATAAAACTAAGGTAATTTTTTCATATCAGATAAATGGGAAAGAAAAACCAATTGTACACAGAGCTGTATTTAGAACAGAAAATATGTCATTTATTCTTCATCTGTTCGTAAAGAAACTATAAGGTAAAGCTAGGATAGTCTGCGCACAATTCAAAGAATAGCAATAAAAAATCTAACTATTAATTTTTTGCTAAACTAATCATGAATAATTTTTACTTCATTTGTTTTTTATGCATTTCCATTGCTATTTTGTTGGTATATTGCAATTCATTTTTTCACTTCTTCATTTCTTCTTTCATCTCGCCAAGGTTGGTTGACATCTCAGCCTGATTCGCAGCTAATTTCTCCAATAATTGTTTCAGTTCACCCTCCATTGCTCTGGTGATCGGCATTCAATCCCACTTCTGACACCA
This sequence comes from Maratus michaelseni, assembly GCA_963931845.1. Classification (NCBI taxonomy): domain Eukaryota; kingdom Metazoa; phylum Arthropoda; class Arachnida; order Araneae; family Salticidae; genus Maratus; species Maratus michaelseni. The sequence continues at coordinate 196,027,819 of OZ007594.1, forward strand.
AATGTTGTGAGCTCGGGGTACGAAAGGATTGATGCCAATATATAAGAACAATAAACAGGCTTTATTTACTCCAAACAATTCGATAAAAACACCAACGTCTTCTCAAAGACACAAATATTCAGTAATCTTCAAATCTAATAACAGCACAGCAGAATTTCACACAGAACAATATAGCATATTGTTCAATACGGCGAATCAAATACAAAATCGCTCAGAGAAACTCAGCTCTCAATGCAAAGCCTCTCGTGCGTATTCAATCGCATTTGACAAAGAACTAACTGAACTGAACTGGTGGAGGTCCCTTATATAGGCTTTAAAGATAACTGTAGAATTTTCCAGAGCCTTCAGATGCTAGAAATTACCAGAAAGTGCTTTAACTTTCGATAGAGAACCTAAGCGAGAAAGGATCCCAATGTACAGGTATAACACAGGTTTGGTGGTTGCACAAAAAGTAGCCAAATCCGTCGCCAACTTGGCGACATTTGGCGATATATCGCCAAGTTTGGCGACAAAAATAAGTCGCCAAAACCATCGCCAACTTGGCGATAAACCCATTCCTTGGCGATTTTCCATAGACTTCCATTATAAAGATGAGGGTGTAAGGTTGTTTTCCTTGCAAACCATCTTAGGCCTTTAGCATTGAGTTACATGATGCTCAATAGGAAATACATTAATAATACTGCAATTTTCACAATAATAAAATAAAATAAATTTAAACAAATGGAATATTTACAGATATATACAAAATTCATAAAACTTTTACCTTATCTTCCGAAAACAGGTCAAATGTGAAGAAAAAAAAAAAAGGTGCTTTTTTATGTCTTTTCATAGAAACAGAAAATGAAACAAACATCTAAAGCCAGTATTTCGAATACTTTTGTATAAACATTAAAGTTTAAAAACACAACTTCCACTAAAATTAGAAATCTGAGAGAATGTTTGAAAAAGAATATGTTCGTATACGAGATGCAATGAGGAGAACTTAAAGTTAAACAAATTGGAATTTCTGGAGTTCGGGAAGAATATTTAAAAGTTTCTTTTCTATTTGGACGAATTATTTATCAAATGTTCATGGGCTTTGTTCTATGAAGTGCGTTGCAGAATAAAATAGACTTTTGCAAAGAATTCATGCGAATAATAAATAAAACTAAGGTAATTTTTTCATATCAGATAAATGGGAAAGAAAAACCAATTGTACACAGAGCTGTATTTAGAACAGAAAATATGTCATTTATTCTTCATCTGTTCGTAAAGAAACTATAAGGTAAAGCTAGGATAGTCTGCGCACAATTCAAAGAATAGCAATAAAAAATCTAACTATTAATTTTTTGCTAAACTAATCATGAATAAGTTTTACTTCATTTGTTTTTTATGCATTTCCATTGCTATTTTGTTGGTATATTGCAATTTAATAGAACAGTTGTAATAAAACCAAGAAAGTTATTTTGCGCAATCTGTCCTTACAGGGTTGGTGTGGTTGCGCACATGGGTAGGAGAGATTGTTACAAATAATAACTACAATTAAATTGTTAATAATGATGATATGTCATTTAAGTGATAATTACACTTAAATGACATTGCTGTAAGATTTTTGTGAACAAATATTATTGCATTAGGAGTGAATATTTCAACATAATGATTAAAGAATCAGAAAAAGGAAATAATTTTAAAAACGATTAAAAAATGAAAGAGGAAAAAAATTAAAGAATCAGAAAAAGCAAGTCCAGATAAGATTACAAAATGAAATTATGTTACTTAATAACAAGTTTAACTTAAAATTAGTCCATTTTCATTTTTCATTTTTTTATGCAAATTTACCAATAAGCTGCGTAATCTCTCCTAACATGGAAACTAATGGGAACACTGCGCCATCTCTTCTAAGTAGCAGATGCGCAAACGCTCCAATTTCGGTAGGAGAGATTGCGCGGCCTTTTACTTAAACATGACCTCTTCTAAAACGAACCGTTGATGTTCACATTGTTAGTCTAGATTAATAGCTTATGAGAAATCGTTTAAGTTTAAAATATTTTGTACTATTGACATTGTATAGAAATTCTGATAAATAGCTATGAAAATTCAAGTACTTACTTTGGGTAAACAAAACAAAATAGCAATACTTTATTTTAGACGCTCAAAGCAATCAACGTGCACTTTCAAGTACACTCCACTACTGTTGTTGTACAACTACTAGAGTCGCTGCGCGCTCACTCTACTCCTTCCCCCCGAACCTCTATGTGCGCGATCTCTCCGACCGCGACCATCTCTCCTGGCTTTACCTTATTTTGGGGGGAAAAGTATTCAGATACAGAAATCAGTGGATCGTAGAATAGAAAAATAGCACAACTATATATATATATATATAAGACACATGTCCGTTTCTTTCGATAATCCGCAACAAAATACAAAAGAACTACCGTATATACTCGCGTATAAGTCCAGGAATTTCTGACAATTTTCGGCAAGCAAATTGAGGGGGGTCCACTTATACGCGAGTCAATTAAAAGAAAAAAAAATCAAATACTGCCAAAATTCTGGCTTTTTATGTGTAAGAATAATAAAATAATATTTAAAATATACAAATAATAATAGTACATCATTAAAAAATATTTCATTGATTTGTTTTTGTTTACTTACCATTTTTTTGCATTGGCGACTCTCTCCTACCATATGGAGCGCACGTTTTTCTCGCATCTTTTCTTCGGTCGCGAAACGTATCTTAAGTTAAAACTTAGGGGGTCGACTTATACGCGGGTTTTTGATTTTTTGCAGAATTTGCATTTAAAAGTTAGGAGGTCGACTTATACGCGAGTATATACGGTACTGCATAAAGTCTCTTTATTTTTGTATAAATAGAAAATGTTACTCTATATATATGCCAAATTTAGTTTTTGTGGCTGTAATTACCAAATGGTAATTCAAAATTAAAAATACCTTTCTCCGCATGCGTATTGATACGGTCGAAGTTGGCTTTAGACTTTAGGTGCACACTCTTAGCTCTCTTAGCACATACCTAATGGATCTGGATTTGTTTGTAAATTAATCCAAAGAAATATGTTGATTTGTTTACTACAAGATTTTGTTAAGAAATATAAAGTTGTTGGAATTTATTATTATTATTATTATTATTATTATTATTATTATTGTTATTATAATTATAATTATTATTATTATTGTTATTATTATTATTATTATTATTATTATTATTATTATTATTATTATTATTATGTTTGTAAGTTACAAAAAAGCCTATACTTAAAAAATGACATAAATATTGTTTATGTCACACTGTTTCTCATTGTACACTGCTGGCCATATAAAATGCAACTTCATGAAAGAATTATCCAAGCAGCGTAAAAATTTGCACCATACGTACACGTCGATAGGATATGCAAATGATTACGATTTCAGCCCACGCGCACATCCTTGGCGACTGAAGCGCCCCTTACAAACTGTATATAAAGGGATGAAATATTGCCATTTTGAAGAACGTGAAAAGTTCTCTCGTGCGATTTATTTGCGTGTGCAACTTTAGTATGCCTCGCAGAAAAACACGGGCACCATTCGAGTAAGTTTCAGAGATCGACCGCAGCAGAATGGTTGCATACAAAGATTACGGACTATCTTTCCAAGAAATCGGTCATCGTGCCAGACGCCAAGCAACAGTCATGCAAATATTGAATCGGTGGATGCAGGAAGGAACGTTTGACCTACAGGAGCGATTGCAACGGCCTCGTCACACCACTCCACGGGAAGACAGGTATATTTAGCGCATGACACTGATGGAGCGCACTACCGCATCCACAACCATATCACAACGAATACAATCTGCAACACAATAATCAGTGTCCGCACGAACAATTCGACGTCGTTTGCAGTACAATGGAATGTCCGCTAGGCGTCCATTGCTTCGCGTACCTTTGACTTTAAACCACAGGAGTTCGCTTTTGCAATGGTGCACTGAACGGCGGAGATGGACATCCGAATGGAATGACATAGTGTGTTTGGACGAATCTCGTTTGTGCCTCCAATACCACGATGGTCGGATTAGAGTTTGGAGACACCGTGGAGAGAGGCTGCTCAACTGTTATGTTATGCATCGTCAGACTGGTCCTGCACCCGTTATTATGGTGTGGTGTGGTATTGGATTCCCCTTCCGCGCAGCCCCCTGTTACGCCTTAGCAGTACATTTACCAGCCTGCGCTACATAAATGAGGTTTTGCAGCCTGTTCTCCTTCCTTACCTTCAGGGTGCTTGCCTGTGGCCACGTTTCAACATAACAATGCACGACCACATGTTGCACGCAATATTCAAGCTTTCTTCTTATCCCACCATATTGATTTGTTACCCTGACCTACCAGTCCTCTAGATCTATCGCCAATCGAAAATGTCCGGTCAATGATTGGAGAACGCCTAGCCCGGCATTCCGCACCCGCGGGTACACAAGATGAACTTTGGCTACGTGTGGAGGAAGGATGGGTTACCATTCCCCAACAACACATCCAAAGCTTTCTTCACTCAATGCCACGGCGTGTAACAACGGTTATTGACAGATGTGAGGCAATACCTCTTAGTGATTTTCTTGTCTTCCTCACTTCAAAGAAGTCTGTATTTCAAATCAATTAACACTGATACTATGTGTAATCTCTGAAGTAAATTTGGCTTTGATATATATTGTTCTTCTTGGCGTTGCATTTTGGATGACCAGCAGTGTATTTATAATACCAAAGATAGGCATCTCGATACCAGTGTTATAGTCCAAGAGGTCTTTAAAATTTTAGAGTAGGTATTTGAGGCACCCTGAAAATTTGTGTAATGCCTCTTTTCTATTGTCCGAATAGAAAATCGAAGATCTGGCTGAAGAGTCGCGGGGAATAGGCAATCTGGGTATTTTTTAATTTGTTAGTTTTATTTGCAAAATACATATACATATATATATATGTGTGTGTGTGTACATATCGTTGAGGCATTTTCAAATTTTAATACCTTCATATTTTCTATTTAATGTTATCAAAAATAAAAAGCCAGATCATTTAATATGGTTTAAAATATTGCCAGGCGGTTTCAAAATAACATTTCTTAAGTTTCGAAAAAATATGATTGATGCATACATTTGAGGCACGCTGACATTTAGACAGAATAATATTTATACCCAGAAAAAAATATTTTGAAAAGGACAGACGATTTTGATGGAACTTTCTATCTGCTAGGTGATAGAGAATGTTATACGCGAGTGCGAGTAAGTAGCGCTCTGAATCGGTTGCAGTGTGAGAGAGAGCCGAGCTGCATATTCGCCGTTCCCAACCGATATGGCGGAAATAACAAATTGCGCATGCGTAAAAATTTAGTTTGAAATTCTTAAGCTACAAAACGCGAATAAAATTGTCAGATTGGCGTTTTTAGCGTATCAGGAGTGACATTTCGATCAACATTTATTTCATTATTTTTTCTGTTGACAGATTCCGTTTATATAGAGGTGTATTTTAATAAGCCAATGCCTTATAATAAACAAAAACACTTTTGTCATCAATTAATATTTTTTCTCTTAGTGTTTATTGTTTTAAATCATCTGCAAAATATTTATTTTTTAAATAATTAAACGTAATTTAGTGAAAATGGTCCACCCTTGTACCCATGTGAAAAGCTATTGATTTTAACAGAAGAAATTGCTTATTATTTCTTTAAATTCATTTTTCGTATTTTATTAAAAATTAGTTAATAATTCTTAGTGTAACTAATGTTTTATTTAAATTTGACGAATTTTAATATTAGTATTTATTAGCATAAGGCTTCAGTAACAAACTTAAAGTTGCTTTTTTTTTCTGTAATATAAATTTTATATTCCAGATATTTCATCGTCCAATGAACGTTCTTCCGATCCATCTAGTATGTGTCAAGCATCAACATCGCGAGACAGCGTTAATGTTGGTGATATAGAATGTATTGCTGAGACATCGAGCACATATTTAGAAGAAAATGTATTAGAAACTTCAAAGGAGTCGGAAAATCAAAAAGATATTTGTATTTATTGAGACAAAAGCTCCAAAAAATACAAAGGACAACGTCAACCTCTTTATGCTCTCGATAAGGAAATTTTGAAAATTTTCTATTTTTCTTATTATCTTATTATCTAAATTTTGAAAAATAAACATACAATATAATTAAAATAAACAAAGCTAAATAAAAAATATTTCCTTTGTTGTTATATCGCGTATCAATAGATATACATCATATCTTTTTCAATTAATGTTAAATATATGAAAATTCTAAAAAAAAAAAAAAAAAAAAAAAAAAAAATACTACGAATGAGAATTTTTTAACTATTTTAAAATTTTTCTAACAACTGCACGCTTGCTATAAATTACGCGAGTCTGGTCTTGTGAGAGCCTATCACACCGCAGTACACTTCAACTCAGCCGGCCGCTGATAATACTCTGTCCCTCACACTTCAACCTAACCATAGCTCTACTTACTTGCACTCACGTATAACATTCCCTATCCTCTGATAGGTAGAAAGTCCCACAAAAATGGTCTGTCGTTCCTCAAATATATTTTTTTGATAGGTAAGAAATACCATTTTGAAACCGAATGGCAACATTTTAACCCGACTAAATAATCTAACTTTTTTATTTTTTATTTCATTAAACACTAAATTTAAATGTATTAAAATTTCAAAATACCTCAAGAATTTTTTTCCAAATAAAATTTTTCAAATTTAAAAATTCACAAGTTGACTAAACCCCGCGACCCTTATTATTATTTATTTTGTATTAAGAGAATACAAAAGAGGTGTTACACAAATTTTCAGGGTGCCTCAAATACCTACCTAAAATGTTTAACAGCTCTTCTACTACATTAAAATTGTGAATCATTGGGAATTTTATAAGGATTTTGTCATGGATCTACCTAATAGATCATCAATTTGTAGCGACATATATTTTAAAAAATAATAAAAAAATCAGCAATTCAAGTCTTCAAGTTTTGACAGGTACAAACTAGTACAAATTTTGAGTAAGGGCAGATACATTAAAGAAAGATTAAGAAAAGAAGCAAAGGAAAAAAATGAAAGATGAAAGATGAAAGTAGTGGTGATTTAATGACAGAAGTTTATTAAGGTTTCCATAGCCAAATGTTCTGTAATCCTCTCTAAAAAATTTAAAATTAGTGGTTAAGTTTCAGTTATTGTTCGAAGACATCTGTTATAGAAAACTTTTAATTCACCTTTACGCTTACGATGGCAAGTAGAACTTTTTATTATTATTATTATTGAATTTATAGTAAAGAAAACAAAAAACAAAAACAAAAAAAAAACTGTAAGGAAAACACAGGATTATTAAACATCTTTATGCTTAAATAATGAATATCCCAATTTTATTACTAACTTTATAAGGAAAGAACCTGACATTTCTCGTCCTTTAAACTTCACAAAGCATGCAAGAACTTGACGAATTGGCCTGTCACTTACTCTCTCAGACTTATGATTAATAGCTAATTATGGTTGTTTGGTAACAACCATATACAGTGAATATTTTGAAACAGGAATTTGCTGCAGATACCGCCAAGCTGATAAAGCGAATTTAAATAAACTGTCTCGTGCTTGTCTTCGAAGTGTGAAGTTTGGCGTTAATTTCTCGGCAGGGGTTTGAGATCCAGCTTACTGAAAGTTTACGGTATATGTTAGAAGTTAACTTTATATGATTTAATAAAGTAAATTGTTGAGATTAACCGAATCCCAGTACACAGTGGAGCCTCGATTATCCAAACCTCGGTCAACCGAACAACTGGTTAACCGAACGCGTTCCAGAAAGCGAAATTCAAGTTTGCGCGCCATGCACTGCAAGATTTCCGCTTCAACTGTGCTGGTGAGAAATCACGCATTGATCAGATCACATCAGCAAACTGCTTTCATTAAAACGTATAAGAGGTTTAGCAGAAACAGAAAGAGTGTCCTCTCTGAAGCAAAAAAAATTTTTGGACTACTTAAATGTAGACCTACAGTACTGTACTTTTGATTTCCTGCACATTTCTTTGATCGCTGCATTCCTTGATAGTTTGTTCCCTTCTTCTTGTTGTAAGCATTGTAGTGCAAAATTCATACATATTTGCATTTATTAGCACTGTTTATTTTTTCCCTATGCTCATAACCCTATTATGTTTTTTCAAAAATGATCGGTTATCCGAAATCTCGTTTATTCGAACACTCTTGGTCACCTATTAGTTCGGATAACCGATGCTCCACTGCAGTTAAAATACCCATTAAGTAAATTGCACTTCCCAGCGACAGCAGGACATTTATTTTAGACGGAGTTTATAATTGAGAGAAATTGCGAAAGTTTTTTCCCGCCATTAGTTTTTCTTGTTAATGAGTTAAATTTAAAGTCTTTCAACTAGCCGAATTTCTCACTCCTGTAAAGTTTTTATTGCTGAATCAAATTTGTTGTTTTTGATAAATTTATGGAAATAGATCATCTGCAGCACGACAGCATGGTCGAGGGTCAAACAACAACTTGTGGAACAAAGCTGCTGATTATATTTGCTGCGGAAGATATAGTGTGATCTAAGACATTTAGACAGGGTTACTTAGAGACTTTTAGGCTGCTCTCTCGAATGATATTTTATTGCACACATACAAGTCATGTTACAAAATTCTTCTTTTTACATATATCTTCATAATATTTTTCCGAAATTGATCCACAAGATTACAGCCTTGTTACAAATACTCCACAAAACGGCGAATAAGGCCGGGAACTCTACATTATTTGTGCGCAATTGAACCACTGGAAATCAAATCCGATAAATCCACCGTGAGAAATGAATGCCCATATGTTCTCGCCCACTAAGAACCCATATTTCTGATCTAAACACTCAAGCAAAAAATGAACTAACATTTTTTGTCTTGACTTAATTTATCACTCCTTAAATTTTGTCCATTTTTTTCTTTATAAAATTTCCTATATAATTGTAAAATCAAATTCATAATAGCATAATAAAAGAGAAACATATTTCAAATAAAAATTTTCTCATCTAAAATCGATTATCATATTTCATAAAATTAATTACTTGTTTAAATACAAGAACTAACTGTAAAAAATAGAAATATTATGTCAAATAGCACATTATATATAGTAACTAAAAAAGAAAATATACCTTTAATATTTCTTGTTGTGATATCAAGGAAATAATTTCTGGAAAACAATTTAAAGTATCAAAAATTTTATATTATTGCATGCCCGACTTCTTATATGTAGAACACTTTGTAACTAAATTTAAAAAATAAATAAAACAAATTTTACTTTTAGGTTTTTTTTTCTTTTATGTATAAACAATGAGACAAAATAAAATATTTCAAATTACTGAAATTTGGAATCTTAAAACCAGAAATTCTCCTTCAGAAAGCATACATGATTTATATATTTTTTACTATATTTGCATTTTCAGTACAAATTATTTTAATATTTATTCTCTGCATACGTTCAAACAAAAGGAACAAAGAAACATATTTCTTATTTTTTTTACATATTTCAATGAAAGAGGAAAAAAGATTTTATGGTTTCAAGTCATTAATTTTACTTCGAAACAACACTTTGTAACAACAGAGTATTATTTCTTAAATATTTACATAGCGAGGGTATGATATAGAATCATTTATACATATCTTTATTCTAAATTATTATCTTCCTAACTTAATTTGTAATATATTAATTAATATTCTCTTCGCTCAAATATCTCTTATTCTAAAACCTCAAATGTTACTTCCTTTCCTCATATGAAAGACTATCTTTATTAAATGCAGCACGTACGTTAGAGATCTATTTTAATTCCAATGTGGTTATAACAGATTTAATGTTATGTGTTCCGGACATTCATTGACAGCTGCTTGGGCGCCCAACCTTTTTCTGTTCATAAACAAATTGTGCAAGTAATGTAATTTCCCAGATACAAAGTTTATCTCTTTCCTTCGACTAAAATTCCTTTCCCACCGGGTTGCCCGCATGTGTCTTCTAAAATTCACAAAAATTACGGTTTCGCCAAATGTGGTAGCCCTTTCATTACATCTTCCCAAAACATTTATATTAATTATCCTTAACGTATATATAAATTCTTTGGTGCGTCTGCGGTTTGTTGGCTCAATGTATTATCGAATCTTGGCGAGACAATCTACTGCCCAAACGGCAGATCACTCCTAGCTCTTGGTCTGCGAACAACTTTTAAGCTCTCTAATATCCGAGACCACCCCATTCTTACCATCTTATACGTGCTATATATCAATAAAAAAAACTTCAGCTGAGATGTCTTCGTTCATTGGATTTTCTTATTTCTGCCTTCCTGGATTCGAACTACGGGGTATTTGTTTACAACGCAAATGGTACGAACGAACGGCCCAAAAACTATCTCAATTCATGCGTTATGCATTAAAATATTTCAGCCCAACATCAATCTTCATCATAGAGGGGATTTTACTTTTGCCAATTATAAATTCTGCTCAAATATTATGCATATAAAATATATCTTTTACATATTCAACTGTAAAAAAACCGTCTTAAAAATATGAAAATTGTAGTGGTAATTGGATTGCCAGTCAGTTGCTTCGCTATTCAGAACTTATGGAAGGGACTCAAAAATTCATTTTCAAAATATTGAACAATTAGAAAAGCATACAAATTTTCAGATATTTTCATTTTTTTAATAAACATTAAAACTATTTATGAATACCATTATTACAAAATTTTAATAATTTCAACTAGAAGATTTAATATACTGAAATTTGTAGAGAATTACGATTATTAAATTATAAGACAACAGGGGATTGAAGGGCTGGCCCTTCATTTAATAAAATGTTTTCGCAGAAAATAAACAATCTTACAGTATCAGTGTTTTTTATCGTATTTCCCATTACAATTCATAAAAGCTAAATCTTTTGCTACAGTGCACTCCCGATTATCCGGGTTAATCACCAGGAGGGGTCGCACGGACAATAGAAAAACACGGATAAACCGAAAATTTATTTTTATTAAAGAAAAAATCAACATCATTACAAAAATGTAAATATTACTTACATTTGCATACTGTATAACATCAAACTAGGAAATTTCATTTTAACATTTACAGCTATAAAAAAATCTGTAATGCGTCTTTGCTTCTGCTGTTTGTTCACCTCTTGTCGTATATCGACTCATATTTTACGAGCCACAGTAATGTCACCGTAATCAAATCCTTTTTGTTCCGTACATCTCTTATATCACGTACAATTTGTACTCCAATTGGATAATCCTTTGCTAATTTGCTAGCTGATTCTCCATTATCAAGTCTTTGAAGGATTTCTAATTTTCGTTTAACATTTAAAACATCCCATTTTCGTTTCAAACCATTCATTTTTACCAGTAAACAAGAACGAAAAATCATGCGTCAAGCATAGATTATGTAACACTTTCCAACGCCTCCAAAATAATTTTACGAATCATACTCTTTAATCAGCTAAAAGATAACATCTAAGTAATCCGAATACTTTTATTCAGCCCTGTATAGGATCTATAGATTTGTATATATACTACATAGGATGCTAAATTTTAGTTCAGTTAGGAAACACGTAGCACAGTTTAAAATTCTCCGTCTGGAGTTAAATAATACGGAAATGTGTTCCCGAACTTTTGTGCTTCCCTGTATAGGATCTACAGAATTTATACACACCACGTAATATACAAAAAGCGATTTAAAATTAAAATCGCGTTCAGTAACTTAAAACGCACTTCCAGGAATTATTGTTAACATACAGTAGAGAATTCTTTTGTGTGTCCCTGTAAATGAACGATGACTGCTATACACACAATATTCTGTAGTAAGTCTCTTGTAATGAACCTTATATAAATTTCAATGCGTTTAAAATAGGGAAACATTATTTAAATAAACCGCAGACGATTTTTCTCCATAGACGTAATGTAACGGAATTCTTTTGACTGTCCCTGTAAAGTAAGTATAAGTGCTATGCACACCCTATTCCATATTAAGCTTCTTCTAATGCACCTTAGTGATATATATAAATTTCAGTGCGTTTAAAATAGTCAAACATTATTTAAATAAACCGCAAATGATTTTTCCCCATAGACCGCAATGTAACGGAATTCTTTTGAGTGTCCCTGTAAAAAAACTATAAGTGCTACACACTTCCATTGAAATAGGGAACATGCTATAGATAACGATTATAACATATAAAAATTGCAGGGCAATCCGAGCATATTTACGGGAGTTAGAGCACGGACAGACGGCAGACGGCAGACGGCCAGACGGCAGACGGCCATACGGCCAGACGGCAGACGGCCAGACGGCCAGACAAACCGAAGTCATAAACACTTTTCAACTAGGTTGGAAAGTGTTAAAAATGTCATGCTACTAACTGACGATAAACAAGACTCAAAAACTAAAGGAACAGGCGCGAAAGTGAGAGGAGAGCTCAAAAGCTATTGTACAAATAACATTCCGATCCCTCCCATCCCCTTCAAAATGGTTCCAGAGCGTTCGATTTTATCTCTACGCACTTCACACTAATACCAGCTAAACCGACAAGATTCCAATTCGCATCAACATCGATTTTACATGCATGAAAAGGGTGAAAATGTTTCTCTTTAATTTTTTTTTTTGTGAGTCCGGTTTGAACACGAATAATCGAGATTATACTGTACTAGAAATCTTACACTGTAAAAAAAAAAAAATAAATAAATAAATAAAATAAAAAAATAAGTGTTTTTTAAAATATAATATAACCACGCACAAAAATAAACAATAACCTGTTCCGAGTTACCCATGATTCGCAAAAACGTTCTTTTTCTTTAAAAATCGTAGAAATCAATATATTTAAAAAATGTATAGAAGCATTTATAAAAACAAAGTTTCTTTTAGTGCCACTGATTTTTGGAAACACTCCCGAGATTTTTAGTGTATTAATCAGTTTTCTCAAACCGGAATTTTGGTTTTTAGGATGCTACCAATTCTCAGAGAAACATTTCCATATTTGTCAAACATGATTTACAGATAAGAATGATAAATTAACAGCATTAACATTAACTGTAAAATTAATGTTATTTTGTTACTCTTGCGAGTATAAATTCAGTTACGCAACTGAAAATATTCAATAGAGAATTGATAACATCCTAAAACCCGAAAATCCTGTTTGAAAAACTTATTAATGCTATGTAAAATCTACTCGGAAACGCTTCCAAAAATCAGTGGGTATCAAAGAAATTTTGTTTTTATAAATGCTATTTTAAATCTCGAAATTATAATGGTTTCTGAACTTTCTAAAGGTAAAGAAAGCTTTTCGGAATCGTGGGTAATTCGAAAGAGGCTATTGGATATTTTCGTTCGTGGTTATATATTTTTGTAGATTAAGAAATATTTGTCTTTTTTTTTTTCTCCTTACAGGGTACGTTTCTTTCACAAAAGTATTATTGTAGGTAATTGCGGGGTGAAAGTTTCACAATTTTAAATAAAAAGATTTCAAATTTTCAAAATGCAAGTTACAGAATACAGGAATGAGGTTATTTATCTGCAGATTTATTATATAGAAGTATCTGTATTATAAAGTAGAAACCTGTTTCCGTGCGTAACGCTGACGTCATTTTTCGAATGGCAACACTTGACGATGAAATTTCGGTTTTGCGATTTTTGCTACTGATTTTTTTTTTTTAATTTCTAAACATCACCCATTTTTAATTTTTACACCGTTATATAGGGGAAAAAATCTACTTTCAAATGCAATTTGTTTGAAAACTGTATCTTAATTGACTGATTTATTATGGCTTTTTAAAATAAATTTCAAGCATGATTTTTTTTATCTATCTCTATCGCTTGCAAACGATTACAAAATATTAATCCTTTGCACGTTAAACAATATCAAAAGTTCAGCATTTGTTTCCAGCTAATATTAAATAACGAAATTAAAATTTCATTAAGCAATGAATAAAATAGTATAAATAAAACACAAATTTAACAGACATGTAACTGAAATAAGCGCTTAAAATCGCTGAAATTATCATAATAAGAAAAACTGCTGTAGATTACGACATTTTTAACGATTTATTCGGCTATTAACTTCTGGCACGAGGCCAATAAGAAATTGCCGCTTTTAATAAATTTCAAAATGTTATTTGAATATATAATTGACATATTTGTTGACATAAATGCTCATTAATTGACATAAATGCTCTTTAATATTGTTAGGGTGCAATAAAAAAAAATATATATATTAAATGTAAAAAATATCTATTAGAGTTTTCGCGGATAAAAAAAAATAAATGGTTTTCAAATATATTCTCTATTTCGGGAAGCTCGGGTTGGATGCCCTATGAATTAATAATTATAATAGTTATTTATCTACAGGGCTGTTTTTCACAGAAATGAGTTAACAGAATTTGAATACAGAAAATAGTACTGTTTGGGATAGCTCCTGTGACTTTAAAAATTGCTTTTATTAGAAGGGAGAGGGCTTGAACCTTAACCCCATGTTCCTCCGCTTTTCCTCTGCCGCTATTGCCAGTACAAGTTCAGTTCTTCCGAATTTTGTTTAACCGATGAAAAGTATTTTTTCAGAAAGTTTCGAATAGGGCTTTGATATTTTCATAAGATAAAAGTGAAAAAAAAATCTATTTTTAATTAACTGTATCAGTATGCAAACAAATTCCATAATAATACGAAAATTGTTCAGTCAATTCGACTGCCCGTGCAATTTCTGTAATTTTACAGAATTCCTTTACAGTGTGTAAGCCCGGTTTTAATAATCAGAAATCTTTGAAGAAATAACGTTTTTTTTTTTTTTCTTTTTTTTTTTTTTTGTTATCCGTATTTGATACTGAAATCTCATACCGCTGTTTTCTTATAGCTGCGTATTTAGTTGTTTATATATTTATACGATTATATTTATTATTTCATTTTCATCCTCAATTTAAAGAACATCCGAGTGTTTAGTCAAAAGGTGCAATATGCTGATTAATCCTTTGTGTTACGACGGTACTTTTAAGTACCGTTAATATATATATATATATATATATATATATATATATATTTAATCCGTCTATTAATAAAATTAAATTTTGCGTTTAATACAAAATACTTTGTTGGATCACATTTCGAAAACACAGCGAAACAGCGGAAGCAAAAATATTTTTTTAAGTGGTTATTTTTTTTCAACCATTTACGTAGGTGTAATTTTTCTCTCATTAAAAAATGTTATTAGGTGCGTAGAGAGCGGGGGGCAGCTACCACCCCAATTATTTGTAAAAGGATTCAGTCGGCTTATCAGCAGATTTAATTAGTGTCTCTGTAGTATGTCAGTAGGCCGATTAAAAAAAAAGAATTCGGAAAAATTCTGGTTGGCAGGAGTTTAAGTCTTCAGAATGCATTTCACTACACCCTTACAATCATATGGCAAAAGCCAGTCGGTCTGTCAATAGATAGGTTATGAGTAAAAAAAGTAATGGTTTCAATAGATCTATCTGGTCAGCCGGTATGAAAGTCACGTGTTCTGTCACATTTTCGAATCACATAAATAGCTAGTCGGCCTACCCACTGAAAAAAAAAATTATCATGTATAAATCTTGCCTGCAGAGCCGGAAATGTTGGACATATACTCAACCTTACCCACACATGGAAAAGCTAAGTCAGCCGTCGATACATAGGCCAATAGGGGGAAAAATGAATCTGATCAATTGATTTGAAAATATCAGAAATTTGTCCTACAGTAACACTCGCAACTTACATAGATAAAAACTATCAATATATAAACTAGGTCGACTGATTGCGAAAGTCGCTTAAGAAAATTCAAGAAACTTTATACTTGATACATAGTAGGTTCTAGCAACGATATGATGTTTACGCCCTTTGAAACTGTTTTAGGAACGTTTGGAAAATAAAAACGAAGAATTTTTAAAACTATTTAAAAAAAGAAAATTAATAAATTTGAAAAATATCCATGCATTTAACATTTAATACCTAAAAAACTTCTTACTTTTTTTTTTTTTTTTTTTTTTTTTTGATAAAACTAAAACTAAATTTATATGCTTGTGCCAACATAACATAATTACATAATTTTCACTGATTTTTCATTTGTTATTATAAAAATTAGAGAATTGGAACCTTTATTAAAATTACTTAATATTTATTGTATACCCTGATTACCGCAATTTCCGGCGTATAATCCGCGGATCAAACAATTATGTTTCGACCCAGAAATTTTATTTTATATAATGGAACATACTATATCCCTGTAAATATTTTACTTCAATTATTAAATAAAATTTCTGGGTCTAAACATAATTGTTTGATTCGCGGATTATACACCGGAAATTACGGTACATGTTAGCGATTACCTTTCTTAAAAACTAAATCATACGTAACAGGAATTATTTTTTTAATAAAGAATTCAGAAAGTAGAGGATTTCAGGAAAAATTAAATTATTAAAAGTAGTTTTATGGTTAAAAAAAAAAAACTTGAAGCGATTGCCTAATTCGCAGAAATACTGTCATTAAATAAGGCAAAGCTTACAATAAAAATTAACTGGTGGGAATAATCGAGGATTCTGAGCATCTTATGCGTCACGTATACGTGTCGTTCGTCCCCAAGGGGTTAATCTTACTTTGTTGTGTTGAAATAATAGTTTATATTATGAAACGAATTCGGCACCAGCCAAGTGGAAATCAAGAAAGACAGACTCTAAAAAGAAGAAACTTGGAGGCTGCAAAAAGTTCGTAGAAGTTATCAACATGGCTGGACAATGGAAACCACTCGACAGGGAATGGTGATAAGAAAGGTATGAATGGTTTGCATTATTCAGTGTGATGTGTAATTCATGTAAAAATAGTAGTCAAACTTGAATAATTCGAACGTGTATAATTCGAAATCGTGGATAATTCAAATGTCTCTGTCGGTCCCTTGACATTCCTATAAAACACAATCAGTGGTGGATTAAGCACTCAAGAGGCCCCAGGTGCAATTAAATTTTGAGGCCCCTCCAAATATTTTCAGTACCCCTATAATGTGCATTTTTTAGTTTTACAATTAGAATTACTGAAAGTGTATGTTGTTAATTCCATACGATATTATCTCTAATTGGAATATAAAGTTCAAATTATTTTCTATCGCATGCTAATAAAATATTAAAAGTACTTCCCATTCATTACATTATCATAATTTTTAGAACTAAGAGATCACATTTTTATTTAGCTTTTATTTTAAAAATCACTACGTTCTATTTACTAAACTATCACTTCATTCTATCATTCTAAACAAATGTGTTTTTCACAAATATAACTGTAGGATTTTTTCTTATCAATACATATTCTTTTTTTTCCAGCAAAGTTCTTGGTAAATCTTTTAAATAATTACTGAGTTATATCAAAGAAACATTTTAGTAATACAAAATCATATATTTTATTTTTAACTATCATTTATAATTAATCAGTTAAAATTAATTATAAAAACTATTAATTAAGAAATAATGCGACAGATTGACTCTTTTACATAAGTCAGATTTGAAACATTTTTGAGTCGGCCAATCTTGCCTTTTGCATCCCCCCTCCAAAAATTTTCTTTCTGTACGGCCCTGAATGTTACACGAAAAATTTGCAACTAGAAAAATCATTCCTTTTACAGATAGGATCACAGTACATTTATGTACATTGTTTTTTATAAGAATTGCGAGATTTCTATAACAGAATATTTTGCTAATTAATCATTCTTGTAAATATCTTACGAAAAGGGCTAAAACTACCAATTTAGTAAATCCGTTTTAATGAAAAACATCTAAATGACATATTATTATTATATAAATTTTCTAATATATATTCAGACAATGAAGAAGATAATTATTGAGGAGGAACATTTTTTTATTCGTAATTTGGTGCATAAAAGGTTGATAAGAGCGATGATTTATTTGGTTTAATAACTTTTGGATTTAGTATAGACTATATAATAAATCTAACACATACTCTGATAAATATGTATCCGCGTTGAGTTATATAAAATGCAATAAAATTATATCATTTATTTATTCATTCTTATCATTTTCGAACTTTTCCTAAAACGTTTTTTATGACAACAGTTTGTTTGTGTGTCTGTCCGTGTTTTATTTTCGTACGGTGACTTATTTTGTTCTAATAGTTTTTTGATTTCGAACAGACTATATGATAAATCTGAAAATTTTCCAAATTGAAAAATGCAACATGAATACGTACACTAGCCGTTCTTGTTGAGTTACATAAAATGCAATAAAATTATTTCATTTATGAATTCATTATTACCAGTTTCGAAGCTTTGCTAAAAAAATTTATGACTTTGTCTATCTCTCTCTGTCCGTGTTTTATTTTCATAAATGTACTTGGATTGCTACGAAATTGGTGTGTGCAGGACGCGTAAAGTTTTACGACAATTTTCGTATAGATTCTTTTCGCCTTATTGCATCACGGAAAAATATTAAAATTCTGCGATTTATCACAGAAATTTTTTCATTCCAACGAACAAATATTAGGCAAAAAATTGCCTTCTGTTACTATAGTGGTGTTTCTATAGTGGTGGCATAGTCTTTGGAAATTCTAAGGAGTATATGCACATTGTGTAATGTTATTGAAGTTTACTACAGCATGTTCCCTACTGAAAAGGGGAATGTAGCAATTATCGTTCATTTACAGGGGAGCCTAAAATAATGGGGATACATGGGATACTCTGAGCGGTAATGTTTTTAAATGCATTTTAATTGTTCTGTATTTTAAATATGCGTTATTATGATGCGCAAAAATATATTCTTTATGGCAAAAGTTTTGTATAGCAATTACACTTTGTTTATATGTATACCCAAAGAATTTGAAATCTATTGGTTGTAATGGTTTGTATTCTTATTCTGAAAAAATACAGAAATACGTAGTTTATCCTATCATTGCATAAAATTGTGTTTAATGTGATACTTCTAAAATTTCCGGAAGTTTTTAAAAATCTTATATTCTTATAAATGTATAAATAACTTCAAAAAATTGAATTTTAAGATATCAAATATTATACAGATAATATTAAAAATGAGTGATATTAATGAACAATGATTTGCAGAGCTGACGTTGAGGCCTCTGATCTGCAGATTTACTAGTTAAAAATATTTTGAAAGGCTGATTTCACTTTTTGATTTTTTTTTTAATTTTTGAAGAAACAATTACTTTATAAACTGATTTTCTTTTAGAGAAAAAACATTACGAGTACTAACCAGACTAGTGATGCATGATTCCTGAAAAAGATACTTCTAAAGATATTTAAGGAAATTTTTCCGATTGTGTATACTGAAGTAAAATATCTAAATTAATCGCCAAAGCAACTTATTTTCATAACAAATTTAGCATTACGATCTATTATATTTGATATATACGATATCTTGATCACTGTTACTGAGTCGTGAATTTTTAAGCAGTATAAGGTTTTTATGAAATTTAATAAATATGTGTAGACAGTATTCAGGGTCGATCTGTATCAGTTTTACTGTTATAGACTGACTTTCAGAAAAATTAGTTTGTGGGGAGGAAAGGTATTACTTTTTAACAGTATGTTTACTTTTTAAAGTGTTTATGAGTTCGGTTTCTCTATCTGGCCGTTTATCTAGTTATCCCTGCTCCAATTGTCGTAATTTTACACGGATTGTGATTTAATTGATATATGTTATTGAGATTTACTATATCATGTTCGCAATTGAAAATGAAGTGTGTATCATTTTTATTTCGTCTACTCTAAAGGAACAAATAAAAAATTCTGTTACATTATGGTATCTGGGGGAAAAACATCTGCGGTACATTTTAATGATGTTGGGGTTCTTTAAACATAATGAAGCTGATATGCATCACTGAGGTGGAATACAAAATGCTCTCTATAGAGTGTACACGTGCAGTAAGTACACTTTATTAATTTATCACAATCATACTAATTGGTGAAGAAATCACACGCGTTATAAATTTTCAAAAAGAGTGAAAATGTGTTCAGGCCGGGAGTCGAAGCTCATCGTCTGTTGTTTGACTGTTGATCAGAGCACTTTTTTTATTTAGTTAAAAAAATTAAAACTCGCTTAAAGTAAGTAGCATTTACAGTTCACTTATAGTGACGCACAAAGGAATTCCATTACAGTATGGTCTATGAGGAAAACTGTTGCAGAATATTTCAGTGATATTACACTACTTCAAACATAATGGAATTTGTATGCATCACTGAGGTGCACTACAAGGTGTTTTATATAGTTTATGGGTTGCGTAGAGTTTATCGTTCCTTTACACACGCACAAAACAATTCTGTTACACGACTGACTACAAGCAATACTTTCTAGAAATGCGTTTTCAGCTGTGGTATGCATTTTTAAACTCATTTTTAGTATATTACGTGGTGTGAATAAATTATTTTGAGCATATCGTTCAAAATAATGCGCAACACATTACCGACTGTGAGCAGAAATGATGAAAATAGACTTTTACTGCAATTATGTAGTGGTTTTTTTAATTGTTTATTTAGACATCTGATTTTTTATTGTATGGAAAAGTAAAATGTTTTAACATTTTTCTGATAGTGCTGAAAAATGTTTCATAATGTATGTCTAATGCATGATTTATCGTTCTTGTTTATGTTTCGGACTCTGAAGTCATAAATTCCAATAAATATCATAAATTCCAATAAATATCGTACCTCATAGAATTCTAGAAAATCATCGTTTTATCTTTTTTTTTAATTTAATTTATTTATTTATTTTATTTATTTTTATTTTATTTTATTTTATTTTATTTTATTTTATTTTATTTTATTTTATTTTTTATTATTTTTTATTTTTTATTTTTATTTATTTTTTTATTTTTTTTTTTTGCCTTTTATCTACTACATAATTTAATCTGTTTTCTGTTAATGGTAAATCCATTTTACTGCAAGATTTTTTTCATTTTTCACCCTTGGAAAAATACTATTACAAACCATATACATTTTTAAATATATAACACACACCATAAAAAAATTATTTTAATTATAACATGTCTGAAAGATTCTTCCAGAAAAACCGAAATGTCTGTTCATAACATAACGCCATATTTTTTACAATTTCTCTGTAAGGAAACATCTGGAATGGCATTTTAAAATGCATTTACATAAAAATAACCAAGTGACCGTAAAATAGAAAATTTCTAAATGAAATGTACTTCTTTTGAAATACTGTCTATAAAGGAACGAAGTTTTTATATAAAAATGCAAGAAGTATCTAAAAGTCCTTAAGTAATCTTTGAAATATGTCTGACACAAAAGTAAAATGCGCCTGTTTTATTTATCATATTTAAAATATTTTCTTTTAAAAAGCTTTATGCATAAGAAATTGAAAGTTTAAAAAAAAATATTTCTAAAGATCGATTTTACTTTTTGACTTTATTAACTGAATTTTTCTTAAAGGAATATATTAATTACTAAGCTCTCGTTACATAAAATATAGAAAAAAATATTAAAAGTATGTTTCTTAGGAAGAATTTTCATATATTTACTGAAGTAAGTATCGAAATTAAATTTTCTTTTAACGGCTCTTTTCATGGTTAATATATTCCTTTATCTGTTATAAATAATAGATTCGGTTACTTGGTCACTGGCACTGAGTCGTGAATATTTTAAAAGAAAAATTGCTTTTATCGAATTTAATAAATATAAGCAGATAATATTCCGAAAGATCAGTGTCAGTATCTGCTACATTAAAATCTGACTTTTTGTATATATTTCACAGCTATACTTCTTAGAATATGGAATGTTGCGCAATGAAACTAAGACAAATTATTTGTATGGATCCAAGAAAACCTCAGTAATATCCTCAGATTTATAAAATTTCAATGAGTTTCCGAGATTTCTGTTTTGACTGTTAAGGAAATTTTTGTAATTATGGCAACTAAATTTCTCCATGGTTGTCAATAAAAGGGAGAAAAATGGAAAAATAGGGATTATTATATTTTTATTGACATCAATTTCTTAACAAAATTGGAAAAGAAAAACTGTTTTCAAATTGGATAGATGGTAAAAAATAAAACTATGTTGAATAAATCATTTCTTTTTTAAGAAAATTCAAAAAATAACAAAATATCTTCAAATATTCAAACTTCATGAATAATTTTATTATACAGAACCAAAAATCGTCTGTCGACAAACCGACATTTAGAAATCCATACATTCTAGATTTCTTTTTTAGGTTTATATTCAACCAAGGAGGAAGGGTAACT
Source organism: Maratus michaelseni (assembly GCA_963931845.1). Classification (NCBI taxonomy): domain Eukaryota; kingdom Metazoa; phylum Arthropoda; class Arachnida; order Araneae; family Salticidae; genus Maratus; species Maratus michaelseni. Next base: position 196,050,061 of record OZ007594.1, read on the forward strand.
CTTTGCAGTTAGTTGGACAGTTTTTGCCTCTACTCACAAAGAAAGAATTTAAAGAAAATATATATACTTTCAATAAATTATTTTTTTAAATATGATGGTTAACACTTTGCAGAAGGGAGCTAAACATAAAATGGTTTATCAGCTAAAAATTACATAGGTTTTTCTCTAATAAATAATTTATTTTTATTAAGTAAGCCAATGATTTTTTTTTTTCAAAATGGCGTGATTTTTCTTCCACTAGCTCCGAAGTAACCAAAACTTATATTGTGTACGGGTATTGTATATTGTATCGTATATGATTCCCTACTTGAGATTTAAATATTTTACAAAATTAAGGCTATTAAATATTTCTAAATGTACAAAAAATTGGATGTGTTTTCGCTGAAGAAACCTGAAGATATCATGCAATGCATATGCAACGCATCGGATTTGCACGTAGCTAGTTATTTTTACACGATTTGCTGCGGAATCAAGCGAGGGGGTGAGGTATTTACTTTTGTTAACCGGGCTGCACAGTCATAAATGTCAATAATTATCGTAATTTTAAGAATTCTAGAAAATCATCGATTTATAATTAAAATACTTTTGTGTTATTAATTACAAATTATTTCTGAAAAATGAAGAATAAAAGAGCATTAATTTATAATTTTACTACATGGTTTTTTCTCCACTTTTCTTAGGTCAACATTATAACAAATCTTATATATATATAAAAGTGTAACTGCCCGTCCTAAGATGGTGGGTAGAAATCGAGGTTTTCACTTAAAATATGAAATAAATGATAAAAATATTCATATACTATTCATCGACAATAAGGAAAACTGACCTGAACCGTTAAGTTCAAGGTTAATGGTACATTTTACTGTTAATGGTAGTTATGTTAATGGTAAATTTTACGAATCGTAACCTTTTTCTTTATTTTTTTTTCAGCTCAAAATTTCCAAATTTGTTTCTGAATAATTAAAATATTAATCCTAATAACGATCTCAATAATTAATTAAGTTCTCAATAATTAATTATGGTAAGTTAATTATAGGTATTAATTTTCGCTCTCAATAATACGAAAACGATTTTTTGGTTCATTCCAAATCTAAGAGAATGCAGTAATTTTTACACAAAATCAAATATTTCTCTTTCAAAATTAATAATAAAAATAATTTAAATCATTAAAAAATTAACTGCTAATTTATAATTATATAGGGAAGTTGCAATCAGCTCATGACTTTCTCATCCGCCAATCACAACTGCCTGATTGACCTCCAGCAACGTCCATAATCCCCACAGCTGCCCTGCAACTGCCCCTGCATCGGTTGTTTGACCTTCAACGGTTGATTTGTAACGTCATTTGGAACTATCCTATTCATGATTCTAAACGATCTTTTTATTATTCAAAATTCGAAGAAAGTTAAAAATTCATTTTCATTTAAAATCATTAAATAAGAATTTTTTTTTTCAGTTTTATTTTTTATTTTTTCAATCTCTCTGATCATTCTCATAAATTTTCATGTTAAATTCAATCCATTTAACCTTTCTAAACCTCTCACACTCTAAAGAAAATAGTTTAGTCCGTAAACAGTTGCCACACGACGAAATACTGCTTAGAAAACTGCCGGATCGCGAGTGAATAGGACCGGCTACGAAATATGAACACATCTTCCTGCGTATTAGTCAACCATCCAACCGCAGTTCAGGATTTTTCAAAATAAACCGTTGGCGAAAAAGGGGATCTATATATTATAGTATGAAATTTTTTAGCGTCTAGGAAATTGCCCAAATCGTTGAAATTTAGTTATTTTTGAATGTTTTATAGAAAAATATGCTGAACAGAGGTGACTTGAGGTAGAAGATATTTGTATTTAGACAAATACGTTTTCTCATCCACATCTCAAATGCAAATTAAGCCTAACATGGCCCCATCTTATTGCCGACTGATAAGAGGAATGGGTTCGCACCGGAATCGTTACACTGCGTTTTATTATTTTTAGATACAAAATCATATGTTAAAAAATAGCATAATATATATCAGAAATTATTTTAATGGAATACTGAAAATTCTGTACGTAATATCAAACATTTTTTAATAAGGGAACATCTGAAATGACATTTTTAATTACATTTGCGTAAAAGTAATCAAGTGACCGTAAAATATAAAACCTAGTAAATAAAATGCATTGTTTTTAAAGGGTTCTTTGACGAGGAACTAATTTATTACGCAAAAACGCAAATAGTACGTACATGCTCTTAAATGCAGAAGTTCGTCTGCAATTTATAGAAGCGATTTTCCCAATTAATTTCTATGCATAAATTCTGTATTTCTTAAATACTTTTAACTCTCTTGAATAGCTTTGATTCATATTTGTAACACTTGCTAGAAAAAAATTTCATGGTAATATAATTTTATTTTTTGATACAAGCATGTCAATTTCATCCGAGACCTCTTTGATGGCTTTCCGTATTTTCTAGAGTTCATTACTCCCATCTGCATAACGCTCATTTTATCAAACACCTAGCTAGTGCTAATTGGAAATTTGTGGTGCCACTGGTTGAAGAATGAATTTATTTCGGTGGTTTTAACAGAAACTGTGCATTCTTTTTATCAATCAATGAGACAAATCCCAGTAAAACGGGTTCGTGAAAGTAAAGAAAAGTTTCTGAAGAGATTCACGATTGCTTCTGGATTTTGTTATGAGGGTAAATTAAAGCTGAGAATAGTATCAAGTAAAGCTAACGTAAATGCACTTTTATCAGCAAAATATTTTAGGAGCCATTTTTGAAGAAGAAATTTTAGTTTTATATCGAAAAGGTATTAATAATGTCGAGTTCCATACACTGCAAAAAAAAATTGTTGATTTTACAGTATTACTGCTTATTTTAATGTTTACTACTGTTAATTTTACGGTGTAATACTGACAACTGGGATGCCAATATTATACTGTAAAATCAACATTTTTTTTTCAGTGTATGTATGCGTATAAATTTGCATCCAGTCTCGGGTTTATGTATATTATTAACCATAGATTTTTTCTTGAACATGGATAGGTTCTGTCACTGAGCTCCTTTTTCTGGTCATTGGCTGAGTCGTTTAAGCAGAATTTGAGCTATTAACAGCTTTTAAGCATACCAGACGTCTAGTCTAAAAATGTATACTACTCTGGCTGCTGAGATTTTTTTTTTCAGTATGGGAACTAAAGTCACACACTTCCAAATAAACTGCTACGTATTTAGTGAAATGATAATCCCAAATGGAAATAAATCGCACCCCATTTGAAGAAATATTCGTAAATTAACTTGACGTTTCCACCGTGGACTTTCCTACGTTTAGTTTGCTAAAGGGAGCGTTATGAAGAAGAATGAACGTTGAAAATTTTTCGAAAAGCCGCCCAGCGAGAGTGGAATAAAAATAAGATGGTTGAAAAAAAAATAATTACACTATCATGGAAATTTCTAACCAGTACTACAGCCATGGTTCAATGATATCTAATAGAGTCAAAAAGCTTCAATGAATACGGAATTTCTGCATAGAAAATAACTGTAAAAATCGTTTTTAGGTGCGTTCGTAATTATATGAATACGTAGCACTTAGAGTCGTCGTCTAGTCCGTCCGTCCGTCTGTCTGTCTGTCTGTCCGTCTGTCCTCATATAACAGCGCAAAAAATACTCAACCGAATGGTTTGAAATTTAATATAGATAATCGATGCAGAATTTTGTGGAGTCATTTCAAATTTTATGAAAATCGAATCAAAAAAAGATATTAATAAAAGTTTTCTTTATTCTATTAAATCTACGTAATCTATATGATAAAAGCGCAAGTCATGTAACTGAGGAAAACAAATACGGGCTAACCACATATTTTTCCATATGCCAAGCGGCCATTTTTATTAAAAATTAATTTTTCGAATAAAATTGCGTAAAAGTTACATTTTTAGAAAGATCGGTCAAAAAAATTGTTTGCTGGCGAGATGAGTTACATTAAACAATGTATAGATTCTGAGATAACAGTGAAAATTAGGTTAACAGCTGAATATCTCAATCGATTAAACTAAATAAACAAAATATTCATTCATCGTGAGTCATAGAAATATTAACCATGGAGGTAATCATTCACAAAACAAGATATCCAAGATGAATTTACAGCTCTGTCTGGTGTCGAAAAAAAAATCGCATCTGTAAACGTGGCATACGTAATAAGGAAAAAAATAAAAGAAAACTGCCCAGTTAAACTGACAGCATTGAACTCACAGGCTATTCACACTAACTGTAAATTATATTCTTATTTCAAAGAATTTGAAATAAGGCCTTGAAAAATGAAGAAATCGACAATATATTAAGGGGGGATCACCCCCCCCCCCGTGTCTCCTTCTTATAATTCACCAATGAACCCCTAAAACTAATCAGAGAAGCGCCTTACCACAATGAACCTATATACAAAATTTGAAGAAAATCGGATAATTCTGCATGAAAAATCCATTTATCTAAATTAAGACGGGTTAGCCCCCCCCCCATCCTCCCTTTATACTTAACCAATGAACCCCCAAAACTAATCAGGGAAGCGCCTTATCACAATGAACATATGTATAAAATTTGAAGAAAATCGGATAATTCTGCTTGAAAAACCCATTTATCTATATTAAGGGGGGTTAGTCCCCCCCCGTTCCCCCCTTTATACTTAACCAGTGAACCCCCAAAACTAATCAGGGAAGTGCCTTACCACAATGAGCCTATATACAAAATTTGTAGTAAATTGGATAATTCTGCATGAAAAACCCATTTATCAAAATTAATGGGGGGGTAGCCCCCCGTTTCCCTCCTTTACACTTCACCAATCAATCCCCAAAACTATTCAGGGAAGCGCCTTATCACAAGGAACCTATAAACAAAATTGGAAGAAAATCGGATAACTCTGCATGAAAAATTCATTTATCTAAATTAAGGGGGGAGGATTAGCCCCCCCGTTAGCCCCTTTATACTTAACCTATGAACCCCCAAAACTAATCAGGAAAGAACCTTATCACAATGAACCTATATACAAAATTTGAAGAAAATTGGACAATTCTGCATGAAAAAACCATTTATCTAAATTAAGGGGGGTTAGCCCCCCGTTCCTCCCCCCCTTTATAGTTAACCAATCAATCCCCAAAACTAATCAGGGAAGCGCCTTATCACAAGGAACCTATAAACAAAATTGGAAGCAAAACTGTTATTTCTGTCAAGAGTTATCGCGTTACGTACATACGTACATACATACAGAATGGGCGGGCAAATAAGCTCTCAGGCTTTGATAGCCTGTGAGCTAAAAAGGCATCCTCATTTCGTTCATAGAAGACGATATAATTAATTTCACTGAAATAATAACTATAATTTTTTACATTGTAAAATTAGTTATAGCAGGAAACGAACGCACCTCATTTGTCACGTTTAACGTACAATTTCCAACTTGTTATAAAGTGCAAACGACCTTCTGTAATCTTTAAAATGTGTCTCAAACAAAAGAAAAATGTTCCTCTTTTGTTTATAATATTTAAATTAAATTCGTTTTAAAAGCCTGAAAAATGCATGAGAAATGCATTTCTAAGCATGAAAAATGAAAAGTTTCTGAGAAATATTTTGAAAGGTCGATTTCAATTTTTGATTTATTTCTTCACTTTTGAAGCAAAGGCTTCTTTTAATAATTGAATTTTCCTTTGACTGCGCTAGTGATGCATGAAGGTCCAAAAAGAAACAAAAGAAGTTTGTTGGGATTCTTTTTTCATGTTATATTTACTGAAGTATAATATCCAAATTAATTCTTTCTTTACCACCTGCAACTGTTTTCATGGCTAATTTAATTCCTCGATCTGTTGTTGTTAATACATGTGGTAATTTGGTCACTGTGATTAAATAGTGAATTTTTAAGTAATTTAATCGTTTTTACAATTTTTATAAATATACGTAGTCGTTACGAACGATAGATCAGCACCAGTTTTATTTTTAACCGACTTCCAATAAAGGAGGGTATACAATTCGTTTTTATATGCATAGTTTATTTTTTCTTTTTATGTATGTCCAGGTCCACGTACAACTATTGAACAGATACTCCGATTTTAATTGTTTGAGAGTTTTTTCGTTACCACGTGACCTCGTTTCAATATAATCAGAATCTAATAATAATCTAATTGTCTGTCTGTTTTCCTTTTTTTTTTTTTTTTTTTTTTTTTTTTTCCTTCCTAATTTTTAATTTTTGTAAAAATTGAAATCATCACAAAATTTTAATATAGTGTTAAAATACAATTTACCTATTTTGCACTTTTAAAATAATCGTCATATCATGTACAATTTTCTTAAATTTTTAATGCATCTTCATTTACTGGGCATCAAAGTGAGCGATATTTCCAACAAATGGAATAAAATCAACGTTAATTAGAGTCCTGCGTCAGCTCGGTAACTCGATTTTTTCAAAACGTGACCCAACTCGTGGTTAGGGATAAAGGCTATTTTACTTTCTTTGCGGGTCGGTTTCGAATCTTGTTGACTCTAATTATTTTGAGTTCGAGTTGGATTTTATTTCTTCCGGGTCTGGATTGGTAATCAGTTTTTCAAAAGAAAGTTCATTGTATTGTTTCAGATGCAACAACTACATATTTGAATACAAATAAGCATATATACAGTATATACACATAAGCATATACACCTTCTTTTTTCTACATAAAGATATTGACATTAGAGATATAATTATAGAGTATTTTACCACAATTGCATTAAATCTAAATTGATTTTCAATCACTTTGGATGGAAGTGAGTCCGGTTGAGATAACTTCATTTTTCGGGATGTGCAAGACTGCAGTGTGGATAACAATTAAGTGTTGCCATAAAAACAAATAGTTGCGATACACTCTCTTGGTTTTATATTGTTTTTCTTAAAAATTACTTGTTATACGAGGATTTTAGGTAGAGTTAGGATGTGGGAACGGAAGATGGTTACTACTTTTGAAAACTCTAGTCATAAATACCAATAATGATTGCAATTTTAAGAAATTAAAATAAAAAACATTGTTTTTCGCCGTGTTGCCTTTTTGGTAATCATTAATGTTTTTGTCTGATTAAGAATAAATAAAAGAACATTAATTCTAGGTTTTTCATTCTTCACTTTCTTTGGAGAAATATAATACAAATGTAACATTTAATTACATATACATATAATACACACAAACAATTTTATTTTAATTACATTATTTATAAGAGATTTTCCTTCGAATAACGAAATTTCGATTCATAATATAAAACATTGTTCAAAATGTCTCAAAGATAACATCTGGAACGACATTTTAAATATATATTTGCATAAAAGTAAATAAGTAGCCGTAAAACATTTGAAGTTTCTAAAATAGTGTCTAATATGAAACAAGGTTTATTTTATTAACTGAATTTTCTTTGAGACACATTATTTACTAAGTTCATGATGCATAAAGGATGTAAAAAATACTTAAAGATGTGTTTATTATGAAAATTTTTTAGATCATAGTTACTGAAGTGAAACTTTAAATTATTTTTTTTCCTCGGCTGCTGTTTTCATCGTTAATTTGTTATCTCGCTCCACCATTGCTGATGTTAGTAAATAGAAGTAAAAACAAAGATGTTTATATAAAAATAATATACAATTTTAATCGAAGTTAAGAAAAACTTGATTACTTCGATTATTGAAGATTGCTTAGTAGTACACAAATTGTGCAATTAATTATGTACCGCCAGTTCTCATTCTAACATAACTGGTATTGCTTCATTGTTTTTTTTAATATAAGTAGTGAGGGCTCTGCCCCCTACGAGCTAAGCTTGCCGACTCCCCTTCAGACACCATAAACTTTAAAAAGCACGCTAATTTGCTCTGTTTTAAAAATATTACCCGATTATGGAAGAATGGATTATATTATCTCGACTAGTGGCGGTCTTCTGTAATCGGGTTACCATGTATTTCCCTTTGACAGCGAAATTTTTTGGTTCCTAAGACCACATCCACCGCTGTCACATTAACAGATGGCTCTTTCCGTGATTAATTAAGTAAGATCGATACACATTTGAATATCAGCTTTTATAAAGTGATTATGTAAAATATGTCGCTGCCTCAAGGACTTTTAAAACGTCTAGAAGAAAGGTTTTCCATTAGACGCTATAAGAAAACCGTTTTATATATGATGTTTTATATCGCTTTAAATATGACGCAATTTTCAGCATTAAAAGCTTTTCGCGCACAATGATTTAATTATTTAAAGTTTTTTATCCATTCATAATCACATGTAACTAAATTTTTCAATAGAAAAGTATTTGGGAAAATCATTATTTGGTATTTTTATAATCTGGCACCAGTAGATAAAAACGGCTATTCTCAACTATGAATTAAATCTCTGTTCAAATAATGAAATTTTGAATGATTTTTTTTTTTAAATTAGTCAAATTTAAAAAATGGTTGGATAGTGCGCACCACAATCTGTTCAAGTATTATGCCTACAATAGATGCATAGTTTTTGAACCTATAAAAATTATATAACTGAACTACTGTGACTGCTTTCAACATTAAATAATACTTAAAATAATTCTTCGATTGCAAAACTGTCTACTTCAACGTGTTTAGCAACCATATCATATATATTCTTATACGAGCAAATCTTGTGTGTGGTTATATATATATATATATATATGCAAATTTTATCTTAAAAACGGCTCTAACGATTTTGACGAAATTTTGTATCCTACCGTTTTTGGGCACCACAAAACCATTGGGCTAGGTCACATGTTTGAGAAAATTCGATTAGTGGGTTATTTTGGGTCATTCTGGGTCATGGTCTAGCTAATTGTATCTAAAAAACGGTTCAAACGATTTTGACGAAATTTTGTATCCGACCATTTTCGGGCACGAGAAGACTGTTGGGCTGGGTCACATGTTAGAGAACTTTCGATTAGTGGGTCATTTTTGGGTCAACGCGGGTCAAATTAATTTTATCTAAAGAACGGCTCTAACGATTTTGATTAATTTTTGTGTTCTACGAGTTTCGGGCACGATAAAATCATTGGGCTAGGTCACATGTCCGAGAAAATTCGATTAGTGGGTCATTTCTGGATCATTGTGGGTCAAGATCTAAAAAGTGGCTCAATTTACACTAAATTTTGCATCCAATGGGTCTCGGGCACGAGAAGACTGTTGTGCTAGATCACATGTTCGAGAAAATTCAATTAGTGGGTCATTTTGGGTCATGGTCAAGCTAATTGTATCTAAAAAACGGTTCAAACGATTTTGACAAAATTTTGTATCCGACTATTTTCGGGCACGAGAAGACTATTGGACTGGGTCACATGTTCGAGAACTTTCGATTAGTGGGTCATTTTTGGGTCAAAGCGGGTCAAATTAATTTTATATAAAAAACGGCTCTAACGATTTTGATTAAATTTTGTATCCTACGAGTTTCGGGCACGCAAAAATCATTGGGCTAGGTCACATGTTCGAGAAAATTCGATTAGTGGGTCATTTCTGGGTCATTGTGGGTCAAGATCTAAAAAGCGGCTCAGTTTACACTAAATTTTGCATCCAATGGTTTTCGAGCACGAGAAGACTATTGGGCTGGGTCACATGTTCGAGAACTTTCGATTAGTGGGTCATTTTTGGGTCAACGCGGGTCAAATATATTTTATCTAAAAAACGGCTCTAACGATTTTGATTAAATTTTGTGTCCTACGAGTTTCGAACACAATAAAATCATTGGGCTAGGTCACATGTCCGAGAAAATTCGATTAGTGGGTCATTTCTGGGTCATTGTGGGTCAAGATCTAAAAAGCGGCTCAATTTACAATAAATTTTGCACCCAATGGTTTTCGGGCACGAGAAGACTGTTGGGCTAGGAGGTCACATGTTCGAGAAAATTCAATTAGTGGGTCATTTTGGTCATGGGTCATGATATTTGAACTCAAATTTAATTTTGACCGAGCATAGCTCGGTCTTCCCTGCTCGTCTCTATAAACTAAGATTTTCTATGTTTTTACATGCAACAGTTTTTGCCGGATAAGCCGAGGAAGTGAAGAAGTCACAATAAATTTAATTACCGCACCAGAAGCGCTAGGTTACTCTCTCTTTAGAATAGAGAGACATAGGACATAATTTGTACAGCACTACAATAATAAACATACTCAAAAATTAAAATTACACATAATGCATTTCATTACTTAAAATATGACAAAATTGTAAAAAGATATTAAATTACATTAATATTAATTACTCCAAGCACTTTCAGCTATACACATAGCCATCATCAGGGAATAAAATACAATCCCCTGATGATTGTTATGTGTATAGCTGAAAGTGTTTGGAGTAATTAATATTAATGTAATTCAACATCTTTTTACACTTTTGTCATCTTTTAAGCAATAAAACGCATTATGTGTAATTTTAATTTTTGAGTTTTTAAGATGAATTTTAGCATTTTACTTATTTATTTGCTTATTTATTTGCTTAATAAACATGCTTTTACACTGATGACGAAAATGGCAAAGTAGAAGTTGGATAGTTTTGAAAACAAGCAAACGAGAACTGAGATAAGTCCAAAATTATACAGTATATATGGAGACTCTAGTTCTGTTGTATTTCATTATGATTATTTGAGGCAGAATTAGTTTGTGGAGAGAAGGATTCTTTAGTTTTAATCCTGGGACTATACTATTATTAATGCAAATTATTATTGGAATTTTAAGAATTCTAGTAAATTATCTCGTCTTTTCGGTACTAAATATTTTTTTTCTGAATAATAATAATATACAAGTAGGAGTATATAAATTTTACTGCATGCTGTTTACTTCACTTCTTGTAATATGATGCAAAATCTAACTTATTTAAAAATATAAAAAGTGAAACTCCAATTACCCTGACTAATATGTTCTGGATACAATCCGCATATGTGGAAATCCAAATAACTGAAGTTGTTCTTAGGTCAATATGCTAACAAATTAAAAAATATATGTATTTAAAAGAATTGCCTTATATATATATATAATTTCTAAAAACCTTTTCTTGGAATATAGAAAATTGGCTGATTATGCGCAATACATGCTGGAAGTGCGTTTTCAGCTGCCACAGAAATAAATATAACCTAAAAGAGGTAAAAAAAAATTGGGTTGAAAGCTTCTTAGGTATGAGGCTCCTAATTTGGGTTCATACCAAACTGGGTCACCACTGTGTATCCATTTTGGGCACTGTTAAGTAACCTATTTTGGTACCCAAACTGGGTATTTAACAGTGCCCGAAATGGATACACAGCGGTAACCAAAACAGGCATGAGTCATGACCCAATTTGGTATAAACTCAAATTGGGTAACCTCATACCTACGAATATTTCAACCCAAATTAGCTTTCTTTTTACCCCTTTTAGGTTTTATTTTTTTTTCTGTGTGTAGTATGCATTTTTAAACTTAACTCTTTTTTAGTGTATTACGTGGTGTATATAAATTCTACAGAATATATCATGCACGAAATAATTCGTACACATTATGGCTGAAGACAGAAATTGATACAAATGAATTTCTACTGCATTATATATATATTTAAAACGCTTAGCGATTTCTTTCGACAAACCGTGAGAACAAACTACTGCATCAAATTACATTATTCTTTTTTTAAATGAAAGCTATTTGGACACAGATTTGTTATCGTGCATTCGTTTGTTCGAAAATTTAATTAATTAGCCGTAATTTTCAATTAAACTTTTTCTTCTGCTTATGACGTCATAAAGTCGGCAATCGGATTAACGCCCACTGTTGCAAGGCATATAGTTTATTATCTGAACTCTGTGGTTGCGAGATAATAGAGAAATAATATTAAAAACACGTGGCTTTTAGACCGAATTTTTTAATTTGCAAGTTAAATTTCGGTACAAATATTTATCCGCGTGTTTTATAAGCGAATAAAAATTCATATTTATTGTGATGTCAGGGGAATATTGTTCATTGGGTTTATTTTATTATTATGCATTAAAACTTTGTTGATGCCATTTTTCATTACAATTAAATACAAATATATTTTGATTTGTATACATGTTATTTACGCATTAAAGTAACATATACAAAGTAAGTGTGAAAAGTTTGCGCCGGTGAAAATGACGTTATGTTTAGCTTGAAATGCATTTTAACATTGATAAAACTACAGAGAAAAATTTATATGATTGTGTCAACATGACGTAACTTTAACTGGTTTTTCCATTCTTAATTAGAAAGATTAGAATTATAGCCTTTATTGATTGCTTCATCTTGATTGCATGTTACCAATCCTTTTTTTTTAATTATAGGTTAGAAGATTTCATTTTTTAATATAAAAAATTCCCAAAAGTAAAGGATTTCAGGAAAATTAAAATTATTAAAAATAGTGTTATGGTAGAAAAAAAACTTGAAATAATAATTGTATTTTTAGCTAGAATAAACAATGTAAGGCTAATATTTTATAGGAATTATTTTGGTAGGTTTATTATGAGTTCATTTAACTGTTCCGTGTTAGCGGCAAAGTCATATTTCTTTCACTGTGAATTTCTCTTACGATGTCAAAAAATGGTAGTCTACTTTTGGACGTCAGCGAAAACACAGTGGCAATTTTTAGAAATGTATAACGGTTATGACAACAAACGGCGCTATCGCTTTAGCTTTCATCGCGTTGACATCACTTCTAAATACTACAAATTTCACTTTTTTACTACATTTTATAATTTTAATTCTTACATCATGAATTAGAAAAAAAATTAGCTTTCGATTGAAATTTATTTGAAAACTGCCGCTTAATTTAACGATTTTTTAAATAATTTTCAAGCATGAAATGTTTTTCATTTCTATCTTAACAATGGCCATCAGTTTGCTTCAATAATGTAAAATAGCACCTGGAAAAGTTGCCACAATTGAAAATAGATTTCTCTAACCATCATAAAAAGTGAAAAAAAAAAACCTGATAAATCATAAGATCAGATTATCCATAAGATAGAGCATTTTGGCGCTAAACTAAAATCTGTCAAAAAAGAAAAAAAAACTCTTTTGAGTTTATGTTTAACATAAAATTGATATGTTGAATCTGCTGATGTATATGTTGCACCAGAATATGCTACGAATTGTATTTTTTTTTTTTTTTTTTTTAAGATCCATTGGGTATTTAACTGTACAAGAGGTAGAAGATCCCCGACTGTGATGGAAAAGGGATAATCATCCTGGTTATGTAAAGGGACGGAAGAAACTATACAAATAAATTACACTTGAAAACATTAAAAATCTCCCTCATCTGAAGATTGATTTATTATTGTAAAAAAAATTCTTCATCTGATTACCTTAAAACAATGGATGCGTTTTAGAAGATATGGATCTGAAATGAACAATGATTAAAGAAGACATTTTAAAATTTTTAATTTAAACATTTTAAAACTTTTATTTAACGTCGAATCTTGACGGTACTTTTGGGCAGATGCAATGCACATGCTCATAGGAGCTCATTCGGTTGCATTATCACAGGAGGGGGAGGGGGAGAGATGTGTGCTTTATTTACTGTGTTCTTTTATTTACTGAATATTAGATGAATATACTATTTATATGATAGGAATATACTATTTATATGATACTTCATATGTCCATGAAATTTTCTTACTTGCCGTGGGGAATATGGCGGTAATGTCAAACTGATTTGCATTATACAGTTGTTTACGGATTGTTTGTTTGGAGTTTGCATTGGAAATAGTACTGTATTTCACTGAAGAAAAAACTTTTTAAATAAAATATTTGAAAGACTGTTTCATTTGCACTCTTCTTAAATAATAAAGAAGCTTATTTTACTGATATTGTTATAGTATTTTTTCCGTCAAGTTTTGAAGGGTTCCATCTAGTGTTTTTTTAAGTTGTTTATTTAGATATCTTATTTTACTGTAAGAAAAATAAAACTTCTTAACAATTTTTTGAAAGTGTTGAAAGGTGTCTATGATTTATCGTTCTTGTCTATTTTTTACACAATAAAGTGATAAATGACAATAATTATCGTACTTTTAAGAGTTCTAGAAAATAATCCTTTTATCGTTATGTTACCTTTCACTACCATTTGGTGTTTTTAGGTTCGTTCGTTATTATATAAATACGTAGCACCTATAGTCGTCGTCTGGTCCGTCCGTCTGTCCACATTTAACAGCGCAAAAAGTCATTTCAAATTTTATGAAAATCGACTCAAAACTTAAAAAGATATTATTAAAGTTTTCTTCATTCTATAAACTCCTATCATTCATAATCTATTATAATAAAAGCGCACGTCATATAACTAAGGAAAACAAATACGTGCTGACCATTTCTTTTTTCATATGCCAGGCGGCCATTTTTATTTAAAATTATATTTTCGAATAAAATTGCATAAAAGTTACATTTTTAGAAAGATCGTTAAAAAAATATATTTGTTTGAGAGATGAATTACATTTAAAAATGCATAGATTTTGAGATAACTTCAGTTAAAATTAGGTTAACATCCCAATATTTATCCCAATATTTATTCCAATATCCATTAAAGTAAATAAACACAAGCGATTCGTTCATCGTGAATCATAGAAATATTAAACCATGGAAGTAATCATTCGCAAAACAAGATCTCCATTGTGAATTTTGTAGCGCTATCTGATGTCGAAAAAAAAATCGCATCTGTAAATGTGGCATACAATAATTAGAGTAACGAAAGGAATGCTCATTCGCTCAGACGATATAATTCATTTCACTGAAATAATTACGAAGTTTTTTTTTTTTACATTGTAGAACTAGTTATAGTACGAACGCACCTCAATTGTCACGCTTAACATACAATTTCCAACTTGTTTATGTTAATAGTAACTAAGAGAATATCGATTGACTGCTGGAAATTTTCTTCTTTGCCTCTCTAGTAGAAAGTATTATAACAAACCCAAACATATTTTAAAGCATAGAACACACATTAACAATTTTATTTTAATTATGACATTTCTGAAAGATTCTTCGTAGTATCTTGAAATTTTTGTTCATAATATTAGACTATCTTTCAGTATTTCTCATTAAGAAAACATCTGGAAGGGCATTATTCAGTACATTTACATAAAAGTAAACAAATTACCGTATGGCAGAAAAGCTTCTAAATGAAATGCACTGCTTTTGAAATACTCTCTAAAAAGAACTACATTTTAATATAAAAATTCACGTAGTCTATAAAAATCCCTAACTAATCTTTGAATTATGTTTCATACACAAGTAAAATGTATACCTATTTCATTTATCATATTTAAAATATTTTCTTTTAAAAATCTGTATACATTAGAAATTGAAAGTTTTTAAAAATATTTTGTAAGACCGAATTTACTTTTTGACTTTATAAACTGAATCTTTCTTAAAGAAATATATTAATTACAATGCTCTTGTTGTATGAAAGATGGAAAAATATTCTTAAAAGTATATTTCTTAGAAATTATTTTCTCATTATTAAGGTTCCGTATCTCAAAAGGAGAAAATGGAACCGTTATTGTCTCGTTTTGTTGTCCGTCTGTCTCGAGAACGTTTTTCTCCGGAACAACAAATGATATGAAGTTTAAATTAACATCAAATAAAATGGTGAATGATTTTATTGTTGTGTTAAAATTTCGAGCTGCTAACTTAATGCAATAAAAAGTTACGGCCTTAAAACAACGTTTTGGGAAATCCCGATCATAGAAAATCATGTAATAAATCAACATAGAATTATAAATTAATAATTTCCGGATTTTTTGTTTATTTTTACATGTGCTATAAGACTTTCCTTTGCGCCAAATTTCGAGGTTATAAGGTCAGCGGTAAGTGCCCTATGGGTTTTGAGCGTAAAACATATAGGATACTTTCCGTTGACCTAGAACCTTGAAATTTGGCAGAAAGAAAGGTCTTATAGCACATGTAAAAGAAAAATCCAATGATCATTAATTTATAATTTTAAGACAATTTATTACGTGATTGGTATTCAGGGGTTGGTGTGATTGCGCACAGGGGTAGGAGAGATTGTTAGTAATAATAACTACAATTATATTGTTAACAATAATAATTACACTTAAATAACATTGCTGTACGGTTTTTGTGAACAAATTTTATTGTATTGGGAGTGAATATTTCAACCTAATGCTTAAAGAATCAGAAAAAAGAAATAATTTTAAAAACGATTAAAAATTTTTAATTAAAGGAAAAAAAATAAAAAATCAGAAAAAGCAAGTCCAGATAAGATTACAAAATAAAATTATGTAACTTAATAACATGTTTAACTTAAAATTAGTCCATTTTCATTTTTAATTTTTTTATGCACATTTACCTATAAGCTGCGTAATCTCTCCGAGCATTTAAACTAATGGGAACAATGCGCCATCTTTCCTAAGTACCAGATGCGCAAACTCTCCAATTTCGGTAGGAGAGATTGCGCGGCCTTTTATTTAAACATGACCGCTACTAAAACGAACCTTTGATGTTCCCATTGTTAGTCAAAATTAGTAGCTTATGAGAAATCGTTTAAGTTTAAAATATTTTGTACTACTGACATTGTATAGAAATTCTGATGAATAGCTACGAAAATTCCAGCACTCATTTTGGGAAAACAAAACAAAATAGCAATACTTTATATTAGACGCTCAAAGCAATCAACGTGCACTTTCAAGTAGACACTCCACTACTGTTGTTGTACAACTACCTGAAGTCGCTGCGCTCTCACTCTACTCCTTCCCCCCCGAACCTCTATGTACGCAATCTCTCCGACCGCGCTATCTCTCCTGGCTTTACCTTATATATGAGAAATGAAAAAAAAATCCTAACAATATCATGGAAGGCCTATTTCACTTGCTTATTTATTCTTCACTTTTAAAGCAACGCCTATTTTATTAACTGAATTTTTCTTTGACTGCACTAGTGATGCATAAAGGATAAAAAAGATACTTCAAAAGAAGTTTATTCAGGAAATTTTTCAGATTATATTTATTGATGCAAATATCCAAATGAAATTTTTCTTCACTATCCGGAACTATTTTCACGGTTAATTTAACACCTCGATCTGTTGTTGTTAATATATGCGGTAATTTGTTTACTGGTATTGAATTAGGAATTTTTAAAAAGATTAAGATATATTTATTAGGAATTTTAATTAAAATTATGTAGACGTTATATCCGATTAATGAGCACTAGGTTTGGTTTAATAAAAACGATTTTCGGTAGAATTTGCGTATGGAGAGGAGGAGATGGGGGGGGGGTTGTTTACCCGTTTTTCTTGAGACTGTGCAGTCATAAATGCCAATAGCTATCAAATTTTTAGCACAGTACTGGCGGCTAGGTTTCGCCTTTTAAACAGGAAGCTCAGCTCATGGGCATTATTCATGCATATTGCATTATTTAACAACAAAAATTTCTGTGCTCGTGTTCATATTCAAATGCATGAATATAATAAACTCAAAAATTAAATGTAAAATTTAAAAACATGCTTTCATTAAAATTTTAAAAAAAGTCAATTTATATTATAAAGCACAAATGCATGCGTTGCTCAAGACTGACGTCATAATGATGCGGGATAGGGTTAAAATGGATGAATGTTGCAACAATGCTGCTATTTTATTTCAATTATAACATTAAACAATCGCAACGTTATTTCTATTGTAAGATATTCCTCTCGTTTTGCTTAGAAAAGTAAATGGTCACGTTTTTTTAACAGGCTAACCCGAATTATCGTTCTGTAAGAGAGAAATTTCTGTAAATAACTTTTTATTCGCAGGTCGTAAAATATTTTCGAGTGTTGGACCAAACTCTGTTCTGACAAGCTAAAGTATCATAATATTATGAACACTTGGAAAATCTGAATGCTCTCCTGACATGGGAATGTAATAATTATCCACATGCTTCTTGAGACCATATGGTAAGTACTCAACCTCCACTCGAAATACAATGGTAGAGCCTGGGCATATACACGGCTGAAAGAGGCGCAAAAGAGGACTTGATCGAAAGACAGCGAGCTGGATGCATCTCTGATTTTTCTCTGGATAGAGAGGCGAGCAGGCAAAAGCCGGGACTTAGGCCGGTCATGAGTAAAGTGTACGAAGCCTGGACGAAGGCCCATATTTTTAGCGAAAGAAATAATCTGTCCCCCGAAGAAGTAACGAACATTGCTAAAAACCTTAGCAAGGCTAAACTCGCGGACAGTATGTAATACTGTCGACAGACAAATTTAATGTTAGTCTAGTTGTATTTTCTAAAGAATTCTTTCTGTCTAGTTGTTTAGTGCATTGTGTTGTCCTGTAAGCTGAGTGTAATTAAAACCTCTAAAAAAGCCATTTTGACTCAGTCCATTGTTCGTGACGCGACACTATGGAGAAAATGCAAGTTTTGGGCCGACGAAGTCCCCCCCCCCTTTTAGGGATCGAATTTTAAAAAAACAATGTCCAATTCATGTATTGTCCTCGGGAATACATATATATTCCAAATTTCAAATCTTTATGTCAACAGGAAGTGGATGAAAAATGAGTCACAAGATTTGACTGCCACATACATACAGAAATGCAATTTTAGGGTTCTGTTTCTAATCCAAAGATTTAGATGAATAGTTGACTAACTGTATAAATGCAAATATTGTATCTATATTTAAGTAATAATGTACCATACAAAGTACAAGAGTACTGTCCTTGGATGGAGTTAAACATATCCCGAAGACGAATTATTCGTAAGCAATGTGTTAAGAATTCTAAGAGAAAACTATCCTTTAATTGATATTCTGTATTTTTTGGCATTAATTAATATTTTCTCCTGAAAATTTATAAATAAAAGAATATTAATTTTGCTGTGTACTTTTTCTTCGTTACTTTGCTTAGGTCAGTATGATAACAAATTTAACACATTTTTTAAAATGTAAGATTTCTGAAAATATTTCTTCAAACATCCAAATTTCTGTTCATTATACAAAATATTTTTCATATTTTCTCTAAGGAAATATCTCGAATGGCATTATTAAATACATTTCAATAAAAGTAAACAAGTGACCGTAAAATAGAAACTCTTATAAATTTAATGCACTGCTTTTGAAGTGCTTACTTATGCCAGGAACTAAGTTTTTACATAAAAACGCAGACAGTACATAAAAGTTTTTAAATAAACTTTGAAATTTGTCTTGTGTATAAAGGAAAAAGTGCCTGTTTTGCTTATCATATTTATAATATTTTTTTTCTAAAAGCTAAATGCCAAAGAAATTGAAAGTTTATGAAATATTTGAAAAGGACGATTTTACTTTTTGATTTATTTACTTTCAGAGCAAAGTTTACTGAATTTTATTAACTGAAGCATTATTACAGACTAGTTCTTGGAATGCATGAAAGTTAAAAAAAAGATGCTTAAAAGAGAAGTTCTTTAAGAAAAAAAATTCACATTATACAATAATAACCTGTAAAAAACGGAACTTCCTTAGATGGAATCCTGCTTTAAACGGAATAATTTTATGGTTCCAACTGGAAGAATATCATACAGTTATACATGCTAAGAGGAAAACCTGTCAAAAACAGAATTTTACTTGGCTATATTGGTTTCAGAGTTAATGAATATTTTTCTAAACATTTTACTATTTACTAAAGCAAAATATGCAAATTAATTTTTTCCATCAGAGACATTAATTAATTAATTTCTTCAGAGCTAATTTACCTCTTAGATTCATTATTAAGTTTCTATGAACATTCTATCATATATTTTATCGTACGGTCTACAATATAATGTTATTTCTCTAAATTGCTTTGAGTGACTTTTTGCGCTGAAAGTAGGGTTACTTTCAAGTCTAAACGAAATTCGCAAATGTGAGCAACGACCAACACATTTGGCGAGTAATCGCGGTTGTATGTTTTAAAATGAAGTGTAAAGGCCGAACAGAGACTAAGATTGAGAATAAAAGTTTTCAGAGCGCTCTGTTTGGCGGAATTCTAGCTAATATCTCTGTTAGGAGAGACAAACTGTTATAAGTTCGTTAGTGACAAAGTTAGGAGTGCTAAACCATCACCCGCTGATTGTTTTCATCTTGAAAATCTTTATCTGATATTGTCTTTGATATGATAAAATGTATGATAGCAACTTTACTGATATATGGAATGACTAGGCAACCCGTTTTGAAACATAAATTTATCTTTATCTGATATTGTCTTTGATATGATAAAATGTGTGATAGCAACTTTACTGATATATGGAATGACTAGGCAACCCGTTTTGAAACATAAATTTATCTTTATCTGATATTGTCTTTGAGATGATGAAATGTGTGATAGCAACTTTACTGATATATGGAATGACTAGGCAACCCGTTTTGAAACATAAATTTATCTTTATCTGATATTGTCTTTGATATGATAAAATGTATGATAGCAACTTTACTGATATATGGAATGACTAGGCAACTCGTTTTGAAACATAAATTTATCTTTATCTGATATTGTCTTTGATATGATAAAATGTGTGATAGCAACTTTACTGATATATGGAATGACTAGGCAACCCGTTTTAAAACATAAATTTATCTTTATCTGATATTGTCTTTGATATGATAAAATGTCTGATAGCAACTTTACTGATATATGGAATGACTAGGCAACCCGTTTTGATACATAAATTTCATACAGAATAGTGTTTTTATAAAATTTAGTAAAGCAGTAAAATATAACAAATAATAATACCTTGTAATAATATACGTCTTTTAATTGCTAAAAGGCATAAAATAAAAACATTATAAACAGTAAAATAAGTTGTATTATACTGTTGACATATTTCGACTCCATCGGAGCCATTATCAAAACAAATAAAAATATTCTACAATTGCACGGTCTATGAAGTTATTATTTGAAACGCCATCATTTAATTTTTCACGTACTTTCTCAAATTACGTACATTATTATTTTTATTTCTACTTGGATGTTAATTTCCATATTTCTAACTATGAAGTAACTCGAGCCACAACTTTGTAGGTTAATTGATACTGAATCGTTACATATTGTATTTTTACGTGTTACAAGCTCTATGGTTCCTCTTATAATGGATGAATAGTAGATTAGAAGAAAAGACTATCTTACTTTCATTGAAATTTAAATCCAATCCAAATTTAAATCCCTCCAATCGATGCCATTCATTCATTATAAGAGAAACATTTATTTACGCGAAAATATTCTTATTAGTTATTTTCGTATAGTTTAAAATAAAGTATTTCATTTATATTTCTCTGTTTGCATGTAAAATGCATTTTCTGGGCCCCAAGCAAAGTCAAGGCAGTACACTGCAGAACGCATCTAGGCCCCACTCAGAAGCGACCGGCTAGCATATAGCACATTTTGTCTTCCGCGATTTTCAATATGAGTTTTGGAGTTGTTTAGTGTTTCGAATTTTCGGCATTCGTGAAAGATTTCGGATAACGATATTTTAGCCCATTTCAGTAAATTTTGTCCTCTGTGATTTTTTTAATTTTTAGCAATTTCTTATGTGATTTTTAGCTTGTTTTAAATTTTGAGGTGACTTTTCGACATCAGTAAAAAGAGTCCGGAGTTAATATTTTAGCACAAAATTGTAAATTTTGTCTGTTTTCAATAAAGTTTATTCGGAATTCAAATTGTGATTTTGGAAATTTTTGCGAATATTTTTATGCGATATTTAAAGTTTTTCCGCATATCACGGCGATTTTGCCACACTAGTAAAAGTAATCCGGTTTCAATCTTCTAGCCCAATATAATAAATTTACTTCTCTTTTCAATAAAGTTTATTCGGAATTCGTGCAGCGATTTTGAAACTTTTCATGATTTTTTAGTGCGATTGTAAGAGTTTTTTCACGTGTGTAATTTTTTGACGAGCTCGGGTAACGCCGGGCGGTTCAGCTAGTTACATCAATATAATCGTATTTTCAACCTTATTTTGAACACTTTTTGAAAGTGCATTGCCCACTTATCCACAAGAAGTAAAAAATTTAAAGGGGTTTCACACTTTTTGGGACACCCTGTAGATGAATAAAAACAGAAAATATCGGAATGACATAATTAAAAAAATAACTTACCTATATAAACTTCTATATTTAAAATTGTAAAGAAAACCATATTTCTCATTCTACTTAATAAAGATCTATTTTTCAAATACATAATTTAGTATCAATAAATCTAAAATCTAAAGTGTGGGAAATGTTCTTTTTATTTATCTGGAAAAAATAGTTTGTTAGATATTAGTAAGTAAGAAAAATAAATTGAAGTTTATTCTTATTATAAAATATTCAAAACTGTTAAGAAGTTCAATAAAAAGTTAAAATTTCAGTGCAAATTCACCTTGTTTAATAACTAAAATTCATAGAGATACAACTAAACGTAAATATATTGCTTGAAGGTGCGTAAAAACATACATAAAACATTTAAAAGCACATTAAAGTCCTTTTAAAAATTAAAAACGTTTTCAACCGAACTACTCGGTCATCATCAGTGAAAAACTAATTGTTGAGTTGAGTTGTTGTCTCTTCGCGTTACCTTGCTTGCACGGAATAAACTTCAGGGGTTTGGAATATAAGGCGGGATGGGAAAGGTAATCAATGATGTATTAATTCATTCCAGACTGCGTGGATATCATATGATAATACATCGTTACAGACTATTTCTTTTTTAGATATTATTTCTAGAGACCATTAGTCTCTAGAAATAATATCTAGAGACCATTCTCTATCTATATCTTCTTCTAGAGGTATCTAGAGACAATTAGTCTCTAGAAATAATATTTTAAAAAGAAATAGTCTGTAACGATGTATTATCATGTGATATCCACGCAGTCTGGAATGAATTAATACATCATTGATTACCTTTCCCATCCCACCTTATATTCCAAACCCCTGAAGTAAAATAGTTTATTCCGTGCAAGCAATGAAACGCGAAGAGACAACAACTCAACTCAATAATTAGTTTTTCACTGATGATGACCGAGTAGTTCGGTTGAAAACGTTTTTAATTTTTAAAAGGACTTTAATGTGCTTTTTACGCACCTTCAAGCAATATATTTACATTTAGTTGTTAAGAAGTGTTTATGTATATTTAAAGCTGGTTATATTTTATTTTAATTAATCAAGACATTAATAAAAGTCATTAAAAAGTATGATTTTTTAAAATTTATACTTTATTTTAAGAAATGCAAAGGTAGTTAAAGTCTCGCTTATAGTACAAATAAAGAAACTCGTATAAAACATAATTATTGAAAAAAAAATTTCAATAAAACATATTCTTTTTTTGTATTTAAACGGGTTAAGGTTCATCAAAGTACTTATTTTACAAAATCAAAAGCTTTAATTGCAAAATCATTAAGCACAGAAAAAATATCAATTGAAAAAAAAAAAAAAGATCACTTGTGAATTAAAGTCATTAGATTTCAATTAATTAAATATTAAAATTACTGAAAAGTGAAGAGTAAAATATTAGCAATTAAACTTAATTGCAATTGATTCTTATTTAAATAGAATTCTGAAACGATTTCTTTAGTTAATTAATTTTTAAAGGATTATGGTGTAGATGGATTTTTTTCTTTTATTCAGATAAAATAACACAGAGGAACAAAAATATATATCTATATATTTAGAGCAAAAAGCGCATTCTGTCAGATTCACACTCTATTTTCCCCACGAATACCATCTCTTTGCGCATGTTTCAACTTTTTTTTTTTTTTTTTTTTTTTTTTTGAAGGCTTTTACCCTCAGAAACGGAAAACGTGTTTAACCTACAGGGATTGAAAACGGATGGCGTAATATGGCCATTGCGCTGAAAGCCTTTTTTTTTTTTAAAAAAAAGGAACACATGTTTTCACTACTAAATATGCATATTTTTTCGTAAAATTTTAAAGAGAGCTTGGATACAGTTATATTCATAACCGATTGAAATTTCAAAGAGTTCAGAAGATGAGAACTATTTATATATTTTTATTACTATGTTAAAGGAACCGACGCGAAAACAAGCAAGCAAACAAAAAAGCAATAAGAAAACATTTCTTTTACAACTAGATAACAATATTTTTTCACGAAATTTTTACACGGACTGTAAAACCGTTTTATTTATAACCAATACAGATTTCAAAGAGTTCGGACAAAAAGAACAAGAAAATGAGCGCTTTTGTCACTAAACATGAATATTTTTTCGCGAATTCTTCATTTTAAAGTGTAATTACATACAAATTCGGGTTTAAGATATAAAATAATAAAACCTTGATTTTTTTTAGTTATTCATTATCACGGGCCCGGCCAACGCCGGGCGGGTCAGCTAGTATATACATATTTGTTTTTCTACGGCATTACATCTCTTTGATGATTCTGATTCTTACAAAAGTTTATAATTATGGAATATAAAGTAGTTAGTTGGAATAGCTGTCGTTCTTTCAATAATTCTTTTTTAAGTTGCATTAAGGTAATTTTTTACACAGTCATTTACAAAGAGAAGGCCTGGTAATCACAGATTTTGATTATTTTTATATATGTTGTGATGAGTTGACATGTTTCAACTCCTCCCTTATTTGTGGAAAAAGGATAATCTCTCTGGAATGAAAATAATCTGACAGATTGATCTCTATTGACGAAAATTCTATCAATAGTGTGAATTTCATTTTCACTTTGAGATAAGCCAAGCTGCAATACATACTTTGTATTGAATGGTATGTTATCTGAATGAGTAGATAAGAATTGTAAAGTATTGTTCTTGTGGATACAAAGAACTGGGCCCCTACGACATGCAATGTTTTCTGGGAAATTCCTGGAATGCAAGGAAAGCCCCTGGGAAGTGAAATTGCTGACGGCAGTAGAAAGTGGAAGGAGTTGAATGTTGAATCAGTTGGTGGTGGAACATGCTTGAGTGAGGTTGTCTTTGAGCAGACTTCAGAATCTTAGGATTTTCTGAAATTGTAATTTCACAGCATGAATGTGAATAATCATATTTTTTCATTTTTACTTTTGTTTTCTTTTTTTAATGTGTTAATTTAAAGTAAAGTTTTTTCGTTTCAAACGATAAATGGAATTTATTAATTATATATACAACGTCTCACGCTACCACAGCAAT
This sequence comes from Maratus michaelseni, assembly GCA_963931845.1. Classification (NCBI taxonomy): domain Eukaryota; kingdom Metazoa; phylum Arthropoda; class Arachnida; order Araneae; family Salticidae; genus Maratus; species Maratus michaelseni. The sequence goes on from OZ007594.1 coordinate 196,075,110, forward strand.
AGCATATATAATTAATTGGTGGCAGCAAATGGGATATGTAATCTAGAATAAATTAGATTACGGATCTATGTTAACCTGATTAAACAGATGATGAGCCAGTGGAAAACGGACAAGCAGAGTTGTGGATTCGTGAAGTCTAATTGGAGTCGTGGTTTTTTCTCGGAGTTCTAGCAAGCAGAGAACTGGTAAAAGAACTTTATCGACTAAAGCTGTGAGGTGTATGAACAGTCAACTATAGACTTGGTGCTATTTGTGTGTGCTTCAAATTATATCAGTGGAATGAAGATATGCGGCGTACCATCTGAGTTGTCTACATACGGATCTGAGGTGAAATTAGTGCCTCATCAGCGAACTAGTGTCTTCAAATCTTCAAATATCTGTGTGTGTCATCTTTAAAAGTGCTTGGAAGCCTGGTATCAGTGTGGAGGAAATATCTGCATCTGAAGGTAAGCTCTTTTATGAAATCTTCTATAGAGGTCTGTTTTAAATTGAATTTTGTGTATAAATTTTAATTTTGGGGAACAAAACTCTATTTGAAATTTAAGAATTCTAGGGAAGCTATTAATTTGGTATTTAAATTTTAGTTAGAATTTTTATGTTTGTTGATTTTCTGGTATCGGTTTGGTATAATATTGGGTTAAGAAAATTATATACTTATGTATATGTCAAAATTTACTTGGGGTATAGTAAATTGTTATTGATTAATTGAAATTATTAATCAGGATATTTTAATCATAATTTTGTATAAAACTTTTGTAATTAAGAGTTTTGTTTGCATACATTTTATTTATTACAGTAATAAAGTTATAGCTTAATTTTATGGGTATACTGTGGATGCTTATGATTAATGTTTCAAAATAAATTGATGTTATACTGTACTGTTGGGTATAAAATTTATTTTGGGCGATATACTCAGTTTGAAAGACGTCACTGTTGCATGAGAATTTGCTATATTGAAATTGTGTTGTTTTTGAATACATTATTATACGTATAGTGAAGAAAATTCTATTTCTGTATTTATTGTATTATTGTAAATTGAATATATCTGATATTTTGAAATTTATTATATTTTGGGGAAAAATATGGTAGAGTATTTAGCAAAATATAATAAAAGCGTCTTGCTGTTATTAGCAGATGAATTTGAGACCAGTGTGTCGAATACGTGTAAAACTAGAGCTATAATCCAGGGTATTGTTGAGGCTGTGGATTATGATGAGAGTTTCGCTAAAATTCGCTTGCAGTATATTCTTGAGCAAGAGGCGGAGCGGAAAGTACAGGAAAAACAAATTGAATTAGATTGTAAAGAAAGAGAGAGGCAAATTGAATTAGATCGCATAGCGCAAGAAGTAAAACTTAAACAATTTGAATCAGAAAAACAATTTGAATTAAATAAACTTGATAAACAACTTGAATTAGATAAACTTAAGCAACAATTTGAATTAGAAAAATTGCGTATTCAAAATTCTATGGATATTGTTAGAGTTTCGTCGAATGTTGATTTGCATAGAACTTCTAGAGTAAATTTAAAAGATTTAGTTCCGCGTTTTGATTCCAAATTAATCAATATCACTCTTTTTTTTTATGATTTTTGAAAGGCAAGCTAAGAAAGCTAAAATTTCTCAGGAGGATTGGGTTAGTCAATTAATTCCTTTATTACCTTCGGACATTGCTCAAATTATAGTTAAGCAACCTGTAGACAAGTGGGATGATTTTCAGTATATAAAGAAAGTTTTGTTAAATAGGTTTAAGCTGAGTACAGGCGCCTTGAGGCAAAAATTTGAAAATCATCAAAGAAAATCTGATGAATTATGGGTGGATCTGATTTACGAGTTAAGGGGTTATCTTGATAATTGGTTAGATTCGTTAGAAGTGAGGGATTTTGAATCCTTAAAAGAACTAATGCTCACGGAACAACTGAAAAAACGCGTCCCTTTTGAGATAAAAGAAAAATTTATGGATGATTGGGAGGAAATGAAGATTGCTTCTAAACTCGCGGAGAAATCAGATAGGTTTGAACGTGTTAGAAGGGAATTTGAGAGATTGGAAAGAAAACCTTGGGAAAATACATCTTTTCAAGAAACTCATGGGGATGACTTTAATTCTAATATTAAGAATAAAATTAAATCTAAATTGGACTTTGTAAATAGAAAAGATATTGTGAAAAATGATAAATTTAAGAAGGACCAGGCTTTTGAAAAACAAAGGCAAATTACATGTTTTTTTTTGTTTAAAACCAGGTCACGTGAAACAAAATTGTGCGGAATCGTTAAAAGATAAATCTAATTATGAGAGTAGAAATCTGGGTTTGGATTGTTACAAATGATGGGAAAAGTTTAAATAATACGGAAGGTGTGGAAACTGATTTACCTATGATTGATTTATGCGTAAATGGTAAGAAGTTAAAAGCGATTAAGGACACGGGGGCGCAAATTGCTGTTTTTGATAGATGCGATGTTCCCTGGAGGGCAAAAAAGGTGGGAAAGGTTTTTCTTATTCCGGCCCTGGGAGATAAACAAAAAGCGGAATTAATGTCTGTGTCTATTGCTTTGATAGAAGATGAAAAAGAGTATGTTAAAAAGAATGTGGTGGTTGCAGTTGTGAGAAAACTGAATTCTCCTCCGCTGATAACACCCGCTGTTTATAACTTGTTAAAATTTGGAAGTACAGATAAGCAAAATTCAGGGTGTAAACAAGTGGGAAATCAAAGAGAATTAAATGGGCAGGGAACCCTCAGATTATCTAGCGATCATGAGCAAAGGGTTGTTAGAAAAACGGTTGTGAATGAAATCTGTGAAAGGGATAATAAGTCTGTTAATGAGATAGAGGTAAATTCACCGGGAGACGTGACTGATAAGAATTTGGAAAAAGGCTCTAAATTGATCGATCTAAATGATGATGCGTCTCGAACGGACAGTGATAAAAGGTCAGGTAAAGGAGGTCAATTTCGGGAAAAGAATTCTGAGCATGATGTAAATATACCCAGGTATTTTGTTGGTAGTATGGGATTTATACATGTTAGAAATAGAATTAGAAAGAAATTGAGTTCATCTATGACTGTGGCCAGTAAATTTAACTCTAGGATGAAGGAAAATAATAGAGTAAATTGGGGGGCTAAATGCCAAGAAGATGAGAATAAGAAATCAAAGTTAAAAAGAATGGAGCATTCTTTTTTTAAAACGGATCACAAAGAAAGATTATTTAAAATCAAACAAGATTTAGATAGGAAAAATCATGATTATGAAGTTGTAAGGCGAAAATTATTGTCCAAAAGATTTTCTGATAGAAGTAATTCCGATATTGGTTTTCGGGAGAATTCTCTAAATTAAGTTTTATTCTAAATTTGGGAGTACTCATTATTGTAATATCTGTAGTGTGTTTATTTATCATTTAATGCTTAATAGTTTCGCAATGGTAAAACTTCATTAATTTAATAATTGCATAATTTAGTATGCGTTCTTTTTATTTGTAGAAGTGTCTAAATTTAGGCTTTTAAGCAAGTTTTTAAGAGAATCGTTTTAGGCATTGTGTTGTATATAGATTTTTTCTTTCTTTTTATTATTATTATTTTTTTGTTAGAATCATGTAAAGTGTAATTTGTATTTGGTATTATATCTATGTGAAATATTTCAAAATTGTTTCTTAGGGCATCAATTGTAGAAATTATTCCTGGAATTATACTTGGGTATTGTAGGTATGGGATTATAGTAAATCCGGTTGACAGTGTGGTCTATCAAATACTGAGTATGGGAATGTGTTTGTATTCTATAGGGATTTTTCATGTGTTATTCAAAATTCCTTTGTGTTTTGTTGACCTCTTTAGAAATTGATTGAAGGAGCTTATTCTATTAATATATATGCCAAATTTCTTCTAGAAATTTTTTCTTAGGGGGAGGTGTTGTGATGAGTTGACATGTTTCAACTCCTCCCTTATTTGTGGAAAAAGGATAATCTCTCTGGAATGAAAATAATCTGACAGATTGATCTCTATTGACGAAAATTCTATCAATAGTGTGAATTTCATTTTCACTTTGAGATAAGCCAAGCTGCAATACATACTTTGTATTGAATGGTATGTTATCTGAATGAGTAGATAAGAATTGTAAAGTATTGTTCTTGTGGATACAAAGAACTGGGCCCCTACGACATGCAATGTTTTCTGGGAAATTCCTGGAATGCAAGGAAAGCCCCTGGGAAGTGAAATTGCTGACGGCAGTAGAAAGTGGAAGGAGTTGAATGTTGAATCAGTTGGTGGTGGAACATGCTTGAGTGAGGTTGTCTTTGAGCAGACTTCAGAATCTTAGGATTTTCTGAAATTGTAATTTCACAGCATGAATGTGAATAATCATATTTTTTCATTTTTACTTTTGTTTTCTTTTTTTAATGTGTTAATTTAAAATAAAGTTTTTTCGTTTCAAACGATAAATGGAATTTATTAATTATATATACAACGTCTCACGCTACCACAATGTGTAGAAAACCCCTTAGTCTCAGCTTCAACGGATTTTATACAACGCTGCTTAGTTCTAGAGAAATAGGGGGCCTAATATTATAACACAACGTAAATACCGTAATTTCCAGCTTATAGTAGGCGGATCAAATAATGATGTTTCGACCCGGAAATGTTATTTTATAACTCACTAAATCGCTGTAAATATTTGACTTCAATTATTGAATAAAATTTCTGGGTCGAAACAGGATTGTTTGATTCGCGGATTTTAGGCCGGAAATTACAATATTTAAGTTTCGACCCAGAAATTTGATTCAGTAATTAAAATCAAACATTTACAGTGATTTAGGAAGTTACGTTTTATAAAATAAAATTTCCGAGTCGAAAGATGATTATTTGATCCACGGATTATAGGCCAGAAATTACGGTATTTACACTGTGTTATAATATTAGACCCTCTATTCCTCGAGAACTAAGGAGCGTTGTATAAAATCCGCTGAAGCTGAGACTAAGGGGCTTCTACCCTGCAACATATACGAAAATAACAAAAATCTGTGATTACCAAGCTTGGCCCTCTCCTTGTTAGACAGATTTTCTGAAAACTTGGGTGATTATAGTGAAGAGCAGGGTGAATGTTTCCCCCAAGATATCAGAATAATGGAGCAAAGGTACCAAGGATGTTGAGATTGTCACATTAGGGCTGATTACTGTTGGACCTTACAGAGAGATTGTCCAGAAGAGAAACACTCTACACTGTTAAAAATTTGCAGTAAACTGCCCAGTCTTTTGACCGTTTTTATAGAAAACGGTTACACAACCATAATTTAACTCTATTATAATCTAAATATGAGCAATTATATGGTCAGAAAAGCTTTAAATTACTATTATGTAACCGTTTTCTATAAAAACGGTCGAATGAACGGACAGTTTGCTGCAAAATTTTAACAGTGTAGAAAATCATACAGGAAACGGTTTCTATAGTAATGTTAAATCTATATTTCTGTTTTGAAATACCCATATCATTCAAAATACAATGTGTTACAAAATATCTAAAATAAATAAGTCTTTACGTATTTAATGTTACATTTTGATACTTTTGTTTATTATTGAATTGTTGGCTTTGTCTCAAAAACGGGAGCCAATCCTGGAAATTTATTATTATTCTCGTATTCAGCAGACCAAATCGAAATCCACTGTCAAACTCCGTGCCGCAAAAACACTGTTCCCCAACGTAATAAATGAAGTGATTTTCAGTTTTCAAAATAATTTCCTAGTATAAAATTAAAGATTAAAATTTTAATCAAATTGCCATTTTGTAAAAATATAATTTTTTTTTTCTATTTGTCATTAATTATGTGATTTAAAATATTAAGATCTAATATAGTTTTTTTTTTTTTTAAATACAAATGTTTGGGATATATCCCAATGTATAAAACGTATAAAACATATATGTTTTATACGTTTACATACTTCTATAATTAACATAAAAGTATAAAGATGAAAAATAAGGCATAGAAGATATTATTTTGACTGCAAAGGAAATAATATTTTTTTTTAAAAAACTGTTAAACAGAATGCGGTAATTATGTCATATGTCGATTACTTTTCATAGAAAATAAAATTTTGCAACAAAGAAAAGATTTAAAAAAATAAAGTGTAATGGAAGATGCCATTTCTCTTAAATTTGTTACATTTCCTTTTCGAAAGAAAAAATATATTCATATGTATTTACAAATACAACTTTTAAAACACTTTAAAAAATTCAATATTCACTCAATTGCATGAAAAGTTATAGTTTTCATTTATCAATAAGAAATACCTTTAAAAAAATAAAGCGAACAATGTTTATTACACTGTAAAAAGAAAAAGAGAAATGTTTCTTTATCTAGCAAGAAGGTTTCCGAAAATATAACATCATTTTTTCCGAATTACTTACGTTCTTTTATCTTCAAATCCTCATAAATCTATAAAAATAGATTTAGAAAAGCATTTTTGAAACAATAGTTACTTTCGCTGCCTGTAATTTTCGGAAAAGTTACAATGTAGTTTTTACTGTGTGTTAATCAGTTTTCTCAACTCGGCATCAACATGAAATATAGGTTTTTCTGATGTTATCAATTCTAAAGTAAACATGTTAAGCTGCGTAATTGATGCGCATGCGTAGCAGTGTATTACTGCTTATTTTACTGTTTATTACTGTTCATTTTACGGCATGATACTGGCAGCTGCGATACCAGTATTAAATCGAAAGGTTTTTTTTTTTTTTTTTTTTTTTTTTTTTTTTTTTTTTTTTCCGTGTACATGCAACAGTAACAAATTAATGTTCATTTGAGGTTATTAATTTAGCATGATGTTTGTCTCTTGAATATGTTTGTTGAACATGAAAATGTTTACTTGAGAATTGATAGCATCTGAAAAAATGAGATTTCATGGTGATAGCGTGTTGATAAAACTGATTAAACCTTTCTAAGGCAAATTAAGTCTGTTTCTAGAATATTTAAATGGTTAAATGTCCCCAGAATTTAAGAACAAATTTATTTGAAAGTAATTTAATACTTTTCCTCACGTACGTCTTAGAAGAAAAACTATTAAAAAATTCTGGTACAAATTTAGAATTTGGAGATTAAAATTCCGCGGAAAATATACTTTTCATTTCTTCAAAAAATGTTAATATGCTGTAAAAACTATTTCTTAAGGTTTCAAATATTACAAACAGCAAAAGAGACTTTGGTTTCAGACTCGAAAATCTATTAGTTTCTGAGATTTCTGAAGATAGAGGAACGCTTCTCGGATTCGTGAGTAACTGGAAAGAGATTATATTATTATATTTTTGTAAACTTTCTTGCTAGATAACGAAATGTTTTTTAGCAGTGTAGCATTGTACCCCCTTTTTAAATAAATTTATGATTGATATATGAAAAATATAAATTTACATGCAATTGAGCGAATATTGAATCTTTTTAAACTGTTGGAAATACTTTTAAAGGATTACCTTGTTCGCAACTTCTTTTCCTAAGTTTCGTAAATCCATGAATAATTTTATTTAATTTTTAAATGATGATTAAATTTAACATTAAACAGATTTTAAAATTCAAAATTATTACTGTTTTACTTAAACAGTCTTAAACATACTAACATCATAAATACACAGAAATTACTTTTTGTATTTTGAATAAAAAGTTTAAATAATTTTCATTTCATCTTCTTATAAATCTTTATTTCATTTATATTTCTAGAAATCGACATTCTAACGAAACATTTATCAGTGAGATATAAACATCAATCGATTAAAAAGTTCCTTTTCAAAAATATCTGCAATACTCACATATATATATATATATATATATATATATATATATATATATATATATATATATATATATATATATATATATATATATATATATATAAAGGGGGTTCTTTGATTTACACATACGTTTGCTAGTACACATTTTATAATAGACTATGATGTGCTACTTTTATATGCAAATTAATGTAGTTATATATACATATTCATTTATTAATTTAAATGAATTACACAGGCCTACAAAATTTAACTTTTTGTCTGGGGATTTCATGAATTTATGTAAATTTTAAGAAATCTGCTATGCTTATTTCAAAAATAATACTCATTTTTATTCATCACGTCCGGATTTTTTACAATTAAGAAACTAAGAATTTGCAATTTGAGAATATACAATCTACACAACATTCATTAAAAAATGTACAAAAAAATCAGATAAATAAATAAAATCATATATACATATATAAATGTGTGTGCACGTTTTATAAGAAATTACATTCTGGTATATACAGTAAAATTACTTTTCTTTATCATTAAAAGAACGCTTGTGTCCTTTAGATTTTGAAGCTATGGTTTAGTGTCTCTTTTTAGCCCCCAGCAGTAATCTGCAAACATATTTACATTCCAGTGTCCTTGATAGCGTTTTCCCATGTATTTTATGTCCTGGTGAAATCTCTCACCTTGTTCTTCACTCATTTCACCAAGATTTTCAGGAATATTCAAGATGGGGGTGCAGAAAATGCATTTTTAAACTCATGTTACAACCTAGTTTTTGAAAGTTTTGAAGCAGTTTTTGAACGATCGTTGCGTAGTTAGAATCTTTGTAATTTCCTAAAAATTTCTGAGTAAATTCTTTGAAATTAACCCATGCATCTTTCTCAACTAATTTATTTTTTTCCTCAAATTTTTCGTCCTTTATTAACCGTCTTATATCTGGGCCAACGAACACATCTTCTTTGATTTTACCTTCCGATAAATGTGGAAAAACTTCATTTAAATATCCAAAACTATCCCCTGTTTTATCTAAGGCTTTTACGAATTGTTTCATTAAACCTAATTTAATGTGCAGGGGAGGCAAAAGGACTTCTTTTGGATCAACTAAGTTCTGCCGAATCACATTTTTTGATCCTGGATTTATATAACCTCTTGATGCCATATTGCTATGAATGAATATGCTATGCTTCAATGAGTGACAAAACAAACGTAAGATATCAGTAAACGAACAAAATAAACGTATATTTTCTTACTACAAATGCGCGGGAGAAAATTGCACATTCTCAGGCAAATATCAACACATAAAGTGGCACCATCTATATTTATATTTCACATCCTTTAGTGCAGTATTGTAATTTAACATTTATTAATGTCATTTTACTAAGAAATAAATTTTTGTTTTTATTAAGAATGTATTTTATTTAATAAATATTACGCATTAATTTTATTAAGAGGCACCCCCTTCTTTTTTGTTTTGTGAAAAAACTGGGGGTGATAGCAAAAAACTAATGTCATATTTGTGATCAGCGTGACTGATTTACTAAGAAAAAGGTGCTATTCTACAAATCCCAGATTTGTGTTGACCTGTGTTATTCATTACTATTAAGAATGTTTTTGATTACTTGTATTTACATTAATGCCCACGGTGGACAATATCATATTAACTTCTAATATAATGTATACTTTCTTAAATGCTAATATAATACATGTATTAATTTTAATAAATGTTCTTCCCTAACCAATTTTATCATGTGTATTTAATTTTTAACTTTGTATGCAAAAACATAATATGTAACTAATTAATTTCAATATTTAATTAATATTAATTTTAAATCCTTAGCATCTCAATTCAAATAATTTAGTATTTTTATTTGGATTTAATTTAATTTTTGTGATGTTGCATTTTTGGCAAAGCTATTTAATAGTGGCTATGTCATTTCTTGGTACATGTATTTTCATGTAGCATTAATCATTAATTGATAATTTTACCACTTTACATCTTATTTTTTAACATAGAATTAATCATTAATACATCCATTTTTACTTTAATGTAATTGGATATTTTATTTATTATTTAATTTTATTATTTAACTAATTATTATTACTTTAGATAGTATATGGTTTCAATTTTAAATATCAATTTTCTCCTACAGCTCTTTTTTTTTAATTCACTGCATATTCACTTTTTCTATCATAGATGGCAGCACCATGGTTTGTATTTCTTTACAATATTCCATGTAATTCATTTTCTAAAACTTATTTTGGCAACATGGTTAATCATCTTCTAAAACGGATTTTCGCAACATTTAAAGATTTTTTGCAAATCATTGCCTCTGTTTTGTTACCTTCATATATCTGGTCACTGATGTGCACCAACATCCTTCTTAATCTAAATGTTTTTAGCAATTTACGTTTTAATTTCAAGATTTTATCTCTTAACTATGGGTAAGGTTTCTTTCCTTTTTAATATTGTATTAATATTGTATTTATTTTTTTGAACTTTAAGATTCTTTGTTTATGAGTCGTAGTCCCAAAATCATATTCTTTAGCAATGTTATGGCTAATATGATGATGAAACCATCATTTTATTTGTGGTATTTAGGCATTTGGGACATGACAATTCTGTCTAAATTCCACAAATTTCATTCATTCAATTTCATTCATTCAATTTTTAATTTAATTTCTTTTTCTCTTAAATATGTATTTGATATCTATATTCAGAGTGTTCGGAACACTTTCGTAGTCAATAAATTATTACTTACTAAATCATAATTTCATAGTTTCTGTTGGTGTTTCGGTAGTGTTTCATTAATGGTTATATATATATATATATATATATATATATATATATATATATATATATATATATATATATATATATATATATATATATACAGCAAAAATAATACCCAATATTGTAGAATGATCGACAGAATTTTAAAATGAAAATCAACAGCACTGAAATACTTGCTTTATGTTGGAGATCAATGGTAATTTTTAACCGACTTAAAAAAAAGGAGGAGGTTATTAATTCGACCCGTATGTATGTATGTTTTATGTTGTTCACGCATAATTCTAGTAAATGTGCATTGATTTGGATGATTTTTCTTTTGTTTGAAAGAGTAAGGCCCCCAAGGGGTCCCATTTCAATTTCGTCAGAATCTGATCATTAGAACAAATTATTCATAATAAAGTGTCTCAAAAAATGTGTACACAATTTATTCGCTAATATACGGACATGTAATCTAGCATGTTTTTTTTTAATTATTATTTTTTAATTATTATTTTAAGTTTAACTATCTTTATAGCTAGACTAAGCTTTGAGCAAAGGAAATTTATCCTAAATAGAAGTTCGAAAGCGTAGCTAAAGTGCAGCGACAATTTAGGAGAGACTTTCGTCACGTTATAATCATTTAAATGTTTCCTTATTTTAATTTAAATTGCACATTCATTTTTTGGAGGCAGCCTATATTTCTAATAAGTTGTAAATATTTTTATTGTATTTGTGTAATTACAGTTATTACGCATAATAATTACAAATTAAAGCTAATGAATACAAAATAATTCAATTTAATTATGCATAAGTGATAATTAGGTTACTTTCCACTAATTATTTCAAAGCGACGCGACGTAAGAAAATAAAAGAAATTCTTATTAAATTTCCAAGGGGAAAATATATTAGCAAAGTGAAAATAATATTTATTTGATTAATTGCGTGAAATTTTACTTTGAAAACTTTCCAGCAGCTGCTTGACTAGAGAAATGCATTTAATCATTCAGATTAATACAAGGTCGTAGCTTATAAAGTCAAATATCGGACGAAATTAATAAAATGGAAATTCGGTTATTGCCCTATACGTTGAAGTCTATAATATTTAATAAAATAAATATGTACGAATGTTTAACTTTTGAAAATTTTAGGAAACGAAAAAATTTAAGTAAATAAAATTTTGTTTTATTTATTAAATAGTTCATCTTTATTTAAATTATTTTAAAAATATATTTAAATTTCATAGATATATTTATATACAATTTGTTATAAATTTAAATATTTAAAACAACTCAAAAATCTGAAATGTTATTAAAAAAATAAACTACACGTGCCTCGATTGAAACTTGTGGACTTGTGTAGCTCCTTCTACAAGTATTCTACTTATATAATTATTACACTTAGATTTAGTTAATTTAATATTCTCAAAATTTTGTACTTAGTCAGTTTCTATTGTATGTTTACCCAGTGATGAATGTAAATCTCTTCATTTAATTGCACATTTGTGTTCCTTTTTTACATTAATCTTCCGTAATTGGGTCTTCTTTCAAGCGTTGCCATCAAGGCTACAATGTCATTTAGAATTGATATGATTACAATTAACATTGAAGACTTTAATCAACATTTTTGCGCCGCATACGTTATACGATTATGGATCCGACTGCGGAAGATTAAGATCAGATAAGCTATAGAAAAAGGCATTTTGGCTAAACTGAAATCCGTCAACGAAAAATCAGATTTCAATCTTTGTTTATAAATAATACTAACTTTTGCAAGTGACTTCGTTCACATATTATTTAAAACAGAATTATGAATTAACAGTGTTGAAATTCAGGGGGTGGCCCGAGGGGACATTCCCCCCCCCCGGAAGAATTTGAGATTTTATGCTTTTAATGTTTAAAAAGTGCAATCCCCCCCCCCCAGAACTCTACAATGTCCCCCCCCCCCGGAGCTACAGATATCCCTCCCGGAGTAAAGTCTTTGAATTCAACACTGAAGCATTAATTAAGCAACATTTCATTAAAGTTACATATAAATGCATAAGATTAAAAGAGCATATGGGAGCTATCAATTATGACAGAAGTACTACAGAATTGGCAAGACTACATGAAACCGAGACTTTAAAAATTGATTTTAAAAATAGTAAAATAATTTATCCATCAAGAGTTTATTTCCCATCTATTAGCGGTAAATCAATAGCGCTATCAAATCTATCAAATCGATAAAATTGACGCATCGATCAAATCTATATGCGTAACGAGAACATTTGCAATGAATCAGCCTAATTTGAATTTCCTAAAATTTGGCAAGAGGTATTTTTCAGTTTTAAAAAAGCAATAAGGAAATATTAATTTTCAAGTTTACAGTTGACTATTTTAAGCACCTGCTTTTTTACAGATATGATCTCGTGATTTACGTTTTTCAAGTTTATTTTTAAAAAAAATTGCGAGAATAGTTTGTTTATCGTTGTAGATCTTGATAATGGCGCCGTTTGAGCGTTGAAACATATGTCTATCTTTATATTAAAAGGTATTTATAAGCCTTTTTGTTTACTTTTTGTATCACCTAAGCATTTTATCTATATTTTAAATATCTACAACCGACTAATTATTTATAGCGTTTTTTAATTTACTGATGTAGAGGTTGGATACTTGGCATTGGCTGGGATTGAACCAGGGACATTTTGTGCAGAAGATGATCACCGTAGCACTGAGCATAAAGCTAGCTCAGTTGCTCAGTGCTAGAGACTCATTATATATTTTTTTGGTTGAAGTTGTTGCGAGAGATGGCGTTTCGACACACTCCACTCCCAGTGAAAGACGTCGGCTTGAACTTCTTAGCTATTTGGCTTTGCGTACTGGGGATGAAGTTATAAGTGCTGCCATGTGTTGTGAAGGTTGTTTCTTTTCAGGGTCACCAATGTGAAGGTCGAATACTTGGTGTTGTCTGGGATTGAACCAGGGACCTTTTGTACACAAGTCGAGCATCGTAGCACCGGGTATAATGCTGGCTCAATTGCTCCGTGATAAGACTCATTATATATATTGTTGGTTGAAGTTGTGGCGAGAGATGGTGTCGCTACAACTGACATTATTAAATTATTATTTATTTCCGTAGATCCGTAAAACATGGAAATTGATCGAATAAGATTTTGTCTTTCATACGATTCTACTGCTTTTTAAAGCGATTTACAAAACGGTAAGCGAAAACGACAATAAACCACGCTGTTCCAGAAGCAAAACAAAATCAAGCCATTAAAATTTGAAAAATTACAGCTCTCAAACAACATACAGTAAATCAAATTTGAAAACACATTGTATGGGAAACAATTTCAAAATGGCTCTGTTAGCAGCGCAATCTAGTACGTGGACAATTTAGAAGTGAATCTTAGCGATGATCAGTTCTTTTATTTTGATAAAGGGAATAAAAGGTCCAAAACTTTTATTGTATATAAGTATACACTAAGCTAGTATACAATCAAAGTAAAAATAGTTTTATTATTAATAATATTTTATAAGCATTCAATGTTTATCTTAAAAGTCACGCGCGTCATTTTGTTCGGTCATATATATGCCCGTGTTTTGGCAATGTGTTTTATCGTCTGCTTTCTATTTATGAGTTGTACGATGGATTTGTTTTTGAGAGGTAGCCATGAGTGGTGCCTTTCGTTGGTTTGTGAACAAATTGAAATACAATAGTGCATTCAATCGAGTTTTTATTGAGTAAGAATGTGTTTTTTATGTGTATTCAACACGTTACATGACTGGAATTCGTTTAGTTTCAAAACATTTCCGTTACAATACGTGAATATGGCATGGGCTCCGAATATCGAAAATTCACAACCTTAATTTACGCCTCATAGAAAATGCGAACTGGTGAATTTATTTTAAAATAGTATATAATTTTAGCTCTGCTTCATTTTTAAGATATGGCAATAGGAAAGAAAAAAAATTGTTTTTAACTATCTAATCAGGATTTCTAAATTGTTTGCTGAAAGTATAATCATAATTTAATTAATATTAAACTATTATAAGTATTAAAAGAGTATTTTTAAAAATTATTACACTCGTTATTTTTTATTTATATTTTCTACTTTTTAGTGTTAAAAACATTTCGTCGTTGCAGTTTCACAGCCAGTTGGCATATTTTGGCGAAAGAAGTTTAGCGCATAATTAATTCGATTGTTTTTGTAACACATAAACAATTATAACCATAAAGGATAGTTGGCGATATCTGCGGCCGACTAAGGAAAAATGTCTTAAAATTAATTTATTAATTTATAATTAAGTTCTAAAAATATTAAAATGTTGTATTGTCATCGGAAACACACCTGTGTACATAATCTTTACAATTCTAGCATATCAAGAAGTGCATAAAAATTTGCTCACGAAATTCCATTTTTACATACAAAAAAAAATTAAGTTAAACATTAAAATAAAAATAAAAGAACACAATAGAAAAAACATTATCTTTACTTTTTCACTTTCTCATGGACTTAATGTACATTTGACGTCACGAAGCTGCAACACTCAACTCGGTGTGGGCTGAAAGTAACAATTTTCGCATAGCTAGTAATCCATATTATATCATTTCCTATACATAATAGATGTATTTTAACTACGTGAAAATTCCGAGCAATTTATCGAAATACGAATAAATTTACGAATAAATATGTATGTCTGTATAATAATTTTATATCTTTAAAAAAAGATTATCACAAGATTGTTTTAAAAGAAATTTATTAATAGGTAAAATATAATTAACTATAAATAGTTGCTGGATTAAATTTTCATTTATTAAATTTTATTTTTCTAAAAGTATTTTCTGTCCCTTTTTCGAGCTAAGTGCAACTTAGCTCGAAGTTTTGCCTACATTGAGTTGAGTGCACACGCAACAAGCCAGTTTGTTGGCAAACATGCTCATTATCAATGGCACGCTAATAAAAGTTTTTCTCGTGTTCTGTGTAGCTTTAATTGATTATTTCTAACCGGGATACTGGCATTGATCTTATTTTCTTTAAAAAAAAAACTGTTGACAAAAAAATCTTCATTTAATTTTTTTCCATTTGAAAATGCTATGCGTTTGAAAAAATAACCTATTTTAAAATTCTTCTATTGAAAATAAAGCTGTATTTAAACGTGAGATTGTGGATTTAAATTTACAAACGTGATACTATGACAATATAAGTTACAGTATGAATGAAGAACAAGAAGAAAAATTGTGCGATTTGCTTCTTCCGTATCTACAGAAGGCTATTGTTGACAACCCTCAAAATTATATCAATCATGCTGCAGATTATTTTACGCAACTTCGTGACGAGCAAAATAAGATGGAGGAAGTAGAGGAAGGATCAAAGGAACAAATAAAACAAACCCTTGGTAGCAAAAATAAAAGAAGGGCCTCTATTGTTGGAGAAAGATTTAATCCGGAAGAATCTGAAGACGACGAAGATATGAAAATTGTGCCCAAAACTGACGAAGAGAGATTAAGGATTCTGAAAAAGTGTGAGGAGATTTTCATATTTCGTACGTTGGATAAAACGGATTTATATGCCGTTATCGATGTAATGGAACGGAGGCCTGTTGAAGATGGAGAAGTTGTCATAAAACAGGGAGATGATGGCGACTACTTTTATTTAATCGATAAAGGGAAGTTCAATTGTTATATTGAGGACCAGGAAGGAAATGAAGAGTTAGTTACGGATTATAAGGATGAAGGATTTTTTGGCGAGTTGGCTTTACTTCATAATCAGCCAAGAGCTGCAACTATCAAAGCAGCATCTGAAGGTTTTTTATGGGCTGTTTGTCGCAAAACCTTTAACAGGCTTATAGTTAAAAGAGCCTTTGAAAAGAGAAAAATGTATATGGAGTTACTTGATGGAGTTCCTCAGTTACACCCTTTATCGGAATATGAGAAAATGCAAGTCACTGATGCTTTATTTGGAAAATCTTACTCCGCAAACGAGGTTATAGTTACAGAAGGTGACGAAGGTGATGGCATGTATTTCATCGTTGAAGGAAAAGTCAGTGTGAGACAGAAAAAAGAGTCAGATGATGGGAAAGAAGACGTAGAAATCGCTCAATTAGGAAAAGGCGAATATTTTGGAGGTAAGATTTATATGCCTTCATAGATCCAAGTATTCCAATATGTAAGAAAGTAACACTCTGTGTTTAAAGGGCATGGAATATCTCAAAGTCAAAATATATATAATGTTTTAACCATTGGGAAAATGGTTGTTGTTTTCGGTCGAGAATGGATCTCTTGACGTCGTCACTTTAAATCACGTTGTCACTTTATTTTTTTTAAGCGTTTTTAACGAAAACCTGTAACTTATTTAGAAGAATTTTTAACGAAATTCTGTAACTTTAGAAGAATTTTTCTTTGAGTAGGCAATAGGAATGTATAAAATAGTTACAAAATTGTTAAAGTTACAAAAAGGATAGATGCAAATTAGCAGATATGAAAAAAAGCCGAATTCAAAAATTGACGCCGGATGAGAAATCGTCTTATAAAGCAAAAAGAGTGATCTTCAACTTTAATTTCCCCAAAATACCTTTAGCTCAGACATCAATCTAAATAAGAGTTAAAGCAATACTTAAATTTTGTTTAGGGGATGGTCTACAAATAGAAATTGTACCAAACTTTAATTTGTTTCTGTTTTCATTAATGTATTGTAAATTTGGTGCTTTAGTGTTATAGCGGCCCCCAAGGATGAATCGCCAAGCGACAAAGATTTATCGCCAAATTATAAAGCATGTATGAGACTATACTAATATATGATATATATATATATATATATATATATAACATTCCTTGACGTATGTGGCCAAGTTATAGTCATATATGATGTATGTATATGATATGTGTATATGATGTATACATGACATATAACGCGTAAATAATATATGTATAATGACGTATATGGCACATATAGGAGTGTTTGGAATATATATATGCGTATATAGGATGCATATATAAGCTTTGCGATGATCTTGGCGAAATCATAACTGCAACCTTGGCATAATCATAATTGTGGGGGGCCGCTATAACACAAAAGTATGGTAATTTTTTTCTTTTTTTTAAGCTTTCGGAACATTTTTCTAATGGTTATTGTAATTTTTTCAATTATAATTTTTTTATTATTTTAAATTTATTTGGTACTTACGTATTATTCGGATCAGGAGATAGATTGCCTAAAATAGTTGTCAATTGCCAATCTTGTTTATCGTTGCCAATAATGTGCAAAACAGTAATTTAATATTGTTAAATGCATAAAATTGTTTAAAATGGTAAATAATATTAAATAAATAACATAAATAACATAAATAACCAATAATAAATAAATAACAAAAAACAGTAGACTATAATAAAAAAAAAACTATAAATTATACTAAAAAACTATACACTATAATATATAAATAAACTATATACTTAGTCAAAAAATAAGGGTTACTGTAATTAGTTTAATTGGCGCCATGGTTGGCTCAGTTGTATCTGACCTGGCCCGGATAATATGTAAGTACCATTTATTTTTAGTTAGTAATAAATGAGCACTAAAAGTATTAAGTTAATCTAAAAAAATCTTTTTTCAAAAAAATATTTTCTGACATAATTTGAGAGGATATTTAATTTTTTAATTTGTTGTCAGTTGTAATCCACCTAATGTAATACATCCTTTTTATCTCACGAAATGGCCAAGAAATGGCCTTGGCTAAATGAGAGGAATTTTCACAAATACTTTCTGGCAAATATTCACTCCTTACATAAAGTTCTGTAATCAGGTTTACATCCAAGATTGGCGTCAATCACGAGCAATGTTGCTAACAATGTGGTTTCAAGTTTATGTGAAACGTTATATAAGCATGAAGGTGAATGTTTTCTTCAAAAATAAATTATAGAAAGAGGATGTATATAATAATTATACAAACAGCAATTATATAAACACAGATGCAAATATTTATGTATAACGTAAATGTTTGGTCCTTTCCCCCATACATTGACACACACAGAAAGAAATGTTATACCGTTGAAATTAAATTGACATCAATCTACGCTTTCTAAAATACGCCAACTGGCGGCGAACTCGATTACAGAAAATTTCCCCTCTATTTCACACAAACAATCAATTTACTTACACAATTCCGGATGGCAGTGAAAGGTGGGGGGGGGGGGGGTATTAAGGGATTTAAGCCCCACTCTCCCCGAAAATTTACAGACATACGTTTATTTAAACTATGTATCGTTATTTAACCAATCTGTTAGACAAATGTATCGAAAAATTTTGAAGTAATTTATTTTAAATAAATTTTTATTGCGATGATCAAAACGTGTACATTAATATGCACTGAAGTTATCATATTATAATCAGTACAGTGTATTATAATTTACACTAAATTTACTATAATTAATGTTAAAATGAAAAATAGAACACTCTTCTATGCCCGCCTTCTTCCTTCCAAACCGAAATATTTATCGAGCAACGGGACTGATAAAACTTGTTTAATATGTATGTGTACAGAAACCATTTATCTGGTTTATACATAAAAAAGCATTTTATTTAACGTATGCACGAGGAATCAATAGTGAGCAGATTTAGAAAACTGATTTGGATAGAGAAGAAACATTTTTGCAAGCTTTACTGTCTCATATACACAAACAGTTTGTTCAATATTTACTACACATTTCGTTTATTCCATACAAGCTATTTATCAAATATATATAGACGGACGCAATTTGTGTCACATTTACACATCCATCGGGAATTATTCCTAATCGTGTTTTTAGCCAGTTGGCGTATTTATAGCGAGCATGGTTTGGCGCAAATTTATTTTATTTGTAGTAACCGGTTTTATCATTATTATTATTACGAGGGAGGCTCGCCCCCCCTGCTCGCTACGCTCACCAACCCCCGCGTAATCGCGCCCTAGCCAACTCCAGACGTAATATTATGTATGTGTATATATTACACTGGCGCCCGGCTAACCGAAAAGTACCAATGTTTCTGAAAATACTCAAGTTCACGAAATTAACAATTGGTATCAATCAATTAATTGGTAAATCAATTAATTTTATTTTTTCTAGCCAGTTAAAAGAAATTTTACCATATTTTTTTACTTACATTTAAGCCGTTATTTAGTGCTCGATTTAGTATAGAAGATAAGCCGTAAGTGCCGTATTCTAGAGAGTTTTTATTGTGTTTATGATAAATGACCGTTAGCTGGCATTAGACCATTTAGGCAAGAATTTCGATTACAAAAGATAGAAAAAAAATTTAAACCGAGGAAAATTAATTTTTCCTGATATCAAGACTTGGTTAAATATTTTTCTCATAATCAAATAAATCATATTTCATAAAAATAGTCGGAATTTTTTTCGATTGATACCATCTTTTTGAGTAATGACCACGTCGAGTTTTAAACACAGAAAACGAGTTTTCTCGAATTAGTGACCTAGCTAGATCGATTTCTAGTGCTCGAATTAGTATAGTCATCAATTTTTGTGAAAATCGTGAGAGCCGTTTTCGATATATAGTAGCATTCTTAGTGCTGAGTTTGTTTTAATAGATCAAAATGACCTTTCCCGAATTCAAAACCTAGCTAGATGGATTTCTCGTGCTAAAATTAGTATAGGCAACACGTTTCGTGTAAATCGTTTGAGTATTTTTCTATTTATAACAAAAAACATTTTCAGCGCTGAATTTATTTTACCCTGTAAAAACGAATTTTCTTGTATTCGGAACCTAGCTAGATCTTTTTCTCGTGCTCGATTTAGTATAGGGGGCAAGTCTCGTGAAAATCTTCCCAGTCGTTTACGATATCATTCGTAATCGGGAAAATCCCTTGCTCGTTTAATATATATGAATAATCAGGAAAATCCCTTGCTCGTTTAATATATATGAATTTGGCGACAGTAATTTGGTCGACAGGATAACTAACAAGTATCAATTGTATATATAGTGTTACGAATATTGTAAATAGTGTTTGTGCTTAAAAATAATGTAAATAGTTCCATAAGCTAATATTTTTTTTTTGCATTGCAATATCTCAATTTGTTGATTTTTTGCAAGCGAGTAAACGCTATTGGATTTCAATGGGAGTCTATGGAAATTTGGCGAATTACTGGAAATAGCGCCAAGTTGGCGCCACTTTTGGCAGCTAATTTTGGTGATATATCACCAAGTTGGCGCCAAACTTGGCGACGGACCCGGGTCCCTTCCCCTTGGTAACCCCCCTAAAAGCGCCCATCCTATCTGAATTCTCTACTTTCATGTTAATTCCTCCTAAGAAAAGTCAGAAAGCTCTGACCAATCAGATACGTTTCGTGGTATCTACGCAGATTTTCATTGGTCCATTTCCAAACCATTACTTTTTTTATATATAGAAGGATTATTATGGCACAGATATCATATACGGCACCATATACGGCACCACGTTGGCTTGATCCCCCCCCCCGCCAAATTGTCATATATATATATATATATATATATATATATATATATATATATATATATATATGTATGTATGTATGTATATGTGTATATATATATATATCACTGGCGCCCGGCTAAACGAAAAGTACCGATTTTTGTTATGAAAAGTGATCGACGGGATAATAGAGAAGTACCAATTATTTTATTACAAAACACACAGAATGATTCATTTATTATAAAATACACAATGTTTAATTTAATATAAAACACACGCAAACTGCTCTACCAGATTGCTATACAAAGCAAAATCTCGTCAATGTCGATGGGTTCGGGTTGGATTTTGGTTTTTGCGGATCGAGTTTGGTACACTGTCTTTTTAAAATAATGTCCACAATACTCTTTAAGAAGGAAAAAACTACGTATTTTAAAATAAATGAGCATATATATGTTATATAAAAATTTATTTCCTTCGTATCCTTCAATTTTATTCGCATTAATCTTTTAAATTTAATCTAACTTCTGTCATAGTCAGTATTTCCTTAATTCTTAATAATATCTATTCCTATTCAAGGTCCTTTTAAAGGTAAATATCCGTATATTAATAATTGTTTTATTCCAAATCTTAATCTAAAATTTAAGATCATTCCTAGCTTTTATCAGTTCCCCAATCTATAAAATTCTGAGACGCGTTCTCATTTCGAATGTTTTTTTTAAAGCCATTTTCTTTTTATTATTATTATTATTATTGCTCTGAATTTTTCGCGCGCTTGGGATTTTAACTTCAAAATTGGTCCGCACCCAAGTAAGGGATTCTTTAATGTTTTAGCCTCGCCCTCTAGCCTCATTCGTTGGGCTGGAGCTAGCTTCTCACTCATTGGGTTGTGCGCTCGTGACGTAATTCTGTATGTTTCCGCGGAGAGAACAAAACTCGCCCGCACCGGTCGGAGCGGCAGATTTTTGACGTTTTCGGAAGCTAAACAAATATGTGTCTGGTATTTTTATGACCGTATAATATTCATCTGGCACAGTAACATCTTAATTCAATGAAGTGAAGCAACGTTAGCCCGAGGGCTATAAGTTTTAGACCTTTGGGAATCGTTTCTGTGTTGTTCGTCTTCTAATAAAATTATTTGTCTGGAGATCGGCTGGATTTATTGGAAAACTTTGGTGGAATCATTTCATTGCATTCTACTTCGCCATACTTGCTAATATCGACTGCAACTTGCTATATCGTTGAAGGACTGCCATCTTTTCATCGAATATTATTCATCGTAATACCTCAACCTCGTCAAAATGCTACATATATATCTACCCTATATATATAAAATCCTAATGAAACGAATTTGTGAAACGATTTTATGAAACGAATTTATGAAACGATTTTATGAAACGACTGGTTAAACGACTGATTATGTTTCAGGGCTATTTTTAATAAAATATTAAACGGTTGATGGTGAAATTAATACCAATTGTCCATAAAAATCCGCGGATGTCAAAACTGGTAATAGAATTTTGAAATTGGAATTAGTTTTCGAGATATTATTTTTTTTCTAATTTTAATGACGTTTCTGTAATGATGGCAACTAATTACTCAGTTTTTTTGTGACAAAAAAGGGAAAAAAATTGAAAAGGATCCCGATAGGGATTATTGATTTCTTTTTATTCGTCATTTTCAAATTGTAATTGAATTTATATTTTATTTCAATCGATAATTGTGATTAAATTATGTTTATTAGGAAAATTTGAAAAAAAAAATCACATTTCTATCGTCAGGATTCAATCGTCTGTCAGCATTTAATTTAATTTATAAACTGAAAATATTTTGAATAAATTCGTCCAAATGACGTCATTTATGTAAACGCAAAAGAAAGGAGCAAAAAAATATTTATACAATTTGTTTAGCGTAAAATGTTATTTATCCTATTTTATATATAATCAGAAGTAATTTGTATAGAATAAACAATAATAATATACGTATAATTAAAATACGCATATAAACAAAAAAATCGTCGAATTTGTTTCCGCGGCTGTTTATGTCATTTGGCACCAAATCTCACTTTCTGATGCCTGAATTGCGCCAAGCTTTTTAAAAAAGCGTCAAGACCCCTATAATAGAAAAGCACCAAAATCTCATTGGGTTTGTTTTCATAACTTTTGGCAACAAATCTATGTATATTAACGAATCTATCCCTTTTCGAAGCTCAAATTACGCCAAACCTAAAAGCAAAGAATCCTATACTGGAAAAGTACCCCATTTTCTTATGGACAAAATTCAAGTGACATAACAAGGTGTAAAATTATCGCTGATAGCAAATTTGTTTAAATATGTCATCAATTAATGCCGAATAAATGCGGGCATGCATGCACAAAATATTTAATTAATTTTGTATGATAAATAATTATTAGAAAATTCGTATATACATATTAATTAAAATAAATATTTTACATATTTAAAATAACATGAAAATATGCATGATGGTGCACTAAAATAGAGAGAAAATTAAAACCTGTTACTAAAAATGTCTATAACAGTACTTTTCAATACCGTGGTTCTTAATGTTATTCACAAGCAGATGGAATTTTTCTCATCCTTAAATGCAAAGGAAGAATAAAATACAGATCGTTGTTATAAAAGTCCAAGAGGTAGCCACAATTTAAACCTAACCATTTTATACAAGCTGGTTTTCAAGTTGTAATTGATTTTATTTATCAATCCCAAAAACAGTCGTCAGTTATCGCAACAGTTGTGTATGAGGTCATGGTAATCAAAAAATGCCCCATTAAACTTTAAAAGCATGGCACCCCAATTACAGATTTACCAATATTTTTAAAACAAAGCACGCTGTCATGTTTTTAGAGGCTTCGAAGTCTGAGCGGGGGTTGGCGAGCGTAGCTCGCAGGGGGTAGGCCCCCTAGAATATATATATATATATGTCCCTATTGGTACTTTCGTGTTATAGCGGATGAATCGTCAACCAAGATTTATCACCAATATAAAGCATATATGACATTATAATAATATATGATGTATATAATATTTTTTGACGCATGTGGTCAAGTTATAGCCATATATGACGTATATATGATGTATATACATATGACATATGTATACGACGTATATCATACACTATAATGACATATAACACATGGACTGATAAGTTCCCGGTCTAATAAAGAAAACACAACTTTTTAACAAAGCTTTATAACTTTATGACTTTATAACTTTATAACTTTAATAAATAAGATAACTTTAAAAATAAATAATAATAATTTAATAATAATAATAATAATTTAAAAATAATAATTTTATAATAATAATTTAATAATCATAATTTTAAAAATAATTTTATAATAATAATTTTATAATAATAATTTAATAAATGATTAATAATAATAATTTTATAAAATATAACATAATTTTATAACGAAAAAGCTCCAAACAGTGCTCAGAACTCGTTGTTGTTTTTGGTCAAAAGGTAACACGCGCGGCAGCCACTTTGACAACAGCTTTTTCATAGACAAATGTTCATTCAAAATAAAACTTACACGTTCCTTGGATATCTTCAGAGTTTGAGCTATCTCCTGCAACTTCACTTTACGGTTCTCCAAAACGATTTTGGGAACTTTTTTTATGTTTTCCGGAGTAACCACCTCTTTTGCGTGGTGCATCACTGGTGTCCGTACGACCACGTTTAAATTCAGCAAACCAGTCAACAATGGTTGATTTACCTGGTGCAGTGTCCGGATAACGCTTATCTAGCCAAGCTTTTGTTTGAACGGTATTTTTTCCCCATCAAATAACAATTCTTGAAATTCTTGTTATCCATTTTTTTGTTTATCAACAAAGTCGTTCAACTAAAACCACTCTAACGTTTTATCCACACGGCGAATTGTCAGGGCATTTTTTCTACTACCTTTTAAAGGTTAGTATTTACTAAAAAAAATATAGGTTCGGCGATTGCAACGCCATCTGTGTGCCAGACCGGGAACTTATCAGCCCATGTATTAAGGTATAAATAATATGTATATAATGAAGTATATGGTACATATATGACTGTTTGGAGTATATCTATGTGTAAAATTTCTTGCAACTTTTTAACTTATACCAGTGTAAATGTAAAACTAATTAATATAACATCATGGTTATAGTCTATTCCCTCAATAACCATTTGTAAAATGAGTAAAAAAAAATTCAAGGCATTTCATGGATAATTTATTGCTATAGGGTGTTTTGCGTACAGTAAAAATCTGAAAAACTTCATTTTGAGAAAAATCTAAAAATAACTTTTCTTGCTATAAAAATAATTATTATTCTTTAAAGGTTTAATTATGTACTTCATGTATTTTCTTGAACATACACTAGAATGCCATAAATGATGGGAACTTTCAGTTTTAAACATTTTTTCAAATATTTAAAAATATGCATATCAGATTATTTTGCAATTTTAGGATTAAAAAGAACAGGTTTGAATTCATATTTTTCAATGTCGATTTGATAAGGAGGACAATTAGGGGACCAACCAAAAATTAAAGAAAAAAAATAATACTTGGGATCACCCTGTAAAATAAAATGCACGAAATGATCTGTCGCTGCAGAATATACATAGGCAGACATAGTACAATATGTGCATTCATTTGTGTAAGAATAGCATGTATATTAATAGAGATATAGCGATTTTTTAAAAAATTTAAAAAATTCTTGCATGTTTTTTGCTTATAACACACGGGGTTTTTAACTAAATTTAACTCCAATTTCAGAAAAATTGACAAAATGTAGTAGCAATAACATAGTGCTATTGGAATATAAATATATTAAATATTTAAGGAAATATGTGCAGTTGTATGAAATAATTTTTATCTGCGCATGTGCAAACGATATCAAGGAACTTTTTGCATAATTTAGCAGCCAACTCTCTGGAGCAACTTAATAAAAAAGATCAGTCAAATATCGCAAAAATTCAGAGAGATATCGGCATTAGAGTGAGCTGTTTTTTAGTTTCTGACTAAAACCGGGGCTTCCGAGATGTCGCTGTGTGTCCTTCACCGGGCCTGCTACAAGTATTAGTGACGTCACAGTAGTGATCCACTTTGGTCAATGTATCGCAGCAGAAAGATGTAATAAAAAGAGCATTTGTGAATATATTTCTCTTATAATTTGTGATTGCATAAATAATATTAAATTTCATAATCGTGAAATAAAAGGGAATCAATACACTTGTTTTATTAAAGGAAATTTAAATTAAAAAAAATGCTAAGATTAATAAATCAGATTGAACCCATTGACTTATCTTTTCTTAAACACATTATTTTACAATAAATATACGTACAAAAAATATAATAAATCTATCAAAAACTTTACAAAATCAATCCCATTCCTCCCTTTTACAACTACATACCATAATTTAACCATCAAAACACAATAAATGTCAATTTAAATAGAGAAATCGACATTTTTTAACTATAGAGACCTTGGCACTTTTTTTTAACGCTTTGGCGTAATCCGGGCTTCAGAAAGTTAGATATGTTTTAAATTATAATACACAATTATGAAAACAAACCTAATGAACTTTTATGTTTATTTATATATATAAAATTATTTATATATACAATTCTGTTCTACCTGCATATAAAAAGAGATATATGGCTTCTTTATATTAAATAAATTGTATAAATATTGAAAAAAAAACTTATTTATATGAAACTACGAATAGGTTGCCAGAAAATATGTTGCCAACTTTCCTTCTCTCGCCATAAGCCTTTTTCGGTACTTTTCGGTTAGCCGGGCGCCAGTGATACATGTACATATATAAATATATATATATATATTAATTCATACATATATGTGTGTGTAGATATGTGTATATATATATATGTGTGTGTGTGTATATATATATATATATATATATATCACTGGCGCCCGGCTAACCGAAAAGTACCCAATTTTCTATCTTAACTTTGTAACTGATTTGTAATATTTTAAAAATTGTTTATTTATTGTACTTGGGTCTAGGACCTAATAACCACTCAAATTAATTTATCAAAAGATTTATTTTCATAATATATTTGTACACTTAAATTAGCTAAAATGTTAAATGGAACTACGTAGAATTACTAAGTTGTGTAAATCAGTTACTTTTAATTTTATAAACAAAGCACACTCACTTCTAACTAAATGTATCCAGATTTCATTCAATTTATTACAGTATTTCTTTCAAAATCATTTTTTAAACTGTTTATCGTCTGCTTCTTGTATTTTATTTTTTTTCTAAAGATCATTTGACTCTTTTTGATTTGGAAGTACAAATTCATTCAAATATGCCGGAATATTTCCATTACAGTAGGATGGACATTCGTTGTTAGGGTTATTTTTTTTTCTCAGCACAGCAAGTTCAATACCATCATATTAATTTTAGCTTCACGAATTATGAAATGCATATCGAAACATTTAATGCAGACCACTTCTGTTGAAATGTAAAAATAATTATCACAAGGTAATTTTCGTAGCTAAAATTTCTTCTTTTCATTATCAGTAGCGAATTTGAAGACTTAGATTAGAAACTAGGAGCACAACATTTTCTTCTCATTATTTTATAGATATAATCTACACTTTCTTTAATAATTATAATCAATAATTATTGATAGCATTATAATCTAAATACACTGAAAAATATTATTAATTACTATATAAAGCAATAAATAAAATCAAAATACTATCGTAAACAATACGTACAAACGAACAAAGTACATGAAAATTTTTAAGTTATTATGGATCACTGTTTTGACGTCAGCAGGTTGTGACGTCACTTGTAGCAGGCCTGGTTAAGGACACACAGTGACATCTCGGAGGCCCCGCTAAAACTCGCTGAATGATAAGGGATTGTCCACAAATTGTTATTTTTAAGTTATCGGAAAGCGTTCGGAAAAAGTTTTTTGAAAAAGCTATTTAATTATAGTTTACGGTTATGTTTAGGAAGATTTTGACTCTAAACTACGATTAAAAGGAAAATATAGTCCATACGTTGGTTACATTTAGTTAAATTGAGGTGTTTATAATTAATTTTTGTGAAATTTAGCCCAATACGCAAAACACTTTACAGTAAATTCTATCGCATATATATGTATTTTCTGTATATACTTAATTTGTATGCCAGTAGTGAAGATGATACACTAAAATCTAAGATATATTATACATTTTTCATAAGTTATGAGTCAATAACTTGTAATTTGATTTTTACAGTTATATTTCAATAGCTTTTTGGGAAATTACGTAATAGATCGGAACCGTCTATGCCTAAACGTGTTGTGAAATCAAACCGAAAGGCTTCCTTTAAAGGCGATTTCAGGGGAATTTTGATCGTCTACGACTAATGATTCAAGTGATCGTACCGTCCGGCGGAAGATCGTGGCACTTTGTTTTCATGGCCGAGCTGCAGTTCACAAGCCAAATATCACGCATCTGAATAAGACCCGTCGATTAAAGTGGTTCAAAGAACGACGGCACTGGTCAGTAGAAAAATGGAAAAACATCCTATGGAGCGATGAATCACGCTATCAGTTTTGGCAGTCCAATGGACGTGTTTGTGTGCGGCGAGTGCCTGGCGAACGATATTTACAGGACTGTTTCGTACCCAGAGTGAAATTTGGCGGAGGTGGGATCCTGTTGTTTTAATTTCTGGGAGTATGAATGCCGAAGCCTACAAAACAATTCTGGACAAATCAGCACTACCGATATTATGGCAACACTTTGGTCTTGTTCCATACCTGTTTCTGAATGACAATGCTCCATGTCATACAGCAGGAGTTGTTAAGACGTGGTTTGAAGAAATTGGTGTGGAAAACCTTCCCTGGCTAGCTCAAAGTCCAGACCTCAACACGTTGGAACACCTTTGGGATGAGTTAGAGCGCCGATTTAGAGCCAGTCCAACTTGGCCAAAAACACCACAGAACTGTTTGCTACTCTACAGGATGAATGGAGCAAGATTCCTCCAGAAACGTATCGGAAACTGGTAGAAAGTTTTACCTCAAAGAGTTGCAGCAGTTATTGCGGCGAAGGGGGGCCCTACATGATACTAAAGTTATGCTGAGTCCCCTTAAATTCATAGTATGAGGGACAATAACATCGCAGTTTAAAAATTAAGAGGGGTGGCTAAATAAGTTTCTAACTCAGTTTTTTTTTTCAAAATAACTGCGAAACTAAAAAAATCAATTAATAATAGATGCTTCTCATTAATAAGCAAATATGTAGATTAATTAATAATTAATTTTATTGAAAATTCAAAATGTGTTTGCGCATTATTTCAAAGCATTATTTCATTTTTATTTTCATTTAATTAAGAATTAAATTCAGTTTTAAGATGTTTTGAAATATTACATCAGGGTACAAAATATATATTTCATTAATAATACTGAAAAAATAAGAAAAAACTAATAACAAATGAAAATACACTTACAAATTTTGGTATCATAACATAAAGTAAGTGCGCTTTGCTAAAGTTGCGTTGAAAATGGATTCAGCATCTACTCCTTCCTCCCCCCTCTTACCCTTGAGCAGCACAAATGTCTAACAAATACAATGCTATGGATTTTCGAAGAATATCTATCCCCCCCCGATTTTCTACGGTCCTAATGACAGAACTACCAATAGCGATTATTTTTATATTCTGTTTTCACTATTAGTTTCAAAAAATAAATTTTGTATTATGTTTCTCTTACACATGTTGTTAAAGCGCATGTGAAAAATTTTTATTTTGAAAAAGTGGTACGAGAAAAAATTAAAAAATGTAGTCACCAGTGTCAGCTCTGTAATAAGGTGTCTTGTGACAAATCGCCATGTACATGCTGGTTTT
The DNA here is from genome assembly GCA_963931845.1 of Maratus michaelseni. Taxonomy (NCBI): domain Eukaryota; kingdom Metazoa; phylum Arthropoda; class Arachnida; order Araneae; family Salticidae; genus Maratus; species Maratus michaelseni. Next base: position 196,104,900 of record OZ007594.1, read on the forward strand.
CCAAGAAAAACTAAAGTGTCAATAAACATTGAAAAATAGCATACAAATTAAGATATCTGACTACATTTAAAATGCGATTTTTGTCTAAAATTTTCGTTTTCTTTGTATTACATTTTATTAAATCCCGCATTTTTACCTTTCCAAATCTGCGCTTACATTTATTGTACTATAAATAAAACCTAAGTTATCAGAATTTAAAAACTACTTGATAGTGAATGAAACTGGAAGTGCCAAACGTTTCAACGTTATTTTTTTTTCCTTCGTGCAAAAACTGCCAAAACTGGCTTTTAGATATAAACAGCAAAAAAAAAAAAAAAGACCTTGATCTACAACTACAGTAAAATTCCAATTCACATAACTGCTAAGTAAATGTTAAATAACGTTTAAAATAGTTAAGTAAATATTTCTGTTAAATAAATGTATTTTATGGAAAATGCACTTTTCTGTGAAAATTCCATACGCAAAACATAATTTCTCAAAAAGCTATTGAAATATCACTATAAAAATCAAATTGCAAGTTACTGACTCATAACTTATGAAAAATGTATAATATATCTGTATAATATAAATATATCTGTATAATAAAAAGTATAATATAAATGAATAAATATACGTTATACACAAAATACATACGTATATATGCGATGGAATTTACTGTAGAGTGTTTTGCGTATTGGGCTAAATTTCACAAAATTTTATTATAAACACCTCAATTTACCTAAAAGTAATCAATGTATGGACTATATTTTCCTTTTCATCGTAGTTTAGAATCAAAATCTTCCTAAACATAACCGTAAACTATAATTAAATAGCTTTTTCAAAAAACTTTTTCCGAATGCTTTCAGATAACTTAAAAATAACAATTTGTGGACAATCCCTTTTTTTTTTTTATACCGCTAACCAGGCCCCTACCTGCCCGGCATGAATGCCTAGCTTAACGGGTTAGTACCTGGGTGCGGGGCGGAAATCGCCTGATCACAGCATGGCTGTGATCCACCTGACTATTGATTTGTTCACATCGCTGCTGTGCTTGCTCTCTTGTGATTTGCTACCGCTATCTTTGTTTGCCGTTCAAGGTTTCTGTTTAACTTTGTTGAATTGACAGATTTAATAGGTCTCGTAATTTAGAACCTTGATCAGGTGACGAGACCCTCACCTGACTAGGCACCCCCAGAGGTATTATTCACAGGTAACTTGGAGGGCTTTGCACCCACGACGGATTTTACATGCACCAGGTGCCATTAGCGTACATAGATTTACATATTTACCATGTCTGTTGGCTTGTCACGTTCATGGTGGGTTGTCGCTGTAGTGTTTATCGCCTCTTTTATGGGCTGATTTCCCTTCTTGTTGTATTTGTCTCTGTCAAGGCTTTTTGGCGTTTTTATAGGCTCGCCCCTGTTGTGGGTTGTTTTTTGTCTATCATTCATTGGTTTTTTGTCTCTTTCTTGATATATTTTTACCTCTAGCTTGTGCTAGAGCTGGTTTTCCCATTTTGAATCTTGGTCTTCTTTCGAGAGTTTCACTGGTTATTATGTCACTATCGTGGGTTTTGTCACGTTGTAACATTTGTTACTGGTGGTTGTCACATTGTAACTTTTGTTACTGGTGGTTGTCACATTGTAACTTTTATTACTGGTGGTTGTCACATTGTAACTTTTGTTACTGGTGGTTGTCACATTGTAACTTTTGTTACTGGTGGTTGTCACATTGTAACTTTTGTTACTGGTGGTTGTCACATTGTAACTTTTGTTACTGGTGGTTGTCACATTGTAACTTCTGTTACTGGTGGTTGTCACATTTCTGGATGTTGCACACTCATTTTTGTTGTCTTTGTCACTTTATCTCACCCAAGCATTGGGGATTTTGATTTTTTTTCCCTTCGTGAATACGCTTTTTGCGATCAGTCCATTGAATCCTAATGGCTGTTATCACTGCTTTTGAATTTTGTGCAACTTGTTGATTTGTTGTTTGAGAAACTTGTCGCACTAATGGAGTGTGGCTTGTTCCGTGGCCGTTAGTCCGTCATGTATCTATGAGGCTGTATTCACTTGATTTGACACTGTTTTTTTCCCCATTAACTTTCTTTGGCAGGTGTGCTTTGTGCATTCACCATTTAATTATTTTGTTCACTTTTTGTTGGCTATTTGCCTTCATCAGTTGGTGAAATTCAGTCCGTCACAGATGACTTCCACTTCTCACTAGTGCTGAAAAAAATCGATTTTTTTTTGGCGTAGCAATCCAGAGAGTTGGCTGCTAAATTATGCAAAAAGTTCCTTGATATCGTTCGCGCATGCGCAGATAAAAATTATTTCATACAACTGCCCATATTTCCTTAAATATTTAATCCTCTTTAATAAAAAGGTACGTGTTGCTGACGACTGGGATTTTCGATAATCGTTGCCACAGATTAATCTCGGAAAATGAAACGTTTGAAGTTACTGAAAAAATTAATTGCTCGAAAAGTATTTGTCAGAAAATTGTTAGACAAACTGCGTTAGAAAGGTAAAAAATTGTATTTTCCTTGATATAAATTTCAAATCCACTGATTATGCACTTTTTCAAATATTGAATTTCAAAAATTACCAAATTTCACAATGGAGTACCATAGCGTAAAAAAATAATAATAACAGCAAATGTGTCAGCACGAGTCACAAATTATAGTAGCCGTGTTATTCCGTTAAAATATAAAAGTGAATTATGATGTCATGAGTGCATGATCTTTATTTAATTTTTCGACAAATACTAGATGCGCCATTTCTTTTTAGTCGTGAATAAGCAGTAGTGTCCAGCAGTTTAATTCACGTTATTAAAAAATGTAGCTATAAAACATATAAATCAATGGAAAACTTTAAGTAATAAATTGTAAACGTAATAGTAAACCGTATTAAAAAAACACATAATAGTGAAATAAGTATCCGTTTTAATGTTATTTTAGGATATTCCAGGTAAAAGTACAGATTACTTTAAAATACAAGGTTAAATTCAGCGATATATTTCGTTTGATTCAAGGTTCTTTTGGAGAAACCGACCAGCGCAGCGGGCGTAGTCTGCTAGTATCTTTATATTTTCATACATGCTTACACACACTTTCTACATGCATCTTACAACGATGACTTAAATTGATTTAATTCACACGAAAAACTGAATACAATGTCTTCATTTAAAAAAAAACATCTTCACTTAAATGTATACATACATCTTGCATCTATCTATCTTGCATGCTTCTAAACACATTGCAACACACGAGTACATCTAACAACGTGCGTACATCTTACAATGCACACGGCATGGATACATAATTCCACGCACCAATTTACAACACATATATCATACAATATAGTTACAATAAATACAGTATATACAGCGCGGCCCAAAAATGATGGGTGCGTTTGAAAAATGAAATAAAGGAAAACGGAAAGCAATAGAAAAGTACCATTTGCTGCATTCTTCTTGGGCAACCAGTAAATTTTCACTCAGACAGAATTTCAAATTTAGTTACAAAGTTCGCCAACAGATTGCGCTGAAGGATATTTGCGAGAGCTGTAGAGAAACGCACTCCGTCAGGTCTTCTTTTGTATTTCATCGTCGTGAACCTAGATTGTGCTGCTCAGAGACTGGAAGTTGCTGTGCAGGATTGCTTTATTCATTAGAACAGCGTTTTTTACTTGTATATTTATATTCCAATAGCACTATGTTATTGCTACTACATTTTGTCAATTTTTCTGAAATTGGCGTTAAATTTGGTTAAAAACCCTGTGTGTTATAAGCAAAAAACATGCAAGAATTTAATTTTTAAAAAAATTTTCTATATCTCTATTAATATACATGCTATTCTTACACAAATGAATGCACATATTATACAATGTCTGCCTATGTATATTCTGCAGTGACAGATCATTTCGTGCATTTTATTTTACAGGGTGATCCCAAGTATTATTTTTTTCTTTAATTTTTGGTTGGTCCCCTAATTGTCCTCCTTATCAAATCGACATTGAAAAATATGAAGTCAAACCTGTTTTTTTTAATCCAAAATTCCAAAATAATCTGATATGTATATTTTTAAATATTTGAAAAAATGTTTAAAACTGAAAGTTCCCATCATTTATGGCATTCTAGTGTATAATCCAATTTAAATGCTAAATCTCGAAAAAGAAGAAAGTAAACATACATTTCATCTTATTTCTGGTTTGCAGAATTATATTTCTGGTTGTAAAATTCTTCGGTAAGCTGTAATAGATGTAACTTTAAACGGCTGTAACTCGGGTTCTAATTCAGATACAGACACAATTGAAGTTCGATAGATAAAAGATCGGATTTTAATATTATTGCAAAAGTGAAAAATCGATATTTTCAATGAAAATGGCGTTTTAAAGGTGTGCGGATACCTTAATAATATAATGTAATGTAATACTATGAGTGTAATATGCGCTCATTTTTATACAAAAAGAAAAAATGGATATTAAGTTTGAAATTAAATTGATATTGATATTTAATATCAATTCATATTGAAAAAAAATTATATTAAACTTGATATTAAATATATATAATTGTAGACTACTTTTCGATAATTGTATTAAAATATGGATTAAATTTCTTTCACTACGGCTTCGTGTTTGAATATTTCGGCCGATTACGGAACATTAAGCAATAATTTAGTTTATTGTAACAGACGTTCGATTTTTACTATGTATGAATAGACTGATTTTTTTTAAGAACTTGCTATAGTTGAACACTAGCCGCCACCCGATTACGGAACATTAAGCAATAATTTAGATTATTGTAACAAACGTTCGATTTCTTCTTTGTATGAATGGACTGAAATTTCTTACTTTTTTTTGTCTTTTTAGAACTTGCTATAGTTGAACACCAGCCTCGAGCCGCCACTGTGATTGCAACAGAAGACACCCAAGTTGCTTTCCTTGAAGTAAAAGCTTTCGAAAGGCTTTTGGGACCATGCTTGGATATCATGAAGCGACATGCGGAAGGGTACAACCAGGAGGAAGAAAAATAATAAATGTTTTCGTGCAAAAAAAAAAAAAAAAAAAAAAAAAAAAAACTAATGTTGTAAATTACACTTTTTAAATTTCTGAAGAAAAGATATAAAGAAAGAATGAAAAGTATTATGTAGATATTTTTGCTTCACAGTTTACAATACATAATGCAACGCTTCCTAACACAATCCATCCAAATGTATTCGTAAACTTCTTTAACAATATAATATACTATTAATATTTTTATTTCAATGTTGAAACATTTTATAGTGTAAAGTAATTTAATAAAAAAAGAAAACTGCCCAGTTAAACTGAGGGCATTGAGCTCACAGGCTATTCCCACTAATTGTATATTATACTCTTACTTCAAACAATTTGTAAAAGGCCCGTCGAAAAATAAAGAAATCGACAATATATTTAGGGGGGACATCCCCTCGTTACTACCCTCATAGTTAACTAATGAACCCCTTAAACTAATCAGGGAAGCCTCTAATTACAATGAATATATATATACAAAATTTGAAGAAAATCGGATAATTCTGCATGAAAAACCAATTTATCTAAATTAAGGGGGGATTAGCCCCCCTTTCCCCCTTTATATTTAACCAATGAACCCCCAAGACTATTCAGAGAAGCGCATTATCACAATGAACCTATATACAAAATTTGAAGAAAATCGGATAATTTTGCATTAAAAACTCATTTATCTAAATTAAGGGGGGGTATTATGCCCCCTTTCTCCCTTTATACCTAAGCAATGAAGCCCCAAAATTGTTCACAGAAGCCCATTATCAAAATGAACCTATATACAAAATTTCAAGAAAATGGGATAATTCTGCATAAAAAACCTATTTATCTAAATTAAGGGGGGTTAGCCCCTCGTTCCCCCTTTATATTTAACCAATGAACCCCCAAGACTATTCAGAGAAGCGCATTATCACAATGAACCTATATACAAAATTTGAAGAAAATCGGATAATTCTGCATTAGAAACTCATTTATCTAAATTAAGGGGGGGGGGTATTATGCCCCCTTTCTCCCTTTATACCTAAGCAATGAAGCCCCAAAATTGTTCACAGAAGCCCATTATCAAAATAAACCTATATACAAAATTTGAAAAAAATGGGATAATTCTGCATAAAAAACCTATTTATCTAAATTAAGGGGGGGTTAGCCCCCCGTTTCCCCTTTTATACTTAACCAATGAATCCCCAAAACTAATCAGGGAAGCGCCTTATCACAATGAACCTATAAACAAAGTTTGAAGCAAAACGGTTATTTCTATCAAGAGTTATCGCGTTACGTACATACGTACATACATACAGAAGGGGCGGGCACATTAGCTCTCAGGCTTTAATAGCCTGTGAGATAAAAAATGCACTCTATCCTTCTTCTTAACGTTCAAAAAGTCTAATTCGTGGTTCAGACTTGAAAATGGCCTTATGTTTACCACAAAAATGCAGCTATTCAAGAGTGAACCAGAGCAAATAGTTCTAGGCACTCTTAATATGCTGCTTTAGAGCACAAAGTTTTCCGTCTTCTTGTCTAAAGATTACAGCCCTGTTACACGTTTGAAACCCAATTCAGGCTTGGGTGTTCATCTTGTATTCGGATTTCAATTTAAAAGGGGACACCAGCTTGAAACTTTAAACAAGGACGAAATACCATGCATCCGTCATAGATTATGAAACAATTTCCAACACTAATAGAATATTAATAAGATTTTTTTTTTTTTTTTTTTCATAGAATGAAATCAGAAATCTAAATAATTAACTTAAAAAATCACAACTCGGTAACAATCCAGTTTAAGGAATTGCGGTCCATATCTGGTAATACACTATATTGCCAAAGCTGACCGGTCACTTGTGATTTTAGACGTTTTGTTAACTATCTAGAAAAATACATGAGGAATTAATCTGAAACTGCAGGTGTGTAAACAGTATAGTATAGGTTATATATTTCCGCGAAGATTTTTTCACGAAACCCCATAGGGGACTGTCAACAAATTTAAAAAAGCGAATATCATTTGGATAACCCTGTAAAAACTAATGTAGCAAAGGCGTTCAAACTCGAGATTATTAATAACTGGTTTATTGTATAATATACTGTGTTCATTTTTTTGAGGATAGCATGTATACTCGTAGAGAAATGAAGGTTTTTATAAAAACAGTCCCAAATTTCGCCTAGTTTGTTGCTTATAATTTGCAGAGTTCTTAATATAAAAAAAACGTTCTTTTCAGAAAATATAACAAACAACATTGGACATAACACTCTGCAATCAGAATTACAAAATAATAAAAATTGGATGAAAAATGAACAGGTTTACAAAAAAATGTTTCACTGTGCATGCGCGAATGCAATCAAAATATAATATGCATAATGTATTAGCTAAGTATATAGAGCAACTTTTGTGAAAGTCTCAAAATCACAGCTTAAAAATTCTGAAAATTATCGTCGATAGAATAAGCTCGAAATCCGTTGTTCCCCAAAGGAAGCAAAAATATGAGGGGTTGTATCCAAATATAGGAATATTGTGTACGCTATCTTAGCACTAATCAACAGATATTACAAAAATGCAAAATTTGAAGATAAAATTTGCATACACACAAACAAACAGTCAGGCACACAAGATTTGCTCGTATTATAATATAATATGATCACATATCAAAATTTCATGCCAATCCGAGTACATTACGAGTTAGAGCACGGGCAGACACACAAACCTAATTCATAAATATTTTTCAACTATGTGGGAAAGTGTTAAAAATCAATTTTTAGGGTTTCGTTCATCTCACGAAACCCTATTACTTCCGCTGCGTTGTCTGTCTGTCACAGAGCCATTCTCAAAAACTTGTGTAATGTACACAAAGCAGATTAATATCATTACAGCGCCTAGAATACAATTCTAGGCGCTGTAATATCACGTCATTAGAGAATTAAAAAGAATATATGACGTCATATCGGAAGTTTAACGGATTTTTCAAATGTTTCAGAATAATACAAAGCGAGTATCAATATGAATAATAGAGAATAGTAAATATATGATATAAATGCTAGACTATTACACCATGAAACATTTCTACATTAAAGACGTGAGTATAAAACATCACAAATTTACTGAATGGTGTATACAAAACGTTTGTATACATATACACCACTCAGTAAATTTGTGATGTTTTATACTCATGTCTTTAATGTAGTAAATATATGAGTTTGAGAAACGTATTGAATCACGATAAAAACCCGATTACGGAAATATTCGCATATTTTAACATTTTGAAGGTATACAACATGTTAATTTTGAATTTTTTTTAATATCGCATTTAGTCCACATGACAGATATTATTATGACAGAATATAATAGTGGGCTTCGCCCGCTATCGAGCTGGTTTAGATATTCGAAAAGACGAGAAAAATAGACCGGTAAATTTTTACTTTATAAAAAACATGACTTTTTTTTTTTTTTTTTTTTTTTTTTTTTTTGGTTGCTAAATGAAATTTATTTGGATTTATTCAAGAAAGGATAAAGTGTTTTAAATGTATCATTAAACGAAACCCTTACAGCGATCTTTGATCACACTTACCACACTTGTTTCTTCTTTTTGCACATTTTCTGATAGCTTATAGTGTTTAAAATATAGACGAAAAACGATTTTTCAAATTTCAATTAATACAAAAGTTGCAGCGACAAATATGCCGCTGTACCAAACTTTCAGCTTCAAACGAATTTTTTCAAAAGGACATTTTTTTTTAACTTGGGCTTTTAGATTGTTCGAGGAACGCTTCATCGAATTCCTGTTAACTTTTATACAAAATTTAATAATTGAATTACATATGGTGCTACGTAGAATTTTTTTATCATTTCATTTTTCGATTTATCGCAAGTATTTTTAGGCAATTTTTATGTTTTCTTTTTTAAATGCCCCTCTTCTCACAAATATTTAAATTTTGAAGAAAAAAAACCTTCGCTACGCTATAGTGCTGTATGCTTAAGATGAATTCCATTAGGATTTTTTGTTTATTCCGATGTTTCAGCAATGCCAGATACAAGCGGGTAACTGACACTGCATTTTCATTTTCAGGATACCCTCGTATACACATGCCAAAAGAAAAGTTCCTTTTTTTTTCTTTCTATATGAAAAAGTCACGAAACATTCTTGAAACATAATAAAAAAGCTTCTGTTGGATTACCGACGATTCCGAAAACCGTTCTTCATGTTAGAAACCCGTATATTTTCGAGATTTAAAGAAGCATTTGTAAAGACACAATTATTTTCCCTCCACTGATTTTTGGAAATGTTTCCGAGTAGTTTTTGCAGTTCAATAATCAGTTTTCTCTACCCTGTTTATAGGTTTTAGATGCTATTCATTCTCAATGAACCATTTTCAGCTACGTAACTGAATTTATACATGCAAGAGTAACAAAATAATATTAATTTTGACGTCGATGTTAATGCTGTTAATATAGTACCATGTTTGTCTGTAAAACATGTTTGCTGAACATAAAAATGTTTACTTGAGAATTGTTAGTACTGAAAACCTTACTATATTTCGGGTTAAAAAACGGATTAATCTATGATTGAAATCCTCATATTTTTATGACTAAATTTATAATTTACCATACGCACGGAAATTCACCATTTCGGTCAAAACTGTAAATAATAGGAAATTTTGAGAAATTTTTCTGAAAATTAGCATGAAAAATACATAAGGAACTCCATTTTGAAACATAGAATTGCATTTCAGGCCTTTATTGCTCCAATATTATTAACTAAAAGCTATATTAACTAAAATATTGCTTTGTAGAGTCCACGGTACTTATAAGAACAAGTTTTAAACACATTTTAAAAATAAAGTAAAATAACTTTATTTATTTTAACAAACTAGGGGGCTCTGCCCCCTGCTCGCTACGCTCACCAACCCCCGTTCTGATTTCACAGCCTCTTAAAACCTGGTAATGTATCCTGTTTTAAAAAGATGATGATGATGATATCACGAACGGCGACTATCTTCTGTAATCAGGGCATAATGCTTTTTCATATAACTGGTTATAATGCTTTTTCATTTAATTCATCTTTTTTATTTTTAGTATTCATGTGTAAACACAATTTTTATGACGTAATTTTCTTTATTTCCTGCTTTCAACACGTGATCATTTAATTATTATTTTAAACTTTCATTATTGTTTTTAATAGTCTCGCGCAAATACATTTTTTATTTGAGATAAAACATAATCATTTGGTTTATTTAGAAATTGGCAACAATATAAAAAAAATGACTTTTTCAATAAAAGATTTTTTACTCGATTTTTAAGGATTTTTTGAGTTTTTATTGTCCTACCGTGATAATTTTTTTAATTTCTGAAAGCTTGTTATATTTCGCGCCTGATGGTATGATTTTCGAATCCGTAGGATGGCTTAAAAAAAAGTAATAGCGCCTCAAAAAAAGTCCCTAGTACAAAAGCGATGAGAATAACCCGGAATATCTACGCAGAATTTGATTGGTCCATTTCTAAATCGTTTTTGGCTCTGTTCCAGATTACTTTTTTTTAATATAGAAGGATGATATTATTTCTCAGCTTTAAAAAAAAAAAAATTATACTGCGGACTTTCCAACAAATATTAAAATGTTTCACTGCAGAAACCTACTATCGCACGTCACACAACAACACTGAAACAAGAATGCGATACATGTGCCGGAAAATATCCTTTTAAACATGTTTTGCTTTGCTGAACTACTATTTCTATCTATCCATGGTACCGTGCGGTAATACATTTTTTTATACATATAATCATAAGATTATACTGGTACTTTAAAGTATCGTCGGAGAATAAAGGATTAAGATTCAAAGATAAAATATCACAAAAAGAACAGTTTTGCAAAAATAAAACAGATTCAAGTGACTTAACTTGTAAAAAAGAAGCAGTAAGCTATCTAGATATCTATAACAAATGACATAGACTTATCATGCTTTTAAAAGAAGTCTTTAAAAAATATATTCATTTTCATTTTAAAACCAAAGAAAAATTCTTTAAGAAACTTTCTCTGAGGTAATTCAAATCTAGATCCATTGGAAAAAGATGAAACAATTTTATAGGTTTGAGCTTTTGGATTTTTTTTTTCCTCTTTGAAATGTTCTTCTGTTTTTTTAGAATTTTATAAGTTAACTTCAGGTTGTTCAGACCAGAAATCGACAGCGAATTATGCGTCATATCTTTACCATTTTTTGAATGGACTGGTACTAGATGCAAAATTTAACCCTTTATGCCCCAAATTAAGGATTAAAACAAATATCTCCCAAAAACTTTTTTATATTACATTACTAGCTAACCTGCCCGGCGTTGCCCAGGAAAGTGATAACAAATTTAAACAAACATCAAGTTTGTATGATTGAACATCTTTAACCCGATTTTGTGTGAAATTATATTTTTAAACGAAAAATTCTTCAAGAAATATTGATACTTAGTGATAAAAAAGCTCGTAAGAAGATATTTTTTGTTTTTTAACGTAGGATCTTTTTTTATTTTTTGTTTTAAAGTTCTTGTTGTCTGAATTCTTTGAAAATTTTATCGTTTATAAATATAGCGGTTTTATAGCCAGTGTAAAAATTTCGTGAAAAAACATTTTTATCAGGTGTAAAAAGAATAATGTTTTCCTATCCTTTTTTTTTTCTTTGGCATCGGTTTTATTAAATAACAATAAAAACAACTTCTCATCTTTCGAACTCTCTGAAATTTCAATCAGTTATAAATATAACTGTATCGAAGCACTCTTTAAAATTTTGTGACAAAGTACGCATATATAATAGTGAAAATAGCAGAACGAAGCCACGTTTGCACATCCTACTTTTTCGCGGTATTTTTCTTTTTTTCGAAAATTTCTCAGATGTTATTTTTATTTTTTTTTAAAACACTTCTACAAGTCCGAATGTTTCGAACATTTTGTAGGTGATGTAAATCCGATCTACCGAGATATTATAAAAATGTTGTGGCTACTAAACTAAAAAAATACGGACGCTTAGTTAGTTTTAGCGTAGAAAAAAGACCGTCTCCGTGAGGCGCGAGTTCACTAGTGCTTCTGAAAAGATTAAAATTTGTATTTTTTAAAACCGATTTCACCCTCAATTACAAGAAGGTTTCAGCTTTAAGAGAATATTTTTGTATTGTCGGTACTTCTAAAATTGCGCCCTGGAGGGGCATTGCCATAAAGAGAAAAACATCCTTCGGGAAAACGACCCTTTTAGAAAAAATGTTTTCAAAGGGTTGCCAACATATGTTTTCAAGTTGATTGCGGCATGCCAGACGGAAGAGTACGATCTTTCTGAATATATCTTCCCATTTTAGCTGTACCGAACAATTTGGCCAATTTAGGTTGATTTAAAACTACGAATTAACACAAAAAAACACTTGTTCGTTTATTCCTTTCTCCCGATGCGTAAATCGGATTCTTGACTTATGCGAACGCTTTTGCCGGATAGCCAAGAAATATGTTAGTTTTTGATGAGTTTTTAATCAATATCTCGACTAATTATCAAAAAATTATATATTTGATCCTTAGGTGCATCAGGACCTGCCTTAGACTATCCCTAACCAAAATTTCAGACTTCAGTCTGGTAGATTTCACTAGCCATCGCAGACAGACACACACACAAAGCGAAACTTTATTTTATTAGCATAGTATTGAGGCACCCGGTAGAAGAAATTCACGAAAAGCCAGGTGCGATATTTTCTAGGAACTTATGGGAGGGTTGCGTACATTTTGTTATATTCCACTTGTGATTCAGACGAAATCCAATGATATCGAAATGATTATTGCATATGAAATACCTCGGCAGTCAAAAGTCGCCGTATTCAGAATAAAACATATTGTTGTGAGCTCGGGGTTCGAAAGGACTGATGCCAATATATAAGAACAATCAAAAGGCTTTATTCACTATAAACAGTGCAATACGATCACAAATATCTTCTGAAAATTACAAGATATTCAGTAATCTTCAAATCCAATAAAAGCGCAGCAAAATTTCACACAGAAACAATGTGTTCAATACGACGTATCAACGACAAAATCAATCTAAGTAACACAGTTCTCAATGCAAAGCCTCTCGTATGAATTCAATCGCAGTTGACAGACAACTAACTAACTGAACTGGTGGAGGTCCCTTATAGAGGCTTTAAAGATAACTGTAGAATTTTCCAGAGCCTTCAGATGCTAGAAATTACCAGAAAGTGCTTTAACTTTCGATAGAGAACCTAAGCGAGAAAGGAGCCCAATGTACATGTTAAATCTCTCAACCATGCCATCCGATTGTGGATGTAAAGGCGTCGTCCTAGTTTTGTCCATTCCGATAAGTTGACAGAGACCCTCAATCACAACAGAGATGAAATTTCTCCCCTGGTCAGAATGCATTTGAAGGGGGACTCCATACCTTGATATCCACTGGTGTACCAAGGCATCCGCAACCGTAGAAGCTTCTTGATCAGGGATGGCATAAACTTCAGGCCATTTCGTGAAATAGTCCATGACAACAAGGAGGTATTTGTTGCCATCAGCACTTCTTGGCAGAGGGCCTAGGATGTCAAGGGCGATGCGTTCGAAAGGTGCTCCTACATTGTAGAGATGTAGTCTTCCTCGGCTACGTTTCTTTGGTCCTTTTCGAGCTGCACATGCATCGCAAGATTTGAACCATCGTTCGACGTCAGCTCTCGCTTTTCCCCAGAAGAAGCGCTCTCGGACTCTATGTAATGTTTTCATGACTCCAAAATGGCCACCAGTGGGACTGCCATGTAATTCCTTGAGGACCTTTGCTATTCGGGATCGAGGAAGTACCAACTGCCACCGAGATGTCTTCCCATCTTCCGATTCGAATTTTCGGAACAGGACACCATTCCTGACGTGGAGGGAGTTCCAAAGAGCCCAATATTGCTTCGTCGTAGGACTGTAAGTCGAGATGTCTTTCCAACTGGGCTTCGTGCTAGAAGATTCTAATAACTCCAAGATTGGTTTGATCTCAGAGTCTGCCATTTGATCTTCTCGAATCTTCTCATCACTCCAGGGATCTGGTGGCGTCAATAGTGAAGTCTTCGTCTGGCGTATGACATATTCGGGATTATACTTGCTCTCCACTCTGGAACAATAGCGACAGCTCTCGGGACACGGTCTTCTTGATAGGGCATCGGCGTTTCCATGCGATGAGCCTCTGCGATGCCTGATGTCAAAGTCGTATTCCTGGAGCCGTTGTATCCATCTGGCTACTTGGCCCTCTGGGTTCTTAAAATTCATCAGCCATGTTAGGGATGCGTGATCAGTACGAAGGAGAAATTTCCTGCCATAGAGATAGTGATGGAAGTGTTCTATGGTTTTCACTATAGCTAATAACTCCTTACGAGTGACGCAATAATTCCGCTCTGGTTTCGATAAACATTTGCTCCAGTATGCTACGACTCGTTCTTGGCCATCTATTTCTTGGGAAAGTACACTGCCGACACTTTCATGACTGGCATCCGTGTCCACAATGAACTGTTTCTCGGGGTGCGGATAGGTAAGGACTGGAGAGGATGTGAGAGCTTCTTTCAGCCGCTGGAAGGAATTCTCGCATTCTTGTGTCCATAGAAACTTCTGCTTGCTTTCAGTGAGCCTATGCAATGGTCTTGCGATGTTGGAGAACCCCTGGACAAACTTTCTGTAATAAGTGCATAGTCCCAAAAAGCTTCGCAACTGATGGACATTTTCCGGACGCTTCCAGTTCTTTACTGCGGACACTTTTTCAGGATCTGTTCGAACACCTTCAGCTGAAATGATGTGTCCTAGATAATTTACTTCCCGTTGGAAGAACTTGCATTTCAAAGGGTTCAGCTTTAAATTCGCCGCTCTTAGCTTCGTTAACACTTTTCGAATATTTTCTAGATGTTCTTCAAACGTGCGGCCACCAATGATGACGTCGTCTAGGTAGATGAGACAAGCTTCAAAAGTCAGGCCTTTTAACACTGTCACCATGAGGCGCTCGAACGTTGCTGGAGCATTGCAGAGCCCGAACGACATAACTTTGAATTGCCAAAGTCCTTGTCCAGTAGTAAATGCGGTCTTCTCTTTGTCATCAGGATGGATCTCTACTTGCCAATATCCACTCTTCAAATCCAGCGTGGAAAACCATTTATGTCCTGAAAGAGTAACTAGCGTGTCGTCTATTCTTGGTAGAGGATAGCTGTCCTTCTTCGTGATATCGTTAAGTTTACGATAATCCACACAAAATCTTGTGGAGCCATCTTTCTTTCGGACCAACACGATGGGAGAGGCCCACGGACTTGATGACGGTTCGATGATGTCACTATCCTGCATCTCTCATAAGAGCTTAGAAACCTCTTCTTGTTTTGCGAACGGCAAGCGTCTTGGATGCTGTTTAATCGGTGGATGGTTGGCAGTATCAATTCTATGACGTGTCAGTGAAATGCGCCCTATATCACTCTCGTTTTGTGAAAACACATCCTTAAATTCCTGGAACAGTCTTTCTGCGGCATGTCTCTGTTCAGGAGATAAATTTTCATTTCGTCCAATTACAGGTGTTAAACTTGTAGACGGCTCCGATAACGTCAAGCTCGGGTCTTTGCAAACACAGGTGACTGGAGCACAGGTAGCAAGCACTTCACCCTTCTGGATAATTCTAGACTTTTCACTTACATTCACCATCCTCACGGGTATCACATCTCTCGACAGATCTACCAGCGCTGATGCTATTAGCACTCCTTTTGGGCTCTTCTCAGGATATCCAACCAAGCCACATTGAAAACTACTTTCGTTCTCAGTTAATCCAGGTATCATCATTTCGGTTCGAGGAGGGATGATAACATCTGCTTTGGCTGTGATCCGTTGAATGGACCCGGACTCATTTCCAAGTTTGAAAATAGTGACATCTTCTTGAGCAGAGCGTAACTCATTATTCTTAAAATCCAGTGTAAATCCATGCTCTTTTAAAAAGTCCAGTCCGAGAATAAAAGGGTCTGAAATATCAGCTACATAGACTGTATGATGGTAAGCGGTGTTCCCAAACTTTATTTTCAGTGTCGTTCTTCCATGTATATCGATCTTATCTCCGGTCACAGTTTGAAGGATAACACGTGGCGGGGTCCAGGAGAGTTTTTCTTTCAGCCGCTGAGCTAGATCTTTCCGAATGATGGTCACATTGGCTCCTGTATCGGTGATCATATTACAGGGCAAATCATTCACACTTCCGACTAGAAAAACTCCGTTCTCGCCGCAACTTCTTGCAGAAATTTCACATACTTGAAAATGAGGCTTCTTAAGATCTGGCAACCTCCACCCCGTGAGATGACCATTAGTCAGTTTTCCTGCTCCTCCGTTCGCGGGTGAGCTATTACCTTCAGTGTTGGGTCGTCTTGGGCAGTTGGTTTGGATATGGCCTTCTCCACCGCATTTCCAGCACTTGATCTTCCTGTAAGGTTTGTTGGCCATTAAGGAGTTCATCTGTCTCATCAAGTCCTTCATCTGCTGCTGTAAACGCTCCACAGCTCTATCCGACGTCTCAGGCATGTTGGCTACTCGCACAAAGTGCCGATCTTTCCTTGTAGCTTGCTGGGCTGCCTCGAATTTCAGGGCATAAACTAAAGCTCCTTTTAAGTCACTGAGATCTGCAATCCGGAGTTGTTTCTGGATCTCAAACTCACGCACACCATCGATGAAATGTTGCAGAGCTAAACTTTCTCTAGTTTCAGTCGGGCAGTCAGGATAAGCAAGATGGGAAAGTCTCTCGACATCCGTAGCAAGCTCTTGCAGGGATTCAGTGGATTTCTGCTGTCGAGATTTGAGCTGGAGTCTGCTATATTCCTTCATGCATTTCTCGCCAAAGCGCAATTCTAAGGCACTGACGAGCGTTTCAAAATCCAGGGGTTCATTTGCAGGCAAAGTCTGTAGAACGTCGGCAGCATCAGCTCGTAGAGAAGCAGATAACTGGCAAGCCTTGGTCTGGGAATCCCATCCATTGGCGTCCGCTACGATCCCAAATTGCGTCTTGAAGACTTGCCATGAGGATTTTCCGTCATAGGTCGAAAGTTTAATACAGGACCGAGGAAGCATAGCTTGATACTTGACATCTTCGGTATAGTTTCCGGCAGTTATCTTTTGTTTCTTCACATTTTCCAACTCCTTTTCGACACTCTCTATCCTTTCTTCTACGGTTTTGGAGATCTTTTGAACTTTTTCTTCTACTCTTTCTTCTACGGTATTGGCTGTCTTTTGAACTTTTTCTTCTATTTCCTGAAATCTTCCTTCAAATTTGTTTTCCACGCTGTCAATTATTTCATTTAAAGATGTTATTTTATTCACTATTAATTCTTTCAACTCAGGTTGGTTGACATATCTTTCTTCATTTCTTCCGACATCTCTTTCATTTCAGCCTGGTTTGCAGTCATTTTCTCATCTATCGCTGACATTTCCTTCTTCATTTCCTCCGACATTTCCTTCATTTCAGCCTGATTCGCAGTCATTTTCTCATCCATCGCTGACATTTCCTTCTTCACCGCTTCCTTCAACTCGCCAAAGTTGGTTGACATATCCTTCTTCATTTCTTCTTTCAACACGCCAAGGTTGGTTGACATCTCAGCCTGATTCGCAGCTAATTTCTCCAATAATTGTTTCAGTTGATCCTCCATTGCTCTGGTGATCGGCATTCAATCCCACTTCTGACACCAAATGTTGTGAGCTCGGGGTTCGAAAGGACTGATGCCAATATATAAGAACAATCAAAAGGCTTTATTCACTATAAACAGTGCAATACGATCACAAATATCTTCTGAAAATTACAAGATATTCAGTAATCTTCAAATCCAATAAAAGTGCAGCAAAATTTCACACAGAAACAATGTGTTCAATACGACGTATCAACGACAAAATCAATCTGAGTAACACAGTTCTCAATGCAAAGCCTCTCGTATGAATTCAATCGCAGTTGACAGACAACTAACTAACTGAACTGGTGGAGTTCCCTTATATAGGCTTTAAAGATAACTGTAGAATTTTCCAGAGCCTTCAGATGCTAGAAATTACCAGAAAGTGTTTTAACTTTCGATAGAGAACCTAAGCGAGAAAGGATCCCAATGTACAGGTATAAAGGGGGGTGGTTGCACAAAAAGTCGCCAAATCCGTCGCCAACTTGGCGACATTTCGCGATATATCGCCAAATTTGGCGACCAAAATAAGTCGCAAAAAACCATCGCCAACTTGGCGATAAACCCTTTCCTTGGCGATTTTTCCATAGACTTCCATTATAAAGATGAGGGTGTAAGGTTGTTTTCCTTGCAAACCATCCGAGGCCTTTAGCATTGAGTTACATGATGCTCAATAGGAAATACATTAATGATACTGCAATTTTCACAATAATAAAATAAAATAAATTTAAACAAATGGAATATTTGCAGATATATACAAAATTCATAACAATATAACAAAGTCATGTAAGAAAACCTAAGCAATTTTATGAGTTTGTTGTGAAGTTCTAAAATGCAGACATCTGTCCAGAAGCACCTGGACATCGGACATCGGCAAAATAAAGTCGTAAAAACTCACAATATAATACTTGTGGAATTTTATATAAGAATAAACAGGACGTAATATCTGTTCCCAGCTTGCAAACAGAAAGCTGGGAATACGAGTGTTTGTGAGCCCCGCACAAAAAAAAAAAAAAAAAAAAAAAAAAATCTCCGGTCAGAGACTTTGACCGAAAAGTGGTTATTTTCCACGCGAGAAAGCATTGAAGAAACATCCCCCCAAAAGGGTAGAAAGTAAAACTAATAATTTTAATATCATTATTCAAAAAGGGCCACTGAGCATTAAAATTTAGAGGGGCGCATAATTTCGGAGGCGGAGAATGCTTTCGATTGGATATGAAGAGAAGCGATTAAAAATTGTATGGAAATAAAAAAAAAAGATATATACACGAGCAACAGGAGTGTTAGGGAGATTTTTGATAGATTTTAGATGTTTGTGTTGTGGTTTATGATAGTTTGTGTTACAAAACCGGATTATGTCCCCGATGTCTTTAAAGAGAGAAGGTAAGGAATTATCGATTCCACTCTGAGCCAAATTTTATAACTAATTTTTATTAATGTTTAACGTGATTATAGGAATTAAAAAAATCATATATTTGATACCAATAACTCTCCCCATATTAAAATAATTTTTATGTATAATATAATTATAAACTAAATAAAATCTTATTTAACTATTATTTGATATTTTATTAGTTTGACTCTTATTACCTTATAAATTAAAGTAAAATTATGGGACAATTTCTATTCCATTTATACGATATACGGCCAGTAAAATATCTATGAAATCAATAACCTATAAATTTTAAAATGGAATTAATACTTTAAGTAAAATAAGGAATGATGGAAAAGAGTGTCCCAACAATAGATAATAGCAGATTTGTATATTTATACAACGATAATGTAAAATTTAAATTAAAAAATCGTTAATTAGAGCTAATAAATTTACGCAATACTTTTAACTACCGTTCTGTCATTATAGCTGAACATATTTCCCAACTTCGAAAAAAGAATAATTCTACAACATTTCAATGCACTTTTTTAGAAATTTCCTGCTGCGTGACAACCCGATGTGTTGCATTTAGATTGCATAAAATCTTCCGAATTCTCGAGGTGAAAAGAAATCCTTTATTATTGTACATTTAGAAACACTTTTCTAACTTGCTAAATTTCAAATAAGATATCATATTTACATTGAATGTTAAACAGAAATCGTGAAAATTATATTTTGAAGATTACGTGATTTTTGATGAATGACATTATTTGTCAAAAGTGCATCTATTGTACTTTTAAGATTTGGTTTCTAGTTTCGGAACTATATAACGTCACTTTGACAAACTTATAAAAAGAAATTTTAGTTTTTTTGAATAAAACAAATACTTTACAAAAAAAAGTATGTAATTTTAACCCGATAAACCATTTTACTTTTAATGCCTTTGTGACATATTTCAACCGCCATCTTATGAAATTAATTAATTAAAAATGGTATATGCTTTTTCATTATTTTGAATTCTTATGAATAGGGTCAATAATTGTCCCTCTAAATGGAAGGAGCTTAAATCTTTCTACTTGGTTCAATGTAAAGCTGAAAAAAATCTACGATGTAATGATTTCTAAATCTCAATATGGCTGAAAGACGACATTTTTTCTGTAAATTAAATTCATTCTTGAAGCTTAAATATGTGAAAAATAAGTTTTATTTCTTCGAATATGTAATTTAATCACAATATTGTTTGCACTATATATTCAAATAAAGGATGATTTTAATTTGCAATTTCAACTTTTAAATTACGTAAAAAATATCTAATAATCACTATCGTTTTCCTTTTTCTCCCTTTTTGCTACAAAAATGAAGTAATTTAGGTGCCATCGTTACATAAATGCCATTAAAATTACCAAATAATAATAATAATAATATCTTGGAAACTAATTCAAATTTTACAATTCCTAGATGTTACATGACATCATCGGATCCACGCGGATAAT
Source organism: Maratus michaelseni (assembly GCA_963931845.1). Taxonomy (NCBI): domain Eukaryota; kingdom Metazoa; phylum Arthropoda; class Arachnida; order Araneae; family Salticidae; genus Maratus; species Maratus michaelseni. Next base: position 196,125,436 of record OZ007594.1, read on the forward strand.
TGGTGTTAATTTGATCGTCCAACATTCTATATTCTAGAAGTAACTGTCAAATAGAAACAGATTTTAACAAGATACATGGATCCATTCTATTTGAAAATCATGAAAACAAATTTTCTTATATGAAAACATACAAATTCATTGCACATCATTTAAACTAAAAATATCATTGCATATCGACTCAATTTTTATAGATAATATTGATGTTTGTTAACAAACTAGCTGCTTATTGCATTTCTACTCAACTGAAAGTAGGGAAAACTCGGAGTTAAATTGCTTGGGTGCATGACGTCACATGCACATTATCTATAAGTAATCAACATTTACACAGACTTTCAAGATAATGCTTTTTAACTTTTTTTTCCTTCACCATTTAAGGTGTTTCTAATATTTTTTTGATGCGTTATGTTAAAAAATGCCGAGCTTTCCTCTATCACGTAATTTTTTTTTAACCTGGTGAGGATGCACATCTAAGAAAATAACAGTGAAAAAACAGAACAGTGTATCAAAGTGAAAAACGAAAGTGTGAAAAATACTTAAAAGTAAGCTGTATTTTACATTTTATTAATTATTTAGATTTGTCATATTTGGTTCAAAGTTAAATATCGTCATAATATATTTTCTTCCTCTGGATAAGATGTCCTATCGCTTCTTTTTGTCTTATGCGCTGCTTGCGGCTGTTTCATATTCAGCAACCAGTATTACTCTGAATTATGTTTATTAGTGCATGGTGTCTTTATGATAAATATTATCATTTGGAAACCCTGATACTTTTAAGACTAAAATTATTATTTATCATAGAGGCGGAAATTCTTCATTTGTATCAAAACTGCACGTCATTGAAATTTTTGAGTATTTTCTCCGAAATGGGATTTAAAAATAACATGAGAAAATCATTCCCTTCATTTTGAAAAAAAAATTACATTTCAAACCTCTGTTAATTTACTAAATACCTAAGCTAATAGCAAATATTGCTTTGTAGACCCAACAGTAGTTATAAGTACCACTTATAAATACACTATAAAAATAAAGTAAAATGACTTTATTTTTTAATTTAACAAACAATATTATTTTTCATACCATAAAAAATACGAAGAAAATCTATAATAAATTCAGCTATAAATGTTGAGATTACTCGCAGCTGAAACATAATATCGCACATCACACAACAATATTAAAACGAGAATGAGAAACATAGGTGGCAAAATTTTCTTTTAAAAGTTTTATGCTTTGCAAATCTACTAATGATTCTATTGATTATGCAGTGTACCGTTGAAAATGAATAATCAATTATTTATTTTTAATAACAATTAAATTGTACTGATTGTACCGTCGGAGCATAAAAGGCTAAAATTCAAAATTAAAATGAAACAAAAAAGAACAGTTTACAAAAATAGAACAGATTCAAGTAACTTAAATTCGAAAAAATAAATAAACAAGCTACATATCCTTAACAAATCACAAGAAATTATGCTTTTAAATTTACGTTTTTTTAGTTTTTTTAATAATTCTAAAAAGAAAATATTCATATTCATTTTAAAATCAAAGAATTTTTTTTAAGAAGGGCGGGCCGTTCAAATCTAGAATCATTGGAAAACGATCAAATAATTTTATAGGCTTGAGCTTTCGAATTTCTTTTCCCCGCTTTAAAATGTTCTTTTCTTTTCTTATATTATTTTTAAGGTAATTTCAGGTTGTTCAGACATGAAATCGATACTGTGCAATGCGCATTACTTTCGAGTGCACTGGTGCTAGATGCTATCATAATTTAAAAATCAATGATAAACTAACACATAAACCACAGTTTACCAAAATAGAACAGATTCAAATAACTAAGCTTGGAAAAAGAAATAAAGAATCTAGATATCTATAACAAATAACAAAAAATTATCATGTTTTTAAATTAATTCAAAAAAAAAAAAAGTTCATCCTCATTTTATACCAAAAAAAAATTCTTTAAGAAACTTTGCCTGAGATAATTTAAATCTAGATCCTTTGGAAAACTATGAAATAATTTTATAAGTTTGAGCTTATGGATTTCTTTTACCCTGTTCAATGTGTCCCTTTATAAGATAATTTCATACTGTTCAGATCAGAAATCGATAGAGAATTATGTATCATGACTTTGTCATTTTTCAACTTCAGTAGTTAGATGTTATTTGAATTTAAAACTGAAAGATAAAGTAAAACAAAAAGCACAGTTTACAAAATTAGAACAGATTCAAGTAACTAAGACTGGAAAAGGAAATACACAATGTACATATCCTTGAAAGTATCCAACAAAAATTATCATGTTTTCGGAATAATTTTAAAAAATTCGTCATAATTTTAAACACAAATAAAACTTCTTTAAGAAACGTTTTTTGAGACAATACAAATCTGGATCCATTGAAAACGATGAAACAGTTTTATAGGTTTGAAATTTTGAATTTATATTTTCCCTCTATAAAATGTTCTGTTCTTATATATTTTTATTTTCTAAGGTAATGTTAGACTGTTAAATTATATCCAAAAATCGACAGAGAGCTATGTATCAATACCTTGGCATTTTTCGACCGTATTGTTAATATATACTATCAGAATTTAAAATTAAAAAAAAATTTTATTAAAAAATCTTGATTCGAAGACTCAAAGTAAAAGAAAAAGCACAGTTACAAATTAAAACGGATTCAAGTAAATAAACTTGGTAAAAATAAATGACAAAATACTAAGTATTTGTTGAAATATCACGAAGAAGTTATATTATGCTTTTAAAGAAATTATTAAAAAATTAACCATTGTCATAAAAAAACGAAAAAAGAAAATTTCCTGAAGAAACATTCTCTGGGGCAATTCAAATCTAGATCTATTGAAATACGATGAAACAGTTTTATAACTTTCAGATTTTTAATTTATTTTCCCCCTTAAAAATTTTCTTTTTGTTTAAAATATTTTTTAAAGATAATTTCAGATTGTTACATCATATCGATAGAGAAAAAAGCTAGAAATCGATAAAGTACATCATAATGTAATAATAATGAGATCATGCATCATAAGGAGCAACAATAGAAGATCTGACTGATAATAGCATGACAACGTATTTCATACGTCGTAACGTTGCCGATTTTCTTCTGTACTGGTACTTTAAAATACAAAGATAAATCAAAACAGAAAATACAGTTAAAAAATTTGAATGTATTTTAGTAAACACATTTAGAGGTAAGGAAATGAACTACCTATACTAAAAAATCACAAAGAAAGAAAATTAAAGAAATTAAATTAAATTAAGTTAAAAATAAATATTAACATTCGTAAAATTAATATTCGTAATAATACTTTAAAAAAACGAAAATAATATAGGAAAGACCGGGGTTGGTTGCTACGATTTTTTCTTCAGAATTTACGAGATCCAGAAGATAATTACTTCAGAGAAACCTCAAAGTTAATTACTCCTAAAACTACTCTCCATGTGCGTTGAAAGATGCAAAAACCACATCTGAAATTGCATCGTAATTATCCAATGATTCATAGAACATTGCAGCGAAAGATCATTAAATGTTGCAACAGAAAATAAATTAACTTTTCTCACAAATAATCCTGCACTTGCCCTACGAACTGAAATCCCAGCTGAATGTACGACGTCACAAAACATTTCATCGGAATAAACCATCTCGTGAAGTGTTTTATAACCTTGAACTTTATAACTCTCTTCCCCCGCACGTTTCTTATCATTCCTTTTAGCAGTGTGAAAATGTAATCTGTATGTAAAGGATCTTATGTAGAAAGGACTCAATATGTAGCTAGTAGTCTAAAAATGGAGCATTTCTAAGCAGCCTCCATAATCATTGCCAACACGCTTTATTGTGTTGCTTCTTCTATATAAAAAATATCTTCACGCTCAAACAAAAGGGGATCGTCAGTTAATCAACGAATTCTTGATTTCTCACTAATCAATATGATTTCTCCCTTTAGCGCCTTCTACCACTCACCTTCCTGGATTAAAAATAAATGATTCATGTTAATAAATGGATACAAGTCCGCTCCTATCGTAGATATTCTCACGCACTGTAAATAGAAGACAAATCAAGGTAAGGTGTGCATGTTTACTAAAACTTTATTATGAAAATTGATAAACGAACAAAAGAGATAATTTATAATTAAATTAGCTGTAACGCGCTACTGATAGCTCACAATTTTCACTTCAGAATTTACTCTGGCAGTTTGGTGAAACTTAAACAATTTTTCACACAATTTCGAAAATCTGTAAACTCACCTTAATTAAAATAATTGGTAGTTTATTATATAAATTAAACAGATTTTTCAAAAATAAAGATTTTTATTGAATGAACAAAGTGTAACAGTTTGTCCCTCCTTGGGATTGGTTGTTACATCCTTGGGGTAAGTTGTTACATATACATATAGGCAACTGTAGCCTTACCAGTCGTCGTTGGAGTTACAATGAATACAAACATAACAAGCATCTGAGACGGTACATTGTTCATTAGTCTTCTTACATTCGATGCATCGTATCCACTTTTCATTTCGCATCGAATTTGTATATAATTATTTACAAACAAGATAGAAGTATTCATCTCTTTTGAATTATAAGCGACGGCAGTGGACGGTTTTTTCTCTAGTTTTTTCCAGTTTATTAAAGTGGAGTCTCCTTTCTGAACCAAAACGTTTTGTAACTTGCCTAGATTTCTTGGCATTTTACCTTTCTTTTTAAAATTACAACATACTTCTGATGACTGTGTTAGTTTGTACAGCTGTGTGTCTACGTTTTCGTCCCTTATTTGAACTTTTACGTGGCACATTTTTAGGCAACGGACGAATGTCAGATGGAATGCAAATTGTAGGCTTGCTAAATCCAGGTTGGAGGAATATAGTCTTGGAGGCTACAGATGCAGCTGATTCTTGGGATCTTTATGAAGAGAAACACGGATATTCATTGCAGTAATTAATGTTGCTAATGAAGAGCAAATGATGATCTATGGTGGCAGGGTAATTTCACTTCAGATCCAGCTGCATCTTGCGACCTGGATGAAGAGCAACATAGATCATCCTTTGCAGTCATTAACCCTCTGACCGCGGAACAAAAGGGCAAAATTGTAATGTTGTTTTCTCTGTATTTCTTAAAATGCTAATTAAACATTTCGAACATGATATAAGAAACTTAATTACGTATATGAATATAATCCTTGAGACTATTGATCATTACTTAATGTTTTAAAACTAGATTATATTTGTAGAGTTATATTAATTTAAACAATGCTAATATTGCAGTGAAACCTACAGCATATTTAACGGATATATCAGTTCATGGCGGTGAGTAGGTTAATGTTTCTGATGAGGCGCAAATGTTGATCGAGGGTAGCAGCGTAATTTCACTACAAATGCAGCTGCTTCTTGGGATCTTGGTGAAGAGAAACACGAGGGAACGCAAATGGTGATCGATGATGGCAGCGTAATTTCACGCACAATCGATTCTTCGGTTACTTGCGGCATACAACCTCGACAGAAAGGCTACCTGAGTAGATAATATTTGACAGTTCTGCGCCAGCTGTGGGTGCTGTGGTGACCTTCTGTGCTCTGTGAAGGTCACGGGAAGGGACAGGTGTGGAAACCGGAAGTGGCAGGTGGTGATAACAGGCATGTTGAGACAGGAAGTGAACAGGAAGTGTAGATAGGAAGTTTAACCAGAAACGCGGCAGGAAGTGAGTGCGATAAGGGAGAGAGGGGGAGGGCTTATTTTTGTGGGGGGCTTATGCTAACCTGAAATAAAAATGGAATTATTTCTTACTTTGTAAAAATTTAACATAAAATGTATCTTTTTTTTTTTTTTTCACCTGAAATAAAAATTTTATTTGCTAACTAACACCTAATATAAAAATGGAAATCTTTCTGACTTTGTTTTACTTTCTAAAAGTTTTACATGAAATTTATTTTAAGACTGGAAACGCGACAGGAAGTAAGACCTGAAACCGGATTAGACATGCTTTTTCCAAAAAGGGTTTTCAAGAAGCAGGATGTTTGGGAGCGTGTTGCAACAGGAAAGGTAGTTTAAAAGACCGGAAGTGATTAAGCGATAAGAAAAGTACAGGAATATACACGTAGATTTTGTTCTTCATAGAGGGTGAAATTTTATTTTATTTTTTATTTAAAGAGTTTTCTTTTTTTTTTTCTTTTTTATTTAATGCGTTTCAAATTATTTTTTATATTATTATTTTTTTTTTGTAGTGGTTTACGTATTATTTTAATTTTTAGTGACGTTAGAACCTGCAATGTTCTGCACCACACATGTCTTATCTTAGGTGTGTTGTTATCTCTTTAAATGCGAGAGATGGGGCTTCAGACCTGCGTTGAGATATCTTTATCATAGTTTTAATGAACTGCAGGAAATTGTCTTTCCCTATTGAGTAATTCGCGAGTTTTGGTTTAATATGAATGCTATTACATCTGTTTGTTTAATTTACAAGCACATTTCTCTTACAACATTCTGTCAACAGATCATTTCTATATTCGGAATAATAATTTAGAAGGAAAATTTTTATATGAAAATACTATGAAATGTCATTTATAGAGATTGACAAAAATAGCATGCTTGATTCTTTCTTGTATTAACCTTATAATCATTTATTTTAGAAATATAGGTTTATAGTTTTGTTACGAAACATAACGTTTTTAGATTTTTTAAAAACGAAAGCAAAGTAATTTTTACCAACGTAACTATAAGCTATAAAACCACGCATTTATGTTATTGAATTAAATTACAATGCTTAATATTGTATTCACCGTACTATTTTCCTGCAAAAGCCGTTTCACAAACTTGTGTACTGAAATTAATGTATCATTTTTAGGGAAAAAATTAATTCAAGTCTTTGAGACTAATCTTTTATAGGAAAAAAAGATTTGTCATACTTTCTCTTACATTATATCTTCCGTTTTTTAAGTTTACAAATTTGTGGAGTAACTTAAATAATCGTTTTTATGCTAATTAAACAATATATTTTTTTAATTATATGTTTTTTTTTTAATTGATTTGTAATATAGATTTTTTTTCTTTTTTTTTTCTTAAAAGGGTACTGTAGAATAACTTATGTCAAAATTACTACATCCTTCTTTAGTTAAATATGTTTCACTTAAGACATGACAAAGTGTCTTAGAAACATTTCATTTTGGAGTTAAGTGATTAAACAAGAAAAATATTATTTATAAAAACACAACACATAAGACCAGTGACTGAGAGGTTCTGGTTTTAAAGCTACTAGACGTTTGGGTTTAAACTTCTCTCGCGCTCGTCGACCTAACCGTTCGGAGTTTTCTTCGAACCTTGTCAATACGAGTTAGGAGCCCTTAGAAAGACCCCTAGAGTGACCTATATCCCAAACGTAGATAATCGGTTTTAACAAATAACCAAACATCCACAACACATAAGACATTTTAGATCATTTTAGATCATTCCATTTAGTTAATAAGTGATTTAACGAGCAAAATATTATTCATAAATCATACAATAAGAGAATTTTAAAGAATTTTTTCTTTCAAATGAACAATTTTTAGTGACTGTTTAACTTATTAAAGAGAGCGGGTATTTTGTTTAGAGTTATACGATTAAAATAAATTTTCAATAGATTTGACTTTATGCAACCAACATTTTTAAAAAAGAGAATGGAATCTAGTTTTTATAAATTAACGTATTTCAATTTTACAAATACTTCACACCCCTCTCTTTTTCCCCTATTTTGGTAGATTTTATACACATAAGACATAAAAGGCGTTTTAGAATACATCATTTAGAAATTAAGCGACTTGATAAGTAAAATATTATTTATAAAAGCAATAGACACGAAAGTAATAAGGATTTTTACTTACAAATGTACGAACTTCTGATAGGTAAGACTGTCTAAATCATTGTGCAAGAATTAAGTGATTATTGAACTCATAAGATTGTATGATAAAATAATCATGTGTCATTTTAAACAAATAAAATGTTAGTATTTTTAAACCAATAAAATGTCAGTATTTTTAAACCAATAAAATGGTAGTATTTTTTACAGGAGCGCCCTCTATCATTATATATATTTCACTGAAACGAGTTCATAACATTATACTGTACCCTGAAATCGTTGTAGTAGCTTGTGTTTTTTTTTTTAAGTTAGTTTTCGTTTAAGTTATTATGGAACGAATTTTAGATTCTTGTGTTGGTGATGTGACCTTGGAGTGTCAACACTCATCACCAAAGTTAAATAATCAAGAGATGGATTCTACACTTTTATCCAAAGAAGGACTCGTTTCGAAGTATGAAGTGAAACCCACCTCATCAGGACTAAAGAAACAGAAGTTACCCCATATGTGTAAGATGTGTAACAAAGCATTTCCTCGAAAAGTTAACTTAGTGTTTCATATGAAAACTCATCTAATTGAAAAATCTTTTCGTTGTGAGGTGTGTGCTGAAGTTTTTTCACAAAAGAGTGATTTACGTAATCATCAAAAGATTCACAAATCGCCCAAACAATACAAGTGTAGGGATTGCAACGAGATATTTTCAAGAATGGCTGACTTATTGAAACATAAGAAGACTCACAAGTCACGAAAACAACATTCATGTGTAAAGTGTTGTGAAATTTTTAATTGTGAATCGGATTTAGTACAACATTGTGATACTTTACATAAAGTTGTGAAATCGCCTGATTTATTATTTGAAAAAGTGAAGCATTTTAAAAGACAACATGATGTGCGAAATATTTTTACTAAAACTATTATCATATCTAATGAGAGGAATCAAAAAGACTTTCGTTTGTTTTTTAACAGTATTCGAACGGATGTTTTAAACGAATTAAATTACCAATTGCAAATGAAAAAGTCAATAAAATGGTATGCAGCTGTTAAAGTGGATGTCTATCGTGAAACACAAGATGCAGACTTGGAGAATGCGACGCCCTTTTTTATTTCCAAAAGTGAATTGGAATTAACAGACCAAAACATACCTGTACATGTTGAGAATGCCTTTTTAAAGTTGTACAACGGCTTTGAAGATTTTACAGAACGTGTGTTTAATTGGACATTACAAAAAATTTTGAAATTAGAATTGATTACAGCTCAATATGACAGGCTTATTTGATTTGTATTACTTTAAATGATTAATAAATAGTTTTATTATGAAAAAGTATAGTGGTTTTTTGTTTTTTTTTTAGTTGATGTAAATTACTTTGAACAATTTGACAATGCAACATAAACTACTGTTTAACATTTTGAATGTCTTAGACAAAATGGGAATGAATTTGTTGAAATTATGTAAAACATGATGAAATAAATGTGAGGTATTTATTATGTTACTTAAACTACAAGAGAAATGATTGGAAATGTGTTATTTTAAATCTATGATACTTTTAATCACTAACAAAGTAAGACGTGACGTTATGAATCATCGATGGATCTTCCTTAATCTTACTTATTGATAAGAAAGTTGAATTTTTCTCTTCGTTTAAACAATGACACTTCATGTTTTGATAATTTTCTCTCAACAGTCAACATCAATGTTTTTAACCTAGTTAAGAAAATTTTTAACTTAAACCGTCACTGAGTTTATCCTAGATAAGTAAATTTTTATATTTAACCTACATATAAATTAAATGATTAACTATAACCATGACTGTTTTTAAAATCTAGATAAGTAGACGTTTTTATGAAACACATCCAGTGTTCTGCTGACTTTTATCGAGATTACATCAGTTAGTGAAGCAAATTAAATTGTATAAAAATATTTTATGAAATGAATATGCGATCCCACGAAGAAGTGTTTCAACCTTCAAAGCGTCCACGCTCAGAAAAAGCTATGGAAAAATCAAATACTTGTGAGAAGGAGTTAAAAGACCCAAGATTAAAACTTTCTAAAATGGACAATGACTGTGTAACTATATCACGTGATATCTCCTCTACTAAGAACTTACCAGATGTGAAACCTGAGATCGCTATGAATTTTTCAAACTTTACCGGTGGTTACGATACAACATCTTTCGAGAATCCACATCAAGAGTCAGTTTTTGCCCAGGACTATTTAAATACATTTTTCAAAGACATGAATTTTGAAAATTTAGATTGTTCTACCCCCATAACCTCGCTAAAGGATGAACCCTTTCAAGAACCTACGAATAATATCTTACAGACTACTGTTAAACATGAGATGAACGAGCTACAAGCAAACAGCCTTTCGCAAGCAAGTGGTGAAATACAAAGCATCACTACACCTACATTTGCAACTAAAAGTGACAAATTATACAATTCCAATGTGTTTCACAAAGAACTAAGTGACTGTTTCTACTTAACTTTGAAGTTAAAAAATAAACAATATTCTATACATATACGAGAATTTAAACGCAATGTATCTACTAATGAAGAAATCCCAACCAAAAACGGAGTTAATATGGATATTCATAGCTGGTATGAGTTTCAATATAAAATCCTTGCATTTAATTTAAGATACAAAAGTGCATCCTTTGTTTCTAATAACACGATTTTAGTGTTAAATCAAGATTCTATGATGCGAATTAAAAATTTGAAGAATTTTTCTCATGTTGACTTAAACGAACAACAAATGGAAAAATTAAAAGAAAGTACCTCACACTTAAATACTGTACTTTTACAACATATGTACACAAAACTATTACCCTTTCTCATTAAACAGAAATGTGTGGTGAGTAACAGATCCACAGAAAAAGAACCTGTGTTATGGTCTAAACTTAATACGTGTATCGAGAATAATATGGTAACAATACTTAACCAGTTGTATGAATGTACAGGATGTATTTTTCGACATGCAAGTCAAAGCCTTCACTCATGCTTCGCATTTAATAATAAGGAAAAATTTAATCAACTAGGTGAAGCTTTGTTAATGCTCATCGATTTCGATTATGTAATTTCAACGTTTTTGAATGGAGTTTATAGTGTTAGTGAACACTTTTTACATAAGCTTCATGAACAAACTGTTTATAATGAATTGTTTAAGACAAAATAAATGATTTGTTTTGTTAAAGATCTGTGTGTGTTTATTTCTACAAAGTGTCTCTGTGTGAATTTATTAGTTTTTTATCTAATCGAACTTTTAAGTGAAGAGATGTAATTTAATTTTTTTGTATATTCCAATTCAAAAATTTCAACAATTGCAAAAAAGATTAAACTATTGAAAAAAAAAATATTCACGTTAGAAAAAAATTTTGAAAAAATTATTAGTTAACAAAAATAAAATAAAATAAAATAAAATAAAATAAAGTTAACAAAACAGCTTAAAAACATTAAAGTTAACAAAAAGTTTATAAATGTTAAAAGTTAACAAAAAAAAAAAGTTATGTTGAAAATTTAAGAAAACAATGAAAAGTAAACAAAAATATAGTTTTTAAATTAAAATTTTTTAAAGTCTTCAAGTTAATCAAAATTAACTTTTTACTTTTAACTATTGAGAGACTATGATCTAACTGTTTATCCTCGCAACCAACTGGTGCATATCAACTATATACTCTATATCTGCATATGCGTAGAAAAACATAGACATTTACACTAACGACTTTAAATTCGACTTTAAATTCGTTAAATTTGTTCGACTTTAAATTCTTTGCCAACTTTTAAGTTTAATTACTATACACAACTCGATTACCTTTCCCACAAAACACCTTTCAGAAACAAAACAGAAATTAACACTTACCGAAAAACACGTCCATTTTGGGTGTTAGTCTTCACTCAACTAACGTTTCTCCCTTATCTTTGCTAGGGTGCGCTGCAATCGCCGCTAGAGGCGTTAGTAGTCTTCAGGTGTGTGATAAGAATAAACATTAAATCCAACTTACACTCGCTCAGTCATTCTTGCTTCTCTCTACCTTGCTAACAACCGTTTGCTGCTGGCTTATTGTTTGGTTGTTTAAACTTGTTGAATGACGTCATCATGTGTTTGTCTAAACTTGTCCAGTCTTGTTTTTATGCAGTACGTCTATTTAGATGAGTCATCACTCGCTTATCTTGGTTGACTTGTCCAAACTTGTTTTTGTGTGGCACGTCTATTTGGGTGAGTCACCGTTCGCTTATCTTGCTTTACTTGTTTGAACTTGTCTAGTATCCACCACCTCATGTCTTTTGTCATAGCTTGAATATACTTTACACCAATCACTTAAATATAAAAGTCTTGTCACAACTTACTTAAACTTTGATAAAAATATTAATTATTTATAAATTTCATCAAATTCTTATTTTTCTGATACTAGTAAATGTATCTTAATGTAATTGTAATTTTCGTTCAAAAATATGGTAAAGCCCGATTTTAAATCGAAGTCTAAGATAAATTCCCCAAATTTGTAACATTTTAACACTAATAATAAATATTGTAAGCACCCAGTACATACAAGTTTTGTAAAAATAATATTACTTATAGCTAACTCGTTATGTCCCATGATACAAAACTTCAATATAACTAAAATCAGTGTTAAGCGAAAATCTAATCACGTGTCTTTATATATTATTTTGAAATGCAAAGCATTATATCTAAACGAATGATATAAGGAGTAGTTAGAATAGTTCTTATATTTTTGTTAGTAAAAAATTTATACACATTATCTTACAAGGTTGCAATATTCAACACACGGTTCACCATATTTAAAAACGATTCACCATGATTTAAAAACTTAGTAACATATTTTAAATTTATAAATTTAAATTAAAAATACTTAAGTATTTATAATTGTTTATTTATAAAAATATGTTTTAATTTAAATTTTATAAATTTTATATATGTTTTAATTAAAAAAATACTTAAGTATTTATAATTGTTTATTTATAAAAATAAGTTTTAACATATTTTTAAATTATTAAAACATATTTTTATAAATAAACAATTATAAATACTTAAGTATTTTTTTAATTAAAACATATATAAAATTTATAAAATTTAAATTAAAACATATTTTTATAAATAAACAATTATAAATACTTAAGTATTTTTAATTTAAATTTATAAATTTAAAATATGTTACTAAGTTTTTAAATCATGGTGAATCGTTTTTAAATATGGTGAACCGTGTGTTGAATATTGCAACCTTGTAAGATAATGTGTATAAATTTTTTACTAACAAAAATATAAGAACTATTCTAACTACTCCTTATATCATTCGTTTAGATATAATGCTTTGCATTTCAAAATAATATATAAAGACACGTGATTAGATTTTCGCTTAACACTGATTTTAGTTATATTGAAGTTTTGTACCATGGGACATAACGAGTTAGCTATAAGTAATATTATTTTTACAAAACTTGTATGTACTGGGTGCTTACAATATTTATTATTAGTGTTAAAATGTTACAAATTTGGGGAATTTATCTTAGACTTCGATTTAAAATCGGGCTTTACCATATTTTTGAACGAAAATTACATAGTAAATGTATCAGAAAAATAAGAATTTGATGAAATTTATAAATAATTAATATTTTTATCAAAGTTTAAGTAAGTTGTGACAAGACTTTTATATTTAAGTGATTGGTGTAAAGTATATTCAAGCTATGACAAAAGACATGAGGTGGTGGATACTAGACAAGTTCAAACAAGTAAAGCAAGATAAGCGAACGGTGACTCACCCAAATAGACGTGCCACACAAAAACAAGTTTGGACAAGTCAACCAAGATAAGCGAGTGATGACTCATCTAAATAGACGTACTGCATAAAAAAAAGACTGGACAAGTTTAGACAAACACATGATGACGTCATTCAACAAGTTTAAACAACCAAACAATGAGCCAGCAGCAAACGGTTGTTAGCAAGGTAGAGAGAAGCAAGAATGACTGAGCGAGTGTAAGTTGGATTTAATGTTTATTCTTATCACACACCTGAAGACTACTAACGCCTCTAGCGGCGATTGCAGCGCACCCTAGCAAAGATAAGGGAGAAACGTTAGTTGAGTGAAGACTAACACCCAAAATGGACGTGTTTTTCGGTAAGTGTTAATTTCTGTTTTGTTTCTGAAAGATGTTTTGTGGGAAAGGTAATCGAGTTGTGTATAGTAATTAAACTTAAAAGTTGGCAAAGAATTTAAAGTCGAACAAATTTAACGAATTTAAAGTCGAATTTAAAGTCGTTAGTGTAAATGTCTATGTTTTTCTACGCATATGCAGATATAGAGTATATAGTTGATATGCACCAGTTGGTTGCGAGGATAAACAGTTAGATCATAGTCTCTCAATAGTTAAAAGTAAAAAGTTAATTTTGATTAACTTGAAGACTTTAAAAAATTTTAATTTAAAAACTATATTTTTGTTTACTTTTCATTGTTTTCTTAAATTTTCAACATAACTTTTTTTTTTTTGTTAACTTTTAACATTTATAAACTTTTTGTTAACTTTAATGTTTTTAAGCTGTTTTGTTAACTTTATTTTATTTTATTTTATTTTATTTTATTTTTGTTAACTAATAATTTTTTCAAAATTTTTTTCTAACGTGAATATTTTTTTTTTTTCAATAGTTTAATCTTTTTTGCAATTGTTGAAATTTTTGAATTGGAATATACAAAAAAATTAAATTACATCTCTTCACTTAAAAGTTCGATTAGATAAAAAACTAATAAATTCACACAGAGACACTTTGTAGAAATAAACACACACAGATCTTTAACAAAACAAATCATTTATTTTGTCTTAAACAATTCATTATAAACAGTTTGTTCATGAAGCTTATGTAAAAAGTGTTCACTAACACTATAAACTCCATTCAAAAACGTTGAAATTACATAATCGAAATCGATGAGCATTAACAAAGCTTCACCTAGTTGATTAAATTTTTCCTTATTATTAAATGCGAAGCATGAGTGAAGGCTTTGACTTGCATGTCGAAAAATACATCCTGTACATTCATACAACTGGTTAAGTATTGTTACCATATTATTCTCGATACACGTATTAAGTTTAGACCATAACACAGGTTCTTTTTCTGTGGATCTGTTACTCACCACACATTTCTGTTTAATGAGAAAGGGTAATAGTTTTGTGTACATATGTTGTAAAAGTACAGTATTTAAGTGTGAGGTACTTTCTTTTAATTTTTCCATTTGTTGTTCGTTTAAGTCAACATGAGAAAAATTCTTCAAATTTTTAATTCGCATCATAGAATCTTGATTTAACACTAAAATCGTGTTATTAGAAACAAAGGATGCACTTTTGTATCTTAAATTAAATGCAAGGATTTTATATTGAAACTCATACCAGCTATGAATATCCATATTAACTCCGTTTTTGGTTGGGATTTCTTCATTAGTAGATACATTGCGTTTAAATTCTCGTATATGTATAGAATATTGTTTATTTTTTAACTTCAAAGTTAAGTAGAAACAGTCACTTAGTTCTTTGTGAAACACATTGGAATTGTATAATTTGTCACTTTTAGTTGCAAATGTAGGTGTAGTGATGCTTTGTATTTCACCACTTGCTTGCGAAAGGCTGTTTGCTTGTAGCTCGTTCATCTCATGTTTAACAGTAGTCTGTAAGATATTATTCGTAGGTTCTTGAAAGGGTTCATCCTTTAGCGAGGTTATGGGGGTAGAACAATCTAAATTTTCAAAATTCATGTCTTTGAAAAATGTATTTAAATAGTCCTGGGCAAAAACTGACTCTTGATGTGGATTCTCGAAAGATGTTGTATCGTAACCACCGGTAAAGTTTGAAAAATTCATAGCGATCTCAGGTTTCACATCTGGTAAGTTCTTAGTAGAGGAGATATCACGTGATATAGTTACACAGTCATTGTCCATTTTAGAAAGTTTTAATCTTGGGTCTTTTAACTCCTTCCTATAAGTATTTGATTTTTCCATAGCTTTTTCTAAGCATGGACGCTTTGAAGGTTGAAACACTTCTTCGTGGGATCGCATATTCATTTCATAAAATATTTTTATACAATTTAATTTGCTTCACTAACTGATGTAATCTCGATAAAAGTCAGCAGAACACTGGATGTGTTTCATAAAAACGTCTACTTATCTAGATTTTAAAAACAGTCATGGTTATAGTTAATCATTTAATTTATATGTAGGTTAAATATAAAAATTTACTTATCTAGGATAAACTCAGTGACGGTTTAAGTTAAAAATTTTCTTAACTAGGTTAAAAACATTGATGTTGACTGTTGAGAGAAAATTATCAAAACATGAAGTGTCATTGTTTAAACGAAGAGAAAAATTCAACTTTCTTATCAATAAGTAAGATTAAGGAAGATCCATCGATGATTCATAACGTCACGTCTTACTTTGTTAGTGATTAAAAGTATCATAGATTTAAAATAACACATTTCCAATCATTTCTCTTGTAGTTTAAGTAACATAATAAATACCTCACATTTATTTCATCATGTTTTACATAATTTCAACAAATTCATTCCCATTTTGTCTATGACATTCAAAATGTTAAACAGTAGTTTATGTTGCATTGTCAAATTGTTCAAAGTAATTTACATCAACTAAAAACAAAACAAAAAACCACTATACTTTTTCATATTAAAACTATTTATTAATCATTTAAAGTAATACAAATCAAATAAGCCTGTCATATTGAGCTGTAATCAATTCTAATTTCAAAATTTTTTGTAATGTCCAATTAAACACACGTTCTGTAAAATCTTCAAAGCCGTTGTACAACTTTAAAAAGGCATTCTCAACATGTACAGGTATGTTTTGGTCTGTTAATTCCAATTCACTTTTGGAAATAAAAAAGGGCGTCGCATTCTCCAAGTCTGCATCTTGTGTTTCACGATAGACATCCACTTTAACAGCTGCATACCATTTTATTGACTTTTTCATTTGCAATTGGTAATTTAATTCGTTTAAAACATCCGTTCGAATACTGTTAAAAAACAAACGAAAGTCTTTTTGATTCCTCTCATTAGACATGATAATAGTTTTAGTAAAAATATTTCGCACATCATGTTGTCTTTTAAAATGCTTCACTTTTTCAAATAATAAATCAGGCGATTTCACAACTTTATGTAAAGTATCACAATGTTGTACTAAATCCGATTCACAATTAAAAATTTCACAACACTTTACACATGAATGTTGTTTTCGTGACTTGTGAGTCTTCTTATGTTTCAATAAGTCAGCCATTCTTGAAAATATCTCGTTGCAATCCCTACACTTGTATTGTTTGGGCGATTTGTGAATCTTTTGATGATTACGTAAATCACTCTTTTGTGAAAAAACTTCAGCACACACCTCACAACGAAAAGATTTTTCAATTAGATGAGTTTTCATATGAAACACTAAGTTAACTTTTCGAGGAAATGCTTTGTTACACATCTTACACATATGGGGTAACTTCTGTTTCTTTAGTCCTGATGAGGTGGGTTTCACTTCATACTTCGAAACGAGTCCTTCTTTGGATAAAAGTGTAGAATCCATCTCTTGATTATTTAACTTTGGTGATGAGTGTTGACACTCCAAGGTCACATCACCAACACAAGAATCTAAAATTCGTTCCATAATAACTTAAACGAAAACTAACTTAAAAAAAAAAAACACAAGCTACTACAACGATTTCAGGGTACAGTATAATGTTATGAACTCGTTTCAGTGAAATATATATAATGATAGAGGGCGCTCCTGTAAAAAATACTACCATTTTATTGGTTTAAAAATACTGACATTTTATTGGTTTAAAAATACTAACATTTTATTTGTTTAAAATGACACATGATTATTTTATCATACAATCTTATGAGTTCAATAATCACTTAATTCTTGCACAATGATTTAGACAGTCTTACCTATCAGAAGTTCGTACATTTGTAAGTAAAAATCCTTATTACTTTCGTGTCTATTGCTTTTATAAATAATATTTTACTTATCAAGTCGCTTAATTTCTAAATGATGTATTCTAAAACGCCTTTTATGTCTTATGTGTATAAAATCTACCAAAATAGGGGAAAAAGAGAGGGGTGTGAAGTATTTGTAAAATTGAAATACGTTAATTTATAAAAACTAGATTCCATTCTCTTTTTTAAAAATGTTGGTTGTATAAAGTCAAATCTATTGAAAATTTATTTTAATCGTATAACTCTAAACAAAATACCCGCTCTCTTTAATAAGTTAAACAGTCACTAAAAATTGTTCATTTGAAAGAAAAAATTCTTTAAAATTCTCTTATTGTATGATTTATGAATAATATTTTGCTCGTTAAATCACTTATTAACTAAATGGAATGATCTAAAATGATCTAAAATGTCTTATGTGTTGTGGATGTTTGGTTATTTGTTAAAACCGATTATCTACGTTTGGGATATAGGTCACTCTAGGGGTCTTTCTAAGGGCTCCTAACTCGTATTGACAAGGTTCGAAGAAAACTCCGAACGGTTAGGTCGACGAGCGCGAGAGAAGTTTAAACCCAAACGTCTAGTAGCTTTAAAACCAGAACCTCTCAGTCACTGGTCTTATGTGTTGTGTTTTTATAAATAATATTTTTCTTGTTTAATCACTTAACTCCAAAATGAAATGTTTCTAAGACACTTTGTCATGTCTTAAGTGAAACATATTTAACTAAAGAAGGATGTAGTAATTTTGACATAAGTTATTCTACAGTACCCTTTTAAGAAAAAAAAAAAGAAAAAAAAGCTATATTACAAATCAATTAAAAAAAAAACATATAATTAAAAAAATATATTGTTTAATTAGCATAAAAACGATTATTTAAGTTACTCCACAAATTTGTAAACTTAAAAAACGGAAGATATAATGTAAGAGAAAGTATGACAAATCTTTTTTTCCTATAAAAGATTAGTCTCAAAGACTTGAATTAATTTTTTCCCTAAAAATGATACATTAATTTCAGTACACAAGTTTGTGAAACGGCTTTTGCAGGAAAATAGTACGGTGAATACAATATTAAGCATTGTAATTTAATTCAATAACATAAATGCGTGGTTTTATAGCTTATAGTTACGTTGGTAAAAATTACTTTGCTTTCGTTTTTAAAAAATCTAAACACGTTATGTTTCGTAACAAAACTATAAACCTATATTTCTAAAATAAATGATTATAAGGTTAATACAAGAAAGAATCAAGCATGCTATTTTTGTCAATCTCTATAAATGACATTTCATAGTATTTTCATATAAAAATTTTCCTTCTAAATTATTATTCCGAATATAGAAATGATCTGTTGACAGAATGTTGTAAGAGAAATGTGCTTGTAAATTAAACAAACAGATGTAATAGCATTCATATTAAACCAAAACTCGCGAATTACTCAATAGGGAAAGACAATTTCCTGCAGTTCATTAAAACTATGATAAAGATATCTCAACGCAGGTCTGAAGCCCCATCTCTCGCATTTAAAGAGATAACAACACACCTAAGATAAGACATGTGTGGTACAGAACATTGCAGGTTCTAACGTCACTAAAAATTAAAATAATACGTAAACCACTACAAAAAAAAATAATAATATAAAAAATAATTTGAAACGCATTAAATAAAAAAGAAAAAAAAAAAGAAAACTCTTTAAATAAAAAATAAAATAAAATTTCACCCTCTACGAAGAACAAAATCTACGTGTATATTCCTGTACTTTTCTTATCGCTTAATCACTTCCGGTCTTTTAAACTACCTTTCCTGTTGCAACACGCTCCCAAACATCCTGCTTCTTGAAAACCCTTTTTGGAAAAAGCATGTCTAATCCGGTTTCAGGTCTTACTTCCTGTCGCGTTTCCAGTCTTAAAATAAATTTCATGTAAAACTTTTAGAAAGTAAAACAAAGTCAGAAAGATTTCCATTTTTATATTAGGTGTTAGTTAGCAAATAAAATTTTTATTTCAGGTGAAAAAAAAAAAAAAAAGATACATTTTATGTTAAATTTTTACAAAGTAAGAAATAATTCCATTTTTATTTCAGGTTTGCATAAGCCCCCCACAAAAATAAGCCCTCCCCCTCTCTCCCTTATCGCACTCACTTCCTGCCGCGTTTCTGGTTAAACTTCCTATCTACACTTCCTGTTCACTTCCTGTCTCAACATGCCTGTTATCACCACCTGCCACTTCCGGTTTCCACACCTGTCCCTTCCCGTGACCTTCACAGAGCACAGAAGGTCACCACAGCACCCACAGCTGGCGCAGAACTGTCAAATATTATCTACTTACCTGTACTGCCAGCATGTGGGCGATCTGTAACAGCAGAGGAGAGAAATTCATCTTCAGTAAAGATGTCTCTGTTAGTTGATTTATCTCCTGAAACACGGAGCTTTGATTCAATGTTGTTAGGTGTTGCCGCTAGAAGTAAGGTTTCACGAATCATTTTTGAAATGTTCTAAACATACATTGTTTTTCCATTGTTGACTTTTACGGATGCAAGCATCACAAAAAGTGTTGATATATTTTTTAAATGTGCCGTAAACTGACCCGTCAAGGGGCTGAAGTTTGTGAGAACAGTTGGAAAGGGTAAAATTATCACCCAACCAGATTTAACAAAGCCAGTTCTTTTGAAATACAAGTGCGATTCGTGATTATCAGGCAGTTGTAATACTAGTATTTTTACAGTGCATAGAGTGCCTAACGAAGGGCTCGAGAAATTTGAAGAAGTCGTCTGAATTCATCCAGCTGGATTGATTATCTGAACCTATGTATCCAAGGAGACCATTGGCAACGAAGTATTTCTGGTATTTTTTTCTAGGAAATAAAAATATTGGAAGAATCATATTTCCAGTTGCATTTTCAGCAATTACTATGGTAACGAGAGTTTCCACTCTGCCGACGTCAAACAGCCAACTTGTTTCACATCTTTTCTTTCAATAATTCTGTCGTGTCGCTGCACAGTTGTGATACCCGTCCCATCGAGATTGTAGATATCATTGCAATCAAATTTGTAACGGTTAATAACTTCTTCTAATACATCAAAAATGCATTGACATTATATCAATTGAAACTGATGGCTCTATCTAGACTTATCGATTAAGGATTTCGGATTGAGAGCGCAGAATGACGATTCAGAAATTAACTTAGCTAATTAGTAGATGCCATTCTTCTGGTATGACAATTCTGGTGAACAAGAATTGCATTTTTTATTGCATATTCATAGGCAAGTTTACGAACTTCTCTGGTGCAAAGGCCATAATACATCCTTGCACTGTCATAAAAGCACTTTGCAAGTTCGTCTTCCATCTGACCAGGAAAAACTTGGTGATTTCGTTTGTTGCTAACTGCTGAAACTACTGTATTTAAAACAAAATAAATAATAAAACAACTGTTAGAGAAATATTTTAAAGTAAACTACATGCATGAGACTAATTCACGCCACTGTTATTAAAAACAAAAAGTATGTATTAGAAATTATTACCGATGTAACTTAATTCTGTTAACTTACCATTTTCGTTAGATTTTTGAAAATTTTTTGGAGAGTCATAAAATTTACATTGAAGTAACTTGCAACTGTAAAAATTAATGTGCCATTCTGTATAACGTCTTTGGCAGCGTCAATGAATGTGCGTTTATCTGTTGTTCCCTATTAGTTTTCCTTTTATAAGTCCTCATAACTATTTCTGAAAGAAAAGCGTAGGCTATGTAGAACAATACCTTGCTAATTAAATTCATGCAGCCAATTTTTTTTTATTTACAAAGGAAAAGTTGCTAATTCCAAACATTAAGCTTATTGTAACTGAGGCTGGTTGTTACTAGCAACAACTTGCCTCAATATTGATGTAATAAAAAAACCCTTATGCCCTTTTTCCTTTAGCCCAAACCTGTTAAGACAAGCGCTAAATTTCACAAGGCGTAAAATATTTCTGAATAACGAAACAGCCTAACCGTTTTTATTACCACTATCTTATAAACAAATAAACAATAAATTGTCTACTGAAATATTACTCAAGTACTCTAAGAAGGTAAAAAGCATTCTTACCTCATAACAGACACTGTAAATCGTGTTGATCAACAAACAGTAAGAAGGACAAATGAACGCTTCCTTGGTGTTGACACAGCTATATGCTGCCGTCTATCGCTTTTGGTAAAAAGCTTTTGTAACAACTTACCTCTCTGACAACCAACCCCGGTCTCCCCTACAAACTAGTATTTTGCGACCATCTTAAAACTTTCTTTTACATTGTTCTTATTAATTCATATTACTCATGTTAATTTAAAACCACTTTTACACACTAACAATTATGAATTGAAAATATAGTGCATTTCTTTGAATTTTATACGGTGGTACAATAATTAATGAATAAAAAGAAAATATTGCACAACGGCCCTTCTGTAGATTATTTAAACTCAAAATTACATCAACATATATTTAGTTAATAATCTCAATATTAAATTTAATGTATTTTTTATAACATACAAAATCAGATACAGCTATAAACTTCATCTCAAAAAGCATACGGCTAATATTCCATTACTCGTATCCACAATCAAGGTGGTTTAAAAATGAGCGATTTTGCCAACAAAGTGGTTGCACGTAAATGAAAGGAACAGCAGTGGAATTAATTGTACGACAAACTAATCTCGCTAGATTGCGTCAATTAGTTATGGACTTGAGTATGAAACTTTCCCCACGTATAGGATAACATATTCTTCTGAGTGTTCGAAACCCGCACTGAATCAGCATATCCTTTCAGAAGACACATCTTAGATATTAAATTTCGTAGAATTACATTCAATAGGTGCAACTGCGCTATATAACTATCACCGAAATCATCAAAAATATAGTACATTAGAGACACCTATTGGAAAATATATACCAGAATGCAATCAGCACCAATTTATGTTAAGGTATAACAGAATATGGTGCTGGATGAAATGCCATACGTTAGTTATATAATTATAGCAACTACAAAACATGCGCCATATACAGACTGACAGATATTTTCCAAAAAATTGTATTCAGGACAGCCCCAAACATGTAAATATAACAAAATATTTTCACGAACCCAATACCTTTTCCTTATATATATAACAGAAAGTGGAACTAATGCATATCATTCACAAATTTAAGTCGTTTTTAAATCTAAGAAAAAAAATTTGTGAATCACTAAGAGATTTACACTCAACACGATATTTTTAAATGATTTCTACGCCTAGTTTAACATTTTCCGAGACGCATATTATGCGGATATTACTATTTGCACACTATTAAAAAGTACTAAATATATTTAAAAAAATAATATGAAAGATTGATCTTTTTCTTATCACAAGACAAAGAATAAAAAAGAAAATTTTAATCCACTGACACCGCTCAAGGCAAATGCCAGCCGTGTTAGATCATTTAAATATTTTATTTCAATTATTTATGAGGTGAACAGCGTAAATGTGCCGACATGATGGGAATATATTTCTAGAAGAAAAGGATAATCTTTTTTTTTTTTCCTATAACTTTCAATTTCTTTTCGTTAAAATTTTTGAAGATTAATGATGCGTCAACTTTTGTAAATTTAATTGGGGAAATATTTTAATGCTCTGTAATATTTATTAATATTTCTACTTTAATCTAAAAATTTGAGTTATAAAATAAAATTGCTTTATATAACTTACCGAAAAATAAAGTTTTTCTAAGCAATTGTCAGCTGTACCATGGAACGAACTTTTTTTTTTAACTCAAAATTTAATTAATGCGATTTTTCTTTGTAAAAAAGGCATTCTTTGTTTACACGATTTTTTAACATAACAAGATCTGCCAAATTCTATTTACTAAATACTCTTCTATACTTCCGTTAATCTTGAGCCATTTATAAGATAAAAACAGTATTTATTAAAAATACAAATCAAGTGAGCAGCTTACATGATTGTAATGTAGTTGCCATTTGCACATTTACAAGCTAAAATATATACTTATTGTCCAGGCAAAAAAAGAAAAAAAAAGGATCATCCTCTATTAATTCTGTACCAAATACTTGAATGTAACACATCGGCTGATAAGTTCCAGGTCTGGAACACAGATGGCGTTGCAATCGCCGAACCGATGCTTTTTTTTAGTAAATACTAACCTTTAAAAGGTAGCAGAAAAAAGGTCATGACGATTCGGCGTGTGGATAAAACGTTAGAGTTGTTTTAGTTGAACGACTTTGTTGATAAACAAAAAATGGATAAAAAAGAATTTCAAGAATTGTTATTTGATGGGAAAAACACCGTTCAAACAAGAGCTTGGCTTGATAAGCGTTATCTTCACCACGCAAAAGAGGTGGTTACTCCAGAAAACATAAAAGAAAGTCCACAAAATCGATTTGGGAACAGTAAAGTGAAGTTGCAGGAGATAGCTCAGACTCTGAAGATATCCAAGGAACGAGTAGGTTTTATTTTGAATGAACATTTGTCTATGAAAAAGCTGTTGTCAAAGTGGGTGCCGCGCGTGTTGATTTTTGACCAAAAACAACAACGAATCGATGATTCTGGTCACTGTTTGGAGCTTTTTCGTTATAAAATTATGTTATTTATTATTAAATTATTATTATTATTTATTTATTAAATTATTAATATTAAATTATTATTATTATTTATTTATTAAATTATTATTATTAAATTATTATTATTATTTATTTATTAAATTATTATTGTTAAATTATTATTAAATTATTATTATTAAATTATTATTATTAAATTATTATTAAATTATTAAATTATTATTATTAAATTATTATTATTTATTATTAAAGTTATGTTATTTATTAAAGTTATAAAGTGATAAAGCTATAAAGTTATAAAGTTATGTTAAAAAGTTGTGTTTTCTTTATTAGACCGGGAACTTATCAGCCTATGTGTTAAAAGATATATAAATACCAATCGACTGCAAATAATGTATACTAATTAATGCTATAGATAAATTACTTTTTAAAATTTGTTCGGGGATCAGTTTAGTTGAATACGATCTACCACGATTGTCGAAGAGAACGTTGCTCTCGGAAAAGAATATCTTAGCGTTAACTTTATAACGTCATGAACTGGATCTGGTTTTGGATCAAAAAGGATTTCTTTGAATCAAGTTGTTGACATCGGAAGGAAACGGATTTTAGGAAAAAGCATCCAGTTTGTGATATTACAAATTTACTTGAAATGGATTCTATTCCGAGGGCAACGGACTGAACAGGGATTTGAGCCAGGCACTTCTTGAATATTAGCCAGCTGCGTAACTACTAAATAAAAAGTCATGCTGCGCTTGTAGTGTTGTGTGGCGTCGGATCGAACAAAATTACACTCCTGCATATTATTAAATATACAGGAAAAAACTGCCAATGTCTTAATGACACACTGCAATAAATAAATAAATAAATAAATAAAAATTGTTGATTTTACAGTATAATACTAGCATCCGAGCTGCCAGCATTCTACCGTAAAATAAACAGTAATAAAGAGTAAAATAAGCATTAATACGCTGCCGCGCATAATCCTTTTGCTCACCTGAACCTCATATGAAACTAATAACGTAAAAGATAAAAAACAGGGTTTTAAAATCGGGTTATGCAAAATTTTAGTTTAAGTGATATCTTGTAAACATCCAAACCTGATGCATGTGTTATAAAATAACTTTTAAGCACAATCTAGACTATCATATTAACTATGTCATTTCACAGAATGATTTTTCTTTTATCTTTTTCTGAAAATTTGTGAGCGAGAGGGTTAAAGGGTAGCTGTTCCCCTTCATCTCGCCCAATTAGGACATGATAAGACCTGTAGTTAACCAGCAAGCTTTAATGAAGAAAAAAAAAATACATAATTATTGATTAATAGTGGATAACCATGGCTCCTGGGTTAGAGAACATGGGTGAAAACCCTTTTTTTTTATTGAAAATCTCAATACACTTTTACATTTAATACATTATTTTAGATTGCGCACTAACAACACCAAAAAATATTTTATAAGAAAAATTCTTATTAAGCCTAATTACTAAATTAGTCGCACGCCAGGAGTTAATAGGCGAAAGAATTGTCAAAGATTTCTCTATATACGGCAGCCTTTTTGATACTGATTATTTCAATGGTTTAAGCGCTTAGTTTGATTACACGTCTGTTAATTTTGTGTTTTATTAATATCATTTTATTTATTGAATGATTGATTAAGCTTTAATTTCGATATGTCTTGTTAGCCGAAAACAAATGCTGAATTATTTATATTGTTGTAAGTGACCGCACGTGATAGATTATAAAAAATATATTATGCTTGAAACTTATTTTAAAAACTCTACAAAATCAGTAAATTGAGATAAAGTTTTCAAACAAACTGCATTAAAAAATATATATATTCCTATTCCACGGTGCAAAAATTTTAATTGTGCGATGTTCAGAAGTTTAAATAATTGCAGTAAAAGCGAAATTTGTTTGGTTAGGTGTTGCTACCGTCAATGTGACTTTAACATTACTCATAGGCATGTTTTTGCTTTATAATATAGATTCAGATAATTAACAGTAGCACCGTATGATATTTAGGATATTTTTGTCTATATCCAAATATGTCTGAAAATGACATCAACAGATGTTTCGAGTACTTTTGAAATATTCTCCACATAAGAAAAAATAAATTGAAGATTTATTTCATTCCAAGATAATAAAAACTGCTTTCACATCAAAATATCCTTCCTGAAGCGACGTAATAAATGTTGATTATTACAGAAGTTTATAAGGAACAGATTGTTCTTTATTTAGTCAGAAAATGGAAACAAACATAACATATATAACCATTAAAAGAAACAGATATAACAAATATAACTAACACATATAACTTATATAACATATCAAAATTCCTTGCTCGAGAAACGTAATAATTGTCAATAATAACGAAGTTTGACATATTGTTCTTTATTTAATCAGAAAATGGAAACAAATATAACATATATAACAATTAAAAGAAACAGATATAACAAATATAACTAACATATATAACTTATATGACATATCAAAATTCCTTGCTGGAGAGACGTAATAATTGTCAATAATAACGAAGTTTGACATATTGTTCTTTATTTAGTCAGAAAATGGAAAGAAATATACCATATATAACAATTAAAAGAAACAGATATAACAAATATAACTAACATATATAACTTATATGACATATCAAAATTCCTTGCTGGAGAGACGTAATAATTGTCAATAATAACGAAGTTTGACATATTGTTCTTTATTTAGTCAGAAAATGGAAAGAAATATACCATATATAACAATTATAATAAGAGATATAACATATATAAATGTATACAAAAACATTAGATAAAGTCTCGAAATTATGAGCCAAAAAATTATCAAAATTTACATTATTATTTTATTTTTCGAAATTCGAGAGAAAACAGAGAAATAGCAGTGAACTTGTATTCTTCATTAGAAAAACTAAATCCACCTGTCCACAAAATAAATAAAAATGGAATACGTACATCGCGTACTAGCGTTGTATTTGAAATCATAAGTGACATCACACTTTAGTATTATTGGCATTGAATCACATTGTTTGGTGAAGTGTTTTGTATATTTTTTTATGGAAAGTGTTCGACAGGATAATAGACAGGTACCATATAAACTTTAGAGTTCATTTAAAATTTGGTAACTCTTATAACCAGAAGTTGTTTTGGTTAAATAATTCTTCTTTCTCAGAAGTTTCTATAAAAATACTAGCAACATTTTTGTTACTAAAGCACAATTAGATAATTCAATAAGAAATAAAAATTAACTGAAATTACATTATGTGATCGTCAATAAATTCTATTTCGTTTCACATTTTGTCAATTATTTTTTGAGTGATCGATTCCTCACTGCTTTGTTAGATATACGTCATTTTTCATTTTAAAATTTAAATTTCGAATAAAAAATTTACAATTATATTTCGCGAAAATTTTACGGTTTCGTGATTTTAGACTTTTGTATGATTTATTTCAAGCATGTAAGTGCAACAGTCACGTAAGAAGAAGTGGGTAAGTGTAACAAGTTATAGTGTTTAAATTATTACTTTTGTATTATAAATATGGACTTACTGACCCCCGCCCGGCGTTACCCGGGCCCGTGATAATAAATTAATTAAAAAAACATCAAGTTTTTATTATTTTATATCTTTAACCGATTTTGTATGAAATTATATTTTTAAATGAAAAATTCGCCAAAAAATATTGATATTTAGTGATAAAAGCGCTCATTTTCTTGTTTTTTTTACTTAGGGTCGTTTCATAGTTTTAAAATAAAAAGTTATTTTTGTCCGAACTCTTTGAAATCTTTATTGGTGATAAATAAAACGGTTTTACAGCCCGTGTAAAAATTTCGTGAAAAAGTATTTTTATCTAGTTGTAAAAGAAATGTTTTCTTCTCACTTTTTTGTTTGTTTGTTTGTCTTTGCGTCGGCTCCTTTAACATAGCAATAAAAAAATAGTTCTCATCTTCCGAACTCTCTGACATTTTAATCTGTTATAAATACAATTGCGTCCACTCTCTTTAAAATTTTGTGAAAAAATATGCATATTTAATAGTGAAAACATGAGTTCTTTAAAAACTAGCTTTAGCTTTCAACCTCAGAGCAAAAATATATTAGAAGGTCTAGGCTTTCAAAGCAATGAATGGTATCTTCATCCGTTTTCAAGCAACCCTTTTCAATCCCCCTAGGCTAAACAGGTAAGGGTTGGGTTAATCAATCAGGTTTCCCGTTTCTGAGGGTAGAAGCCTTAAAAAAAGCGTTGACGCATGTGCAGAGAGACGATTTTCATGTGGATTTGACAGAATGCGCTTTTCGTTTTAAATATATAGATATTAGTGGCTGTAATGCAAGGTACCATATTGGATTGTATTTATAATTGTGGGTTTGTATAGATCCTAGGAGATAATATGTACTAGCAAAATTCCTCCCAGATTTTTGTGGCTCTGCTTGGCCAGAAATCTTCTGTAAGACATCCGGGTAATTGGTATGTTCTCTGTTTATTTAGATGTCTTCTTTTATCGTATAAAAAAAAAATGAAGTTTCGTAACAATATTATGATTATATTGGAAAAGGTTTCATAATCTATGCGTGATTCATGATTTTCTCTTTTTGTTTATTATTGTTTTAAAAATTACCAAAAATTTGAATCTTTAACCGTATTATTACAATAGAATTTAAAAGTTTTCTAAAATATTTTGCATTGATTTTTTTTTTCTTATAAACATAAAAGCCATATATCTTTTCTCAAAGAATATTTTTCTTTTGTATCAGATATGCATCTTTATTCCAATATTTTGCATCTTGAAAAGTTAATCCCACTCTTTTATATTTTTGTCAGCGAGGCATCACAAAGTGAATATCTTATTTTGTTTTTTCTGACATATTAGCATAAAAAGTAAACATGAGATTTTAAAGCTAAGAAACTGTTAGCATGTACTGTTTTATAACAAAACTTTGATTTTGAATAGAAATGCTGGAATTATGTAAAAACTTCAGTTTATGAAGTAAATCTTAAAAGAAAATGGTTTATTTTATATTTCAAAGTTTTTGTTTTCAAATTTCCGCCAGTACCGCAGGCAATTTATAATAGCTTTAAAGCTTTTTTAAGCTGCAATCACACGTACTATATTATCATTGACAATACCCGATATTTCTTCATAAACATGTTTTTAGGAGAAAAATGGTCGAAAATGCATCGCGTAATAGTTTACCTCTCATAAATTCGTTGTATTGGACTTCTCGCTATTTGTACCTCCTACAACAGGTATCAGATCGAATTCCACCAATCAGTTAGTTCCAAAAATTTCTCATTGATGGCGCTGCTTCTGGAAAGTTATCAAATAAGTAGAATGCCTTTATCCATAACAATGGCGAAAGACGAGCAATGCATATGCTGAGTTTTTGTCCAAACTATGGCAACCCACATTCCAACAGTTAACAATACTCCTCTATCCGTCCTCACTCGTTTAATTGAACTCAAGATGGTGAGTATTGTTAAGTTCTGGAATGTGGGTTGCCATAGTTTAGACAAAAATTGTGCACACGCATTGCGCGTCTTTCGCAATTGTTATGGATAAAAGCATTCTTCTTATTCGATAACTTTCCAGAAGCAGTGACATCTATGAGAAATTTTGGGAAATAATTTTGTTATTTGCTTAAACAAAATTTCAGATCATAAGAAGATTTTTCGTACAAACCGTAAGTAGGTAATAAAGGACAGTTCTAGGCCAGCGGTGGGTGCGGTGTGACCTCTATGGGTCCTCTGTATACTGTAGAGGTCACGGCGGTGTGCGGTGGTGTGAAGGTCAAGGCGGTGTGAAGGTGACTGTGCGGTGGAGGGGAGGCGATAAGAGCATTGGGCGATAAGGATGTTTGATAAGGGGATTATTTTAATTAATTTTAATTGGGGAATTTAGAAAATTTCGAAGCAATTTTTTTTTCAACTATAGTAGGGTGGGGTGTTTGTAATTATTTTTCGAACTGTGGTTTGTGAATTGCATTTAAAAATATGAATTAAAAATGGTCATTAATTAATTTTAATGGGGGAATTTAGAAAATTGGGAAGCATTTTTTTTTTTCGCGGAGAATTGGTGGGCGACGTGAATGTCAAGGGATTTATTTGTGCGAATTAAAAATTTAATTAATTTTAATTTTAATTAATTTTAATTGGGGAACTTAGAAATTTTTACTATTTTTTTTCCAACTAGAGTATGCTATTCGATATACATGTTAGAGTATATTTGAGGTGAATTTTAAAAGTTAATAATGGTTTAATTAAAATTGGTGATTAAGTTTAATTGGAGAACTTAACAAATTTTGGCAATTTTTTTCTTAACGAGAGTACGCAGTTTGAATATGTAGTAGAATGGTAGATGCGAATGAAAAATAGTAATTAAGAAATAATTAAAAATGGTAATTAAAAAGGGTCATTCATTATTTTTAATTGGCGGACTTAAACATTTTTGGGGCAAACAGGCGCGTTTTAATGAATTCGATACAGGTTAGGATATAACATATAGGGTCCCATATAAATTATACTGTACTCAATTTAATAGCTCCCTCTCCCCCTCCCCCTACCTTTTTTACCCAGAGGGGCCCTTCAATTGAAATTAGGCTAACAATACAGATTGGTATCAAAAGAAGAATTCTAACGTATATATAAAAGTGTAAATAAACAAGAATGAAAAATCGTGCATAGCGTCATAATTTATGAATCACTTTCCAAACATTATCGAAATGTTATGCGAACAAAATATAATTTTACCAGCTAGTACATAGTGAATTAAAATAGTGAACAGATCCCCTTTTTTTAAGATAAAAAGGAGTCCTTCACAAAAAATCCAATGAATTATTACGGAAACCCTTCAGTTCATTGACCCCTCTATTTTTCCCCCTTCGAAGTGTGAACTCGCATTAGACTATAGGGCCCCTTCATAAAATAAATGAGATACGTGCCCTATTCGAATAAAACAAGTTGGAAATTGTACGTCAAACGTTACAAACGAGGTGCGTTCGTACGCACGTTTTAGAATTAAATTCATGATATCCCGTGCGTAGAACGGGTTTAAACAGCTAGTTAAGTATATATTTTATGACACTGTTCATACAAATATCTTAACTAGTTATATAAATATTTAGATATATATGTATCAGCTAGTTATATAAATATTCAGATCTTGATGATTTTTAATTCTGTGAAATGAATTATATCGTCTGCAGATTAATTCCTGTAATAAAATAAGTATCTCGGTCGCTTGACGATTTAACATCCATCGAAAGCTCCTATAACAAAAAAGCACCGATTTAAAAAAAAAATCAAATTTCTTAATAAATATTTTTATTAATATCTCCTAAAGTTTTGATTCGATTATATAAAATTTGAAATGTCTCGACAAAATTCTGCAAAGATAATATATTTTAAATTGCAAACCATTTGGTTGGGTAGTTTTTGCGTTGTTATATGCGGACAGACAGACAGACGGACGGACAGACGGACGGACCAAACGACGACTATAGGTGCTACGTATTTATATAATTACGAACGTACCTAAAAATCCCTTCACAAAAATTGTAGGGGTTCCATTTTGGAATAAAAAGGCCTCCTTCACAAAAATCCAATTATGCATAAGAACCCTTCCTAATATCAGGTAATTTACACCTTACCCTTTTTTTCAATTCAAGTTATGCTAAAAGTACAGCTTACACATCGATAGGTTCAAAATATAGAAATCCTTCAAAAGAAACTAGAAAAAGTTAAAGATTTAAGCCCTGCTCATAAAATAATGCGACTAACCAGCGGCCTTCACAAATAATATAACCCTATTCGAATCTTAGCGTCCTTCACAAAATAAATCCAATAGATTCATGTTATTTTATGGCGATAGAATTACGAGAGACCTTTCATATAAATCCAAGATCACTGTTTGAAAGAAAAGGCCCCTTCGCAATGTACCCTGTAAAAATATTTTAAGAAATAGACTGCTATTCTCAAATGAATACGAATTCATGCAATGTAAAAATAGGTTTTACACGAATGCATTTTTAGTATAACGTTAAAAATATAGATTTTAGAAAAAAAATTACATATTTCACCAAATTTATCATACAAATCTGTAAAATAGGGTAGAGCGTTTCATGAAAAATAATTGAATTTCGAGTGATTATGCTTTAAAATACATATTTATAACTGAAACTAAGAAATGAATGTTACCCCATCAACAGACGGATTGCTGAATCATAATGTGGCTATTGGGCTTTTTCTCAAATTTAAACTGTTTCTGATACATTTTTTGTAGGTAAAAGTATGAAATGAGCTATTTAAAACCGTAAATGTATACGAATTATTTCGTGTAGTCCTATATAGGTTCTACTCTTCATTGTATATATATATATATATATATATATATATATATATATATACCAAAATCTGTTAAGTGTTAAAAGGCTTCATTGTGT
Source organism: Maratus michaelseni (assembly GCA_963931845.1). Lineage (NCBI taxonomy): Eukaryota > Metazoa > Arthropoda > Arachnida > Araneae > Salticidae > Maratus > Maratus michaelseni. The sequence continues at coordinate 196,158,253 of OZ007594.1, forward strand.
ATTCATTGAAAAATAAGAACTAAGAAATATCCCTTAAGAATTTTGAGGATAAGAGACGGGTTTAAATGAATTTGATACATGTAATAGAAGAAAAATACAGGGTCCCCTATAAGATATATGAATTAAATTTTAAATAATATAAAATTAAATTACATTCGTTTATGCTTTTTGTATAGAAAAATTATACTAAATTGGGTTTTTACTATTCTAACTTAAAAACTTCTTTTGAGGAATGAATAGAATAACTAAGCTTTGTTTTTATAAAATATATATTGTACTATTTAGTAAGTGCATTATTTTAAAAATTTTGTTTTTAATATTGAAAAAAAATATATAAGAATGTATCTTACCTAAATATTTAAACCATAATGTACTGGACTTAACCCAAACTCGACTGCATGCATGTCTTAAAAGAACTAAACGGTATAACGTGTTTGCTTATCTCTTAAAACCAAGGGATACTATGACGTCATTGATAAGCGTATGGTAGAAGGAATAGCATTTATTGCATGTTTTCTCTAATTTATTTTAAAAATAATTATTTTTAGAATACATACTAACAATTTATGGGATGAGTGACACCACGTGATGGGACGCTATGTGAGATTTATTTTTGTATCGCACAAGTAAAATTTCTTAAGACACGATTAACCAATCATATCTGTTTATTCATAAACCAAACCCATACGTTTATTTTTAAAGTATATACACACGTGCGCGCCCTAGGATAGTATAAATTTGGATGTAATCAGATAATTTCCTCATTCTGTATGTTACGATCATTGTGCGAGTACGTAGTCAAGTGTTTTATTCTTTTAAACTAGTTTCTATTTAAGTTATTATGGAACGAGATATGCATTCTTCTACGTTAAGTGATCCCGAGATGAGTCAAACCCTATCACCAGAATTGAAGGAACAAGACATGATATCTTCAGTGCAACCCAAAGAATCACACGTTTCGAATCATGATTTGAAACCCTCCTCATCAAGACAGGATAACCCAAAATTACCATTTGTATGTACTACATGAACCAAAACTTTCCCTCAAAAGTTTATGTTAAATAGATTAAGTATTAGGTAAGAATAGTATCTGTATGTATATATATTTTAAATATGCCTTTAAATTAATTTGATATATGATATGTAAAACGATATGAATATGTTTTAAATATTAGAGCTAAAAATTAATACTTTGAAATTTCCAACCCTTATCTTACCATAGGTAATAGTCTAAATCAAGTTAGGACATATCCTGTTTGATTAGACACAGTTTTATTTTCGTTTAAAAATATCTTTAGTCTAGTTTGTTATTAATTTCCGCGCATGGGCAGATTGTGAATATGTGTTTGATAGGGTACGCAATTGTTTCTTGGTAAAGCAGTTGGTTAGTTGATTTATTAATGGGGTAAAAAAGTGGTTACTACGATAAACACTTGTATGGTTGAGGCTATGTTTTCGATAGTTAAACGTGTATACATACATATATATGTATATAAAAACATTCTGTCTGACTTGTAGATATATAAATAAATATATATATATAGACAGAGATAAATAAAATCGCTTTGTTTTATAACATCACACATGCATATGTATGTACATATATGTGTGCATGCACATACATATACATAATGCGAAAGAGTTAAATATATTTGTTTTGTCCTATAATATTAGACATACGCATGTATGTATTTACATATGGATATGTATACACTTGTATGCACACACACACATGCATATACATCTTTACTTTAACAAGACTTGTATCGAATTAGATTCATTAACATATTTAATTAAAACCCATCTGATTGCCTCAAAATTTTATAAGTCCGAACATTAGCATATCTCGTAATTAAAATTTCTTAGTTATTATTTTCCATTGAATACTTAATGAAGCATTTTAAAACTAAACAGATTTTAGTATATATATATATATAACCATATATTCACTAAGCCCAGTAGTTAACGTGGTGGGTATATAATAGCCTGGGGGTCACTCAGCCCATTAGTTAGCGTGGTGACTATAAAATAAGCTGGGGGATCACTTAGCCCTGTGGTTAGCGTGGTGGCCATAGAAATGAATTGAAATGTGTTCTTATCAGTGAATCTTATCTAGAATGTTATCGCGATCAGTGATGTCATCAAACCACGTGGTGAAGAATCTAGTTGAATTTGGGTGAAGTCTAGTAAATCATGCTTGAAATTTTTAGGTAATTATAAATTTATATACATATATTTCTATATATATATATATGTTTTGTATAACCAATATGTTTTAAATTATGTATTAATAGTTCATGTCTTGTCAATATATTTTTACAGAACTTGTTAATATATTTTATGCGATAACAGAAATTATATTTTACTTAAGTAGTAGTACATATCGAATTCCTATCCTTCTTGTGGTCACTATGTATTTTTTGAAGTGTATATTGTTAGCCTAAATTATATTGAAGCCATTTCTATAAAAATAGGGGAGGGTGCAATTAAATTTAGATGTGTAATGATAAAAGAAAGAACATATATCTTAAAGTCTGCATGAAAATAACTAAAAGTATACATACGTTTCTGTAGGTGTAAGTCTTTGTATTACTAAATAGTAAGATTAAATTTAAAATGTAAGTTTAAATTAAAAAAATTAAATCAAAGTTTAAATTTAAAATTATTTAAATTAAAATTTAAAATTTAAAATTTAAAATTATAAGTTTAAATTATAAGTTTAAATTTAAAATTTAAAATGTAAGATTAAATTTAAAATGTAATACTTTATGATTTTCCTTTTTGTATACCCTACATAAAGAAAAATAACTGTTTCTTTTAACACATAATAAAAATAACTTTAAAAATATATTACTACTAACCTACTATATATCTACATATCTAGACTAGCTTGTAAACTTGCTTTAGGAGAAATTAATTGAAATGTATTCTTATCAGTAAATCTTATCTAGAATGTTATCGCGATCAGTGACGTCATCAAGTTACGTAGTGTTACTAATCTATAGATTAACGATAAGATAATGGACTTGTACTGAAAATCATTTCTGTCCTAATTGATATAGAAGTAGCATATATGTTTTTTTTGCTTGCTGTAGTCATATGTTGAAGATGGGATTGCAAGCTTGTGAATAAGGTAAGATTAGTTTAAGTATATATTTTTAATACGATTTTAAAATGTTAAACGATATAAATATTGTATCTAAAACAAATCATTTTTACATTCAATGATTAATTCTAGTCAAAATTCACTCATGATCGAGCCTGTTGGTTAAATATGACACATAGATAAGATTTGCTGATGATACATTTTCTTATATGGGTAATAGTATCAATCATTTCTCATACTGTAAGTGTTTGTATAAAGTATGCATAATTTGTGTTTATTCAATATAAAAAGATTATGAAAATGTTTATTTCTCTTATACATTTAGAATATATATGTGATTTAGAAAGATTAAATCTATATATTTTTTGTTTATCCAAAATCCTAAAAATAGTTTGTTACATTTCCAGTGTGAATTTTTAAAATGTTAATAAGTAAGTTATGTGACGAAAGTAATTTATGCAGATAATAAGATAAACACTCTAGGCTTTTTCACTCACAAAACATTTATTGATTGATTTCAATAGTTACAATAGCAAGTTATAAATAAACATATTGCAAAAGAAAGGTACAAAATATTCAAGCCATGCCATATTTAGCTGTAGACAGTTCTATATTCAAAATTTGTTCTAATGTCCAACCAGATCCCCGTTGAGTGAAATTGTCAGAGGAGTCAGATCATTTTTGCAAATGCATCCTCAACATGGTCAGGTATGTTTTGATTCGTCAATTCAAGTATATTTTTGAATGAAAGTATGGAGTGGCAGTCTCGTAACCGTCTTGTGATTCACGACTTACAATAACCTTTACAGTTGCATACCATTTCATGGATCTTTTAACTTCTATCTGATAATTTAATTCATTCAAAACGTCTGGTCGAACACTATGAAAAAATGTTTGGAAATCTTTATTATTTTCCGTGTTAGACTCAATTACAGTTTTAGTAAATATATTAAGGGCATTTTGTCTTTGAAAGTGCTTCACTTTCTCATATAACAAATCTTTTAAAGATGATGATTTGATAGCTTTCGGTAGCACTTTGTGTGCAGTATCTACATGTGGAATTAAATCATATTTACGATTAAATATTTCACTACACTGGATGCAATCATAGTGCTTTTCGGGTTTATGGATCTTCTTATGTTTCAATAAGTCGAACTTTCTCGAAAAGACTTCAGAGCACACATTACAATTATATTGCTTGGGTGATTTGTGAATCTTTTTATGTTGTAGTAAATCACACTTTCTCGAAAAGACATCAGAGCACACATCACAATTAAATTGTTTGGGTGATTTGTGAATCTTCCTATGTTGGTGTACATCATACTTTCTCGAAACGACTTCAGAACACACATCGCAGTTAAAGACGACTGGAGTCTTTGAATGAATCTTCACATGATTTAATAAATCACTCTTTTGAACAAATTGTTTTTCACAAATGGTACACATAACAGGTTTTTTCTTCAGATGAAATTTTATATGTCTATTTAACATAAACTTTTGAGGGAAAGCTTTGGTGCATGTAGTACATACAAATGGTAATTTTGGGTTATCCTGTCTTGATGAGGAGGGTTTCAAATCATGATTCGAAACGTGTGCTTCTTTGGGTTGCACTGAAGATATCATGTCTTGTTAATTCAATTCTGGTGATAGGGTTTGACTCATCTCGGGATCACTTAACGTAGAAGAATGCATATCTCGTTCCATAATAACTTAAATAGAAACTAGTTTAAAAGAATAAAACACTTGACTACGTACTCGCACAATGATCGTAACATACAGAATGAGGAAATTATCTGATTACATCCAAATTTATACTACCCTAGGGCGCGCACGTGTGCATATACTTTAAAAATAAACGTATGGGTTTGGTTTATGAATAAACAGATATGATTGGTTAATCGTGTCTTAAGAAATTTTACTTGTGCGATACAAAAATAAAACTCACATAGCGTCCCATCACGTGGTGTCACTCATCCCATAAATTGTTAGTATGTATTCTAAAAATAATTATTTTTAAAATCAATTAGAGGAAACATGTAATGAAAGCTATTCCTTCTACCATACGCTTATCAATGATGTCATAGTATCCCTTGGTTTTAAGAGGTAAGCAAACACGTTATACCGTTTAGTTCTTTTAAGACAAGTCCAGTACATTATGGTTTAAATATTTAGGTAAGATACATTTTTATAATGAATACACAATGAAGCCTTTTAAAACTTAACAGATTTTAGTGTATATATATATATATATATATATATATATATACCATGAAGAGTAGAACCTACATAGGACTACACGAAATAATTCGTATACATTTACGGTTTTAAATAGCTCATTTCATATTTTTACCTACAAAAAATGTATCAGAAACAGTTTAAATTTGAGAAAAAGCCCAATAGCCACATTTCTTATCGTGAGTGATTCACCGTGTCAAAGCAAGATCTTCGCTTATCTGATAATATGACTCATTATGATTCAGCAATCCGTCTGTTGATGGGGTAACATTCATTTCTTAGTTTCAGTTATAAATATGTATTTTAAAGCATAATCACTCGAAATTCAATTATTTTTCATGAAACGCTCTACCCTATTTTACAGATTTGTATGATAAATTTGGTGAAATATGTAATTTTTTTTTTCTAAAATCTATATTTTTAACGTTATACTAAAAATGCATTCGTGTAAAACCTATTTTTACATTGCATGAATTCGTATTCATTTGAGAATAGCAGTCTATTTCTTAAAATATTTTTACAGGGTACATTGCGAAGGGGACTTTTCTTTCAAACAGTGATCTTTGATTTTTATGTAAGGTCTCTCGTATTTCTGTCGCCATAAAATAACATGAATCTATTGGATTTATTTTGTGAAGGACCCTGGGATTCGAATAGGGTTATATTATTTGTGAAGGCCGCTGGGTAGTCGCATTATTTTATGAGCAGGGCTTAAATCTTTAACTTTTTCTAGTTTATTTTGAAGGATTTCTATTTTTTGAACCTATCGATGTGTAAGCTGTACTTTTAGCCTAACTTGAATTGAAAAAAAAAGGGTAAGGTGTAAATTACCTGATATTAGGAAGGGTTCTTATGCATAATTGGATTTTTGTGAAGGACGCCTTTTTATTCCAAAAGGGAACCCCTACAATTTTTGTGAAGGGCTTTTTTTATTCGAATAGGGCACGTATCTCATTTATTTTTTGAAGGGACCCTATAGTTTAATGGGAGTTCACACTTCGAAGGGGGAAAAAAGAGGGGTCAAAGAAACTGAAGGTTTTCCGTAATAATTCATTGTATTTTTTGTGAAGGACACCTTTTTTTAAAAAAAAGGGGGATCTGTTCACTATTTTAATTCACTATGTACTAGCTGGTAAAGTTATATTTTGTTCGCATAACATTTCGATAATGTTTGGAAAGTGATTCATGAATTATGACGCTATGCATGATTTTTCATTCTTGTTTATTTACACTTTTATATATACCTTAGAATTCTTCTTTTTATACCAATCTGTATTGTTAGCCTAATTTCAATTGAAGGGCCCCTCTGGGTAAAGAAGGGAGGGGGAGGGGGAGGGGGAGGGGGAGGGGGAGCTATTAAATTGAGTACAGTATAATTTATACGGGACCCTATATTTTATATCCTAACCTGTATCGAATTCCTTAAAACGCGTCTGTTTGCCCCAAAAATGTTTAAGTCCGCCAATTAAAAATAATGAATGACCCTTTTTAATTACCATTTTTAATTATTTCTTAATTACTATTTTTCATTCGCATCTACCATTCTACTACATATTCAAACTGCGTACTCTCGTTAAGAAAAAAATTGCCAAAATTTGTTAAGTTCTCCAATTAAACTTAATCACCAATTTTAATTAAACCATTATTAACTTTTAAAATTCACCTCAAATATACTCTAACATGTATATCGAATAGCCTACTCTAGTTGGAAAAAAAAATCGTAAAAATTTCTAAGTTCCCCAATTAAAATTAATTAAAATTAAAATTAATTAAATTTCTAATTCGCACAAATAAATCCCTTGACATTCACGTCGCCCACCAATTCTCCGCGAAAAAAAAAAAATATGCTTCCCAATTTTCTAAATTCCCCCATTAAAATTAATTAATGACCATTTTTAATTCATATTATTAAATGCAATTCACAAACCACAGTTCGAAAAATAATTACAAACACCCCACCCTACTATAGTTGAAAAAAAATTGCTTCGAAATTTTCTAAGTTCCCCAATTAAAATTAATTAAAATAATCCCCTTATCAACCATACTTATCAAACATCCTTATCGCCCAATGCCCTTATCGCCTCCCATCCACCGCACAGTCACCTTCACACCGCCATGACCTTCACACCACCGCACACCACCGTGACCTCTACAGTATACAGAGGACCCATAGAGGTCACACCGCACCCACCGCTGGCCTAGAACTGTCCTTTATTACCTACTACCGTACTCTCGTACGTCAATTGCTTGATCTTTTATTGAATTTTAAGATGTGTCAAGGACTTTTGGGACACCCTGTGCATCTTTATTTAAAAGAGTATTTATATACTTATTACTTATTCTACATCTTTCTACACATTTATTCTAAACCTTATTCTGCACCTTATAATTAATATAGATAAGTATAATGCAATAAATTTAAGAGCATGTAATTAGTTAAAATAGATGATAAAGAAAAACAAAATCTGTATTAAAGAGGTTGTTTTTAATGACACACTTTGAAACTTAAATAATAATAATAATACGTGTATATTTAAAACGCAAAGCCGAACGGGTAATATCGATTTTGGATGTTCTGAGCATGCGCAATCAACATTTTAGGGTATTTTTCTGTGGCTAAACGGAGTGGAATAGCAGTTTTGAAGTTCTATCGTTTCAGTGGAAAGTTTTGGTCGACAAACAAGATGGCCGAGTGGTCGAAGTGACCAGAAAGAGGAATTCTGGTTCTCCAAAGAATCCAGCTCCTAGCATAGGATATTTTTTTTTTATTATTGTTAGTGTTCTGATAAGTTGAATAATGTAAATTATATTTTATTTCAGGCGGAAAAGTTATAGAATTTGCTTTTTCTTTATTATTATTAAGGAAAATTTAACCATCCTCAATATATTTTTAAATTAATGATTTTGTATTTTAAATTAAAAGCTTTGTCATGTAATTATCGATTGAATAAATTAAAATGATTTACAATTTTTGGTATATTTTTCCATTACAATCGATCGATAAGGCTTATATTCTAAGAAAAGTAAGTGTATATTTTCTGTTAAAAAAAGAAAAAAAAACAGAAAGGCAGATATTTATATAATATAACTGTGGTGAGATATATTGGTATTGTAATGTGGTTAAATGTTTATCTTTGAGAAAGCTACTAAAATTTTATCTTCAATAATTTATTTATAAAATTTTTAAGAACAAAAAAACTTGGCGTTGCTCTTTTTTTTTTGGGGGGGGGCAGGTGAAAAAAGAATATTCTCGAAAATTTTCGGCTGTCTGTATTCGTGTACAGCGAGTTAATATACAGCCGGTGGCCAGCTCCATTGTAAAATGGGAGTTTTTTATTTCTTTCAACTATTGATAACAAATATTCTGTAAAATTTTTCTCACATTTCAATGATGCTATGAACCTTTAAATTATTTACTTTCAAGTTTTGACGGATACTATCTAGTAATAATAATAATAAGAAGAAGCATTCAAGCGGTAAAAAGAATTACTATGAACAAATTATTTCACTTTTTAAATACACCAAAGCTAGTAAAAAAAATCTGTATAACATATTTTTTTATTGAGAAAAGAATTTCTACTGTCACTTGAGAAAAAAATAATTTAGTTATCATTTCTCAAGCTTATCGATGTATATCGTCAGCGGGGAAAAAATCAATATATTCTCTAGACAATAAAGACAATTAAACAAATGTTTGGATTTTAAAAAATCCATTTATTTATTTTTTAAAGACTTAAATTATTTGGAAATGTCTGTAAAATTGATTTCTATAAAAACTGAAACTTTATATGAAATTTCTAAAAATTCATTTTAACAAGATAATTATTATATATTTAAGATTAAAATTTTGATTTTGCATAGATTTTTCTCATTACATTTCAATAGATTTATTTTTAAATGTTTAGAAAATCAGTCGAAGAAATTTTAAAACATTTACATATACAGAGTACCTCAAAAAGATTGAAACGTGGTTTACTTTTTTACCTGTTTAATATAAGTAGGCAATGTAAATTGCAAAATTGATCAAAATAAGTTAGAAATTTATATTATGTTGTTGAAATAGTCCTGCCATTTTTTTTCAGAAAGGTTACACTTTTTAAATATTTATACGGCCCTTATGGGTCCTTTAAGTTATACTTAGAAATATTTTTTTCGTGCTCTGAGAAGTACAACAGTAAAAATTGCATTCTTCTTCAACCAAAATTCACAGAGTTCTGATACTTTGAATTTCACAAAATTTCAGAGCTTTCCGGCACTAAAAAGTCCTCTGTCTGTTTTTAATGCGAGAAAAAACCGAAATTTTATTAACTTTAAAATATGATAACTCGGTGAGTTTTGGCCGTAAAAGAATAGATTTTAGGTACCTTTCATTACAAAAAGTGCAGCCGTTCGGAGGAAAGCAATTCCAAAAAATGTTGGTATATTTTCACCGATCATGACCCCTAGACCCCAAAAACCACGCTCCGTTCAAATGTTGATTTATATATCCATATATATATATATATATATATATATATATATATATATATATATATATATATATATATATATATATATATAGAGAGAGAGAGAGAGAGAGAGAGAGAGAGAGAGAGAGAGAGAGAGAGAGAGAGAGATAGATGACATTTGTCATGCTGTAATCCTCTTATTTATGAACCGATTTGGCTGTGACAGAGTACGTGTATATAACATACCAAGGTCTCGACCGTGTTCGTTGGCAAGTTTCATCCGCCATCTTGTTTCAAAATGGCGGACAGTTACAAGGATTCTGGAGAATTTTTTTATTTTGGCTATATCTTAAAAAATGGCTGAGACATGGCAGTTTGAAATTCTAGGGTGGCTGGGATTTTGAAACAATCTTATTTTTGTTATGCTGTAACTCTCGTATTTATGAACCAATATGAATGTGACTGATCATGTGTACAGAACATACCAAAGTGACGAGCAAGTTCGTTGGCCTGCTTCATGCTCCATCTTGTTTCAAAATGGTGGCCAGTTAATTTTTTTAATTTTTCTAAAAAGTTCAAAAATATGTATAAAAATTATAAATTGAAAAAATGGTTTCCTTTAAGTGTTAGAACGCGATACAAGGATTCTGGAGAATTTTTTCTTTTGGCTTTATCTTAAAAAATGGCTGAGATATGGCGGTTTGAAATTCTAGTGTGGCTGACATTTTGAAACAATCTGATTTTTGTTATGCTGTAACTCTCATGCTGAAATTCGCATTCAATTTCCGTATTAACGAAAACCGGGATTGAATCTTCTATAATCGGGTTCGAAGCATTTTAGCTTCGGTTGTTTGAGTAAAATGAGTTGAATTTTTAAAAACATGGACTATGAAAGCTACCTTTTCCTCCCGGTACTGGCCGGAAGGACTTTTTTGCTGTTGTACTTGTCAGAACATGGATATATATATATTTTTTAAATATAACTTATAGAACACAGGCATCGTATAAAATTTTTAAAGTGTTACTTTTTAAAAATCTATGAGAAAACTGTTTTATCAGCACAATCTTAAATTGAAGACTTTTGGAATTTTATAATGCCTACTTACTTCCAATAGGTAAATAATTAAAGCATGTTTCAATGCTTTGGAGACAGCCTGTATAATACATATTTTTTTCTAAATTGAAAAGAATGATTTTATAAAAATGTCTGCTTACGCGCGCACCAATTTAATTATATCTTTAAAAGTCTCTATAAAGTATTTGAAATTAAAATCTGAAATCCATTTACATTGAGAAATTTTGTTAAACAAGTTTTTAATTTAAACAAATATTTCCCATTTTTATCATATTTATGTGTACAGCGTTGAGTATTTATTGTGTGATATTTATTCCTTTTACACTTCTTGTTTACTTACTTCGTTCTTAATTAATATAGATAAATAAGTTGATCTAAGTGACATAACATTTACGTTAAGATTTAAGGGGTAAAAAAGGAAGAAGGAGAAGCAGTCAATCACTAAAAGATACTGACATGAATAGACTATTTCGCTTTCTGAGTACACCAAAGCAAGTTTATAAAAAATCTGTATGGAACCTTGTTATAAAAAAAAAAATGTGGTAAATCTATTGAATATGCTTCTTTAAAATTTATTTCTTTAAAAAACTTTTAATCTTTTCAACGTAATTTCAATAAATTCATTTTTACAAAATATTGATTAAATATTCGATGCTCAGGTAAAATTTTAATTTTGTACAGAAGAATAATTTTTTGGAATAATTTCCTTCATTAAATATCGATAAAAGTATTTTTAAAATGATTAATAAAACGGAAAACAGAATTTTAATACATATATATGCATAATCCTTCTAAATATTTCGAAATAAAGTGAAAAATGTTTTTAATGTATTTTTATGCACGCAGCAAGTTAAGAATATGTTTTACTTTCAAAACTTCAGATAATGAATTTTAAAACTAAATTTAAATTCTAATACACCCGTCAAAAAGTCTCGGCACAACCAGTACTAAAAAAACTTTTTTAAAAAAAAATTCGGCTTTATTTATCAACATAGTCTCCTTCAAGAGTGATACATTCAATCCAACTCTCCTCTAACATTTCGAAAAGGCAGAAAGAAAGGCTTCGCTGGGAGCCAGATCTGGAGAATACGGTGAATGGGGAAACAATTCGAACTTCAATTCATACAATTTTGCCATCGTAACCATCGACTTGTGACAAGGGGCATCGTCTTGGTGGAAAAGCACTTTTTTCTTTAGCATTTGGGGCTGTTTTTTCTTTATTTCTACGTCCAGTTGATCCAATAACGATATGTGTAATATGCGCTATTGATGGTTTCTCTTTTTTCGAGTTAGTCAATGAATAACATATCGTGTGCATAAGAAAATACGGAGACCATAACTTTACCGGCTGACTGTTGCGTGTTTGGCCGCTTTGGAAGACTTTCATCCGCTGCTCTCCACTCAGCTGACGATCTTTTTGATTCAGGTGTGTAGCGATGAATCCATGTTTCCTCCATTATCACATAACGACGCAAGAAGTCCTGTTTTTTTTCGATTAAACAGTTTCAAATAGCCCGCTGAATCATCACGTTGTTGCTTTTGTTCCACTGTGAGCAAACGCGCACCCATTTGGAAAACAGTTTCCTGGAGCCTAAATTTTCGTGCAAAATGTTATACACTGCATTTTGATATATTTATGATGTCAGATATCTCCTGCAACTTCAATTTACAGTCGTACAAAACAATTTTGAGATTTTTTTTGAATGATTTCTGGTGTAGTCATCTCTTTTAGACGTCCCGAGCGTTCAGCACCATTGGTGTCCGTACGGCCACGTTTAAACTCAGCAAACCACCGACAACTTGATGTTCTTGACGGAATAGATTCCCTGTACAACTTTGCAAGCCATTTTTGAGCTTGAACGGTATTTTCCCCCCATCAATAAACTATGTTTAATCAACACACGAAATTCGTTTTTTTCATTGTTTTGAAAATATCAAAAGTAGTGTCACAAAAACTTTACTATCTCGATAATTAACGGTCGAAATGGTATCAAATTTTGACACGTATTTTTTGAAGATTAGTACTATCAAACACATACATGAATTTAATGTTTGTGGCGCCATCTGTGGGTTAGTCCCGGGACGTTTTGACGATGTATTACTTATATTTTGAAAATTTTTGACCAAGTTCTTAAATGGAACAATTGCTTCCCTTTTGTGATATTTATACGCTCACTATTCATTATCAATTGTATATTTTTTACTTATACTGAGCTTTTTATGTGCAGACACAATTAAGACAGATAAATATAAAATTAATAAATTTAGGGGTGTGTAATTATTGGTATTATATCTGTATCACATCAATATTTATCGAAAGAAAGAATTTTGACTATCACTTGAGGATAAAAATAATTTAGTTATTTCTCAAGTTTATTTATGCATATTCTTATCGGAAACAAATCAATATCTGTTCTATACAATAACGGCAAATGAACAAAAGATGGGATCATTTTTTCAATGTTTTAAAATATCACTTAAATTGTTCGAAAATGTCACTTTAAAATTTATTTATTTAAAAAGTGGGATTTTTTTTTTTTTAATGCTCTTGTAAAATTTTCAATTTGTACAGAATAGGACTATTTAGAAATGGATTTCTCTGATCATATCTCGATAAACATATTTTTAAATTATTAAAATATCAGAGGAATATGTATAATACATTTATAGATAGAGTAACTTCGGGTATTCTGGAATACTATTTCCATTTGAGGCAATACAACATCCCGATATTGTTTAAAACCTCCCCAAAAAATTAATACAATTACAAACTAAAATTATCTACGAATAGTTTTTATAGACAAAAATTAATTTACGAAATTTCATTATTTCCAAACAAATGATAATAATAATAAACGTATTGTGAGGTAGTCGGGAAATATGGAATAGCTGGTTAAAAATGAAGAAATCGAACAAAATTTGGCAAAAAACTTATGTAATAGTCTCAAGAGAGCATGATCAAAATAATAGTATCTAGGTAGTCAGCCAATTTACTCGAGTTCATACTTCAGATTTGCACAAATCACAAATTTAAGGATCTATCTTTGCGCCACCATAATCATGGAGTATTATAAAATAATGGGATTCCATATAACCCGACACCATCGGTTTGGGAAAATATTACTCTATGTTTATTGGTTTGAATCCCGAGCTAAAAAACGACTTTTGCATAATAAACTGTTAGTACTTCGGTGTACATTATGCTTAATTTGAATGCAAACCTTACGCCTAATAATGAATAAAAAATATTGAAAAATTATCTCCTGAAATTTTCCATAGACGGAAAACAAATATTTACGAGCAGGGAAGACCGAGCTATGCTCTGTCAAAATTAGCTTTTAGTTCAAAAATCCTGACGCATGACCAAAATGACCCACTAATCAAATTTTCTCAAACATGTGACCTAGCCCAACAGTCTTCTGGTGCCGAAAAACCATAGGAGGCAAAATTTAGTCTAAATAGTCTGAGCCCTTTTTAAGATAAAATACCTTGACCCATAATGACCCATGACCAAAATGACTCACTAATTGAATTTTCTCGAAACTGAGACCTAGCCCAACAGTCTTCTCGTGCTCAAAAACCATAGGAGGCAAAATTTAGTTTAAATTGAGCCGTTTTTAAGATGAAATAGCTTCACCCATAATGACCCATGACCAAAATGACCCACTAATTGAATTTTCTCGAATATGTAACCTAGTCCAAAAGTCATCTTGTGCCCGCAAAAACCATCGGATGCAAAATTTAGTGTAAATAGTCTGAGACGTTTTTAAGATAAAATAGTTTGACCCATAATGACCCATGACCAAAATGACCCACTAATTGAATTTTCTCGAAAATGATACCTAGCCCAACAGTCTTCTCGTGCACAAAAACCATAGGAGGCAAAATTTAGTGTAAATAGTCTGAGCCGTTTTTTAGATAAAATTAGCTTGGCCCACAGTGACCCAAAAATGACCCACTAATCGAATTTTCTCGGCCATGTGACCTAGCCCAATGATTTTGTCGAGCCCGAAATTCATAGGATACAAAATTTAATCAAAATCGTTAAAGCCGTTTTTCAGATAAAATTAACTTAACTCGGGTTGACCCAAAAATGACCCACTAATCGAAAGTTCTCGAACATGTGACCCAGCTCAATAGTCTTCTTGTGCCCGAAAATGGTAAGATGCAAAGTTTAGTCAAAATCGTTTCAACCGTTTTTACTTACCCATCATACGTAGTATAGGGTAAGTCTTGTAATCGTTTTGAAAATCGAAAAAAAAAAAATTGACGGATTTACACGTTTCAGACACTGGAGATTCCGAAAAACATATTTTTAGAAAAAAAAATTTGCCGTCCGTCTGTGTGTCTGTGTGTCTGTAAACGCTCTACCTCCCGAAAAAATTGAGATAGAAACTTGCAATTTGGTATGTACTTAGTATGTAATAATGGGAAGAAGCCTATTGCATTTCAATAACCTCGATTAACCGGAACTATTTTTTTCGGACTCTCGAAATATTCGTTCTGATAAAAGGTATATAAAAATTTTCGAAATTGTTTATTTTAGGAAATGAATATAAAAGACAATAAAAAAACATAAATTTTGCATGAAGCATGAAGTCGATCGGATAATGAGTTGCCGAGATATTTGGAATTCTATTTTCCACACTCTTCGATTTTTCATGACCCTGTATTTCATCCAAATTTCACTTCAAAGATATATTTTAATTGGAAATTTGACGCTTAATCAGATGCAATAAACCGCTAGTTAAGAGGATAATTATTTTTGAAGTTATAAGGAAAAACCTGTTTCAAGCAATTCAGTAATCGAGCCTTTAAAGCGAGGCTAACGAAAAAGAAAGGCTACCGCGGTGCTTTCCGCGTATCTTTTTTTACAGACCGCGGGAGTCACGTGTTGCTCGAATTCACCAATGCAGGTGTACGAAAAGAGCATCACGTCTCTCTAGCGGTCTGTAAGAAAAGATAAGTGGAACGCACCGAGGTAGCCTGTCTGTTTCGTTAGCCTCGCTTTAAAGTTTATGACGTCATCAAGCCACAATTTTATTTGAATTACAATGCATTTTATAAGTAGTTTACACATTTTAATTTTAATATTTTATATTATGCATATCCATGATGGGTAAGTATTACGGTGGCCCCCAACGACTAGTTTAGATAGAATTAGCTGGACTCTGACCCTTGATGACCCGAAATGACCCACTAATCGAATTTTCTCGAACACGTGACCCAGCCCAATGGTTTTCTGGTGCCCCAAAGCGGTAGGATACAAAATTTCGGTAAAATCGTTAGAGCCGTTTTTAAGATAAAATTTGCATATATATATATATATATATATATATAATATATATATATCATATATTCTAATACGAGCAAATCTTGTGTGTGGTTATATATATATATATATATATATATATATATATATATATATATATATGCAAAATTTATCTTAAAAACGGCTGTAACGATTTTGACAAAATTTTGTGTCCTAGCGTTTTGGGGCACCAGAAAACCATTGGGCTAGGTCACGTGTTCGAGAAAATTCGATTAGTGGGTCATTTTGGGTCATTTTGGGTCATGGTCTAGCTAATTGTATCTAAAAAACGGTTCAAACGATTTTGACGAAATTTTGTATCCGACCATTTTCGGGCACGAGAAGGCTATTGGGCTGGGTCACATGTTCGAAAACTTTCGATTAGTGGGTCATTTTTGGGTCAACGCGGGTCAAATTAATTTTATCTAAAAAACGGCTCAAACGATTTTGATTAAATTTTGTGTCCTACGAGTTTCGAGCACGATAAAATCATTGGGCTAGATCACATGTCCGAGAAAATTCGATTAGTGGGTCATTTCTGGGTCATTGTGGGTCAAGATCTAAAAAGCGGCTCAATTTACACTAAATTTTGCATCCAATGGTTTTCGGGCACGAGAAGACTATTGGGCTAGGTCACATATTCGAGAAAATTCAATTAGTGGGTCATTTTGGGTCATGGTGAAGCTAATTGTATCTAAAAAACGGTTCAAACGATTTTGACGAAATTTTGTATCCGACTATTTTCGGGCACGAGAAGACTATTGGGCTGCGTCACATGTTCGTGAACTTTCGAGTAGTGGGTCATTTTTGGGTCAAAGAGGGTCAAATTAATTTTATCTAAAAAACGGCTCTAACGATTTTGATTAAATTTTGTATCCTACGAGTTCCGGGCACGCGAAAATCATTGGGCTAGGTCACATATTCGAGAAAATTCGATTAGTGGGTCATTTCTGGATCATTGTGGGTCAAGATCTAAAAAGCGGCTCAATTTACACTAAATTTTGCATCCAATGGTTTTCGAACACGAGAATACTGTTGGGCTAGGTCACATGTTCGAGAAAATTCAATTAGTGGGTCATTTTGGTCATGGGTCATTATGGGTCAAGCTATTTTATCTTAAAAACGGTTCAGAGAATTTGAAATAAATTTAGCACCCTACAGGTTTAGGGAACAAGAAGACTATTAGGCTAGGTCACATGTTCGAGAAATTTCGATTAGTGGGACATTTTGGTCACGGGTCATTATGAGTCAAGTTATTTTATCTTAAAAACGGCTCAGACTATTTACACTAAATTTTCACTGCTATGGTTTTCGGCCACGAGAAGACTGTTGGGCTAAGTCACATGTTCGAGAAAATTCAATTAGTGGGTCATTTTGGTCATGGGTCATGATATTTGAACTCAAATTTAATTTTGACCGAGCATAGCTCGGTCTTCCCTGCTCGTATATATATAACCACACACAAGATTTGCTGGTATTAGAATATATGGTTCACACGACGTGCCCTGACGCCGACCGATGTACTGCGTATTCTGTGGGGCATTCTGGAAACGTTCTTAAGTAGTTTATGAAAATGCCGTTTGGTGGCAGTACTTTACCAAATAGAAGCTTTGGTATTCCGTATTACCCGACTATTCCATAATACTCGCAGTTCCTTTATACAGTCGAATTCGTTTAATACGAGCACGACTAAAACAAAGAAGTGGTTAAAACGAACAATTTACACGCTATGAATAGTCCCCTCATTCGAACTATATTAAAATTTCCATACATTTATGAGCTACAAAGCAGGTCCAGGCCTCATACGAGTAAAACATCTGTTCATTTCTATGCGATTTCCGGTGAAACGTAGGGTAGAATTAGGACAGAAATACATTTCTTATCGAACACTGTTCTCTCTCAACAGTAATACATTAGAACTGTCTATCAAAATAAACTATTTTATCTGCTTTACCAGACAGAATTTTAACTTTCAAGGAGACCGCCCCCCACACACCCATGAAAATTCAAAGGAATGTTCCGAGATATTGAAAAAATGAAAGAAAGAAGGGAGACACAAGGACTTTTCAAAGACAGCTCTTTTTCAAGATTTACAACTGCGCCATTGAAAGGGAGGAGCATAGAGGAAACATTTCGTTTCTCACTGTAAATCTCGTTTCTAGGCAATATCAACCAGCCTTTTCATGTATCTTATTGCACTGTTAAAACGAAACGCGTGTGTGAAATCAATAGCTCGAGAATTGCAGTGACTATTGCAGTGTTAGCCAAGTTTTTCCAGGAAAAGTTATGATATTATGTTAGAACATAATTATTATAATCAGAACCATATGTAGAATATATATAATTAGGACAATTAATAATTGTAATAAGTTTATTTATGTGTGTCTGTAAAAGATTTTTATAATATTCACGTGTAATACGAGTAACATATATATATATATATATATATATATATATATATATATATATATATATATACGATTAACGGTTAATATAAGAACATTTATGATACTCTTTGCTTCTCGTAGTAACAGGGTTCGAGTATACATGCTAAAATGAAACCATAACTTCTGTCTTAGACAGGTTTCCATATTAGTATATATACTTGTACGCTGTTCTTTTTGAGATTATTTCCGCCTATGTCAAGATTCCGTCTGAACAGGTTTTGCAAGTTTATAGGAGGCATTTTACATTTAAATTTAAAATTTCTTCATATATTGAATACTATTTTTCACTAAGTTTTTAATTTTTCCAATTACTTCACTTTTCGTTTAGTTATTTATTCGTACAATATTCACAGTTTATGTATGTTTTTTTTTTTTTTTTTTTTTTTTTTAATAACCTCATTTTCACAACTAACTTAAGCTACAGGGATTGATTTCAGTGATACAACATTTACGTTTTCAAACTTGAAAATGAAAAGAAAAAAAACCTAACCACTAAAAAACACTGATGTAGGCAAACTTTTTTTTAATACAACAAAGCAAGTTATTAAAAAAATTCTATCCCATAAGTTTTTATCGAAAGGAAAAATTTTGAATGTTACTTGAGTGAAATATAATTTAATTATCCTTTCTCAAATTTGTCGATGTATAATTCCCACGGGGTAGAAATTCGATACATTTTCTAGACAATAAATTAATCGATCTGAAGTTGGTATCTTTGAAAACTTATTATTAAAAAAAATGACTTAAATTTGCTGAAAATGTTACTCTAAAATTTATTTCTTTTAAAATATTTGAAAAAAATTTTATGACAATTTTAATATATTGATTTTACCAAAATATTGATCTGTTATTCAATGCTCTTGTAATTTTTTTATTTTGTATGAAATAGGGTCATTTTAGAATAAACTCATCTGATTAATTCTTGATTTAAAAAAAAAAATATTTACTTAATAAATAAGAGAATAAAATTTTAATATAATTATATCTACAGAACTGAAACATTTCGAAATGAAAATAATTTATTTTATAGAAATGTGTCTTTAAGCATAAAATAACATAAGAATGGATTATGCTTTTAAACAGTTTTATATGAAGCACTTGAAATTGTACTTGAAAATTTTCGACGAAGACCTTGATTTCAACAGCGATGTCCCTTTTTTTTTCATATTTATACGTAAAATTTTCAATATCTATTGTTATGATTTTTATTCATCTTAATATTTTTCCCTCATAATTAAGACAAATTAAATGCATTACTTTTATCAGCGTGCAATTATTGCTTTAAGGAAAGAAAAAGAAAAAAAAGACTTTGTATTAAACAGGTTGATTCCGTTTACATAGCATTCACGTTATTAAACTTAAAAGAGAAAAAGAAGAATCATGTCTCATTCATAGATTATGAAACACTTTCCAACGCATCCAGAATACTGTAAAAAACTTTCGAGTATAATAAAGCGAAAAATGAGATCTAGGTGAACTATTTGGAAAATGCATAAAAAATTTGAAAACTCAATTTCGGCCATTTACCATCTATAATCGGAAAAGAAGTCAAATTCTTTTGCGATTCCCTGTATATGACCTATGGATTTGTATATAATTACATAGTATTCTGAAATTTAGCTCCGTTAGGAAACACTTAACACAATTGAAAATTCCCTTTTATTAATTTTCGTCAGTAAACGGAAATGTACAAAAATTATTTCGTATAGCCCTGTATATGATCTATGTAATTTAAACACACCAAATAATATGCGGAAATTTTATTAGATTTAAAATCGCTTACCACAACGGAAAGCGCACTTTCAGCAATTACCGCTCATAGACAATATTGTAACCGAACACATTTGTATTTCCCTGTATATGAATGAAAAATGCTATGCACACCATATTCAACAGTAAGCATTTTGTTATGCACCTCAGTGATATATATTAATATAAATTTGTTGGTAACAATCTAACATCCTTAAAATTCAGTGCAAACGACTCTTCCCCATAGACCGTAATATAACGGATTTCTTTTGAGTAATCCTGTAAATGAACTATGAATGCTACACACTTCTGTTTGAATACCGAGCATTCCATTGTATATTTCAGAACATATATCAATTACATGACAATCCAACTATATTTTCGGGAGCTCGGACAAACGGACAGACAAACCGAATTCATAAACATTTTTCAACTATGTTGGAAATTGTTAAGAAGTATTCAAGAGATAAAATAGGATTGGCATGGACAATGTACTAAATACACCAAAGCAAGTTTTGATATAAAAAAAATAATCTGTATCACATAGATTTTTATTGAAATAAAGAATTTTTTACTGTCACTTAAGGAAAAAATAATGTAGTTATCATTTCTCAAGTTTATCGATGCCTATTCTCAACGGATGGAAAAACCAATATCTTCTCTAGACAATAAGGGCATTCAAACAGAGATTGGGACTTTTGAAAAACCTTATTGTAAGAAATGGCTCAAGTGATTTGAAAATGCAACTTTAAAATTTCTTTCTTTGAAATTTTTAGATTTTTTTTCCCAATGCAATTTCGATAAATTGATTTTACGAGGTTATTGATAAAATTTTCATACAGTTTTTTTTTAAAATTTCATTAACGAGATATGTTTCAAAATGTATATATGTATATATATATATATTGTAATATTATAATAGTGGTTATTTTTTATATAACTAAATATTAGTTTTCTGAAAGAAATGGAAGTCTACGATAAATTATTTTAAAAAGTTGAACTTTTAATCTTCTATCAAAATTGCGATTATTTACCAAAATATTATCACATATCTTATGACATAATATACGTTTTTTATGATAATAAGTTATATGAAAACAAGTTATTTTTAAATTAATAACATCATGTTGTTCTGTTACGTTGTCCAAAAATACTAAACATATTGTCAAAACATATTAAAGCATAATACAGAAAAGAAGACACTAAAACATCGTGTATGGGAATTTTTTAATTCCTTAAAATTATGTCTACAACATGCAGAGACGCTCCAAGGCACCAATTTTGAAAACTGTAAATAACAAGAAAAAGGTGTTGTATGAGTATTTTAAATACGGTGTGTGGTTCCCTTAAACAGCTAAAAATGTTGCATATCTGTTTTGTGTGCATGCGACGAGGTTGTCGATAAGGGTTTGAGGAATTTATTTCCACTCTGCAAGAAGTTCAATCTCCAAGGCCCTGACAGTCAACAGAGGCATTCGTCTCGCTCCATTGTGTCATCGGAGCGTGTCCCAGAAATGCTCGATCGAATTTATATTAGGAAATCATGCTGGCTACCCCATACGCTGTATTAATAGTGTTCGTCACAAATTGAACTGTATGAAGTCTAGCATTACCATGCATTAAAAGAAAGGAATAACCAATGCCTACAGTGTAAAGTACGATATAGGATTTGATGAATATCTCCTCTGCATACTTTTGTGGCGTCCCAGATAATACGCCAGTCCATACCATACGTCCACCACTGCTGATTTAAAGCTATATCACCAGTCCGTTGTGTCTGTACTGTGATCTTTCCTGTGCGAACCTACGATTATTTGGGGGTGCTTCTTTCCCTCCAAAACAGAACACGTCAGGTGACACACTCCACGTTGAATCGGGGCTCGTCAGTGAAAAGGACATGGTTCCAATAAAGTTGCATCCAATATCTAAATTCTTAAGACCGCATGGTGTCTTGAGGTCAAAGGAATACACACCATTGACATATGTGCAGGGCGTTGATTGAGGCCACTCTGACGAAGCCTTTTTCGTAGGGTTTGGTTTGAAATCCTCCGTCCTGTTTTCAAAAGAAACCGTCTTTGCAGCTGAGCAGTATTTTGCGTTCTGTTTCGAGAAGCTGTTAACACCAGATACCGGTCATCAGTTGCTGTGGTAACAGGTGTTCGACCTTGCTCTGTCCACGGTCTAACATTCCTTGCTTCTTGGAATAGATTCCATACCATCGAAATGACACTCCTTGCCACTCCAACTGATTCCGCTACATTCCTTCACGTTTGTCTGGAATCCACTCGATCGATAATTTCCTGGATCATGGATTTCGGTAAATCACTTTGTTGTGACATTTTGACTTAACTTGTTCTTAAAAATAACTTTTAACAGTTGCGTCTTACGAATGATAAATTGAAAAAAAGAAGTTTCTGTAAAATCGCAATTTCAGCACTTATATCCTTTTTCTAGCATCTGACGTCATGAACATGGTTTGTTATTTTTTAATTTGCTTTCTGCGAAGATATTTTTTCTTTGAATACCTATAGTTCTATAATAAGACTCTTCAGTTTAAAAATAAGAAAAAGTCCAACAGGTAACTTCATTTTTCACTTCGTATCTAAAAAATTACAGATATATCATCTAATAAAAGAAAATAACTTTATTTATTCCTAAAATCATGCATGCAAGAAATTTAATCAGGAATGTTTTTATTAATAAAATGGAAAATCACAATATTCAACGTTAATTTTACATTGAAACATAATGAAATACAAAAAAAAATATTTTTCACACAGATTTGGAAAAAATGTATTAAAAGAAACTGAAACAAGATAATAAAATAATGTATGTTAACGAAAAGAAAATCTTCAATTTCCATTTAAATTAGGTGAGAAAAAACAGTGTTATTTTATTATAATTTTTATACTCTTTGTTAGATATTTTCCTAGTTACAAAATAAAATAAAATAATATAAAATAAAATGAAATAAAATAAATTATTCCCTTCAATAGCTTATTGTTAAATTAAATTTGCATACAGAAAGTAAATGAAAACTTGAACACTTTATTTATAATATCGCGTATTTTAAAGAAAAAAATCTATATCAACACATTAATAATATGTAAAGCAGCACACAGGTGGTGAAAAATTACTTGGCGCTTTCTTTTTTATGTATTGAAAAAATTAATAGTTGTTCAAACAGAGTTTGAATTTGCCTCTTTCATAAGTTTTCTATTAAAATAATTTGAAAAGTTTTACTTTTTATATTTTTAATGTAGTTTCTAAAAGAAACTTTTTTATATTTATATTTCAGATAAGCTTAAACTAAGTTTATAAAAAAAGGCATTAATTTTATTTTTGCGCTCATGAATTGTATCTGTTTTCGAATATTTAGAATTTCATTACTAAGTGTTATTTTAGAGAATAAGTTATTGTTAAAAAAATATGTTAATCAGACGGCGAAATTTACCAATACGTCAAAGTTGCTTAAAATTATAAATTATATAAATAATAATTTTAAAAAAACAATTACTTTTATTCAACTATAGCGCACTAAAAAGTATTTTTCTTTTCAATTAGTCAGAAAAATGGAAATTTTCTATATCATTAATAACTTTTATATATTTAAACTTTATCATACATATACATTACTGTGTTAACATAACATGGAAGAATCATATTGAAACTAAATAAGCATGACGCTACCACGACATGCTTAAATTAAAGATAAAAAAGTCAGGGCAGCAAATTTTTATTACACACTTGTATTATATATCTTTATAAAACTCCGTTACTATCCTACTGTGAAAGAAAACACTTTAATTATATTTGTTTTGGTACAAGTGTAGTAAGAATTGTTGTCCTGCCTTTTACTAACAGTTTCCGACGTAGATGAAGAGTGTTTATAAATGCTGTCTGTCTGTCTGTCTGAGGTATAACTGGCTGAAATATACTCGAACTGTCATGCAATTGATATATGTTACTGAGATTTACCGTGTCATGTTCGGTATTGAAAATTAAGTGTATAGAATTTTTAGTTAGTTTAGAGGAGCATTCAAAAGAATTTCATTACACTACGGTCTATTAGAAAAACCCATTTGCGATGTATTTTAATGATGATAGCTCACTCAGAAAAAGGAATTGATTAAAACTACAAAACATTTTTGTTGAGTACATTTTGGTTGTTTTAGCAAAATTGGAGTAAAATTGAACCATTTTACTTCAATTAACAAAACATTTTTACTGACGATACAAATTTTTTTTTTTTTTTTTTGGAATTGCAAAAAAAAGTGGTTTTTAACAAAAAAATTTTTTTTGTTGATTCAAACAAAATTTCCATTGACCTATATTTAAACAAAATTTTTGTTTAAATATGGGTCAATAAAAATTTTGTTTGAATCAACAAAAAAAAATTTTTTTTTGGAATTCCAAAAAAAAAATTTTGTATCGT
Organism: Maratus michaelseni; assembly: GCA_963931845.1. Lineage (NCBI taxonomy): Eukaryota > Metazoa > Arthropoda > Arachnida > Araneae > Salticidae > Maratus > Maratus michaelseni. The sequence goes on from OZ007594.1 coordinate 196,183,059, forward strand.
CAGAAAAAAGTTTTGTTAATTGAAGTAAAATGGTTCAATTTTACTCCAATTTTGCTAAGACAACAAAATGTACTCAAAAAATATGTTTTGCAGTTTTAATCAGTTTCTTTTTCTGAGTGCTATCTCAAACTTATTAAAATTTATATATACCAGTGGACCCGTGCGAGGATTTCGTACTGAAATCCAATTTTTTTTAGCATTGTAGTATTTTTTATATATAGATTTAAACTTCGAAAAAAACATTAAGAATAAAAATACCTGTAAACTACATTGGTACAGATGTCTCATACGCACCGGGGTTTCTTTTGGGTGCCAAAATGGCGATTTTTCGCCTGGCGGAGTAACCTGGTGACTTTTGCTTCGTATGACAACTTGGTATTTTATAATAAAATGAAATGTGTATGTAAATAATATAAAAATTAAACAATGTAAAAATAATTAATAAATAAAATTAAATATATGTGTAATAAAAATAATGCGTGTGTTAAATAAAACTGTGTGTAATAATAAATTTAAATGTGTGTGTCTTAAAATATAATTATAATACAATTTTATTATAAAATAAAACTAACATGTTTTCGCTAGCTAGGCCTAACAGGTATTCCAAAATGGTTTTTTTTTTTTTTTTTTTTTTTGCCAAAATAGCACCACAAAAAAAATTGCGCCAACTCCGGTGCGCCTGCGGTATCTGTTCCCTAACATTAGTCAAGCCAGAATATCAGCTCATTTATTCCATCAAACTTACAAAAAGGCACGCACGAGAAAAAAAAAAATAACAATCGTTTCTTAACTCAATTAAAGGGTGACATCATCCGCATCGAAAAAAACATGGGACAATCCATGGTGTCTTTTTCTCCTAAACATTGCAATTTCAATTTTGTTTTTAATCATAAATATAAAATAAACACGTGCAGAGATGTCGCACTTCATCGTTTTTGTGCTATTTACTTTTTTAGGGCTTCATTCATCTCACGAAACCCTATTATTCCCGCTCCGTTATCTGTCCGTCACAGAGCCATTCTCAAAAACTATATAACTTACAGAATTGAAACATTGTGTATATAGCCGAATACCAGCTATGTTACGGTTGGTTTCAACAAATTTCTTTTTTTTAATCTACATTAATTATTTAAATCACTTTCTCAACATTTATTTAAAAGCACTCTTTTTTTCTGTTTCTAATAAAAATTTAAATAAATAAAAGTAATTGTAATAATTATAATAAAATCAGTTTTTATTTTTTCTTCTTTCTTTTTCTTTTTGCAAAGTAATTTCAACGTTTATAGTCTAACGTAGCTTCCTGTTTTTCAAATACGAAAAGCAGACAGCAAGGGAGGGATGTTTTGTCAGTAGACTGCACAGGTGGAAAATTTGGAGTCATCTAGTCTGACTTTGATATAAGAATGACCGACCGCCCTGTATAAGAATTACGTTATCTTATGAGTGTACTATACACGCAATTAGGCTTTGTAAGTTTACGTCAGGCTTCAATTGGCTCTGCTATCAGGCGGATAGCTGGCGCCCATGTAAACAGAGGCTAACAGGACCCCCTTCAGCACACGCCATGGGGGTGATGCATGGTTTCCTTCCCCCATGAAGCGGCCGGCAGAGTGGAGCGGCAAGCTGTAGTCTTCACGATGAGTCCATTTTTCCTTTTGTTTCCATTCCCGTACCCCTGGCAGAGTGGATCGGTCCCGTTTGTCAAGCAGCGCGGGAGAATGAATGTTTACGACACTTGTTGCTTGGCCAAGAGACCTGTCGTTTGACTCGTAAAAAAAATTCGACTTATTACGGGGCTCGAAGATTGGCCTGTGGGCTGGATCGCGAAGTTGTTGAAGGCGGACAGGTTTCTGGAAGATTTTTTTTTTGAGAGTGGGGCATTGATGGCCCTACATTAACCATCCTAAATCATGATGTTATGATGAAAAGAGGCTATAAGGGCATTTTCGAATTGCGGATCTATAACTGTTAACGAGAAATTAAGAAGAAGATATGTGTAGCCTATTTTTTTTTGGCGTAGTGGCGCTCCAAGATTATGACTTCTTAACCATCAGAAGTGATCATAGATATTGAACTAAACCGGTCGTTAGAAGTCGTAGTGTTCTGAGTTACGGTGATGGCTATCTTCGAATAAAACACATGCTTCAGGAAGGTGAAATTACTGACTCCGACGGTGAAGTTCTGGACCGTAGAACGATTTTCCCCTCCGGACTAAATGATGGACCTAGTAGTTGATGGCAAGTGATGCAGTGAGATGAGAGGATTGATGAATGTTAACTTGAAACCACGTCTGAATTTTTCCCCAGCCTGAATACTCCAGCTTAAGTGCTTCATCAGATTTTGAAAAAGGAGGAAATGCTCCTAAGTGCCCATTGACTAAAATTGTAGAACTCTCTACCTGTTGTAAGTACTATTTGCATAGTTTTTCTTTTTATTTATTTGTACCTCTTTTAAAAAAAAAAAAAAAAAAAAAAAATATATGTTTGCTATACCAGAGTTTAAAAGTGAAATGAATATCTTTGGATAATTTCAATAAGAATAAACATTATGAACAGAAATAGTCTGTAGGTTAATATATAATGTTTGTATGTTTGAACGACCATTAAATGGTAATATGATGGTAATTTTAAAAATATGATGTGTAATTTAAAAGTAACCAGTGAGTGGTTTCAACTTAAAAGATCAGCTGTTATATTGTTTTATTAAGATTATTTTTGATAACTTAGTTGCTTCATTATTTTAAATGTTCAAATAAATTGTGTTTTTTTTTTTTGTTTATTATCAAAGATGGTATGTTTTTCTTTGTATAAATCTCTAAATAATTAATTTTTTATATTCACAGTAGACCTATAAGAATGGCCTAACCTTTCTGTGATTAATTAAAAAAAAAAAAAAAAAGGGAGAGAAAATTCAACTTTATTAAATTAGGACTTTAAAATTTCTTAAGTTTAAATTCATAACTGACTGTTTTAATGAACATAAATTGAAGTTCACTCAATGTTATACAATCGTATTTTTGATCTTGATTTAAGGATGGATAGATTAATAAGTGAAACAGTAATATTAAATTTAATTTCATAAAATGTTAAATTAAGCTTTAACTCTCCTCTTTCAGAAACATTGTTTTTCTAAAATATACACCAAAATTGTTTTATTTAAAAAAAAAAAAAAAAAATATATATATATATCCAGTCATTATACACCACTATACGATTCTTGGTTAACCGATCGGATCTTGTTCAGAATCTCTATGGTTGTTCTAAAATTTTAGTACATCATCATATCCCTATTCTATTAACGGATTTAACTCTTTCCCCTTTTGGTCCTCATATTGGAGGAATTTCAGGTTGTCTGCATTTTTCCAAATTATATGATGATTACACTTTTGTTAATTTAATGTGTATGGAGATTTGAGCTTGATCGGGTTGGAGTGGAGTTGGGTGTTCTTTATGCAATCCAGTATGCTACTTGATTTAGAAATCTGTTGCCCCTTACTACATTTAATATTGTCTTAAAATGATGAGTTCAAAATTATCATTGTTGTATTAACCTATTCGGATTCTTAAGTTTTGATATTTTGATTAGTTTGATATAATTTGCTACCTTTTCCATGGCAACAGATTTCAGTGGAGCTAATCAGGGTATACTTATTTTTTTCTAAATATTTAATTGTCAAGTGAAGATTGAGTAATAAATGAGCTTTTTAAGTTTAAGTAAGTTGTGTTTTAGAAAGAACCCCAAAACACCACAACAAATGGAGCCGTAACAATTCGGTCTCTGGGTTATTGATTTTTTTTTACTTGTATGTATTTATGTATCAAAGAGCAACTGGGTGTTTTTGCAATTAAAATTTTATTTATATGTTCAAGTGTAAAAAGAGGTCTAGGCTCTCTCTCTGTGCTAGTAAGCTACAATTCCCAGTCAAAATTATGCCTTGTGAGCATAACCTTTTCTTATTTACAAAAAGCATAGTCCTGTACTTAAGTTTTATGTATTTATAAGGTTTTCCTTTCCCCTCTCTTTTTCTCATTTTTAAGTTGTCCCCCCCCCCTTTTTTCATTTTCTTTTTGGTTTGTTTGTCATTTTCTAACTCTAACTATGGCTGATAAGCACTCGGAAGCAATTGCCACTATTCAGCGAAAAAATGCTTTAGTGGATAATTTGTCAAACATTCCCCCATTCAATGGAGAGGCCAGCTCAGTCTGCTTCTCAGATTTTTCTGAGAAATTTGAGAGTTTTGCCAAATTATTCGACTGGAATGAGGAGGAGAAAAAATTCGTTTTGTTAGCTAGATTATCAGGAGCTGCTTCTAGGCGAATAAAAATTCACAAAGCAAAAACATCTGATGAGCTATTAAAAATCTTAAAAGAGAGTTATACTTCACAGGCCACACCAGATGTTGCCCTCAGTCATTTTTTAAATTTTAAACAGCCACCCAATATGAGTGTTCAGGAGTTTTATGACAAGGCATATGATATGTCATTAAGAGCCCTTGTAATTGAAGGTATCCAGGGTGAAGTAGTCGATAAAAGCCGAACGGCTCTACTACACTCCATGCTGTTGAGCAATCTTACACCAGAAGTGCGAAAGGGGGTAATTGCGAGAAATCCACAATCCCCAGAAGAGGTCCTCAAAATTGCGCTTCTTGAGGAAAAGGCTTATAGGAGCATTAACCCTTTCTACAACCACCGCGACGAAATTCTCAACCCTAATTTGACCCAAAACCTACCCTGTGCTGCAGTTTTTCAGCAAGATAGCTCACAAAAGAAGGAGATAGACCAACTAAAATCTCAAATTGATGTTTTAGCAGCTAAGATAGACAGTTTAGTTGATCTTAGGGCTAGGGATGTACAGGAGAAAAACCAAGAGGTAAGACCCGTAACCTGCTATAGGTGCTCCGTACAAGGCCACTATGCCAGAGATTGTCCACTAAATTTTGTCGACTATAATTTTAGAAGGGGAGGTGGTCAAAATTTCAGGAGCCGTGGGCAAAATTATAGAAACAGAGGTGAAAATCCTAGAGGGAACCACAATCAGCGAGGCGGATATAGGGGAAGAAGAGGTGGTTATTACCAAAACAATAGGAGCACAGCTGCGAACAGAAATGAAGAGCAGGCGGTAAATAACACCCCAGTAGCTAACAATGAAAGTGAGGCTTTAAACTATTAGTGGCCGGATCAGATGTGGTCAAGTCGATCCCCAACAGGCCCCTGGACCCCCCAACTGTGTATAGTATGTTTCAGCCCCAATCATATACATTACCAACTGCAAGAATTTACATAAATAAAGTTTGCCTAAATGCATTATGTGACACGGGTTCTGCAATTAATCTCCTGAGTGGTACTGATTGTAACTGTTTAGAGAATTTTGAAATGGAAAATTGCAATATCCCCATTATGACTGTCACCGGTGAGAAAGTTCACCTAAATAAGAAAGTATTTTTAAAATTTGTTTTTGATAATGTTCAATGTCAAGCTGAATTCTATGTAGTGGAAGGTAAATTAGCAGAGGAATTTAATATGATTTTGGGAATGCCATTTTTGAAAGAGTACCGGGCAAGTATAAATTGTGATACAAATGCTGTCGCTCTTAAAGTGCCAGTTTCAGGCCAATGTAAACAAAGCGTAGAAACCCCAAGTAATACTTCAGGGTGTAATACTTGTCTTGCTACTAATTCTGTAAATATTTCTAACTCTGTATATAGTGTAAATTCTAATAATAATTGTATAAATAATGATTGTGTTAAAAATAATTCTGTAAATATAAAATGTGTCAACAAAGTAGGGGAGAATTCAAAAAGTAGTAATGCCAATAGCCCTCCTGAAAATTGTGCATGTGAGAAAGTTCATGACTCAGTTAATATTGAAAATGGGAATCATAGTAGTGAAAATATGGTAGTTCAGGACCCGCAGTTGAGTAATATGGGAAAAGATGTTGAGATAGTCATTCAAACTGAGTCAGATAAGGAAGTTGAAAGTGTTGCGCAGAACTTTTGCATGCAAACAACATCAGGCGGTAGCTCTGAGGGTAATAACACTGAAAATTTTTCAAGTATTCAAAGTGTCGACAACATTCTTTCAGCAGCGAGTCAGGTAACTCAGGGTAATTTAGCTGAAGAGACTACTGAAATTTGTAATATTGATGAAAGTGAAGATTTGGTAAGTATAGAGGATAAGGTACCTGAAGTCGAGGAGGAGAGCAATGAAGATAGCAGTAGTGATAAAACCAATAAAAATAAAAATATAAGTTTCGCTGTGTTATGTAGCAAAATTTCAACTCCCCCGCAGTCAAAAATGTTAGCCCAGGTTAAAAGTTATAAGGAAAATTTTATTAAGGAAAATGATATTGTTATGTTAGAACCTTTGGCGAAAAATTTAAATCAAGGTCTCCTTACCTCCAGAGCCATTTGCACTAAAGAACATGGCCTATATATCTCATTTGCAAATTTTTCAGACAATAGTATTCATTTAAATAAAGGAACCTTTGTTGCCAAAATTCAAAAATGTGTAGACCAGTCAAATATACCCGTAACTGATAATAAATTAACCTATAATATAAATTTGGCCCCTCCAATTGGTGACTTTGATCACGCTGATCTCACTTGGAGCTCTGAAATTAATTTAGATCATTTAGAACCCCCATTAAAACTTAAAATGCAAAATTTTCTAGACAAAAACAAAGATGTATTTGCAGCATCGGTCTTAGATTTACCCGGCTGTGATACAATCCCGCATGAAATTAACTTAACTTCAAATAAACCAGTTAAAGGCAAAGCTTATAGAGTCCCCTACAAATTACGTCAAGAAATGGAAGACCAACTTAATACTTTGTTACAGGCGGACATAATTTCCCCTTCCATGTCTGAATTTGCTTCTCCGGTTATTCTGGTTCGGAAATCAGACGGTTCCTATCGACTTGCTGTTGACTACAGAAGATTAAATAAAAATCTTGTTAAAGATGCTTACCCAATACCTAACATTACCGACTCTGTTGATGCTTTAAGTGGGGCTAAATTTTTTTCAACGCTAGATTTAACTAGTGGGTTTTTTCAACAGGTTATTCGCCCAGAGGATAGGCATAAAACTGCTATAATCACCCACAAAGGACTTTTTGAGTGGACCCGTAACTGTTTTGGGCTCTCAAATTCAGGTAACAGTTTCCAAAGACTTATGAATGCTATTTTCGGTGATTTAGGCAATCTTGGAATTCTTGTTTATATCGACGACATTGTAATTGCCTCCAGTGATGTTAATTCTCATTTTGAGAAGCTTAGCATGGTCTTTGAAAGGTTAAGACTGCATAAACTTAAACTTAAGCCCAGTAAATGCACTTTCCTTTCGAATAAAATACAATATCTAGGTTTTGAGATTTGTAGTGGCCAAGTATCACCTATCAATAAAAATATTGCCGTAATAGAAAATTTTAAACCTCCAACTACCCGAAAGGCTGTTAGGTCATTTATTGGAACTCTATCTTTCTATAGGAGATTTATACCAGATTTTACTAAGAGAGCTAAAAATCTAATCAACTTAACGAAAGAGACAGGAAAATTTTCGTGGAATGAAGATGCACAGAAAGAATTTGAAGACCTTAAAATGGCTCTTATTTCAAAACCATGTCTTGCACTCCCTGATTTTGAGAAAGAATTCCATTTATATACTGATGCCAGTGGCGAAGCATTAGGGGCAGTGTTATCACAATTAGATGAAAATAACATGCTCCATCCTGTTGCCTTTGCCAGCAGAAAATTGAAAGATGCTGAGACCCGCTACTCCACCACTGAAAGGGAATTACTAGCTTTAGTTTGGGCTACTGCCCACTTCAAATGTTACATTGCTAATACCCATTTTTTCATCTATACAGACCATGCGCCTCTAACATTTATGTTAAAAATTCACGACCCTACATCTCGCATGGCTAAATGGATCTGCACTCTCTCAGACTTTAATTTTACAATCAAGTTTGTTAAAGGTAAGTGTAACAGTGTCGCAGATTTCCTTTCGAGGTATGTCAACAATGATAACTCCAATGATACTGTTAATTGTAATTTTTGTATACAAGTCGAAAAGGAAGTTACTTTTATGCCTCATTCTAATCTACTTGAAAAAATTGGTGAATTACAAAAATCAGACAAGAAATGCTGCGAGATTGCAAGAAAACTAGACCAAGGTGTAGAAATTAATCCTAAATACATGAAATTTTTTTTTAGAGATGACATTTTAGTTTGTGAGGATACAAGGGAGTCAGCTATTTTGAATAAATCTGTAAAGTTAGTCGTGCCAAAAGAATTGGTTACTCAAGTTTTTGCACTAACACATGAGTCCCTAGCGGCTTGTCATCAAGCCTTTCAAAAGACCATTGATCGCATTCGTGAGCACTTCTATTGGCCAGGAATGTCGTCAGATGTCAAGCATCTAGTGGAGTCATGTATTAGTTGCCAGCAGAAGAGAGCTTATAGAGCGAACCAGCTCGCCCCTCTGCAACGTATGCCGACCCCCCAGTTTCCCATGAACAAGGTTCATTTGGATCTCATTGGACCCTTACCGCAAACTTTTTCGGGAAATAAGTATATTGTCGCATATATAGATTCATTTACTAAGTGGCCAGAAGCATATGCGGTTAGTTCAACCACTTCAGATGTCATTGCGGACACTTTAGCTGATTTCATATCACGCTACGGTGCGCCCTGTTTTATTACGACGGACAACGCGAAGAATCTAATTTCAGATGCGATAGAGCACGTATATAAAATGTTTGGTATTAATCATATTAAGACCTCATCTTATCACCCGGCTGGCAACTCGCAAGTGGAGAGACAGAATCGTACTCTTAAAAATGCACTTTGTCACATAGTCAACCAAAATCAATCTGACTGGGACACTAAACTCAAATTTGCACTACTAGCTATGCGTTCAGCTGTCCACTCTTCAACTAAACTTAGCCCAGCTGCAGTTATGTATGGCAGAAATATGAATCTACCATATAATCTCTTTTCTCAACCACCTTCTTTTAATTATAATGATGCACCCTCTTTTTGCGAACTCTTAATCCCAGCTCTTCAAAAAGTATACACTGAAGTACATAGTAATTTAATTAAAGTTTCTGAGCAGCAGGAAAAATACCGTGAAAAGACAGCTGTTGATAAAAATTTTAAAATAGGAGATCTTGTGTGGTTATTTACACCCACAGTCGCCCCTGGTAATACAAAAAAATTAAGCAAGCAAAATAATGGTCCTTTTACTATAATTGAGAAGCTAAATGAGGTTAATTTTAAAATAGCGCTAGTTGCTAATCCCAAAAAATTGTCAGGTTGTCCATGTTGACAGGTTGTCTTCTTTCAAAGACAGACTCCCCATCTGGTCCAGTAAACCAAAACAAACAATTGGCCTGGGATCGACTGAAAACGTGACCATCGATTCACCACACCAACCGCGCGATTCTCCTCCTGTACGCAGGTGTAAGCGTAACCGATTCATTCCCTGGGCACCATATGATAGTAACCGCGCACCAGCAGTAGTGTACGTCAACAATAACGAAACTCCGGTAGCGCCGGAAGTGGAGGAAACAGACAGCGACGCGACTGAAATCATAAATCCCTCTCCCCCACCTCCCATTTCTCCGGAGATTGCAGCGGCAGAGAATAACGAGATGTGCGTAAATAAAAATTTAGCAACGGCAGAAGGCAGTGAAATGCGCGTAGGTAAAAATTCAGCCACGGCAGAAAGCAGTTCAACTGCTGAACACAGCGATTCGCGCAGGTCTCGTTCATCGATTCGTCCAGCTGCTAAATCGAATAGAAGTAGTCGTTCAATATCGATTTCTAGAACCGACTATTCGCTACGGGATAGAAGAGACCGTCCGAGTTATAAATACTAACTACCTTTTTTCGTTATTCAAGCATTTTTATTCAATTTTACCTTGTTTATTTGTATTTATTTATAGTTTAGTTAATGTGTATGTATATTTAATTATTTTTTTTTGACATTTTTAAAACGGAACTTAGTTTTTCTAGCGTATTAAAGGTTTGTTTTGGTTGTGTGTTGATACTCTCATGTAGGCATTTTTAACCCTTTTTATGCCTATACTTAAGGTTTTTGTCTGTTTTATGGTAGATTATGTGGTGTATACCCGTCCGCACCCCGTTTTCGTAGATTTTGGGTATATTTTTGCAAAAAAAAAAAAAGAAACGAATGTAATTTTTGTTACTTTAAAATTTTTTTAGGATGTTGTGTTTTGTATGCCCTTTTGCCGAGGTAGATCTGTTTAGTTCAGTTTTTTTTAATGCATCAGTGTTTTGTATATAACTTTTTAAGTATGTGTTTACTTTAATTTCTACATTTTAACTAGATAGATTTATTATTTACTATACAGTTTGTGGTTTTATTTGAGCTTAAACTTTAAGGAGTGTGGGCCCTTTTTCTTTTTCTAGTACATACTGTCTCATGTACATGCCTGTATGTTGTTGTGTGTGGCTAAAAGTGCTAAAATTAACTATTTTATTTATTCTACTTCCTATTTTTGTGGAATGTGTGTTTTCCTTCCTGGTGATATATGTCACCACCCCTGTTTTTTATTTTATTTTGTGGAATGTTTTCCCTGTAGTGCCCAAAAGGCCCGAAACTGCTTTTTGCTATAAGTAGCACAGAGGCAGAGATACTCTTTCCCATGCACATTACTTGTACGTGCATTTGTAAAATCTACATAATATCCCGAATCATTAGTCTGTATTCGAAAACAAACATGTGTTCTCATATAAAATTGTTACAATTGTGTGCGTAATTCTCTAACATGGTCTGTGATACCATAATTTGTGTCTTACAGATGTATATGTATATATTTTTTTTTGTGTGTCACCAGTTGCTCTTGTGTATTTTTGTATAATAGAATTAATATGTGTTTTACAAATTTCATTGACATTTACAGTGTTGTAACTATGATATTACTAGTACTTATTTACATTAATAGATAGTGTTGTAATATACTGTGATGCCAATTATTGAAGTTATGTATATAAGCAGTATAGCGACAATTAATCAGTGGGCACTTCTCTTCTTTTTCGGCTAATTTTTTTTTTCAAAATTCAATTTATGTATTATTTACAGTTCTGTTGCCAGAAGTCTCAGGAAGGATGCAGTTATGCGTAGGAATGACAGTAGTAGGGAAGTGAGGTTTCACAATCAGGTGGAACATGGGTTCTTTTACAGGTGCAGAAAATATCTTGGTCATTTTAGTGGTAAAATCAGCCTTGTGGTCCCTCCTCTGGTAGTACTCTTTTATGGTCATGTTTCAGGTAATATTTTAGGTAATGGTTTCTACGGATGTGCGAGCTCTGGTTGTATATATCCGGAATAAATTGTCAGGGTGGTATTTCAGCGGTGAACTCTCTGGATCCCGTCCCGGATCGATGTATGATCTGTGTTTGTGGGTCAGTTTTTTCAGTGTTGAGGTCCCAGCATGCCATGTGGTACCAAGTTACCTTTCAAAAAAATAATTTGTTTACTCAAAAAAAAATTTTTTTTTTTAATTAGCCGGGGGGAGCAATCTTGTTACGGTTGGTTTCAACAAATTTCTTTTTTTTAATCTACATTAATTATTTAAATCACTTTCTCAACATTTATTTAAAAGCACTATTTTTTTCTGTTTCTAATAAAAATTTAAATAAATAAAAGTAATTGTAATAATTATAATAAAATCAGTTTTTATTTTTTCTTCTTTCTTTTTCTTTTTGCAAAGTAATTTCAACGTTTATAGTCTAACGTAGCTTCCTGTTTTTCAAATACGAAAAGCAGACAGCAAGGGAGGGATGTTTTGTCAGTAGACTGCACAGGTGGAAAATTTGGAGTCATCTAGTCTGACTTTGATATAAGAATGACCGACCGCCCTGTATAAGAATTACGTTATCTTATGAGTGTACTATACACGCAATTAGGCTTTGTAAGTTTACGTCAGGCTTCAATTGGCTCTGCTATCAGGCGGATAGCTGGCGCCCATGTAAACAGAGGCTAACAGGACCCCCTTCAGCACACGCCATGGGGGTGATGCATGGTTTCCTTCCCCCATGAAGCGGCCGGCAGAGTGGAGCGGCAAGCTGTAGTCTTCACGATGAGTCCATTTTTCCTTTTGTTTCCATTCCCGTACCCCTGGCAGAGTGGATCGGTCCCGTTTGTCAAGCAGCGCGGGAGAATGAATGTTTACGACACTTGTTGCTTGGCCAAGAGACCTGTCGTTTGACTCGTAAAAAAAATTCGACTTATTACGGGGCTCGAAGATTGGCCTGTGGGCTGGATCGCGAAGTTGTTGAAGGCGGACAGGTTTCTGGAAGATTTTTTTTTTGAGAGTGGGGCATTGATGGCCCTACATTAACCATCCTAAATCATGATGTTATGATGAAAAGAGGCTATAAGGGCATTTTCGAATTGCGGATCTATAACTGTTAACGAGAAATTAAGAAGAAGATATGTGTAGCCTATTTTTTTTGGCGTAGTGGCGCTCCAAGATTATGACTTCTTAACCATCAGAAGTGATCATAGATATTGAACTAAACCGGTCGTTAGAAGTCGTAGTGTTCTGAGTTACGGTGATGGCTATCTTCGAATAAAACACATGCTTCAGGAAGGTGAAATTACTGACTCCGACGGTGAAGTTCTGGACCGTAGAACGATTTTCCCCTCCGGACTAGATGATGGACCTAGTAGTTGATGGCAAGTGATGCAGTGAGATGAGAGGATTGATGAATGTTAACTTGAAACCACGTCTGAATTTTTCCCCAGCCTGAATACTCCAGCTTAAGTGCTTCATCAGATTTTGAAAAAGGAGGAAATGCTCCTAAGTGCCCATTGACTAAAATTGTAGAACTCTCTACCTGTTGTAAGTACTATTTGCATAGTTTTTCTTTTTATTTATTTGTACCTCTTTTTTTTAAAAAAAAAAAAAAAATATATGTTTGCTATACCAGAGTTTAAAAGTGAAATGAATATCTTTGGATAATTTCAATAAGAATAAACATTATGAACAGAAATAGTCTGTAGGTTAATATATAATGTTTGTATGTTTGAACGACCATTAAATGGTAATATGATGGTAATTTTAAAAATATGATGTGTAATTTAAAAGTAACCAGTGAGTGGTTTCAACTTAAAAGATCAGCTGTTATATTGTTTTATTAAGATTATTTTTGATAACTTAGTTGCTTCATTATTTTAAATGTTCAAATAAATTGTGTTTTTTTTTTGTTTATTATCAAAGATGGTATGTTTTTCTTTGTATAAATCTCTAAATAATTAATTTTTTATATTCACAGTAGACCTATAAGAATGGCCTAACCTTTCTGTGATTAATTAAAAAAAAAAAAAAGGGAGAGAAAATTCAACTTTATTAAATTAGGACTTTAAAATTTCTTAAGTTTAAATTCATAACTGACTGTTTTAATGAACATAAATTGAAGTTCACTCAATGTTATACAATCGTATTTTTGATCTTGATTTAAGGATGGATAGATTAATAAGTGAAACAGTAATATTAAATTTAATTTCATAAAATGTTAAATTAAGCTTTAACTCTCCTCTTTCAGAAACATTGTTTTTCTAAAATATACACCAAAATTGTTTTATTTAAAAAAAAAAAAAAAAAAAAAAAAAAAAAAAAAAAAAAAATCCAGTCATTATACACCACTATACGATTCTTGGTTAACCGATCGGATCTTGTTCAGAATCTGTATGGTTGTTCTAAAATTTTAGTACATCATCATATCCCTATTCTATTAACGGATTTAACTCTTTCCCCTTTTGGTCCTCATATTGGAGGAATTTCAGGTTGTCTGCATTTTTCCAAATTATATGATGATTACACTTTTGTTAATTTAATGTGTATGGAGATTTGAGCTTGATCGGGTTGGAGTGGAGTTGGGTGTTCTTTATGCAATCCAGTATGCTACTTGATTTAGAAATCTGTTGCCCCTTACTACATTTAATATTGTCTTAAAATGATGAGTTCAAAATTATCATTGTTGTATTAACCTATTCGGATTCTTAAGTTTTGATATTTTGATTAGTTTGATATAATTTGCTACCTTTTCCATGGCAACAGATTTCAGTGGAGCTAATCAGGGTATACTTATTTTTTTCTAAATATTTAATTGTCAAGTGAAGATTGAGTAATAAATGAGCTTTTTAAGTTTAAGTAAGTTGTGTTTTAGAAAGAACCCCGAAACACCACAACAGCTATGAATAGCTCAAAATATTAAAATTTGAAAAATTCGTATTATTTTAATAAATAGAGATCAAAAACCAAAATTCTAACAGCCTTTTCCTATTAAATTTAAACATTTTTCGTTATAGCAGATGCCAAAAATTAAAAATCCACGATGAAATTCTTTCCACAATAATTAATTTTCTATCAGACGATTTCCACGTGAAAAATGAAAATGAAATAAAAAGTTTCACCTCATTGAAAAAAAAGATAAATATGAAATAAAATTGATTGACGTCATAGTGGTAATAAAACAGAAAATGTCTACGATTTCTCAATAATACAAGGAGTATGAGTATGTGTATGTACGCAAAGCAGATTAATATCACGTCATTAGAGAATTAAAAAGAAAATCTGACGTCCTATTGGAAGTTTAACGAATTTTTCAGATGTTTGAGAATAATACAAAGCGAGTATCAATATGAGTCACAGAGAATAGTAAATATATGAGTTTTAGAAACATATTGAATCGTGATAAAAATCCGATTATGGAAATATTCGCATATTTTAACATTTTGAAGGTGTATAATTTGTTTAATTTTGAAATTATTTTTTTAAATATCGGATTTAGTCCGCATGACGGATATTATTATGACAGAATATAATAGCGCGCTGGTTTAGATATTCGAAAAAACGAAAAAAAATAGACCGGTAAATTTTTATTTTATAAAAAACATTTTTTTTTAAAGAAGAATTTATTAAAGAAAGGATAAAGTGTTTTGAAAGGAATATTAAACGAAACCCTTTGAGCGATCTTCGATCACACTTACCCACTTGTTATAATCAGCGTTGAGCGTGATATAATCCTGATTTTTTTTTTTTTGTGGCAACATTAATTTGATGAAAACCTTTCATTTCATTTATGAAAACAATGCCGATTTAATTTTTAATTATCAGCATATTTTAATCAAAAAACATGTTTCAGGAAAATGTATTTGTACTATGTCAGAAGCCTGTTCAAAATCCTTTCATATGGTACCTCATTCGTTGTTCTGCGTTTCGTATTTTCTTATAAAATGGGATGTTGACAGGGGAAATAATATATACGATCAGTGACGTACACTACAAGATACTTACTATAGAATAGGATGTGCATAGCTTGCGTCTTTCATTTTCAGGGACACACAAAAGATTTTGATTACGGTACTGTCTATGAACAATAATTGTTGGAAGTGCGTTTTCAGTTGTGGTACGCCTTTATAAATTATTTTTTTCCACATTACTTAGTGTGTATAGATTCTATAGACCATATACAGGGCTGCACAAAAGATCTCGAGTACATTTCCGTTTATTGGTGGAAATTGCTGAGAGGAGATTTTCAAATGAGCTGTGCGTTTCCTTACTGAACTAAATTGTAGCATATTATGTACTACACTGTAAAAAATGATCAATGTTTCTTATTTTATGAAAATATACTATAACCACGAATGAAAATATAATATAATCTTCTGAGTTATCCGACATTCCGAAAAGCGTGTTCATTGTCTTTTGAATCTCCAGAAAGCAATACATTTCCAAAATTTAAAGAATTATTTATAAAAACAAAATTTCTGTAGCTGCCCGTATTTTTCAAAAACGTTTCCGAATAGTTTTTATAGTGTATTAATCAGTTTCTTCAGCCTGGAATACCTATTTATCGAATGTCATCCATTATCAAGTAAACGTTTTCAGCTGCATAAGTGAAAGAGTCCATGAAAGAGTAAAGAAATAATCTTAATTTTAATATTAATGTTAACGCTGTTAATTTTGCATGTTTGTCTGTTAAACATATTTGTTGAACATGAAAATGTTTACTTGAGAAAGGATAGCATCGGAAAAAACTATATTGCGGGCTTAGAAAACTGATTAATACACTTTAAAAGCTACTCGTAAACGTTTCCGAAAATTTCGGGCAGCTAGAAAAATTTTGTTTTTCTAAATGATTCTTTAAATCTCGAACTGCCATTGATGTCTGAGGTTTCTAAAGATAAAGAAACACAGTTCAGAATCATGGTTAACAAGGATGAGATTATATTATAAATTTATTCGTCATTATATTATATTTTCGCACTTTCAGAAACATTCGTCATTTTTTACAGTGTATATTATACAAATTTGTAGATCATATACAGCGCTACACAAAAGAATTCGGATATTTTTCCGACTACTGGTGTTAATATCTCAAATTGAATTTTCAAATGTGTTATTCTATTTCGAAATTATTTACTCAGGCATCGTCTTTTACTGCATTAAATTTTCAAGTTCTGTTACAGTATTCTGAATGCGTTGAAAATTGTTTCATTATCTATGCTTGACGCATGATTTTTCATTGTTGTTCTTTAATATATATATATATATATGATAAAGTATAAATATATGAAAGTTATTAATGATGCTGTCATACAATAAAATCAATCTTATTTGAATTCAGTTACTTTTTTTCTATCGGAGTAAAATAAAGTCAAGATAAATCTGGTTTTTCTAATTTTAACTTCGGGTGGGGCGGAAAGAAAATCATTAAAATTTTTTTCTTATGCTATTTTTCACCATGGACGCTGCCAGCATATAAAACTTTTCAAGTGGTAAATTTATCAAAACTTAAATTTGCTTATGACAAAATCTAATTCTGAAAAATTAAGCGAAATTCATTCGTAGGGAATGAGTTTAAATTGCTTAGTTATGAAATTTCCCACCAGAAGCGCTATTTCAGCATGAAAGAAAATCTATAATGTGAAAATTTGATCAAAACATAAGATTGATCATGGAAAAAGCTTATTCTGAAGATTTAAGTGAAATGCGTTCTTTAGAAATGATTTTAAATTGCCTAGTTATGCAATTCTTCCTCAGGGGCGCTACTTGTACAAAAAACCTTAACAGGTGAAGTTTTTTTGTCAAAATATAAAACTGACTATGACAGAAGCTTCTTCTGAAGATTAGGGCGAAATTCATTCTTGGGAAGTGAGCTTAAACTGCGTAGTTATGCAATTTCCCACTAGGAATGCTGCTAGCATAAAAGCACTTATCACGTGAAAGCTTTTATAAATATATAAATTATACCACGGCATAAGATTATTCTGAAGATTACACCAAAATGCGTTCATGGGAAGTGAGTTTAATTTGCATAGTTATACAATTTCCCACCAGCGCAACTAGCAATAAGAGCCTATCACGTGACGTGTTTTGTTAAACATAAATTTGACCATGACAGAAGCTTATTCTTGACATTAGAGCGAAATTTGTTCGTGAGAAGCGAGTTTAACTTACGATTGAAAAGTTAGATAAGAAGATTGTTATACATAGAGGTACATGAAGCATTATAACTTGAATACCAACCAGAGAATAATGAAAGTCAGAGAATTGTAAAGAAAAATTGGCATAAAATCTGTGTTTTTGTGTATTATTTTGTACCAGAAGAAAGGCCCTTAAAAAGCGTTGGCTGTAAATTGTGCCAATGTTACTTTAAATGTATTACAGTTATAATTTTACAGCTTATTTATCCTTTTTTATGTCTCATTTAGTCACTGATAATTTTTTTTTCAAATTTAATTTTGTAATAAAATAATGAAAATTGAAAAACTTTGAATTTAGTAGGAAAAAATGTTGTCTTAATTTTTGCAAAATTTCTAACTTGTAATAACATAACGTACAAAAAAAAAAAAAAAAAAAAAAAAAAAAAGTGAAATGTTAAAAAGAATTTTAATCCTGCTTTTTTTTCCTTTTTTGTTTATTTTTGAATTTTATAATAAAATACAAGAAATGAATTTATTTAATAATATAAAATTAATCTTGACGTTTGCTCAATTTTAATTCTATACCGAGATAATAAAAAATTTAAAACTTAGTAGAATTGTCTTCCAATTGCCTCTTTTTCATTTTTTTAAAAATAAAATACGGGAAATGAGTTTATTTAATTATAATTCGAAATCGTCTCTCGTTTTATCAAATTTAATTTTATACCAAAACAATGAAAATATGAAAAATTTTATAAAAGAAAATCTTGTTTTCTTTGTTTCCAAACCCTCCCGTTTTGGCGTTATAGACAAAAAAATGTCTAAATATTAAAAAACAAAATATACCTTAGAGTTTCATCTATCTATTTTTTACATTTAATCTTTTTTTTTTTTATAAAAAAACATAAATGAATTTATACAATGAGAATCTGGAAATAATCAAACTTTCTTGATTATTTTATTTTCGAACTTCCATACATATTTGGAAACATTGTATTAATAATACATATTTAATGTTACATTTAATGAAAAAATTCAATCTCGATTTATTACTTAGATGTTTTAATTCATTAATCAACTTCATATTTCCAAACTTGCTCTTTTTTAACAATGGTAATTACAATAATTGCTTTCCTGATACTGAAATATGAATAGATTGTTTTCGATTTATGAATTAATGTAATAAATAGCAACATTACATCCGTTTCCATTCAGAGTTTATGGAAAAATGTTTCTCTAAAGCGATTAGTTTATCGTAAGAAAATTATTTTCATCTCATTTTATTCCATAATTGTGTCACGTCTAAGATGCTGTTAAATTACACTGAAGGTAAATTTAATACTCTTGGTAGTAATTAATATAAACGCAATTTTTACTATTCATACGTTACTTCTTTTGTTTCTTGTTTTTCCTGAATTTTCAAGTTTTCTGAGAAAGTATGGAATTGTTCGAGCGCATATTTATCACACGAGTAAGTTTTGATTAAGATTCTGAAAATTCTAGATGAAGTTTGTTAATTGAATAAGGTTTATTTTGTTTTCAGTGTACAATGTCAGATTTTGACAGATATAAAGTAAAGAGATTTTTAAGGATATTTCAAAAAAATAACTTAATCAATTTGATTTTATATTCGCCCATTTTAATTCCATACGGAAATAATGAAAATGTGAAAACTTAGTACTGGAAAAAAATAAATTATTAGAAAAAAAAATAAATTTCTCATTGTTCATGTTATAGATTAAAAGAATAAAAAAGAAAAACTATATATATACATTATGACACTATATATAACACATCGGCTGATAAGTTCCCGGTCTGGCACACAGATGACATTGCAATCACCGAACCGATGGTTTTTTTGTAAATACAAACCTTTAAAAGGTAGCAGAAAAAATGTCATGACGATTCGCCGTGTGGATAAAACGTTAGAGTGGTTTTAGTTGAACGACTTTGTTGATAAACAAAAAATGGATAAACAAGAATTTCAAGAATTGTTATTTGATGGGAAAAAACACCGTTCAAACAAAAGCTTGGCTTGATAAGCGTTATCCGGACACTGCACCAGGTAACTCAAGCATTATTGACTGGTTTGCTGAATTTAAACGTGGTCACCAATAATGCACCATGCAAAAGAGGTGGTTACTCCAGAAAACATAAAAAAAGTCCACAAAATCATTTTGGAGAACCGTAAAGTGAAGTTGCAGGAGATAGCTTAGACTCTGAAGATATCCAAGGAACGTGTAGGTTTTATTTTGAATGAACATTTGTCTATGAAAAAGCTGTTGTCAAAATGGGTGCCGCGCGTGTTGACTTTTGACCTAAAACAACAACGTGTCGATGATTCTGAGCTCTGTTTGGAGCTTTTTCATTATAAAATTATGTTATTAATTATTAATTTATAATTATCATTTATTTATTAAATTATTATTATTAAATTATTATTATTAATTTATTATTATTATTATTAAATTATTATTATTAATTTATTATTATTATTATTAAATTATTATTATTAATTTATTATTATTATTATTAAATTATTATTATTAATTTATTATTATTATTATTAAATTATTATTATTTATTATTAAAATTATGTTATTTATTAAAGTTATAAAGTTATAAAGTTATACAATTATAAAGTTATGTTAAAAAGTTGTGTTTTCTTTATTAGACCGGGAACTTATCAGCCCATGTGTTATAGATATATACACTGGCCTCCAAAAGTTAATGTACAACCAATTTTTTGAGGCTCACTATTAAAAGAATAAAAATAAAAGAAAAAATACTATTTATATGAATCAGCATAAGTAACTTCAATAAAACCGTATGAAACAATTATGCCCACCTCTATTTTTTTTAAAGAGCTGGGCACTTATGTGGCAATCGATAGAAACTGCGAGCATTCCACTTTAGAAATTTGTATGAATTTTTTTTATGCTTGTTGATCATGAATTTTTGGTGCTAAAATAGTGTTCATATCTGCGAGATGAAGTTTAACTGATTCGTTAAGGTGATCGGCAATCGGATGGATGGAAATGGGGTTATCACAAGCTGGTGCTGCTAGACGTTTTTGCGTTTCTCGTAGTTTGGTCCAAAGACTCTGGGATCAACTTGAATCCAAAAATTCAGTATCAAGAAGACTTGTTCCAGACCACTCACGGGTTACAGCCCCTGCACAAGTTCGCTTCATAACTCTTTTGGGCCGAAGGAGGAGGAGCACTGTTGTGGTTTAGATCATTTCCTATCATCGTAACGCAAGAGGGAGGACAATATTTGCTAATACTCTGCACAGATGTCTTCGCAATTAAGAACTCTATTCAAGACAATCCGTTCTAATATGTGTCCCTCTTAATCAACAACACAGAAATGTGTTGATCTGGAGAGAACAAGGCATCAGATTCTGCCTATGTAACATTGTTGAAAGACACAATTATAGAGCAGGTAGAATCATAGTTTGGGCTGAAATCTCTCTGGTGGTCACACTGAGCTGCATGGAATAAATGAAGGACCTAATAGAATTTTGACCTAATAGAATTTTGGACCTAAAAATATCGAAATTTAGATAAAATACACTTTTATATGATGGATAATAAGAAAACTGCAAACGATTCCAGAAAAGAATGTCATTTTGAATTACAGCCGCCATCTTGAATTTCTATGGCTTTGCACGATGCCTCCCCCTCTTATATGCATTGTATTAATATAAAGCAGAGTAAGTAGACAAATACTTCCAACAAAAAAATTAAGCTCTCTGATTTCAATTTTGACACTTGGATTTACCAGCAAGTGTCAATGAAAAAATTCGTGACGTCATACGATGCATTGCTAAACACTGCAGACGAGTTGCTGACATTCGCAAATTGTTGCGTAGAACTTATTTTGCACAAAATAATCAAGTTACTAACGCGTGCTAAAATAATGGCAGTTTTTTCCCCTTAAATAACGTTAAACGTAGCGACACTGTTCGTTACAAAATGCTGATTTTTTGTACTGCGCTACTCTCTACATTACAGTTTCAAAAGTCAGCGCGCTACAGTACAAACTTACTGAAAAATACCGTCTACTGCATTTCCGCTACTTGCAGCGTAATACTCAAGACCACTGAGTGAGAAAAAAATAGGTTAAATATCAATCAAAAAAATTCCTTCACTTTTTCCGTGTATCCTTATATATACATGTGGGATTATGATAACCAATATGTAGTTTCAATACAACAGAAGATTCTTCAAATATAACATAAACAAAAAGGTTTAATAAAATAACAGCACATACAACTGAAGATTCAAATACAAATATCAAACAGGATTAATATTTATGAACGTACCAACTTCCGTATTTTAATATTAACATTTGCAAGCTTCCCTGAGCATTGCGTCAAAAATCCATCCTCCGCTATGGCTCAAATCTATGGAACAACTCCTCGTGTCGGCGTGCTTTTCTTGGTCTTGTGTGATGATCGCTTTTATCACTGCTCGTGAAAAGTAATAATTCATTGAGTTCATATTATTGTTGCTGTTACTTCTAATAATTCCCACATACATATATATAGGAAATTAATTAATTTATTCATTGATATTCAGAAAATACTCTTATCATTTTGCAAATTTTAATTCCGCAATCAGATAATGAACATTCCAGAATTTTTTTATTAATTCTAAACATTTATTAGTTTTACATTTAGTGAAAAAAAGGGATATTCACTCATAATAATTTTGTGATTTAATTAATTAAAACCACTAGGCATCTTTACCAGTCAACATAATTTTGCGATAATATAATTGCAATAATTATTCCCTTGATAGTGAAATATGAATAGATTGCTTTCAATAGATCGAGTAATTCAATAATTGGAAAGATTATATTCATCCTCATTCAGATGTTCTGCAAAAATATTTTGCTAGAACGTATTTCATTGTTTTCATCTCATTTTATTCCATAATTGTGTCACGTTTAAGATGCTGTTAATTTACACAGAAGTTAAATTTAATACTCTTGGTAGTAATTAATTTAAACGAGATCTTTTGCATTCATTTATTACTTTTTTTGTTGTAAGAGCTTTCTCTTTAGTCTTCACAGTTAATGTAAAACTTTTATTTTACTTTCTGAAAAAAAAAAATTATGAACTTATTTAAGCATATCATTTTTTAAGGATTTCCATTAAGTATTTTGAAACTTGCAGATGAGGTTCACAATTTATTTTGTTTGTAGCGTACAAAGTCAAATGGTCAGATTTGTAGAAAACTGATATTTAAGAATATTTGAAAAGGTAACTTATATAATTTAATTTACTATTCGTTAAACTTAATTTCATACTTAGTCAATAAATATATGAAATTTGAATTGAATGAAATGAATTTTAAAAAAAGTTTTCTTTCCAAATTCTTACTTATTGATTAAATTATAGCAAAAAAAATCTAATATCTGGCATGCCACTAAAAAAATACGTATATTTTATTCCCCCCCCCTTTTTTTTATTTTCCTTATTATTAAAATAAAATAGAAGAGATGAATTTACTCTATATATTTATCATGTTATACGGAAGTAACAACCTTGAAATATCAGTAAATAAAATACAATTTAACCGATTTTTTTTAATTCCAACTTATTGATCACATTATAAGTAAAAATATTGCAAAATCTATATTATAAAGCAAAAACATGTCCATGCCATATGTTGCCTCTGGTGTCATATTGGCAGTGGCAACACCTGAGCAATAATTTCGTTTTTACTGCAATTTTTTTTTTACTTCAAAACATCGTACAATTTTAGTTTTTACACCGTCGAACAGGAAAAATATATGTTCTTTCATATACAATTTTTTTTTAAACTCTATCTCAATTTACTGTTTTTTTCCTGGTTTTAAAAATGATTTTCAAGCATAATTTCCTTTTTTAAATCTATCTCTATAGCGTGTAGCCAGATTACGATAAATATTTCAGCACTTCTTTCCTGCTAATAAACACAAATTTAACAAACATGTAATCGATTGACGCGCTTAAACCACTGAAATTATGGATAGAATCAAAAAGGCTGTTGTAAGCACTGAAATCTTTAGCAATTTCTTTGGTTAGTGAGCTCTGGCATGCGGCTAATGCTAAAGTATCGTTTTAAATAAATTTAGAAACCTTATTTGAATACATAATTGATATTTTTCATATAAAAATGCTCTTTGGTGTTGTTAGCGGGTAATATAAAAAATATAGTAAATGTAAGACATCTATTCGAGTTCTTAATTAAACGAAAAGATTTTCACCCCTATTCTGTAACCCAGGGATCCCAGATTAAATCCCTTTGTATCAGTTAAAAATGTATGTTCGTTTAAGAGTGCACATTCAAAGTTACAATTTCAATGACGATCCTAATCGATTGGAAATGCTATAGATATATACGAGGGAAAGTCATTAAGTAAGTCACAAAAGATAATTAAATAATAGCTTACAATGATATTCACTTCAAAACTATTTTTATTTCTCAACATATTCTCCACTAATATTTATGCAGTTATATTACCGTTTTATCAGTGCCCCAATACCAGCTGCATAAGATTCTTTGGGTTGCTGTCTCAGCCACAATAGGACTTCAGGTTGAACCTTTTCATCATCTGTGAATATCATCTTGCAACTTCTTTAACATCCATCAGACACCTTCGACTTAGCCCCAAGTGATTTCTATCTGTTTAGTCCACTAAAAAACCGTCTTGGAAGCAAGATGATGTTCACAGATGATGAAAAGGTTCAACCTGAAGCCCTAATGTGACTGAAACAGCAACCCAAAGAATCTTATGCAGCTGGTGTTGGGGTATTAATAAAACGGTGATACAAGTGCATAAATATTGGTGGAGAATATGTTGAGAAATAAAAAATAGTTTTGAAGTGAATATCATTGTAAGTTATTATTTAATTATCTTTTGTGACTTACTTAATGACTTTCCCTCGTATATATATGCATACATATATATGTATGAGTATGTGTGTGTGTGTGTGTGTGTGTGAATGAATGAATGATATCATTCATTTCAGTTCATCCTCAAACTGGCTATTTTGATCCATCTTCAATTTCCGAATCTATAAAAGGCAATATTCAAAATGTTTATGGTTCTGTACGAGAGTACAGACACTCATAATATTAAATCACATTCGAAAACATATTAATTATTTATTATTGCTGATAACGTATAATTATTAAAAAGTAAGTACGTGGCTTCAAATTTACACCGAGCAGGAACAGTTATTACATATGTGTTTCTCTTTTTCAAAACGAACTTCATAGCATAGTAGACACACTCACAATATTACATTATATTCGAAAACATATTAATTAATTATTATTGCGAATAAAGTATAATTGTTAAAAAAGTAATAGGAAAATCCCTTGACAATAAGAAAACAAAACAAAGCTGGGCACGGCAGCGACGCACATTTAGACAGTTTCTCCCGCCCTTGGCGAAACATCGCTCCTCAACCCGAGTTTATCCGAATGAGCGTTTCGCTTCGGAAATAAGGGAAAGTAAAGGAGGACCTTTTAAAGTAATCAATCAAATGATCATGATCTATACTTTTTGGAATATTTAGTCTGTGTGATAGTTCGTGAATTGTGTAACGTGGTTTTCAGAGATAAGTTCTTTTAAGAACCTTTACAGATGATGGTCGTCCAGAGCAGGCATCATCTTCGAGGCTGAAATTTCCGCACTTAAACTTCTCAAACCACCTTCGAACTGTATCATCTGAAACAGCCCTTTTTTCATTTACAGCATAAGTTTTACGAGCGGTCTGACTAAAATTTTTACCTTTCTTCAAATATAAGAGCATAATATGATGAAAAGGAACTTTTTGGATCTCCATTCTGAGCACTACACTGAAACAAAAATTATGCCACAAATCAAGCGAGAATTATGCAGCGCAAGCAGAAAAAAACCGAATGTACATATCTTGGTCATTCAAGGTAATTCCTCATCAGCAGTAGTAAAATAACGAGAAATAACCACGGTTCGCTTTGAAACACCGTAGAACGTTCCGAATGACCTAATATTTACATTATACTTAAAAGTATTATATTTACATCTTCAAATATAAAAGCATAATATAATGAAAAGGAACTTTTTGGTTCTCCATTCTAAGCACTACACTGAAACAAAAATTATGCCACAACACAAGCGAGAATTAAGCAGCGCAAGCAGAAAAAAACCGAATGTACATATCTGGGTCATTCAAGGTCACTCCTCATCACCAGTAGCAAAATAGCTAGAAAAAACCGTGATTCGCTTTGAAAAACCGCAGAACGTTCCGGATGACCTAATATTTACATTATGAAATCCGATTTTTAATTCTATTAAATTCATCTTACGGATCGTCATTAAAAAACAGCGAGTAATTTGGAAAGTATATGTTGACGTATTTTAAACATACTGTGCTAATGTATTGAAAAAGCACAAACTGAGAAAATTGAATTTAAAGATTTCAACTCTGAACCATTTAAACGGAAACTGAAGAAGTAAAAATTCTTTTTTTGCATATTTTAAATTATTGAATTAGTACGTAAAAATACAGTACTACGGATGTCTAAATTCATTCTAAGCAAAAAGTTGAAAAATTTATATTTTCGTCATTTTTTCGAAAAATGAAGGGTACTAAATCCCCTTAATGGAAAAAAGTATCCATAATTTTAGTACCTCCGTGAGTTAATGAATTAAAATAATTGCATCTTATCAGAAATACACGATTTAACGATGCTAATTACATTTATTCTTCTCTCAAAATTGAAATATGACTAGATTGTTTCCCGTTTTGTGAAGTAATTCAATAATTGGAAACAGTTTATACATTTGCAATCAGATTTTATACATAAACACGACATGATTAGTTTTTCCCAAGAAAATTGTTTCCATCACTCTGTATTCCGCACTACAATAAGCTACTGTTAATTCACACAGAAGTTAAATTTAATGCTCTTGGTAGTAATTAAGTTAAACGTCTTCTTTAGTATTCATTCTTTACTTATTTTATATAAAGAACTTTCTGCTTTTGTTTTTCTCTGGTTAATTCTCAGGTTTATCCTTTTATCCTATTTTCCCTAAGGGAAAAAAAGTATAATTTATTATGGTCTTTCATTAAGCATCCTAAAACGTCCAGATGAGATTAAAAATTTTTATTAAAATTTGTTTTCTTTCCAGTGTATGATAAATGGACAGATTTTAAGAAAAATCGATAGTTAAGAATTTCGAAAAAGAATTTAAATAATTTGATTTGTTACTTATCGCTGAAATCTCAATAAATTCGCCCCACTTATTGCAGCAGATAGCCAAAGAATTTTCAAAATACAAGCAAGTTTATAAAACAAATTTTTAACAACAAAATAATTATTGTTCCTGTTTGTTGAGAAAGCATTGTTAAAAAATATTATAGGGCACATCGATTATAGATTCCTCGGTTTAAATGTATATTTATCATATATATTATTTCTGTTGTCAACATCCTTTTTTCTCAACTAATATATAGTGGTACAACGATGACTGAGGTATTGAATAAGATTTTCTGCCCAAATCTGAAATTCTCTACTGAATTTAACTAATATGTAAAGTACAACGATGAAGGAGGTATCATTAGATAGGCTGTTTTGTATACATCTGACATTACATTACTGAATTCTCGCTAAAAGACTTTGTTTGCTTGAAATTTCACTTAAATTAAAAATCATATACATTATTTCTGTTGTCAACATCTTTTTTTCTCAACTAATATGTAGCGTACAACGATGACTGAGGTATCATTGAATAGGATTTTCTGCCCAAATCTGACATTCTATTCTAAATTTAACTAATATGTAAAGTACAACGATGAATGAGGTATCATTAGGTAGGCTTTTTTGCCCACATCTGCCATTGCATTACTGGGTTCTCGTTAAAAGACTTTGCATGAAATTCTACTTAAATTAAAAATCTTATATATTATTTCTGTTGTCAACGCATTTACAAAACGCAGAACGATGATTGGGGTATCATTCGAAAGGTTTTTGAACCGGCTTCTGGCTATTTTCGATCTTTTTTTATGTAACTTTGGTGGAATAAATGATATATTCTGGCTTGACTAATGTTGTTTGAAGATATTTTTATCCTTGATTTTTCTTCAAAAGTTTAAACTTGCATCCAAAACATAGTATATATTGCTAAAAATACATTAGACTGAAGAAAGAAGCTCTCGCACGGCTCAACTGATCCTACATATTATTTCTGTTGTCAATATCCCTTTTTAATGTAAATAAAAAATACAGAACGATAAATGAGATACCATATGAAAAGATTTTGAAGCGGCTTCTGACATAGTACATTCACATTTCGTTAAAACATGTATTTTGATTAATAATTGCAAGTAATTAAAAATTAAATCGGCATTGTTTTCATAAATTAAATGAAAGGCTTTCCTCAAATTAGTGTTGCCACAAAAATAAAATACTGCAACAATGATTATTTAAAAGAAATGTTCAATAAAGATAAAGTGGGACGTTGTTACTGCATGGGTTTATTTTATATTTATGATTAAAAAGCAAAATTTAAATTCAAATGATCAATTTATTTTTTTTTTATCCAATGTTTATTTATTTATTTATTTATTTCGAAACAGATGATGTCACTCTCTAATGCAGTTAAAATACGATTGATAATTTTTTTTTCTGTTTTCTGCTTTCTATCTTTTCTTTTCCTTTTTTTTTTTTTTTTTTTTTTTACGTTTGCTATTTTCGGTCAGTTTTTACTGTAACTTTGGTGGAATAACTGAGTTGATATTTTGGATTGACTAATGTTGTTTGCAGATATTTTTAGTCCTTAATTTTTTTTTAGAAATTTAAACCTGCATCTAAAAAATATTAGATATTGCTAAAAATTGTGTAGTGTTAAATCTTCGCACGAGTCCACTGATATGTATTATTTCTGGAGTCAACACCCCTTTTTCTGTGCATTTACAAAACGCACAACAATGAGTGAGGTATCATTGCAAAGGCTTTTGAACCGACTTCTGACATAGTACACTCACATTTCGTTAAAACATGGTTTTCGATTAAAAATTGCAGTTAATTAAAAATTAAATCGGCATTGTTTTCATAAATGAAATGAAAGATTTTCTTAAATCATTGTAATTTGTTTACGATGCCAATTTCCAACTTTTCTATGGATATACAAAACCAACGATGAATGAGGCATCATACGACAAGATTTTCAACAGTTTTTTCTTATAGTATATTCAAATTTTTGTTAAAACACTTTGCTTTATTTTAAAAAAAAATCTGTTGTTAATTAAAAATTAATGAAAAAAGTGTCAGCAAAAAACTCAAAGATTGCAATGCGAAAGCTTCACAGGGGTCCACTGGTCAAATTTTAATTAGATAGGGGTTTTAAAGAATAAAAACTAATTCACGAGATATGAATTAATGTTTTAAAATATTTATATACGAGGACCCCAAAAGCCAAGGGGTATAAGTGACAAAATTGAAAAAAATTGAGCTAAGTGCACAGGCTATCTGGAAATAAAGGTTATTTGTTTGTACGTAAAGAAATATAAGCGATTTTTTAATAATTATCTGCTGCGTTCTGGTGGTCAACTACTTAAGCATCCGAAACTTGTACCTCTTGTTATCAATATTGATTAATTATAATTTTTTTTTAATTGTACTCCACTTTCTTTACACAATTATTGAAATAAGAGTTCAAAAACCATTATGAAATAAGCAACAGTTTCATTTTTATTTCAGTAAATTACTATTGACTCAATACTTTGAACTCAATTTACTCCAAATCGAAATGTTGTCATTTGTATTCCTTAGTTTCTAGGGTCCTCGTATATATATATATATAATTTATTTAAGATAGATCATGCTTTTCTTGCAATTATTTTATAATGATTTTTAGCGACAAAGTCCTGTTTCTTTCACAACGGACTTTTCTTGTTGTCGTCAGAAACGTGAAGACCAGTTTTGGACGGTTGCCAGAAAACTGGTTGCTGTTTTTGTCGCTCCTACATCAATTTTACGCTTTGAATATTTTAAAATTTTTACATCATCGAAAAGAAAAAACTGTACTTTCGAATAAAATTTGATTGAAAACTACAGTTTAATTTAGTGACTTTTTTATGTAACTATTTAAATAATTTTTAAGCATTTTGATCTATCTCAACAATGAGCAATTGTTTGCGACAATAATCGAAAGTAACTAGTGGCAGGGTAACCACAATTTGGCAAATGATTACCCACAGACAAAATTATCCTAAGATCAGATTAACCGAAAGATTCCGCACTTTTGGGATAAACTAATATATGTCGTTTAAAAGAGAGATTTTTATTTTATGTTCAACGTAACATTAATGTCATGTTAAGTTTTTAAAATAGTGCGTTACATCAGAACAATCCCGGAATTGTGTTTTAATTAATTTATTTTTAATTAAATTTTATTTAAAAAGACTTTTTTTTTCATTCTACTCCATAAGAGGAAATGGAATCCGAACAGTGGGAAGGCCTGCTCAAATTAAATCGGCATTGTTTTCATAAATGAAATGACAGGTTTTTCTCAAAGTAATGTTGTTACAAAAATAAAATACCGCATTATATCATACTCAGCAATGATTCTAAAAAATTAAAAAGTGGAAAAAAGATAAAGTATGATACCACCGCACACGTGTATATTTTAAATTTTTGATTAAAAAGCAAAATTGAAAATTGAAATGCTTAGAAGAAAAATACACCCTCGATCGATCGAAGCAGTGGTATTTCACGTATAGTCTAAAAGAAATGTTTTGTTATATTAGATTAAATTATATTTATATGTATTCAATTTATTTTTCTTTGTCCCATGTTTTCCCGAAGCGTATGACGTCATCCTCTAATGCATTTAAAATACGATTGTTATTTTTTTTTTCTCGTGTATGTCTTTTGCTATCTTCGGTTGGTTTTTACTGTAACTTTGATGGAATAAATGGTATGATATTCTTTCTTCACTAATGCTGTTTGCAGATATATTTTTCCTTAATTTTCCTTTAGAAGTTTAAACCTGCATCTAAAAATTATTAGATATTGCTAAAAAATATTATACTGTAGTGCGAAATCTTCTCACGGGTCCACTGGTGTTATGATATTCTGCTAAATATTAAACATTAATAAGGTAACTTGAAAGAGATAAAGAAGTGTTGCTTCTAGCGCTTCCATGATCGCCTCACACCTGACTGGTACAATTAATTAGACAAGAATAGTTCAAATTAATAGACGCAGCACTTGTGAAAATGGAAAAAAAAATCATATATTTACAAAATATACTTACATGAATAAGCTAGTTCAAACCAGTTCTAAACGTTTACTGCAATGTGAGATATACATATTACGTACACCACGCTGCAATACTAAGAAGCTGTGGCGGGTATTACGATAATTCTTTTACCTCGCATGCAAATAATTACAGATTATTTAATTGCGCTTAATTATTACCTTTAAAAAAACATTTTATCACAAACATCAACAAAACTTTTATTCTATTTATTCCCTTATTACAAAGATATCGTTTTATCGTCTGCTGCCATAGCAACATGATAAATTACATTTCATTTAAAAAAAATTGCACAGTAGTAGAAAAATATTTTTCTAAATCGAATACTTGCACAACTCAACACTTTAACAGGGGAATTCTTATTTCTTATTTAGATATTTTAAAATTGTTTGTTGTCATTTTTATTTTTAATTTTGGTTTTACAATTAAAATCATGAACTCTCGTGCATTGAACGGGTTAAACAGATAATTATTAATTAATTGCTGATAATCCTAATTATTCAATTTATTTAAAAAAATATTCTTGGAATAGCCCTAAACTTTTGAATTGCTTTTGAATTGTTACACTGTTAGGCCCTGAGACTTATCGCCATGAGTAACATAATCGCTGGATGTATACATATTTTTAAGGAGATTCTGGCTTATATTTATTTTACCTGATATAAATAAGAAAATAAATATATTATATAAATTAATATTCCGAATTTTATATATGGCAGGTGTCCTACATGTTAGAAAATTTCTCTGACTTTAGGTCAGATAAACACCAGTGTTTAACTTGAGTAAAACTCGCCTTCTGTAATTGCGCGATTACATAATTCGATTTTTTCTATAAGAAAATACTGGTATTTCTCCTGAAACTATAGAAACCCTGTATGGATAGGCGCAAACATAACTTAGCCCCTCTCAAATTCTTCGAATTAGAATAATAAACTATAAGTAGAGCAAATTGTTGCATTAAAGAGAATACGTATAAAAAAAGAGGTAAAAACAGTTTGTTTCTTTTTTTAAACATTCAATATTTTTCTTAAAAATCACGCCCAGTTGCATGACTGCAATTCATATTGTTTCATAATAAATACGTTATAATACATTAATTTGAAGTGAGTCCCGATTATGGAAAAATCCTTGCTTTGATAAACGTTTGGTAGAAAGTTTGAACTAGTGAATTTATTTAAAAAAATATATGTTTTACTCTGTCCCTTTTTCAAGCTATGGCAACAGGAAAGAAAAAAATACATTATTTAAACCAAGACCCTCCTATCATAATCGTTATTATGATAAAGATGTCTTGATTTAAACTAGGATTTCAGGATTTCTAAATTGTTTTCTCAACGTTTAATTGTAATTTAATTATTTACGCTTTATTTTCATTTATATTTTATTTTCTACTTTTTATTGTTTAAAATATTTCATTGTTCCAGTTTCACAGCCGGTTGGCATAATTTTGGCGCAAAATTGGTTTGGCGCATAATTAACTCCATTGTTTTGTAACCCATATACAGTTGCAACCAGATGGAATATTTGGCGATTTGTCTCCTGCACCAGGTAAGCATAAAAATGCCTTAAGACTAATTTATTAATTTATAATTAAGTTCTAAAAATATTATAATATTGTATTGCCATCGGTAATACACGTGTGTACATAATTTTTATAATTCTAGCCTATCAGGAAGTGAGTGAGGAATTAATTACAAAATTTCATTTTTACATACATTAGCCAAGTTAAGGTAAATAAAAGAATATAAAAACAGAATTAACCGAAAGATAAGTTTTGGCGTATTTTAAATTTCAATATTCGAAAGTGGAGGAGAGTGTGCGTGTGTGAGGGGGAGGGGTAGCGTTAAATTAGCTTTTCCCTTTTATTTGAAATTGCTTGTTATCGCATCAGGAGCATGCTGTAGCTTTCAGAAGCAAATTAAAGCTAATTGAAAGCTAAATAATGACATATTTAAAATTTCATTGTTCGAAATCAGGAAAGTGAGGGAGGGGCTAGCCTTAATTTTTATGGTAGTTATTTCAAACCCTTCTCGTGTTTTTACCTGTTTCACACAAAACAAAGTGTTTTAAAGTTTTTGATAAAATATCATCATACATTTACAACGTGTATTATTGTTAGGTTAAAGTTATGAACAAAAATCCCTTTTCGGCTTGGACTGGGTATTTTGAGTATTTTGACTGACCACCCTGTATTTTTGATATAATAAGTGTATTGGAACTTCGTTTCCTTATACAAAAGTTTATTTCTTGTAGAATGCCCTACCTCTTCTTAAAGTTAATGCAATCTGTTTCGAATCAAACTGTATAGCAAATGCAAACCCTTGGAAAACATTATCACACATCTATCACAATAGTTTATTTGTGTCATAATCAGTATGCGGCGACGTATAACAGATTTGTCTCCTGATCATTTCTATACTGTCTGAGAATCCGAAGCATGTGTTATTATATTATAGGATATAGAAACACAATATACAGGCTAAACTAATCTCAATGCACAGCACCACACACGCCGGACAAGAATTGTACATAATTATAATGATTTGCATATTTGATCGTATTTGATCACATTATTTCATCTGAGCTATAGGCTGAAATTTCGAAATTAGAGCATTCGATGTCACGAAATTAGTATTATGTGGAAGCCACACTCTCTGAATGGAAACTAGAAATTAATATTATTATTTAACCGTAATTAGATACATCAAAGTAGGTTAATATGCTAACAGCTTTGTTATTCAATTTGTGCATGCTTCATTTAGACAGAATTTAACAAGGCAGTAAAGCGCAGCACAAAGTGATTCGGAATTAATTAAAAACATTATTTTATGCTAAAATGTTCTTTCTGCAAACTTTAAATGAAAATGATAGTAAAATAAAAATAAAAATATTTAATATGTTGTTTTATTTTTGGTTGTTATGGATAGTCACACACTGTAATTAAGTAATCAAGTATACCTAATACGCGGATCAAGCCCTATTGATTATGGGATTCTTAATCATTTTGGGACCTTTTTGGAGAACGCATAAATAAATTTAATTCTTTAATTTAACGTTACTGCATTTAATATTATCAGTTAGTGTCTATGTGTGTGATATATTTACGAATAAATGTATTACTTCACCAACATAATTTTAAGCCCATTAAAAGCCGGGAGGAAAAGGTACCGTTTATACTCCATATTTTTAAAAATTCAACTCATTTTAATCAAACACCCGAAGCTAAATTGCTTGGAGCCCGATTATAGAAGATTCAACCCCGGTTTTCGTTAATATTGAATTTGAATGCGAATTTCAGGATGAGAGTTACAGCATAACAAAAATCAGATTGTTTCAAAATGTCAGACACCCTAGAATTTCAAACTGCCATATCTCAGCCATTTTTTAAGATAAAACCAAAACAAAAAATGTCCCGGAATACATGTATCACGATCGAATACATAAAGGAAACAAATTTTTTTAATTTATAACTTTTTATACATTATTTTTGAATTTTTTTAAAAATTTAACTTGCCGCCATTTTGTAACAAGATGGTGCATGAATCTGACCAACGAGCTCGGTCGAGACCTTGTTATGTTCTGTACACATGATCAGTCCCATTCATATCGGTTCATAAATACGAGAGTTACAGCATAACAAGCCTGTATATTATGTTGTTAATTTACACCTTTTAGCATTTAAAATAAATCTATATTTTTTTCATTTTAAAACATATTTCTTATTGAAAATAGCCACCAAAATAAATGCAATTTTAACAATAAAATTAATTAAAATTTTAACATAATCATGTTAATGTTTTTAATTACTCTTTCATCGCTTTGTAAATAAAAAAATAAATGAATTTTGAAAAACAATCAACGAGTTTTATGTCTTTAACACAAATTTCTAGGGGGAAAAAAAGAAGAAGAAGATGTGTGAGAAAACAAAGTCATGTAGTTGCACTTGCAACACGGTTATTCAATTAAAAGAATTCTATCCATTAACGTTTCTTGTAAGCCAAAATATACTAGAATTTGGACTGTAAACTGAAGACAATTCTTTTAATTAAAGGAATGGTTTTTTGTTATTGAAAACAGTATGTTAAACGGGATAAATATTTCTTTTTTTAAATAAAAGCTGATACAATTTTAACAGGTATCAATGTATTAATTAGATACTATATTATAATTTAAAAAGTTTCTTCATATTTAAATTTGACCAGTGAACCCGTGGGAGGATTTCGCACTGCAGTTTAATATTTTTAGAAGCAGATTTAGACTTCTACTGAAAAATTAAGGATAAAAATATCTGTAAACAACGTTAGTCAAGCCAGAATATCATTTCATTTATTCCTAACAGTAAAATCTCAATAGAAAAAGTCACGCGCGAGAGAAAAAGAAAAATTGTATTTTAACTGCATGAGAGGATGACGTCATTTTCTTCGAGAAAAACACGGGAGAAAGAAATATAAATTGAAATACACTTAAATTGTATAAATTACAATTTAAGTGTATTCCAATTTATATTTCTTCTATTATAACAAATCATACCTTTTATGCTACATGTATACCACTCAATAATATTTTTTGGTTTTTCTAAACGTTTTCATTTCAATTTTGGTTTTTAATTATAAATATAAAATAAACCCGTGTGAAAACGTCACATTTTATTTCTTTTGTACTATTTATTGTTTTTTTATAATCATTGTTGAGGATCCTATAATGAGGTATTTATTTTTGTGGCAACACTAATTTGAGGAAAACCTTTCATTTCAATTATGAAAACAATGCCGATTTCATTTTTAATTAACAGCAATTTTTAATCGAAAAACATGTTTCAGGAAAATGTAAGTGTACTATGTCAGAAGCCTGTTCAAAATCCTTTAATATGGTATCTTATTCGTCGTTCTGCGTTTCGTATTTTCTTAGAAAAAGGGATGTTGACAGGAGAAATAATATATACGATTTTTACAATTCTTATAACTTTTTCTTGCTGTAACTATTTATGCATTATCTATATTATATTTAATTTATTTTAGATTTTATGTTTAATAAATAAAAATTTTCAGTGAAGTAATTATTTTTTGTTGCTGTTAAATTAATTATATTATTGAATTGTTATTCAGTGTATTACAGTAAAATAGTGTTTTTAATTTTCCGTTAATAAAATATATTAAAACAAATAAAAACACATTTAGAGCATATATTATGCATCGTAAAAAGTTATCATTTGTTTCATTTTTTAAAAATCTACAATTTTTCTATCACAATTTTCTATTTTTCTATCACAATTTTCTATCTCCAACTATAACAAAGAAGGAAGTTTATGTATCTGTTTCTCGGTTGTATTATGAAGAGACCGCTGCACGCAGACCTACAAAATTTGATGGGAAGGTACCTTATGCATGTAGTTTTGCACCTTGAAGCCAGATTTTGGAATTTTTGAATAGATTTTTTTAATTTAATTTTTAATGCGATTTTTAGTGTTTTTTCACGTTTTACTGCGATTTTTCCACATTAGTAACGGGAATCCGGTTCCAATCTTTTAGCCCAATACAGTAAATTTTATCTTCTTTTCAATAAAGTTTATGCGAAATTCGTATAGCGATTTTTGAATTTTTGGCGAATTTTTTCCTTTGACACTAAGAAATTTTGCCAGAATGCTTGATTGGTTCGGTGGTTCTGCTACCATTTCAGCCTAAGATACATTCAGAATCGTCCTTTTTTTTCTCTCTTTTTAGCTTAGAGAAAGTTGATAATTCTTTACAGATAAAAAATCATGATTTTAAAAATGTGATTTTTAGTGTTTTTTGACGTTTCGCTGCGATTTACCCACATTAATAACTGGAATCCGATTCCAATCTTTTAGCCCAATATAGTAAATTTTATCCTGTTTTCAAGAAAGTTTATGCGAAATTCGCACAGCAATTTTTGATTTTTTGGCGATAATTTTCCTTTGACACTAAGTAATTTTTCACAGAATGCTTGATTGGTTCGGTGGTTGCTTCCATTTCAGCCTCAGATACACTCAGAATCTTAACTTTGTTTTACTCTTTTTAGCTTGGGGAAAGTTGATAATTCTTTACAGATAAAAAATCCTAATTTTAAAAGAGAAAAGCGGATTACTTACTATCCCGATTTTTTTTTTATTATTATTAGATTTTTTCTTTTAATTTCATTTTTTATGCGTTTTGTAACATTTTTTTTTTTCATGTTTTGCAGCGTTTTTTGTTCCAAATGACGTCACAAATCGCCCACTACAAGTCAAACACCATTGGAGGGCAGTTGTGATTAGCAGATGAAAACGTCGTCAGCTGATTGCAAGTCGAACAGCGAGTTATTTTATGCGATTTGTTTTATGCGATTTTTAGAGTTTTATCATGTATACGTCATTTATGTATTTGATTTCAGAAATTAACAAGGAAACTTACTGTTTTTGTATGTAAAAAAAAGTCATTTTGTTTCTGTTTAGAAAGTTAATGGTAATTCCTATTTTTTATGGTTAAATTCTGTGGGGGTGAGTGTTCGGTTGTAGTTTAAATATCGCGTTAATGCTCTGATCGAAACTCCCTCCTCCCCCCCCCCCTGCCTCCAAAATCAGAACTATTTAATTATTAATCCGATTCAAACGGAACCTTTTCTCAGGTCCCCAGATACTAGATAAACTTCGGTATCATTTTTTCAGCCCTTGATTACCACTATTTCTGAACACGGAGCCGTAAGCAGCATGAACGAGTGCCGGAGTTTCGTTCGGAAATAGGTTTATTTAGAGCAGAATGCTCCACTTGGTGGTAGAAACTGGAAGTAAAAGATTTTGCAGCGCGTACCTAGCACGTCTGCTATACACGGTATCGTAAGCAGCGGGGACACGTGTGGGATAATTCGATTAGAACAAAATGCTCCCTTGGCGGTGGAACTAAAAGATTTTTCTGCGCGTGCGCCAAAAATGACTATTTTTATTGAAACCGCAAAAGAAAGTTACTGATTTGATAACCCCAGAAAAAGAAAAAGTTTTATTTTCACTCATTCTCGAGTATTAAGGAAAGTACTGCATTATTTGAATCGAAACTCACAGTTTATGTTTCTGATTCCGAAAATACAAATTTTGTAAAAATCCGACGGTAACTTTTTAAAAATTTTGACCAAAAACTGACCCGTTTTGAATCAAATGATCCAGACATTTGAGGGGGTTGTATTCAATTTACTTTCGCTTCCGGTAAATCTCTCTATTTAATTTCCGAAAGACAAAGTGTTACCATAGGAACGGTTTCGTGCAGCGATGTTTAGAGCGATTTCGTGTTTTGTATTATTTTTTGACGGGACCGGGCAACGCCGGGCGAATCTGCTAGTCTGTATTATAAAGCAAAATATGTCCGTGAATAACTATGATGTTATATTGACGGTGTTAACATCTGACCCATAAATTTCACTTTTACTGTAAATTTTTTCAACTTCTAAACATCGCACAATTTCAAACTAAACATCGCACAATTTGTTTGAAAACTGTATCTCAATTTACTGATCTCGTATTACCTTTAAATAAA
The DNA here is from genome assembly GCA_963931845.1 of Maratus michaelseni. NCBI lineage: Eukaryota > Metazoa > Arthropoda > Arachnida > Araneae > Salticidae > Maratus > Maratus michaelseni. The sequence continues at coordinate 196,221,343 of OZ007594.1, forward strand.
TTTTGCATGTTTTCTTTTTTTTTTTTTTCTTATCCGATTACGAAAGATTAACCCGTTTGCCCTTTAAACAATATAAATACTCCAGCGTTTGCTTCTGGCTAAAATTTCATAAGGAAATTAAATCTTTGTTAATAAACAAATATAGTAATAATATAAATAAAACACAAACGAAATTATCGCTTTTAATAAATTTCGAAATTTTATTTGAATAAATAACTGATATTTTTCATACAAAAATACTTTTTGGTGTTGTTAGTGAGCAATATAAAAAATATATATTAAATGTGAAAAAAAAAAAAAAAAAAAAAAAAAAAAAGGTTTACACCTATGGTGGGTAATCACCGTGTAGCCCGTGTTGGATCCCCTAGTTGTTTAAGTAATACTAAGAATTATTTTATTGTTAAATTGTTGCATTGTTGTTTTCTTTAAAATTAGTTAATAAGTGATAATATAGGTAATAAATGAAAGAAGTAGGATAAATCAGATATCATCTTTAAAAATGTCGTTAAAGGGATTAACTATATTTATACTTAAGGGTATTCTTTGAATATTTTATTCGGTGTTTTATATTGCTTTTTTGACATATCTATATTATAAAGGACTAACGTGTCCGTGCGTAACGCTGACGTCATTTTGCGAATGGCAACAGTTGACGATGGAATTTCGGTTTTGCGATTTTTACTATGGCAATTTTTTTAATTTCTAAACATCTCTCATTTTTAATTTTTACAGTTATATAGGAAAGAAAATCTATTTTGAAATGCAATTTGTTTGAAAACTGTATCTTAATTGGTTGATTTATTATGGCTTTTAAAATAAACAAGTTGGAAATTGTACGTCAAACGTGACAAATGAGGTGCGTTCATACTATGGCTAGTTATATAAATATTCAGATCTTGATTATTTTTAATTCTGTGAAATGAATTATATAGTCTTCAGATTAATTTCTGTCATAAAATAAGTATCTCGGTCGCTTGACGATTAAACCTCGGAAGCTCCTATAACAAAAAAGCACCGATTTTTAAAAAAAAATCACATTTCTTAATAAATGTTTTTATTAACATTTTCTAAAGTTTTGATTCGATTTTTATAAAATTTGAAATGTCTCGACAAAATTCTGCAAAGATAATATATCTTAAATTTCAAACCATTCGGTTGGGTAGTTTTTGCGTTGTTATATGCGGACGGACAGACAGACAGACGGACGGACTAGACGACGACAATAGGTGCTACGTATTTATATAATTACGAACGCACCTAAAAAATTGGTATTTTTCACTTTTTTTCGTGTTTAATGGTTGCCATTGGTAATTTTTTTCCCTCTTGGCGACCACATATTATCGTTGATTAAAGAATTGAAATGAGTATTATTAGTCAGAAATTAATACATACACCTTGAAAAGTAAAAAGGAAAAACTTTAACTGATTTTATATAAAATAATAATAATAAACGTTTTGATGAGTGATAATTTTATAAATCAAACTAATTTAATTTAAAAACCAAAGGAATGTCTGTGATGCATAAAATATTTTTCAGTGTAAAAATTGCGGCTCAAAACAATATTTGGCTATTTATCGTTTGCGCCAGGATTATCACGTTCAAAAATTAATTTATGATGAAGTTTCACTTGCTGTTTTAAATGAAAATATTAAGGTTTATTTTATTAACGCGCCAAGACTGGCAAAACATTTTTACTTAATGCAATTTTAAATCATGCAATTTACATTAATGCAATTTTAAAAGTAATTACTGAATTAATAAGAGAAATAAAGTTAATAGTCTGAGATGAAGCACCCTTGACGAGTAAATTAGGATTTGTATGTGTAGACCTTACGCTTAAAGACTAAAAAAAAAACCAACGATTCGCTATTTGTTGGAATAGTAGTAGCATTTGCTGGCAACTTTAGACAAATTTTGGCTTGATTCAAACATATAGAATAAAATTCTTTTATTAAATTTTGATGCTAATCTTACGTAATCGGGTCCATGTCAAGGGAGAGTTACACATAAATGATGTTGTCAAGAATAGGGTTTAATGATAATAATAATTTATATTATAAACCAATACATGTCTGATTATTGCTGAAGTCATTTTTATGGTAGTAACGAACTGACTAATAAATTTCGCTTTCACTGCATCTTTTTAAACTTCTAAACATCGCACAGTTTCAATTTCTACACCGTCGAATAGAGGGGAAAAAATGCAATTTCTTTGAAAACTGTATTTTAATTTACTGATTTATGATTTTTAGAATAATTTCCAAGTATGAATTAATTTTAAATCTATCTCTATCACTTGCAGTTCGATTGTGAAAGATTAATTCGTTTGCATTTAAAACAATATAAATAGTTCCGCATTTATTCCCGACTAAAATTACAGAACGAATTTAAAATTTCATCAAAATATAAATATAATAATGTAATATAAATAAAATGCAAATTTAACAGACATGTTCTCGAACTACGCGCTTAAGAAGTTGAAATTTTCAGAATAAAAAATCTGCAGTAAGCAGCGAAATCTTGGACGATTCCTTTTAGCCGTCAACTCTCCTGGCATGCGGTTAATACAAAAGTATCGCTTTATTCAATTTCGAAATTTTATTTGAATATATTATTGATATTTTTCTTATAAAAATTCTTTTTTACGTTATTAATGAATCAATTTAAATATATATATATATATTAAATATGAAAAAATCTATTAGAATTAGAAAAGAATGGTTTTCGCATATGTTCTGTAACCCGGGAAGCCCGGGTTCGATTACCTAGTTATTATAAAGTTTTGAAAGAAAGTAGCTTAATCAAGAAAATATGCATATCTTGTAGTAAAAGTTGAAAAATTTATTTATTTTTTGAAAAAATAAAGAAAATAAAAAAAAGTTCCTTCTCCAATAATTTTGAACTTTTAAAAACATATTTAGGCTTTTTTTTTTCTTTACAAGTGGTACTATAACAGTAGAGATCAAATTTCCAAAAAGTTAATCAGTTAAAAAAATAAATAAATAAACTGTCATGGCATATGTAAAAATACAGTAAAAAAGACAATTTACTTAACACTTTACTAAAAAAAAAAAAAAAAAAAAAAAAAACTATTTCTATTACTGAAAACATATTTCTAATTTTATGAAATTCACTTTATATATATATATATATATATATATATATTCCACGAGATAATATTCCACGAGAAAATGGCAGTTTGTTAAAGATATAGAAGGTTGCAGTCGATATCAATAATCATGGCGAAGAGGTGAGGCAATGAACAGACACCAGAACAGTTTCTCCAGTAAATACCAGCCAATTTCCGGACAAATAGTTTATTTATGAATAAGAGCGATGCAGTAACAGTTCCCACAGGTATAAACTTATAGCCCTCAGGCTTCACGATGGCTTTACTACCACGTTTAATAGATGTTAAAGAACTGTATGAAAATTCTACGAGACTACAACACCAGATACCCATTTGGTTACACTTCCAACCACGTCTAAAATTCCGCCCTCCAAAGCGTGCTAGCGAGTTTTGTTCACGGAGCGTAGAGGTACCGAAATACGATGTCACGTGCGCACAAACCAATGAGCGAGAGGCGAGCTACAGCCCAGCGAATGAGGTGCAAGGGAGAAGCTCTAATGCGAAAGAATTCCTCTCGAGCCGTGCATTAATTTTGAAGTGAAAAATACCTAGCGCGCGAAACCGAGCATTGAATAATAATAATAAAAAAATGGCTTTTTAAAAACATTCGAAATGAGAAAGCGTCTCTCGGAATTTTGGGGAGCTGATAAAAGTTACGAATGAACTTAAAAATTTAGATTAAGATTTGGAATAAGTTAATTATTAATATACGGGTATTTACTTTTAAAAGGACATTAAACAGGAATAAATATTATTAAGAATTAAGGAAATACTGACTATGTCAGAAGTTAGATTAATTTAAAGGACTAATGCGAAATAAATGTGAAGGATTTGCGAAGGAAATAATTTTTTTATATAACATATATATATAAAAGAAAAAAATTGAGAATCAAATGAAAATTTTATGTTGAAATTTGTACATTTAGATTAAACTGATGTATTGAAAAAAATACAAAGGGAGAAAACTGAATTAAAATATTCAACTCTGATACATTTAAAGGAAAATGAAAGCTGTAAGAAGTCTCTTTTCGCATATTTATAATCATCGTATATTTACGTAATTTCGCCCGATTATACTAAGGATCTCTAAATGCATTTAAAATAATAATAATAATAATAATAATAATAATAATAATAATAATAATAATAAAAATAAATATGAATTAAATTAAATATAAAATTGATATTTCCCTCATTTTTCGCAAAATGTCCCTATTAAAACAAATGGAACAAAATAGGCATTTTCAAGTGAAGAATAAAGTTTTAGAATTAATAAAGGAACTATGTGACAAGTGAAAACGGTTTTACTCTTAATAACCTGTCGCTCTTTCAACCCAAGTAATATTGTCGGAAAAATAAATTTCACTAAACTGTCAGAGAAGAGATATTGAAAAATAGTACAAAAAATCATTCACAAAAGAATAATAGGAAATGATTTCTAAAGCTATCTTAGACTTAGGAACGTTTATATAAAAAACGCAATATTATATGAAAAATCTTCAAGTAACTCAATTGTGAGCTAAAGAAATAGTGAGGAAAAGGTACATTTATCCCCCAGAGTGACTTCAAAAAAGAGTACATTAAATTAATAATAATAATGTATAGGATTGGCAGAAAGTCCATATAAACATTAAAAAATCCCCCGGCTTGGCCTAAAAGCACAGGTAGATTTCGAAGACGCAGACCGAGGGGCGCCTGTTTGTTGGGAACTGCGGAAGAAATGACCTTTTTGCCCTCATGTGGCAGTTGGAACCGCATACTTCGAAACCTAACTTGTTTGCAGGCGGAGCCGGCAGGAATTATTTTTGATTTTGCTATAAGGGTTGGTCCTATAAAAAACTTGTCAGTATAAAAGTTTTAGGTAATATTAAGAGGCTTTATAATACATTTAAGTGGATTTAATACCTTGTAAACTGACAAAGTTATAAATTTTTTCTTCTAAAACCCCCTCCCCCCCCCCTTGGGGCCATTTTTAATGATATCAAAAATCTGTCCTACACAAATTTTCAGCCTTTTTCCTAGAAGTAATAATACATTTAAACGGATTCGATACGTATCATAATTAAGAAATTATGGGTTTTTTCTGTTTTCACAAAAAGCCTCCCATCCCCCCCCCCTGGTTCGATTTTGCCCATTAACGAACATGACCGAGATTTTATGCCCCTTGATTTTATGTATTAGTTTGGAAGAGATTTGTGCAGAATTACTGACGTTATCGTGTCCATAAAAACGTGACATACATACATAGATAGATAGATAGATAGATAAAGTTTTGAACTGGGGGTGGTTTTGGGTTCTGGGAGTCATGATCGGCGTAGATCTGCAACACTTTTTCAAAAATTCCAACTTAGGGGAGAATGTAATAGGTAGTATTTCTTACGAAATCTACCTAAAAATCATTAAAAGAGAACCCATAATGATAAGTTATTATTTGTATTTTGGGTTTCCACTACAAGCATTCTTAGGATGTGTGATTTTTAGAAGCAACAGTAGTAGTTATAGTTCAAAATGTCCCCTATAGGGGGCTCTAACACAAATGCATCTTCCTGGAGTATGCAAATGAGGACGATTATAAAGAACTGACTACTCGATAGATCCTTTATTCGACTGAATCATCAATTTGGTGGATAGAATACTAAGTTACTGCAAGGATGCTGCCTATGAGAAATCTACATTGTAAGAAAAAACGACAAAAATTACGGAAAAATTGCTGTCATTTTATGCACACAAATTGCCAGCATTTTTTCATGTAAAATTTAGCATGATTACAGTCATTTGTACAATAAAATTAGAATAATTTCAGAGAGTTTATAGTAAAAGTCCAAAAACAAAAGTTTTTAAGGCACATAGTGCTGTTAATTTACAGTAAATAATGCTGGCAATTTGGGTTCATAAATTTACAGAATATTTTTTGCTGTATATTTTGCCGTTTTTTCTTGCAGAGTAGTTTCGTAGGCTATGCCGTTTAAAGAACAAAGATGCAGAATAGAAATAAACATGCACAGAAAATGAATAATAACATATTTATTAAAATTCTACATCAGCAAATAGTCCATATACATTTTACCGCAGAATAAAACAGATTGGAAACGAACAATAGAGGCGTAGAAAAAGGGAGGGACTCAAGTTCCTCTCTTTTAAACCCAGGCAATTTTTTAAAGTAATGTGAAAACTATTATTTTTTGTCTTTAATATTTCATAATTCATCTCTAGAAATGGAATTCTGTACATAAAAAATCTTGCAAAATATAATTATATTTCTAAGTAGTAAATCGTCAGATCATTTGTCTCAAAGGCGCATTTTTATTTTGAATTCATTCCATTTAATATTTTGAAAATTTCAACCAGTAGTTTCATTTCTTTCATATATTACTTTAACTGGAAATAAGATATCCACTAGTTTCAAGATGTTTAACACTGATCGGTTGTAACGAGATCTAGACACACGGCATTGTGTCAGCCAAGTACGTCTGACATACTAGTGTGTTATATTACACGAACCATTTCAAGCTGTTTTCACCAAATTTCGACACTCTACTTCTGAAAATCTATTTGACCTACGTACCTGTAATTCTAGATGTGTAGTAAGTTAATTATCCAGAACCCAAAATTTTATAAATAATGCATAATTATTTTCCGAGACAATGATATTTGAAAATGTCTGATAATCGATAATTTTATCACTGACTCACTCACTCATCAAAAAGATCTCATATATCTACTGTTATTACTGTACTAATCTACTGTACTAATATTCTCATTTGTTTTTGAAAATGGCTCGGAATGAACCGAAACATGTAAAACAACCTAATAAAAGTTATTTTAATTTGTATTATGTTGTTAATTTGCACCTTTTAGCATTTTAGCATTTAAAAGAAATATATTATTACAAGATGTTATAATTTATTATATAGTTATGAACAAATACATTTTCTTTTTTACTTTGAAGAAAACCCAGCCGTTTAAAGAAATAAAAGATCAAACATTTTTTTTTTTTTTTTTTTTTGTCTTTTCATCTCTTTTATTTTGTTGTGTCTATAATCAAGAATAAGTATACCATTAACATAAGATAGGAAAAAATGAGAATAAATTTTTACGCCATAAAAAAGGCATTTTTATGACTGTATTAACCCTTTATGATCCGATGCTACTTTTAGTACCATTAAAGAAAATTGAATATAAAATTGAATTAATCCGTCAATTAATAAAAATTTATTTTGCTTTTTGTGCAAACTACTCTGCTTGATCATATTTAAAAGGCACAGTGAAACAGTTAAAGCTAAATATTTTTTTTTCTGGAATTACTAAATAATACTATATAATTTAATTATAAATATAAACACTCCAAGGTGAATAGAATTATTTTTTATATTAAAAGTACATTGTAAACAAATAAGTTATGAAATCAGAAAATGCATTTTTGTATCATAACAAAAGCATTTTTATTCATAATTCATGTAGAGTTGTTGTAACTAGATAAAATGTTTTTGTTAAATAAAATTCAAATATTTTAATGAATACCTCTCTTCCTAATAATTTTTTATACGATTTAGTTACTTTTCTTTCAGAATAACAAATTAAAATTTTATTGAACTTCAAATAGAAAAAGTAGCACAAAAATTATTCATATATAATAATATTCCTGGAAAAGTTAAAATAAATTGTAGTGTCTTCCACGTGTAAAAACCAAACTCTTATGATTGAATTACAAAACGGAATTTACTTTTCAAAAACAACAATAAAACTATTTGGAATCAGGTTTTAATCTTTTGTTCCTCATAACTTCTATGTTTCATATATATATATATATATATATATATATATATATGCGTCTAATACAAAAACATTACAACAAAGCGTATTTTATTAATACCATTATTATTTCTTTTAATTCATATCTTAAGTGTGTTTTATTAGATAAAATTTTCGCAGTTAAAATTTTAAGGGTAATATTTTTACAATAGTTGCTTACATTTGAAGAATAAAAAGAAATCTGAAAATACTAGATAATACAAAGCATTTCAATGAGGAAAAAGAAAAAAAAAACATAAGTGTAAAATGAAAACAGTTCTATTTGATATTAAAAGTGCATTGTAAACCCATATGTTATGAAATGCTGATTTTTTTTTCATGAATAAAAGAAATTTTATACATAAAAATACTTACTTGCAGAGTTTTGTATAAAAGGGAACAAAATAAAAGTTTTTTAGTGAAAAAATGCAGATAGATATATGTACAAATAAATATATTTTTAATAACTTTTCTTATATAAAGATTCCACTATTTTCCTTTTAGAATAAAAAGGTAAAACTCGAAATTAAATTTCAAATAAGAAAGAAAAGAACCGTTTATAAATATAAAATACACAGATAATAAAATATCAAATATTTGTTAAGTACTTCAATTTCATATTAACTTTATGTTCACTATAAAATAAAAATCTGTCTTTTCAATCGACTGATGTCAGTTTAGTGTGGTTCCAATACATGTTGGAATACATAAAGTTTCAGCACATACATACACAAAGATGCGATCTTATGGTTAATCTTCTATAATTAGGTCCTAATGACGTGTTTGAGTAAATGGGGTTCGGCGCAAGAGTGTTTTTTAAAACCCTTAATGCGATTCTCACTAACTTAGAACATAAATTAAAACAAGGTTTAATCAATAACATATGACACATTTCATCTACTTATAATAAAATCCGAAGGCAAGAAATTGTCTGTAACCATTCCAGGAGCAACCACCCTGATCTGCGAATTGACAGTAGTTAAACGCCATGTGAGGCTTAATGAAGAACATATTCTAACATATAACAACTAAACAATAATTTCTCCTACTTGAAATCATGTCTTTCAAAATAAATTAATGTTTGTGAGATGGCTTACATTAAATTATGTTTATATTCTGAGACAACTTCAGTTGAAATTAGGTTTATTGCTCCATGAAAATAAACAAACAAATGATTCATTCGTCGTGAACGTTTAAAATATTAAACCATGAAGGCAACCGTTCGGAAAGCGATCGCAAACGGAAGAAGTTACTTTCCTCCGTGATACTCGCTAAACTACTTCGTTCATTCGTTGTGAGCCTTTATCGCCATCTATTGGAGATTAATATAAACAAAATTTTGAATTGAATACAGTGACCTCTCACTTATACGCGATACACTGTAATTATTTTTCAGCACCAGTTCCTTTTTAAAGTAATTTTTTTCTTATTTAATCGCAGAATTTGTAAATCGAATTTTACTGTTTTAAAATAGTGGTGCAAAAAGTAATTACTGAACATCGCGTATAAGTGAGAGGTCACCGTATGTCTCATAAAATGTAATTAGAATATAAGGAACATGTAATTGTAATACCGTGTACTACATATATTAATTATATCAATGAAATAAATTTTTGTATTTTAGCATAGTAGAAACTTTGTAGTGAAAATAAATTTGTAGTTTAATAAGATAATTAAAAAAAAATACTTAATTAATAAAAGATGATCTTTAATGATCAAAATTTATCACAGATTTCTTTAGGCATGTTTATAAAAAATCAGAATTTTATTTGAGATAAACTTTTTAAAATTTAAGTTATTTAATTATTATTTGGGCAAATAAACTTTCTGTTGAAATTTCACTTTGTTCTGTATTTTATCAATTTTGCTCACATTGTAAATAAAATGAATATTTTATATCAAATATAATTAAAATATAAGGAATATAATGTAATACTATGGTACAACAAGTATTAGTTATATCAATGCAGATAAAATTTTGAATTTTAACATAGTAACTTTGTACTGAAAAAAAATGATTAGTCATATTAATACAATTAATAAATGCGATTTAATTAAGAAATAAAATAAATTATTATAATGATCGAAATTTATTACAGATGTATACAGTTGTGAAATCGGAATTTGAGTAATGAAATGTTTACTCTGATATAGCAGGGCAGTTTAAAAAATCGAAATGACACAGATTCCCGAAATTACTCGAAATTTTTAATGTCGCTTAAAAATATGCTTTGCAGCGCTGCCTGGTGAAGTATTAGAGCAGTTTTTAACGAAGTTTGTATGCAAGGCACCGCCCGCTGTAATTAGGGGTCCGAAAGCGGGCCCGGAGATGTGTTAACCCAGCAATGGGTGTTTAAACAACTTTGTTGATCTAAACAATGTTTTGAAGATTTTATCGTTCTTAATCTTTACAGAATCTTTTTATAGTGAAATCTTTAAACTATTGAAGTTCAATCAAAACAGTTTATTTCCTTCGGGAATGTCGTTGTTTATATCAAAGAATTGAATATTATTTCATAACATCTTAATGCTGTTTGTTTGTATGAAGTCTTATGAAAATGAAACGTAACATTCCGTCATTTTTGACGGGGGTTATGTACTAGTTTTAAAATATAAAGTGTGAAAATATGCACAATTAAAGTTTTAGGGGGTATTTTTGATTTATGAGGCGTATAATATGCTTGCAGAGACGTTAAAAATATCTCTGATTGGAATAAATATGTATTATTTACTAAAGATGCATAGTTAAATAGTTTCTGTAAAATAGGTACGTGCATTTATTATAATAAAGGGATATCGTCTGCTTTCAGAACTGATGAAGAAATATCATTTATTTATTTATTTATTTATTTTGTATAAATCAATTTAACGAATTTTAGTTTACATTCTCTCTTAAAAATGTAATGTAAAGAATTGTCATGCGACTTACTTCCACATTTGCTAAAATTATTGTCAAAAAGCTAAAAGACTTTAATATTATTGATCGGTATGAAATAATATTTTCTGATTTTTAAAAAAATTGTAAATAAGTAAAATGTGACCGAATGTGTGTGAGAGCATGGAGTTTCAACATATACACAAGCTCAAAAATTTGCAACCAAAATATAGCAACCCACTACAGAATCAAATTTTTGTCCCAAATCCTCTCGAGGAATGAACTTTTATAGACCTTATACCGTCGTTTTCTAATAAAGGAATTCTATTACAATTGCATCAAAATCATGTTACTTGAAAAATGTAGTTTGCATAATTTTCAAAGAATTTACATTGTGAATATAATTTCTTCTTCACAATAAGAGACTTAATAAAATTAAAATGATATATATATATATATTTTTTTTTTTTTTTTTTTTTTTTTTTTGCCGAATAAAATTAGTTTTTTTTTTCCCCGAAAAAATCTCATACAACACAACGGCAACTCATCAAGTTGTTACGCCAGTTACTTTACTACTAAAATATAAAATTTCAAAAACAATATAACAATTAAATATGCAAAATTTTTCAGAATAGTAAGTATTGTTATTTTAATTCCTGAGTCACAAACAATACTATGATAAACAGTACTATGTTAAATATGTTTACAAAATTATTATTATATATCACTAATTAGTACTGATTTCTAAGTATTCAAAACATATTTGAATAATTTGGGGTTTTAATACAAATAAATGAAATTAGTTATAATGCGGTATACATGTCCTTTCACCATCTCAAAAACATTCATTCTACATCCTATTTTAGGGTCCCGTACTTAAAAAGTGAAAACGGGAGTAAAAAGTAAAAAGTGGAAGCATTATAAGACCACTCCTGTGTCTGTCTGTCCATCTGTCAGTGCCCTTTTACTCGTAAACTATGGGACGTGGAAAGTTCAAACTTGGGAAAGTTATAAAGCCTTTTAACCCACATGTTTTACAGATTATCAGCCATTCACAAATATGTTTAGGAAAAAAATTAGGGGGCTAATTAAGTTATTTGAAAAAAAAAAGTTTTCTTTTTGTATATCATGTGGGGTATCGTGTGAAAGATCTCGTAATATCAAACTCAAAAATACATTTGTTTTAATTTTAGGTATTATATTTTCAGAGATATCATAGAATGTATACTGGAAAAATATGCTCACCCTCCTCCTATTTTCGAATCTACTGAAACCAAAATTATGAAAAAATGGGGATAGTAGGAGTTTATTAATTAATAAATAGTAATTAATACATTTAATGTACTGAACCCTTTGAGCGCGAGTTATACTCGTACTTAACCGATTCATTTGTGCATCATGTTGAACCAAAAAAAATTATCCAACTTAAACCGTTAAGTTCATGAAAGTACCATATATACAGGGTGTTCGAAAAGTCTGGAAACGGTCAAATAACTCGAGAAATATACATCGGATTAAAAAACGGCAAAATGCATGTTCAATATTTTTGAAAAATGTATTTAGGGATATGAAAATTGCCCCCCCCCTCCAACTTTGCACCTCCCGGGGGGAAAGGCGGGCACCTTTGTGATCCTTAAATGATGACCCCATTTTTTTTATTGCAGATTCGGATTCTACGGGGAAAAATACGTAACTTTTGAATTGAACATTTTCTTCGAAACATTGTAGATGGCGCTGTAATCGAGTGCAATGCTGTGAGAATCGTTACCATTGCAATGTCTGGAAATGCTCGAATAACTCGAGAAATATACATCAGATTGAAAAACGGAAAAATACGTGTTTAATATTTTTTTTAAATGGCAACTTTTATATCCCTAAATAGATTTTCAAAACTATTGAACATGCATTTTTCCGTTTTTCAATACGATGTATATTTCTCGAGTTATTCGAGCGTTTCCAGACATTGCAATGGTACCGATTCTCACAGCATTGCACTCAATTACAGCGCCATCTACAATGTTTCGAAGAAAATGTTCAGTACAAAAGTTACGTATTTTTTCCCGTAGAATCCGAATCTGCAATAAAAAATGGGGGTCATCATTTAAGATTTCAAAGTTGCAAACAAAAAAGTCGCAATTTTCGAAATTTTTTCACTCCTGCACCGCCTTGGGATTAGTGGCACCGACATAAAATATAGCCTATGTTGGAGCAGGAAATTGTCACCATCAATTTGCCACCATCACTTTTGAAATCGGTTTTGTAGTTCCAGAGATTCCATAGAAATTGTAATTATAAATGTTTCTAGAACGCTTTTCGCTAATTTCACCATTTTAAATTTCGATTTTTTTTATTTTGTTATTAGAGAGCATTTACATTTTATAAGTAACTACAAAGCCAAATTTCAAATTTCTAGCTCCTTTAGTATAAAAAGAAATGGAATTTTAGAAAGTTTTTCGCTCCTGCAACACCCTGGGATTAGAGGCACCGACGTAAAATATAGCCTATGTTGGAGCAGGGATTGTCATAAAAAATTTGCCACCATCCCTTTTGAAAAGGGTTCGGTAGTTCCAGAGATTCCATAGAAATTGTTATTTAGAATATTTTAAGAACGCTTTTCGCTCATCTCACAGTTTTAAATTTCGATTTTTTTTTTTAGAATTTGTTCTTAGAGAGCATTTACATCTTAAAAGTAACTACCATGCCAAATTTCATGTTTCTAACACCTTCAGTATAAAAAAATCGAAATTTTAGAACGTTTTTCGCTCATGCACTCCCCTGGGGGCAGTGGCACCGATATAAAACATAGCCTATGTTACAGCAGGGACTGTCAGCATCAATTTGCCACCATCACTTTTGAAAATGGTTCTGTAGTTCCAGAGATTCCATAGAAATTGTAATTTAGAATGTCTTTAGAACGCATTCCGCTCATCTCACTCTTTTAAATTTCGATGTTTTTTAGAATTTGTTCTTAGAGAGCATTTACATCTTATAAATAACTACCATGCTAAATTTCAAATTTGTAAACTCTTTCAGTATAAAAAAAATCGAAATTTTAGAGCGTTTTTCGCTCTTGCACCCCCTGTGGTAGTGGCACCGATATAAAATGTAGCCTATGTTGGAGCAGGGACTGTCACCATCAATTTGCCACCATCACTTTTGAAAACGTTTCTGTAGTTCAAGAGATTCCATAGAAATTGTAATTTAGAATGTTTTTAGAACGCTTTTCGCTCATCTCACACCTTTTAAACTTCGAATTTTTTAAGAATTTGCTCTTAGAGATCATTTACATCTTATAAGTAACTACCATGCTAAATTTCATGTTTCTAACACCTTCAGTGTAAAAAAAAATCGAAATTTTAGAACGTTTTTCGCTTCTGCACCCCCCTGGGTGTAGTGGCACCGATATAAAATATAGCCTATGTTGGAGCAGGGACTGTCACCATCAATTTGCCACCATCACTTTTGAAAACGTTTCTATAGTTCCAGAGATTCCATAGAAATTGTAATTTAGAATGTTTTTAGAACGCTTTTCGCTCATCTCACACCTTTTAAATTTCGAATTTTTTTAGAATGTGTTCTTAGAGAGCATTTACATCTTATAAGTATCTACCATGCCAAAATTCATGTTTCTAGCTCCTTCAGTATAAAAAATCGAAATTTTAAAACGGTTTTCGCTCCTGCACCCACCCTGGGGGTAGTGGCACCGACATGACATAAAATATAGCCTATGTTGGAGCAGGGACTGTCACCATTAATTTGCCCCCATCACTTTTGAAAACGGTTCTGTAGTTCCAGATATTACATAGAAATTGTAATTTCGAATGTTTTCAGAACGCTTTTCGCTTATCTCACCCTTTTAAATTTCGAATTTTATTAGAATTTGTTCTTAGAGAGCATTTACATCTTATAAGTAACTACCATGCCAAATTTCATGCTTCTAGCTCCTCCAGTATAAAAAAAAATAAAAATTTTAGAACGTTTTTCGCTTCTGCACCCCTTTGGGGGTAGTGGCACCGACATAAAATGTAGCCTGTGTTGGAGCAGGGATTGTCGCCATCAATTTGCCACCATCACTTTTGAAATCGCTTCAGTAATTCCAGAGATTACCCCCTACAAACAAACAAACAAACAATCTTTACTACTTTATAAAATTAGTATAAATAAACTCCTACTACCCCCAAGTTTTTCATAATTATAGTTCAGTCGATTCGTAAATAGGAGGGGGGGGGGGTGGACATATTTTTCCAGTATACTTTTGACGATATCTCTGAAAATATAATACCTAAAATTAAAACAAATGTATTTCTGAGTTCGATGTTACGAAACCTTTCGAACGATACCCTATACGGCATATAAAAGGAATTTTTTTTCAAATAACTTAATATCTCGACTAATTACCGAGATTTTTTTCGAAAATCATTATCAAATATCCTTGGATGATTCTGCGTCAATAGATACCTCGAGCACCCATCAACTCCCCCGCTGACCACCCGAAAAGTAAAGTTTGTGTGTAACGAAAAAAATGCGTTTTTCTCAAAAACTATTTTACATATTGCTATAGTTTTTCTGCAAGGTTTAAATAAAATCCTACTACCCCTAATTTTTTCATAATTTTAGTTTGAGTAGATTCGTAAAAATAGGGGTAGGGGAACATATTTTTGCAGTGCATTTTCGACGACATCTTTGAAAATATAATATCTAAAATTAAAACAAATAATATGTTTGAGATCGGTATTACGAGATCTTTTGAATGATACCCCACACGATATGCAATAAGAAAACTTTTGTTTTTCAAGTTACTTAATTAGCCCCCTAAATTTTTCCTAAGCATATTTGTGAATGGCCAATAATCTCAAAATATGTGGGTCAAATGGCTTTCTAACTTTCCCCCAAGTTCGAACTTTCCACGTCCCATAGTTGACGAGAAAAAGGGCTCTGACAGACGGATAGACAGACACAGGGGTAATCTTATAAGGGTCCTGTTTTTAACACTTTCCAACCTAGTTGAAAAGTGTTTATGACTTCGGTTTGTCTGGCCATCCGTCCGTGCTCTAACTCGCGTAAATATACTCGGATTGCACTGAAAGTTTCGTATGTTATTGTTGTACACTAGAGCATGATCCCTATTCAAAATGGAGTGTGTAGCACTTATAGTTTTTTTTACAGGGACAATCAAATGTATTTCGTTACATTACAGACATTGGAAAAAAATCGTTTCAAGTGCATTTTGATGATGCTACGCTATTTGAAACATGATGAAATTTATATACAATTATGCAGTATTATTATACAATTAACTAAAACATGCTTTTGTAGAATATGAGGTGCAAAGTATGTATTATTCATTTACAAGGTTACACAAACGTATTTCATTGCACATTGTTTTACGGGGAAAAATCGTTTGCAGTATAATTTAATGATGTTTCACTATTTCAAACATAATGAAATTTATATGCATTACTGAGGTACACTATAAAATGCTCACTTAAAGTATGGTGTGCATTTCGTTTATCGTTCATTTACAGAGGCACACAAAAGATACCGGTTATAGTATACGTGCAATAATTACAGTCTATGTGTGATAAGTGCGTTTTCAACATTGGTTTGTGTTTTTAAGTTTAACTAAATTTTTTCATAGTATGTGGTGTGTATAAATTCGGTTGATCATATACAGAGCTACACATGGAAATTCGTAAGTATTACAGACTATGGAAGTGAATTGTTTAGGGTAGTTTTCAACCGTGTTACGCATTTTCCTGCTGAACTATAGTTAGTAGACTTAAAGAAGCTTGTGGAAAATAAATATATTCATATACAGGGCAAAGAACACTACGCAAAGAACAACGTACATTGTCGTTTATGATTGGTAATTGCTGTAAGTTTGTTTGGAGTTGCTTTATGCGTTTTTTGCCTGAATTAAATTTTAGCTTAATATGGGGTGTACACAAAAGTTTTTAGATAATATACAGGGTTGTACAAAAGATTTCGAGTGCATTTCCATTGATTGGCGAAAATTGCTAAATGTGAATTTTCTAAACGAACTAAAATTTATCATTCTATGTAGAAACTATACTATCATGCTATCCACATCTATAGAACATATACATGGCTGCACAAAGTAATTCGACTGCATTTTGACCATGGAAGACTATAGAAAATGTCTTAAAATTGTCTTAAAATTACAGCATTGCCAAAACAGGACATTTAAATATGTTATATGTTTCCTATACTGTTTACTTACATATCTTCCTTCACCTTATTTAACGGCAACGTTTCGTTACAGTTTTCTGGATGTGTTGGAAAGTGTTTCATAATCTATGCTTGAGGCATGATTTTTCGTTCTTGTTACTGTTTAAGTACGGAACCCTAAAAAAGAAAAGAGGCTAGGTTTCGATTTGAAAAAAAAAGTGCTGTGCGTCAAGATTGGTTTTTACAAAAGAATATGTAATTACAAAAATTTATACACATTTCTAAATAGCATTTTGAACCAAAAATAGAGATTTTAATTTCGTTTTTTTAATCATGACGTAAAAAAATATGCATGAAAAAATTATTTTCAGTAACAACTTTCTTTAATAACAAAATTAACTAATGCATGATTTCAGTATATTTAAAACTCATTAAAATAAAACAGATATTTTGATTTACAAAGTTTTTTTTTTTTTTTTTTTTTTTTTTTTTTTTAAGAAAAGAAAAAAAACTTGTGTTAGTTAATGAAAATAAAATAATTTCTAAAACAAAAGCGTAATTCATTTCTTTCTTTCTTTCATACCCCTCCCCATAAAGTATGTTTTATTCAAATCATCCATTCCTGACCTTTTACTCTCTGAATTCATTAAATTAAAAAACGAGTAATGATATGCATTAGTTGTTTGAAACTCTGAAAATAAATTACTATTTGGAACGATAATGGTACATTCTTACAAATTTCCATTAGAAGATAAACTTTCTTTGCAAAAAAATAAAAATAAAAATAAAAAATAAGGATATTTCTTAAACTTATAAAGAAACAACCTAACGTGTTTTATTTACATACAAACGTATGCTTTTTTATAAGACATAAATTGAATTAGTTGTGATTTGATTATCATAAGTTTTTACCATTTAATAGTTGCTTAGAATTTTTTGAAACTTGTTGGACATTTTCACACGAAATACTTATCCAATTTAGGTGGTCAGGTTTATAAAAGTAGCACATTTATCATTTCAACTTACCTGTTCTTTATCTAAAAGTTTGATCACAATTTCAGTTTGCTATGTTGAATTTTTCGAATTACAATCAAATCTCTATACATGGCGTACCTTAAGTCTTTATACATTTTTGAGAAATATGCTTTAAATCCTTTTTGTTTGATTCTTTTTATTTATAGGTGATGTGACAGAATACGTTCAGAAGAAAAAATAATAGCCATTTTGGAGGCTCGTATTGATGCATTATCGTATGAAAAGGTGCAGGTGGGCGTCACCCACATTACGGTATCTTTCTCCGTAGTTTCCATCAAATGGTAAAGCTGAAATCATACACGTAATATGCTATCATAGGCAATATCAGATACCTCCATATAAACAACTTTTGCGAGAAGAAAACAGTTAAAAGCAGACCATATATGATAGTTTACCTCTCCTAACGTTATCAATGACGAACTTATCGCGATTTGTATCTCCTATGATAGATATCGTATCGAATTCCACCAATCAGAGTGCTCTAAAAATAGTTGTTCTCAGTTTTCTGATTTAAACTACTTTTAAAACACTTAGCAGCAATTTCTCGCCAAATATTACACTTGTTGCTTACATCTGAAGATTTTGCTCGGTCTTCAAAATAACCATGCTTGCAGCGCGAAAGATAGGCTGGAGCCAAGTCAGAAACAATAGCGTATGTTTCAGATCGTATGTTAGTACGTATGATTGAAACTTAACACGTAGCTTTTGAAGCTACATAATCATCAGCTTCAAGCTTATGTATATATAATTTGAAAGTTGAAGGCTTGTTTTTTAACTGATAACGTAGCGTTTTTCAAACACTAGAATTTTGAATAGCGAAATTCCGGCTGAGTCTTTGCGTGAATGACTTGTGATTCTGCATAACCAATTCCTGTACTGTTCGCAAACATCTGATGTTATCAGAGGTCTCCTTAAACGATCTTCATCTTTAACGCTACCAGTTGTCTTGATTTTGTTTACCAAGTTTTTAACGGATACTCTGATAGGGGCTGGTTTTCTGAATTTGCGGTTGAAGTCTTTTGCGTATTAAACAAATGAATAGAGATTCATACGTTAATCTACAAACAACAGTTATTGTTTTTTTTTCTGTTGCATGTATCATTTCAGATCATATGCAAAAAAGTTGTATTAGAACTATTCCTCAAAATGTATACAGACTTTAGAGACCCTCTGTAGTTTAAAGTACAGACGTGCTTGTCTAGCGATCACTAACAATAAGTTCAAAAGTAACTAGATGTCGCGACATGTAATATTGATTTCAATTAAATCGTTTATACCTTCGCTACTGAACATTGCATTGTTTCAATTCTTACCTCAGAGAATTCGGCAAAAATATATACTTTCTAATAATGTTTGGTTGAAAACTGCAACTTAATTTACCTATCTTTTGATTTTTAAAACATAATTTTCAAGCATCTGTTTTTTTTTATTCCGTCAACACGCACCTTTTTTTTTTAGACCGCTGACTAGGCTGCTACCTGTCAAACTTTTGACTAGCTTAACTGGTTGTACCTGGCCGACGGGGCGAGGATTCGCCAGCTCTCCGCTTGGCGAAGATGTGTTTGATAAATCTATAGGCCGACGCGGCTTCAGTGCGTCTTATTGCCTTAATTAGCTTTTTCTTAGTTGGTCGGTTGCTAATTGATTTTTGATGAGACGGTTCAGCACTGCGCAGTGTAGCGAAGTCATGCCGGACAGATGTGAGGTGCTGAGATATTTACTAATTCTTTCCTGCATTGCTTACATACGTCATGCCATCGCTACTCGAGTTGGTCTCGTAATTTAGAACATTGATCTGGTGAAGAGACCTTCAAGGGATCTGCAAACGGGAGACAAGGGTCTGCAAAGGAAAACAATGAACAGGTATTTCTGTAAATAATGTATAGTATATTTCAAGTAACATTCATAAATAAAAGGCTCTAATAAAATACGCAAAACTAAGTAGAAAGTGGCAGGGTAACCACAATTGGCGATTTCTTGCCCAAGTTTGGTGATGGCATCTTCTTCTAATAACTATATTAGAAAAAAAATTTCAAATCTTTAACCATGGACACATACCATCAATGCATTGATTCCTATCAATAAGGATATTACACTAAATTATCATTTAAAAAAATGTATGAAATATATTACATTTTTTCTTTTTTTTTCTTTTACGCTGTAAAGAATACATAAGAAAAAACAAACGGAAAAAACTTTATTTAATGACAAAAGAAACTCCTTTGCGACGGGCGTCGCTTATACGCGACGTATAGCATACTCATATTCCTTGATTATTCCCAACAGTAAACATTAATGGTATTTTTCTTCTTATTTAATCACAGAATTTCTGCGATTAAATTATCCAAATTTTTCATTTAGAAATATCAGTGTTAAAAGATTAAAAATTAAGTTCCCTCGTCATGAAGGGGTTAATTAATGCATGCTTTCAATACATTCGAACCTCATTAAAATAAAAAAAGAGGGAAACCGAATTACAAAAATTAAACAAAAAAAAGAACTTCTATTAATTAAAAAAAATAATTTCTAAAACAAAAACGTAATGTTTTTTCCTCTCGAAAACACGATTTTCGAAACATCCATTCCTAATCTTTTCTTCTCTGAATTCATTAATTTTAAAAAAGGAACGATCTACATAGTTGTTTAAAATTCTGGAAATACATTACTATTCGGAATGCTAATGGTATAATCCTATAAATTTTAATTAGAAAATAACCTTTCTTATCAACATGAAAAAAATATAAACTTATAACGAAACATACAAAATATTTTATTAACATACGAACGTATGGTGTTTTAAAACTAGTTGAATTAGTTGTATTGAATTGTAAAAAAATATATTAAATAACGTTTTACAAAATTTTACTCTTTAAAGATTGGCATAATGTTTTGTGTATCACGTTTGCTGTACATTCCAATCTATAATAACAAGGAAATAAGTTTGTGTGTGTGTGTGTCTGTCTGTCTGTCTTCTGACGATACGGTTGCCCGCAGAGCTACAAAATTTAACAAGTGTCTCGCGGATGACATCACTTGACCATACTTAGATTCCTGCCTTTTTACACGTTTAAATACTCTTTGCTTAAAAAAAAAGAAAAAATTGCACTTAAATGAAACTTTAAATATTAAAAAGCGCTTTAATGTAAAGTTTTAAGCACGTGTTATCATATTTAAATAAGTATTTTATTTCATTAATAAAAATAAATCTAATTATTATTAATATTAAAATTAAATTTCATTAAAATATTCCATGCATAACATTTTAAAATCAAAAGGTAGAAAAATATTCTGAAATAGAATATATAAGCAAGTATTTTTTTTATATATAAAATTAAATCTTCATTTGTTATTAACATCAAAATTTACTTTTATTAAAAATATTCCATTTATCATAAAAAATATAAAACAGCCAATAAAATATTTTTAAATAACAAAGTTGAAAATAAAACTGAAAAAAAATATTTCACCGATAAAACACTTATAAATAAAACAGTTAAAAAAAACCTGAAAACATTTTTAAATAAAGATTTAGAAAAAAAGTTGAGAATAGAAAGCAGACGTGGGATTCGAACTCATACTATCTAAACACAAATGCACCGCTCTAACCATCCAACCACCATATATATATATCTGTATCTAAGTATGGTCACGTGATGTCAACCGCGATACACTAATCAAAATTTGGCAGTCAGTCCATCTATATCTGAAGTAATGCACCTCGGAACTCGATTTTAGATTATTATTATTATTATTATTATTATTATTATTATTATTAGATTAATTTTATTTAATTTCTCCTGCGTTTTTTAGCGTTTTTTCACGTTTTGAGGCATTTTTTCTACATTAAAAAAAAAGAATCCGGTTTCAATCTTTGAGCCCAATACAATAAATTTTGTCCTCTTTTCAATAACGTTTATTTGAAATTCGTACAACAATTTTTGAAAATTTCGCGAATTTTTGTATGCGAATTTTAGAGGTTTTTTTGCATTTCGTGGCGATTTTTTGACATTGGTAAAATGAATTCGGTTTCAAACTTTTAGCCTAATATAGCAAATTTAGCCCTCTACTACTTTTGAATTTTAGTGATTTTTAATGCAATTTTCAATGTAATTTTTACGCTTCGCTGCGCTTTTTTGAGATTCGTGAAAGAATTCCGGTTACAATGCTTTAGTAAATTTTGTCCTCTGTGATTTTTGAATATTTGGCGATTTTTAGCGACATTTATTTAAGGAGTTCTGTTTCGAACTTTTAGTCAAATATAGTAGTAATTTTTCTACTCTGCAATTTTTAAATTTTTAGTGATCTTTAGCGATTTTTAATGCTATTCTCAATGTGATTTTTAGCGTTTTTTCGTGTGTCGCGAAGATTTTTGACATTCGTAAAAAGAATTTGGTTTCAAATATTTAGCCTAATATAGTAAATTTTATCATCTGCGATTTTTTAATTCTAGCGATTTGTAATGCGATTTTCACTGCGATTTTAAAAATTTGTTTGCCTTTTTTCAAGTACCATGGCGATATTTTGACATTCAGAAAAGGAATCTAGTTTCAAACGTTTCGCCTAATATAGTACATTTTTTTCCTCAGTGATTTTTGATTTTTTTAGCGATTTTTATCCTGATTTTATTTATTTATTTATTGCGTTTAACGGTGTTTTTTTCACATTCGTAAAAAGAATTCGGTTTCAAACTTTTGGCTAAGTAAGTTTTATCCTTCGTAATTTTGGAAGTTTTGCGACTTTTAATGCAACTTTTAGCTTTTTTTCGCGTTCCGCGGTGATTTTTTGAAGTTCGTAAAAAGGAATTCGGCTTCAAACTTTTAGTCCACTTTAGTAACTTTTGCTCTATTCTATTTTTGAATTTTTAGCAATTTTTAGTGTTCTTTCGCATTTTGCGGCAATTTTTTGACATTCGTAAAAGAATTTCGGTTTCGGATAATATAGGAAATTTTGTCTTCCACGAATTTTCATTTTTTTAGCGATTTTTAATGCTATTTTCAATGAGTTGTTTAGCGTTTTTTTCGTTTTCTCCGGCAATTTTTTTACTTTCGTGAAAAAAATTAGGTTACAAATTTTTAGTCTAATATAGTAAATTTTGTCCTCTGCGATTTTTGATATTTTAGTGATTTTTAATGCAATTTTTACCTTTTTTTTACCATCCGCTGCGATTTTTTGACATTCGAAAAATGAATTAGGTTTCAGATTTTCTGTGTAATATAATAAACTTTGTCCTCCACGATTTCTGATATTTTTGCGATTTTTAATACGATTTTTAACGCAATTTGTACCATTTGTTCATGCGTCAATTGTTGGACATTCGTGAAAGGAAGTCTGTTTCTAACATATAGTCTAATGTAGTTCCTCTTATCATCCGCGATTTTCAATGCAATTTTTAGCGTTTTGTCGCGTTTCACGCCGATTTTTCAACAACTTACTAAAATAAATTCCGGTTACAATGTTTGTAAATTCTGTCCTCTGCGATTTTTAAATTTTTAGTTTTTTTTTCTTTTTTTTCTGCGTTTTTGCAATTTGCATTGATTTTCCACATTAGTAAAAGGAATCCGGTTTTAATATTTTAACCCAATATAGTAAATTTTGTCCTCGGTGATTTCTGATATTTTGGCGATTGTTCGCAATTTTTCCACATTAGTAAAATAAATCAGGTTTCAATCTCCTAGCCCAATATTGTAAATTTTGTCCTCTTTTCAATAAAGTCTTTCGGAATTCGGCTTATAGCAACGTTTTTTAATAATTTTGTGATTTTTTTATTGGGATTTGTAAAGTTTTTTTCGTGTTTCGTGATATATTTTGACAGATACTTGCAACGCCGGATAGGTCAGCTAGTATAAAATAATTATAAAACTTTTGCTGTGAAGTTTATAAAACTAGCATGTTTATGATCTCAACTTAACTATTCATTGCCAGAAACGTCCAAGAGAGGTATATGTCAGTTATGCAAGATTTTTCTAAATGCAAAGATGTATAACTTATAGGTGAAGGTGGACTAATTAGGTACAAACAGGCTATTAAGAGACTAATACATATTTTCTTTTTGTAATGAGCAAAGAAGTCTGCGTAGCATACTAATTCTTGTAAAAGTAAACAGATCTGATCATACTTTTACATACAGTTAATATGCGTAAGATATTAAAATTGAAAATAATAATAATAAAATGAAACTAATACTCTTGTATTTGATGGTATAAAAGGGGGAGAGGTATTACGAGCTCCTCAAACCAGTAGAAACTCTTAATGGCGAGTGTAAAAGCTCGTTCAGACTAGAGGATTTAAGTCATTAAACTTTAAGTCACTTAAGTGAATGCTCTAAAACATCGTAGTCAAATGGCACGCCTAGTTCCGGGTCGCCCACTTCAAAACCCAAGTTAAAGTTCTTAAATGCCCTAAACTGAACAAGACCTTACGTTCTTCAGTTAAATCGTTTGACATAAAAAAAAATAATAATAATAATAAAAATAGATCTAATACTGGGCAGGGGTAGCGATATTACCAGCGTCAGTAATGCTACAGCACAACAACGTCAGGGCACATAGAAGTTCCGTGGCCTGCCAAACAACACGTTATCTGTAATGGGGGAATTTACCACATCCGGAGCACTCATCAAGCTTTGCACCATGCAATTAACACATTTTTAGCTCGTTACAAAACAGCTTAGCAAAGCAGTAATTTCAGACTGAAGATGAAGTGAAAAAAGTAAAAAATATCATTGAATTCATAGCGTCGAAAGACTTTTTTTTTTTTTTTTTTTTTTTTGTAGAAGTTTATGGTGACTATATTGATTTAGGCTTGTATTTTATTTTTTATTAATAAAAGGAAATTGTTAAAAACGGGTAATTTGTTTTGTACAGCTAATATTTAAAAATATATATTTAAAAGATTTTCTCTTTGTACTTTTTGGTTAGCCGGGCGCCAGTGATATATGTACATATATAAATATATATGTATATGCATATATATGTATAGTTATACATATATGTGTGTACATATATGTATGTATATATATGTGTATGTAGATACGTGTATCTATATATATATATGTGTGTATATATACATGTATACGAATCACTGGCGCCCGGCTAACCGAAAAGTACCTTTCTCTTTTTATACAAGATTCTTTTGTACACTTTGTACAAGACCGATCTTCTGCCAATTGAAAAAAAAACTTTATATCTCTCTAGATAGACTAGACTGGATGCATACCATTAATCAATATATTTATATTCCTATCAATAACAAAATAACACTAAGTGTTTTATCAAGAAAAAATAGTTTGTATGAAGCTAGATTTCTTAGAAGAAACTTTTGCAAATGCAGTTATAGGAAAATATTTGTAAACTTCTCTCTCTTCTATTTCTCTAACTCAAAACTAGAAATTGCCATTTAAATTTTTTATTACTTTCTGTACACATATAGTGTAAGGAAAGAATTGAAATCATGATAAAAACCCGATTATGGAAATATTGGTGCACTTTTACATTTTGAGTTTTCCTGAATCCATTTCCGCTGTTTTAACGATGGTTATATGTGTACTAACCGCGTCTGGTGAGCAGTTTGGTCTCCCATAATTGTATAAAAACATTGAAGCATGTTACTTTTATTCATAATTTAATTTATTTGCTTATTTCTTCATGATCAAAATTCTGATGAAGAAATCAAGAACTCTTTGCGATCATGACAGCATTTCGTACATTTTTTGTTATGTATTTCATCCTTCTTGACAAAAACCTCTGAACTCACTTAAGCATTATGTTTCATGTCCGCTTGCTTATCAGTTGCAATACGCTCGCTAATACGGAGATTTTTAAATCTATTAAGTAATCTTCCGTAATTGAGTCCAGTGCCAATTGGCCTATTTTAGCTAATGCGATTTGGTGCAATGAAGTGCTTTTTGTGAAAAGCCTTTAATGATATCCACATTCACATTAAACCATATTATTTCTAATATCTTTTTTGTTTCGCGTTAACCTTGGCTGTAGACTCGATTACGTAAGATTAGAAAATCTATCATTATTCTCATGTAATCGTCTTGGATAATGTGTCATAATCGGACTGCACTGCATACTAATTCAAGTATTTTAGTAAGTACGATTTGGTGAAACATGTAGAAATTTGGAAGCCAAATATGATAATCACAATCCCTTTAAACGATATTTGCTGTCAGTTATCGCCCACTTTTGACACTCAAGACAAGATCGTGGAGGAAGTTGATTATACTGCACTTCTATGCTAAACTCTGATTAGCTTACTGGAGCGAATTATATTTTGACACCAGACAGCGCTGAAAAATTCATCACAGGAGAACTTGCTTTGCGAATGATTACCTCCATGGTTTAATATTTTTACCGCTTACGATGAACGAATCTAACGTATTTTTTTACTTTGGTGGAATGATATATTGGGCTGTCAACCTAATTTCAAGTGAATTCAGCTCAGAATATATACATATTTGAAGATAACTCATCTCTCAAGCAATTGTTTTTGAATGATCTTTCTAAAAATGTAAGTTTTATTGAGTTTTATTCGAAGAAATAGTTTTGAGTAAAAATGGCCGCATGGCATATGAAAAACGAAGCGGCCAGCCGGTAACCGATTATGACAGTCACGTGACTTGCACTAACATAATATAAATATTAATCTGATACATACATAGAGATATTTCAATATTGCATGTTGTTGAGCAACTATGGCGAAATAACTATATTTGAAACAACTCAAAACTCCCATAATCACGAATATGTAAATTCAATTTCAATATTTATTTTAACTAACAGGTCTTAATTTCAGCACGGACGAAATTAAAGTTCATTGAAAGTTGCGTCATAATTTAAAAAAAAAAATTATTTTTATGAATGAAAGTGACTTTTTATTTAGTATAGGAGGTCATTTTCCCAAATGAAAATGTTTCAACCTTGTAAAATTAGTAAATAAGTTTTTATTTATTTTTAGATTATTAGTTATTTGAAGACATACACAGTATCTTACACTCTGTAAAGTGCTCGGAAAGTCGAGGGGGGATCAGATTTGTTTGCTGTAATGGTTACATAAGAAAAGAAAATAGAAAAACTTTACTGAGAAATAAAAAGAATTAATGCATGATTACAATGGATTATAATATCATTAAAATAAATAAGAAATTTCAATTTTTAAAGATTTAAAAAAGAGCTCACATTAGTTAAAGAAAATAAATAAATTCCTAAAACAAAAATGTAGTGCACTTTTTAAAAAAACAGAATTATTGAAACATATACCTGATATTTTCTTCCCTAAATTGAATATATTAAAAAAACGAGTTATCATTTGTCTTGTTTAAAACACTGGAGGAAAATTATTTCGAGTGATACTGATGCCAGTTCCATAAATTTTAATTAGAATAGAATCTTTCTTGAAAGAAAAATACATTTCTTAAACTTATAAAGAAAAATGAGAAAATGTTTTTTCCGAACGTAATTTTCAAATATATTAGTATTACAGCTTAATTACCACTGAAATGTCATATTTATATATATATATATACTAAATATTATTGTACGTTAATTGCATGTATAATGTCATAGCTTCTTTGGAGTAGTAACTAAAATATAAAATTAAGTACTAAATGTAAAATTGCTAAATCAATAGTACATTTTAAAAGTAGAAATTCCATCTAAAGTTCAAAAGCATAATTATTGCTTTTTGTAATTTTTGATTATATTATTTCCATTTTTGATATATCACTAACAATTTTCTTAAATATGAACAAGAATGTAATATTATATTTGTTGTATAATTAGAACCAGTTTTATAATGGGCTCAAAGTTTCTATTTGAATAAATTGGTATTTCAAAACAGATAAGTGCAATCAGTTATGATGCGATTATTTCGCCATTAAAAAATTACATGTTTTTTTTGTTCAAGGGAAATTTTTATGCTAACTAATTATAGAAATCTGCAAAATAATACTTTGATTTTTTTTTTCGTTCACAGTTTAAGCATTTCTGATGTTTTCTGATACGCTAAGCTCTGTTATATGGAGTGGGTTAAGAATGGAACAAGTGAAACAAGATTGTATTGGCCAATGAGCATCACTCCATCTATTTAACCCCCTTTCTTTGCATCAATGCTGTGGGATTTCAGTTTTGGCCTAGATTGAGCGCCTATTGCTTTCAGAGCCATCTATCGTTGTTATTTGAAGCTAACACAGGGAATGACTGTTTAAAAAAACTCTTGGCATCATCCATTACTGTCCTGCTAGAAGTTTTTAAATATCTGTCACCGTTTGCAACTAATTGAATTTTAAAACCAGACAGTCCATTTTAGGGAACCCGTTATATCCGTATTAATTCAGATTTTTTTTTAAAACCATTGGGAAAATGGTTGTTGTTTTCGGTCGAGAATGGACCTCTTGGCGTCGTCACTTTATTTGTTTAAGCGTTTTTAACGAAATTCTGTAATTTTGAAGAATTTTTCTTTGAATAGGCAATAGAAATGCATAAAATCGTTGCAAAAATGCTAAAGTTACAAAAAGGATAGATGCAAACTATCACATATGAAACAAGCCGAATTCAAAAATTGACGCCGGGTGAGAAATCGTCTTATAAAGCAAAATAGGTGGTCTTCAACTTTAATTTCTTCAAAATATCTTTAGCTCAGACTTCAGTCTAAACAAGAGTTAAAGTTATTGTAGGAAGGACCCGACAAAATATTAAGGTATATTGGTTAACATATATTGGTTAGCACTTTCCCTTTATTTGCACGACTTAATGTTACTCAATAGGGTTCAGTTGCCTCTCTTATCAACTTACTCGTTTAAACAATTCTTCCAGACAGTATGTTGTTAAATATTATTATGTATCGCGTAACGTTTATCGTTTGCTGGTTGAAACATCTGCGACATCGACATGCGATGATGGAAAGGCGCATTGCTTACAATCGAATGACGAATGTATTCAACGCTGTCAGGGGTGCGATGGAGAGATTGATTTTGTAGATGGTTCAGAAGAATATTTTTTCGAGGGCAGAGAATACCAGAATCTCTTCAACTGTAGCAATGGAAAATGTGTTTATTTGTAGATGGTTCCGACGAATATTTTTGCGAGGGCAGAAAATGCCAGTATCTCTTCAACACTGTAGTAATGGAAAATGTGTATTGTGTAGATGGTTCCGACGAATAATTTTGCAAGGACAGAGAATTTCAGGATCTCTTCAACTGTAGTAATGGAAAATGTGCATTGTGTAGATGGTTCCGACGAATAATTTTGCAAGGACAGAAAATGCCAGTATCTCTTCAACACTGTAGTAATGGAAAATGTGTATTGTGTAGATGGTTCCGACGAATAATTTTGCAAGGACAGAGAATTTCAGGATCTCTTCAACTGTAGTAATGGAAAATGTGCATTGTGTAGATGGTTCCGACGAATAATTTTGCAAGGACAGAAAATGCCAGTATCTCTTCAACACTGTAGTAATGGAAAATGTGTATTGTGTAGATGGTTCCGACGAATAATTTTGCAAAGGCAGAGAATTTCAGGATCTCTTCAACTGTAGTAATGGAAAATGTGTTTATTTGTAGCAGTATGCAACGGTTATGATAACTGCGGCGATGGTTCAGACGAAATGTTTTTACATAGCTGTTCGCCGTTGTTAAATACTTTGATGCAGCTTTCGGAGCATTTTGCCAATGGTTGTTGTAATTTGTTAAATTGTAATTATTTATTTATTTTTTTATTTTTTTAGCTTTGGAAGGGATTGTTTCGGCGGTAGTACCATTATAAGTTTCATCAACATCCAAAATAGTTATGTTTGTCTTCTAGCCCATTTTCTTGTCTTTTTTACTTTCTATACTGTAACTTCCGTAAAAATTGTCCAATCTAATCGTATTGACCCACCTAATCCACCGCGAAATATGTTATTAAGGTACACAGTGGAACTTTTTTTAAAAAGTATTCGCGGTACCGTATACAGGATTTAAAGTGAATGTGGATTATAATAAAAGGTTGCCAAAAATAAATACACTCAGTTGTAACAAATCACTCTCACTAACATATTTGGACTATTTTAACGAGAGTAATAAGTAAATATCACTGCAATAATGTAATAAACTAGGGGAATATGCCCCCTGCGAACTATGGTCACCAACCCCCCCCCCCCCCATTCAGATACCACAGGCTCTAAAAACACGCTAATATGCTCTGTTTTAGAAAAATTGCCCGATTGCGAAAAATTTATCGGTACTATCACGACCAGTGGCGATCTTCTGCATTCGGGTTGCCAATCATTTTCTTTTGTCTGGGGGATTTTTCGGCTCCCTGGGCCTCTTCCACCGCTGTCCGGACAGCTGACATCTGTTTTCGTGATTGATCTGTTTTCGAGATTGTTTTCGTGAGTGAAGTACGATCACTTACACATTTGAAAATCAGCTTATATAAAATGGCTAATAAAAACGTTAAGAAGAAAAGTTTTCTTTTAAATGCTGTAAAAAAAAAATAGTTTTAAATGTGACATTTTAAATATATCGTTTTAAATACGACGTAATTTTCACCATTAAATGTTTTTCGCAAATTATTATTTAAATATTTTAAAGTTTTTCTTTTTTTTCGTTTTAAATATATTTGTTTAAATATATTTTCAATTCAAAACACAGTGTTTGGAAACGCTACAAGTAAATGATTTTAAATATGACATAGAATATCGTTTTAACTATGACATAATTTTTACCATTCAATGCTTTTCACACGTAATTGCTTAACTATTTGAAAGTTTTTCTTTTTTTTAAATTCACGTGTAAATATATTTTTCAATTGAAATGTGTTTATAAATATTATTATTTGGGCTTTTTAAAATCTGGCAACAGCAGGTATAAAAAAAGGCTTTTTCGAATTATTAAATAAATCTCTAATCACAATTAAATCAATAATAAAATCATAATAAAAATTAGACAAATTAAAAAAATGGCTGTGTACTGCACACCACAATCTACTCCAGTATGTGCTCGCGAAAGATGGTTAAATTTCTATGGATAGTTTTTAATCCTATAAATATTTTTTAACAAAACTATTTTAAATAGCTCTTTATATAAATCTGCCATTTAAGAAGTGTATGCTTCAACGTGTTTATCATACATCTGTCCATAAAAATACCAGTTTTCATGTTTTAATATGCAATAATTTTTCTATTATTATTAATATTATGAGCCGAAAAAATCACAATAAATTCAATTACGGAAGCGGTGGCGCTGACAACAGCATTTGTTACTTTTTTTTTTAGAATAGAGAGGCAATCCCTTGAAGTCAGTTTAATTTTTTGTTTTTAAAAATTGCTTGTCCCATGATTATCCCAACCATATAAAAATTATCTTTATCATTTTCGTAAAGTTTCACGTTTTCTTTTGTGAAACAATATATGACGAAATAACTTCTCTGTAAGCTTAAATATGAAGAAAATCATATATTACCTCATGCATTCATCGGATCTTTGAATGCAATAAGACAGAAATTTAAGAATCATACTAGTTTTAAAAGGTCGATTTCTTAGAATATATTTACTTAATAAATGTTAAATATTTATTTACCCGAGAAACTTTCCATCGACACAAATCCGCACATTATAAATGCAGTTGAAAGGATTTATCTTCAGAAATGAAATGAAAATGTTTAAAGTGCAGAAAACAAAATAAATTCACATCATTTGCTTCAAGAGAATAAGTTCTAGAAATGTTATGAATTTCAGAGGTAAAAAGGAAACATTTGTGCATCGATCTCTTTCAAATAAGTTACAAGTGCTTAGAAATATTTTATTGAGGTAAACAAAGATAAATGATACTTTTGACATTTGAAATATTATTCCGAAATATATCCAACTAAACTTCCAGTTTCTGTATCTTGAAAATTTGTACTTTTTTGTTTTGATTTGATTTTAAGCGCTAAAATGTATGAATATTTTATATATATATATATATATATATATGTGTGTGTGTGTATATATATATATACATTTTTCCAAACACAACTTGTAATTTCTAGCTATTAATTGACTGGGCATAACTTTTATTGACATTAAAAAATATCTTTGCAACACAAAATATAACGTGAGGTCTATAAATTTTCGGCACCACAAATACATGGACGTAAATGCCGGAAATCGTAACAGATTCTTCCAGGGAAAGGTTTAGCATTAAGCAGCTTGTTTATGTTTCAATAAAGAATGTATAAGTATGCTTCTCCCATATATTTTGTGCATAAACTTGAGAAATGACTATTCTAATTTATGTACCTTGTTACTTAAAGATCCGCTCATTGTCTTGTTCATATAGTATATACTTTATTAAGCGTTAATATGCGTTGTATTTCCAGAAGAGTCACTTGTTTTATAAAGTTGGTAAAGTTATTATAGTCATCCAATTAAATCCATAATAATTAGCCAAAGTATTTCAGCTGGAATTTAACATACTCATAAATAAGACAAGTATTCGCCGAATAAAAACAATTTAATTCTAAATTGAAACATAAATACATATGAATATATAAATTACAAGATGCGTCTAAAAAATTCGGTGAATGGTCTCATAAAATAAAGAAAACAAAAAGATACAAAAAAACAATTTTTATTGCCATTCAAAGTTGCCTCTTTTGGCCACAAAACACTTTTGAAAGCGTATGTAAAGCTGCTTGAAATTGTCAGCGAACTGTGTCTCAACAGTGCCGAATCGACTCAGCTAAACAAAAATTAATAACCGGCCAAATTACGAGAAACAAACGGAGGCAACAAAGAAGCACTGCAACCACGACTGCCTGGAGGCTTGTCAAGTATATCTCCGTCATACGAATCTCCACTCTGTTGCCAGGCAGCAACGCATTCAGCTGGGCGAAAGGCCGGTAGGTAGGGGCCTTGGTCAGGGGTATAAAAAAGAATAGACCATGACTCGCGAGAGAACTAAAAGAAGTTTGATTGATCCCAGCTTGCAACTCTGCTTCAACATTGTGATGTCGGCGACAAGAGGAGCTTCTTCACATATCTCGCAATGCGCATGTTACTATCCCGCTGATCAATCTGCGGGATTGTAACCCGTTTAAATATCGAATCATTTACCAAACTTTTTGGACGTACCTTGTATATATATTTACATTGAAAAAAGAAAAGAAAGATTGAGAAAGAAAAAAAGAAAAAAGAACTTTGATGTTTGAAATATTACTTTTAGTGTTCTTCATTTAGTGCTGGAGTTTTATATTTTAAAGAGTCATAATTTAATAATTATGTAATTTAAAAATTAATAATTTTGTAATTAAAAATTAATAAATTGTATAATTTTTAAAGATAATTTCAAATTAAAACAAAAAACAAATTGTAACTTTTGATCTTGAATTACGGGTAGTTTGATAAGTTCTCGGCCTGACACAGAGATGGAACAAGTATGACCAAATGACAATGGTGTTTGTAAAGTATGATCCTTCAGATTTCATATGCTGCAGAGTTTCAGAAGCGTGAGTTTATTGATTATTGCAGGCCGATAAAGCAAATTACAAAAGTTTTGACATTTTCTAAAAATGGAAAAAAAATTGTTTGAAAAGTTAGAACTGTCATAAAATACTTTGTTAAAAAGGGTTTAACCTCCACGGACATACAAAAAGAGTTACATTACATTTTAAAGGATTCTTGTCCTTCATATTCGACGATAAAAAAGTGGGCTGCTGAATTTAAACATGGTAGGAAATCAATTCACAATGATGAACGCTCAGGACGTCCAAAAATCGCTACGATCGACAAAATCGCCTCAAACATTCCCAATGCCGCATTGAATGATCGCCGATTGAAGATGCGCGAACTTGCTGACATTGCAAACATCTTGATAGACCTTGTCCACTACATTGTACACGATGTTTTGAGTATGAAAAAGCTTTCCGCTCGATGCGTGCCGCGTTTGTTGAACGAC
Source organism: Maratus michaelseni (assembly GCA_963931845.1). Lineage (NCBI taxonomy): Eukaryota > Metazoa > Arthropoda > Arachnida > Araneae > Salticidae > Maratus > Maratus michaelseni. The sequence goes on from OZ007594.1 coordinate 196,255,283, forward strand.
AAAGATTGAACATTTCTCAAGAGTCTTCTGAAATGTATTGCAAATTGAAAAATAAAATGAAATATTCTCAAGAAACTTGTATTTTCTTTGTCAGGTCGAGAAGCTTTCGAACCACCCTCGTACAGGGCAGCACCAAAGAATTCGCACAGAAGAGTGTGTCTTAAATGTATTAAGTTGCAAGGGGACTATATCGAAAAATAATATTAAATGATGTGAAAAATCTTGTGATTTCACTGTCAGGCCGAGAACTTATCAAACCACCCAAGTGCTTATTTACGTTTTGCTCTTCATTTTACAGGTTTTGAATAAGATGCAAGTGCTTAAAAAATTATATTGAATGATGTGAAAAATCTTGAGATGTCACTGTCAGGCCAAGAACTTATCAAACCACCCAAGTGCTTATTCGCGTTTTGCTCTTCATTTGACAGTTTTTGAATAAGATGCAAGTGCTTAAAAAATTATACTGGGAGGAATATAGAAAAACGATACTTTTGATATTTGAATCGTTATTCCCAGATATAATCAACTAAAACTGAAGTTTTTGTAATTTGAAACGACCTAATTTTCTGTTTGATTAATTCTCGAAACATTGTTCTTTTACTATCACACACACATATATATATATTCCAAATACGACTTGTGTTTCTTAATCTTCGATAAGCAAAGCATCGCCTTAATTCAAAAAATAGTAATAATAATACAGAAACTTTTTGTGTTGTAAATTAGCATTTTTGTTCTAACGAAAGCGACTCATCTGGAAAATTAAACATTCAGATGTAAAACCAAAATGCATCGGAACATAATTTATATGCATGCAAGAGTAAAAAAAAAAAAAATAATGTTACTATTTTTATTATTGTTAATGCTGTTAATTTATCATATTTGTCTGTTGGACATCAAACTGTTTACTTGAGAGGATATACAGCATCCGAAAAACCGATATTTCACATCGAGAAAACTGATTAATAAATTCTCAAAAGTACTTGAAAACTTTTTTTTTTCTTTTGTAGCGGACAGCAAAAGAAAGTTCAGAAATACTGTTTTAATCTCGGTTTCTGCGTTTCAGGAGATAAAGGAACGCATTTTGGAATCGTGGATAACTCCGATGTGGTTGTGTTATATGTTTGTAAAATTGTGTTAGATATAGAAATATATTTTTTTCTTACGGTGTATCTTGTGGAATAAAACAGAAATGCTTAAAGGGCCGAAAGCAAAATAAAAGCATGTTAATTGTACGAAAGTAATGATTTCCAGAAAATGTAAAATTTTAGAGATACGAAGGATACATATATTTTTATTTCTATTTAACTAATTACACTGGTTTACACGGTTTACACGGTTTACATACTTTCGCTGAAATGTGTATTTTTTCATAGATTCTAGTGCACTGAGTACGGGAAAATTATTGTAAAAAATCTGTCACGTCTAGTTTAAAAAATATTTATTAAATATTAAAAAATAATAACAGGAAATATAAAAAGAAAAAATTAGAAATGATTGATTTTACTCTTCTTTTTATAATTTTCTTGATCCGTTTCTCTTAAAATAGATCGGCAGCAGTCCCCTAACATACTTTTGCCCCAAAAACCTTTGTGTTTGTCTTCAAAAAGTATCAGGTCTTGGTGAAAACGCTCGCCCTGCTAGTCACTCACAGTGTCCAAGTTTTCAGGTAAAAAATCCAGGTGTGAATGGAGAAAATATTTCTTCAGAGACATGTTCACACCTATTGCATGATAGTTTTTTAATAAAACAGCAATATTTTATGATTTCCTAAGAATCCATGGACGACTGTTTTAAAGTAATCCCAAGTATTTTTTTTCATTAGTAGATAAACGTTTTTCAAACTCCTTATCTTGCATCAGTTTACATATCTGTGGACCGATAAAAATTCAATCTTTTAATTTTGCGTCTGAAATACCCCAGCAAACACAGAGCTATCGGTAAGCAATCGGCCGACTGCCGCTTTGCCGTTTCCGACGGTATCGGCACGACACCGCCTGCCGTACCGGCTCCGTAACTTTTTCGACACGCCGCGCGACTGACGCCCGACAGATAGGCGCATAGTCGGCCCGGTATCGGCAACGCCGGTAGAATCGACGGCACTCTGCTGTGCCGATTGTATACCAACAGTTATCCGCACACCTACCGAATCTGGTCCGGTACCGGCAACGCTAACAACGGCGAGATGCTGTGCCGACCGTATACCGATAACAAATCCGTAGTATTGTCGAATGTGGTCTGATATCCGTAAGCACCCCCTTTATTGGGAACTAGCAGCTGAGGGGGGGGGGGGACTCCACTTAATATACTTATTTTTTTTTTTAACTTTGATTATTTTTGTAAAAATGGTGAAATTTATTTTTCAGATGGTAAACAACCCCCCCCCCCCTCCCCTCACGAATACCGTTTTACCATTAATAGCCTCTGCCGTTAAAAAAAAAATACATTTTCCATATATTTTTCTTTTAAAGTGTCGCTGTAAAACTTGATTTAAAAAAAATAAAATATTTTCTAGGAAAGTATAAAACAATACTTTTTTTTTTAAGTCAAATATACTAAATTTTGTTCCGTTAATTTACTATTTATTAATAAATTTAAAAAATTGAACTTTAATTTTACACAGAAAATAAAAATCAGTTTAAATAACGTAGTTAAAAAAATTCTGTACCGTTTATTATTTTATTTTATGAACGCTTTAAATGAATGTTTGTGATTATGTCTCTTAAAATAAGTCTGCTATAAATTATGCTAAATTGTTTTAGCCTTATTAAATCCATCAACATCTCAACCAAGTTAAATATTTTTTGCATAATTTAATTTAGTAAACATTATTCTCTCTTTAAAAAATATAAAAAACGAAATTTAGAGTTTATGTAATTTCTTGGCAAGATTAGAAAAATATATTTTTGTAACTTTATTTTAAAAATTTTTATATGATAGACATGTTTCATATTTACTTATTTTTAGTTTTTACTAAATTCTTTATATTTTTTTTCATTTATACAGAAGGACAATCGTTTTTCAAAATCATTTATATCTTGTATTAAATCTAATTTGATGCGCCATAATTATTTTTTTTTAAATAAAGTAACATTATTTACAATATTGTTTTTCCCTTTTCTCTTAATTTGTTTCTAAATTTTTCCTTTTCCAATATAAATATACACTTTCAAAATCACTCAGTTATATTATGTACATTGGAAATGTCAAATATTTATATACATTCATTTAATTAAAATTCATCTATTTTAAATTTGATAGAAATGAAATGTATTAAACAAATTTAATAGTGATAATTTAAACTTCAAACATCTTGCATGACTAAAATTTAATAAATTTGAATAGTATTAAGGAATTTTTATACCGCTGCGTAAAAGTTTCAGGATACGTGAAAAAGAAATCGCTTTAAGTAATTTAAAAAAGGAATGAGTTAGTAACTTTGAATAAATTAAAGTTTAAATACAAAAAATGCAAATTATCATTACTAAGCTATCGAAAATTTTGACTATCTTTTTTTTTAAATACATGAACTATACGAGTATTGTAAAATTGTGAAGCATCAAATGGATAAAAATGTAAACAAGAAAATCTAATGTCATTCTGCATTTATTATAATAAAGAAACGTTCAAAGAATTTGTTAATTATTAATAATTAAAAATATGCTACATGTCACAAAAACTTAAATAATAAAAATATGAAAACTGCATAAACATATTTTTCTAATTAAATAATCCCTAAATTGTGCATTTCTTATGCATAATCAGAGCCTCTGATTGTGCATAAAAAATGCACAATTTAGGGATTTTTTGGTATGCAAAAAATGTGTAAAATAAAAAGTGCACAAAATCTGAGCGTATTTGGCACCTCAGATTTTGTGCATTTTTTAAAATAGCTTTTTGCATACCGAACATTTTAAGCATATATTTCAATTAAGATTCAGCTTACTATGAAATTTACAGTTATTATTACCATAGTACCTAATAAACCCACTTTTGGAAAGATGCATAGTTATAAAAAGGATTATAAATAATAATTTTATCAGACATGGTACAAGTTCGCCAACATGGAGAAAAAGAAAATAAGCTTAAATTTAAATATGTAAATTTTATAATTAAAAATAACATTGCACACAGTAATAAAAAACATGTTCAATATTGTTATAACCCAATAAGAGAAAATTATTATACTTACTTGAAAAGAGCTGCACTAAATTCTAGTTGTTGGTTGAAAATGTTTTAACTAATGTATTTGCACTTAGAAAAAGGTATTTAAAAAAAATAAACTCTACTTATTTTTGTTTATTTACAACACAAGTGCAAGCAGCTTTTTCTCATCATTTCAGTTCCAATGCAGTCATTTCAAATTTTAACCGTTGCAACTGGATGCAATCATTCTTCTGACCACAGAGGGCTTTGATGGACGACCGCTAAAATCTAGCTGCTGTGGGAAAAAGTAAAAGAAAACACGACACACACGAAAAAAAAGACCATTGCGGTACAGCCGCTGCGTTTATTTGAAATCACAACATAAATAATAAACTAATGGTACTTGTTCCGGTAATGTAATGTACCGAGTAAATGTTCTGAACTTGTAATGGAAATTGTTATATGTTATAAAATATACTTGAAATTTTCTTGCATTTTCTGTAAAAAATATATAGCATTTTCATTGTTGAGTTACAGTCACTTTCACAATGTTCAAATAGATACTTTACTTAGATTGCACTTCTGTAGCTTTGGATGATTTTCTTTTTCAAGCTGCATCCCGTTTCTTTCCTGTGTAAAAAAATAAAAAATAAATCATGCAGAAATATGCAAACTGAACTATTTTACAGACATTACATAAATATAAGAATTCAATATTAGATTTTATTAAGTAGTTTCTTTTTCTACAGGAAAAAATAATAGTTAAAATTGATTCACTTGTTTTCATGTGTAATATACGGACAAACTGGCAAATGTTCGTATAAACAATTTCCCAAATCTCAAACTTGAAATTTACTATCTATACTATTAAAAATGCATGTGTAGTAACTATGTTTTTGGTTCGAGTCGATTTCAAACTGAGTGTAGATTCCTGCAAGTTGGATTCAGTTAACCTGATTTTTCAAAAGTTAGTTCAGTACATCATTTCAGATTAAAACTGTAACCTATACTCATACGTTTGTGTGTATTGAGGTTTGTATGGATGTTTGTGTGTGTGCTGTTTTTAATAAACACAGTTGCATTTTTTCTGCGAAACTTTCACAAAATTCACAGTTTTTCCGTGATCCTTTAACAAAATTTGCATTTTTTCCTGTGATCCTTTGACGAAATTCGCATTTTTTTTCGTGATCCTTTAACAAAATTAGAGTTTTTTCCGCATCCTTTTTATCGAGATTCATGCTTTTTCAGCGATCCTAAAAAGTAGTCGCATTTTTCAGTGATCCGTTGATGAAATTCATATTTTTCCTGCGATCCTTTGACAAAGTTCACGTTTTTTTCTGCGATCCTTTGACGATATTCACGTTTTCTCTGCTGGCTTTTGATGAGATTAATTTTTTTTTCAACAATTTCGACGAAATTCACATTTTTCTCATGATCCTTTGATGACATTCATGTTTTTCTCATGATCCTTTGACGAAATTCAAGTTTTTCCTGCGATCATTTGACGAAATTTGCTTTTTTTCGTGCTCCTTTAACAAAATTCACATTTTTCCCGCGCCCTTTTGTCGAGATTCATGTTTTTTTTTCAGCGATCCTACGACATAATTCGCATTTATTTTCCGCTATTCTTTGACGAAATTTGCATTTTTCCAGCGATTCTTTGATGAAATTCGCACTTTTTCTTGTGATCCTTTGACAAAATTCATGTTTTTCTCGTGATCCTTTGACGAAATTCATATTTTTCCTGCGATCGTTTGACGAAATACACATTTTCCCCGCATCCTTTTGTCGAGATTCGTTTTTTTTTTTTTTTCAGCGATCTTACGACATAATTCGCATTTTTCCAGCGATCCTTTGATGAAATTCGTGCTTTTTCTGCTATCCTTTGACGAAATTCGCACTCTCCCCTGCTATCCCCTTTGACGAAAAAAACATTTCCTTCGCGATCCTATGACGAAATTCATGTTTTTCCCGCATCCTTTTGTCGAGATTCGTGTTTTTTCAGTGATCCTACGATATAATTCGCATTTTTTTCACCGCTATCCTTTGACAAAATTCGCATTTCCCCCACAATCATTTGATGATATTCGTGCTTTTTCTGCCATCTTTTGACGAAATTCGCGCTTTCCTTGCAATCCTTTGACGAAATTCACGTTTTTCCCGCATTCTTTTGTCGAGATTCGTGGGGTTTTTTTTTTCAGCAATCTTACCACATAATTTGCATTTTTTCTAGCTATCCTTTGATGAAATTCACATTTTTCTTGCGATCCTTTGACGAAATTCAAGCTTTTTCTGTTATCCTTTGACGAAATTCGTGCTTTCCCCTGCTGTCCTTTGACGAAATTCACATTTTCCTCGCGATCCTTTGACGAAATTCACGTTTTCCCCACATTCTTTTGTCGAGATTCATGTTTTTTTTTTCAGCGATCCTACGACATAATTTGCATTTTCCCTCCGTTATCCTTTGACGAAATTTGCATTTTTCCTGCGATCCTTTGATGAAATTCGCGCTTTCCTCGCGATCCTTTGACGAAATTCATGTTTTTCCCGCATCCTTTAATCGAGATTCGTGTTTTTTTCAGCGATCCTATGACATAATTCGCATTCCCCCCCCCCCCCCCCCCCCGTTATCCTTTGACGAAATTCATATTTTTCCTGTGATCCTTTGATGAAATTCGCACTTTTTCTGCAATCCTTTGACGAAATTCACGTTTTTCATGCATCCTTTTGTAGAGATGTTTTTTTTTCAGCAATTCTACAACATAATTCGCATTTTTTTCCCCCGCTATCCTTTGACGAAATTCGCATTTTTTCTGCAATCCTTTGATGAAATCTGTGCTTTTTCTGCCATTCTCTGACGAAATTTGTGCTTTTCTCCCGCTAATTAAAAAAAAATAGAAATTCGTGTTTTTCCATGATCCTTTGACGAAATTCACATTTTCCAGCGATTCTTTGAGAAAATGCTTTTTTCTGCGATTTTTTGACAAAATTTGCTTATTTTTCGCGATTTTTTTTATGAAATTTGTGTTTTTTCCGCAGCCTTTTAATGAAATTCACGTTTTTTCCTGCAATCCTTTGATGAAATTAGTGTTTCTTCTACGATCATTTGACAAAATCGGTGATTTTTCCCCACGAAGATTGGTTATATGTTATTAGACTGCAGGTGACCTAAAAAGTCTGCGACGCCCGGGGCCATGGGGCTCAGAGGGCCAAGAAGTTTAACTTACTTTTGGAATTTATAATAAAATCAGAAAAATCCATAAGTTGGATGTGTTAAGTAGCTAATATTAAATATATTTTTTCAACACAACAAAAGATTAAAAATCATTGATAAAAATGTCACATTTTTTATTTGAATACATACATATTTTTAAAGGTTAAAAGAAAAAAATCTTTAATTAATATACCATACATGGACCAGTACACATCAGTATAATTAATGTTAGTAAACGTGTCTGTGTGTGCATCTGTACCAGGATAAACACTGCAAGTGCAGCGACCAGCAAAGTGATTTTGTTATAAAAAAAAATTCAGAAAAGAAGAAGTCTGCCCCTAATTTTAAGAACATTATTAATTAAAAACCTCATCAAAATTAGCAAAATAAGGAACAGTTTTATCGAAACCTGAAAAGAAAATTTCTGTTTGGATAATAACAGACGTGAAAATTGTATTTCACGATTTTTTTCCATAAACATTCACCAATTTGCGCACTTTTGTTCTGCTGATGTTTGCCGAATTGTGCACTTCCCCCCCCCCCCTACTGTCATTCGACGAATTGCGCAAATCTGTGCAATTTTTCTCCTGAGATTATTTGACAAATTGAGCACTCCCCCCGACTGTTGTTCGACGAATTTCACAATTCTGTTCCACTATTGTTAGACGAATTTCGCGATTTTTTTCCCCCGAGACTATTTGATGAATTTCTCGAATTTTTTTCATGATAGTTTGACGATTGTTTTTTTTTTTTTTTTTTTCGGCAATAATTTTGCAAAATTCACTATATTTTTTGCTTTCCTTTTTTTTTTTTTTTTTTTTTTTTTTTTTTTATTATCTACTTTAAAAAATTTAAAATTCTGGATTTATAATACATACTTTAAAAATTTTTCATAACTAAGCCTAAAGTAGCTATATCTATATATAAAGTTTGCGACATCGAGAAAATGGTAAATACGTCCGAGATTAAATAAACAATAAATAAAAAGGTAATTATTTGTTGTCCCTATTAAATTATTCATAATTTTAACTGCTTTGCTTTCCTTTTTAATTTTGGATTTTTAATATATACTTTAAAAAAATTTCATAACTAAGCCTAAAGTGGCTATAAATAACAAGTCGGCGACATCGAGAAAACGGTAAAAAAAAGACATAATAAATAAATAAATGACAACTCTGCGACATGAAGCATAAAAAACTTAAAGTTAGCATCGAGAAAACGGTAAAAACTTATGATTCTGCAATTAAAATATTAAAATAAAGCTAATAAACATCATTTGAAAAGAAGAAAAAAATGGGAGTGGGGGGAGGGGAGGGGGGACATACAGATAAAACAAATTTAAAACTGCAAAATATTTTTCAAATACACAGATTTTAATGGAAAAAAAAAGATTTCACTTGCTTAGATTTATTTATTAAAATGATGATTTTTTAAGTAACTTTTAAGGGGCTATAAAAATGTTTAAAGAAAAAAAATAGGATTACTCAAATCTTTTGTTTACCTGCCGGTAATCATACTATTGCTTAAATCAAGAATTAAAACAGCCAAAATGTAGCTTCAAAACATATAAATATTTTTAAAAAACAAATAATTTTTTTAATATTTTTCAAAGTTATTGTTTTCACATAGCAAAAACCTAGCTTTAAACATAAAAAGATTTCACTTACCTCTTACCTAAAAACATAAATAACTTGCTGTTGAAGGGAGTTTGGGATGGGCTTGATAAAAAGGTGTTTATTTGATGTCAGGGGGGCTCTGCCCCCCTGAATCCCCCAATTTTTTTTCATATTAACAATAAATCTACTTTTCGGAAATTGACAAAGTAATCAAACTGACTTGCTTTGTGCGGAGTATTCCGAAAACCACGCAAATTTAAATCGCGAAAATCAAAATAAAAGCAAAATTATATAATTTAAAACATAAAATAGTAAATTAATGCCAAAATTACGTTTTAAAAAACATACATTTTATTAAAAATAACAGAAAACCATACATGAGTATTCGAAAAACCACACAAATTTAAATCGCAAGAATCAAAATCAAAAATATATACTTTAAAACATAAAATAGTAAATTATTGCCAAAATTACGTTTTAAAAAACATACATTTTATTAAAAATAACAGAAAACCAACGATCTCACTTACCTAGAAAAATTGTAAAATGGTGATTTTTTTTTAGTAAGTTTTAGGGGTCCATAAAAAGGGGGTTTTTTTTAAATAAAGATTACTTATATTTTTTGTCAGGGGGGATCAGCCCCCTGAACCCGCCCGGTAATCATAAATGATAAATAAATTGCAAAAATACATCCTGATAAAAAACACGTGTAGACATAAAATCGAAGAGAAAAGTAGCAAGCTACAGAATACAGGGCTTGAAATTCAATTTTTCCAAGGAGGGGAGTCTCCCTACCAACATTTTTAAATGGAGGGGAGTTGTAATGTTTGGGAGGGAGAAAAAAAAATCTTTAAACCCCACTATTATTTTACGTGCTATTTAAAGAATTACATTAATGCAGACATGACAAAATACAATTGAAAAAATTAAGTCAACTTAGAATGATTATGTAAAATGTTTATTTTTATTATAAAAAAAGGAAGAAAGTTAAGTTTTATATATGCAGTGTATTTTTCAAGTTCCATTAAATGTGTTAGGAACCCTTAACAATTAGGTTGTTAAATAAATTTCTAAATTTAGATTTTATTTGATTGAGGGGTGCTGAAGCTTTCACATGGTACAGTTTTACTCTTTCACAAGGGTTAAAAAGGTTTACTCCTTTACATCAAGGAGTAAAAGTAATAAGATCTTTGCAGCTCTTCAAATCTCATTTTTGTTTAGTGCTGACTGTAGGCCAATTTAACAGGGTGCAGTGACCGGTGGCTCTTAATGCTCTTTTTTGTTCTTTTCTCTCTTTTCAGTCGCAGGAAAAAAAAATCTTTAAATACGTCTATTTGTCGTTCGAAAAAATTGTGGATTTAGTCAATTGGTTGAGGGAATAAGATAATGAAATTAGTCTTACGCATGAACAGAAATAGAGAAGAATTTCTAACGGAATAGTGTTAATATCGATTTGCGACTTTGGGACTTCATGGCAGCCAGTGTACAACTGTGCTAAGGTAACGCCACCTACAAACAACAATGCGGATAAATACCATAGAATAAATCTATTATACCTACCAGACGATGGCTGTCAAGCAGACGATTGGAAGAGGTAGATGAACTGATACAACTGTTCTACACAGACATTGTATTTGAAACATTTTTCGAGAAACAATGTTCTTATTCAAAAGGCTATTTTATCAGAAATCCTTATCTATGTCTATGTTCATAGAAAAAAAATCGCTAAATTCGTCGATCAGTCTCGGGAAAAAATGGCAAAGTTTGTTAATCGGCCACAAGAAAATAACACAAAATTCGTCAGTCATTTGCGGGAAAAAACTTTAAATTTTTGAGTGATTCGCGAGAAAAAAAAATAGTGAATTTCATCAATCTGTCACCAGAAGAAACCGAATAATTCACCAATTGGTTATGAAAAAATTCGCCAAGTTCATCATTCAGTCAAGGAAAAAAACATGAAGTTCGTTGATTGCTCATCAGAAAATATTGCGAAATTCGTCAATCAGTCCAATCAGACACAGGTAAAAAAAAATTACGAACTTTGTCAATCTGTCGAAAGAAAAAAAAAGGCGAAATCACGTGAATTTCGTCGATCGATCATGGAAAAAACACGAATTTTGTCGATACACCGCAGAAAAAACGTAAAGTTCGTCGATCTGTCGCCAAAAAAAACGCAAAGTTCATCGATCAGTCGCGGAAAAAAACGCAAAGTTCGTCCATCAGTCGCTTAAAAAACGCAATGTTCGTCGATCTGTCGTGGGAAAAAACGCAAAGTTCGTCGACCAGTCGCTTAAAAAACGAAAAGTTCGTCGATCAGTCGCTTAAAAAACCTTAAGTTCGTCGATCAGTCGTGAAAAAAAACGCAAAGTTCGTCGATCAGCCATGGAAAAAACCTTAAGTTCGTCGATCAGTCGCAGAGAAAACGCAAAGTTCGTGGATCTGTCTTGGAAAAATCGCAAAGTTCGTCGATCTGTTGCGGAAAAAAACGCAAAGTTTGTCGATCAATCGCTTAAAAAACGAAAAGTTCCTCAATAAGTCGCTTAAAAATCACAACGTTCGTCGATCAGTCGCTTAAAAATGCAAAGTTCGTCGATCTGTCACGGAAAAAACCTCAAAATTCGTCGATCTGTCAGGGAAAAAACCGTAAAGTTCGTCGATCTGTCAGGGAAAAAACCACAAAGTTCGTTGTCAGGGAAAAAACCACAAAGTTCGTCGATCTGTAGCGAAAAAAAAAACACAAGGTTCGTCGATCAGTCGCGGAAAAAACGCAAAGTTCAAGGTGTGGGAAAAAAAATCACGAAATTTATCGTTCGGTTGCAGGTAAATTAAATAATGCAAATTTCTCCGAAAATGGTGCAATTTTTGGGGCAGGAGGCTCCCGCCCACGATCTTTTTGGGGCGGGATTTCAAAATCTTTGGCGCGAATCCCGCCCTGGAATATTAAACAGTGGTCAAAAGAAATTATCTGCTTTAAAAAATAACAAATTTATCCCTAAATTGAAATAATTATTACATTTATAAGAAATAAATCAGAAAAATGAAACCTGGAAAAGAAAAAAAAAAAAAAAGGGGGGGGGGGAGGTGACACTCATCATGCGGCAGGCTGCTATGAAAACGGCAAAGTGATCGGGTAGTGTCCAGTTGTCCGTGGGGTCGGCAGAGTACGCGGGAAAGGGCTAGAATGCTAGAGCTGCCATAAAAGTCGGGGTTGCCATCGCAAGTATCAAAGGCGAAACTCGTCAAAAAACCCACCAAATAACGATGATTTTCGACCAATCAAAAACAGCAGGCTAATGCTTAAGCTTAGCCAATACATAAATTATTTGGTATCGCGATCACCACTGATATCACAACTATATTGAATGTTTTCAAAAATAAATTTATACTTCCTTTATGAGAAAATGTGAGTTGAATCATGACCCAGAATTACATATTAAAATATATACAAAATAAAAAAATCTTTAATTTTACACCTACATCTTAACTAAGTTTCATTTTTTACTTCGGAAATGATGTGCAGATTTGAGACAGCATACTGTATCTGATGCATACATAAGCTTTGCGATGATCTTCGCAAAATCATAACTGCAACCTTGGAATAATTGTAATTGTGAGGGTCGATATAACAAGAAAGTACCCAAATTTCTAAACAACATAATTAAATTGGACGCTTTAATAAAATATTTAAAATGTAAAACTTTACTAAATTATAAAATCATACTTACATGTGATGGACGACTGACTGTATTCAAGCACATTTTTTGCTCGGCTTTCTTTTTTCTCATCTACCAGCTATTTGATATAAATCTGCATCTTTCACACTCTGGAAGGGATGTAATACAAGAAAATCAATAACAACCCAATAAAAAATGGCTTATAATTGATTTCACTTAGGGCCTATAAAATTGTTTCAGAGGGGGGGGGCTAAAATTTCAAGCTTCTGATGTTAACATTAAAAAAAAATTAAACTAACTTGATTACATTGTGTGTAATGCTTTAAATTAAAATGTTAATAGTAATATAAATTTATTTTATAAGCTTTCAAAATTTTCTAGATTACATTTAAAAGTTACAGATTACTAACATATTCTACAACATATGTGGTATTTTTTCCTATTCCTTTAGATTCCAGTTTCAGAGGTTTCGAAAAAATATTTGACAAAGCTGATTACATAGTTCAATATTATGTATTTTATGATTACGTATTTTTAATTTTAAAATAAGGTGGCTATTAGAAACTTAAATTTATTTTGTGAAGAAGAAAGAGGGAGGGGGGGGCATCAAAAAGCATGTTTACTCCCTGTGAAGTTAGTTTTGGCCTCGAACGAGAGTTCATTCAGCAGTGTCCCCCCCCTCCCCCACAAATTTTGACAAAAAAATCAAAGCATATTTTTGTATTTTTTAAATAATTTTTTCATTTATTTTCAATTGTTTTTGTATGTTAATGAACTTAAAAATTAGTTTTTGTAAATTGATTGCACTTTTGAAATAGTTCAGAGAACGCTCTGTTAATTATAATCTAAGTAATGTATTTTAATTTTACAAAAGAATTATGATTGCGAAAAAGGGCCCAAAGTTAAAAAAGTCTACCAATTTCTGGCTACAAACTAGAAAATTCAATTTTCAAATTAAATTCTTTTAAAAATAAAAGAACATTCATTGAATTTTACTTTTAAAGAAATAAAATTGCATTTTGAATTAAAAGGATATATGTACAAATATTCGTTTTAACTTGTTTTTGTTATTTTAATTTTAATGCCTGAGGAAGACCACTCGGCTGAGGGCGAACCCAGCCGTTGAGCGTTTAATGTCTTACCCGGCTAGCTCCCCGGCACGCAGGGATTAAACGTGGCAGTACAAGCTTCGCCAATGGCTGGTCCTGCCGGGCAAAGCCCCACGCGACAGGTGGCAGGAACTAAAGACATACAAAAAAAAAAAAAAAAAAATATTACAGGGTCTGTCGCTGGAACCAGCGTTCCTACGCGACAAGGAGCGACAGACAGGGTGAACGAGGTCCACAGGTGCGCCTGCACCAGTTGTACAGTCCGCTAATTTAGTAGAAGGGTGCAGTTCTTAGATAAGACTGTACCAATTGTACAGTTCGTAAATGACGGCACTTGAGATGTGGAGGTGCCAGTGTGAGATTCCCACGCGACAAGGAGCGCCACACAATTGCGCTGGAACCCTCACACTGGATGGAGGCTGGATGCACTTCGTGTTAGAGGTGACGATACGTTACTTGCTGACCAAACTTGCGGTTCCCGATAAGAATAAATTAATTAATGGGGACTTCAGCCCCTGCTAGGAAGAGAACAATACTTGCGGATGAGAGAAACTATTAAGCTGCAAAATAGCTAAATAGAGAAAGCTAAGCAGATAAAAAATGACGGAATGATTACGTTAATGACTAAAATAAGCGAGTTATTATTATTAATTTATGGAGAAAGAAAACTGCTTTGAATGATTAGATTATGTTAGATAGGTGTGTTAAATTTCTGAAAGTTTATGAGTTAAGATGGGACGCGTAATTATGTTCAGCAGCCAAGAAGGAGGTGGGTTAGAAGGAGCAGGCCTAAGATGCCAAGCAACAGTCAGTGGGCAGGAGAAGTAATAATGCATGGGGGTACCACTATCGCCGCACTCGCACACATCGGTTCGTGAAATTTTAAATTTGAAGAGGTAATTTTTAAACGGGCCATGCCCGGATAAGAAGGCACTTGTATAAGGAGTGAGGTTAAGTAGCTCTCTGGAAACTTTTGGAATTAGGTTGTAAGTGTGTCTACCTTTTGTGGAGGTGTCCCAGTAGATTTGCCAGTTGGGGAGTATTTTAGATTTGAGTTTTCTGCGAATAGAAGATGGGCGTACCGGAAGAGAGAAGTCTATTGATTGGCGTTTGGTGGCTTCTTTTGCAAGGCTGTCCGCCAGCTCATTGCCTGCGATACCAATGTGTGCAGTGACGTGGCCAAGGGTAACTTTTTTGTACAGTTGGTGAAGTTTGATTTTAATTTCCAGTATGAGAGGGTGTTTTGTCCGTAGGGCAAAAATTGCTTGAAGTCCAGACAGACTATCACTGAAAATTTTAAAATTTTCCTGCGTGGTGGAGGCAGCAATCCATTCCAAAGCCTTCAGAATTGCAAACAGTTCAGCTTGATATACTGAGTTATCGTCTCCAATTCTGGAGGCCCACTCATAGGTCGGCACTCCATTTACCACGGCGCAGAAGGCTGCGGCCACGCCAGTTTCGGTGCGCGACCCATCAGTGTAGATGGTTGGATGCTGCGAGGGTCTGTGACTGTTCTTGGCGATGCATACCTGTAATTGTGATGTCTCCTCCGCGGGGTGCAGGTGCCAACTTGGAACTTTTCTCTGTATTATTGTTTTTGGGAAGTGTAGCGTAGTAGTTGGTACATGTTCTAGGTGTTGGATTCTGTTTTTCTGGTAAAGAGTCGCATACTATACTGTGAGTGGTTTCAGAGACCGCTTGATTGAAAGATGAATAAAAGACTTGATTAACACATAGGATACTGCATCTGCTACAAACTTTATGTACATGACTATTATAATTAAAATTTACCTATTCAGAAGTCTTTAGAAATAAGGCTTCAAACAAAACAAAATTTCACTACTACCTATAGCAGCGTTCATACAGACTGGAGAAGAAAGAATCGAAGAAGTTAAGGAAAATTCTAAGGAGAACAAGAATTTTAAAGAAATTAGCATATTTTTTCATGCATGCCATGTGTCGTACAACTTGCACACCCTCCCTAATTTTTAATACCTCATTTAGGGAGAAGATGGATTTTATTCAAAGGAAATCTAATAGCTAGTGCTAAAATTACAAAGTATTCATAATGCATTGCTTATTGGTTTCGTAAATTTGAATACAAAAGTGCCAGGGAACTATTTTATGAAGTGACCAATGGCCATATATATATATACAAGACAGTAAAATCTCAAATACTCATCATATATCACATGCACCTAGATTTTAAAAGTAAATTTTGAAAGGAAAAAACATGCAGTATGTACAAACCAAACCAAACAAAAAAAATACAATTTAATTTTTTGGGGGCATCAAAAACCATGTTTACTTTCTGTGAACAAAAAAAGCCAGTTTTGGCCTCGAATAAGCATTCATTCAGCAGAGTACCCCCCCCCCCCCCCAAATTTTGACAAACAAAATCAAAGCATATTTTTGTAATTTTTAAATAATTTTTTCATTTATTTTGAATTGTTTTTGTATGTTAATGAACTTAAAAATGAGTTTTTGTAAAATGTAAATTGATTGCACTTTTGAAATAGTTCAGAGAACGCTCTGTTAATTATAATCTAAATAATGTATTTTAATTTAACATAACAAGAATTATGATTGCAAAAAGTGGCCCTAAGTTAAAAAAGTCTACAAATTTCTGGCTACAAACTAGAAAATTCAATTTTCAAATTAAATTCTTTTAAAAATAAAAGAACATTTATTGAATTTTACTTTTAAAGAAATGAAATTGCATTTTGAATAAAAAGGATATACGTAAAAATATTCGTTTTAACTTGTTTTTGTTATTATATATGTATTACTTTATGCAGTTTAAACCTTAACTGCTGTTACAAAAAGAGTCGCATACTATACTGTGAGTGGTTTCAGAGACCGCTTGATTGAAAGATGAATAAAAGGCTTGATTAACACATAGGATACTGCATCTGTTACAAACTTTATGTACATGACTATTATAATTAAAATTTACCTATTCAGAAGTCTTTAGAAATAAGGCTTCAAACAAAACAAAATTTCACTATTACCTATAGCAGGGTTCATACAGACTGGAGAAGAAAGAATCGAAGAAGTCAAGGAAAATTCTAAGGAGAACAAGAATTTTAAAGAAATTAGCATATTTTTGTCGTACAACTTGCACACCCATCCTCATTTTGGCTTAGATGCTTTACACTCACGCTAAAAAAAAAAAAAAAAATTATCGGTTAAAAAAAAGAAAAAAGTCGCCAAATTTAGGGGATTTTTTTCTTTAATGGCAACCTAGCCATTGTATTAAGTTATTCGTTTGGCGCAGTCTTGGAAATCGCGCCAAACAAACAGTCGCCAATCTTTTGTTTACATTTTAGCGTGATAGTAACACATCTGTTTCCTAATTTTTAATACCTCATTTAGGGAGAAAATGGATATTATTCAAATAAAATCTAATAGCTAGTGCTAAAATTACAAAGTATTCATACTGCATTGCTTATTGGTTTGGTAAATTTGAATAGCCTGGGAGGTGCCAGCTAATTTATGAAGTAACCAATAGCCATATATATATATATATATATATATATATATATATATATATACATATAGTACAGTCAAATCTCAAATACTGATCATATATCACATGCACCTAGATTTTAAAAGTAAATTTTGAAGGGAAAAATCATGCAGTATGTACAAACAAAACAAAACAAAAAAAATACAATTTTATTTTTATTTTTTTAGAATGGCAGTAATTACTTGAAATTTACTTTTATAAACATGAGAAGACTTATTTTACTTCCTAACCATTGTTCAACGCTAAATTGTACTTTGTTATAGTTTAAGGAGTATTTAATTTTGTTTATTTACGTTTTTCTAAGTACTCCTTGGAAACTTTTTAATTTCTAAGGAGTTTCTAAGGAGTCTGTATGAACCCTGCTACAGTTAAATTGAAAATCACAAGTTACTGTGAATTGAAAAAAGAAGTGGTCTGCGAGAACGCTATGTATGAGCAGCTAAGGGGGGTAAATTTAGGTATTTTTTGAGCACTCTACATATTTATATAACTGACGGCTAAAAATACTTAAAAGTGACGATTATCTTTTTTATAAAAGTGTATTATTTATTTCTAAAAATTAGCAGAATTGAAACGGCAAGAGGAAACAAACTACGTGTTTGTTTTTTCCCCCAATAGCCGAACTGACTATAGTAAGCCTATCGTATAACTACAATTAGGGTGGTTTTATTCAAAATCAACGTTCATTTACAATACTTATTATAGAACATTTCAACATAAAATTGAATAACTTACCCATTTTCTGTTAAACAAAATATCAATCGGAGATCCGGTAACAGTCTTCACATTTTTTATAAAATGCAGTTTTATTTACACTGCGCTGACCTGACGCGACGCCAGCCATGCCAACAACAGATCCCCTCTTCCCTCTCCCCTCCATCTCTCTTCACGGCGCAGGCGCAGACGCCCATGAATCAGCTTGCCTGTCATCATTGAGCTCAAGTGCCTGTCACGGACTGTTCAAAAAATTAACTGTGGTATTGTCTGTCTTCAAATGCGACTAATTATCGCATTTTAAAATTATAATAAATATATATGCTGTATAAAATAAAAATCATTTTGACTGTTTCTGGGAGATGTAGAATATCCCACTTGTGCATTTGTCAGGGGTACAATTGTGAAATTTCAAATCTTAAAAATTAAATAACATTAAAATAATAATAATAATAATTTTTGAAAAGTTACCGAGAGGAAAATTTTGTGGTATTCCACCGTTAAAAATGTAATTTTTGAAAAAAAATTTGAAATTTTATCAAAAAATATATTTTTTTTAAAAATAATGTCATGTAAAATATGTCTTAAAGCTACATTTTTCTTCATAATATCTATATAATATATAGATGTATATTACTTCCAAATATAAAAATATATACATGTATATTACGTCCAGTGCAATAGGGGGGGGGGTACAACCCCCCCCCCTCTGGTTATGTGCCTACGATGTGACGTGAACGATCAATATTAAACATTTATTTTGCATTTTAAACATTTCTTTGCAAATTTTAACATCCTGTACATTTGGTTATTAATTATTATTAAATAATTTTGAAAAAAAAATGTAATCTTCGGTGGTTTCCTTCGAACATTGCCGTAAATACGGGTTAGAAGACCCTCACGGAGGTAACCCCCCCCCCCCCTCTTTCGGCCTATATCCCTAGCGCAGCTATACTGCTGTAACAAATCATCACCATAACATTATAGTGATTATTCTAAGAAAAAATAGAAAAAAATTACATATGTTAATTTTTTAAATATTTATTTAATATTTCGAACAAAGAGCAAACAATGAAAAGGAGAGAAAAAAAATTCGGCTACGATTAAACATTCCACATCTGTGTTTGTTAAAAAAAAAAAAAAAAAAAAAAAAAAAAAAAAAGAGTAAAAAAAGGTAATAGTATAAGTTTTATTTCATACTGCTACACTAATTTTTCGAAAAATTATTTATTTAATATTCCCAACAAAATTTAAACAAACTTAAAAAAAGCATCGGCTAAAATAAAATATTCCAAATTCGGACCGATGTTGGCAAATCTAATCGGACCACTTTCGGCCATCAGATATCGGTCCAGCGTCACTTTGCCAAAATGAATCACTTGCCGATATGTAACCGTTAGGGGTCCGATAACATTAACCGGCATACGAAAACGCACGGTTTTAGTGTCACTTGCCGACAAGGTACCGACACTGGACCGATACCACTGTGCCGTTGCCGACACCCAACCGACACTGCCGGCTGCGGTCCGATCGTGTACCAAAAGGTATGTGTTTGCTGGGACTTGGAAAAATTTTGAGTAAATATTTAAAAGCAGCATTGTTTGTATTGACGAAACACGGCTTTGACGAAATTCTTTATTAGGCCCAATTTAATGTGTAACGATGGCAAAATTATATTTTTCTGATCCACTAAAGATGTATATTTCACATTAATTTTACCTGGAGAAAATTCCTTTTGGACAGGCCAATATTTTTTTATGTAATGGTGTTCTTTAGCTGGACTATCCCACAGACACAAAAAACATGAATATTTGGTATACTAGCCCTGTAAGCCCAGTAACATAATAACTACTTTTAAATCGCCACATATTTTCCAGTTGTGCTGTTCATATTGTATCATTTTCATTAAAAGAGACATTGTTTGATCAACTATCAAACATCTTTACTGTTTGTTTTTGTTGTTACATCTTTACGTCTTTACTGTTTACAGCATGGACAATTGGTAAAGTTAGTTTTATGTTACCGTTATGAAGTAATACAGCTTTCAAGCTATATTTAGATGAATCTATAAATAAACGCCATTCATTTGTATCATAATTTTGATTCATCGCATTAAAATGTACAGAAATACCATGGCAAAAACAAAAAAAATCATTTTTGGTGAAATAACTGCAGAAAATTTTACTTCGATTTCCGTAATAAGTTATTTTGTATTTGGTGTCAATAAGTTCCACTGTTGTAGACGAGAGGCAATAATCTATGCCTTAGATCTAGATAGTTGCAAGTCTCGCACAAGGTCGTTCAACCTTTTTTGGTTCATTAAATGTGGCGTTTTATCATCTTTGATTATGAACTCTTCATCATTTTCATCCTCCATAAGCAGATCGTCACTATCTTGGCAACTTGCACTTGACATACCTGGACATACGGGATGTGACAGATTTTCTGAATGTGATATCTCTTTTGAGACTGATGGAACGTCAGGATATTGAATTTTATGTTTATTTTTTTAATTAAAGCCTGCAGTTTTTGTCAAACAAAAAGAACAGACATTTTCGTGATTTGAAGGTTCTCTCAAATTGGTGATCCAAATTGAAGATAATTTTTTTCTCCCGATGCCCAGCATATAAGAGTGGGCCTACAGCTTTCACAAAATCATATGGAACCCACTTTTTATCTTGATTACTCACTGAGAATCCAAAATAATGCAAAACTACTTTTTTAAGACATTCTGATATCTGTCTTCCTTTTTTGCGAATATAAATTGTTCACAAACTTAACAAAACCGATCAGAATTTATATTACACACTCTATTAGGCATTTTATCAAAAACAAAACCACTTTAGTTCACAAAAACACAAGAAAACAGAATATAGAATCCAAGTTGACAATGCGGGTAGGTTGAATGTGACGTTATACATATATGCTAGAATTAAAAATGTGAATATTGAAAATTGTAAAAATTTTAAAAATGTGACGTGATAGATTTTTTTCAAATACCGCCTTTAATTAGTAAGAGGTAGTATCATAAGAAAATAGGTGTTTCATCAAAAGTATATAAAAAAAGTTTAAATTTGTAAACCAGTGTTATTAGCAGAATATTGCTTCTATGTCTGCCTTCTCCCTCTAGTTTCTAAGCCCAATTTTTAATTTCTGATCTTCTGTCAATTAACTGTTTAGTTCATTATTATGTGAAAATTAAATTTCCGTTACCAAATGAATACTGTTATATTATAGAGAAAGCAACATATCCATCGGTAAGTTGCATATACATACGCGCGCTGAACGAATAAAGATAACAAAGAACAAAAAATCATGCAACGAGTATAGATTGTGAAACACTTCCCAACACATTCAGAATATTGTAAAAAACTTCACAGTTTAATAAGGTAGTAATTACTTTCAATAACCAGAAATATGCCTGATTTTTTTTTTTTGTGCATCCCTGTAAAATTTTATAGATTTATATAATAGTACACGGTATACTAAAATTTAGTTCAGTTAGGAAATGCATAGCGCAGTTGAAGATCCCCTTCAGCAATTTCCATCAATAAACCTAAATGTACTCGAGATCTTTTGTGCAGCCCTGTATACGGTTTATAGAATTCATACACACTTAATAAAATAGACAAACATTTTAATTTGAAAATGCGTACCGCAACTGAAACCACACTTACCGCAATTATTGTTCACACACAGCACTGTAACCGAATTCTTTTGTGTGTCCCTGTAAATGAAAGGTGAATCATATGTGCACTCTATTCCATATTAAGCATCTGGTAGTGCACCTCAGTGATATAAATAAATTTTAATATGTTTGAAATAGTATTATATCATTAAAATAGACCACAAATAAATTTTTCCCATGGACCGCAATGTAACGGAATTGTTTTGCGTACCCCTGTAAACGAGATATAAATGCTACACATTTAATTTTCAATACCGAACATACCATAGTAACTCTCAATAACATATAGCAATTGCAAAGCAAACCGAGTATATTTACACTAGTTAGATCATGGACAGACGGCAGACAGACAAACCGAATTCATAAACACTTTTGAACTATGTTGGTAAGCGTTAAAAAGAAATAAGACTAGTCGTTGGGGGCCACCGTAATACTTACCCATCATGGATATGCATAATATAAAATATGAAAATAAAACATGCGTAAACTATTTATAAAATGCATTGCAATTCGAATACAAATCGTGGCTTGATGACGTCATAAACTTTAAAGGCTCTATTACTGAATTGCGTAAAAGAAACATCCTTATAACTCCAAAAATGTTAATCATATTAAATAATGGTTTATTGCGTTGGATTAAGCGTCTCATTTCCAATTACAATATGTCATTGAATTGAAATTTGGATGAAATACAGGGTCATGAAAAATGAAAGAGTTTTGAAAATACGATTTCAAATATCTCGGCAACTCATTATCCGTTCGACTTCATTCTTTATGCAAAATTTATGTTTTTTATTGTCTTTTATATTCACTCCTTAAAATAAACAATTTCAAAAATTTCTATATACCTTTTGTTAAAACAAATATTTCGAGAGTCCAAAAAAATAGTTCCGGATAATCGAGGTTACTGAAAATCAATAAGTTTCTTCCCATTATTACATACCAAGTACATACCAAATTCTCTATCTCAATTTGTTCGGGAGATATAGTGTTTACAGACACAGACACACAGACAGACGGACGGCATTTTTTTCCCCTAAAAATATGTTTTTCGGAATCTCTAGTGTCTAAAACGTGTAAATCTGTCAAAAAAAAATTTCGATTTTCAAAATGGTTACAAGACAGAATCCTATTGGGAATTCCTATTGGATAAGAAAACATGAAATGATGGGTGTAACTATTGATATTTGAAATACAATTTCTAGGGTTATATAATTTATCGACTGAGATTTGAAGACAACAATATAGCATTTTATAAACCACTAGTTTTAAAAAAGTAAGAAAATGTTTAATACCTAATTTTTACCCATATATTTACGTTTTAAATATTAAATATTTTCTCGACAGCATTTTCAACTCAAACAAATCGCAACATTCTAAATGCATGTGAAGTAATTTATCTCGAGAAATAAAACGAAAATTTTCAACGTACGGAAAGTAATATAAATGCACGCCATTACTACAAGAGAATAAATTCCAGAAAATTTATGAAATTCAGAGATAAAGGAGAAAAATTTATGCCGCGATCTCTTTGAAATAAGTTACAAGTGCTTCTGTTGAGATGAAGAAAGATAAATGAAGCTTTTGACATTCGAAATGTTATTCCCAGGCATCCAACTAAAGCTCGAGTTTCTACATTTTTTAAATACCGTCATAATTTTCTATTTAATTAAATGCATCGCTCAACAAATTTTACAACCATTTTGGTCTTTTAAAAGAATCTGGTAAGTTTTCTTAAATCAGATATGCGGATTTCAAATATGAAAACAGATGCTTTGTATAAAATATAGCTTTCAATTTAATTTCAATAATAATTTCAATCTTTGTATAAAATATAGTACATGGTACAGGTACAATTGTCTCTATTAATTCATAAAAAAAACTTTTTTGTTTTTTGAAAATCAATGACGGGGGAGGGGAGCGGGGGTAAATATTTTGTATTGGAGACTAGAATTTTTTGCTGGCTACTAGATTTTTTCAAATTTGTAAAGCCCTGTTTGTAACCATAAAGAGCATTTGGCGATTTATCCCCTGTGGCGGGTTAAGGGAAAAATGCTTTAAAATTAAGTTAATAATTTATAATCAAGTTCTGAAAATATTAATATGTTGTATAGTCTTTAGAAACACAACTTTGAACCTAATTTTTATAATGCTAGCGTATCAGGAAGGAAGTTAAAAATTGACTATAAAATTCCATTTTTATTTTATTTTTAGTTTAAGTTGATTGAAATAAAATAGTGTAAAAATAAATGAACATGCTTTTATTAGTGTACCAAAAATTAGAAAGTAGTTTTTTTGTTTTTTTAAATCAAAATGCTGGAGGTCAAAATAATGATCGTAAAAGCGTGA
Source organism: Maratus michaelseni (assembly GCA_963931845.1). Taxonomy (NCBI): domain Eukaryota; kingdom Metazoa; phylum Arthropoda; class Arachnida; order Araneae; family Salticidae; genus Maratus; species Maratus michaelseni. The sequence goes on from OZ007594.1 coordinate 196,279,322, forward strand.
TGTGCTGAAAACAATGGTCTAATACAATTAAGGGTTCTCTCCCCTCACGCGAAAACACTCGCTTTCTAATGTTAAACCTATGGGGCAGTTATTTTCTAATATCTAGTTTGCATTTCGATATTTTTAAACAATTATATTCGCATTGGATAGCTGAAATCATTCTCTACAGCGCCTCTTTTTTTTTTTACTTTTTCAATTTTCTTTGCGGATTTTTTTTTTTTTTTATGCCAAGATACTTTTATTTTCGGAACCGGTTTCGAAACTGAAAGTAACCTCATAAAACAATCTGGAAAAAAAAATCGAAAAAGCAAAAAGGAGGTATTGTATAAATCGATCTCAACTATCCAATAAATAATAAAAAAAAAATGTTTAAAGATATTTCAATGCAAACCAGATATTAGAAATTAATTGCTTCACAGGAATAACATTAGCAAGCGGGTATTTTCACGTGAGGGGAGAGGACCCTAAGACACAACAAATTTCAGAAAAAGGACAATTACTAAACATTCATTAAAATTAAATATATTTTGAATGCGATTGATATTTCACTTTATGTAGAGTATTTCCATCAGCATCGCATGCTTTTACGAATTTCAAAAGTCAGAAATAGTAGAAGATGAGAAAATATAAGGGCTTCGTTCATCCATTTGCCTGTTCAGCAGACCCTTTTAAAAGAAGACGATCAGCATAATCCTTAATTCTATTGTAAACTAACTATCTAGAGGTTAAAAAAGTACTCCTTACTTTTTGTTGAAGTTGGAATATTGAATTCTTTTCTCCATCCATTGAGAAAAGGACAAAATAGGATAATGACTTCAAAAGCAACTAACCGTAAAATATGATTTAAATATTTTAAAGATGAATTATTCTTTGCCTTGTTTTGAGTTCTAGAAATTATACATTAGTGCTTTTCAGTTTGAGAAATAGTTCTTTAAATTCAAAATTTTAACATTTTATTGAAGATCGAAAAAAAATATTTATATAATATAACGACAGAGACTTTAAAAAATATTTCGTAAAGTATTAATTATTTTAACTGAAAAACTCGAAAATTTACAAAACAGCAAAAAAATCTCAAAATGAAAGAAAAAAATGTATTTTTTCATACGACTTCGCCGACTTAGAAGTGACCGTCATGGTAGTCTGGTGGAATAATTTCAGTATTTTTCACTTTTTTCACTTTATTAGTAAGGAATGGAAAGATGATTCCGCCAATATCCATGGTAGCATCAGTGTTGCTAGTTGGGCGGGGTTTTGTTTCATTCGGATTGTTTTATTGACATCACTTTTTAGCTCACAGGCTATCAAAGCCTGAGAGCTTATGTGCCCGCCGGTTCTGTATGTACGTACGTATGTATGTATGTACGTAACGCGATAACTCTTGATATAACTAACCGTTTTACTTTAAATTTTGTTTATAGGTTCCTTGTGATAAGGCGCTTCCCTGATTAGTTTTGGAGGTTCATTGGTTAAGCATAAAGGGGGGAAACGGGGGGCTAACCCCCCATAATTTAGATAAATAGGTTTTTCATGCAGAATTATCCCATTTTCTTCAAATTTTGTATATAGGTTCATTTTGATAATGCGCTTCTGTCAATAGTTTTGGGGGTTCATTGGTTAAGTACAAAGGGGGAAAGGGGATAACCCCCCCCCCCCTAATTTAGATAAATGAGTTTTTCATGCAGAATTATCTGATTTTCTTCAATTTTTGTATATAGGTTCATTGTGATAATGCGCTTCTCTGAAGAGTTTTGGGGGTTCATTGGTTAAGTATAAAGGGGGAAAGGGGGGGTAACCCCCCTTAATTTAGATAAATTGGTTTTTCATGCAGAATTATCCAATTTTCTTCAAATTTTGTATATATATATTCAGAAACGTATATATAATCAGAATATATTCATTGTAATTAGAGACTTCCCTGATTAGTTTAAGGGGTTCATTAGTTAACTTTGAGGGGGGTAACGGGGGGATGAACCCCCTTAATATATTGTTGATTTCTTTATTTTTCGAGGGTCTTATTTCAAATTCTTTGAAATAAGAGTATAATATACAATTAGTGTGAATAGCCTGTGAGCTCAATGCCCTCAGTTTAACTGGGCAGTTTTCTTTTTTTATTTGAAATAGTAATATTCACTTTATTTAATTTGTCATTAAATAAGGCGAATATCATTATTTCAAAAAAGTACTAGTAGCAATCAAACACTCTGAAAAAAAAACCACCCAGTTGCCTACAACGATGGTAGCATATATGCTACTATGGGAGTTAGAAGGCTAATAGTATCTGCTTGGAAAATTTTGTAGTCTAATCTTGCAGAACGCACGCTTTCCGGAAGTGAAAATGTTCTACTACGCAATGGTGTTAGTAAGTCGGATTTTTTATCAGCCAGTTTCAAAATCAACCAGCCAACCCATTAAAGCCTTAATTTTCTTTAAGAATAGGATTTTGATTTAACAGTTAAATTGTTTTGAAATACAATGATATTACATATTTTGATACGTTTTAAGATACATTTAAATATCGCTGTTAGTGTTATATTAACACAACAGTAGGATAATATGAATTTTAACCAAGGAACCTAATGCGTTCATAAAATAATTTTCTTGATGTGCAGTTTAAAAAAAAAAAAAGAGAGAGAACTGATTAAAGCATACATTGTACAATACAGATATCGTTTGCTGTTACTTAAAATGAAATCATCTTTTATAGGTCGAGTGCCCGATTTTAGCACCATTTGTCTGTTTTTGGTTGTTGTTTTTTTCAGCACCATAATCTCATTCCATTTACTGATGTATGTACCAAGATGAATAAAGCCTTCATTGCAGTTGATTATCATAAGATCGCATACATTTTCCTGGAGCTTTGTGAAATGCGAAAGTTCTTCTTCACAGGAAGCTGCGCTGATACCGATTCCAAATATTAATTCCATCAATTTCATACTATACAAGAAACATTCTGAATCTTCTTTGACAGTTATTTTAGAAAATAGTGGTTAAAAAATTATTTTGCATAAGCGCATCATGATGTAATTGACAATTATTCATATCCCCTTCTCTGTCACACACACATTTCCACGCTTTGGTTTAGGGAACGGAAAGGATAGTAAAACTTACTATTGACTCCCTACTCACTCAAAGAAAATATCTAAATATGGCAAGGAGTTTTTGTTTTACAACTCCAGGATATTTTAAGACTTCGCCCGTAAATAGATCACTCGCCACAGTGGTTGGTATGGATAAATTTTACCAGCAATACTTATATAGCTACTGCCACAGTAGCTGGTATGAGTAAATTTTACCAATCATACCTAAATTTCTGCTCTCCATTTGTTGAATGGTGAATGTCATTCGATAAGCCTGGCTGGTAGGATCTTAAAACAAAATGTTCATTATGAAGGAGGAGGTCGATCAAGCGCGGATGGTGCCTCAAGAAGATTAAAAAGGATAAGATAAAATTATTTTACTTTTTCTGAAGGTGCATCTTACTTCGATGAGTAATCCAATTGTAGTTAATCCAGGTGTTAAATCCAAGGTGTTAGTAAATTGATCACACGGAACACTTCACTGTTGTTTTTAACATCACTATCATACTGAAAAAACTAATTATTTAATTAGGCTTTGACTGCAAATAATTAAACTTCTTGTAAAACAAATTCTTGATTATTTAATTACGCGAATAATAAAGACAATTACATGTTACATACATTTTTAGATTTAGATTATAAAGTAATATACAATTTGTTAACATCTTAGAGCTTATTCCTCTACGTGTTTACGCGTTTACATTTTGGTAGAGGACTGAAGAAATTAAAGTCATAATAAAAAGTTCAGAGTTTTTCATTACATCATTGGAAATTACGCATACGTCAGTGGAAAATACACATTGTAGGGTTTCAGCGTAAGAATGCAATTGGAATAATAAAGTTTCATTTGCTGCTATAATTATTGTTCTAAAGTCTTTAATCTATTTCGTATAATAACAGTTTATCAATTTAGAAGAGTTCCGAACATTTATTCGAAGTTGAGTGGTCATAAATATCACTTTTCAGATCATTATGCGTTGAAAAATTTGTTGATTACTTTGAAGCTATTTCATTTCTTTATTAGACGATCAAGGTCTTTCAATCTTTCCCATTGCGAGAGGAAATGAAAAGTGGGTTTCTTCTATTTAATTTCTCGGATGAGGTTAATATTTCTAATACATTACAGATACAATTGTTTTCCTGGTCAATAACAATCATAAGAACGTTAATGAATCATGAAGGAATGCAATGTGAAGCTAACTACTGAACGTTTACAGTAGTTCAGAAAAGAACGGAAAAATTAATTACAAGGAAAGCTATAAAAAAATACCGTAACTTCATAAAAAATGAATACAGATCTGCAACCAAAATCGAAAAGGTAAAAAAGAGCCCGGTTAGAAATTGACCTCAACTATACTGTGAAAACGTCATTTAAATATACAGAATTGCGAACGAAATTTTTGAAAAAAACGCTCCCATAAATTTAATATTAGCTTGAGAGTGTCGTCGCGTGACTGTATGCTTTTAAGTTTTAAAAACTTCTGAATTTGAAACGGAACAATTTATATTTATCTCGCATTCCCTGAACCTGTTTGTAAATATTTTTCTTTCTTTACCTTGTTGCATATGTTGGTAAAACACCGATCTTTAAAATGCATATAAATAGGAAATAAAGCAACTAAAGTAGTTTCGCGGAAAAATTGAGAAATTTCTTTTCAAATGCAAACTGAGAGTTTAGATTTTCAAAGTTATTTTAGTTCTATTTATTTTATGTGAATCTTCAACAATAAAAATAAAAAAAATGAGTTTGTAATCGTTTAAGAAACGTTTTTTAAAACATTTAAGAAAATAAAAATGATGGAATATTTATGAGAATGTTTTCAGATACCAATCTTTTAAGACATTTTTTCTATTATAATGTATTCATTGTCAATTAGCCCTGTCATACATTAATTATTTTATATTTTTCATTTAAAGTAGATTTAAAATGGATTAATAAGAACAAAAAATGTTGAACTTTTAAAAATGTAACATTCATTAAAAAAAATAGAGAACGAACATGATATAACATTTACAAGCGCTAAATTATTATTAAGAATCATTAACTAATTATTGTTAAGAGTGATTAAGTAGTTTAGTTTATTCTAACCAGAAAGTTCAACCAGGGCTTCCTAAGTTAGAGAACATACTGCCCGGAGTACAGAGAATAAGTTAAAAGCATTATTTTACTGAAAACTCTAAGAGATGTGTTACATTTATCTATAACTATATATATACAGGATGTCCCAAAAGTCATTGTCACATTTTAAAATTCAATTCAAAATCAAGTAATTGGCGTACGAGAGTGAGGTTTGGACGAAAATGCTTCTTATGATCTGAAATTTGTTTAAGCAAATAAAGAATTAATTCCAAAAATTTCTCATAGATGGTGTTGCATGTAGAAAGTTATCAAGCAGGTAGAATGGTTTTCCACATAATAATGGCGAAAGATACTCAACAATACTCGCCGTCCTGAGTTCGATTAGACGAGTGAGGGAGAGATAGACGAATATTGTTAACTTCTGGAATGTGGGTTGCCATAGATTGGACAAAAACTGTGCATACGCATCGTGCGTCTTTCGCCATTGTTATGTATAAAGGCATAAAACACAGCGGTGAATTTTCCATAATCGGGTTCCGTACTCACGCCAAATTAACATATTATAATATAATTTATTTTCGATAAATCACGAATTTCAGTTATGAAATTAGGCGTGATTTCCTAGATAAACAGTGAATGCTTTATAAAAGAATGTATTAAAAAAATACTTTTATATTTATTTATTTAAAAAGACTGACATTGCTCATGCATAAAACATATAATAAGAACTTTTAAAGAAAATATATTTCTTCCTGTCAAAATTTTCTCAAAGACTATAACGAATTCGGAATCTTTTTAAAGAACGGAGTTCTACATCCCTTTGAAATATCTAACGAAACTTTCTTCCTCCATTTTCAAAGAACGAATTTCTAAAGATAAATAAACAATTAGGATATATGCGTATCATTTATATTCCTACGGCGAAAGGATTACTTTCTTGAAAATGATGCCGCCGCTCCGTGTTCTGGGATCTTACAAGCGAATTCAATAATAAACCGGGCATTACGTAACTTTTGAAGACAGAAATTCACGAGGCTGAAAATATTTCCAAAGGATATCCCTATGGTAAAATCTCAATTTGAATGAAAGATAGATACAATGCCATCTTATAAATAGACGTATAAAGAAATTTGGTTAACTAAAAGAAATTTGTAAACTTTAAAGAGAGGTTTTACAATTCGAGATACCCGTGTTTAACTATACATAAATACATACATGTTATATAAAAATTTTTACTTCGCATATTCCTTTAAATTATTCTTAATTCTGGCATATTCATTATTTCCCTATTTCTTAGTAATATTTATTCCTATTTCATTTCCTTTTAAAATTAAAAACGCGTATGTTAATAATTATCTTATTCAAAATCTTAATCTAAAACTTTAAGTGAATTCGTAACTTTTATCAACTATCCTATCTATAATATTCTGAGAGAAGCTAGTTTTTCATTTTGAATGTTTTTAAAAGCTATTTTGTTATTTTTATTCCACGGGCTGGCTTCGAGTGCTAGATTTGTTTTTACTTCAAAAACAATGCGCCACTAGACCTGGGATTCTTTCTTATTAAAACCTCTCCATCTCGCGTCATTCGCTTAGCCGCTCAATTCTTAAATTTTACCTCTCACTGATTGGTTCGTGTACGTATTACGTCGATTGCGTAGTTATCCGCACCTCTAACAAAAAGCAATTGCAAGACTTCGGAGCTCATATTTTGTCTTGTTTTCAAGTGCTGATCAAACGGTTATCTGGCGTTTTTATGATTCGGAATTTCTAAACCAGCTATTTAAGATCAACTAAATGATGTAATGATTTATAGTCAAGCCCGAGGGTTTTAGAAAACATCTTCGTCCTTTGGTAATTGTTTCTTCATCTCTCCTGTGCCTGAATAAACACTTTATTTTGAAAACTGGCTTAGTCTTTATGGAGAAATTACCCAATGGATACTATATTCATTGCCTACATTTCTCGCCATGATTATCGATATATAGACTGCAATTATTCACCATCTTTAACAAGCTGCCAGTTTCTTGTGAATTTTTAATTCATACAGCTAAAACATAACATACATATATACGAGGGTCGGTCGATCCAGAAATAAGGTTCCCATCAAATTTACAAAGACAACATTGTTTATTCTCATAAAAATTTACATCGTTGGAAAGAAGAAAGTTCGCTCTATTTCTCTACATAATCGCCATCTTTTTCTACGCATTTTTGTAGACGGTGCTCCAATTTCTGTATCCCAATGTCGCAGAACTCTGGCTCCAAGCCGTTGAGGAAGCGTTTCACCTCTTCTTTGACGTCATCGTCGCTCCGGAAGCGTTGGCCACCCAAGTGCTCCTATAATTTGGGGAACCAGTGATAATCACTAAGTGCGAGGTCCGGACTGTAAGGTGGCTGGGGCATGACAAGCCACCCAAATTGTGTCAAATGTTCCTGGGTTTGACGGAAGACGCGAGGTCGAGCATTGTCATGAAGCAGCGATACACCGGCTGTCAGTCGTCGTCGCCGGCGGTTCTGGACGGGTGGAGTCCCTTTGGCGTGCAATAAGCGAATTACGGAAAAATATCCCACTTGGTAGGATCAGCAATGGGAGCCTCCATATCGGACAGCTGCTGAGTCCAGAATTAGCGGTGCAGCAAAGCGCGGTCGGGGAAATCGCGAGTGCGGCAACAGCCGCGCACAGCGCTGTTGCCGTATTTCGCCTCGCACCTTCCCGTCCGGCTGGAGCTCTTTGGGAACTTTATTTCTGGATCGATCCTCGTATGTGTGCGTGTGCATATGCGTCTGTTTATATATATACAGAGTGACAAGAAATAAACGCCTCAAGGCCTCAATTTGAAAATTCAATAATTCATTAACTATAATAAATATGAAGTTGAAATATGTGACATTTATAGCAGGCACCTCTTATATTTTATATGCTGTAATTTGAAAAACAGCTCGAATTTTCATCAAAAAATGGCACTGCAGCGTCTGATACATTAAAAATGCTCAAATAAATTTCATAAGCCTTTTTTCGGGTTTCAATCGCTAAATAGAGTAAAGAATAAAACATGAGTGATTTTTAATGCAATTTTACATGTTCGTTTGAGCCTTCTTACAATTTGAGAAAGTGCAGTGCCCTCTATTGACGAAAATTTAAACTGTTTTTAAAATTACAGTATATGAAATTTAAGTAAATTTAAGTATTATTATCAATTTTCAAATTGAGGCGCGTATTACTTGTAACCCTGTGTATATATATATATATATATATATATATATATATATAATTATAATATCTATGAATTTCAAAAAACATATCAAGTTCTATTCTACTTAAATCTCCAAAGAGATATATATATATATATACATACACACTGGTGTCTAGAAATTAAGGGGCAGTGACCAATTTCAAACGTTTCGTCTAATATCTTACTGAAACTCGGGAGGAAATGACCGGAATGCCCTTGAACTTTCGGGATGTAAATAACATGTTTCATGTCGTGTTTTTCAGTGAAGATTTTGTCGCGAGGACAATTAGGGGGGAAATAATAATTTTAATAATAAAATATTATTTCCGATCACCCAAGTAACAGGAAATGGTAAAAATGGTGTGTTACTGTAGCAAATGACTTGGCATGTCCTGTTCAACATTTGTTTACATTTGTGTAAGCATAGCACGTATATTCGTGAAGATATTAACGTTTCTGTGAAAACTTCAAAAGGTTTTTTTTATTTATTTTTTTTATAGAATGCAGAGTTTTCAGCCGAATTTAACACCGCTTTCCAAAAACTTGACAAAAAAATCGATGAAATAGTATTCTGTGATTAAAATATTGAAATATTGAATATTTGATGAAATACATGTATTTTTATGAAATATATGTATTTTTATGAAATAAATTTTAACTGCGCATGCGCGAACTACAGCAAAGAGTTTTGTCATGATTTGATAGTGAATACTAATGGAGAACTTATATAAAACGACCAGTAAAATATCGTGAAAACTCCAAAAGTTACAGCAATAATTAATAAATTGAAAAATAAGTCCCATATAATCCTATGGGAATAAGGACTTTAATTAGTTTGGAATTCAACATTTACATTAGATGAAATAGTCTTTAAAATAAGTTTGGGAATCCTTTGAAATTATTTCGAAATCATTGTAATCGCTCTCCATAAATGATGTCTGAAAAACGCAGAAAGAGTTGGAAATCTGAAATTTAAAGAAAAACACAGATCACAGGATTTGGATTTACATCATTATAGAGAAGAATATTATGAGATTACGTTACGTGACCTACTTAAAGTATGGGGTATTTATTCAAATTTCTGATTTTTTCTCAAAATATCTTTTTTAAATAATAAATATTAATATAAATGCTTTGTGGTTTATAATAACAATGCCATAAAGAATAGGAAAATACCGTTTCAAAGCGCATATCATTATCCATTTTGACTGCTATTTTTTTTTTTTTTTTTTTTTTTGCATAGCCCAAAAAGTAGTTATACGAAAAATTTTCCAAATATTATTTGTTGTCGTTGTTATTTTAATATGCAGAGGGATCTCAATCTTGGAGCATTAAAATGGGCGTGATTATCCATACATTGTATTTTTAGACTAATATTTGTCAGTGGAGGCGAACAATATTTGGTCAAAAACAAGATAACAATTCCTTTATTTAGTCAAAAATACAAATTGTCAGTTTTCAAGTCGAACCAATGTTTTCGTTCATTGTTTTAGTAATATTGAAAATATTGTAATGCCATTTTCTGTACTCTTGCTTTATTTGAAATATTTTGACGCCATCAGACGAGCTGGAAATGCACAATAATGTGGGCAGTAAACAGCGTATGTACTCTGAGGTTACATTTCTAAATACAGAAAGTCTGTTGCTTGGACGTGGATGGTAGTTGCTTCCAGAAACTCATATTATGCCATTACAGTTCATTTAAAGAAAAACAAATCTGTTCAGATTTAATAATGTCTCATAATTGAAAACATAAAATGTTCAAAATCGGGATCTACCATATTTGAAATCTTGTAATTTTTCTAACAGTTTTTTCAACAAATAAAATAAATATCGACATTTTTCTCGCTAAAAAAGTAGAGCAAAAAGTGAAAAAATAAAAATAAAAATATAAATTTTCTATGAACAATAAGTTGTGAAATTATTCTTTTGAAAAAAGAACTCGCGATATATATATGTGTGTGTGTGTGTGCGTGTGTTTACATACATTGAAACCTCTGACTATCAGACACCTCGGGACCGCAGTAGTTGTCAGTTATTCGGAGGTATCCGCTTTTCAGAGCTAAAATCATATAATTAATATAGGTATTGGGGATTGAAAACTCGTCCGCTATTCGGGATTTTCCGTTATAGAGATTTTAATATATATATATGCTGATCCCTAAACCGTTAGTATTAGAGGTCTATTTTCAATTGCATAAAATTCTTCAAATGTTGTTTTTTATCACATGAAAATCTATTCAGGTCCAAAGAGTTAATTTTTTTATTAACGAAATTTAAATTTCTATGTAGTTCCTGTGTTCTACAAGTTATGTTTAGAAAATGTCTCTCTTCACTAACAAGTTAAACAAAATAAAAAATAATATTTTGCCTCTAAAACCGGAAAGGCACGATTTTAGTGCCAGAAAACTCTGATAAAATTCAAAGTATGATAACTCGGGGAATTTTTCTCCTTATTAAGAATTAGATTCTTTCTGTTTGTGTATTTGTTTCACTTGTTAGAGCAAGGAGACTTATTTTAATAACTTACAGCACTCACAAAATGCATAAAAACTTAAATTTCGTAATTTTTACAAAAAGAAAAACTTTTACGCAAATAGCTTTCAACAGTATAATATTTCAAAATTTCAAAAAGATTTCAAATTTTGCAAACATTTTAAATGTATTTACAATGGGAAGTACACCACTAAAGATAACAGTTTAGTAATTAGTTATGGCATATCGATGGGAAGGGATATCCTGTACAGAAAGATAACAAGAACGAAAAATCATGCTTCAAGCTTAGATTATGAAACACTTTCCAACAAAAACATATTATTATTATTAAGAAATTTCATTTTTGCGTACAATGAAATGAAATTTCTAAATAAGCAATTTAAAAAACACATAACTCAGTAAAAATCAATTTTCAGCAATTGCTGGCCATGTGTGCAAATTTTGTCGTGCAGCCCGCTATTATATGATCTACAGAATGTATATACACCACGTAATACACTAAAAATTAGATAAGTTCAAAAATGCATACCACAGTAGAAAATGTACTTTCAGCAACTACCGATCATAGTCAGCCTTATAACCGAATTATTTCATGCGTCTCTGTAAATGAACGATAGATGCTATGCATTTATAATCTATAGAAAACATGTTGTAGTGCATCTCAGTGTTCCTTTCTATTTTCATCATGTTTGAAGTATTATAACATCAGTAGTGTATATTAGCCGGTTCAACATCACCTGAGTTGAGCAGGCGCAGGCGGAAGGCGCGGGTGGAGCACAGGTGGAGCAGGTGAAGGTGGCGATAAGAGCATGAGCACTGATAAGAACGGAGGGTTCGATGGGAGGGGGGTGCGATAAGGATTTCTACTATAAGATAAGGGGATTATTTTAATGAGTTTTAATTGGGGGACTTCAGAAATTTTTCGAAGCAATTTTTTTTAACTAGAGTACGCAGTTTGAATAGGAGTGTATGCAGTAGAAGTGAATGATTAATTAAGTAAAAATATTAATTAAACATAGTAATTAATTAATTTTAATTGCAGAACTTAAGAATTTTCGCGAGAATTTTTTTTTTCAACGAGAGTAGGGTATTCGATATACACGTTAGTGGAGAATTTTAAAAGTCAATAATGGTTTAATTAAAAATGGTGATTAATTTTAATTGGGGAACTTAGACATTTTTCGAAGCAAATATTTTTTCAACGAGAGTAGGCTATTTGTTATACATGTTAGAGTATATTTGAGGAGAATTTTAAAAGTCAATAATGGTTTAGTTAAAAAGGGTCATTAATTAATTTTAATTGGAGAACTTAAGAAATTTTGGCGAGATTTTTTTCCCCCTCAACGAGAGTACGCAGTTTGCATGTGCAGTAGAATGGTAGATGCTAGTAATTAAAAAGGGTCATTAATTAATTTTAATTGGCGGACTTCAACATTTTTGGGGCAAACAGGCGCGTTTTAATGAATTCGATATAGGTTGTGGTAAAAAATACAGGATCCCGTATGAATTATACAGTACTAAATTTAACAGCTCGCCCCCTCCCCCTCCCCCTACCCCCTCCCTTTTTTTACCCAGAGGAGTCCTTCGATAGCCTAACAATACACACTTCAAAAAATACAGAGTGCTACAAAACGAAGAATTTTAACGTATATATAAAATAAACAAGAATGAAAAATCATGCGTAGCGACATAATTCATGAATCACTTTCCAACATCATTGAAATGTTATGTGAACAAAATATAATTTTACCAGCTAGTGCGTAGTTAATTAAAATAGTGAACCGATCCCCTTTTTAATAAAAAGGAACCCTTCACAAAAATCCAATTATGCATAAGGACCCTTCATAAAATCAGATAATTTACACTTTACCCTGATTTTTTAAATTCAAGTTAGGGTAAAAGTATAACTTACACATCGATAGGTTCAAAATATTGAAATCCTTCAAAATAAACTAGAAAAAGGTAAAGATTTAAGCCCTGCTCATAAAATAATGCGACTATCCAGCGCCCTTCACAAATAATATAACCTTATTCGAATCTCAAGGCCCTTCACAAAATAAATCCAATAGATTCACGTTATTTTACAGCGACAGAAATACTAGGGATATTGACCTTTCATAAAAATGCATGGTCCGCTGTTTGAATGAAAAGACCTCCCTTCACAATATACCCTGTAAAAATATTATGATTCCACAGATATTTTAAGAAATAGAGTACTAATCTCAAATGAATACGAATTCATGCAATGTAAAAAATAGGTTTTACACGAATACATTTTTAGTATAACGTTCAAAATATAGATTTTAGAAAAAAAAAAAGTACATATTTCACCAAATTTATCATACAAGTCTGTAAAATAGGGTAGATCGTTTCATGAAAAATAATTGAATTTTCGAATGATTATGCTTTAAAATACATATTTATAACTGCAACTAAGATTTGAGTGTTACCCCCTCAACATGCATATCGCTGAATCATAATGAGTCATATTATCAGATAAGCGAAGATCTTGCTTTGACACGGTGAATCACTCGCGATAAGAAATATCTGATGCTCGAGTTTCTCTCACATTTTGGGTAGGTAAATGAGCTATTTGAAACCGTCAATGTATGCGAATTATTTCGTGTAGTCCTATATAGGTTCTACTCTTCATATATACATATGGTGATATATATATATATATTTATACTAAAATCTGTTAAGTTTTAAAAAGCTTCATTGAAAAAATAAGAAATAGTCATACCCTTAAGAATTCTGAGGATAAGAGACGGGTTTTTAATGAATTTGATACAGGTTAGGGTAAAAAAAATACAGGGTCCCCTATAAGATATATGAATTAAATAACATAAAATTAAATTACATTAGTCTATGCTTTTTGTATTGCAAAGTATAGAAAAAATATACTAAATTGAGTTTTTAGTATTTTAACTTAAAAACTTCTTTTGAGGAATGAATAGAATAACTAACCTTTGTTTTTATAAAATATAAATTGTACTATTTAGTTAGGGCATTATTTCGAAAATTTTTGTCTTTAATATTGAAAAAAATATATATATATATACATAAAGTTATCTTACCTAAATATTTAAACCATAAAGTACTGGACTTAACCCAAACTCGACTGCATGCATGTCTTACAACAACTAAACGGTATAACGTGTTCGCTTATCTCTTAAAACCACGGGATATTGTGACGTCATGGATAGGGCATAGGGTAAAATACAGAATGAATAGGTAATATAAGACAGAAAAATAAAATAATCATAAATCATAAATTTTTGCATACTGCATGCAAACACTTACAGTATGTGAAATGATTGCCTATATGAGAAAATGAATCATCAGCAAATCTTATTAGTGTATGTTATATTTAACCAACAGGCTTGAAATGCGTGAATTTTGACTAGAATTAATCATTGAATGTAAAAATGATTTATTTTTAGATCTAATATTTATATCGTTTAACATTTTAAAATATATACATAAATTAATCTTACCTTATTCACAAACTTGCAATCCCGTCTTCAATATATGACTACAGCATGAAAAAACATGCGTGCTACTTGTATAGCAACTAGACCAGAAATGGTTTCAGTACAAGTCCATTATCTTATCCTTAATCTATAGATTAGTAACATTCTAGATAAGATTTACTGATAAGAATACATTTCAATTCATTTCTCCCAAAAGCAAGTGTATCAGTTGGTTGTAAGATCTAGGTAAGTATCCTTACTTTATATGTTTAAAGTTATAATATATGAATAGATATAAAATTAATGTATTTTTTCAATATGTATGGTAGGCAAAACGGAATAGGTAAGCAAAAAAATAATAGGTATTATTGCATGTTTCCTCTAATTTATTTTAAAAATAATTATTTTAAAAATACATACTAACAATTTATGCGATGAGTCACACAGCATGATGGGACGATATATGAAATTTATTTTTATATTATACAAGCTCCTATATACAATTCATATACGTGAGCAAGATTATTTTTAGAATTTTTCACTCTTACCTTCTATAGCTATACTTTTAAAATAGTAGTATTCGAATACTCGTAATTATAGCTTAGTAATTTTCTAGTCTTTTAACTATGCCGTCGAAGGAGTATTTAAAGGCGAGATTGCTAGCGTACAGGTTCATTCTATGAGATGACGTCACGCGAGAGAGTGGGGTGTGAAAATGATGCGTTTTAAAATTAATGTCAGTAACAATCAAGTTTTATGTTGCAATGAAGGCGATTTATCCGGTTCCAAGTCACGCAGCAAGTTTTGGTGGTGTAAATGCTTTATATCGTGCTGCCAAAGGCAAAGTAACGAAGAAGACGATTCAGAAATGGTTGAGAGGCGTCGATTCGTACACACTTCACAAAGCGGTAAGGAGACACTTCCCGACAAACCGAGTGATCGTTTACACAATGGCAGGCCGATCTGGCGGATCTCAGCAGTTTACGAAAGCACAATCAAGGGATGCGGTACCTTCTGACATGTATCGACATTCTCTCTAAATATGCGTGGGCGATTCCCTTGAAAACAAAAGGAGGGGAAGAAATTGTAAAAGCCTTTCGATCTATTTTCTCAACGAGAAAGCCCAAGTTTTTACAAACGGATTCTGGAAAAGAATTTAAGAACCAACCTTTGCAACGATTGTTAAAAGAAGAAGGGGTTCGATTTTTCACAACGCATAATAATACTAAGGCCTCAGTGGTGGAACGATTTAACCGCACCCTGAAAACAAAAATGTGGAAGTATTTTACCCACAATCATACGTATCGGTATATTGATGTATTAAGTGAGTTAGTGCATAGTTATAACCATACCTACCATTCCAGTATCAAGAGAGCCCCTGCTGAAGTGACGCGGGAAAATGAAAGTGATGTGTGGTTTACTCTCTACGGGGACTTAGAAAATGTGAAAAGCAAACCTTGTGCATTTCAATCTGGGGATGTGGTTCGGGTTTCGAAACAAAAATTAACTTTTGAAAAAGGCTATGAAACTAATTGGACGGAGGAACTGTTTGTGGTGACGGAGTGTGTAGCGAGAGATCCCCCTGTCTATCGAATTAAAGACTTGTTAGACGAACCCATTCAAGGAACCTTCTACCCGCAAGAACTTCAAAAAGTGCAAATGAAAGACACTTATACGATTGAAAAAATTTTAGAGAAGCGCACTCGAAGAAAACGTGTGGAATATTTTGTGAAATTTAAGGGATATCCTAACAAATTCAATCAATGGATTCCCTCCACTGATTTAACGTCTTTATAAGTGATTGCGAGAAGGACGATAGATCATTTACCAATATGTCGTTCTACCTGACACTACCCTCGGACAGCTCTAGGAATTATTTTTATTGGGAATAAAATTTCTCATTTTATTACACGACCGCCCACCCCTATTGAACTGAGAGGGGAATGGGAAGTGGGTCTTGTGGAATTTATTTATCCGCATACCTGGTATAATGTAAATCATCATACGAACTTGATTGGATTCGACTTGAACGAGGGAGAACTTATTGCAAGACGCATTCCACCAGGATTTTATGAGTCGGTACCTGATATTTTGAAAGCGATTGCCATTCCAGACTTGGAAAAGAAAATAGCCTTCACCTATAATTCTATCACCAAAAGAGTGACCATCAATGTGCGTGATAACGCCAAAGTAATTTTAGAAACGGGGTTATCTGAAATGTTGGGATTCGAACCGTGTGAAATTGCTTCCCTAGATAGTAATATTGAGCAAACAGTCGATAGTTCGTATGTGGCAGATCCGTGCGCTCATTATAGAGTGCTTATGATTTATTCGGATATTGTAGAACCGCAAGTGGTCGGTGATGTCTTAGCGCCCCTGTTACGTATTGTGAATGTGACTGGAGAAGACGGCGAAGTGATTTGTATGACATTCGATCGACCGCATTACTTACCGATCAGTCGAAAGTCCTTTGATTCTTTAGAAATCGTTATAAGGACGCACCTGGGTGATTTAACGCCATTTGAACGTGGGCGATCATACGTGAAGCTTCATTTTCGACAAAAGTACCTCTCGTGATGTTTGTTCCCTACCAGTGCTGCACGAAATCTTTTGAAGATTATTATACCCATCAGTCGGGTAGTGGTTTAAACTATTATCAAGGCACTACTCTACAGAGAGGTTATGGATTCGGCGGCCTGTTCCGATCTCTGTTTCGTGCTGCGGTACCCCTTTTCAAATCAGGGGCGAAAGCCGTAGGCAAACAATTGTTTCATACTGGTGTGAATGTTCTTAATGATTTATCCCGAGGCGACAATATTAAAGTCGCTGCTAAACGACGGCTTAAAGAAGCGGGCCAAAACTTAACTGACAAAGCGGCTACTAAAGTGAAGACAATGATTGGATCAGGTCATCGATATAAAAAGAGGAAACGTTCTAACAAAGTCGTCATTCCACGTCAAGCCAAGAAAGTGAAAGTAC
The DNA here is from genome assembly GCA_963931845.1 of Maratus michaelseni. NCBI lineage: Eukaryota > Metazoa > Arthropoda > Arachnida > Araneae > Salticidae > Maratus > Maratus michaelseni. The sequence continues at coordinate 196,296,665 of OZ007594.1, forward strand.
ATGATATTTTCGCTTAGACATGTCTGGACTCTTTCATCAAGATTCTGCTGCCTACGCTAAATCCGAACTGGACCTCTTTTTAATCCCACCTACTCAAACGGCTATTGAAAAAGGATTTTTCGTCGAATATCACCCCCTTGCTAATATTCGAGATGGAGGGCCTGTGGAATTCATCATTTCTGGGAATGGTGAAGACTATATTGATTTATCCGCCTCCTACATCTATGTGAAAGTGAAAGTCACCAAGTCCGAAGGATCACACTTAACGGATAGTGATATTGCAGTGCCTGTCAATTTATTTTTACATGCCCTCTTTTCACAAGTGGACGTTAGTTTGAATGACAGAGCCATATCCTCCTCCAGTAATACATATGTCTTTCGTGCCTATCTTGAAACCTTGCTAAACTATGGAGAAGACGCTAAGAAAAGTTTATTGGGATGTGAATGTTTTTACAAAGACGAGAAGTTAACTGAAACAGATCCCACCAAAGGAAATCCTGGACTCAAGAAACGATATGAACTGACTAAAAAAAGCCAAACTCTTGATATGATTGGACCCCTGCATTGTGACATTTTCCAACAAAATCGCCTGCTATTGAATATGGTCGACTTGAAAATTAAAATGACACGGAGTAAACCTGAATTCTGTTTGATGACCCATTTCGATGCTACCAAACCACCACTCCCAAGCTATAAAGTCATTTTAGAACATGCCTCTATGTTTGTTCGAAAAGTGAAAGTCAGTCCCGGGGTACTACTGGGACATGCGAAAGCACTGGAAAAAACTTCAGCGAAATATCCTATTGATCGTGTTTTGTGCAAGACCTATTCTATCTCTACCGGAAGTAAATCCTTTATGCAAGATAATGTGTTTTTAGGGGCAATGCCGAAACGTGTCATTATTGGTCTGTTAGACAATAGTGCTTATACCGGCCAATATGATTTGAACCCCTTTTACTTTCATCATTTCAAAGTAAACTTTTTAAGTGTTTACGTGGACGGACAGCCTGTGCCTGTTAAACCCTTGGAATTGGATTTCGATGGAAAAAACTATATAAGAGCCTATTATCAACTGTTCTCTGTCTTTCATCGAGATATCGGTAATTATATAACACGTGAAGAATTTGCTGAGGGGCATACATTATATGTATTCGATTTGAGCCCTGATTTATGTGATGGTCCCCACCTCAATTTACAGCATCAAGGAAATCTACGTATTGAAATCAAGTTCGATGAGTCCTTACAGAAAACGACTACTGTGTTAGTCTATGCAGAATTTGAAAATATTATTGAAATTAACAAATCACGTCACGTGATCTGCGACTTTCCTAACTGAAGACCATGAACTCGTTACAAATCGAGAAGATTTTGTCACAGGATCGAGTGACCCAAAACTCTTTTTTGGGTGTATTTTCAAGTGATCAACTCCCTAGAAATATCAAGCGATATCCAGCCTGTTTCATCTGCAATGTGGACAAGTCTACAGAACCCGGAAGCCATTGGGTCGCCTTCTACATATCTTCGCCTGATGAAGTGAATTTCTTCGACTCCTATGGAAACAAGCCCTCCTTTTTTAAAGGATCTATATCAAACTATGTATCACGTTTTTCACGAGTGATGTTTAATCCGCTCGTATTACAAACACGTGTGACTGACGTCTGCGGGCAGTATTGCATATTTTACCTCTATTCTCGATGTAGAGGAAGAACTTTGAGACAATTTTTGTCGAATTTTGTAACTGAAAATTTATCAAACGACCGACGAGTCTATAATTTTGTAGCCAAGCGATTTGGTACCCATGCTAATTTTTATCAATAAATCTTTCTTGAAGTAAACCTATGTGTCTGTGATTATTTATAGTGTTACCTAACGTGTGTGTGTTTATTTACAATGGAGCATCCACGCTTTAAACATCCTTGTACTATGTTTCTCTCAGGTCCCACGGGAGTCGGTAAAACCTGGTTCTTACGGGATTTGCTAGAAGTAAAAAACAGTATGTTTAACCCACCTCCCGATAAAATAATTTGGTTTTACGGAATTTATCAAACTATGTATGATGAAATGTCTCATATTACCTTTGTGAAGGGTTTTCCATGCAATTATCATGATTATTTAGAACCCAATTCGCTCGTTATCTTAGATGATTTGATGATCGAATGCGGTAAGGATGAAAGACTCACTGACCTCTTTACAAAGGAAAGTCACCATTTAAACATTAGTGTAATCTTTATTACACAAAATTTGTTTCATAAAGGCAAAGAAATAAGAGGTGTTTCCCTCAACAGTCAATATTTGATCCTATTTAAAAATCGACGTGACATGAGTCAAATTATTCATTTAGGTCGGCAATTATACCCGACGCAGAGTAAATTTTTCCAAGAAGTGTTTGAAGACGCGACTCAAAAACCGTTCTCATATTTACTCGTGGATTTAAGAAATGAAACGGCCGAGCGCATGCGTTTGAGAACACAAATCTTACCAGGTCAAACGCAATACGTGTATGTACCGAAAAAAGGTTTAAAAAGAAAGACAATGGGTTTTTAATTTAGTTTCGATCATTACGTTAACGAAGAAACAGCTCCGTGATTTAGAGTTGATTCAAACTTGCCCAAAACTTTTACGCAAAGAACTTTTAAAAAAATTACCGTCACGATCTGTCAAAGCCATCTGCGAGTGTAGCCATAACGTGTTAAAAGGAAATATACCATTATCCACGTATCAAAAGAAGTCTTTGAGGAAATATAAGACAACATTACGAAAAATTGGTACGAAAAAAGTTGCCTTATTTCAGAAAAAAAGCTTATTATTCAACAAGGGGGTTTTCTGAATATTTTAATCCCTGCTGCCCTCAGTGTTTTAACCGGTCTTATCAATGGAGCACGCTACTAAATATGCTCTGGTACCTGAAGAGGAATTAACGAGACATGTGCCTACGAAAAAGCAATTGACTGAGTTCGGTGTGGCAATGTCCAAGATACTCAATAGCCCTTTGCCTGATCATCAAAAAGTTCAGCAATACTATGAGCTTTTAAAAAGGAAAATGAATTTACAAGAAAACAACCTGCCTTGGAGAGTGAAACTACCGGATGAGGACGAGCGCATAGAACCTTCGAAACAAGAGTCCTCGAAACAAGAACCTTTGAAAGAAGAACCTTTTAAAGAAGAACCTTCTAGTGTAGCGAAACGAGACGAAGACGATTATGAGCAGTTTATTCTATCCTCAGTTCCCAAACCTATGCGGAAACAGGAAGATGCATTATTGAATTTTCTCAAATCTGATTCTAGCAAACTGAAATGGGATCGAAAAGGAGCAGTCACCTATAACGGACAAAACTTGGAAGGGGCCAATATGGCTGAACTCTTTCATTTAATTTTTTGTACTAACAAAAAACCTCCCGTTAATCCTCCGACGTCCTTTTTACAAGCCTTACGAGAAGAAGGAATTCCCGAAACCATGATAAAAAATAAATATTTGTCTTTGAAATCCAAGAAGATTGTAACTCCTCAAAATATGCTTTTAAAAGCTAAAAAGAAGAAAACACCTGTTATTAAACGCACTGTATTCCCATGGACGACTTTATATAAATAAAGATTGACTTTGAATCGTAACACTTTGTGTATATTCCTTTTTGCCTATCATACATATTGAAAAAATACATTAATTTTATATCTATTCATATATTATAACTTTAAACATATAAAGTAAGGATACTTACCTAGATCTTACAACCAACTCATACACTTGCTTTTGGGAGAAATGAATTGAAATGTATTCTTATCAGTAAATCTTATCTACAATGTTACTAATCTATAGATTAACGATAAGATAATGGACTTGTACTGAAACCATTTCTGGTCTAGTTGCTATACAAGTAGCACGCATGTTTTTTCATGCTGTAGTCATATATTGAAGACGGGATTGCAAGTTTGTGAATAAGGTAAGATTAATTTATGTATATATTTTAAAATGTTAAACGATATAAATATTAGATCTAAAAATAAATCATTTTTACATTCAATGATTAATTCTAGTCAAAATTCACGCATTTCAAGCCTGTTGGTTAAATATAACATACACTAATAAGATTTGCTGATGATTCATTTTCTCATATAGGCAATCATTTCACATACTGTAAGTGTTTGCATGCAGTCTGCAAAAATTTATGATTTATGATTATTTTATTTTTCTGTCTTATATTACCTATTCATTCTGTATTTTACCCTATGCCCTATCCATGACGTCACAATATCCCGTGGTTTTAAGAGATAAGCGAACACGTTATACCGTTTAGTTGTTGTAAGACATGCATGCAGTCGAGTTTGGGTTAAGTCCAGTACTTTATGGTTTAAATATTTAGGTAAGATAACTTTATGTATATATATATATTTTTTTTTCAATATTAAAGACAAAAATTTTCGAAATAATGCCCTAACTAAATAGTACAATTTATATTTTATAAAAACAAAGGTTAGTTATTCTATTCATTCCTCAAAAGAAGTTTTTAAGTTAAAACACTAAAAACTCAATTTAGTATATTTTTTCTATACTTTGCAATACAAAAAGCATAGACTAATGTAATTTAATTTTATGTTATTTAATTCATATATCTTATAGGGGACCCTGTATTTTTTTTACCCTAACCTGTATCAAATTCATTAAAAACCCGTCTCTTATCCTCAGAATTCTTAAGGGTATGACTATTTCTTATTTTTTCAATGAAGCTTTTTAAAACTTAACAGATTTTAGTATAAATATATATATATATCACCATATGTATATATGAAGAGTAGAACCTATATAGGACTACACGAAATAATTCGCATACATTGACGGTTTTAAATAGCTCATTTACCTACCCAAAATGTGACAGAAACTCGAGCATCAGATATTTCTTATCGCGAGTGATTCACCGTGTCAAAGCAAGATCTTCGCTTATCTGATAATATGACTCATTATAATTCAGCGATATGCATGTTGAGGGGGTAACACTCAAATCTTAGTTGCAGTTATAAATATGTATTTTAAAGCATAATCATTCGAAAATTCAATTATTTTTCATGAAACGATCAACCCTATTTTACAGACTTGTATGATAAATTTGGTGAAATATGTACTTTTTTTTTTTCTAAAATCTATATTTTGAACGTTATACTAAAAATGTATTCGTGTAAAACCTATTTTTTACATTGCATGAATTCGTATTCATTTGAGATTAGTACTCTATTTCTTAAAATATCTGTGGAATCATAATATTTTTACAGGGTATATTGTGAAGGGAGGTCTTTTCATTCAAACAGCGGACCATGCATTTTTATGAAAGGTCAATATCCCTAGTATTTCTGTCGCTGTAAAATAACGTGAATCTATTGGATTTATTTTGTGAAGGGCCTTGAGATTCGAATAAGGTTATATTATTTGTGAAGGTCGCTGGGTAGTCGCATTATTTGATGAGCAGGGCTTAAATCTTTAACTTTTTCTAGTTTCTTTTGAAGGATTTCAATATTTTGAACCTATCGATGTGTAAGTTATACTTTTACCCTAACTTGAATTTAAAAAATCAGGGTAAAGTGTAAATTATCTGATTTTATGAAGGGTCCTTATGCATAATTGGATTTTTGTGAAGGGTTCTTTTTTATTAAAAAGGGGATCGGTTCACTATTTTAATTAACTACGCACTAGCTGGTAAAATTATATTTTGTTCACATAACATTTCAATGATGTTGGAAAGTGATTCATGAATTATGTCGCTACGCATGATTTTTCATTCTTGTTTATTTTATATATACGTTAAAATTCTTCGTTTTGTAGCACTCTGTATTTTTTGAAGTGTGTATTGTTAGGCTATCGAAGGGCTCCTCTGACTAAAAAAAGGGAGGGGGTAGGGGGAGGGGGAGGGGGCGAGCTGTTAAATTTAGTACTGTATAATTCATACGGGATCCTGTATTTTTTACCACAACCTATATCGAATTCATTAAAACGCGCCTGTTTGCGCCAAAAATGTTGAAGTCCGCCAATTAAAATTAATTAATGACCCTTTTTAATTACTAGCATCTACCATTCTACTGCACATGCAAACTGCGTACTCTCGTTGAGGGGGAAAAAAAAATCTCGCCAAAATTTCTTAAGTTCTCCAATTAAAATTAATTAATGACCCTTTTTAATTAAACCATTATTGACTTTTAAAATTCTCCTCAAATATACTCTAACATGTATAACAAATAGCCTACTCTCGTTGAAAAAATATTTGCTTCGAAAAATGTCTAAGTTCCCCAATTAAAATTAATCACCATTTTTAATTAAACCATTATTGACTTTTAAAATTCTCCACTAACGTGTATATCGAATACCCTACTCTCGTTGAAAAAAAAAATTCTCGCGAAAATTCTTAAGTTCTGCAATTAAAATTAATTAATTACTATGTTTAATTAATATTTTTACTTAATTATTCATTCACTTCTACTGCATACACTCCTATTCAAACTGCGTACTCTAGTTAAAAAAAAAATTGCTTCGAAAAATTTCTTAAGTCCCCCAATTAAAACTCATTAAAATAATCCCCTTATCTTATAGTAGAAATCCTTATCGCACCCCCCTCCCATCGAACCCTCCGTTCTTATCAGTGCTCATGCTCTTATCGCCACCTTCACCTGCTCCACCTGTGCTCCACCTGCGCCTTCCGCCTGCGCCTTCCGCCTGCGCCTGCTCGACTCAGGTGATGTTGAACCGGCTAATATACACTACTAACATCATTAAAATACATCGCAACCGCTTTTCATCATAGATATAATGGATTGATTGCATCTATGTAAACAAACTATAAATGCTACTGTTTCAATACTCCGGAGAAATCATGCTGTAGGCCACCTTAGTGATGCATATCAATCTCATTATTTTTCGATTATCGTAACATCAATAAATGCATCCAAAACTATTTTCATCCTAGAACTTAATGTAACGGAATTCGTTTGTGTTTCCTTGTAAATGAGCTGTAAATGCTATATTTTCTATACTCCTGATAAATCATACTGTAGGCCACTTCAGTAACGCATATCAATCGCAATAACTTTGAAAAATCGTAACATCAATAAAATGTACCTTAAACGATTCCCCCCCCCCTAGACCTTAATGTAACGGAATTCGTGTGTGTCCCTGCAAACGAACTATAAATGCTACACACTTCATTTCCAATACCAAACATTCTCTACTATACCTCAATAACATATAAAAATTACATGAAAATCCGAGTATATTTACGAGAGTTAGAATACGGCCAGATGGCCAGAGAGACAGACAAACCGAATCCATAAATACTTTTCAATATTGTTGGAAAAGTGTTAAAATTTGTACAAAAAATATTCTGACAAGTTAATAAAAGTGCATATCCAAAGATATGCAACGTTAAACAAGCAAGTTTATTTTTTTAATAAAGAATATGGCTCATTTCAATGCAATATAATTAGGTTAAGACCTCTTACTAAAAGTCTTCAGTGTTTAAATCTCTTTATTGCATGTTTAGTCAATTTATCGCAAACGGTTTCAATGCACATGCACAATTACAAAATGATAATCTTTAATCAATCAAATATCGGTGAGTGTAAAAAATATTTTTTTTAACATAAAGTAATTTCTTTTTTCTCTTTGCTTCATCAATCATAGAGTTAAGAAGGAAATGTCTAATATTAACTTAGATTTTTCCAGCAAACAAAACTTTTTTTTTTCTGGAGCAACTAATATTTTTTCATTTGTCAAAAGTTTTAATCCTCAAAGGAAGGAAATCTTATTGGTTTTTATATATATATATATATTTCGTAACTATAATGATTATAAAGAAATATTATCCCTTTTTTCAACGCAGGGAATAAAGGTTTGTTTCGATTTAAAATATCATTCTCGTATATTTTCTGAGTTTTTCTCTCTCTTGGTTTAGATATATTTTATATGAATAAATCTAAATTTTAATCTTTTCCATGTGCTATTTATCGCGTTGTTTTGCCTTTGTAAACTCATCTGCATTTGTGATGATGTTTTCCAAGATCCAATCACCGACTTAGATAAACACTAACCGTGCGCAAAAGTGTAGCTTCTTAAGGCAAAATGCATATTTACTAATACACTATATGGCCATTAATGACCGGCAACTTTCAATTTTAGACATTTTGTCGAATATTTGAAAATATACTTGTCAGATTCTTCTGGAATTTTAGGATCCAAAAGAACAGGTTTGACTTCATATTTATCATTGTTGATTTGATAAGGAGGACAAATAGGGGGCCAAAAAAAATTAAAGAAAAAAAATAATACTTGGGATCACTCTGTAAAATAAACTGCACCAAATGATCTGTAACTACAGAATATACATAGGCAGACATTGTACAATATGTGTATTCATTTGTGTAAGAATAGCATGTATAGTAATAGAAATATAGCGATTTTTTTTTAATTAAAAAAATTCTTGCATGTTTTTTGCTTATAACATACAGGGTTTTTAACCAAATTTAACCCCAGTTTTAGAAAAATTGACAAAATGTAGTAGAAACAATATAGTGCAATTGGAATATAAATATATTAAATATTTAAGGAAATATGGGCAGTTGTATAAAATAATTTTTATCTGCGCATGCGCGAACGATAACAAGGAACTTTTTGCATAATTTAATAGTCAACTCTATGCAGCAACTTATTAAAAAAACAGTCAAATATCGTAAAAATTCAAAGAGATATCGGCGTTAGAGTGAGCTGTTTTTTAGTTTCTCACTAAAACTCGCTGAATGATAAGGGATTTTCCACAAATTGTCACTTTTTATTTTATACTATTTTCCAATTTTTAATAATACTTTAGTTCTCTTTGAAAAACTAACATAACGAGCTTATTCGAACAAAAAAAGAATTATCAAAATCAAAGGATCCATTCCAAAAGTATTATAACATGGTGCAATAAAGTTTTCCAAGGCGAACTAAAGTATCAATAAAAAATTAAATATAGTATAAAAATTAAACATGACAATTTGTGGACAATCCCTTATCATTTAGCGAGTGAGAAACTAAAAAACAGCTCACTCTAACGCCGATATTTCTCTGAATTTTTACGATATTTGACTGATTTTTTTTAATAAGTTGCTCCATATAGAGTTGACTATGAAATTATGCAAAAAGTTCCTTTTTATCGTTCACGCATGCGCAGATAAAAAATATTTTATACAACTGCCCATATTTCCTTAAATATTTAATATATTTACATTTCAATTGCACTATATTTTTTCTACTACATTTTGTCACTTTTAAATTCTAAAATTCCAGAAGAATCTGACAAGTATATTTTTAACTATTCCACAAAATGTCTAAAATTGAAAGTTGCCGGTCATTAATGGCCATATAGGGTATATGTAACAAGTATAAGCAAGGTACAATTTCATTTAATAAGAAACTGGTGTTAAGAATGCTCAGTGTATCCACCATCGGCAGCAATACACGTGCACGCTGCACAACTCTCCGTTCAAAATCTATTTCAGCTTTTCCTGGCTCCAGTTTGCATCCTCTATACACATACGGATTCAATGCATCCACCTTAAGATTTAGTTAGTTAAGCTTGTAACATGTCTAACATCTCGTTTACGAAAGTAATCTGCGATCGAGTTTTGCGTGCGATCGTGTTGTCCTAAATTCTAACATTTCTGCGTGAATGAGCTACCTATTCTGTCATTCTTTAAATTTCGCAAAGTTTATATGAATGTCAGGTAATCTTTTTTTCACGGTTATTTTGTGCAATTATATGATAATTAGGTGCCTGTGGTTGTTTAGATACTATATAGACTGGTTAGATACTATTATTTATTATAAAATAATTTTCAAGCATAATTTTTTTATCTTTCTCTATCACGTTTATATCCATATTTTGTCTATCTCTATGCTATCTCTATCACGTGCAGCCCGTTTACGGAAGATTGACACGTTTGCACTTATAATAATATATTTAGTTCATCATTTGTTTCCTAGTGATATTCCATAACGAGCTTAAAACTTCATCAATAAATAAATAAAAGAATAATGTAAATAAATCAAAAAATTAACAAAATTAACAAATATGTAATCGAACAGCGCGCATAAACACTAAAATAATCAGAGCCAAAAAGGTTTTTTTTTTTTTTTTTTTTTTTTTTTTTTTTTTTAAAATAGTGAAATATTATCGATATATTTGGCTATTAACCTCTCGTATAAGACTAATACAAAAGTACTATTTTTAATAAATTTAAAAACTTTCTTTGAAAACATAATTGATATTTTTCATATAAAAGTGGTGTTTAGTGCGCAAACTAAAAAATATATTACACGTAAAAAATGTATTAGAGTTTTCAACTAAAAATAATTTTAAACTATTATTGTGTACACCGAGCAATATGGTCTGTAAGCCGGGTTGGATCCCCTGTGGCGTATTTAATATCAAAACGAAAATGATAGAGATTCGAATAAATTATTTCGTTAAACTAAATAATTTTCAGTTAATTCGCTGAATCGGTTACTTCTCAGATAACCGAATTCTAAGTACGTTTTCAGAAAAAATGTTAACGTGTTACAAGCACAGTAATTAATTTTCTTATTCGCTGATACATTTTCTCACTTAGCATCAATAAGCTGAGTTACTGCTCTATCTTTATTTTTTTTTCTTATGAAACATGGCATTAGTATTAATCGTTATCGAGTAAATTTATGAAGCGAAATTTCTTTGAACGAAGTTGCAGTATTGGAATTGTACTATTAATAAATATACTGATGTTTCTATGTAATCAACGTAAAAAATACACTTACGAAACACATTATTTTCACCTTAGTGAAAAATATAGCAAAAACAAATGAACTAGACCTATTTAATCATAAAAGCATTAAGGTAATAATTCTCATCCGCTATTTTCAATTCCAGTAAACATTTTATCTTTATTTATTTTAGTTAAATTTTAAAACACTAATAGAAAAACGCTACAGTATTAATCGACTATATTTACAATTTTAATAAATTATTTTTCTTTAATCTTATTGAAATTCTATTTTTTATTTATCTTATTAAAAACTATTATTGTAGGAATCGCCCTGCTTTAAACAGTCGCAACAATAACATTTTTTAACACTTTCCACATTATAGTTGAAAAAGTTTATTACTTTAAAACCTCAACCTTTTAGTAACAAATTGCGCCGATAGATGGCGCTGCAAGTGGTTTAACCATAAGTAGGCTGTATCACTTCAAAATTTGCACTAGCGTCTAGCCCCTGCACTTAGGGTACGATTTCAAAAAACGGATCACTCTGCGCGCATGCGTGCTTGTCTGATACTTTAAAATTTTGTTCTATAGTCCAGTAAATTTAGACCAAAAAAGGCTTCTGCCTGGAAAGTTTTGGAGAAGTTTTTTTTCTTTCTTCCTTTATGTTTTTGGGGGTGCTGAACACGAATTTCAACTTTGCCACCTCGTATCTGGTCTGCTTAAAAAATTATAAGCGAAAAAACATGAAAAAATTGGAGTTTTTTCGGTTTTTCCGTTGTTTTCTGTAAAGGGTTAAATTGTTTTGAAAAAATTATTGCATCAAATTAAACTAGAGAAAATTTCCTACATTTTTTCATATACGGTTTTCTTTTCTATGATTAATAGTCTTGGCATACGAGTAAAATGAATTTTAACGATATAACTGAAATTCCATCATCGCAGTGCGAAAACGATGAATGTAATATTTTTGTGAATGCAAAATGCGTGGGAGGGTGTCCTTGAAACACCCCCATGGCACCACGCACATGATATAACAAGGGTCATCTTTCCCTTTACCCCCTCCCCCTGTCCTTCAGGGCTTTTTTGGCACGTGTTGAATTTGAAAGCTCAGCTCTGAGTTTGTTTTTAACGTTCCGTCGGTCAGTTATGCATTACTTGTATTGCTTTAAAGTATGTGTAGTGTGCATTTAATTACAAAATATGTGTTATAAACGGTTGTGTGAAACGTGAAGTGATATTCCTGATGGCAGAGAAGTGTTTTAACTATGATACGGAGTTAGAAGACGGAACTAAAATAACAGAAGGGAAATCAAAAGGTGTTGAGTCCTTCAGATTAGCAAGTGAAAAACGAAAAGATTGAAAAAGGAATTTTTTAATGAACAAGGGGTCTCTAAGAGTCCATGAAAAATGCCGTAAGAAGTACACAAACGAAAAGCTCATTGATGCCCACGTGAAGAGGGTTTCTCAAGGCGTTGAAAACCAACCCCAATTACGTTCAGCAGTACAAAAGTTTTTGTTTCGAACACATTTCTTTTTGTGTGGAGAAGAAATCCCACCCGACTTTAAAGCAGAAGAAATTCATAAAAAATAACAAAACGAAATATAGTGTACACACTTCGTTTATTGACAGTTGTAGAAAAAATTAAACTTGCTGAAAATCGTGATGATGAGTGGGAGCGCGCCATAATCCGTAGACTAGATCATGTGACTGACTTGGCTGCTGCTGATGGTCGGTATCATTTAAAATGTATGAAAAAGCTGTATCGGCATGCAAAACCCACACAGATGCAGAAAAGAGGTGGAGTTCTTTTATGGAGATGGTCTTTGCAGGTACAGGTGCTACATAAAATCTGCTTTTAAGACTGCTGCAAATATTGCATCGCTCCCTCCAACAGAAGATGCAGCTCGATATCACTCTCTGCGAGTTTATCACCAAGTACAGCTATGGCTCTGTAACTGTAAAAATGTTGAGGAATGGGGCTGGAATAAAACCAAGAGAGGCATCATACCCATAACAACTGCCAAACCTCCGTACCAGAAACTATTCTGCGAAAAATATCCTGTAAATGCAAAAAAAACTGTACTGGAATGTGTGGTTGTAGGAAAGCATGTTTATTTTGTTCACTCCTCTGCCTGAACTGCGATGGCCATTGTGACAATGTCAGCTCCTTGATCGCCGTAGATGACTTGGAAGCAGAAGTTGACATTCCAATACAGGATATTTTAAGTCAAGTGGAGATACAACCTGAGCCATCAAGTGATGATGATGAAGAAGAAGATACTGATGAACCTCCTGTTGAAGAACATCAACCAGGCCCTTCAAAGCGACCAAAACGACATTAATTGGAGAACAACACTGCATTCCTCTTTTTTCCTGTTTATAATCTTCCACGTAAGTTATTATTATATTAAACTTACAATACTTATAATTGTACTTAAATCAGATTACTAGTAAAATAAAAATGGGTTCTCTCATCTATGCAGAGTGATTGTGTTTTTATACCTTTCCTAATCACCTGATTTCAATTTATTTTCTTAGTGCTATAAAAGGTTTAAAACTTGGTAAGAAAATGAAGAAAGATTTGAAATGCAACCAAAAATAACTAAACATCTTCAAATTGAGTTTGAAATGGATGCATAGTGATTGGATCGCGTTTTCGCCCTCCGATGATGGAATTTCAATTATATCGCTAAAATTCCTTTTACTCGTATGCAAAAATGAATGAATCCCAGCGGCGGAAAGTTTTATTTTTCAGTATTTATTTGTGTTATAAAAAATAATTTGAATATAAAAAATGTAAAGTTTCCATTTTTCAACATATAAGCGATGGAAAGTTTGAAACAAAATGGAAATAAATATGAAATTTGGTTATAAATGAATTTCGTAAATTCTAGAGAATGCTGTACAGCGAGTTTCATGCGTCCAGTGATGTTTTTTTTCGGTTCATGTACGCGAAGCTTACATACACAAGTTATTGACAGCGGGTTGAATGAATTTCGTGTATTCTAGAGATTGCTGCAAAGTGAGTTTCGTGTGTCCAGTGATGTTTTTTTTTTATGTTAAAAATTGTTTTTTGGATGTTAAAAATTCGCTTTAAAACGCTATAAAATCGTTAAAAATCCTTAAAAATTGAAAAATCCGGAGGGAAAAAAATGTATTTTAGTAAAAGTCTGAAATTAAATTTCTTTAAGAATGTTAAAAAAAAAAAAAAAAAAAAAAAAAAAAAACTAAAAATAATGAAAATTGTGAATGAAAATATTTAGTTATATTACGCTAAATGTTTTAAATCAAAATCCTTTTACGAATTAAAAAAATTACCGCGGAATGGAATAAAATTAATATGGTTCTCGTTGAAACTGGCACGCTCCATTTTTTGAAATCGTAGCCAAAGTGCAGGGACTAGACGCTTGACCTTTCCACTCTCTCGCAGCAGATCACGGCGCGCATGCGCGCAGAACGATCCGTTTTTTGAAATCGTACCCAAAGTGCAGGGGCTCGGCCACGGCTTTTCTGAAATCTCAAGGCTGCGGCGCATGTTTTGTGACGTCACGATAGCAGTGCGGTTGATTGGGTGGAAAAAAGAGCGGCAAATCGAAAGCCGGAAGTTTTTTGTCTGTTGTGTTGGTGTTGTAGCTTATTCTTTTACAGTTGTTCCAATTGACTTATTGATATTCAATTAAAACGGTTATAATTCCTTTTTTATGTAGCATCACTGGATTATCTTATTTTGGATACTATTTTGAGGTAAGTAATTTAAATTAATTTTTCAAAATGCCAGACATAAAACATGTCTATAGTACCAAAAAGCACATCAAATTATCGGAGTAGTGAAAAAAAAAAACACTCCGTGTTTTTCATTCTCAAAAAACCTTATTTTAAAGTCTAAATGGTTAGAAAATACACCTAGAAAGGATTATAGCCTAGGTATAGTACATGCAGTTGTTTGTGAAAAACACTTTGATGCTGGTGATTATAATTCACGTTGACAGTGTTAAAAGAAATGACGACACTATATTAATTAACATGTGAAAGGGTTCGCCTGAAATTGAAAGAAGGGGCAATACGGATAATCTTTCCAAATCTATCGCAAATATTTAACAACAGAAACATTAAAAAGGCGAACAAATTTTGATGAGCAAGAAAAACGCTTATTAAATATAGCTATCAACAAAAGGAAAAAAACTTATGAAAATTTTCTTAAGGATAATTCTCTTGATACCTTTAAAACCTCACTGATTTATTAAAAACAAAAATAAAAGTTTTATGAAGATCAGAACTGGCAGGTAATAATTTTAAAAAAACTACATTTTAATTGTTAACATAGCTGATAAACCAGTATCCAAAATATATGCTTCTTTGAAAATTTATAAGCATCTTTCTGTCACAGCCTACAATGATAATAATATTATTCGTTTGTCATCATTAAAATATATTTCAAGTCCAATAGTCTAAATTCTTTTTTCTCAAATTGACAGCTGTTTAAATGAGGTTAAAGCACTTTTGCATTGATAATGGTATGCTAAAATCACTTATAAATGGGGTATGTGATACTCTGAAATAAGTCATAAATTATTATTTTCAAAATTGACAGAATTTAACTTAATTAGAGATTCTGTATGTAATCCTAATTATATCTGTGTTTGCGGAAAACCTAGCATTGATTTGTTTAAAGATGCTTCATCCAGATCGTCAAACATTTTGATAACTATTTATCTCAAAATAAAAAATCAAGACGTAAAAAAAAACAAAAAAAACATTAGAACAAAGTGAGCGACAAGAAGCCCCTTTGGCAAGGGTGATACCCTCACAATATAGTGAATATCAAATTATTGGGATCCTCACAATATTGTGATAATACAGAACGATAATGTACAGGATTTATAAACATATATGAATTCTGGGGGACTCATTAGCCAGTTCTACTATTTGCTTTACAAATATAATATTAATATATAGTTGAGAAGTTTAGAAATGTCAATACTAAAATTGTTTGGATGTTTTGTAAATCACTTTTCAAACATTTATAGTTTTGCCTAATCGTATTAAAATTATGTTTTTATTTAAGCTGTCTGTTGAGAAAAGGAGGAAAAATATTTTTATTAAAATAATAAATGGTTCTGCTATTCTTAATTTAGTAAATTATAGAAGTATTTTTGTTCTTTTCACTATGGGAAAGACAAAATATACCCTCCCAAATTCATATGTTTTTGATAAAAATGAATTTTATCTTTTTTGTTTATTGTATTACGTTTTAGGCGACAGGAATATATCGAAATGTTGAAAAGGAATATTTTTTCTTCTGTTGTTTTTTCAACCGCAGCAGTAAAAAGAAATTAATAATGACACATGACAGAAAAAAGTTAAATTACCTTCTGCATAAATAAAATGTTTTTAGCTGGGATAAAATTGTATAAACTATTGAAAATAGCTTAGAAGGAAAGGGATTTTTAATTTTTAATCCACTTAAAAATGTTTAAAGAATTTAATTTAGGGCATCAATTAATTTTTAGTATTTTATATTAACAAATGTTTGATCTTATCATAATGTTATTGTTAATAAATTAAATATGTTAATTATTAGGATGTATTTATGCAATTTAAATGTTTAGGTTGAGAAAGATACTTAATTGTTTCATGAAACTCATTATTTACACATTTAAAAGTTATTATATAACACACATAAAAAATAATACTTACATAAATATTAAATATATTTGTAATTAATATATGTACATATCCTTGAAAATGTTTACAATAAATAAATTAGATTTTAAGGGGGAAAAAATATTGATATATTTCATTTGATAACATTTGAATTTGTTCTTTTCAGAATTAAAATATATTAAAAAGAATTCAAATTCTCAACCCTAATTAATTACCTGTTTATATGACATGTAATCCTCTGTATTTTTCTTACATATCTCATATATTTTTATATTAAAAACGTGTTTAAAAAGTTAATATTTACATATACATTAAATATTTTTATAATTAAGTAACTTTTTTTACCGCTTCACAAATATTTAAGGGGAATAAATTTGATTTAAGAAGAAAAATATCTTCATATGTATTCCACTTGATAACATTTGAAAAATATTGTTTTAAATATATTAAAGTATCTCAATTAAAATAAAAATTTAGCTGAAGTAATGGTGTATTATATATATGTGCGCCCTTCTTTATCTACTCTTTGGAAAGAAAAGCAATGCACTGCTACTGTGACGTCACACTCTCCAATTGGAGGAGGCGCCATAGCCTTTTCTGAAGGTAGCCGTGGCTCGGCGCATACGCCATCGGAGTAATTCAAAATCGGAGGTACTTTTAAAAATTGCTGGTAAATATTTTAACGGGCGGTGAAATAATTGCTTGTAAAATTTGCACCTTTCACACAACACACATGTCGCAAGCGAAGAATGAAATTGTCAGTTACTCTCTGCAGTATGTCACCGGAAATCAACACACAAGCTTGACAAATAGCCTCCTCCAGCTCATCGAGTGTTAAAAGATTGTTCGACGGAACAATTCCGGAATGTCTTTCACTATAAGCTAATAGCGATCACGTTTCAACGGCAAAATTTTCGACGACTGATCGTTCTTGGTGCCTGAGCTCTATTTATAGGGATCCATAATGCTGCCTGCAGCGCCATCTATTGGCGCTATTTTTAACTAAAATTTTGAGGTTTATGTATCAGATTCTTACGGTTTTTTTAATAAACATACCACTGGTTTCATGTTTCTATTTATCACCGTTTCCGAGTTATTTATTTTCAAAGTTAGGGGTCCTTCGTGAAACACCCTCTATTATAAATATATGAAAAAAATCGGAGTTTTCAAAATCGGAGTAATTCAAAATCGGAGGTACTTTTAAAAATTGCTGGTAAATATTTTAACGGGCGGTGAAATAATTGCTTGTAAAATTTGCACCTTTCACACAACACAGATGTCGCAAGCGAAGAATGAAATTGTCAGTTACTCTCTGCAGTATGTCACCGGAAATCCACAGAGTAAGGAGATTTAAACAGAGAATCAACTCTCATAGACTTCAATGGTAACTTCTTTAACATGGGATTACACATAGACAGTGGCGCTAGCTGCGGATGACGCGAAAACTACAGCCGTAACAGAAGAGAGGTTGCTAAATAGAGCTATATATCGCTTTTTTGGCGACGAATGAGGGAAGGAAAAAAAAAACGGCGACTACTTGCTTCTTGTTTTGATTGGTTGGTTGGTTGATTTTAAGACGGTCGATTATCTATCTACGCGAATGAAAACAGATTTATTATTTTTAACATGTTCTGAAACAATCGGAATTCAACTGTATTTTAAAATAAGTGCTGTGGTAAAACAAATTTTTTTTTTCCAAGTTTGAAAGGAAAATTTGATTTTTTTAATTCTTCAAAATGTAAGTTGTGATTATTTTCATATGTTATTTTTGTTCTTGTTTTTTCAAGTTCCATAATGTTTGAAATATTTTATATATATTGAGTGTTGACAGATTTGTGCCGAAACGTCATGTTAAGGCTCACTGTGGAGACGCAAAATGTTTTTGGTTTCCGTCTGTCTGTTTGCCGTAAAAATGATCCGATTAGGTTGATTTTTAGTAGGTATGTTGGCGAGGTATCCGGAATTAGCTGAATAGTTTTTGGTTCATTCCTTCGGAAAATATAGAATATTTTTTTTAGGTCATAATGCTTTCTTATGGGGATGCAGACGATTTTTCAAATTTCATTTTTATCTGAAATGAAAATGGAATATTTGCGTAATGGATTTAGATGTAAAATTATGAATGTTAAATTTTCGATATGGATTTCCAATAGTTTTAAAATTTTGCTTATAAATTTAATAGAATTTAGAAATTAATTGCTTAAAATATTTGAAAATGTTTTTGCATCTGTTCGGGAAATATAAACATCTTACTTTCATATTTTTTACAATTTTTAAAATCATTTATTTTTACTTACTACTTTAATTTAAGGATTCTAAAATCTGGAACATTCGAACAATTTTATATGCTTATAAACATGCATGCAATTGAAAAATTAATAATTGCAGATTGTACGAAGTTAAAATGATATTTTAAAAAAAAATTATCTGCAGATTTACTAGTATAGGAAAAAACTTAGCACCATGTTTACATTGCGATAGAAAATGTATATTGTAGTAACTCCTCTATACCGACCCGATAAAAGATGGTGAGTGGTAGCGAGATCGGATCGCTGGCACAGAGAATTTCTCGCATAAATTAGAAAATAGAATTTTATTGTATAACAATGTTAATTCTAATGAAAAATATATGCAAGACGTCAATACAGCATTTAATTATTTTTCGTGAGTCAATCGCTTATAAATTAATGACCTCTTGACTCCAAGTGTAACTGAAACAAACAAAAGTCTCTAAACATTACAGACAGTCGTGACTACAAAACAAAGTTCATTCGGACCAAGGCTCGTCCGTTCCTTCTCTTCGGAAGATCTACTAATACTCGTTAATTCTGAGTCTAAGAACTCTCACTCTCGCACTTGGTGTGCTTTTTCACTTCGCTGGGATTTTCACCGGATACCTGCTGTATCAATTCTAGAGGTCGGACCTCACTAGCGCTTACACCACGCTGAGTTCGAAACTGACGTTTCCTTTCCCTTCTCCAGAGAGTCAACACTCTCCTTTTCGATCTCTCCAAAAACTGTCCTCTCTCACTTTTTCATTCTCGCAGGAGAACTCCTTCTAGGGGCGGGGGCTTTGTCGAGGCGGGGCCCTCGAAACTCTCCAGCCTCTTAGCAGCCTTGAGATCCCTCTGTTTCGTTTTCACTAAGTCCGTCATTGGACGTTCTAAGACAAAGGGCAAAGTTTCGGGCGCAAACCTAAAAATCGTGTGCAGAGATCGCTTCTCTCGCAGATGAACTCTTTCCCACGAACTCGGCAAGGATCAAAGCATAAGACCCCTCTTTGGGTAACGCCTTACCACTTCATCACTGTCCGAACTTTCCGCTCACAGTACAATAGAATTCGGCGTCTGCTAGTCTTCAAGGCAAAAATAGCGAGGGAAGGTATGCAGTTAAGTGTACTCACAGGAAATGCTAGAATGACACATAGTGCAGCTGGATGTCGAGGCTCAATTCTTTACAATATGAATAAAATTTTATATAGAGAATTTTTTTTTTAACATGAATGAGATTTATGGTATGGCAGTTATTTTAACGATAATATAAAGTCAAAATTTGTTAAAAATCTGCCAACACTGAATATATATAAAATATTTCATACATAATGGAACTTGAAAAATAAAGACAAAAATAACACATAGAAATAAACCACAACTTACCGATTTTTAGAAACAAAAAATAACTTTGACGTCTTGTTCTTGCAAGCAATACACTCCTCTCTTCGTAGCATTTTGAAGAATTATAATAATTATAATCAACTATTTGATCTTCAAAGAATAATTTTAATAGTAAGTAATAAACAAGATTTGAAAATCAATTAGCGAACGCCGAAAATTTGCACATGCGCAGATGACAACAGAAAGACGCCAAGCAGAATAGGGTTACACTTAAACGGAAATCACGAAGATAAAAATCGCCAAAGCGATGATTTAGTTCTTATGTCATCCGCCGCAGTCGCTCTTTTCAGACGAAGTTGGATCTCTGTCTTACTCTGTGCGGAAATCAACACACAAGCTTGACAAATAGCCTCCTCCAGCTCATCGAGTGTTAAAGGATTGTTCGACGTAGTGTTAATTCCGGAATTTCTTTCACTATAAGCTAATAGCGATCACGTTTCAACGGCAAAATTTTCGACGACTGATCGTTCTTGGTGCCTGAGCTCTATTTATAGGGATTCGTAATGCTGCCTGCAGCGCCATCTATTGGCGCTATTTTTAACTAAAATTTTGAGGTTTATGTATCAGATTCTTACGGGATTTTTAATAAACATACCACTGGTTTCATGTTTCTATTTATCACCGTTTCCGAGTTATTTATTTTCAAAGTTAGGGGTCCTTCGTGAAACACCCTCTATTATAAATATATGAAAAAAATCGGAGTTTTCAAAATCGGAGTAATTCAAAATCGGAGGTACTTTTAAAAATTGCTGGTAAATATTTTAACGGGCGGTGAAATAAAGAATGATAACTGTAACATCTATTTTTATCATTGCAAGAAAAAAATATAGTTGATTTCTTAAAACGTTCTTTATAACAATACTTTTTAATGTCATAAAGAACATGTACATATTCAAACTAAACCTCACTTTAAAAGTTCGAGAAAAACATCATAATTTTATTGTACGTTTAAGTTCAGGGTGTTAAAAAAATTACAAATGTTTATCAGTTTTTAAGGATTGGTTAGTGAGATATAATTAATTGTGAAAAAAGCATTCAACATAAAAGGAAGCGTCTATTATCATATATTCTAATACGAGCAAATCTTGTGGGTGGTTATATATGTATATATATATATATATATATATATATATATATATATATATATATATATATATATATATATATATATATATGCAAAAATTATCTTAAAAACGGCTCTAACGATTTTGACGAAATTTCGTATCCTACCGTTTTGGGGCACCAGAAAACCATTGGGCTAGGTCACATGCTCGAGAAAATTCGATTAGTGGGTCATTTTGGGTCATGGTCTAGCTAATTGTATCTAAAAAACGGTTCAAACGATTTTGACGAAATTTTGTATCCGACCATTTTCGGGCATGAGAAGTCAATTGGGCTGGGTCACACGTTCGAGAACTTTCGATTAGTGGGTCATTTTTGGGTCAACGCGGGTCAAATTAATTTTATCTAAAAAACGGCTCTAACGATTTTGATTAAATTTTGTGTCCTACGAGTTTCGAGCACGATAAAAGAATTGGGCTAGGTCCCACGTCCGAGAAAATTCGATTAGTGGGTCATTTCTGGGTCAATGTGCGTCAAGATCTAAAAAGCGGCTCAATTTACACTAAATTTTGCATCCAATGGTTTTCGGGCACGAGAAGACTGTTGGGCTAGGTCACATGTTCGAGAAAATTCAATTAGTGGGTCATTTTGGGTCATTTTGGGTCATGGTCAAGCTAATTGTATCTAAAAAACGGTTCAAACGATTTTGACGAAATTTTGTATCCGACCATTTTCGGGCATGAGAAGTCAATTGGGCTGGGTCACATGTTCGGGAAATTTCGATTAGTGGGTCATTTTTGGGTCAACGCGGGTCAAATTAATTTTATCTAAAAAACGGCTCTAACGATTTTGATTAAATTTTGTGTCCTACGAGTTTCGAGCACGATAAAAGCATTGGGCTAGGTCGCATGTCCGAGAAAATTCGATTAGTGGGTCATTTCTGGGTCATTGTGGGTCAAGATCTAAAAAGCGGCTCAATTTACACTAAATTTTGCATTCAATGGTTTCCGGGCACGAGAAGACTGTTGGGCTAGGTCACATGTTCGAGAAAATTCAATTAGTGGGTCATTTTGGGTCATTTTGGGTCATTTTGGGTCATGGTCAAACTAATTGTATCTAAAAAACGGTCCAAACGATTTTGTCGAAATTTTGTATCCGACTATTTTCGGGCACGAGAAGACTATTGGGCTGGGTCACATGTTCGAGAACTTTCGATTAGGGGGTCATTTTTGGGTCAAAGCGGGTCAAATTAATTTTATCTAAAAAACGGCTCTAACGATTTTGATTAAATTTTGTATTTTACGAGTTTCGGGCACGCGAAAATCATTAGACTAGGTCACATGTTCGAGAAAATTCGATTAGTGGGTCATTTCTGGGTCATTGTGGGTCAATATCTAAAAAGCGGCTCAATTTACACTAAATTTTGCATCCTATGGTTTTCCGGCACGAGAAGACTGTTGGGCTAAGTCACATGTTCGAGAAAATTCAATTAGTGGGTCATTTTGGGTCATTTTGGGTCATGGTCAAGCTAATTGTATCTAAAAAACGGTTCAAACGATTTTGACGAAATTTTGTATCCGACCATTTTCGGGCATGAGAAGTCAATTGGGCTGGGTCACATGTTCGAGAACTTTCGATTAGTGGGTCATTTTTGGGTCAACGCGGGTCAAATTAATTTTATCTAAAAAACGGCTCTAACGATTTTGATTAAATTTTGTGTCCTACGAGTTTCGAGCACGATAAAAGCATTGGGCTAGGTCGCATGTCCGAGAAAATTCGATTAGTGGGTCATTTCTGGGTCATTGTGGGTCAAGATCTAAAAAGCGGCTCAATTTACACTAAATTTTGCATTCAATGGTTTCCGGACACGAGAAGACTGTTGGGCTAGGTCACATGTTCGAGAAAATTCAATTAGTGGGTCATTTTGGGTCATTTTGGGTCATGGTCAAACTAATTGTATCTAAAAAACGGTCCAAACGATTTTGTCGAAATTTTGTATCCGACTATTTTCGGGCACGAGAAGACTATTGGGCTGGGTCACATGTTCGAGAACTTTCGATTAGGGGGTCATTTTTGGGTCAAAGCGGGTCAAATTAATTTTATCTAAAAAACGGCTCTAACGATTTTGATTAAATTTTGTATTTTACGAGTTTCGGGCACGCGAAAATCATTAGACTAAGTCACATGTTCGAGAAAATTCGATTAGTGGGTCATTTCTGGGTCATTGTGGGTCAATATCTAAAAAGCGGCTCAATTTACACTAAATTTTGCATCCTATGGTTTTCCGGCACGAGAAGACTGTTGGGCTAAGTCACATGTTCGAGAAAATTCAATTAGTCGTTCATTTTGGTCATTGGTCATGATATTTGAACTCAAATTTAATTTTGACCGAGCATTGCTCGGTCTTCCCTGCTCGTTTAGATATAACTCGAACAATAATTTATGCAATTTTTCATTTCTTCTTGATTTGTATAATTCTTCTGAAAACCCAAACACAACGCGCTTACATATTTTCGATAAAAATGTTAATCAATTCTAATTATTAATAAATAATGTGATTATATTAAAAATTCATAAAAAGAAATATGTATTTTCTTTCACCGTTAAAATCTGCAGGGTCTGCATGTAACGAAATTCGTGCAGTGCCTTTCAGTAAAATATTATTTGTATTTTTTTTTTAGGAGTACTTTTGCTTTGAAGGAAAAAATGTAAAGTATCATTCTTGTAGTAAAAGAGATTATTTAAAATACTTTTTTTATTCATTTTCAAATTGTGTGTGTTTTTTTTTTTTTTTTTTTTTTTTTATAAATCTTTTTGTTAATCCGTTAGACAAATGAATATTTACACTGCAAAAAATAACTGTTATGCGCGGTAGCGTATTACTGCTTGCACGGCAGCGTATTACTGCTTATTTTACTGTTTAATACTGTTAATTTTACGGTATAATACTGGCAGCTGGGGTGCCAGTTTTATACTGTAAAATCAACAGTTATTTTTTGCAGTGTATTCGTTTCTCTAACTTGAAAACCGATATATCGATTTTTAGGATTCTATCAATTTTGTAGTAAACATTTTCAGCTGCGTAATTGAATTTATACATTCAATAGTAACAAAATAGCACCAATTTTAATGTTAATGTTAATGCTGTCAATTTATCATGTTTGTCTGAAAACATCTTTGTTGAACATGAAAATGCTTACTTGAATATTGGAAGCGCCTGAAAAATCTATATTCCGGACCGAGAAAACTGATTCTGAAAATTACTCGGAAATGTTTCCGAAAATAAGTGTCAGCAAAAGAAACTTTGTTTTATAAATGCTTCTTTAAATCTCGAAAATGTGTTGGCTTGTGAGGTTTTTAAAGATGCAGAACGCTTTTCGGAATCGTGGATAACACGGAAAACATTTTTGTATATTTTCGTTCGTGGTTATACTATATTTTCTTAGATTAAGAAACATCTGTCTTTTTTATTACAGCGCATGTAAAAATATTTAAAACTAACAAGTTAGTTGGAAATTGTAAACGTGACAAGGTACGTTCATTTTATAACTAGTTTCACAATGCAAAAAAATCATCGTTATTATTTCAGTGAAATGAATTATATCGTCTGCTATGAGCGAGATAAGCATGCCTTTTTTTTTTCTTATTACGTATGCCACGTTTACAAATGCGAATTTTGTTTTCTACACCAGACAGCGCTGCACAATTCAACATGTAGATTTTACTTTACAAATGATTACCTCCATGGTTTGATATTTTTATGACTCATACTGGACGATTCTCCAGCGTTTATTTACTCTAATAGATTGATATATTGGGCTGTTAACCTTATTTCCAATGAAGTTATCTCAGAATCTATACATTTTTTAATGTACCTCATCTCTCAAACAAACAATTTTTTTTAATGATCTTTCAAAAAATATAAATTTTATGCAATTTTATTCGAAAAATTAATTTTGAATAAAAATGGCCGCTTGGCATATGAAAAAATATGTGGTTTGCCCATATTTGTTTTCCTCAGTCACATGACTTGCGCGCTTTTATTATATAGATTATGTACGATAGGATTTAATAGAATAAAGAAAACTTTTATTGATATATTTTTAACACTTTTTAACCTAGCTGAAAAGTGTTTATGACTTCGGTTTGTTTGGCCGTCTGTCCGTGCTCTAATTCGCGTAAAAATACTCGGACCGCCCTGAAATTTTTGTATTTTATTGTCGTTTACTATAGCATGTTCCCTATTTCAACTGAAGTGTGTAGCACTTATAGTTTTTTTATAGGGACGGTCAAAAGTTTTCCGTTACATTACAGTCAATGGGAAATAATCGTTTCAAGTGCATTTTGATGATACTACGTCATTTAAAGCATGATGAATTTGATATATAATTATGAAGCACATTAAAACATGTTTCTGTAGAATATGGCGTGCAAAGAATTAATTATTAATTTACAGGGTCAAACAAAAGAAATCTGTTACACATTGTTCTATGGGGAAGAATCGTTTGCTGTGTAATTTAATGATATTTCACTATTTCAAACATAAGGAAAAATATATGCATTACTGAGGTTCACACTATAAATTGCTCTCTTGAAAGTGTGGTGTACATTGAGTTTATTTACAAAGACACACAAAATATGTCGGTGACAGTCATGTGCGATATTTACAGACTATATGTGATAAGGGCGTTTTTAACTTTGGTTTGCGTTTTTAAGTTTATCTAAATATTTTCATAGTACGTGTGTGTTTATAAATTCGGTTGTTCATATACAGGGCTACACAAGGGCATCCGTAAGTATTACAGACTATGAGAGTGAATTGCTTAAGGGTAGTTTTTACACTGGTGAAAAGAATTAAAGGGACAAATGGTTTTTTTGCAATAAAAATAAAACTTGAGCTCATTGGTGGTCGTTAGAGCTGGTCTTCGAGCTGAAATTGATCGTCCAAGGGCGTCCCATAAGTGTTCGATGGGATTAAGGTCAGGGGACATCGCAGACTATTCCATTCGTTGAGTATCCTCCGATTCGAGGTAATCGTCCACCAACTGAGCCCTATCTGGACGGGCGTTGTCGTCCATAAAAACGAAATTTGGTCCATATGCTCCACGGAAAAGTCTCACATAGGGTGAAAGGATCTCGTCCCTGTACCGCTGACCTGTCCGAGTACCTCTATCGAACACAATAAGGTCGGTACGCCCGTCTGCCATGATGCCTGCCCAGACCATCAGACCACCTCCGCCCTAGTGGTCCTTTTCGACAATGTTAGAGGGTTGATATTGACTCCCCGGTTTTCTCCAGATGAGAACATGTCTCGAGTCACTGTTCAGACTGAATCACAACTCATCAGTGAAGAGATGTTCTCGGCACCATGCTAGACGGGCTTTTTTGTGGTTCACAGTCAAAGGGATGCAGACGGCAAGGTGCCTAGCATACAGGCCACCTGCATTAAGTCTCTGGGTGATTGTTATCCATGAAATGGATGTTCCTGTTGCATTATACAGGTGACAAGACAGTTGTGTCGCTGTCGTGGATCTATCAATTTTGGCTAGAAGTCTCAAATAAGTCTTCAACCGGCGTTGTTGCCCTTTTGCGGCACTGGCCAGGTCGGCGGACCACCGTTCCTATCTCTGTGAATTGTTTCCACAGAGAGGACACCATATTTCTCGGAACCCCGACGTCCTTACAACAAGTAGCCTGTGATTGGCCAGCCTTGAGTCTTCCAACTATCCGCCATCTTGTGGCATCATCTCGACAATGACAACTAGCCATACTAACGATGGGTAAACGAAGAAATTCAAAAAACAAGGATTGGGTTATGCTACGATGTTTCAAAACGTAACTTACGCTACAAGCTTCGGCGAGAAAATAAGGTACCTCTACACAAATGCGAACACAGCGCCACTTCTTTATGACGACACAGACCACCGTGGGGCAAGTGTGTCCGCGAAGAGCTTAACTATCAACTGATACCTTATTTGCGTTTAGGCATAACTTATTTTGTCAAGTTTTTTTTTAAAAACGTTTGTCCCTTTAATTGTTTTCACCAGTGTAATTGTGTTACGCATTTTCTTGCTGAACTATAATATATTTAGTATACTATTATAAGTTTGTGGAATATAAATAAATTCATATACAGGGCTACGCAAAGAAAAAGATGCATTGTCATTTACGGTTGGTAATTTTTGCGAGTGAGTTTTAAGTTGTCTTTTAGCTTAATATGGGGTGTGTACAAGAATCTTCAGATACTATACAGGGCTGTACAAAGGATTTCGAGTGCAGTTCCATTGATCGGAGAAAATTGCTAAATGTGAATATTCTAACTGATCTAAATTTTATCATGCTTTATATCCACATCTATTGATCATATACAAGGCTGCACAAAATAATTCGACTACACTTTTCACACTGGAAGGTAATTTCGAAAACTGTATTTTTAAATGTGGTATATGTTTTCTAAACTGTTTACGTACATATCTTCTTTCACCTTATTTAGCGGTGAAGTTTCGTTACCATTTTCTGGCTGTGTTGGAAAGTGTTTCATAATCTATGCTTGACGCATGATTTTTCGTTCTTGTTAAGTTTTAATTCCATTTTCATAAAATTTGAAATGACACGACAAAATTGTGCATCGATAATATATATTAAATTTCAAATCATTCGGTTGGGTAGTTTTTGCGCTGTGATATTTGGACGGACGGACAGACGAACGGACTAGACGACGGCTATAGGTGCTACGTATATTTATATAATTACGAACGCACCTAAAAATGTGTAATTTGGTGCCTTAGACCCCGTTAATTCTTTTGAAAACATTTCGTTGAAAGTTTACCTGTTTCACGCATCTGTAATTATTATTTTTATTGGAAGAAAGAAAATATTTTCTATCTTGGAACAAAATAAATATACTAAAAGTGTTTTATCACTACCTGCTTCTGTCGAAAGACTCCATAAAAACATTTTGTTACACCATAAAATGTTTAACAACCTGGATCGATTTTCTGTATCATCGGTTACTGGACTTAAGTTACAGCTTAAATATGATGGTGTTTTACTATCATTGTTCATACCATGCTATATTGGAAACAAAGGACATGGGGAGATAAAACTATAAAAGTGGCTTCTGACTGGGACATTTATGAAAATTTTTAGTATATTGCAGAATGATTATTAACTAACAATACAGAGTTAATATTAGAAAAAATGATAAGAATATAATTTTTAATGGGTATTAAAAATGACTTAATATAAATTGGTACTAGAGTAAAATTATTTATATACACTACAGAAGTATAATTCATTTATCGATATTATAGAAATATAATTTAATATTAATATACAGAGTGTCTATAAATGATTGTCATAGTTTCCATATTATTATTATTTCCCAGAAAATGAAGAAATTGAAATGCAATTTATTGAATTTCAATCTACTTCATTCGGCTTAAAAATTTATCAAATTAAAAGAAGATTTGGAGAACATCAAAAAG
Organism: Maratus michaelseni; assembly: GCA_963931845.1. NCBI lineage: Eukaryota > Metazoa > Arthropoda > Arachnida > Araneae > Salticidae > Maratus > Maratus michaelseni. The sequence goes on from OZ007594.1 coordinate 196,325,305, forward strand.
GAAAACTTATCAGGCATTATAAGAAAAATGCCAATGATGAAATTATGATGACTTGGTAGGAAATTTGACAGTTTAATAATTTTACCCTCTACCTATGACTGCAAGTCATTATTTTCGGAAATCAATGATTTGAAAAAAAAAATCAAATAGAAACCAATTCTCACGTGTCCGAAGTTCAGCTTTGCATTCGATAAAAAGTAACTACGTATGAATCCGATATTAACTATTTGAAATCCAAGGGGCGATAACAGAAATAGCATTCATTTTTTTTTTTTTTAGTATTACTTTCTAAACTATAATTATTACTATAATTATTACAGTGCAATAGCTACATGTATAGTGCCACATTTTTTATCCTAGTAAACAAATATTCAAATCCTTTTGATTCACTACATTTTTTGGTTATTGGCACGTCATGGTCACGTAAAATATTTTTTGAAAAAAAAAATTATACACGGATGTCTAAAGTTTCGCTATCCATGTGATAGACGTAATGAAAGTACCAATGATATCTTCGTTTGCTTTGTGTGGAATAAATGGGTAAAATGTTTAAAATAATATATTTTAATTATTATTGAGATATCATAATATAGATATTGATAATATTGAGATATCTCAATATTATTATATCTAAATATTATTGTCTAATAAGATATTAAGCATTTCGAAACTCGAAATGCATATCGAAAAGCATATCGAAATAAGCATTTCGAAATATTATCAATAATATTGAGAAAATTTTACTTTTGAATGTGCGTGAATATGCACATGGTTGTTTTCAATATAAGCGAAAATATTACTTAATAATGATTTTTTTTTCTAATTTTACAGCCAAACATTAGAAGCATTTATTCTTTATTACTTTTATAGTTATTCATAGGATAAAATGTTTGTACAAAGTGTTTCGAAATGCTTAATATTTAGTTTTTCGTTTTGTTGAAAGGAAGTATTTAAAATATGCTGCTTTAAAAGTGTAATATCACATCCATACGTAGTAAGGTGCATGTGTGTGGGGGGGGGGGGGGACAAAGCTATTTTCAACTTAATTTATTATTACTTCGGTTGTAATTAAAAAAAAATAATATATGTGTTTTTTTACACTTCAATGCTAAAGATATCTAATTTGTTATTAAGGTTTCTATTACTTTTAATATAGTAACCTTTGTTAGTATATTAAAAGTACTAATACTCCTTTTAATTATATGTGATAGATTTAAAACGATGGTTACGTGCATAACTGAAAGCAACGCATAACGCATATACTCCTGTCTTAATTTTTTAAAAACATATAAAATATATGAAAGGCAAAAATGAAGATTTTTAGAACATAAAAGTATGCATAATAAGTCTTTTTAGTAATAAGACTGTAATAGTATAGTTAAAGAAATATAGGGTAAGTCAAAATGAATATAGCGATTACAAAGGGTGATAACTATTTAATGGAAAAGAATTTATAGATAAAATTAACACACAATGTAGACGGAACTTCAAAATTTTGTATACATGCGTCATAGATGTTCTATGTGACTTCCCTTAGTCACACGGACAACATCTAGGCGGTAGTCCATTTCACGCCACACATTCTGAAGCATTTGTTCAGTCACCGACGTAAACGCATTACAAATGCGTACTTTGAGTTCTTCATTTGTTTTGGGCACGGGAGGCACATACACCCTAATCTTTCACATAATCCCATAGATCGGTCGAAGTGGAGATGCCAACGATGTCTTCTACTCTTGGCGACCAAGATCTCCGGACTTGACACCCTGCGATTTTTTTCTATGGGGTTATGTGAAAGGTATGTGCCTCCCATGCCCAAAACAATTGAAGAACTCAAAGTACGCATTTGTAATGCGCTTGCGTCGATGACTGAACAAATGCTTCAGAATGTATGGCGTGAAATGGACTACTGCCTAGATGTTGTCCGTGTAACCAAGAGAAGTCACTTAGAACATCTATGACGTATGTATACAAAATTTTGAAGTTCCGTCTACATAATGTGTTAATCTTATCGACAAATTCTTTTCCATTAAATAGTTATAGGCGTTTTTAATCGCTATATTCATTTTGACTTACCCTGTGTATCTATTTAATATATTTATATTGTTTAAAACAAAAAAACGCAGCACTAAATTATATTACACACTTTACTCAAAAAGAACATTATTTGTATCATTTTTAAAAATATACTTTCAATATTAATTTGATTTTCTTTAAGTCACGTTTTTACAATGACATTTTCAAACTTATTAAAATGCATGACTGCATTTTATATCCAGCATTTAAGTATAGTTTTAGAGTATTTCCATAAGACTTTGCAAGAACCATTAGCACAAACTTCTTTCTCGCGATCAGTTTTAGGATTAAAATCTTGAAAAGGTTATTCTATGTGTCTTAAGGACAACTCTAAAAAATTTGTCTGTATTCAAATAACATACCATAATGCAGGGAGGTGTTTGAGAGAAGTGCTTATGCCAGATATGTGTACTGCAATTGTTTAATTCCCATGCCAGGACATTATAAAACTCATATGACTCATAAGCGCAGAAATAAATTTACATAATATAGGAAAATTCATAAAAATCACTATTAAAAAATGTTACTCATTGATATTATGATCTAACCCTTTAACGGACATTGGTTTCCCTACGAAACCTCAAAATTGTGATTGTGAAATTTAATAATGAATTTTAATAGAAATGTTTTCCATTTGTTATGTATGCGAAATATCGCTTTTTTTTATTTATATATACAAGTAAATTTGTTCATAATTTCCGGTGTCAATCATTTATTTCAATATTGGTTAAAAGACGGGAAGTCGCATCTGATTGAGAATATTTTGTGAAACACAAAGATTGCAGTATAAGCAATGATTGTAGAAAGTAGTTGATTATAAGCAGTAATCAAGCAAATTATAAATAGGAAGAAAGGGTCTCTTTAGCGAAAAAGCATATTACTAATATCTATAGTTTGATCAGGAACGTAAAGTTTTATAAACATTCTTAATAATTAAAAAATATATTATTTCTAATTGTAGAAATAAATGCATGTATCAAAGAATTAAAAAATAATAATAATAATATGGAAATTGTACGTTAAACGTGACAAATGAGGTGCGTTCGTACTATAACTAGTTTTACAATGTAAAAAAAACAAGATGAACGATTCTCTTGTATTTATTTACTTTAATGGATTGAGATATTGGGCTATCAACCTAATTTCAACTGAAATTATCTCAGAATCTATACATATTTGAATGTAACTCATAATCTTAAAAAAAAAACAATTTTTTTGAACGAACTTTCTAAAAATGTAGCTTTTATGCAATTTTATTTAAAAAAATAATTTAGAATAAAAATGGCCGCATGGCATATGCAAAAAGAAGTATTTGTTTTCCTCAGTATCATGACTTACTTGCGCTTTTATTATATAGATTACGTGCGATAGGATTTAATAGAATGAGAAAAAAACTTTTATTAATATCTTTTTAAGTTTTGATTCGATTTTCATAAAATTTGAAATGACTCGTAAAATTCTGGAACGATTATATATATTAAATTTCAAACCGTTGGGTAAATTTTCGCTGTTATATATTGACGGACGGACGGCTCAGACGATGACTATAGGTACTACGTATTTATATAATTACGAACGCACCTAATAATGATAAACCAGTGGACCAGTGCAACGCTTTCTCACTGGAATCTTTGATATTATTTGCTACTACGTTTTTTTCATTAACTTTTAATTGGATACAGTTTTTAATCAAAAAACGTGTTTTAATGAAATATGAGTGAGTGTACTATGTCAAACACCTGCTCAAAAACCTTTCGTATGACGATACCTCATTTATCGTTGTACGTTTTGCATGTGGATAGAAAAAGGGATGTTGAAATCAGAAATAATATTACACTTTTCTTATAGAATATTTTACATTCATATCCATTGCAAATTTAAAAAGAGCAAAAACGAAGTTTCGGTCTATCTCTAATTACAGTATTTCTCTTGTGTTTATTTGCTTTAATGGATTGAAATTGAGCTGTCAACCTAATTTCATCTGAAGTTATCTAAGTATCTGTACAGTTTGTAATGTATAAATAATCTCTCAAACAAACAATTGTTTTTAACGATCTTTCTAAAAATGTAACTTTTATGCAATTTTATTCAAAAAATAGTTTTGAATAAAAATAGCTTCTTGGCATATGAAAAAGAAGAGGTTAGCCCGTATTTGTTTTCCTCAGTCACATGACTTGCAATTTTATTACATAGATTAAGCATGATAGGATTTAATATAATGAAGAAAACGTTTATTCTTTTTAAGTTTCGATTCGATTTTCATAAAATTTGAAATGACTCGACAAAATTCTGCAACGATTATATATATTAAATTTCAAACCATTCGGTTGGGTAGTTTTTGCGCTGTTATATGCGGACAAACAGACGGACTAGACGACGACTATAGGTGCTACGTATTTATATAATTACGAACGCACCTAAAAACAAATATCATAGTTTGAAACCCTATTAAATTTCTTATAGAAATCATGTCCTATATTCCAGGATCACTATATTGCGAACAAAGTTATATGCTGTTGAAATTACGGAATCCCAAATCGCACTAATGTGGAGTGCGCGGGTGCTCAACCAAAGTGTGGAGTCCACGGGTAATAAGAAATGTTATATAACCGAAATCCACAACATTACAATCACTACAAGTTATTTTTTTCATCATTGTGGTATTTTTATAATAAATAACACAAAGTTCTTCTGATAGTTAAAAACAATAATCTTGTCATCTAATTTTGTAATCTAATTTTGTAATTTTGTATTTTTATAATCTTTTATAATTTTGTAATTTTGTAATTTTTGTAATTTGTGTAATTTTTAATTTTTTAATTGTGTAATTTTGTAATATTGTAACTTGGTAATCTAATTTTGGTAGTTTGATGTTAGCCGAACGCAGATCATAAATTTCCAAATATTGATCACATCGCCAAAATTTCTATATATCATGTATTTCATTTAAAATATAAACCTTTCACTCATTTAATGTTAAAAAAGATAAACTCTCATTTAAAATACGTACATTTAAAATACATGCACTTAAAATACCAAAAAATACTTTGATAAACAGCAACATAGACATCGCATTACTGCAGGATGCACACTGTAACAAAAGCGGAGAGCTAACCGGCTTTCCCTCATCGTGGTCCATTTTTCCATCAAAAAAATACTCGGCACATGTAGTCATACAAAACAAAAATCTCATATACACACATCTTTATACAGGAACTCATTGTGCCTTCGTGACCATTATGGCCAAGGAAGGCTCTCTAATAATTGGCTCGACATACGCATACGTTCCATCTTGAAAAATTTTACATAAGTGTTATGTAAAATTTTTCAAGATGGAAGCATTTCATTTATAAGTCTAATTGTTACAGAAATACATATTCTGATGATGGTCATAGAAGTTGACCGAAACGTCAATTTAATGTAATTTTATAGTATAATTTTACATAAAATTTTTCATACACCATTCAGTAAAATCGTGTGTTTACTTTACACAATATTTTTATTACATTGACATAAATATATTTGTTGACATTGATAACAACAACAAAAATACTGTCACGATAGCAAAAGGAACAACACTAGAATCGCACGGGACAGGTACAATAAAATTGCGGACACAATCAAATGACATAAATTTAAAGGACGTTTTATATGTCCCTGATATTCAATCAAATTTAATGTTGGTTACGAAAGCCACAAAGCATGGTTATGAATTCATATTTGCAAATAACACATGCAACTTATCCTATAATGGAAAAACTCTCTTAGAAGGAAAAAAGAGAGAAAATTTATATGAAATTGACCTTTATAAACCTAAGCAAGAAATCTATGTCAATTTTGCTGAACAATGCAAGAATAAAAACTGCATTGAGCTTTGGCATAAGAGATTAGGTCATAGAAATGTTAATTCAATTAAACAACTCTTATCCAACAATTTAGCAACAGGTCTAGAAATTCAAAAATTGCAAACATGACATAATTTGTGAGAGTTGTATAAAGGGAAAACTAACAAATGCACCGTATCCATAAAGGAGTGAGAACAGAGATAAGAAGGCGATCGATCTGGTGCATACGGATATATGTGGTCCGATGCAAACAGAAAGCATAGGAGGGAAGAAATATTTTCTCACATTCACAGATGATTATAGTAGATTTACTATGGTATTTCTTTTATCGAAAAAAAGTGAGGTAGTTACCAAAGTAAAAGAATATGTAGCCATAACGAAAAATAAATTCGGTCGCACAGTTAAAGAAATCCGATCAGACAATGGGGATGAATACACAAGCGAAGAATTAGAACAATTCTTAAAATATGAAGGTATTCATCACCAGTTCACTATTCCGCATTGTGCACCTCAGAACGGTGTTTCGGAAAGAAAGAACAGGACTTTAGTCGAAATGACAAGGTGCCTATTATTAGAAGCCCAGCTACCAAATAAATTTTGGGCCGAAGCTTTAAATACAGCTGTGTATCTTATAAATAGACTTCCAACGAAGTCACACAATTCAACTCCATACCAGCTATGGACAAACAAAAAACCGGATTTAGCAAACATAAAAGCATTTGGCTGCAAAGCTTACGCTTATCTCGATAAATCCCAAAGAGGAAAACTCGATGATAAAGCATAAAGGGTACATTTATCGGTTATGATAATAAATCAAAAGGATATAGGATCTATATTGGTAATAATAAAGTAATAAGGGCAAGAACTGTTAAATTTATAGAAAACTCTAATTCAAATGAAAACGAAAAAAAATCAAACATTGATATGAGAGAAGAATTAGAAGTTCAGAAACAACCTGAAAAAGCAGGGGGAGATTCCTCAAAATTCTTTATAGACATGCAGGAAGATAAACAAACAGACAATAAGGAAAATTTAAACGAAAACGAACCTAGAAGATCTCAACGATCAAACAGGGGAGTTCCGCCCGATAGATTCGCTTATATTACTAAACAAAAGGAAAATGTTGAACCAACAGAGTGGAAAGATATAGCGAAAATCGAAAACCCATATGATAAAAACAAATGGTACGAAGCAACTAATGAAGAAATTAATTCATTAAGAAAAAACAAAACATGGGAACTAATTGATCCACCACCTGGAATAAAGGTTATTGGGAATAAATGGGTATTCACAATACAATATAATGAAAATAATGAAATAGAAAAATATAAGGCACGTCTTGTAGCCAAAGGTTTTTCTCAAAAATACGGAAGCGATTATTTTGAAACCTTCGCTCCAGTAGTAACGTATACAACAATAAGAGCGTTTCTAGCATGTGCAGCGTATAAAAATTTTGATGTAAATCATATAGACATCAAAACTGCATACCTCCACAGAAATTTAGATGAGGAAGTTTACATGTCACAACCAGAAGGGCATGTAATACCGGGAGAGGAAAATAAAATTTGCAAACTAAAAAAATCAATTTACGGATTGAAGCAATCCGCAAACGCATGGAACATTAAATTAGAAGAAAGTTTAACTAAACTTGGTTTTGTGCAAAGCACCTCCGATCCATGCCTCTTCACACGAAAATTAAAGAATAGTACGACATACCGGGTGATTATAATTAAAGTTACGATTTCAAAAATCGATAATTTTAAAACTACTGGTCAGAATGACTTGATATTTTAGTAGAACAATCGTGAGGCAATGGAATTTTGTTTGGCGAAGGAAAAAAAATAGTTCCAAATTGTGCCGATAGATGGCGTTGTCAGGGTAATGTCAGGGGAAAGACCAAAAATGTATTCTTGAACCCTTTCCGGCGCGGAGTAAATTTCTTTGCAAAATGATGAAATAATAGACTGACACCAGAATTTACAAACGAATCCATTAGTAAAAAGAAACTTGCTTATTTTTCTGGTTCTTAATGAAAGGAAAATTTTAATTAAATACCGGGTGATTATAATTAAAGTTACGATTTCAAAAATCGATAATTTTAATTAAAACTACTGATCAGAGTGACTTGATATTTTAGCAGAACAATCGTGAGGCAATGGAATTTTGTTTGGCGAAGGAAAAAAAAAAGTTTCAAAATGTGCCCATAGATGGCGCTGTCTGGGTTCACATTGTCTGAAGATATGCAAATTACTAATACGTGACATGCGCACCGCAGACATAGCAACCATAAAAATGCAGAGCAGCAGCTCTTTGCCTGAATGCTTCATCATGACTCTGACTATGAAGGATCGCGCTCTGCTCTTGAAGCTTTTTTATAAGAACGATGACTGTGCACTTACAGCTATTAGGAAGTTTCGGACATTAAAATCCATTAAAAAAGGTCCAATAACAACAAATGGTCTGCAAAAAATGATTGCTAAATTCGAAGAGACCGGTTCATTTGACGTTAAACGGGGTAGAGGAAGGAAACCAGTTTCAGCTGCGGCAGTGGAAGATGTGGCTACAGCATTACAGGAACATACTGACAGTGATGCTGGAATCAGCAGTGCAAGGGGGATTGGCCGAATGCTGGATATGCCGAACAGCACGGTGCGTAAAGTCCTACGGAACGTCTTACGCTGTTATCCGTACAAGATAACTCATGTGCAGGAGTTGCTACCTGCTGACCTGGAAGCACGTCAATCTTTTGCACTACAATTTCTTGCCCGGATGGAAGTGGACAACGGATGGCCATGGAACATTCTGTGGTCTGACGAAGCCCACTTTCATTTGCAAGGTTCTGTAAATACGCAAAATTGCAGGATATGGGCGACCGAGAATCCGTCCCAGCTACAGCCATTACCTCTTCAGTCTGAAAAGGTCACTGTGTGGTGCGGAATAACGGCAGCGTTTATCGTCGGTCCATTTTTCTTCGAGGAGATCACACCTGCGGGTCCCGTTACCTGCACAGTTACTGGCAAGCGGTATGAAGCACTTTTGCGTAACCATGTTCTTCCGGCACTTCAACAGCGTCAGTGTGTGGATCGCATAATATTCATGCAAGATGGCGCTCCTCCGCACATTGCTACTACTGTGAAGCAGCTACTGAGTGATAATTTCGGAGATGATAGGATCATAAGCCGCCATTTTCCAACAACGTGGCCGCCACGTTCCCCCGACTTAAACCCGTGTGATTTCTGGCTTTGGGGGTACCTGAAGAATGTTGTTTATAGCGGGCGGATTCAGAATCTAGCCGACTTGAAGGCAAGCATCACACAACACACCCATTGCATTAGTACAGATACCCTCCGATCTGTTGTGGAGCATGCCGTTTTGCGCTTCCAATTAGTAGCGGAACAAGGCGGAGGGCATATTGAGCAACTTATGCCTTAATAATCAGTAAGGTGTTTGTTCCATGAAGCTCTTTTTTTTTTTCATTTTTTGTCATTATCGCTGTCGTCGCTGTAAACACGTAGTCTTGTCTTTTCGCTAATAAATTTTTAGTAAATCTCTGAACTCTATTTTTTTCCTTTTGGCAACATCATTCCTATGTTTAACCCTTTAACGGGCGGTGGTCACAAAAAAGGACACCCAATTTTAATTCTAAAACTGACAAACGGCACCAAGAATATTTAATTAAAATTTTCCTTTCATTAAGAACCAGAAAATAAGCAAGTTTCTTTTTACTAATGGATTCGTTTGTAAATTCCGGTGTCAGTCTATTATTTCATCATTTTGCAAACAAATTTACACCGCGCCGGCAAGGGTTCAAGAATACATTTTTGGTCTTTCCCCTGACATTACCCTGACAACGCCCTCTATCGGCACAATTTGGAACTATTTGTTTTCCTTCGCCAAACAAAATTCCATTGCCTCACGATTGTTCTGCTAAAATATCAAGTCATTCTGACCAGTAGTTTTAAAATTATCGATTTTTGAAATCGTAACTTTAATTATAATCACCTGGTATATCATTATATATGTTGATGATTTATTAATTTCAAGGGAAACTAAAGAAATAAATGAAATAATAGAACAACTAAAAAAGGAATATGAAGTCAAAAATTTAGGACTTGTAAATTATTATCTGGGGATAAACATAAAAAGAAGTAAAGAAGGAAATTTCGCATTTGATCAAAGAAGCAAAATAAAAGAACTGATCGAAAAATTCGATTTAAAGGAAGCGAAACCCTGTGATACTCCGATGGAACCCGGGTACTTAAACATAATTGGTGAGAAAAATTTACTTCCTAATAACAGTAAATATCGGCAAGCTATTGGTACATTGTTATCTTTCGCTACAATAACCAGACCAGACATAGCCGCCGCTGTGAATATTTTGAGTCGTAGAAACGAAAAACCCAGAGAAAAGGATTGGAACGCAGTAAAGCGGGTTATTAGATATTTAAAAACAACACAAGAACTAAAACTAATTATTAGTAAAGAAAATGAGCCAATTCTAACAACATATGCTGACTCCGATTGGGCAGGGGATAAAAATGACCGTAAATCAACAACCGGAAATTTATGTAAATTGGGAAATACAGCAATTTCCTGGTTAACTAAGAAACAAAATTCAGTTGCCTTATCATCCGCTGAGGCTGAATACATCTCAGCAGCAACTTCAGCACAAGAGACAGTTTTGATAATCAATCTTCTAAAGGACCTTGATCTACAACAAAATTTGCCCATAACTTTATTCGAAGATAACCAGGCTTGTATAAATATGGTTAAAAATCATAAACATCAATCGAAAACTAAACATATTGATATCAAATACAACAGTATAAAAGATCTTAAGGAAAAGGGAATAATTGAACTACAATATTGCCCAACCAAAATTATGACAGCCGACATTCTAACGAAGCCCCTTCCCAAACCTGACTTTACAAAACACAGAATAAGTTTAAATCTCAAGAACATTTATACTTCAGAATTCAAGCAGGGGTGTTAGGAAAGTAATTTCTGGAATATAAACATTTCATCTATTATCGTGAGTCTGACTATTCATCCTCCGATTTCAACAAGCTGGTGAAACGGAACACGTGCGCTGTCAAAGTACTTTTTCTGTATCTGTGAGATTCTCATTAAAGAGCTGCTGACACGTGTAACCTCCAAAAGTTCAAGGCTCAATGGCGTAAACTTCACTATGTTTTTTCGCATCTGTGAACTAAAAAACATTCAGTCTCTAAGTAACTTTCGTCGAATTAAGATCCAAGAAAATTCTCTACAAATAAACTTTAACGTTTAATATTTTAATATAAAATTTAATCATGTAAATTAATAATTCTTTTTCTTTTATTTATAGTAATTAAATATTTAAATTAGAAAATATATCTTGAAGATACTTACTTTCACAAGACATTGTGCTTATTGTCTCTTCACATCACCAGAAAAGTATCTACTTCAAATAGTGCTGTTCCACTGGATTAGTTATTTAAATTGGATTACACCACACCTTCGCGGACTTAACAGGTAGGACAAACTTTCACTACCTTTATTACTGTTATGAAGTATTTAAATTGATTTTAAGATTAAAATTAGAAGAAGCACAAATTGCCGTAGTTCTCAAAAACTAACAAGAAGCTGGTTCAAAAACCTTTCGAATGATACCTCATTCCTCTTTCTGTGTTTGTAAATACATAGAAAGAGGGATGTTGACATGAGAAATAATATGTGATTATTGGCGAGATTTGCGCCTGGCTAGCATAAAAGTACTGACATTTTTTTTCTCTTAAAAAAGTTTAAAAAGATTTCTCTCTTTTTACTACTGCTTTTCAAATTGCAGCACTTACTGAACATACATTATTATTTATTAAAAGATATATTTTTAAATACATAATTGCCAAGAAGTTAGTTGCTTCGTGTATAAAATATTCACTGTATATTGCAATGATGAAAATGATTATTCCTTCGTAATATAAATTCAAGTACGAGTGATTCGAATCGCACACGATTTCAATAATAAGATCTATTTCAACAATAGCGGAAACTCAGCAGTTTTTGAGATTTCTTCTCGATGCAAAATCTTTAAATTCATAATATTGATCGTCATGTGTAACTGTACTCTTTAAGTATACACCATTCAAAAGGATTTCAATGGTGTCAGGGGTAATTAATCGTAAAGTACATTCATTAATATTCGTTTGTCGCTTTCTTTGAAGAAAGTGTTTCTTTGTCTTTGAATATTACATTATTTTACTTCTAATATTACATAAATAAACTCGATCTCATAGAACACATGTCAAATTTCCGTAACTTTTTAAAAGGGTATCAAAAAAGGGTTAAAAACAATGCATTTTGGGAAGATTTTATTTATGTGTTATAGTGGGAAGGAATAATGAATACGTTTAAAAGAAAATTGATTACCATCATGCGAAACACTACATGCTTAGTCCATTATCTCCATATTTACATACTCTTTTCTTACGTATTTGTGAACACATCTTACATACTTAGATAAATTATTTAGATTTATATAAAACTTTTAAAACTTAAATATATCTTATAATGATACATATCCATACAAGGTCTGGGTGGTGAATAAGGTGGCTGATCACAGAAATATTATAGCATTATATATTTGTAAAATAGAACCTTATTGTCTTTCGAAGTACTTCCCCGTCGGGTGTAATGCATTTCTGACAACGTTCATACAAGTGTTGGAAACTTATGGAATAGTCCTCCTTCACTACTGCTTTAAGGTCTCCAGTAACAAACAGCAGCTTGGATATTTAAAATGTTCGCAAATCTGTGTCATTTGAGTGCCTATTTCCGTTTTGAAAACAGGAAAAAGTCTGGTAGAGAAAGATCAAATGAGTATGGAGGGTTGGCCAATTCAGTAATCTGGTGCTAAGCTAGGAAATGTTGAATTGTGTTTACCCATATCCCCGGTCACAATGGTTTGAACGATTTCAAGCGGAAGATTCAATTCGTCCGCTATTATTCGGAAGGACAAACGCCGATCACGTAACAATAACTGTCGAACTCTGTCAACATTTGTCGTCGTTCTGCTTGTTCGTCACAGGTCTTCAACAACTATGCTCATCCTCCACGCTTTCCGACCTTCACAAAAGCATTTCAACCACTCAAATACTGTCTTGCCAGAAACAATTTCATCTCCGTACACATTTCGTAGCATTTTAAGTACTCGTTGCACTTTTTACCCAATTTGAAACAGAATTTCACATTGACTCTCTACTCCGTGATGCAATACACTATCAACTATTACGTTGTAGGTACCGCGAAAAATTTTGAAAATGAAGTGCAAACTTTACGTAAAATAGGAAAGAACGTAATGCACATGTGTCAGCGCGTCTTACCCTAATCACACGCGCGTCATACGCGTCGCTATTCACATTTCTGAAAGGAGGCGTGTGTGAGGGAATTTACCTTACTTACTTGTATACACGGAACAATTTTCAATGCATTGCATGTAATAGATATAATAACCTTTCTCAAGAAATAAAGTTAATAGTGACTAAAATATCATCCATTAATTACGTCACACTTCAATAAGTGGGGACGGGGCAGTTCAAACAATGTGATACAGTGTGACAGGAGGAGAGGTTGGATAATTACTCTAGTGACGTGAAATCTAAAATATAAAAACAATTAGGTAGAAGTTATTTTAAAGCATCATAATACAGTTCACTAAATTCATTCATTATTTAAAGTCAACACTTTCCAAGCCAATCCACGTGTTGGGTCAGGTAAAATTTTATCCAACCAGATACAGGACACTAGCTGCGAACTCAGAGGGATAAAACCAGAAGAAACATGAGAAAATGTAAAGAAAGTAAAAGGGAAAAGCCGGAACGGCTTTTCCCTTTTGATGATGCTTTTTATTTAATATCAGCATGACTAATGATCATGACGGTTTTAATCATTAATCATTAATTAGACTAATCAATTAGATTGAGAATTGATATATTCATTAATCTGAGAGATGGATTGAAAATAAATTAATTATTAATAATTAGTCTATGAGTAGGATTGTAGGATTGATATGTAGTTTTATTCTGTTAATAACTGATTTTTTTTTTCATTTTTTCATTGAACCTCAACAGCTTGAAATCACATCACGCTTGATCTTGGTGGTTTTCTAATATGAGGAGATAATAGATAGCATGTAACTTTTATTTATCTTGCATGAAATAAGTTCTAAATTAATAGTAGCCGAAAATGTGACGTCACAACAGAGGGGAGATTCTCACTCGAGTGTGACAACATGTGACGCAAAGGGAGGGAGGTATAGAAAAACCACGGAATTTGCGTGACATAATTATTAGATGATCCCTAATGAGGAATGTTGCTTAATCCTTATAGACAACATTACATAATCGCTACAATATTGATTTTTTTCCCTTATCCGAGTATTTTTATCATAACTAACATTTTAAAGCAATTAACAACTCTATTTCTTAAAACAGAACAATTTTTATGAGTTATTTTTTGAAATAAAAATATAGTTCCGTCTTTTTACAGCCATTTTTTAAATTACAGAATTTTTTTAATGCAATAATATTTATTTAAAATCATCTTTCTAGATATATATTTGCTGCGGTAATGAAGTTATTTGTCCTCCTGTACAAAATATTCGTTATATTCTAATAATAATAGTGATTATTCATTTGTGAAAAAATTTGAGATTTGAGTTTTTCAAATCATGCATTATTTCGCTAATAAGAATCATTATATCGATATCCTAAATTTATATTCCTCTTATAGGTATAGATAACACAATGTTTTTCCAGCTATTAAAAGCAGTAAGCAACTCTGTCCCTTAATAATAAATAATTCTAGCTATACATTTCCTCCTAAACATGGTTCCGTTTTTAACAGTTAATTTTAAAATTAAACAATGTATTTAACATACAATGTTTTTTTATTAACAGGCGGCATCTTTCTAGATATATAATTGCGGAGATAATGACGTTAATTTCCCTTATGCATAAAATATTGAATATGTTCTAACAATGATAATCTATATATATATTTGTCTTACGTGGCGCGGAAATAGGGCTGAATTTCTACCTTATTGTTGGCAACAGCGGTAGTTTCCAGAGCTCAGACCAATGAACAGACAAGATTGTGTTAGCTCCACCTCCAATATGGCCGTCGGTGTCAGAGCACTGAAACTCAATCTTGCAATTATTAAAAATAAAATAATATGAACGTAATTCAAAGCGTCTGAGATGATTCCTCATTTTAATTATGAGTAATATTGAATTCTCAACTCTTATTTAGAATTTATTTACGAATTTCACTCCCACAAAAAATCGGAGATAATAAAATATAAACTTTCTAGAATCCCCTGCTGCCATCTGTTGATGTTTTATTGAAGTAAAAATGATTTTTCTTCAATTTAAATGAAGTAAATTTCTTTTGCAGAAATCTATAATCAATTAGAATAGTAAAATGTTGAACGAAATTTAAACAATCATTGATGATAAACTACCCTCCTACCACGTAGTTTTTTTTTTTTTTAGTGAATTTAAGCCGTGCTGTACAATATTATAGGTGCAATAAGTTTTAAACTAATTATGTTTTCAAGATCCTTTTTTCATAGTATTTAAATGATGTATATGTCCATTAGTAGCATCAACTAAATGCATTTTTAGTTGTGTTTTCAACGGAGTTTTCGATTACTTTTTTACATTAAAAGAATTGTCAATTTCATATGTTCAAATGATTTATTGTAGTACTTATTTCGGCTAGAATTATTAGAAAAATAAAAAGGGGCGAGCGAGCGAAGCGAGCTGGAACCGCGTAGCGGTCTCAATGTGAATTGCTTTGCAATTCACGGGGGGTTGGCGAGCGTTAGCGAGTAGGGGGCTGAGATTCGTTACATTACTTCACATTTGAATGTTTCAAATCGCAAACCATTTTAATAATAAGAATCATTATTATCAAAATCCTTAAATCAACTGTTTTGAGGGGGGGGGGATCACATAATGGTCATGGAAAATCTAAAGGTGCGTAATGTTCATAACCTATGTGAAAGTGTGCCCTTTAAGCATGCCAATGTGCCAATGTACCTACCAATTGTGTCACGTTTGCATGAATGAGTTCTTTTAAATCGAAATTTATTTTAGTGATGTGTCAGGGGTATATAGCTATAAAATGCAGTCATTAAATTGTATTTCGTTTGCAGAAAATGTTTCTTCTTCTTGAATTATTTATTGTACTCCTTTAATTGTATTACGAACTAGCTGACCATCCTCCCCTTTCTCCTGGCGTTTCCCGAACCCGTGATAATAACCTTAAATATACCTAAAAAAGTGTTTAATTATTTTGTGCACCTAAACAAAAGTCTGTAGAAACGATCGTAATGCTAGGGACCACCCTCTGCTTTCGGTAGCGTACATCTTCGTGCGCGAAATGCATGAACCATTTACCATTTTCATAAAAAGAAAGAAAAAATCTGTTAGCCAAACTCTTTGAAAGTTTTATCAGTTATAAATATAATGTTTTTGACACCTGTGTATAATTTTCGTGCTAAAATTTTGATATTTAGTTGTAAAAACATTGCTGTTCAAACTGAAAAAAGGTGCAGTGGAAGGGGGTCGTGAAAAGGTCTTATTTAAAAGGAAATAGTGCAGAAAGGAAATTGCTTAAAAGGAAATTGTGCAGATTTTATGTATTTTGAAGTAGTATATGAAAATTTTTATATTTGAACCGTGTCCAAAGACTCCGTAAAAAATTCCTTTTAAAATACTAAAATTTAATTTATTTTCGCATAGAAAAAATGTCTAGAGAAATAAATCGCACTTCCAGTTACGATTTTTTTTTTCAATGATTAATATTAATATTTTTTTAAACCGATGTAAAGCTAAATGAACGTTTGTTATGTGGGTATTTTTTTTCGTATTTTGATTTCCAAATCGGAGGCAGAATTTTTAACTATGCATGAAAAACGCGAAGACGCCACAGTTAGTTTTCGAAAGAATTTTTTTTAAAGGATTCATATTAATATTTTTAAACCTAAGATGTTGTTTTAAAGCTAAATGTTTGCATGTTAAGAGGGTATTTTTGGATATCGTCAATAGAAAATTTAAAGTACGTAGATTCGGTTTGATATTTTTTTTTTGTTTTTCCGTAATTTGAATAGTTAAGCCGATGGGACTGCGGAAGACGAGAAAAAAAAATTGCGTTTTCCGACTCTCGGTTCTTCCTTTGCAGAACGGTATTTTAGGCGCATCGCTGCGACTTTTCACGACATTTTGCGATGTTCATTATGGTTTCTAATTAATTAAAGAAACTAATTAAAAAATCCAAATAGGGCTTCGAGATGTATAACCACAGACATTGAGGTACCTTCCTGCCAAATCTTGTAGCTATAAGTGCATTGTACTCTTCATTATACAGTACGCAGACAAACACATACACATACTCACTCAGACAAATAAATTTCTTTTCTTATTATTATAAATAAATAAAATCGATTTTATAGAATACGTGCTAAATTTTTGGTCTTTTTAAAAGGATATAAAAAAAATTTAAATACTGCATTAGTGGAAGATTTTATTTACTTGCAAAGGATTAATCGACGATAGTGGAAATGATTAATAAAAGCATTAAAAAGAAAAATTAATCGGGCTGAACACTAAATACTTAGTCAAGTATCTGCATATTTATATACATCCTTGCCTTTTACTTATATGGTTATACTAGCGGCCCTCTCTCGCTTTGCTTCGGGTTAACCTTGAAAACCTTCATCTCTTTGTGTTTTCTGTAGACCTTTTTAATGTGTACAATAATTAGTACATTATTTTGATAAATCTTGTAGGGTTCAGCCTGCGTTTGCAATGTATAAGCGGAAAAAATGAAATTATTTACGACATCACATTAAAAACCTCAAAAATAACAGTATTTCTCCACTATTTAATGGATGTACATATAAACCTTCCTCTTGAATCACTCTATCTATTAAAAAAAACCGCATCAAAATCCGTTGCGTAGTTTTAAAGATTTAAGCGTACATAGGGATATAGGGACAGAAAAAGCGACTTTGTTTTATACTATGTAGTGATTTATCTGAAATTACAAAGCAAAACATATGGTTATTATACATATAAACCTTCCTCTTGAATCACTCTATCTATTAAAAAAAACCGCATCAAAATCCGTTGCGTAGTTTTAAAGATTTAAGCGTACATAGGGATATAGGGACAGAAAAAGCGACTTTGTTTTATACTATGTAGTGATACAAAAATCTTTCATACTTACGTACATACTTACTTACATCTTATAAACTTACATATACCTTATAACATACATACATATGCATACAACAACTTTCAATATATATAATGGATATGATAACCGTTTTTTTAACAAATAAAAATAACAGGAACTAATGAGGGATGTATCATAATTCTAAATCACAATGTTACAATAATATAGGGAAAAAATCTTTTCTTCTCCCTACAATGATTAAAAAACATGACTATCGTTTTGACAGCAATTAATTAACTGTTCTTATAATCAGGTTGTGGTGTCTAGTTCAAAATGTAAGTAATAGATGGCAGCACCACAGCAATCTACGGAAACTAAGGATATTAAGTTTTGTTTACTGTCATGTGTAGAATGTTCTGTTCCGTGTTGTTAGATGTACGTGTTTGTGTAGATGTACGTATTGTGATTTAAATTGTAAATTAAATGTGTTCAAACGTCCACCTCGAGTTATCCATTATGAAGTTGCTGCAATTACTTTAATTTAAGTACTTAATATATTATATTATGGCGACGCAGGTCAAGGTTTTTACCGGAATTAATATAAGAAGAAATTCCACCTGATTCGCAAAATGGCGAAGTTTCGTTTTTTACATCTACAATTGTATATGCTGCAGTAATATTTTGAAGGCGTACATCATTTCGAGGGTGGTAAGTGCTGACATTTTTTTTTCTTCTCTGAAATAAATAAAAGTTCATAATGTTTGCAAATTTCAAGGAATACAATGATTCCATTGAAACGTTCCAATCATACGTAAAGAGATTGGAACAGAGTTTTCTATTACATGATGTTGAAGAAAAAAAAAAGGTACCCGCAATTATTTCCTGTATGGGGCCAAAATTGTATAATTTGCTGTCAGATTTAACATTTCCGAAAAATCCTGAAGCATTAAAATACGACGAAATAGTTGAAATTCTGTTAAAGCACCTAAGCCCCGCCCCTAATAAATTTTGTTCAAGAATAAAATTCCGTAACTCTTATCAAAATGAGAACGAATCTATACAAGATTTTGTTTCAAAATTAAAGAAGTTAACCACATTTTGTGCGTTTGCTGGTGAAACACTTAATGAAAATTTGTTAGAACAATTTTTACGAGGTTTAAAAAATGAAAATATCCAAAGTAAATTACTTTCACAAATAGATGATTTAACTTTTGAGAAAGCTATTGAAAAAGCAATTATTTTGCAAAATAATGAGCAGGATATATCTGAATTGAAAAATAAAAATGTAAATGTCAATAAATTGGCATATTCTAAAAATATTCAACCGAATAAAATTTCAAATAATTTCCAGAAACCGAAATTAAATAATGTAAATAAAGGGAATTTTGATGTAAATAAAAATAAATTACAATGCTATCGATGTGGAAATCCATCGCATCTTGCTAATAAGTGTAAGCATATCAATACTATATGTAAAATTTGTAAAAAACGAGGCCATCTTGGTAAAGTATGTAAAAGCAGTTCTCAGAAACAAACAAATGTATTGCAAACTGTCGACATTTTATCTGTCAGTCATGATAAAAGTTCTACACCTATAAAAGTATGGGTTTTAATTGAAAATAAAGCTAAAGCTGAAATGGAGGTCGACACGGGCTCAGGAATTTCTGCGGCACCTGTAAATCGTTTTCGGAGAATTTTTCCGAATAATAAAATTTTTCCACCAGATGTTCAGTTGAGAACGGCAACGGGTGAGGTGTTTACACCTGTGGGGTATGTAACAGTAGATGTTTCTTATGCAAATATTACTAAAAATCTTAAATTGTATTTAATTAAAGAAGATAATTTCCCACTTTTATTTGGCAGAGACTGGGTAGCTGCATTTAATTTGTTCCCTACTAACTTTAAATCTGTGTATGTAAATGAAATTGCAAATTCTACGGATCAATTGAAAACATTATTAAATGATTTTTCTGATTTATTTTCGGATAAAGTTGGTGAAATAAAAGGTTTGAAAGCAGAACTTTATCTAGAAAAAGGCTCTACGCCCATATTTTGTAAGGCTAGAACAGTCACGTATGCTCTACGTAATGCAGTAAATGATGAAATTCAAAGGTTACAGGATGAGGGTATTATTAAACCTGTCACCAGTAGTAAGTGGGCAACTCCTATAGTTCCAGTGGTAAAACCAAATGGGAAAATTCGTTTATGCGGAGATTTTAAAGTTACAGTAAATAAATTTTTGAAGGTGGAAAAATATCCTTTACCTAGGGTAGAGGACATGTTAGCTACTTTAGGTGGTGGTTTACATTTTACGAAAATTGATTTAAATCAAGCTTATCTTCAGTTACCTGTAGACGAAAAATCACAAGAACTATTAACTATAAATACTCCGAAGGGCTTATTTCAATTTTTAAAGTTACCAATGGGTCTTACTAGCTCTCCAGCAATTTGGCAACGATCTATCGAACAAATATTAAGTGGTATTGATGGTGTCACTGTGTTCATTGATGATATTGGTGTTACAGGGGAAACGGATGAAATTCATTTAAAAAGACTAAAACAAGTCTTAGAAAGATTACGTGAATATAATATTAGGATAAATAAAGTTAAATCAATTTTTCTGGCTGACCATATTACATATTGTGGTTATAAAATTGATAAGCAAGGTATTCATAAAACGCAAGATAAAATTGAAGCTATTGTGAATGCTCCTAGACCAATTAATGTGTCACAAGTTAAAGCTTTTTTAGGCTTAGTCACATATTATTCTAAATTTGTACCAAATTTATCTACAATTGCCCATCCTTTAAATCACTTGCTCAAAAAGAATGTAAAATTTATTTGGTCTCCTGTTTGTGAACAAGCATTTAAAGATATAAAAAAGGAAATTATTTCAGAAAGAGTTCTTACTCATTTCAACCCTAAATTGCCTTTAGTGTTAGCAACAGATGCTTCTCCATATGGTATCTCTGCAGTTCTTTCGCATGTGATGCCAGATAACGTGGAAAAACCAATTGGTTTTGTGTCCAGAACGCTTACGAATGCAGAAAAAAAGTATAGCCAGGTGGATAAGGAAGCTCTAGCTATTATCTTTGGTGTAAAGAAATTCTTTCAATATTTATATGGTAATAGGTTTACTTTATTTACAGATAGCAAACCACTCGTGTCCATATTTTCTCCAAATAAAAGTATCCCTGTTCTTTCAGCTGCTCGGATGCAAAGATATGCATTATACTTACAAGCGTTTAAATATGATATTCGGTATAAGAAAACATCCGAACATGGAAATGTCGATGCTCTTTCACGACTTCCATTACGTAGTGAAGATTTACCCCCACAATTAAATTCAAGTAATGTAATTGATGAATCTGAATTTTTTCAAATTAACCAAATTTCTACATTGCCTCTAAACGCCAAATCAATTGCTGTAGCTACAAAATCTGATCCTTTATTACGTCAACTTTTTCATCATCTAATTTCTGGTTCTCCAATTCCTAAAAATTTACTTTTTGGTGGCAAACAAGAAGAATTTACTCTTCAACATAGTTGCATTTTAAAAGGATGTAGAGTAATTATCCCAGAAGTTCACCGTAAACAAATTTTACATGATTTGCACTATGGACATTTTGGTATAGTGAAAATGAAGTCCTTAGCTCGCAGTTTTGTTTGGTGGCCAGGAATTGACCAAGATATTGAAGATCTTGCACGAAATTGCACTACTTGTGTCAATTTAAAAAATAATCCTCCTAAGGTAGATACTCATCATTGGGAATGGCCTACAGCTCCATGGCAAAGAATTCATATAGATTATTTTGGTCCTGTGATGGGTAAAATGCTTTTGCTGGTGGTTGATGCTCATAGCAAATGGCCTGAAGTTTTTATTGTCCCTAATACAACTTCAGAACATACAATTACTTGTCTTTCTTCTCTTTTTGCAAGATACGGGTATCCTATATCTCTGGTATCAGATAACGCAAAACAATTTACTTCTGAAGAATTTGAGACATTTTTGAAGAATCATGGGGTTAAACATAGGTTTAGTGCTCCATACCATCCAGCTACAAATGGGCAGGCAGAGAGATATGTGCAGATTCTTAAAAAAGGGTTAAAAGCCTTATCTTCAGAATCTGGTACATTGCAGATGAAAATAAATAACTTTCTTTTACAGTATAGGAAGATGCCTCATGTTACTACGGGGGAAAGTCCTGCATCTCTATTTCTCAATAGAAATATAAGAACGAAAATAGATTTGATACTTCCAAGTGTTACAAATTTTGTGCATGATAAACAAAATGCGAAAAAGGCCAATTCTAAAGTAAAAGAATTTCAAATCAACCAGAAAGTGGCTGTAAGAAATTACACTCCAGAAGCCAAGTGGAAAATTGGTCGCATTATTGCAAGAGAGGGCAAGTTGCATTATAGAATTCAAGTTGGTTCGAATATTTGGAAAAGGCATGTTGATCAGATAACTAATGTCGGTTCGAAGATACATCTAAATAATGATTCAAATTCTGAAGAAAGTGGTACAGAAAGTCACAAAAGTGATTCTCAGCTAATGCCTCCTAGTGTCTCAGATCTTCGACCAGCTGACTCTGTTGTTCCATCTACTCCAAATCCTGAACCAGCTGACTCTGTTGTCCCAGCTCCTCCAAATCCTAAACCAGATGACTGTGTCCTCCCAAATACTCCAAGTCCTGCTCCAGTCGACTCTAAAGTGAAATCCATGGTGCCCAATACTTCTAGTGATCATGCTACAGATACTGTAAATACTAACTCTTCTTTTTCCCAACAGGTACCTAGAAGATCCACCAGGAAAAGAAAATCTCCCACGAAATATCCAGAGTAAGGAGGGGAGAGTCTGTGGTGTCTAGTTCAAAATGTAAGTAATAGATGGCAGCACCACAGCAATCTACGGAAACTAAGGATATTAAGTTTTGTTTACTGTCATGTGTAGAATGTTCTGTTCCGTGTTGTTAGATGTACGTGTTTGTGTAGATGTACGTATTGTGATTTAAATTGTAAATTAAATGTGTTCAAACGTCCACCTCGAGTTATCCATTATGAAGTTGCTGCAATTACTTTAATTTAAGTACTTAATATATTATACAGGTGAAATTAGAAGAGAGTAGTTATCAAAAATAGAAACACAGAGGATATGAGCTTCTTTGTTGTAAATAGGAAATCGAAAAGGGAGTGCGGAAGATGAACACGCCAATATCTGGAGCAAAAAGAAAATATATTTTCGTATTTTTTCATCTTTAGTGAATATAGCATTGCTACAAATTTTCTTTCATCACCAGTATACTTTTATCAGAAATAACATAAATAGTTTTTCCACCGATTAAAAACAATAAGCCTTTTTTTAGCCTTTCTGTTTAAAAACAAACAACCTGTCTTTTAATAATAAATAATTCTAGTGAGATATTTTTTCCCTGAAAAAATCGTTCTTTTTTTGACAGTTACTTTTGACATTATAGAAATTTTTTAATACAATAATATTTTTTTAAAGATATGTAGATAGATATATATTTAATGCAGTTATTTTTTCTTGTGCATTTAATATTCTTATATTCTATAAATGATAATGATTATTCCCTTGTGACAAAATTTGAAATGGGTTTCAAAGCACACATTATTTCGGTAATAATAATCATTATAACAATATCCTTAAATGAGTAATTATCCTTAAATCAGCAGTTTCTTTAGATATTTGCCATAGAAAATCACCATATTGCACATATTCAAAACCAAAGGTAAGTCTTTAGTCATGCGTTATTCTACAATTGTTTTACTTGGAGTCAAAATTGATTTCAATGGTGCCCGGTGTAATTAATCATAAAATGCATTCAAAATATATGCATTTGTCACTTCCTTTGTGTAAAGGAAATGTTTCTCTCTTCTTTTATTCTTCCTCATGAATGAATGAAATCGATATTACAGAACATATGCTATAATTCTCTAACTTTTTAAAAAGAATATAAAAAAAATTGAAGGTTGATGTAAAATTTGTATTATATGATCACACTGAGATTTTTCATACAAATCTAAGGATATTTTGGTCTAGTGTACCAAAAATCATCTAATGAACTTATTAATGATCTGATGATATTTTACGTATAGAACATTGTTTGAAAAACTACTTTCTATGTATTGAACTACAATTACAACTACTTTATCGAAAATGTATTTAACTACAACTAAAACTACTTGTTTTAAATGTAACGATCAGAAACTATTTTTGAAAAGCAGTCATTGCGTCACATCTTTCGGATTTTCACAAAAAGCAATTAAAGGCACTAATTGATTGAAAAACTGACTAACTGATTGAAGAACTTGCACTTGAAATGAAAGCCATACAATAAATAAGACAATGGTTTCTTGTTATATCGCGTCTGTCTGGATACAATCATATACTCGAGGGCATTAAAAAGATAAGGAAGATAACAAAAAAGAAAATGTCTTATACTTATCTTCAAAATGTCAGTTTATATACATATTAACGGAGCTTTGCTTGCTTCGCTAGTCGTTTTTTCCAAACGAACTTCGATATCACCGTACATGGGGTTGCGGGTCGCACTCCTTCAGCAGCGTACACCCGTACGGGCTACGCCCCTCCCGGTCTCGATTCGAACGAGCCTTATATTACAGTATCCTTTTTTTAATTTGACTCGTATTAAATTCGATTTTCCAACATTGTCCTTCACGTTGCTATAGGAAACGATTGGACATTGCTCCAATTTGACTTAAATCACAGCAGTAACAAAATTTACTGGAAAGTTCTTTCGTTTCAGAAAAAAATTCTGAGAGGTTCTGTTCTTAGAGCTGGTAGACGGAAGGTGTGGGATTCAAACCGATGTCGCGCTCAACAGGCTAACAATTTGTGGTTTTCCGTCGCTTTCTCCGAACCTGTGTACACCCAGAAAAAGGAATTGATTAAAAATACAAAACATGTTTTGTTGAGTACATTTTGGTTGTTTTATCAAAATTCAAGTAAAATTGAACCATTTTACTTGAATTAACAAAACATTTTTTGCTGACGATACAAAATTTTTTTTTGGAATTGCAAAAAAAAAATTTTTTTTGTTGATTCAAACAAAATTTCCATTGACCTATATTTAAACAAAAAGTTTTGTTGGGTCAACCAAATTTTTGTTGATTCAACAAAACTTTTTTCTGGGTGTAAATGCTGAGTAAATATGAGTTATGTTACTTACCAAAGACTCCACAGAGGGTAATTCACCTCACCCTCCTCGGCCTACATCGGTCGCTTCAATTCCTAAAAGATTAATAAACATTTGTGAAAAAGCAGAATATTTATCCGTCTTACATATGTCTAAAAAAAAGCTGACCTATTTTTTAATTTTTCAGGGAATTATAAGTAAACGTGTACTTAACTTAGCTATGCACCAAGAGTATTCGACACCACATATTCGAAGGAAGGTTAACGAAGGCATAGCTACCTTCGCAGATACTTCAAGAAAATCTGCATTGGTTTATT
This sequence comes from Maratus michaelseni, assembly GCA_963931845.1. Lineage (NCBI taxonomy): Eukaryota > Metazoa > Arthropoda > Arachnida > Araneae > Salticidae > Maratus > Maratus michaelseni. The sequence goes on from OZ007594.1 coordinate 196,350,943, forward strand.
TGTTCAAATTGAAGATTATAATTCAAAAATTCTAGAAGATCCTTTATAAATTAAAAAAAAAATCCCTAAATTTTCAATACAGTATGGCGTTGAAGAAAATACAAATAAAATTTAACAAAAAAAAGAGCAAAAATCACGATAATGAAAATTGCAGCAACATTCTTATATCAGCATTTTTTGAGAATTTCTTTTGATAACCACAGTAGAATGTAATATTAATAATAATATATAAGAAGGCGAGCTTTTTGGCAATTGAGTCACGTACCAACTTTAATGTTCTTCGGAGTTTAAATTGAATAGAATGGTGTCAGCGGTAATTAATTATAACCTGCATTCATCGTTATTCATTCTTCATTCTTTTTCAAAAAGGGGGTTTCTTTGATCTATTATTATTATTATTATTTCATTGGTGTCTCATGAATAAGAAAATTAATGTGTAAAATTCACAAAAAAACAGTCTTTGAACTTTTCTATTGCTTATGAATAAATTCAAGATAAATATAAAGTGCACTATGTGATCAGAGAAAGAATAAGATGCTTATAAAAATCTATAGATAGTTTGATCGATTACGTGAAATTTTCCATTAATCAACAATAAGACGGTTATTGAAACTTTCAGAATTAAATGGGATTGTGACATAACATTAAATCAGGATGGCATTGTAAAGAAACATTATTTCATTACGCACAGCACATTAACGGAGTACATTCACACAACATGGAACAATTAGAAATTGAATGCAATGTCAGTAGGAGATAGGTTTTTCTCTTTCCCAAATATTCTAAGTGGGTTCGAACGTCAGTTTGAAATTTTCTACTTTGGAGAAGTTTTCACCATTACCCACGGAACCAGATAGCTCTTTGGCTTCAAACACCAACACAAACATTCTCTTTTGACTCTGAAATATGAAATTTCTCTGGTCGCTTCTCGGCGTCTTCATTTATAGATTCGGCGTTTAAAGTGTTGTGAAGAACTTGTTAAATACTAGCAAATTTATGAGAGCATAAATGTTTTTATAACGTCAGATCAAGAGTGTTTATTACAGTTTTTGGCTTTGTAGTGTCGATTCAAGGGTTTTGAAGTAGGGAGGATTAAAGGATGATATGTATAGCTGCGTTGTACTTTGGACCTGTTCAAGGTACAGCCCTATTGCGAGATTCAAGGTACAATACTTGGTGACATGAAAAATAATGACTTCTAGTTAGGCTTAACATGGTTTGAAACTCATGTTCATAATGCTCAATAAATACTCTTCCAGGCATAACTTTTAATTTAAATCAAATAACTGTTGATAACGAGGTATAATGAAAAGCTGCCGCTTTAAAAACTTTATCTTTCTATGATCAATTTTTTTATTATTATTATTTTCTGCAACATGTGGTGACTAAATTGAAGAGACCAACTGCTAAGTGACATCTAGTGGTATAGCTCAAAACTACATTGATTAGTTTTGTAAAAATCCAATAGATAAGAGCTAAAAATTGTGTAGGTCCAGGGTATAAGGAAAGAGCAGCTGACGTCACTGTTGGTTAAATTACTGTTGGTTCGCAAGAAAAACCTGTTCGTTTTTTATGACTCCTACTGCACATATGAGGTGAGGCAATTTGATTGGTCTACGTTAAACTGGTCTGTGATATGATTGGCTTACGTCGCCATAACGATTTGTGCAACGATTTGATGATCGCTACGAGAAAAATGTAGTGGTCGATTGGTAGATGGAACTGTTTGTTTGTAAACATGCCCTTTACTTATATATATGTTCCAGGTACAACACTTTCCCCTATATGTATAAAATTCTTCTGTATCTGTTGTGCGTACATGATTGCCACAGGGAACTATTTTTATATTATAGTCCTTCGCTCTATTTTAAAAAAATCATTATAATGTATTTCTTTCAGTTGTTGTCGAAGTATATAGCAATTATTATATTTTGTTAAAAATATCACAAATCCTTTGAAATATAACAAAATAATATAATAAAAGCGCATTTTTAAAAAATTAGTTAGCAACTCGAAAGAGGTTATAATATATTTTAGTAAGACTTAAGAAAGATAAAAGCTAATTGAATAAACATTTGTTTTTTTCTACAGTGTAATAAGAAAAGAAAATATGGGCGAAGAAAATGGATAAAAAACATAAAATACATGTGTTAATGATTCATTATAATCTATCAAATAAAATAAACCTTTTTTTTAAAAAAAAAAGATGCGTGGAAGATTTATATTGACATAGAAAGATTTATTCAGACATAAAATATTAATGATTTGTAAGTTTCAATTAAATATTCAGTAATGAGACATATTGCTAATGCTTCATTTTCAACTAAATGGAACAAGTTCCTTTTATCCAATTTTTCACAATTATACTTATTTGAACATATATTACATTTATCTTGAATTTTAAGAAAAAAAACTTAATGGAAACGGAAGAAAAAAAACAACATACAAATGAGGGAATGAAAGAACGTAAATAAGAATATGTCGAGAATGGGAAAAGAGATATTAATGAACAGATATTAGAAATATCTAATTCATAATACTTTTCTCTATATTTTTAAATGAAATAAATTCAGTTAATTGATCTCATAAATCGATACTTAGAACTTAAAATTAAATCTCCTCGTCATTTCAGGGTGTTGTAAATCTAAAAGGAATATTTTTCCAATCATTGAATACATTATATAACTTATTAATATTAATAATTATAATCATAAACTATTCGGATTATTTAATAAAGTTAGAAAAGTGTAAGTTTCTCTAAAATGCTTATTTTCTCTCTCTAATGGATGGAGAAACATGCATATTATATTCATATTAAATCTTTTCTTTCATTCATTACTGAGTAATGAATGAAAACTCACCTGTTAACTATTAATTGCTAAATTTACTTAGACTTCTATGCATGTTTTCATACCATGCAATAACATAAGTACAATTCAAAATACACTGTACATCTTAAATCATTCGTATAACCGCGTTATGAATTTAACATAGAAATTTAGTTTTGATAATTAATATCAAGTGGAAAGGCTTATCACTGCCATGCATTCGACAGTTTCCGCTGTGATACTATAGTAGAAAAAAAATTAATATATGAGCAGAAATTATATAGAACTAACTTAAAATACTTCTATTAGTGCTTCGTTATATCTAGAAAACAAACAAAAGATATTTTTGAAAAGCACATGAAAGATACAGGTTAATGCCTTTACAAATTTGATAAAATCTGGTAGCCAATAAAAAATTCTAGTCGTCAGTAAAAACTATTTACAATCCCCCTCCCCGTCATTGACTTCCAAAAGCACAAAAGTTTTTTTATGATTTATTAATTGAGAAAAAATAATAACAAGCATAGTATAGTATTATTAGTTACATAGTTTAGAATAGTAGATAACTTACAAAGATAATATTATCTCAGTTTTCTAATGAAACCTATCAAAATCACATGTCTCTGGAAAGAAAAAAGAAATACAGTAAAGACTGATCTAACCGGCATGTTCGAGAAATACTGATTTCTGAATGCTACAAATGTCAAGATAGTTGAATGCTACAAAATATACATCTCATGAGGGCGGCATCGATGAAATAGTTAAGCAATATTTTACTTAACTATTATATAATTTTATATATATAATATTATATATAATATATATATATAATGTATAATATATTATATATATAATATTATATAATATTATATATATTTTTTTAATTTGCTTAACTATTAAATAAGCAAAATAATAATATTGTGCTTATTTTCCGGTCGAAGTCAGTCAAATAATAATGATTTTATTATTTTAAAATTTGCATTTGAGGAAATTGTTTTTGCCAAATTAATTATAAAAGAAAAAAATATGTTTGTTTAAAGATAAAAAAAAAAAAAAAAAAAAAAAAAAAAAAAAAAAAAAACACTTGGTCGCCAGTATCGACCTGACGACCGCATTTGTTAAGCCCTGGTACAGGTAAAATAGGGTTTTTCAGAGACAACTGATGGCCATTCACCAAAATTTGGGTTTTGGAACTAGAAATGGAGATCCGATGAGTCCCCAGAAAATAAAGTTGTTTTTCTATGTTTTACTATGTTACTATGTTTACTATGTTTACAAAAGTAGGGTGGAACATTGTAACTCAAGGAGTGGGGAAACTAAACTTTTTTTAAGTAGATCAAGTGGGGTATTGTTTACATTGTATATTTTAATTCTGAATAGAATGACACCATCTACAAGTCGATACGATCATTTGTTACAGAGTTATGGCAGGTTTTATGAATAAAAAGTCGAAATTATACTTCAGTGCCAGTAAAATAGGGTTTTACAGCAACAACTGGTGGCCATTCACGAAAATTTGGAAAGAACTTCATTTTGGCCTTACAAATGAAGATCCAATAAGTCCCCCAAAAATAAAGCTGTTTTACTATGGTTTGGGGGGGAAAGGGGACATTTTAACTCGTGGGGGGGGGGGGCATTTAATAAGTTTAAGATTATTCAATATTATATAAAGAACATACTTTGATCATAAATTAAGTGTAATAAAACTATCCTCTCTCATAAAGTATAATGTTGAATTTTTTATTCATAAAACCTGCCGTAACTTTGTAACAATTGATTGTATCGACTTGCGAATGGTGTTATTCGATTCAGAATTAAAAAATACATGGCAAACAATATCCAACTTGACCTATTTAAAAAAGGTTGAGTTTCTCCCTCCCTGAGTAAAAATGGGAGGCCAAAAGTGGGGCTTCCCCCTACACATACACAAACATGATAAAGTAACTTCATTTTTGGGCACTCATTGAATTTTCATTTCTAGGCCAAAACGAAGTTCTTCCCAAATTTTCGTGAATGGCCACCAGTTGTCGTCTATTACTCAATTTTTTTGTGTTTTACACGTACTATATTGAAATAAATTATCAAGTACTATACATAACTGGAACGTTAATTATTTTAATATTTTAATTAAATATTCAATAATGAGAGTTGTTGCAAAATATCTCATTTTCACTGGATGAAAGAAATTATTTTTATCCGATTGCTGTCAATTAAATTAATCCTACACTTAGTTCCATTCTTTAAGATTTGAGAAAGAAAATTGAAAAAAAAATCTTGAGACAAATGAAGAAACGTAAGAGAATAAATCATAACCAGTCGCTTATTAGAATTATATTGGGAATCCATACATCAAAACACTTTTCTGAAGATAGGTTTCTTCCTATTGCTGCTGTTAATTAACCGCACTATTCGAAACATACACTGAATAGGAAAAATTGCTATAGATACACAGCCAACTATCTCAAAAATCCAATATACATAAACAGACAATGTAACATGTGTTATAGTAGTACAATGTGTACTACAATGTGTTGTACAATGTGTTGTTTTTGATGTATTATTGCTAATAAAGTACATATTAGAGCTTGATTAAAAAAATTTTTAGCTAACTTTCATGAATTTTAATGAGCTAAATTAAAAAGTATCAATCAAGAAACATTAAAAAGTTAATTTACTTCTATTGATGGCCAGATTTATATCTATCAAGTGTTGTTTGAGATATTTTTGAAAAGCTTCTTCGATTTCTTTTAATAAAATTTTTTTTTCATCGTTTTCTTCAAATTTCATTTTTAAAAATTCAACGCATTCTTTATGGGGAAAAAATTATACTCAGTTCGTGCTTTCCGCGCCTAATCGAGGAAGCATCTACAAAAAGTTTATCGCTCTAATAGCAGGAAATCTGTATTTTAAAATAAACACCTATATTTTAATTTTAATTATAAATCAATACTTATAATATAAATTTAATTATATTCATGCATTATATGGCTGTTGCAGTGCTAGGAGAAAGATTTTCGCAATCATTGATTAGATTATATCAATTATTAAATTAACAATTGCAATCATAAGTCATTCAGATTATTTAATGAAGATGGAAAAGTATAATTTTCTCGAAAATGCTTATTTTCTCTTTTTAAAATATGAAGAAACATACACCATGTCATAATATTAAGCCCTTGTATTCATTCATTAATGAATAATGAATCAAAAGTGATATGCTAAGTATTAAATTGTTTGAGACTTCTAAGAATTTATTCACACCACATGAATTCCACTCGAAACACAATACAGATATTAAATCTTTCAAATGCCCATGTTGTAAATGTACTAAAGAAATTTGGTTTTCGATAATTTAAACTGACATCCATTTATATTATTGTATTAGCTATTGCACAAATCATCTGCTTCGAAAATTTTCATACGAACTATTTTCGACATCTAAAAGAACGAACATGAATATTTAATCAAATTAACAACTTTATGCTAATAACTAAAAGATAGCCATGTTATTTCCGTGTTATTAGTATAAAATTAACGAGACAATCATCATATTTTAATTCAATTTGTATATCCGTTACGACACTTGTGTTCCATTTATATTTTAAATACAATTAAATAGCAATATATCGAAATGATAGTTTTCTAATATACATTTTGCATTGCTTTTTCCAGTATGTCACAAGACGCGCTTAAATTTAATATACAGAAGAGGAGAAAAGAATATTAAATATTTGCGAAACACAACACCGAAATTTATTCATAATACGAAAAAATCAGTTAAAGTTCGAAAAAATACACTACAGCTATATATGAAAGAAAATAAAAATCCATTAAACGGATTTTTTTTTATTGCATGACTCTGCCTCGTTTAAATCTTATTAATTAATGTTAGATTCAGATAGATGGTATGATTTAGTGACAAAACAAGAATATTCTTATTTTCTTCATTTTTGAAAATTATATTTCGATATGCAGTAGCATTTTTATTACTGCCTTAAGACACAATAGAATATTTGAATAAACGGACATAAATGAATGTTAAAAATGTATTCAGTAGTCATGAAAAGTGAATAATTAACTAATTAAGAAAAACTATAATTAAATAACTAAGAAAAAGAATTAGCATTCTGAACTGTAATGGTCAAATACAGTGTCATAATGCATTATTCAAAAAATATTTTTAATGGGTTTTACCATACTTCTTTAAAAAAAAAAAAAAGCTTTTAAACCTGTAAACTGAATTGCTCTTTTAAAGATAGAAGATTTCCTAACTTTAAAATTCAATAATCCAATAATTATAATAACTATGAAGATGCAATAAATAATATGTTTATCTGATAGTTTATAAATTTTGTAGAGAATAAATTTAATGATAGTTCAAATTTTCATCAATAGATGGGGCTGCTTTGTCACAAACTGCTAAAATACTCTAATTAACTTCAAATTTTGTTACGAACTTTTTCTCCGCGTCTCAAAATTTGAATAAAATAATACAAAGCTAAGATACTTTTGAAACATTTTTACCGGTTAGTTTGAGCAGTCTTCCGGTTTGCGACAGCATACCCTGTAGTGACAAAATTGTGAATTATTTTTTTTAAATTACAGCATACAAAGTTTATAAACAAAAGGAAAAACATGTTTCTTATTTCATCTTTAGAATTATATCAAACGTTATAAAAATCTCATATTTCTATGGCACTATTATTTTTAAACAAATTTTGTTACAAACTTTTTCTCCGCGTCTCAAAATTTGAATAAAATAATACAAAGCTAAGATAATTTTGAAATATTTTTACCAGTTAGTTTGAGCATTCTTCCGGTAGCGACAAAATTGTGAATTCTTTTTTTTAAATTACTGCATACAAAGTTTATAAGCAAAAGGAAAAACATGTTTCTTATTTCATCTTTAGAATTATATAAAACGTTATAAAAATCTCATATTTCTATGGCACTATTATTTTTAAACTTGCGTAACATGAAATCTTTCATGTATGTGTAATATTAGGCCTGTTCAACCTTTCAATAAGAAGGACGAACCTCAGGTAGAGTCAAAAAGTTAAAGAAGCTTTTATTCACATTTATTCACATGAATGGAAACATGCAACAATATTATCACATTATAGCAATGGTAGCAAATTCTGCACATCTCAAAGATACATATATGTCGCACAGGGGTACCCATGAGATCCCTACAATACACGAACATATTAAACTAAATTGCTTATTAAACATATACCATTGTAAATTTAACATTACATTTTACTGAGTTCCAGAGAAAGAAGCCAAAATTCTTAATGCAACCTGAAATTAAATATATATATGCAAGAATTAATGAAGTTCAAGCAAAGATTTTTTAATAGGTTTTTACTGTTATTTGCTAATAAAAATTTTGACAATGGCTTTCTTGCCCTGATTCAAAAAGAAAAGAAAAAGGAAAAAAACAAGATCTTATATAAAATATGGACCTCGTAAACCGTTTTCGAAATATTCTTTTCGAAAATTCTCTATACTTTCGTCGAAAATGTTAAAAATGAAAAAGGTACATAGATAGTAAACTAGTAAGGGATTAAATAAAAGAAAACTGCCCAGTTAAACTGACGGCATTGAGCTCACAGGCTATTCACACTAACTGTAAATTATATTCTTATTTCAAAGAATTTGAAATAAGCCCTCGAAAAATGAAGAAATCGACAATATATTAAGAGGGGGGAACCATCCCCCGTTTCTCCTTCTTATAATTAACCAATGAACCCATAAAACTAATCAGAGAAGCGCCTTACCACAATGAACCTATATACAAAATTTGAAGAAAATCGGATAATACTGCTTAAAAAACCCATTTATCTATATCAAGGGAGATTAGTCCCCCCCCGTTCCCCCCTTTATACTTTACCAGTGAACCCCCAAAACTAATCAGGGAAGTGCCTTACCACAATGAGCCTATATACAAAATTTGGAGTAAATTGGATAATTCTGCATGAAAAACCCATTTATCAAAATTAAGGGGGGGGTAGCCCCCGTTTCCCTCCTTTACACTTCACCAATCAATCCCCAAAACTAATCAGGGAAGCGCCTTATCACAAGGAACCTATAAACAAAATTGGAAGAAAATCGGATAACTCTGCATGAAAAATTCATGTATCTAAATTAAGGAGGAGGATTCCCCCCCCCCACGTTAGCCCCTTTATACTTAACCTATGAACCCCCAAAACTAATCAGGAAAGAACCTTATCACAATGAACCTATATATAAAATTTGAAGAAAATTAGACAATTCTGCATGAAAAAACCATTTATCTTAATTAAGGGGGGTTAGCCCCCCGTTCCCCCCTTTATAGTTAAACAATCAATCCCCAAAACTAATCAGGGACGCGCCTTATCACAAGGAACCTATAAACAAAATTGGAAGCAAAACTTTTATTTCTGTCAAGTGTTATCGCGTTACGTACGTACATACGTACATACATACATACATACATACATACATACATACATACAGTACGGGCGGGCACATAAGCTCTCAGGCTTTGATAGCCTGTGAGCTAAAAAAATGATGCCTTTTCATAAGACATATAAAGAAAGAAATGCAAACTAACAGATTATATGATAATATAATTTTCTATCAATTAAAAATAGTGCATTTTATATTCTTTAATTAGGGGTTTTCCGCTAAGCTCTGGTCATATTTGTTTTTCCAAAAAGTTTTAATAAATTAAAAACATTAAAGCTTTATTTATATGTGCGACAAAATATAGCATATCATATTCATCAATTTTAGTTCCAATTTCAGGTTATTTTAAAGTTTTGTCCATATACAAAATAGACAAAATGTTATCTAATTGATTTTAAAAGCAAATGATTCTCAGAATAAAGCGTTTCAACGAAAGAAAAGCTAAACAAATTAAAATCAGATTGACAAATACAAATTAAAACCGACAAATGACAAACAGACAGACAAATTAAAACCAGACATTGCTGTATGTCTGGTGGGTATTTGAGATAAGTTGAAATATTCCAGATTATTTCAAATATTGTTTTTTTTTTTTTTTCGAGTGACACATTTCGAGTTACTTCACAGTGGGGTGGTAGAACACACATTTCTGATTCTTCATGCATTTTTGTCGAATCTGCGGCAAATTTCGTTTTATCTTATTTCAGTATGAGCAGTTTATCTTATGATATAATGAAACAAACCCATAGAAAACAATACAATTCCATCAGGCACAAAACAAAATTATTTCTTGAGCGGAAATATCGGCATTTGCTGCTTATTTAAGTGACTCTGATAGTTGAGTTCACATTCTCTTTTGCATCATATTGTCATCTACAATCCATTGTTTAGAGATGTATCTGTTTTACATTGATAAGAGATGGATTTTCTTCTTTTTTTATCATCTTTATCTGCTGCAATAGCTGTTTCTCTGTGACTCTGATGTTATAGGCTCAAATTTCCAATTTTAATCTTGGAAACCGTCACCAAACTGTTAGTTCACTTTTAAATAATTTTTTTACACTATTTAAAATGCTTCGAAAATTTTCAGCCGCTTTAGCTCTTAAAATAAAAGAAAAACCTTGTTACTACGTAAATGTAATATAGCTAAACCTATATCGATACATTTTCATACAGTATTCTTTCATGGTATTTCATTTGTTATGAATGATTACTTAAATCAGAGGTTCCCAAAGTGTGCTCCGCGGAGCCCTAGGGGCTCCGCCTATACTTTTTAGGGGCTCCGTGGCGTTCCAGGAAAATAAACAAAACATGAAAGAAATTAGCATATCGCAAGCGAAAATTTTTCGAAAGTATGTAGGAATTTTTGTGAGTGTGTGTGTAAAAAATAAATACTTCTATCACCGGGTTGAAAAATACTATAATACACTTTTTAAAATCAAATAAAATTTGTTTTATATCTGTATCTTTTTTCTATATAATATTTTTGGTTTAAACTACTTTATTTTATGTTTCTGTATTTAATGTACTTTAAAAATTCGATTCAAAATAAGTTACAAGAAATACTATTCTTAATCAAATGCACAACGTGAATCAAAAGAGCAAAGGCGCGCCAGTGCTGTTATCTCTGCCTGTCGAACAGAAGGAAGAACATAATTTTTCTTTGGAGCTCCGCCTATTCATATGTTTATACTTAGTTCTTTTTTGCTTAGTAACCAGTGCAAAACAATTCAACCACATTTCTCACACTAAACTTTTATACGTTATTGCTCGTCACACTTTGTGCAGAATAAAAAAAAATTCTATCGGCATTTAATATTCGTATAGATTGTATATTGTATTATTTTTATTTTCGGAATTTTAATTTCCTTAACATGTTTGTTTTATTTTTATTAAATTTTAGTTATTTAAATCTTCTATACTATTTTTCATAAATGTATTTAATTTTTAAAACAATGTTTGTCACTTTAAACGTCTTTTTTATAAGATCTTGTATCATTTAAAGCCCTCACTAGATACATTTTACATTTGTGTAAATTGTGTATATATATATAACTTTTTTCTTTTTATAACTTTGATTTCTTTATTCTGTTTATGTTATTTGTATTAATTTTTAGTTATTTAAATTTTCTGTACTGTTTTTCATTGTAAAACAATGTTTGTCGCTTAAAACAACTTTTTTATAACATCTTGTATCATTTAAAGCCCCTCATTAGATTCATTTTACATTTGTATATATATATATATATATATATATAATTTTAATTTCTTTAATATGTTTATGTTATTTGTATATTTAAATTTTCTATCCTGTTTTTCATAATAAAACAATGTTTGTCGATTAAAACGCCTCTTTTTTGTAACATCCTCTATCATTTAACAAACCCCTCATTAGATTAATTTAATATTTGTATATGTTGTGTATGTAGTTTTCTGTTTTCTTTTTGTATCTTTAATTCCTTTATTCTGTTTATCTTATTTTTTATTAATTCTTAGTTATTTAAATTTTCTATGCTGTTTGACATAATTGTACTTAATTTTTAAAACAATGTATGTTGCTGAAAACGCATTTTTTTTTTTTTTTTTTTTTTTTTTTTTTTTTTTTGCAACATCTTGTATCACTTAACAACCCTTTTTAAAGTTTTGTTTTAATTGGTCTTGGCATTGGCTAAGATCAGAGTTGCCAAGTATTCGGCTTTTTGCACACCAGTAATTGTTTAGAGAAAAATGTTGTTCTTTCAAATCAGAGAATGCTACAATTAAATAAAACAACATTTTCTGTACTGAAATACTGGTGTCCAAAAAGCCGGAGACTTGGCCGGTCTGGCTAAGATTCTTATGTTATGGTGCGAACTTTTTCCTATCAGAAATAAGGCTGCAGCAATTAAAAAAAATTATATTGGTTCTTTACATTTGTCATCACACTAACGATCTAAACTTTTGCTCAGCTCCACCCCTTGCTTAGACTTTTCGTCAATGAGTACCCACCCTGATATAAATTTAACCCCACCCATATATCTTGGTTTGTTGATAAAGTTTTTCTACAAGTTGCAGTTCTTTAAACATGTGTAGTTTTTAACCGTATATCTATTTTGAGGCAAAAACAATGGTGAAAGAAAGCTTCTTTCAAAACTATAATTAATAGCTAAATACTTCAAATAAAACATCCAAAAAAATTAACGATGCTGTATCTAACAATACAGGTTATAGATTTTGCCCCACCCACTAAAACACTAAAACGATGATCTGCTTCAAAAAATGGTTCAAAAGAAGAAGCTAAGGGGCGATTCGTTTCCGTTGCATGTTTAGAAGTACTAGAAACGTAATGAAGAAAAAAGAATACGTAATCGTATGCGTTGGCAGGACTAACGAAAACGTGTTATATAATTACTCATGGACGACGGGGCCGACCCATTTTCTTTCTTTTCGCGAGTGGCCTTTTGGGATTATACAGATGTCTTTCTTTGTTTTTGTCTTTGTTTTTTTTCTGTGTGCGTGTGGTTTTCACCATAAACAGAGGTGCCAAGCTCTTACTAATCTTCCGTAATACGTGGGTTAATTTAACCCAGGTTTAATACGTTTCGCACCAGAAATTTCGTTAAGAAATGAAATTAAATATATTCCATGTAGAAATTTGAAATTAACAAATAAAGATTGGTCAAATAATTTTTTTGGTTCGAAACGTTGTTAAACTGGGTCAAATTAATCTACATATTACTGACGATTAGTGAGAGCTTGGCACCTCTGCATAAATACTAATAATTTCACGTTAGCCCCAATGCAATGCATAATCTCGACAGGGTTACCATTTTGGATCTTTAATTCCGAGTTCATACTGGAAATCCCGAACGAATATTTTTTATTTTAAAAATGGATGTCAGTAACCCATTAACAGTATTACTCGAACGTCCGCTTGGGTAAGAAAAGTTGGTTTTCTTCGTTACTAAACTCTTTCAGAAACCACAAATTTTTAACTATAATTTTTGATGTATTTGGCGGACATCTTTCGATTATACAAGGCACATAGATATTTTAATACAGAAAAGTGATTTGTAGTCCTTATTTTTAATTTATTGTGTCCAATAACAGTAATATTAAATAAAACCGTTAAGGGGTTAAATAATAGAAAATATGATTTTCAAAATTGCTAGTAAATATTCAGAATTTCTGTATCAAGAAAAGGGCCAAACTGAGAACCTTGGCCCCATGTCGGAAACTACTGATTCGGACTCTTATCCAGCAGATCTTTCTCTGCTCCATAGGCATAAATAAACGTTAATTTGTAAACCATAGAGTACCGTGGGGTTAAGGGGCTCCGCCTTAGACATTCTTCTCAAAAAGGGCTCCGCGAGCCCAAAAGTTTGGGAACCACTGACTTAAATGATTATTTTCATACAATAAAAAGACTCATACGCAGCTAAACTTTGCCTCTGCAAACAGTGTTCAGAACAATTGGATTTCAAGTATCAAACAATCAAGGAAATTAAACTTTATTAAAAAAAGATTGGTGGCGCATAATCGTTAGCCAGTTCATCTGTAAAACAATAGCTTGGATTTTCAAAATGAAGATTTCTTAACAAATTGATTTTTTGGCACCTTTATACCAATAATATAGATACATTCGCTTGCTTAAATAAAATACATGCTTTGACATAAACTTTTAAAAATACATACATGTTAGAATAAATAAATATGTCTGCTTATTATTTATTTATATCTTGCAAGTAACAAAATATTTCTTTAGAAGAAATATTAATTTTTGAAGTTTATTTCATTCGATATTCGCTTTATAAATTCCCTCAACAAGGCCGTGTTTAAACTTGTCAAACAAAGTTAAAAACTAAATGTGTGACAAGAATACTTTTTTAACTTTCGACACATTGTGTTTTAAACATTAGTACTAAGCAAGATTTGTAACTGGGTAAAATAAGATAAAAATGTTTTAGTCTGAAATCAAAAATCAATTCATTCTATTTATTAACTTAAATAAATCCTGTGGAATTCATAAAATTATGCAAAGAATGTTTCAAAAACAGAAAAAAAAACACTTAAAGGTAACGAAACATTGTAACGAAATTGTTTTATAACAATGTGAATTGCAGTCATGAAATTAATCGTGAGTTTTAAGACAAATATTAGATGCTTATAAAAGAGTGTTTTTACAAAACTTTTTTTTTAACTTTTATATTAATCTATATCTTAATAATGCTTTGATAACTTTTAAATTTTTCAATATATATTTTTAAACATCACTTTTGTGTAAGAGTTTAATTAAATAGACGTATATATAAAGAAAACTTTTTCTTGTAACTTTATTTATAAATCTCCAGGGTATGCTATGCTCTAAAAGAAGTCTGAAACATTTATGCCTCGTATACCCTTTGAAGAATTATATGTATTTAATGTACATCGTACTTCTATGAATAGATAGGAATCGTGGAAAGTAATCAACGGACACACATAAACATCACTTTGTATTATATACTTATGGTAAACGTTACAGACGGCAAATGTTTTAATGTGAGAGTGTGCTTGGTTTGCGCCCTTACATATTAGTCCAGTCAATCTAGGCTTCTGCCTGGAAAGTTTTGGAGAAGTTTTTTTTTTCTTTTTTCTTTTATGCTTTTGGGGGTGCTGAACACGAATTTCAACTTTGCCACCTCGTATCTGGTCTGCTTAAAAAATTATCAGCGAAAAACCATGGAAAAATCGGAGTTTTTTTGGTTTTTCCCTTGTATTCCGGAAAGGGTTAAATTATTTTGAAAAACTTATTCCACCAAATTAAACTAATGAATATTTCCTACATTTTTCATATACAATGTTTGTTTCTAAGATGAATAGTTTTGGTATACGAGTACAAGGAATTTTAACGATATAATTGAAATTCCATCATCGGAGGGCGAAAACGCCATCCAGTCACTATGCATCCATTTTAACCACCAATTTGAAGTTATTTAGTTATTTCTGGTTGCATTTCGAAGATGTTTACATTTTCTTACCAAGTTTTAAACCTTTTATAGCACTAAGAAAATAAATTGAAATGAGATAATTAGGAAATATATAAAAACACAATCACTCTTCATAGATGAGAGAACCAATTTTTATTTTTCTTGTAATCTGATTTAAGTACAATTATAAGTATTGTAAGTTTAATATAATAATAACATATGTGGAAGATTATAAACAGGAAAAAAGAGGAATGTAGTGTTGTTTTCCAATTAATGTTGTTTTGGTCACTTTGAAGGACCTGGTTGATGTTCTTCAACAAAAGTTTCATCAGTATCTTCTTCTTCATCATCATCACTTGATGTCTCAGGTTGTGTCTCCACTTGACTTAAAAAATCCTGTATTGGGTCGTCAACTTCTGTTTCCAAGTCATCTTCGGCGATGAAGGAGCTGACATTGTCACAATGGCCATCGCAGTTCAGGCAGAGGAGCGAACAAAACAAACCTGCTTTCTTACAGCCACACATTCCACTACAGTTTGTTTTGCATTTGCAGGATATTTTTCGCAGAACAGTTTCTGGTGAGGGAGATTTGACAGTCTTTATGGGTATGACGCCTCTCTTGGTTTTATTCCAGCCCCATTCGTCAGCATTTTTACAGTTACCTAACCATAACTGTACTTGGTGGTAAACTCGCAGACAGTGATATCGAGCTGCATCTTCTGTTGCAGGGAGCGATGCTATATTTGCATATTTTAAAGCAGGTTTTATGTAGCACCTGTGCCTCAGGCTGTTTAGGGAAGGTGTTGCTTTCCCTCTGAATCCGTATAAGTGTACCAGAAAAAACAGCCCAGCTTTAATAACATCACCGGCTACAGCACTAGGGTTTTTAGATATATCTACCCCATGTTACAGGTCGGAAAATTTCTTCAAAATTTGAAGGTATTTTGTTTTTCCTTGACTGTACAATGCAGAAGTGGTATCGCATCCACTCATGGCATGTAGAAATAGGTTGTGTTTGGCAATTAATTTGTCTACTGCACAAAAAGGTGAATACATCTTCTGGGGACTTTCCCCTTTTTTCTGTTTTCAAGAATTAAACATTGGGAAAATTGCAAAGTCCAATTAAGATTACCAGAAGGACTACATCTTCACCAATAACTATCACGTTCTCATGGTTAGGTGCCAACTTGAGAGCAGTGTTGATAATGAGGGTGTCTTGTCAATTCGTCGCGCATAATTCATCGTGGAATAATTCATCGCGGCGACAACTCATCGCAGCATCAATTCGTCGCAACGAAAATGTTTTTGAAAGCTATGATGATAAAATTAAAGATAATGTAGTAAAATTATTTAATGATAATTTGTTTTTTATGTATAGAGAATTATAACTAACAATTTACATCATTAAATAATTTTACTAAATTAGTTTTACTTTTATCATCATAGCCTTCAAATATATTTTCGTTGCGATGAATTGACACCACGATGAATTGACGCCGCGATGTGTTGTCACCGCGATAAATTGTTCCGCGATGAATTGTGCGCGACAAATTGACGCAGAACCGATAATGAGTGTGTCGTTATCTTCTTTTGCCTGCTTACAAGCCATATTTTCAAAGCCAAATCTACACATCAGCAGGGCTATTAAACGGTTTATTTCTTGTCGTTTGCGAGAAATTTTCCCTGAGAAACCGTTGGATCCATAGTCTCATTAAAAACAACCTCATTAGATACCATTTTGCGAGATCATCTATCACGCTCAACAAATTTAGTGCTCATTTCAGTAATGTTTTCTGAGGTTTCAAGGACACCCTCCCACCCGTTTTGTATTCACAAAACCATTACATTCAGCGTTTTCGCCTACAACACTACATTCCTCTTTTTTCCTGTTTATAATCTTCCCCATATGTTATTATTATATTAAACTTACAATACTTATAATTGTACTTAAATCAGATTACTAGAAAAATAAAAATTGGTTCTCTCATCTATGCAGAGTGATTGTGTTTTTATATCTTTCCTAATCATCTCATTTCAATTTATTTTCTTAGTGCTATAAAAGGTTTAAAGCTTGGTAAGAAAATGTAAACATATTCGAAATGCAACCAGAAATAACTAAACAGCTTCAAATTGGTGATTAAAATGGATGCATAGTGACTGGATCGCGTTTTCGCCCTCCGATGATGGAATTTCAATTATATCGTTAAAATTCATTTTACTCATATGCCAAAACTGTTAATCATAGAAACAAACATTGTATATGAAAAATGTAGGAAATGTTCACTAGTTTATTTTGGTGCAATAAGTTTTTCAAAAAAATTTACCCCTTTCAGGAATACAAGGGAAAAATCGAAAAAACTCCAATTTTTTCAGGGTTTTTCGCTTATAATTTTTTAAGCAGACCAGATACGAGGTGGCAAAGTTGAAATTCGTGTTCAGCACCCCCAAAAACATAAAGGAAGAAAGAAAAAAAAACTCCAAAACTTTCCAGGCAGAAGCTTTTTTTGGTCTAAATTTACTGGACTATATGGACAGAGTTAATTCATTTAGCCACGATTCGCCGTATATTGACTGTCGGTACAGAATCCATACATACCCCTAGAACATCTTCACGTATTTCTAAAGGATACTTTACTACACGCCGTGTGAGGCACTTGTCACTTTTTTGATTACCACTATTTCTAAACTATAACCTTCAAGGTAGATTTCTACAATATTTGCGATAATAATCTGCCACAAAGATTATTGCTTGGAAATAGTGTTAGACAAAGCGTTGACAGACAGGCTCCTTTAAAACCGCTCTAGAGAAATAAAATGAAAACAAGATAAAATATAAATTGTATCGTTCTATAATGAAAATACCAATTCACCTCACAAGATGGCCATAGCTAGCGGTAACTAAGACTGTCTCGCGAATCTGGATGTATTCAAATTACATAGTACATTCAAATTTTTATGTGGCATATGTTCTAATACATATACATTTTTCCTATTGCCATACAGTAGACCATGGATTTCCAAACATTTAGACTGGTGTACCAGTAAATCAAAATTCATAATTTCGCCATGTTACTGTTAATAAAGGTAATGCTAAGATTTAAAATGGCATTTTCATATCACACCGATATCTTTCTTTAATCAAAATTGAAATAAGAAGCAACATCATTATTATACTTTAAAACAAAAATTTTCAAAGCAAAATCAGAAAAATTACATATTTTTCTTTTAAGTATTATAAAACTCTGTAAATAAATAAATACTTTCTGAATGCATAATCGTTCCTAAATTTTAAGATGAATTTATGTTTTAATAATTTACTAGCCATAATAATCATTATTGTGATTATCTTATCCATAATAATCATTATTTCAATTTATTGATAAATTTATTATTATTATTATTATTATTATTTGGAAATATGTTTGGTGTATATTGTGAAATAAATATTTTTTTGCTTATTTTGTAATAAATAAATAATTTGGTAAGTATAATTATTTCTAAACTATAAAATTAGATTTTTTTGTTTTATTAACTTATGTCCATGTTCCAAGTCGCAAAAAATATTTTATTGTGATTTATTCATAATGATTTTTGAGGAGAAATGTATAGTGCTCGTTGCTTATTGGTATATACTGACATACTAGCCGAGCAAGTGGAGGTCCTCTAAATCTGAAACACAGCGGTTTTCAGTTCTGTAATAATTTTCTATGCAACTTTCGCGTGCATGTTAGCGTACCAGAACTGGTTTATGAAACTCGCATACCAGAACCTACCAGAACTGGTACAAGTAACATAGTTTGGGAAACGCTGCACTATACAAATTCTGTAAGCTATTACAAAGAATTTTTGTCATTTAAATTATTACATTTGTGCAAGCATATACAGTGCACATGGAATACATACCGTATATAACTAAAATTTCAGACTTCATTTTTCAATTTTTAGATACATTCGCAGTATTACGAATATCCCTTTTTTGCAAAAAAACCTTCGTGTAACAACCGATATGTAGAAAAAATGAAAATGAAAAATATTGAAATATATAACAGGTAGTGTTTTTTTATGTAATATGATAGCACACTGTTTTCTTTCTGTATGTAAATAGCATGTTCATTAATGTAGAAGTCTCAGCTCTTATACATTACATTGCCAAAGGTGATCGTTGTTCCCAATCCGAAGCAAAAAGATGAGGGGTTGTATCCAAATATAGTAGTACGTGCAATATTGTGTACGCTATCTTGGCACAAATCAACAGATATTTGAAACAACCCCTCATCTTTTAGCTTTTTGGGAACAACGGATTTCAAGCTTATTCTATCGACAATAATTTTCATAATTTTCAAGCTATGATTTTGAGACTTTCACAAAAGTTGCTCTATATACTTAGCTAATACATTATGCACATTATATTTTGATTGCATTCGCGAATGCGCAGTGAAAAATTTTTTAGTAAACCTGCTCATTTTTCATCCAATTTTTATTATTTTTTAATTCCGATTGCAGAGTATTATGTACAATGTTGTTTGACATATTTTTTCAAAATTACTTTTTTTTTTTATTAAGAACTCTGCAAATTATACGCCAAAAACTTGATGAAATTTGAGACTGTTTTTATAAAAACCTTAATTTTTCTTCGAGTATACATGCTATACTCATAAAAATGAATACAGTATATTACAATAAGCCACTTATTAATAATCTCGAGTTTGAATGCTTTTGCTTACATTAGTTTTTACAAAGTAATCCAAAAGATATTCGTTCTTTTTCAATTTGTTGACAGTACCCTATGGGGTTTCGGGAAATATCTTCACGGAAATATATAACCTATACTATACTGTTTACATAACAATACCTGCAGTTTCAGGTTAATTCCTCATGTATTTTTCTAGATAGTTAACAAAACGTCTAAAATCACAAGTGACCGGACACCTTTGGCAATATAGTGTAGCCATCTTTTTTTTTTTAATAATTTTTAATCTTTCTGTTTTGCAAACAAATCTTCATAAGATATGCAGCAAAAAACAAATGGAAAAACATTGAAAAGTATATAGCTTAGTATTTTTTTTTATTTAATGTGAAAGCGAAAACTTTTTTTTTTTTTTTTTTGTAATAGTAGCATATTTTTTATGAAGAAGTCTCAGTTCTTGTGATAATCTTTTTTTCATAATTTTTAATCAAATTTTCTTCTTTTTAATTAAGAAATCTTCATGGGATATGTAGCAAAAAACAAAATGGAAAACATTGAAAAGTATATAGCTTAGTATTTTATATGTAATATGAAAACGAACACTGTTTTTTTTCTTTTGTAAATAAATAGCATGTTCATTAATGTAGAAGTCTCAATTCCTATTATTATCTTTTTTTTTCATAATGTTTTATCTTTCAGTTTTGCAAAGAAATCTTCATGCGATATGCAGCAAAAAACAAAATGAAAAACATTGAAAAGTATACATCTTAGTGTTTGTTACGTAAATGCGTAAACGAACACTGTTTTTTTTTTTGTTTTGTTTTTTTGTAACAGTAGCATGTTTTTAATGCAGAAGTCTCAGTTCTTATGATAATCTTTTTTTCCTGATTTTTAATCTTTCTGCTTTGAAAACAAATCTTCATGAGATATGCAGCAAAAAACAAAATGAAAAACATTGAAAAGTATATAGCTTAGTATTTTTTTATGTAATGTAAAATCGAACACTTTTTTTCTTTTTTTTTATTGTAATAGTAGCATGTTTTTTAATGCAGAAGTCTCATTTTTTATGATAATCTTTTTTTCATAATTTTTAATCTTTCAGTTTTGCAAAGAAATCTTCATGAGATATCTAGCAAAAAACAAAATGAGAAACATTGAAAAGTATATAGCTTAGTATTTTTTATGTAAAATGAAAACGAACACTGTTTCTTTCTTTTGTAAGTAAATAGCATGTTCATTAATGTAGAAGTCTCAATTCTTATTATCATCCTTTTTTTCATAATGTTTTATCTTTTAGTTTTGCAAAGAAATTTTTATGAGATATACAGCAGAAAACAAAATGAAAACATTAAAAATTATATAGCTTAGTATTTGTTATATAATGCGAAAACGAACACTGTTTTTTCTTCTTTTGTAAGTAAGTAGTATGTTCATTAATGTAGTAGTCTCAGTTTTTATGACAGTATTTTTTTCATTATTTTTTAATCTTTCCTTTTTATTATAGTATAATGCGCACTTTTAAATATCGATCTTCTTTTTCTTATAAAAATTGCGCGTTATACGCCGGTATATATGATGCATTAACAACAAGTATAATATTTTAAAACAATTTATGTGCACAAATCCACTGGTACGTAAAGGACAACTCAGAAAGAAAATCATATGTCAGGTATTTCTATTGTCATTGAAAATGCACTTTTCTAGTTGTTTTGTTATGTTATCTCTAGCTGTAGCATAAATTCATCAACTACAACAAACTCCTCTGACATTACACATAAAAATGAAATCCCTGCTAGCTCGGCCTACAGGCGCAGGTAGATTTCGAAGTTAAGTAGTAATTTCACCAACAAAAACTAAATCAAGATTAGAGATAAATGGTTGTTTCACTAAATGAACCACACAATATATTTTTAATTCTGGCGTTCTTTTTATTGAGATATGCGCGCGTTTAATAAGGCAACCCTATATACTGCATCTCTGAGGGTTGTCAAATTTTTTTATCACGCCAATGATAATTTTTTATCGTCTTAGTGGCGAATTAACATAGATGTGATTTTTTCTTCTACAACACCCCCCCCCCTCATCTATTATTATTATTATTATTATTATTATTATTATTATTATTATTTTCTTTTTGCTGTAAGAGTTGGTCCTATCAAAAACTTGTCAATGCAAAAGTTGTAGATAATAAGGTCTGTCTCAAAAGTTTAAGCACAAGCATAAAATGTCGATTTTCAAAGAATTTTACAAAGTTAGAATGAATAAAAAAATTTTATTTGCAGATTTCGCAACATTATTTAAATAAATGATATCAAAAGTAGAAAAAAATAAATTACATAATTGTAAAAAATATAATTTAAAAAATGTTAAAAATAAACTGTCTCAAAAGTTTATGCAAAATGTTAAAAACAACCAGATTTATAATTTTTACAGAACTTTTACTTACAAATTTTTTTTCCGTGATTTCGGATTAGTTCAAATAAACGTGCGTCCATCGAAATTATTAGTTTTGTAAGGTTTCTGGGGGCAAAGAGTACCATGTTTTATCAATAGCCTCTTGGGGTTCTTCAATAGCGTCATATTGCTTTCCATTGCCGTAAACCTGGCGGGTTAAAATACCCCAGACATTCTCAATCGGGTTTAAGTCTGGACTTAAAGCTGGCTAGTCAAGAACTTTAACATTTTTCTGAGAAAGCCAAAGTTTTGTAGAATGTGATACGTGAATTGAGGCATTGTCTTGTTGAAAAGTCTGTTCAGGACCCCCCAAATTGTCACCGAATGGAAGCAAATGTTGGTTTAGCGTCTCTTGATACTTTTTTTAATCTTGTCTTCCTTTTAGAAAAGCCAGAGAGGTTTGCCCATTGAATCCAAATGCCCCCCAAACCATAACAGATTTACCGCCTTGCTGCCTGCTGAAAAATGCCCTTGGTTCCTTTCGTAAATCAATACGCATTCCAACCATCAGGGCCATCTAAGTTCCACTTTTTCTCATCGCTGAATAAAAGAGTAAGCCATTTGTCCCCGTGGGACATGTGGTTTTAGCCCAGTTCATCCATACCTGTTTGTGATGTAATTTGAGAGACGGTTTGCGAGCCATTTTCTTTAGTATGAAGTAATAACACTCTTTAATACGTCTATGTACAGTGTCTTTGGACACCTGTACACTGATATTATTTTTAATTTGCCGTATGAACATATTTTGTCTAGATACCAATCTCCGTATTCTCCGATCAGTCTGAACAGTCGTCATACGTCGTCGTCCACATCTTGGTTTCCTCTTAAAATTATCATTTCTAGAGAGTACTTGATATATACCTCGCTTTGATCGATTTAAAACTTTTGCAATTTCAGAAACAGTTTTATTTTGCGAATTCAATTTAAAAACTTTCAAAATCTCACATTTTGTGAATTCTTTACCCTTTGGTATTTTTAAAACGAGAGGAAATAATTTCTCCACCTTTTATTCTTTTATAAAAGTGCAATATGATGTCATACAACGTCATTACACACGGTCACTCCGTGTTTCTAAAAAAAATTGCATAAAGTGCTTAAACTTTTGAGACAGCGTTTCTTCAAGAAAAAAGAAAAATTAAATAAAAATAAATATATTTTTTGTTTTAACCACCCAAAATGGCTTATTTTATTTTAATTTGTTTAAATGTCTAGTATTTATTGTAAATTAGCATAAACTATTTTCTTCTTCAATTATTTTAAACCAGATTTGCAGAGTGCTTAAACTTTTGAGACCAGACTATAGTAAGAGGATTTATTATAGTAAATTTAAGTGGATTTCATATCTTGCGAATTGACGAAGTTGTGAATTTTTTTCTTCTTAAACACCTATTTTTTTCTCTTCCCTTGACGCCATTTTTAATGATATCAAAAATCCGCCGTACATCAATGTTTGACCCTTTTCCTAGAAGTAATAATAACTGTAAACGGATTCGATATGTATCATAACTAAGACGCTATCAAGTTTTTTTTTTCTGTTTTCACAGAAACCCTCCCCATTTCCACCTCCTTGGTTCGATTTTGCCCGTTAACGAACCTGGCCGAGATTTTCTGTCCCTTGATTTTATGTATCAGTTTGGAAGATATTTGTGCAGAATTATGGGAGTTACCGTGTCCATAAAAAAGTGATACAGATAAGTAATAAGATAGATAGGTAACTTTTGAACTGGGGTTGGTTTGGAGTTCTAGGTGTCATGATCGGCGTAGATCTGCAAAACTTTTTCAGAAATTCCAACATAGAGGGGAATGTAATAAGTAGTATTTTTTTTACGAAATCTGCCTAAAAATTCCTTAAAATTCAAAAAAGTTTTATTGGTCTTAAAAATACTAAAAACATACCTGATTTCTGTTTCTTTTGAAAATGGAAAATTTGTTACACAGTAAATATGTCTCGCATGCACGGCAAAACGACAATACTTTGAAGTATAGAAAATAATAAATTAAATAAATCCTCTTTGACATTTTCCCACAGTTAAAAACTGAAAAACACTCAAAGGAAAATTATAAAGCTCGATATAAAAATGTCGAGCTTTGACAGCGGTCCAGAAGTTAAAAAAGCACATGACATTTCGTGGTGAGCATAACCTCCTCGATTTTATTTAATTAGAAATGAGATCCTTTGTATAATTTAAAATTTTCTTCAGGGTGTTTATTAATTAAAAATTCATTTTTATAAAACTGATTGAATAAATTTTATCTATCAATAATTCACACGAATTAATTATATTTCTTTTTACTTCCATTAACACAAAAATACAGTGGGAATATATTATATTATAGCGCATTTACTTAAATTTGCTTTTACTCTGAAAATAATCAATTGTACAGACTGATTGCGTATATTTAACACGTATCTTTTTTAATTACTTTTCAGTTTAGCGGAAAAATGTCTGCTTTCAATTCACGTGTTTGTTTAACTGTTTGCGCTGTAACTTTCGTAAGTATACTTGGATTATCACGAAATTCTTATATGTTATTTTGGTTTACAACAGCATTGTTTCCTGCTGAATGTGCTTTGCGTAACATTTGTAATTCTTTACAGAGATACATAAAATAATTCAAATACATTGCGCTCTGTGATCAATAATTATTTGATGTGCATTTACATGATGTTATTCTATTTCAAACAGCACAAGACTGATATGTGTTATATTTGTTTAATACAGTATGATCTTTTTTTATGTTATGCGTAACATTAATGGTTTTTCACAGGAAGAAATAAAATAACCGGGTTCATTATAGTTTACCGGCACTAATTCTACGGAGTACAGTGTAATGATGTTAAACTATTTCAAACTGAACAAAGCTGGTAGGGCAATTGGGGGATGAATGGGACAAGGGATGGATGGGACATTCTCAATATTTCAAGCAATAAATATTTTTTTTAGTTGCTTCCTATCCTTATAGATGACGCTATCATAGTGTAATTCAGAACCAAAAGCAAGACCACATGGCTGTTTGCTGTTTTCAATTTCCTTCAAAGTTGCATTTCCTGAAAATTTTGCTTAAAAGTATTTATTTTTATATTTGAAGTTGTTTACATATTTTATACATTATAAATAATTAAGATATGTTATAGTTATTTATTTCAAGGCTCAATATTGGTAATGAAATTGAATGAATATTAACCATTGTGACAAAATAATTTCTGCGACAAAATGGCTGACAATTGGATTTATGCATCCTGGGGATGATTGGGACATTTCAAATGAGGATGGATGAGACTGCTTTATTCATCTCTAGAGGATACTGAATTTTTTTTATTATTAACTAAATAATATTATAAGTTGATAAATTAATAATTTATGTTAATTATTCTTTTAACATTTCCTCTCATTGTAGCTACCGTCGTCTTCAGCCATTGGATGTTTCTGTTTATTGGCCTTTAAAGGCAAAGCTGAGATCAGTCTAAGATGATTGGCTGACAAATAATCTTGGAGAGCATATTGCAGTTTGCCTCTCAGCTTTTGTCAAGGAGGCATTTTTGTCAGCTTTTAGTACTAGCAACATAAACATAAAAACTGGATTTAGGAAACCTGCTATTTTCCTTTTTAACAGCAATTCATTCACTGAAACTGATTTTATACCAGCTTATGCGACTGACAGACCACTTTTAGAACATTTTAGACAAACCACATTTATTGTGTCAACTTTATCTTTGTAATTCATTAAAATTTCAGTTAAAATATGTAATATAAATTACAGTTTTTAATGCATAATTAACTGTGTTTTCACTTCTGAGATTACTAACACTTATATATAACAGCCATATAAGATCATATATTACAAATATAATTACATATAAGTTTATAATTATAATTTTAATTTGGTATCATTGAATACAGAGAGGAAAATATTTGTGTCCCATCCATCCCTGCTGTGGGGATGATTGGGACAGAGAGGAACTTTTTTTTAATTTCATAAAATATTTCTGAATGATAATAATCTTGAATAAATATTGTGCATAAGATGTAGACAAACACCTAATGTATGAAATGCGGTATATATTATTAATTTTAACTTAAATAAAATATTTCAAATAAATATTTTTGTGAAAATGTCCCATTCATCCCCTATCTCCCCTATAATTTGTTGAAGTTCAAAACAGTATGTTATACATTAACAAGTAATATAAAAAAAATTAAGTCAATTGCTACTTTTTAATCATAAATATATAAAATAAACCCGTGCAGCACTAATGTCCCACGTTATCTTTATTAAACATTATTTTATAATCATCGTTGCGGTATTTTATTTTTTGTTGGCATCACTAATTTGAGATAAATCTTTCATTTCATTTATGAAAACAATGGGAGAAATTTTTTTCTCTCATGTAAAAATTAAAATTAATTAATTTAATTTCATTTATGAATTAATATTTGAAAAAACTGTATTAACATCAATTGTCATCCAGTACAAATTTTAAAAAAATTATTTGAACTTGAATGGATGAATAGAAAATATTTTATTAACGATTGAAAATTCCAACAAGATATATATAGAGAGAGTGTGAGCTAATAGTAGGAATTTAATTAAAAATAACGCGCCTAACTTTTATAGTTATTTTACAGGGCCACACAAATGTTACATTACGTATGCATTATTGCATATAAAGGGTAATTGTTTGTAGTTAATTTTAATTACAATATGCAATTTCAACTCATTCATAGATATCATCAACATTAACAAAAACCATTTACAGTCCACTGCTGGATTTAACAGCCTAACAGGCACAGCTCAGACGAGTAGACCAAGTCTTTAGAGAATAGATGTCCCTCCCGGTAACTTTTATTAAGTTTAAAATATTACAAATATCAGCTAGAGCTGAACCCCTTCGTAAGCACGATAAGTTGGCGGGGTAACAAATACTCAGGAATTCACAAAACAAAACCCTCAATGCCAGAGAACACATCTCCCTCACGACACGGAACAGCAAGGAGCCGAGGTTGTTGAGGTTACAGCACCTTTAACTCAGACAACAGGTGTAAAATAGAGTTTCGCGCAGAAAACATGCTCTCTCGTGACAAGGGGCGCTGTGGCACCGCCAAGGGAAGCTATAATGGTGAAAAGGGACGAAGCCACACTCGTGACAAGGGGCGTCAACATACGAGGAAATGTCAGTTGTGGTGGGTAATAACTAGTTTGTCAGCTTGGAGATGTGTGCTAGTTGTTGATGGATGTGTTTGAGTTTGTTTAAAAGTGTGGGTTTTGAAAGAATGTTAAATAGCCATCCCTTAGAGGGAGTGGCCATACGTTTAATGTGCCAGTGTGCAATGAGGGGGCATTCGTGGTAGACGTCGGTGGGAGTACCCACTTTGCAGCACTTACACCTAGCATAACCTGCTCACTTAAATGTGTGTAGGTATGATTTGAAGCTGCTGTGGCCTGTTAGAAAGCTCGCGGTGTGTGGTGTGAGGTGATACATGTTGAGTGAGACTGTGAGGATTAGGTCAAACATGTGCCTGCCATTGTCAGGGAATTCCCAGTACTCCTGTCATTCCGAGATGATCCGGGATTTCATGACCCTCTTTATGAACGACTGGGGAAAACTGGGATGTGATGATCAATGTTTGTATGCTTGGTGGCTTGTTGTAGATTTCTCCCATATTTTCCGTTGTTTCCTGCCTAGTGAGTTGACTATTCAATTAACGCCATCCACTCTTCTGATTTCGTCGCCCCATTTTACCTGCGGTGATCTTCTCGGTTCTTTTACATCTCTGGGATACCACAGTAGATTATTTGTACTCCATAAATTGTCTTATTCTCTTTCAATGTGCCCAGCCCATTTCCATTTTAACCGTTGAAATCTCTCGAAGATGTCAAAAACTTTTGTCTGGCTTTTTCTGTCTCTTCTAGGTATGCCTAGCATATACCTTTCTATACTTTACTGTGTTGTTTGTAATATTTGACCCACCGTTTTTGTTAGACTCCATGTTTCCGCTCCATAAATTAGTACAGGTAAAACACATTGGATAAACGCACTCTTCATTTCAAGCAAAGAGGCATGTTACGCTTCATAATAATACATTTTGCCTAAAAACACTCCACCCATTTCTAATTCTTCTGTTGATTTCATTCATGATGCTGTTGCCCTGCGTTATTTAACTATCCAAGGTGCACATAACTATGCACGTCCTTAATCTCATTATTGTTGTAGACGACCTTCTTTTTGGTGCAACGCTGAAATGAACATCGCTTTATTCTTTTCCAAATTTATTTTTACTCTCACATTAAAGCTGTTTTCTGATAATCCCTTAACAAACTTGCATTAAAAGACGAGAACATTTCACAGAAAGGACTTGGAATTTTTAAAAAACTGTAATGATACGATTTCATATATGAATATGAACTAAAACCACACATGGATGCTTTAGAAATAGTTAAAATATAGAGATAGAACGGTATAAGAGCTTGTTATTTATAAAAGAAATTCCTCAGATCTTCTGAAAGATTTTCGAGTAAATATGTTTAACCTAATAATGGATCCCATTGTCCAGTGATTAGAATTACGATTTGTGCAACATAAACTTTTGTATGAATATTTATACTGCTTAGACACAGCTGTAAACTTTAGAACTACTGGTGAGAAGGGCTTTGAAGCTGAAGCATTAGGAGAATTGTGAAATTGTTTCTGCAAATCAGAAAAATATTAAGTACAATTGCTGATATTTCATTCTGATCAAATTTTTATGTATTCAAGCAATCGTTTAATAATAAAGAAATTTATACGAATTCCAGATGCAGCAATTGAGCAATACTTAAAAAATTCTTTAAAAAAAACCCAAACAGTTAGATAACATGCAAGAAATCTCAGTCGCATGGTGGTGAATGTTCAGAAACTTTCATTTCTAAAAGAAAATGCACCTCAAACAGTGAGTTTAAATTTACAAGCATCTTTATCGTAAACAAACTATGCATAAAATTTAACAAATCACATTATATCCGACAATATCCACATTATCGTTTAAGCTGGTTTAGTGGAGATTCGAAAAAAAATATTTTTTTTTGTTAGGTTTATAAAATGTTTAGAGATATGGGTTCTTCTGCGTCCAATCAATACAAACGCACTGTATATATGTGCGTACGTGTATATTTCATCTTTTATAAGTTAAAATTGTACCCTTTGGTTTCCACTGATGTATATTTTAAAGATTTTATAAAAATGAAATTATATCATTGTAAACGTAAGTGGGCTTCTTTTGTTTCCTGGAAACCAATATTTTTCAGACCCAATCCGCTGATGATTGTAATGTTAGTCATGGGGATACAGAACACATGATAATTTATATATTACTGGAATAATATTTAAAAACACACTATTGTGAATTTCTGTAAAAGCACAGAAAATAAACTAAGATTCTCTTACACAAAGAAGGCTTACACTAGTTGTTAATTAAAAGTATTCTATCAAGTTTTAAGATCATTAGATCACAATTTTCTTAAAGATTGGTTGAGGAAATTACCGCTTATACAGGAAATTTCGTACAGAAGAAGGCAGAATATAACAGTTTTGGATATATTGCGAATTTTCTTCGCAATATATATCTTGCATATTTATCCAAATAATGCACCACGTGATATAATTTATTTAAGTGGAATAACAGTACCACAACCGTTCTCATTTTTTATATTTATTTATTTTTATTTTTATCATTTACAGTTAGAAAGCCTTCAGTGTTTTTATACATGCAAATCTACAGTGTCTTGCATATTTTTATAGTTGTAAATATACAGAGTCTACTGTAAATGTATAGAACAGCGTCCATATTTCTTAACACTATCTCGGTTTTCAGTTTCCTGTAAATTTAAACAATTCTTAAACTAAATTATTACCACTAGATTCTTCCTTATTTCACAGAAAAATCTTTAATATAACATGGAAATAAGCATGCAAGACTCAAATATATTTTTTTCGCAGAAAAAAAAAGTTTTTTTACGAAAGGTAAAGCACAAATGAAGGGGAAAAACATCATCCTCCCCACCCCTTTTAAATTGAATATTACTAAAAATAACGAAAAAATAAAAGTATTAGCTATTTCACCCTTCAATTAATTTTTGCTCGTTTTTTAAAACATAGTTGAAAAGTGTTTAGGATTTCAGTTTGTCTGTCTTTCTGCCTTCTGTCCGTGTTCAAACTCGCGTAAATATACACGTATAGCCTTGAAATTTCTATATGTTGTTGGGGTTTACTATGGCATGTTTGTTATTGAAAATGCAGTGTATAGCATCTATGGTTATTTTCAGGGACACTCAAAATCATTCCGTTACATTACGGGCTATGGGGGGGGGGAATCGTTTGCAGCGTATTTTAATGATGTTACAGTATTTTAAACATATTCAAATTAATACATATCACTAAGATTCACTACAAGGCGCTTACTGTAGAATATGATGTGCATAAAATGTATTGTTCATTTACGTGGAGACTAAAAGGTATTTGATTACAGTTTTGTCTATGAACAATAATTGGCGGTAACTCGTTTTCAGTTATGGTATGCGTTTTTAAATATAACTAATTTTTTGCATATTAATTGGTGTATATAAATTCTATAGATCTACAAAGCTGCTCAAAAGATTCTACTTACATTTCCGTTTAGTGACGGAAATTACTGAAGAGGAATTTAAATTCTACTATGTATTTCTTAACTCTAGTAAATTTTAGCATACTGTGTAGTACGCATACAAATCTATGGATTATATACAGGGCTGCAGAAAAGAATTCGGATACTTCGTTTGACTATTGGTAGTAATTGCTGCAATTAGGTATTCAAATATGTTATGAGTTTTCTAAATTGTTTACTTAGTATGTTATTTAGTATCTTTACCATAATTTATCATTGTTTATTCTAGTATTATTATTCATTCATTATTGTTCATTTAGTACTTACTTCTATCCATTATTATTATTTACTTCAGCATCTTACAGTATTATTACATGGTAATATTATTGATCAGTATCACATAGTAGTATTTAGTACTGCTCAGTAGGATTGGTAAATTGTATTTTCAGAATTTGTATTTTTGGAATGTTGTATTTTCAGAACTTGTCTTTCAGACTTTGTATTTTTGGAATGTTGTATTTTCAGAACTTGTCTTTCAGAATTTGTATTTTTGGAATGTTGTATTTTCAGAATTTATCTTTCAGAATTTGTATTTTTGGAATGTTGTATTTTCAGAACTTGTCTTTCAGAATTTGTATTTTTGGAATGTTGTATTTTCAGAACTTGTCTTTCAGAATTTGTATTTTTGGAATGTTGTATTTTCAGAACTTGTCTTTCAGAATTTGTATTTTTGGAATGTTGTATTTTCAGAACTTGTCTTTCAGAATTACATAGTATAATTATTGCTCAATATCACAAAGTATAATTAAGTAATGCTAAGTATAATTAGTTAAACAAACCTGCTGGGCGAGGTTAGTTCAGCTTAAGCCGAAAGGTAGGCCACCCCGTCCGTTTTGACCTTGACCTTGTTTACTTAGTAATCTGCGAAGTTTTGTTACAGTGTTATGAATGTGATGGAAAGTGTTTTATTATCTAAGGTTGACGCATGATTTTTCGTTCTTGTTTAATTTTTGTTAATTCTATTTGCACATTTTCAAGATGTTTTACTTGTTTTATATTATTAGCTAATCGTACATATAATACTTTTACTTGCAAATGAATATTTGTTTAGTTTTAAAGTACCACTGATAAATAGGTCCTCCCGATTATCCTACAATTTTACTTACAGTACATACCCTTGAACCCGTGAATGTCGTGTAATTGAGAGTGTGCTATAGGCATTTCAGTTTCCACATAAAAAATCATACAAGTAAATTTTCTACAAAGAAATAAACCGACATCTAACAAAGAAATAAAACCTTTTACATTCGCATTTGTGTTAACCCTTTACTGTCATCCGTATTAAAATCCTGCACGAGTCGAAAACAACCCTACTCGGACCCGGAAATTTTATTTGAAGTGAACCCGACTCAAACACCCTTCGATCCGAAATTAAATTAAATTAATCCATATTTTAATGCAATTATGTAAAAAATACACTTTAATTGTATCTCTAATATCGATTTTTAGGTGAGTTCGTAATTACATAAATACGTAGCACCTGTAGTCGTCGTCTGGTCCGTCCGTCTGTCCGCATATAACAGCACAAAAACTACCCAACCGAATGGTTTGAAATTTAATGTCGAAGAATTTTGTCGAGTCATTTCAAATTTTATGAAAATCGAATCAAAACTTAAAAAGATATTAATAAAAGTTTTCTTCATTCTATTAAATCCTATTCTACGTAATTAATTCAATGATGTACCATGATTGGTAATGATTCTAGGTTACCATGATGATTAGTTCATATTTAAGATGGAGTCATATTATTTCCGTATTACTGAATTTAAAAACCGAATTTTTATAGTAAAATTATTTATTATAGCAATCCTATAATCTATCGACAGTTTTTTGGATAGATGTTTCCGTAGAAATAAATATTAAATGGGAAAAAAGTCTAAATATGGATTTCAAGTTCTGAAATTTTCAAAGCTAGGCTTAAGTTTCCCATTAGAATTTTCACTAAATGTCAACAAAAGATAAAATGTTACCAATTTAAAATAGTCTTATTTTATTACGGAAATTAATCATATCATAATAACAGATGATATAATTCATTTCACTGAAATAAAAACGATGATTTTTTTTACATTGTCTTGTACTAGATATTTGCGCATACTATAGTTTGAATGTAACATAATTGTAATTATTGTTTGTAAAAGTGTATTGAAACTTAATTTCATAAAATAAAATTAGTATTATCTATAATATGAAAATCTGCACATAAAATAAATTTTGCATTCATGCATTTTTTCATAAGAATGCAACAGCTATTGCACCAAGATCTGAATATTTCTAAAACTAGTTATAGTACGAACACACCTCATTTGTCACGTTTGACGTACAATTTCCAAATTGTTTTTCTCAAATATCAAATGTACAATACCACGTCCACAAAAAAGAAAAAAAAAAAAATCCGAACGATGGCTATTACTCCCATTCCAAAAGTTGCAAAATAAATCTGTTTGGACCAAAGCTCCTTTTTTATCATTTTCTACAATCTCGTTATAAGAAATTTTCTTAAAGGGTCGTCTACATACTGAAATTGCATCAAACTTTGAAATTTTTATTACTAACACCTAATTTTATCATATTTGGAATTTTTTTGATAAATTTTTCTTTGGGATATCGCACGAAAGTCATTCGGTCACGTAGTTTAGTAATTACTCAGATTTACAGGGTGCGGAAAAAGTTTTAGATCGCTCAATCAACAATACTATCAGGACGAATTTTTGCAAAAAGTGCTCAAGCCTTTTGCTCTAAAACACTTTTCTGGACGAAATTGAGTGTTTCAGCAAATCTGTGCACAAGCCCATCGCGCGCGCTTGATTGGCTTAGGGCGGAGAACATTGACTTCATTTCTCCCGATCAATGGCCTGACATCAATCCAATGGATTTCTCCATTTGGGAAAATTTAAAGGCAAAGGTCTTGGCTACTTTCCATCAAAGTTTGGATGGTCTGAGAGCAAAATTGATTAAGGAATGAACCAATCTTCCCGATGAGATACTTCGTGTCGCAGTCAATGATGTCCTATATAAGTGATTATTATTCAAATATAAATTTTCCATTGTTTTATTCATCGTGTATATTTGTATATTATTCGTGTGTAGTATTCATTGCATTACTCATTATAATTAAGTGTATAAATGTTCGGAAAATCTTGCTAACAATTAAATAGTTAAAATAATCAATATAATTGATTATCTAGTAAAATGTAAATATATCAGGTGTACTACCTGTAAATACATAATTGTTACTTTACAATTCATATATTCATTCATCTACTTCTTGCATGGTTAATCATGAGGGCAGACATTTCTTAGGGTTGTCTTTTAAAGAATGGAAAATGTTGTTATACTTAGAAAATTACTGTTATCATCTTGCCAAGAGCTATTATGTATAATGTGTAAATATTGAAATTTGTAAAACATGTAACTTATATAATTATTGTGTATACATTTTTTTTTTTTTTTTTTAATCTACTTACCTCTAAAAAACTGTAGCTTTAAATATTGTGTATATAATCTATAATATTCAAACATTGTATAAAATCAGGCACGCCCTGAATAAATAGGGCTGCCATTTGTGAATTAGAGTTTGTATAATTTACTATAATTTACTTTTCAATTTGTAAATGTTTTCCCATGGCACGCCCTGATAAATAGGGCTGCCACTTATGATTGATGGTGTAAGAAATTTTAGTTAATCCGGAGACGGTGGTGTCGTTTGGACGGTAGAGACCTTCCTGCCTTGAGCTTGGGGCTTGTCCCGATCATATGCCAAAAGCGGATCCTCAAGGCGGGTGACAGCCAGACAGCCAGTCAATGATGTCCCAAAACGGTTTAGAGCATACATCAAAGAAAAAGGTGCACACTATGAAATCTAATCTGCTTTACCATTACTTACATGTTAAATTTAATATATTTGTTAATAACTTGTAAACATTTACTGTTTTCTCGAAAATAATGGATTTTATGCCCATCCAAAACTTTTTCCGCATCCTGTAAAAGTATCAACATGTAGATTTCAAAATGCAACTCATTTAAACAGTAATTGTGCAGATCCCTGATGATGGTTATGTGTATAGCTGAAAGTGCTTGGAGTAATTGATAATTGATTAATGTAGTTTAACATCTTTTTACAATTTTATCATCTTTTAAGTAATAAATCACATTAAGTGTAATTTTAATTTTCACATATTTAATTACATAAAATAGTTTTTTCTCGGAATATTTTTCAACACTGTCTAGAAAAACTAAATATCTTTTTTTCTATGCTATAATAAGTAAAACGCAAGCTTTAAAAATTCTTTCAGTGTAATGGACAATCATTCTTTAGTGTTTATCTTACACATCTGTGTAATAACATGTTCCATCGTTAAAGAAAATGCAACGTGATTACCATTTTTGTAAGATAAATGCTACCGTCATAATGTTTAAATTGCTTTTCCAATAACATTTACATAAAAATGAAAGTAGTGGACATAAGGTTGCAGATTCACTAATGAAAATGCTTTGAAAATTATATCTCACAAAAAGAATTATATTTCTTCTGAACTTAAATCTGAGAGAAAAAAAAATAAATGACTGTGCATTACTGTGTTTTATTCTATAATATTGTATTTTAAAGTCCCCCATTCAAGTATAATAATATCACTTAATATAATTATAGTGTCTTTTTAAGCGACAAATTTTCATTGTGTGAAAAACCAAATTACAGAAAGAAACCATTCATGTACAGTTTTTCTATGGAGTAAAATGTATTATTAATTCCTTTCTGTTTAAAATTCATCTCAAATTATCATGCTGTGGCCACCACAAAGCTTTTGATATATAATTCATATCTATATTTTTAAATTGCACAGTCATATACCAATAATTATGAATATTCAGTTTAGTGCATGCCTTTCAATTTAACAAGAAGTTACAATAATCATTCATAGAAGAAAGAAACAGGATAGAGCAACAGTGCCCATACTGGATATTCAAAACCAAAATTAGACCAATCTGTTTATTTGCATTTAATCTAAACATATTCTGGTGCATTTCTACTCAATAAAAAATAAGATACAGCTGTAATATTCAGCGCAAAAACATAGTATATCAGTGCCACATATTGAATTATCAATAATACTAGTAATAATGATCAGCGTAATAATTCATAATAAGCATCACACATAATAAGTCTAAGGTGAAGCTAGGAGAGTCTGCTCACAATTCAAAAGAATAACAATAAAATATCTATATATTAATTTTTGGCCAAATTATCCTTGAATAATTTTTACTGCATTTATTTTTTATGCATTTCCATTGCTATTTTGTTGTTATGTTACATTTTAATAGAACAGTTGTAATAAAACCAAGAAAGTTATTTTGCGCAATCTGTCCTTACAGGGTTGGTGTGATTGCGCACATGGGTAGGAGAGATTGTTACTAATAATAACTACAATTAAACTGTCAACAATAATAATTACACTTAAATGAGACTTGTAAGTTTTTTGGGAACAAATATTATTGTATTAGGAGTGAATATTTCAACCTAATGATTAAAAAATCAGAAAAAGGAAATAATTTTAAAACCGATTAAAAAATTTTAATTAAAGGAAAAGAAATTAAAGAATCAGAAAAAGCAAGTCCAGATAAGATTACAAAATAACATTAAGTTACTTGAAAACACTTGAGTTACTTGAAATTAGTCCATTTTCACTTTTCATTTTGTTATGCAAATTTACCAATAAGCTGTGTAATATCTCCTAACATGGAAACTAATGGGAACAATGCGCCATCTCTCCTAAGTAGCAGATGCGCAAATTCTCCAATTTCGGTAAGAGAGATTGCGCGGCCTTTTATTGAAAGTTGGCCGCTACTGAAACGAACCGTAGATGTTCACATTGTTAGTCTAGATTAGTAGCTTATGAGAAATCGTTTAAGTTTAAAATATTTTGTACTACTGACATTGTATAGAAACACTAATGAACAGCTATGAAAATTCAAGCACTTACTTTGGAAAAACAAAACAAAATAGCAATGCTTTATCTTAGACGCTCAAAACAAACAACATGCACTTTCAAGTAGACACTCCACTACTGCTGTTGTTCAACTACCTGGAGTCGCTCTGTGCTCACTGTACTGATTCCCCCCGAACGTCTATGTGCGCAATCTCTCTAATCACGCCATCTCTCCTGGCTTTACCTTTGTGAAATTCCATCTTAAAGAAGCTGAGATATAAATATCGCATAAATCGTAACAGCATATCTGCTCTGCCTGTTGGATTATATACACCAAAATGTAATCAGTGCAATTTAATTATATGGCGTTTTCATGAAAATCCGTGTATTACTTCTTGAATTTCAACATCCACAAAATTAATGTAACGCACAAACTCATTGTAAAAAGCGACAAATGTTTCGTAATCTAGAAAAATAAAACATAACTACGAACGAAAATAAAAAAATAACATTCTCCAAGTCACCCACGATTCCGAAAAACTTTCTTTATATTTAGAAACTTCAGAAACTAATGTATTTTTGGGATTCAAAGAATTTATGAAAAACGAAGTTTATTTTGCTGCCGCCGATTTCCAGAAACAATTCCGATTGCTTTTTTATAGTGTATTCATGAGTTTTCTCAAACCGGAGTATCGGTTTTTTAGGATGCTATCAATTCTCAAGTAAACATTTTCATGTTAAACAAACAGGTTTTACAGAAAAACATGATAAAATTAACAGCATTAACAATAATATTATAATTAATATTATTTTGTTATCCTTGCATGTAAAAATTTAGTTACGCAGCTAAAAATGTTTAATGGAGAATTGATAGCATCCTAAAAAACAGATATTCCGACTTGAGAAAACTTAATGCTCTATGAAAATTCTACTGAGAAACTTTTCTAAAATTTAATGGTAACAAAAAAAACATTATTTTTATTAATGCTTCTTTAAATCTCGAAAATACACACAGAAAAAGGAATTGATTAAAACTACAAAACATGTTTTATTGAGTACATTTTGGTTGTTTTAGCAAAATTCAAGTAAAATTGAACCGTTTTACTTCAATTAACAAAACATTTTTTGCTGGCAATACAAAAAAAATTTTTTGGAATTGCAAAAAAAAATTTCTTTGTTGATTCAAACAAAATTTCCATTGACCTATATTTAAACAAAAATTTTGTTTAAATATAGGTCAATGAAAAATTTGTTTGAATCAACAAATTTTTTTTTTTTTTTTTTTTTTTTTTTTTTTTTTTTTCAATTCTAAAAAAAAATTTTGTATCGTCAGCAAAAAATGTTTTGTTAATTGAAGTAAAATGGTTCAATTTTACTTGAATTTTGCTAAAACAACCAAAATTTACTCAACAAAACGTGTTTTTTAGTAGTTTTAATCAATTATTTTTTCTGAGTGTTAATTTGTTTCTGATGTTTCTAAATATAAAGAAGGGTTTTTGGAATCATGGGTAACTCGGATGAGGATCAGGTTATTGTGTATTCTTGTTCGTGGTTATATTATATTTTTGTATATTAAGAAACATTTGTCTTTTTTTATAGTGCCGACATACAAATATTGGTCCAAAAGTAGTCAAACCGTATTCAGATACATCCCAAAAAGTGTAAATCCATCAAAAACAGAAAATTAAATTTTTTCATGTATTTAACTATCTTGTTGCAAATACAGGAAAAATAAATAAATAATCCCATTTATGAACATTTTTCCCCTCTTGAATGTTTTCTGAAAATATTCTAAATGACGGGAAAAAAACGTTCTCGTGCTATTTTAAGTAAAACTCATGTTTTAAAAATTCTTTCAGTATAATGGGTAATCATTTTTAACGTTTACCTTATATCTGTGTAATAACACCTCCCATCATTAAAGAAAATGTAATTTGATTACCATTTCTGTAAGATAAATGTTGCCGTCATAAAGTTTAAATCGCTTTTTCAATAACATTTACATAAAAACAAAACTAAACGAACGATGTAGAGTTGAATATTTGGTAATGTATAAATTTCTGTAAAAATTATAGTTCACAAAAAGTAAAAGAGATGAGATTAAACACAAACTTTTATATTTCATATTAAATTGAATCTAGCAGAAAAATATAGATAAATGATACTGAACTGTCGTCTACTAAAACGTTTTCTTTTAAAATGCTAGCATTTCAAACAAATAAAATCACTTAAAACAATTATTACATATTTTAAAATTACAAAAGTTGCTTATTATTTTCAATGGACTTTAAAACGTTGTGTTATTTAGGATAAAAGTGCCTAATCCTAGAATACATTGTTGTTTGCCTAGAATACACTGTTGTAGCAATGGTTTGGATAGTGGAAAATAACATTTATAGCATATGCATTTCTCTATACACTATGACGCAAAAGTTTAGACAATGAAGAAATTCTTACATACTTTGAAAAATATTTATTCAATTTTCAAATCACTGCTTGAAATTAATGTGCTGTACATATAAACAATATTTATAACAAAGAAAAGTGGAATTGTGCATATTGCAATAAATTAAATGGTAACAAAAATAAACTGCTGTCTCAAAAGTTTAGACACAAATTAAATAAAATCGAAATAAACAATTTTTAAAACCTGGTTGCGCATCCATGCTTATATATTACGTCATATACACGAGATTGCATGGAAGAAACTAAATCTTGCATAGTTTGTGGATCGATATCGTACCATGCATCCTCAATAGATGTCTCAAGTTCCTGTACAGAAGAGTATTGTCTAGCGTTGCTAAAAACTTTGCGACACATGATGCTCCAAAGGTTTTCTATAGGGTTAAGATCTGGGCTACATGCTGGCCAGTCGAGAACTCTTATATTATGGGAATTAAACCAAGATTTTGAATGTTTTGCAGTGTGAATTGAAGCATTGTCTTGCTGAAATTCCCACTGAGGACCCACTAGAAGCTCAGCAAATGGCAGTAGGTTTTCTTCTAATGTCTGTGTATAATGCTGTGAAGTTTGACGACCACTGGTGAAGGTCAGAGATACTTGTCCATTATAGCAAAAGGCTGCCCAAACCATCACCGAGCCCCCTCCTTGTCTCCGACTAAAAAAACGTCGAGGTTCCTTCCGCAAGTCATGCCAATACGATAAACAACCATCTGGACCATCCAGATTCCACTTTTTTTCATCGCTAAATATGACTGACTGCCATTTCTCTCCATATGACATATGCTTTCGAGCCCACATAATTCTTTGTAACTTATGATGTGGCTTCAGAGCTGGTTTCTTCTGCATTTTGCTATAAACGATTGTTCCTTTTTCCAAAATTCGTCTACGAATCGTATCCTTTGATAAGGAGAGTCCCGATGAGCTTTGAACTCCACGTACGCTCATTTGTTGAGTACTCGCTGGTCTTTGTATCAGGCGATCCTCTCGTACATTTGTCACACGTGGCCTCCCAGACCGACATTTTGCTTTATATTCGGAACCACTCGATAAAACTCGATAAATAGATTTTATTGACCTATTAATAATAGCAGAAATTTCAGAAACGCTTTTCCCTTCACCTTTCAACTTCCAAATCCTTGAAACCTCATTCACTTGAATTTCTTTAGCTCTCGGCATGTCGACTATGAAGCGCAATCGTTTGCAGAACTTAAGTACTCCAAATTTGTGACATCATCTAGTCTAAATTTGCATATGCCAGCGAATATTCAAAGAAATTTAGAATAGTGTCTAAACTTTTGCGACAAGCACATTTGAATTTTTATGAAAAAAATTAGTATTATAGCAAATAAAACGACTGTCTTTTGTACATAGCATTTTAAATCAGTTTTTGAATATATTTACAGGTTTTTGTAATTCTGACGTCATAATTCTACATTTTAAAGCTGAATGACGTCATTGTCTAAACTTTTGCGTCAGAGTGTATTATTCGTTTAAAATAAAAGTTAAACGCTACAATTTTTTGAATGAACCTAACCGATTTATAAAGCTATTTCTGCTGGTTTTAAATGACGCCTTTTAAAGGATTCCGATTTATTGTTATTATATTTGTAATTTTAAGATTAAAATAATCGCAAATAATTTGCCTAATAGATTGAAGTGAAGGCATTTTTATACTTATTAACTTAAAAAATTAAAAGTAAAATAAGCATAAATCAAAACTTTAATAGGTGTCATTTGACAGTCACAGAAATTGTGTTAATTTTTGCAAGAATCAATATTTTGGAAAATGCCTTATTAATCTGTATTGGTTAGATTCATCTTCAAGACAAGATATGTTCTTTTGTTTCTACTAGCTGTTAAAATATTAGTATAGTCTGAATTACAATTGCTTGCTATTTTTTTCGACCACGCGTCATCTTTATTATAAATTCTGTATGTAGCAGGATGTATGTATGTTTCTGGACAAATTTGGCATTTTAGATCATAAATATCAAACTAGTTTCTCAAATGAAATATCTGTTAATCCGTCTTAACAAGGTAAAAGGATACAAAAAATGGCCTATGCTGTTTTCAGAAACTTAAAGAAAATGAGAACGTCTCACGAAATCACTAACACAGCAAAATAGGAAAAGGGATAAAAATGTGTACTAAACCTGTTGATGACAGAAGGGACAAAAATGACGTCACGTACAAACAGAAGAAATTTCTTAAACCGTAAAAATTTACCATAGGTCAGTTAGTGTTTCTGTGAGTTATTTTCAAGAAAGATAAAAAGAAAGCTATCGAATTTTCGACTTGGATCATAAAAAAAAAGGCAAGGGAAAAAAAATCAGAAGGCTAAAGAGAATATTGAATGGACAAATGACTACTGAAAGCAAACTATATTTGGTTTGATGAGTCTAAGATATCCATATTTGAAAGCGTCGGGCGGTCGTAAAAACATGTGGGTAGATTAAGACGGGAGCAACGCACATTGTGACGAAGCGGCTTTTTTCTTGCACGCATCGACAAAGCGGTTTTCAGTGTATATCGAATCGGTTCACAATTTCTAATCAGGGCAATATTTGTTAATTTTATACATTTTTAATTCAATCCAATTTTTTTGTTATTTTTAAAGAAAAAGGTATTTTTTTAATGATGTTAATGCAGGAGCATTTTGTATGTGTGTGTGGACTTTTATTTAATCAAACACTGCTAACTGAAAAAGTTGCAGCTTTATGAGGGTAATCCAAACATTTCTCACTCCTCAAATGCCTACAAAAGAAGAATGTACCAATGGCTTTGAGGTATTTAGCGGGACCTAGCGGGAATATAAATGGTTTATCAAACTGTGTGACTTATAGAACAATTAACTCTACATAGTTGAAAACCTTGAGAAAATACATACAATTTTCACCTATGTCGTAGAAATTCGTTTTTTCTGCACACCGTGCAGCGGAGCGACATTCTGGCTGCATTAAAACAAATGTTACGCACCCAACGAAGCATAATGATATAAGAATATATGTTATGTTATGGTGTAGGTCGAATACATACAATTGAAAGCACTCTAAACGCAAGAAAACCTTTACACTATACTGAAATCTAAATTACTAATTTCAATTAATAATAATGCTTCCTTTGTTTCTCAACAAGATTCAGCTTCTTTCCACACAAAAGTACAGCAAAAATATGCAAACAATGGCTCCATATAAAAGGAATTCAGTTATTGGTTATGGCCAGGCAACAGTCCTCATTTAAAACAATAAAAAAACTGTGGAACAGTTTGAAAAATCTTGTAGAAATAAGACGTCCATAAAAAAAAATCCATAAGTAGAAGCTATAATCGTATGTTGACATCATGTAATAATTAGGAAATAAAAATCATGTATCACGCATGGATACTACTGCTACATAACACACTATACATGCATTTACATTATCTCACGCTGAAAGCTTTGAACATCACATACATATTTTAAAACAAGTTATTTACCACCTCTTAATTACTTAAGTAATGACAAAATACAAAAGTAATTATAAATGAACAACGTGGCTTTCAAGCAGTATTTGAAAGTACTAATACAAAATAGATTCATAGGGCTCATATAGGGATAATTATGATATCAACAAAGTTTCTTACAATATGTTTATAAACGGTAAGCATTATTCTTTCATTTAAAAACTTTTTAAAAAATAGCGAGTAAATTTCACTTAATTACTTTTCACTTACTAAACTAAGAAATTTTCCACTATTGCTGATGTATCTAATAATATGATTACACACTCTAAACTGAGTCTGTGCGCGTAGGTAAAACACTTTCCTATCAATGTTTTTTTTAATATCCACTTTCGTTTGCGAGTGACAAAAAATGTAAATTCCAAAGAAGAAAACAATACAGTAAATTCTGTCTAAGGTGGAATCGTTCGGTACCGAGAAAACTTTCTGTCGTGGACAATATTCCGCCTTATGCAAAACAGTAAAAAGAAAAATTGTAATAATAAAAAATTGTAACCATCGTATATTTCTCACGTTCGTAACTTTTTGTACCGTTCTTTAAACTGATAATTTAAAAGAAATTAAAATATTTGTTATTAAATTTATTGTTTTAATTATCTTGAAATCATTATTTGAACACTAAAATAAATAGCACCAATACGAAATCATTTCAGTTCGGAAATTTTAATAAGTGTGAATAATTGTGACTGTTGCAGATTTCTATCAGGGGTTGCATATAGGTAAAAAAAATTTTGCTATTTTAAACAGATTTTCAGGAACATGAAAATCACGAAACGTTGTCATGAGGTTGGTTATTTAGAATTAATACTTATTTCTATGTAAGAAAATATTTTTTAATGAGAAGATTAATCTTGAAATAATTTTAAAATGTTATTAACAATTTTTTGTTGCGTACATTCGGTGTTTGGCTCGGGCTCTGATGACACAAAACTTTTTGGACTCGGTTGGACTCGGAATTTAAATCGCCGGGCTCGTGCTTTGAAAAAGAGCCCAATCTCATATCTAATGTGTGACCCTGAATGACAATTAATGCTCTATTTGAAACAATTTAAAATTATTAAATCGCACTTTAAAAATTAGCACTTATAAACCTAGTAATATAATAATTATTTCGTCTATTACTGTAATAAATCCATGAGTGGTACGTACAGTTTTTGTAAGAGAAAATATGCTATAGTAAACTATATAAGATATCTTAGTTTTGTTCCGTTTGAAAAATATTAATATCATTAAAACGCATATCAAATAATTAATGCCCATGGATAGGAGTGTATATGTATTCTTTTCTGTAATCCTGTAAAAGAGCTATAAAGGTTATTTACATAATTTTCTAGTACAATAATGCTTAATAACAAATCTAAATGTCGTAGCAATAAAACCAACTATACTAAAGTTAGAGGGCGAACAGATGGATAAACAGACAGATGATCCGAAGTCATAAACACTCGAAATACGAGGGAAAGTCATTAAGTTAGTCACAAAACATAATTAAAAAATAACTTACAGTGAAAAACACATCAAAACTATTTTTATTTCTCAACATATTCTCCACCAATATTTACACACTTTTCCCATAATTTTATCAGTGCCCCAATACGAACTGCATAAAATTATTTGGATTTCTGTCTCAGCTACATTAGGACTTATTGAAGCTCTTTATCATCTACAAACACAATTTTGCCTATAAGATTGACTGTTAGTGGACTAATTAGATGAAAATCGCTTGGAACTAAGTCGAGGTTGTAAGGTGCATGTGGAACAAAGAGCCAACGAAACTTTTGGCTTGTCTTCTGCATTAGACCTGTTGATCCTGTATATTTCTATAGTGGGCTGTATAGGACTGTCTGAACGCATCATGGAGCACCATCGCCAATTTGACATAGATTTACGCATACTTGCAAATGTTA
This sequence comes from Maratus michaelseni, assembly GCA_963931845.1. Lineage (NCBI taxonomy): Eukaryota > Metazoa > Arthropoda > Arachnida > Araneae > Salticidae > Maratus > Maratus michaelseni. The sequence goes on from OZ007594.1 coordinate 196,395,784, forward strand.
TTTATTCAGTATGAAATGAATATCATAAAACTATTGACCCTGAATGTAGACATTCTACATGAAACTGTCCTCTATCAACATTCTTGGAAAGTACTTTTTACTACTTTAAGATATATATACCATATCAATTTGTGACTTACTTAATGACTCTCCCTCGTATGTTTGAAAGCGTTAAAATGAATGATTAGTTACTTGTTCGTATAAGTCTCGCTTTTTTTATTGAAACTAATTACTAAATAATAATAATTGAAAATTTAGATTCCGCTAATTTATTAATGATCATTAAAAATTAAATGAGTAGAAATTATAATTAAATTCATTAAAATTAAATTAATCAAGATTGATTTAATCAGGAGTAAAGTTTTAATCAGCCAATTAATTTATTTTAAAAATTAGTTGGATCCAAATCTGTCATACACATTCATTAAATCAAAGTTTCGTAATATATTTTACACAAACTATCTAGACAATTTCGTTAATTGTTACAGCATTTTAAAAAGCATCAGTTAATTAAATATTCACTAACTCCAAAAGAACAAAAATATTAAAGTTACTTTGAAATTTTCTTTTTAATTTGTTATGTTTCTGCTTAATTAATGATCAATACAAATGTTCATAAAAACAATCTTTCATTGCATTTGATTACTGAAAGTATCATCATTAATTTTATTTTATAATTACACACTGGAAATTTTCCATTACATCATTTTGAACACACAATATTTCAAATTTGAATTTTTCTTTTCACCATATAATTATCCCGATATCCATTGGAAAATAAAGAGTCATTTTTAAAATATCTTGATTAATGAATGAATATACTTTGAGAATTTTATAAAATAGTATATATTTCTGTAAGCAGCAAGACAGGCAAAAGAATGTGGAATATAATTATAGGTTTTTGTTTCATAAAAAAGAAATGTAGTTATTATACTTGTTAATAATAGGAGAAATATAATCTTAACTATACAATAGTTGCTTTCATGTCATGTTTTGTAATAATTATAGAATATTATATTGCTGTATAGCGCATCATTAAAATATATAAAAAGTTTTATATTGCTTTTTTGCAATAAAAAATTGATAATGATGATTATATTGTAATAGAGTTTTTAATTTAAGTTTATGTATTTACATTTTTAGCAATTCTAGAATGAAACCAACAATTCTAAAGTAAAAATTAGCCTTAGATTTACATTTTACTAGCGTTCTATTCTAATTACTTCAATAGAACATTTTAATGAAATGATAAAATAATAAAATTGCATATGTATTATTCCTTGATAATGGCATACATTATAATGAAAAATGAAATTTCTCGATTCATTAACTTGTGGCAAATTAAAAGAGCAAAAATTATTACATTTTGCGAATGAAGATGACATTTCAATTTCTGTTGTAATAAAATTGACTATCAACTGAGGAAAAAATGCCATTTATGCATCCTCTGATGACTTAACGCAACAAAAAGTATTGCCATCAATGACTCAAGACAATCTCATGATAAAAATATTGAACTTGTAACTCATCGATGATAATAATATAATAAAAGTAGGAATACAATTTGAATTTTCAATTTACTTATATTACGACAATAGATGGATACGAACTTATTTTGTTACATCGTAACACTCCATGTATGAAACTAATAAATTTCATTGGCTTAATATATGTTCAAAGAATACTAGAGATTGCATAGCAAACTAATATTTAATCCGTATTTAAAATTTTCGTCCGCATGAATAATACAATGTCTGTATTACACTCCAATAAATGAAAAATCCTGCTAATCTATGGCATAATTCAGGGCTCTGTTTTTTGCCCTACTGTGTTTAATCTATATTTTAATGATATTCCTCGCACTCTATTCACTCTTCTTGCCCTTTATGCTTTCGACACCATGTAACGCTCGAACTATACGCACTCCATCATATTTTCTCTCCTTTTCTTTTTTTCGTTCAAAAGAACTGACAAGCTGAGTAAATTAGACTTTACCAGAAGATAAGAATGTTTACAGAGTTTGTTGCCGACAAGGCATCTGAGATAAGCCGTAATGTTAAATTAACTGAGTTATTTTGTAAATAGTAACATGTAAACACGTTGTAAATATTAAATTTATTAGTCAATGAAGAAGTTATCAAGTTTTAATTTGTAACTAAAATAGTTTCCACCCCGGATTCTAAATAATATGTCACAAAAATGGCTCCCAACGTGGGGCCCGAATAGAAGCAAGATATGAAGATAAGTATTATTTTTAAATTGTGTTAAACTGTTTTAATAAGAAAATTTAGATACTAATGTACAAAAAGTATTTCTTTTGATTCATCCGGAATCTGAGGATTTTTGAAAATTGTATTTGATTTGTCCAGAATCGAAATATTTTGGAATTATTCTATTCAACCTGAATGATATTTTCCTTGGAATTGAAATACGAAAAATCGTCTGCAGCTTCAAGTATTTTAGTATCTGAATTAAATGAAGATATTCATAAGAGAAATATATCTAATAATTATTATTGAAAAATAAAAATTGTTTGCTTTATTTTATACATTTATATAGTTGCACTGAGCTATATTATTATTGAAGTTATTATTATAAATGAGTGCTTGGCATTATTTTATTTATTATATGAAGAATTGATTTAAATTATTTGCAAATAATGTTTGATATTATTGTGTAGGGGAAAACAAAGGCAAATAGTTGGTGTTATTATATAATTTTTGAAAGATATTGTATGTTATTTATGTTCCATATATGTTATGAAAAATTACATAAAAGTAAATTATTTTGCTAAGCGTTATTCGTAACACAAATTAAGTTTGAAGTTAGCTAAAACATAATTAATTCAAATGATGGCGTTTCTTTTTAAGGGTAAGAAAATTGATTTAGTCACTTTGGCTTCAGAGTTAAAAGTACAAATAAGTAGCGATGATAAAGTCCTCGAATTACGTGATAAAATTGTAAATAGTGAGGCATTTAAAGATAACATAGATTTTGTACAGAGAATTTTTGAAACTATCATAGAAGAAAGAAAGACTCTTGAGGAGGAGAAGCGTTTAGCCGAAGAAAGAGAATTTGAGCTACAGAAGCTCAGGTTAGACGCAGGAACAAGAGATGTTGTTGCAAATACAAGCAACCCTCTAGAAACTTCTTCAATCCGCGTTGACTTGAAAAAGGTTTTACCCGATTTCAATCCTGAAAAGGATGATATGAATTTATTTTTAATAACTTTTGAGAGGCAAATGAAACTTTTAAAGGTTTCTAAAGAACTGTGGATTACGTATTTAATTGGAGTCCTTCCAAATGAAATCGGTAAATTAATAGCGCGTGAACCGAAAGAAAAATTTGAGGATTATTCTTATATTAAAGATATATTGTTGCAGAGGTTCAAGTTAACTGCTGAAAGGTTTAGAGTTTTATTTAATCGACATCCAAAGCGAACCGATATTAGCTGGAAAGAATATTACTTTGAAATTAGAAGCTATTTTGAGGATGGCTATCCAAATTAAATATAAATTCCTTTGAAAAACTATCGGAATTAATTATTGCTGATCAATTAAAGAAAAATGTTTCCCCTGATTGCAAAGAACATTATTTAGACCAATGGGAGAATTTAACGTATCCTGTTGAATTAGCTGAAATGTTAGATTTATATGATAATTTGAGGTCACACAAAGTAGAAATAAAGAGATCAAATAAAATCAGTGAGGTCGGGAATTCTAATCGCTTTGAAAAAACGCCTTTAGATTTTAAAAGAAATGAGTTTGGTAAATCTGGAAATCAAAATGAGTCCAAGAGAAATAAAATTAATTATCCTTCAAATTTAAATCGGCCAATGTTAAGGCTATGGATGTGGAAACCAGGGAGTTATTAAATCCAAGTGTCCAACTTTTTCTCCGAAAAATGTATCGGCGCACTTTCAATCTCTAGAATTTCGTACATGTAATATGCAAACATCACCAACATTATTGGTAAAAATAAGTATAAATGGTCTCTCTGGCACAGCTTGTGCTGACACTGGCGCAACACATTGTGTTGCGGATGATGTTTTGTATTCTTTATTAAAAGACCAAGGTGTGAAGTTTGAAAAAACGCAAATGATCGTAGTCTTAGCGGATGGGCTAAAAAACACTACCGAAGTTTATAAAACAGAAATTCATGTTAAAATTGAAGGTCGCGATGTTAAAACAACACTTTATGCTCTGCCAAATGCCAAAAATAATCGTACAATTTTGGGAATCGATTTTTTACGCAAAGCAAAAATTGTTTTGGATGTAGTAAATCAAGAATGGTTCTTTGCTGGTAGATGCAGGTGGAAGTATAGATTCGCCGAAGATACATATAGACCTCCCAGTGAATTAGCAATAAAAACCGTTGAATTAGACACTTTTTCTTAGAGAAGATGAAGGTAGACATCTCACTTCAGAGCAACGAGTTAGGTTGAATGAACTGCTTGGAAAATTTACAAGTAGCTTCCAACTAGGGGAAGAGGCTACACCTAAAGTTAAACATTATATTGATACTGGATCACATCCTCCTGTAGCAGTACCCCCTTACCGCATGTCACCTGCAAAAAAGGAAATTTTGCGTAAAGAATTAGATGAATTACTCTCTAAAGGTATAATAGAAGAGTGCGAATCTCCTTATGCTTCGCCTGTAGTATTGGTCCCAAAACCAAATGGAAAAATTCGCCTTTGCGTCGATTATCGAAAATTAAATGCCATCACAAAGACGGATAATTATCCATTACCGCGGGTAGATGATTTGCTCCATGAAGCTAAACATACACCTTATATGACCACTATTGACCTGAAGTCTGGATACCACCAAATTGAAGTAAATGCTGCTGATAGAGACAAAACTGCATTTATTTGTCCATTCGGAACTTTTCGGTACATTAGAATGCCTTTCGGATTGAAAAATGCCCCAGCAACCTTTCAGAGATTAATAGATAACTTTCGAAAGTCCCTCAAAGACATCTTTGTATTGTCTTATTTAGATGATATTATAATTTTGTCGGAAAGTTTTGAGAAACATTTGTCTGACTTAGAAGCAGTTTTTAATAAACTATGGGAATTCAAATTGTATGTTAATCGTGAAAAATGCAATTTTGCTTGCCCCCGTGTTAAATATTTAGGACATAGGATAACAAGCTCTGGAATCGAAGTTGATCCTGGAAAAACCGCTGCAATTCAACAAATGCCTGCTCCTAAGACTGTTAAACAAATTCAATCTTTTTTGCAGTCCTGCTCCTGGTACAGACGTTTTATTTCCAAATTTTAGATATAGCTAGACCTCTAAGTAATCTTACGAAGAAAAATGCAACTTGGAAGTGGGAAGAAGCAGAACAAAGCGCTTTCGAAACATTGAAAAGTTCATTAACCAATCCTTCAGTACTGAAACAAAATGATCCGACCAAGCCCTATCTTCTTCGTACAGATAGATGCCAGTGATATGCTCTAGGTGCTGTCCTCCTCCAGGGTCAGGGAGAAGAAGAGCATCCAATAGAATATGCAAGTCGTTTGTTAACTGCGCCAGAAAGAAACTATTCTACCACCGAGCGCGAAGCACTTGCTGTCATTTGGGCTTTAAATAAATTCCGTGGCTACATTGAAGGACATGAAGTAACAGTTGCCTCCGATCATCAGCCCCTAAAATGGCTGATGAGTTTAAAATCACCGCCAGGCAGACTATCCCGATGGGCTTTGCAGTTACAATCTTTCAACCTGAAGATTGGATATATTCCTGGAAAAGCAAACGTTGTTGCTGATATGTTGTCTCGCCCTATTTGCAGTCATGAAGAACCCTCTTGTGAAATTTGCACAGTTTCGATTGAAATGCCTATTAGACCTCCTAAAGATATCCGATATCTAAAACCCCGCTTAGCGATGCTAGTTGGAGATGATCATACAACTTGGAGTGAAAAATTACCAGTAATCCGTTTTGCCCTTAATACTGCAAGATGTAGTTCCACAGGTCACACAGCTGCATATTTAATGTTCGGTCGCGAATTACGTACCTCCGATGATGTTGCTCATGACTTACGCCCTGTAATTGCGAATGATAATTTCATACCGGAAATAACCCCTTATTTAAAAAATTTTGCTAAAATTACTATGCAGATAAGAGATCGCATAGAACAAAGCCAAGATAAGTATAAATATTATGCCGACAAACATTTAAAAGCTTCTGAACAATATAAACCAGGCGATCATGTTTGGGTTACTTTGCGTCCCATTCGCCAAAGGAAAAATAACAAAACAACTAAATTCATGCCCCGTCGCGATGGCCCCTGTGTTATTTTAAAACAAAGATCTCCTACTTATTATACCATTGCTAGTAAAGAAAACCCTTTTTCTCCCTTAGGAAATTATCATATATCAGCTTTGTGTCCTTACAAGCAAGATGATGGTGGATGTTCTAAAGGCTTCATTCGTCCAAGAGGCAGACCCAAGAAACGTCAGACGCCCAGCCAGCAAATATTTACGAAAGGTTAAAAAAACACGAGAACAATAGAGATATTTAGTCACCAGAAAGCATCCCGAAGGAATCCACCCAGGAAATGCACACTGCATCTGAGGAACCAGTAATGCAGTGTGAGGGGAAGAGTGTAACGCTCGAACTACACGCACTCCATCATATTTTCTCTCCTTTTCTTTTTTTTCTTTCAAAAGAACTGACAAGCTGAGTAAATTAGACTTTACCAGAAGAGAAGAATGTTTACAGAGTTTGTTGCCGACAAGGCATCTAAGCTAAGCTGTAATGTTAAATTAACTGAGTTATTTTGTAAATAGTAACATGTAAATACGTTGTAAATATTAAATTTATTAGTCAATGAAGAAGATATCAAGTTTTAATTTGTAACTAAAATAGTTTCCACCCCGGATTCTAAATAATATGTCACAACCACTATTTGCGCCACTGCACATCATCCTTTCTTCCTCTACAAAAATCTTCAAAATCATCTTGATATATTCATTTGGTGATGCCATATATGGAGCATCAAGTTAAATGAAAGTAAAAACACTGTTGTCTACTTCTCTCGAACCTTTCCCTATCCCAATAGACTCACTATCAACAATACTACTATCCCTTGGTCTGATAATGCTAGATACCAGGGGGTTATCATTGACCTTAATTTTCGTAAACAAATCCTTAATATCCGTAGTAAAGTAGCCGGTACTTCTAAATCACTTTCGCCCCTTCATCGTAGCCTTTCGCTCTCTATTCGCAATAAAATGCTTATCTATATTGCATGCATTCTTTCTAATATTTATTACTTAAGCCTGTTCTATCTGAGACTTCACTTGCAAAGGCAGTATGGACTTTTTATCTCGATCCCTTAATAATCAATTACATATTCGCAGCGGCTTTAGATAACTTCGTAACTCCACTATAAGAAATTATCTTAAAACTTTCTCACTGGCTAACTGTATTAAATCCCTTTTAAGAACTTTTTACAGTAAAATCTAAAATATTCCTAATAATATTGTTTATGAATTGCCAGATTATGACGTTTGCAGTCCTGCGAACCAAAAAAGGCCCAAATATACTACTTTAGAAGAGTAATACTTTGTGCTAATACTTGTTTTTTTTTTGTTTTTTTTTGTATGGGTAGACTATGCTTAACATCCTAGCTGTCCCTTGCTTTTCGGCGATTTGTTTGCATTTTTAAATAGCTTAAACATTTATTCTTATTATATCCTTCTTTTACATCAATTTAAATTCTTTTTCTGTCTCATTTTTATATTTTTATAGTTACTTTTACTAAAATACATACATTTTCTGACTTCCTGACAGTTGTCAGCGAAGACCCGCCTTCCTAGCCTTTCCTAAAATTTGATTGGTCGTTCGTTTGTAACAATCGCTTATATAGATTTTTTCTCTTCTGATTTTCATTTCATCTCTATGAGCTGAAAACTTTTACTGACCTTTAAATTTCTACCTTTTAAAAATTTGTATTGTAGTACACATATACGCTTAGACTATTTGTTCATGCCTCCTCTACGATGTCTTGCACAACTACTCCTATACAGGTAGTGGAGTTCCTGTGCAACTGGGAATCCCTTGTAGTCATCAACTGTTTTAGATTTACTCCTAGACAAGACGTACAGTTAACGTCAACTAGGAGGCCCAAGAAATGCCTAAACTAGTGATGGGCAAAACGAGTTATTTTTATAATCAAATGATTTACGTTCGAGTTATTTTGATAATAGAATGCTTTTAAATAATCGAATAGTCTGAAAAATACTAAAAAGTATAGATGATGATTATGCTTATGATTGATTCCCATTCAACGTTCTCAGATCTATGTAAAATTACCTAAATCTAGTGAGATTCAAGTATCTTTAGGGATTTGCAGAACCTTAAATCTAGTGAAATTTTAGAAAGAAAAAAGTAACTCTCCTAAAATTATGGATAAAAGAGCATTTTTAAGCCACTATTAACCACAGGGGGCGATTGACGGGGGAAAATTTCCATCACATTAGGCATACTTCGAACACGAAATTCAGAATGTCATTTTTGTCTAATGTTTACAGAGTTTGTTGCCGACAAGGCATCTAAGCTAAGCCGTAATGTTAAATTAACTGAGTTATTTTGTAAATAGTAACATGTAAATACGTTGTAAATATTAAATTTATTAGTCAATGAAGAAGATATCAAGTTTTAATTTGTAACTAAAATAGTTTCCACCCCGGATTCTAAATAATATGTCACAACCACTATTTGCGCCACTGCACATCATCCTTTCTTCCTCTACAAAAATCTTCAAAATCATGTTGATATATTCATTTGGTGATGCCATATATGGAGCATCAAGTTAAATGAAAGTAAAAACACTGTTGTCTACTTCTCTCGAACCTTTCCCTATCCCAATAGACTCACTATCAACAATACTACTATCCCTTGGTCTGATAATGCTAGATACCAGGGGGTTATCATTGACCTTAATTTTCGTAAACAAATCCTTAATATCCGTAGTAAAGTAGCCGGTACTTCTAAATCACTTTCGCCCCTTCATCGTAGCCTTTCGCTCTCTATTCGCAATAAAATGCTTATCTATATTGCATGCATTCTTTCTAATATTTATTACTTAAGCCTGTTCTATCTGAGACTTCACTTGCAAAGGCAGTATGGACTTTTTATCTCGATCCCTTAATAATCAATTACATATTCGCAGCGGCTTTAGATAACTTCGTAACTCCACTATAAGAAATTATCTTAAAACTTTCTCACTGGCTAACTGTATTAAATCCCTTTTAAGAACTTTTTACAGTAAAATCTAAAATATTCCTAATAATATTGTTTATGAATTGCCAGATTATGACGTTTGCAGTCCTGCGAACCAAAAAAGGCCCAAATATACTACTTTAGAAGAGTAATACTTTGTGCTAATACTTGTTTTTTTTTTGTTTTTTTTTGTATGGGTAGACTATGCTTAACATCCTAGCTGTCCCTTGCTTTTCGGCGATTTGTTTGCATTTTTAAATAGCTTAAACATTTATTCTTATTATATCCTTCTTTTACATCAATTTAAATTCTTTTTCTGTCTCATTTTTATATTTTTATAGTTACTTTTACTAAAATACATACATTTTCTGACTTCCTGACAGTTGTCAGCGAAGACCCGCCTTCCTAGCCTTTCCTAAAATTTGATTGGTCGTTCGTTTGTAACAATCGCTTATATAGATTTTTTCTCTTCTGATTTTCATTTCATCTCTATGAGCTGAAAACTTTTACTGACCTTTAAATTTCTACCTTTTAAAAATTTGTATTGTAGTACACATATACGCTTAGACTATTTGTTCATGCCTCCTCTACGATGTCTTGCACAACTACTCCTATACAGGTAGTGGAGTTCCTGTGCAACTGGGAATCCCTTGTAGTCATCAACTGTTTTAGATTTACTCCTAGACAAGACGTACAGTTAACGTCAACTAGGAGGCCCAAGAAATGCCTAAACTAGTGATGGGCAAAACGAGTTATTTTTATAATCAAATGATTTACGTTCGAGTTATTTTGATAATAGAATGCTTTTAAATAATCGAATAGTCTGAAAAATACTAAAAAGTATAGATGATGATTATGCTTATGATTGATTCCCATTCAACGTTCTCAGATCTATGTAAAATTACCTAAATCTAGTGAGATTCAAGTATCTTTAGGGATTTGGAGAACCTTAAATCTAGTGAAATTTTAGAAAGAAAAAAGTAACTCTCCTAAAATTATGGATAAAAGAGCATTTTTAAGCCACTATTAACCACAGGGGGCGATTGACGGGGGAAAATTTCCATCACATTAGGCATACTTCGAACACGAAATTCAGAATGTCATTTTTGTCTAATAAATCGCAGTCATGAATTAGGATAAAAAACTTTTCACAATTAGTAGTTTAAGTATGCTTGATTACCTTTTACGCGGGCGTGAAATCGGTGCCTATGCTTTTAACTATTTCTAGAGTATTACGTTGAAAGACTTTGTGTTGTCAGAAATAATAATTTCTTTCATAGACATTTCCAAACACTTCCGCGCAAAGAAAGTAATATCAACAGATGTGAAAATTAATTATTGGAAACTTTCCAGTGCAACTGGAAAAACACAGCTCTCGTACTAGAGATCAAAGCGAAAGTTCTTTAAAAATGATTTAATAGAATATTTCCCATCAACCCATAATAAAAAGAACTGATAAGTGCTTCAAGGCTAATTGTGCTACGAAAGAGCATTGATAAAGCTTTCTTAATAACCTAAAAACTCCATAATCGGTATATAATAGACTGCTGCAACTAACTTCAGAAAATCCCGTGCAATAAGGACTTCCCGAGAATATGTCACTGGATAAACGGACTAAAAACGTTCTTATTTTAGAACTGTAATATTTCGTCAGATGTAAGCAGAATGTAAACGCGAATAAAAGCTCCGCTATAACGTTAAATAATGTATCTAAGATTTACATAATAACTATAATAATATGTTTAATGCAGTAGATAACAGAAATTTGTGCTTGTAAACTTAAATGTTATAATATAAGCTTAAAAGGAACTACTCGTTTATTCTTCTATGTCTATGTCTCATCTACTACAACAAATTAGTTAATTTCAGAGAATAACAAAATGTGCCGACATTTTGTGGATACATCGTTTTTAACACAATGAAATGTGAATTATTACAAGTCGGATAACATTACATCCAGCATGCAACATCAGAAAAGGTAAGAGCAATTTCTTATCTTAATTTATCGAGAACTGCTTTTATCTAATTTAATATTGTGCGACCGCGCTCTGCCACGAACTTTTCCATCATGAGTCACATTGGAAAACAGAATGACTCAAAACGACGCAGATGACCCGTTTTTCTCAATGTTCCGATTCTCCTTTATATCGTGCATACAAAAAATATTAAGTTTAGTTTCATAGAAATTTGTTCGATGTAGTCATCTAAAAGGATAAGCATGGGCTAGATGCCACTGAAACAATTTTGCATTTGTCCTTTCTTCTTCCAAAGTAATTCATAATTTCGCTTTGAACACGATTTTGAAAAAATGATTCTCCTTCATAATATTTACAGATCTGAAGTCCTTCAAACACATTTTCGAGAACACCTTCTAAGAATTTCAATCCAAATTGCTTCGACAACTTTAATCATTTCTCTCTGAAATGGATTTTAAAGAATTATTTGTTATACCATTCGGAATTTCTTTGATTTCAATTAAAATAAATAGATCTGTGAATATCCGTAGATAAAAAGTCTAATTGTACAATACATGATGATTGATAAAAGAAATGAAAAAACTTTTAGAAATAAGCTTTCTTGGTTGGTGGAAAACGACTAGATATTTTGACTTTTTCTTTAAAATAAATTCGTTAATTGGTAACTTCTCATCGTTACTAAGAGAGTTTTTTCAGTGTTATTTTTCTCCAAAATCAAGGTTCCAGAAAAAAATATTGTTAAAAGAGAATTTCGTAAAATAGAAGTTCTCTATACCGAAGTTTAATTTTAAAATTTCACTTGTCAAAAAAAATCTCAATGCATATTCAGTATTTTTCTTATATTGGTAAATATTCTGAGTTTATTCCATATAATATTTTTTTTGTTCTTGATACCATTAGATTGTAACAATAAAGCAAAATGTAAAAAAAAGTTTTTTTATTATATTTAAATTAATAGTGGCATACAAACAAGGAAAGTTTTACGAAATAATTTTTTTGGCACAATTTATGTATTTTTTAAATTGAAGAAACAATAGGAAACACGTATCATTCGGAAAAACAAATAGATCGAGTGATTGTTCCGAGTTATATTTTTATAATCGAAATATTCGAATGATTTGTAATAATCGAATTTTTCGAATGATGGCACAACACTAGCCTAAACTGTTCAACTGTTCAGGACGTCTACAGCGGAAAAAATTATGATTGGTTGCGATGGGATGATAAAGCTATTATGTAGACGTTGAGACATTTGATAGCTCTTAATTCCATTCAATTCCTTATTGAATGATCACGTAACAGTAGCAGAAGGCTCGCACACCTTACTTTGGCAAATCTATGGAGTTAAGGTCTGTAGATTCAGTGAGTCAGTACAAATCTTAATCATCAAAATATTTATCGACAAGCCTAGCTCGAAGAGCATTATCATGTATTGGGATGAATTCTTCATCAACAGCACCTGCTTATGGCATATAGATCTAGGATCTCATCCTAATATTTCACAATAGTCAGAGTTCCTCCAATTACTCCCATGCAGGTCAGTGTGACCACCTAGAGCGATTACGGCTCAAACAATTATTCGACTTACTCTATAACTGTAATGTTAATAAATGTTAGATTAGCGCACTATAGATCAGCGCACGACCAGAATTACTCTTTAAAATAAAATTAGACTCGTCTGTGAAGAGTACACAAATCCGTTGGTGTATTGTTCAGATAACATGATTTCTTACCTAACATAAACGGACACTTCTTTGTCGTGGATCAAGAGGGTCACAAATGTTTTTCTTGCATCCAACTTTGATAAGTCATCTTCGCAATGCAGTAATAGAAAGCGTCGTTCCTAATGCGGCTAAATTTTCTAAAACAAGCTGAGGCACAGTTGTGTTCTCTCTTCTTCAGGCCTAAAGAGCAAGAAAGCTATCTTACGCAGTAGTTGTAACCATGATTGACTTAGAACAGGTTTTCTTTATACAGATCCCAGACTCTTTGGACTGCACGGCGAAAACAATAAGCCTTCTAACAGAGTTAGTTTGTTATAAACCGATTTCTATTATTTCTGTTGTCCGCCATCTGAACCCCTTAGCAACCAGCTTCGTTTACAGAAATATTAATCTTTTACCACAAGTAATTTCGAAAACATATTTTTGAATAACTTAATTGCAGTAAATCTCTGATTAGTTGAGGCAAAATTTCTGTTCAAAATTACTGGTGTAGGAATAATCAAGGATTCTGAGCACCCTACCAGTCACGTATATGCGATTCTCGTCAGGAAAGTATTAAAGAATTGAGTGAATGAATTTTTCCTAGACTTTGCCAACAATATCTTCGTACAAAAATTGAAAATAAACAAGCATTAACAAAAGATATGCTGAAATTATAAAACTGGAATATCCAAAGTTACATGGGAATCCTCTAAAACTGCTGGTGTGTATTTTTTTCATTTGATTTAATTAATGTTACCTAACATCTGTCATACAAATAATACTTGTAATCTTTATTTGCATTCAATTAATAATGAGCGTCAAAATACAGGTTGTACCTTAATACTTTAAAGTCGGTCTATTGTATTGACTTTGTGATCATATATGTTTGAAGGCTTTTAAATTTAAAGGTCACAAAATAAATGCAAATGGTGTATAAAACTCGGAAAGTATCCACTGTTAACATCAATGAATGAATAAAATTTTAGCTTTTCGATATTTAAATGAAAAAAAAAACTGTATTATAACTAAACATATTTTTCATTTCAACAGTCCTAATATTTAGTTATATAATAAACATTAAAGAATATGCTTAAACAAGCAAAAAAAAATACGGTAGTTTCAATATTTTCGATAATGCATCATGATTTTCTGTAAAATTAAGATATATTTTATATGAAGGATATTAAAACTTACTTAGGTTATTTTATAATCACATCTATGATTAGTTTTTATCTGTTAAACACAATTAATTCTTACAAATAACGTCCATTCAAATAAATGCAGCCAACTCAATTTGCCTTTTGATCATTTTACCACTGTAGAAAAATTCAAAGGGAAAACTTATGGCTTTTTATATTTCAGAAATGATTCATTTTTTCCAGACACTCTAAAGTTAAAAAGGCATGACATTTTACGGAAGCAAAATGCCTGGTTTCATTAGTTTAAAAGGTGGTTCAGTTAAAGCCGGAAGAGCAGAGCAAGAGCAGAGATTATTAAATTTAGATTTGATTTCTATTTATCTTTTCAGAGCCATAAGGAGGAAAATCTGTCCTGGTAATGTATTTACTTTTAAAATATGTTTTTGAAATTTATCCCAGAAAATTACTATTTTTCAAATGATATGAGAAAAATGTTGGAAAATATGATACATTTGTTTTATGTGCCAAATGTTAATTACAATTGATGATAAGTTTGTGTTTATGAAAAATTTGTTGGCCAAGCATAGTGGAAATCATATGAGTTTTAATTACATCATATTAGTTGTAATTATATCATATGAGTTGTTTATTATCATATGAGTTGTATATGATTTCTTTACCAATTTGAATAATTGTGTTAAAATTAATCTAGTGGAAATATTAGTGAAAATGATTTTTTTTTTTTAAATCAGGACTGGATTATTGTACGGGTCCGTGGGGCCAGTGCCCTGGGTGCGAGTCTTTTAGAGGGTACTGACATTTTAAATGATTACTTAATTTATTTATGGCAATAATTTACTGTGAAAAATATACACTGCAAAAAATAATTGTTGATTTTACAGTATAAAACTGGCAGCTGGGCTCCAGTTTTATACTGCAAAATCAACAATTATTTTTTGCAGTGTACATGCTCTTATGCAATAGCTAATTCTTGCATCGTTAGCTTTAGAGAGATAGCTCCAAATGCAGAAATGTTTCAAATGTTGTTCTTCATCAAATCAAAAGTCATTTCCGTCAAAATATTTAAAAAATTCCGCCAAAATTTGCATAAAACTGCTGCGAAACTCTGAAAACCCTCAAATTCCGAAGGACACATGTATTCGTCGAACGTTAAAGAAAAATATTCTATAGATATCTCTGCAGGCACACAGATGTTATTTTCACAATACGATCTCAATCCAAACAAAAGACTGCCTTGTGAGGAGTCGCCAATCCACTGCAATATTACAAAGCATACATTTTAGGTTACACATGAAATAGCACTGCTTCAATCGATTGATCATGTCTTTTCCTTTTAAACATTTGAATTTAAATTTTGCTTTTTAATCCAAAATATAAAATAATCCAGTGCAGAGACATCCCGCTTTATCTTTTTTATTTGTTAATTTTCTTTATATAATCATTCTTGAGCACGATATAATGTGGTATTTTATTTTTGTAGTAACACTTATTTGTGAAAAACTTTTCATTTCATTTATGAAAACAATGCTGATTTAATTTTTAATTAACTAATTAATTAATTTTTAATCACAAAAAAGGTTTTAACGAAATGTGTGTGTACTATGTCAGAAGCCGATTCAAAAACATTTTGAATGGTTTGTAAATCGTTTTGTAAATGCATAGAAAAAGGGATGTTGACAACAAAAATAATATATATGATTAAGTTATAAAAATATTAAAATGTTGCATTGTCATTGGAAACACACCTGTAATTTTTATAATTCTAGCATATCAGGAATTGAGTTAAAATCGATTATAAAACTTCATCTTTTCATACAACAACCAAGTTAAGTTAAATAAAAAAGTTTAAAAATGATGCTTTTTTGTTTAAAAATAACTAAAATTTGAGATTCTTTAATTAAAAAGCTATAAAATTTAAACTTCGTATAAAATTAATATAAATCGCCGTGATTGGGAATTTGAACCGATTCGATAACCACTGAAAACCGCTTTGTCAACAATTGCAATTAAACCACTTCATCACAATGTGGCTTGTCGCGAAGGGATTAATATCATAGACATATAATAATACAATATATAATACATAGACATATAATTTGTATTAGATGTCTATGGTTAATATAGTGAATATATTCACCAATAATTTTCTAACTAATACTCGAAAATGTATAAATCAGTTATTTATTTCCTACTTATGTTATTCAAATTCATAACCTATACTATAGATACATGCTGACATTAACTTCCATCTATTAATGAGCTCTGCGATTTCCCGAACATGTTCCCAATATTAATAATTCAGTCTAGGTCCATTAATGATAAAATGTCAATCTTACGAAAACAACTTTCGCCTCTGCTGGACTGATCGAAATTATGATAATGTAGTTGTCACCAAAGTATTGCTATAATTCATTGTTTTCTCATGTTCATACTGCTATAACAAATATTGAACAGCATAAGACATAGAGTTTTATTATCCAGTTATTACCATATCGCACAACTCATGTGTCGATATCTACATTACAAAACAAAAACATATCTGTGAGTAACACTAACGTTATATTGACGGTGGCAACGATCTGACTTATAAATGTCGCATTTACTGATTTTTATTTTAACTTCTAAACATCGCACAATTTCATTTTTTACACCATCGAGTAGGGAACAAAATAGATTTTCAAATGAAATTTATTAGAAAACTGCATTTCAGTTTACTGGTTTTTACTGTTTTTAACACTTTCTAACATAGTTGAAAAGTGTTTTTGAATTAGGTTTGTCTGTCAATCTGTCTGTCCGACTGTCCGAGCTCCAACTCTCGTAACTATACTCGGATTGTCATGAATTTTTTACAGATTGTTGAATTTTACTATAGAATGTTAAGTATTGAAAATAAAGTGTGTAGTATTAATAATTCATTTACAGTTTCACACAAAATAATTCCATTACATTATGGTCTATGGGGAAAATCACTTGAGGCACATTTTATGGATGTTACGATATTTCAAACATAATGAAATTAATACGCATTACTAAGGTTGACTACAGCATGCTTTTACCGAAATGTACAATTAGTAGCATTTATAGTTCAATTACAGGGAGGTACAAAATAATTCCTTTACATTATGATCAATGGAGGGAAAATCATTTCCGGCGAATTTTGAACATGTTATGATACTTAAAACATATTGAAATTTAAAAGGATCACTGAGGTCCAATACAACTTATTTTCTATAGATTATGGAGGTGTGTAGGATTTATCGTTCATGTACAGAGACACACAAAAGAATTCGGTTATAGGAATGACTGTGATCGGTAATTGCTAGAAGTGCTCTTTCCGCTGTGATATGCAATTTATGTAATTTTTAATGCATTGCGTGTTGTTCACAAATTTTGTAGATCATATACAGGGCTGCAGGAAAGACTTCGAATATGGGCTGCAATTACTGAAAATGGTTTTTTACTAAGTTATGTATTTTTAAATTTCTTATTTAGATATCTCCTTTAATCGTATGAAAAAAAAATTAAATTTCTTAATAATGTTCTGTTATAGTTGGAAAGTGTTTCATAATCTATGCCGGATGCATGATTTTTCGTTCATGTTAAAATAATTTTCAAACATGAATTTTTTTTAGCTATCTCTATCGCGTGCAACACAATTGCGGAAAATTAAACCCTTTTAACTTAAAATAATATATATATATAGTTCAGCATTTGTTTCCAGCTGATGTTCCCTATCGAAATTAAAATTTCATCAATAAATAAATAATATAAATAAAACACAAATTTAACAGGTATATAATCGAATTACGCTCTTCAACACTAAAAGTATCAAAATAAAAAAAGGCTGTTGTAAGAAGCGAAATCTTTGGTGTTTTATTCGGCTATTAACACGTGGCATGCTGCTAATACGAAAATATCGTATTTAATAAATTTAAAAACTTTATTTGAATATACAATTGTTATTTTCAAAAAAAAAAAAAATTGGTGTTGTTTGCAACAAAAGGGTTGTCAAAGCCGGATTTCTTGTGTCAATAGAAATAAAAATATTTCAATGAGATCTGAAAATAAAATTTCAAAAATTCGTGAAATTTTAGCACATTATCGTACTGGAGAGCGATTTATACCAGAAAACAAGTAAAAAAAAAAAGAATTTTTCATGGTAAAAAAAAAAAAAAAAGCGAAACTAAAGAGTCCTATAGGCACATTCACATCCCACAAACTCATAAAAATGTAAAAAATTGTCGTTTGCGGTTTCGCCACGTATACGACCGTCTTTCTTTTTAATGAGAATATTGTTTACTTTTTTTTTAAACATGCAATTTTTTTGTGGATCGCTTAATACGATTTATCAAATGAGTGAAAACACCATGTCAACCTTTCACTTTTCTGTTTACAGTACGCAGGATTCGTACGATTTTACCACAATTTTTGAATAGAATTTTTCGCCTTATTTAAATGCAGAAAAGTATTACAAATCCTGCAATTAAACGAGGCATCTTACAATTTCTGCTATTTAAATATTAAATAGAAATTTTCTACTGAAAAATTGTGGTAAAGGCGTACGAACCCTGGTACAGCGTCGATTATACTAACTCTAATAAGCAATTCGTCTAATTATCCGAACCTCTATCAACCTCCTTTTCGTTAAATCTTGATCATATATTATTTCTCTTCGTTGAAGAAAGAAAGTGGAAGTAAAATGTGGAAAATCTAAACAAAATATAACACAACTGAAATTGTATTAAATAAAAGATTCCCGTATTAAAGGCGTATTTTAACCGTTAATCCAAAGTACGTTTTCAGAAATGCCAGTGGGCAGGGGAATGAAAATTCTCAAAGGTGCTACAAAATGCTCTTTGCAATTTCATCTCTCTAAAAACAAAAACTTTATCCAGTAAACAAAGGTTTTCTCAAAGTGAGCATTGGAAGTGTCTTCTATAACAATGAACGTCAAACAAAGAAAGAATTTTCATGATAGAAATGCAAAAGTTTTCTTGTGTGAGCAGCTGAAAACGCTGCTGCAACATGAATATTTCATAGCAGTGGTACAATCAATTTTTCTCTAACGTAATAGTCAGTGTGCAGTGCACATTCATTTGTCCAATTATCCGAAAGTGGATGCCACTAACTTTGCGGCCATAAACTAACCATAACCATTTCTAACCATAAACTTTTGCGTATCCGAACTGAGCCTGGCCCCATCAGATTCGGATAATTGACGCTCTACTGTATTTTATTTCGGGAAAAAAAATAGAAGAATTTTACTTATATATATATATATATATATATATATATATATATATATATACTGTGATTGCCTGACTAACATTCGGGATAACATTAATAATTTATTTATTTCTTGCTTATGATGTCCGAATTTAAAATATTATCACGTCTTGACATCAACCTTAATGCTGTTAATTAACTCAGTTATTTTCGATTATCTTCTACTATTAATCAGTCAATCTAGCATCATCCAGTAATGATTAAATGTCAATCTTCTGAAAAGAGCATTTTACCTCTGCAGTACTGATCAAAATTAGGCTAATGCATCTGTCATCTATGCATTGTTATAACTCATTATTTTCCCATGACTCGTAAGGCCCTGATAAATTTTGAATGACACGTGACATTCCATTCATTAATCCAAGTTTATCAATTCTGACAATGTATATAATCGTATTTTCATTTAATTACCTAAAGATACATTAAAGATACATTTATCATTCCGAAATTCCTCTTTTTGCCAATGTTCAAATTTATGATTAGAGCACATATTAAAGTTTAATAAACTGGATCGCTCTGAAGTTTTTTGTTTAACTTCCGTTAAAACATATATTAATATCAAGAACGATAAAATCGACAAATGTTTTTTCATGTTTTTAAAACATCTTAAGCGGGCAGTATTCATCTTTTAAACAGGGAACTCCGCATGTGGGCGTTAAACTAGCATGTTTTTTATCTAATAAAAAATATTTTCTCTGTTCGTGTTTATATTATAATTGAATGTATATAATAATGTTATTTTTTCTAATCACAGTATTTATATGCATGGTAGTCTAATTGTAAAAATGGGTATATTATGTATGTTTTTTGAGAAATAATGTAACACATAACATGCAAAAGTACAGACTGTGGGTGGAATTACATTTATCCAAAAGACATCTTTTCACGTCTTCCGCTTAAGATGTGTTAAACAAAGAGTCCTATTGACATGCAGTGGCGTAGCCAGGGAGAGGGGTCCAAATGTTTTAGACACCAGTAATATTGTAAAGATTTCTTCGCCTTGATTATCGGAGAAAGTTCTCCGATTAGACAAGGCAAAGAAAACTTTACAAAGTTAGTGGTATCCAGAACATCTGGACTCCCACTTTGGCTACGCCACTGTCGCCACGTAATGACTAACTTTAATTTTGAATTTTAATATCATTGCTAGATATCGTGCTAGATAAAATTTTGAATTTTGACCGAAATTTGGGGAAATGGCTAAATTACGATTAGCTATAAAATATCGTTCCAAGATTAATTAAAATTTATGCTATCAATATTTATCCAAAATTTGCGAGAAAACATCCGGAAGACTCATGAAGCCAACAGGACAGCATTACATGTTCTGATAGCGATAGCCCAAGGCCACTTGATAATTTCGACCACAACGAATGTGACAGGTACATAAGTCGAAAATTCGGGTAACCCAACAACTGTTTGAGTTTTTTAAAATAACAATAATAAAGTTAAAAAAAAAAAGAAGAGAATAGAATCAGAATCATCGGTTTCTCAGTAGCGATTATCGCAAAACTTATATAAAACCTACACAATATTATCGAACATCGAATAAGAAAACTAGTACTTATTATTCTATTCATATTTTTGTAAATACAGTTGCGGAAAAAAAGGATACCCCCACAATAATTCGGTTCCAAATCATCCTATAATAACGTTACCGATACCCGCTGATTAGTATTAATGTCTTCTATTAAATGTTGTCCATGTATTAGAGTTTGGAGGCCGTCTACATATAGTAGGGGGAACTGGGGCACATTGATGCATGGGGCACCTTGATACACCCCCTCTACTGCTCACAAGGTCATTACAGGAAGTTTCACAACAGCTCCAAAATGTGGCGCTAGTGTACACAACTACCTACAGAACGTCTTGGCGTGATTCAGTAGTTTGATGAAATGAGATGGGTGATTTAATGTTGTTGTAGGTAAAAAGTAAATTTGAATTGTACAATTGCAGTGGTATTATACAGCTGTTCCAGTATTTTCAACAGGAAAGAATACCCTCCCTGGTAAGTAAAAGTACTCTTTATCAGTTCCTCATTCTTTTTTGTTAGGTAAATTATGAAGTGTTGGATTTGAGATTCATATTATTCAAAATGGCTACTTGGGGCACATTGATACAGCCTATGTTGGGGCACATTGATGCGCATCCCCATGATAGCTGCAAACAATCTATATTCATTTTAGTTCATTTTTTCATTACCTTTTATTTTTTTTCTCGTGTACTCCTTAATACAATAATTTCCAACCAACAATTTCTAATAATAGTTTTTATTGAAGTGAAATAGCTCCATTATTGTATACTAGAAAATTTAATAGTACTCTTGCAAACAGAGATTTTTACTTTTTCTTATTCCATTGTTTCCACTATAATTAGCTCGTACAAAAAAAAAAAATAAATAAATAAAAAGACCGAGAGAGCTGAAATTAACGAGGATGACGTATCTAAAGCTATGAAAGCTGCTTTAGAGGGAAATTTGTCAATCCGGAAATCTGCATTCATGTTAAACACCAAACCTGCTACTCTGCAGCATCGTCTGGAGAAAATGAAAGCAAATTCATGGTGAAGAATGAGTCAGGGGTCGCGGTTCTAAGTATTCCTCTCAACTTACCGCCAAACAAGAAAAACAATCAAATAAATACCTTGTTAAATGCAATGAGTTGCATCACGGTCTAACGCTGAAGCAGATGAGGTCCTTCGCATATGAATTTGCTAAAAAACTACGCTGTAAGTATCCTGAAAGTTGGAATGGTATTGAAATAGCAGGGGAAGATTGGGTGTACGATTTTCGAAGTAGGAATGCAAATTTAAGTGTGAGAAACCAGAAAAAACAAGCATTATGAGCTGTGTACGTTTCTGCAGGGAAGCTGTTGAGGACTTTTTCAGTATTATTTTATCAGAGTGTCATGAAAAGATACAATTTCGCTCGAGACAGAATATTCAATTTTGATGAAACTGGGATTACGACTGTCCTTGACACTCCAAAGGTTCTAGCTTCAAAACGACAAAGGCAAGTAGGGCAGGTGGTTTCAGCAGAAAGGGGGGAACTTGTTACCTTTGGTGCCTTCATTTCTGCTATTGGAAATCAATATCCCCAGTATTCATTTTTTCCCAGGGTTCATTATAAGGACCACTTCATTGCAGAAGCTCCAGAGGGAAGTTTGGGTTTGGCATGAAACTGGCATCGGGGCTTTGGCATTGGGTTTGAGTGGGTGGATGTCTGCAGATTGTTCTTAATAGTTCTGAGGCACGTCAAGCAACATACAAATTCGTCAATAGAAAACCTACTGTTGCTATGAACCTACTGAAACCTACTGTTGCTGAATATACTGTTGTTATGTGATAAGCATGTGTCACACGTTTCTATTCAAGCCATTGACAACTGTCGTGCAAATGGAATAATTTATTTGTCATTCCCCTTCACACACCTTTCATAAACTTCAACCATTGGACGTAGCAGTGTTTGGTCCCTTTAAAGCAAAGTTGAAAATTTCTTTCAACGATTGGCACCTGAATAATCCGGGGAAATACCTATCAATTTATGACATTCCAAAGCTGGCTAAACTTACAAACTTAGAATCATTCACTCCGGAAAATATTGTGTCTGGTTTTGAGAAGACAGGCACAGTGCCCTTCAACAGATTGGTATTTCCTGACTCTGATTTTTCTCCCAGCACAGTTTTCATACCTCATTCTCACTCTGATACAGTTGTTGTCACATCCCCTCAAACAGATTTAGCAACTCCCTCAACTGTCTCTCAGTCACAAGATAGCAATGTTCCACAAAGTACTGATGCTACCCAGACTCCATGGCCAACTACTTGTTCAAACAAATCTGTAACTCCTGAAGACGTACGACTTTACCCAACAGCTATTGGTAGTAGAGCTAACAAAAGAAAAGAACAGCAGCCTGGTAAATCTGGAATTTAAACTGATTCTCCAGAGAAAAAAAGGCTTTTCGACATGAGAAAATTTCAAGAAGAGAAACAATCTACAGCACAGCAAAAGAATAGAAACAAAGAACTGAAAAACGCAAAAATGCTTCTAGGGATAGAAGACACCAAACCTCTGAAGCGAAAGACGAAGAAAAAGAAGGTGGAAGAATTATATTTATCAGATAAATCTGAAACATCCTTAGGACAGTGGTGTGACTCTACATCAGATGATTTCAATCTAAGTGACCTGCTAGGTGAAGAAGCAGATTCTTTGGAAGATGATACAATGTAAGATGAAGATACTTCTGACCAAAATATTGTTGATTATGAATTTGTTATAGTACGGTTTGCAAAAAAGAGATCGGTTATTCAATTTGTAGGCCAAGTTAAACAAAAAGCTAATGATGGTGACCATCTTGTCCGGTTTATGAACAGAAAACCTAGTAACTTTTCCATTTTTCCTGAGAAAGAAGATAATTGTGGGGTTGAAGTGCCAGATATCACAAAGTTGTCCCAGTCAACAACCAGACAAGGAACAGCAAGAACATCAGTTCGTTATACATTTAATTTTGACTTTGATCGCTTTAACATTCCTTACAAATAAATTGTGGGTAATCTGAATTTCTTTGAATAAATATAAAATGGTTTGCTAACTTATTTTCTATGGAAAATATGCAGTAGCTGTTATTTTTTCACCACTTTTCCCAAACGTATCAAAGTGCCCCATGCAGTGTATCAATCTACCCCGGGGACGGGGCACATTGATACAAATGACTTTTTTAAGTTTTACACACAGAAAATTACACACAGAAATACTACATAAAACAACGATTGTGCCTGTTAATAACACACTACACTAGTTTTGCTGACATCACATGGAAAAATAACTTGAAATTTTTGTTTTCTGGGTACCAAAAAAATTCTTAGAAAAAACCCGCATCAATGTGCCCCAGTTCCCCCTATATATTGCATCAATTTCGTTTTTCAAATTATAATACCAACCTTTGACACCATATCCATGTTCCTTGGATCAAATTAGCCAGAAAATGTACGTTGTTTATGCACTTTTCTTAAATCTTCATACATTTATAAAAGAAAATATATTAGAAGTTAGCTCTTAAATTCGGATAAATAATATTACGATTTGTCAGGGAAAGTACCAGAGGAACATTCAATTAAGTACCAGAAAATTTATATAGAAAAATTAATTATAAAATAAATTAAATTTATTTAAATAAAAAATTGTATAATTTTTTGTTTACTGCCTAAGATTTTCTTCTCTGTAGTTGCAAACCATTATAAGAGACAGCCTCCTTAACACCGTCAAAAGTAAAATTTCTCTATAATTCGAAAACTAAGTATAGGAAATAAGCCTTAAGCACATAACTTTTGACAACGTTGATTATTTTTTCGAAAATTTTCATAATTCATAAATTTTTATCTTGAATTTATTCATAATTAAAAATGTGTTTTTAATCGAAAGAGTGCTTGGACTATATTTAGGTCCATTCATTGTAACTCATTTTAAAATAAACATTTCAATCGGATGATTTTTTGGAAAATATAAATAGCATCCTCAAACTTTCACCTCTTATAATTAATTCTGTGAAGATCTAACAAGGAGAGTAGCAAGCTTGGTAATCATAGATTCTGATTATTTTTATATATGTTGAAGGGTAGAAGACCCTTAGTCTCAGATTCAACGGATTTTATACAACGCACTATAGTTCACGATAAATAAGGGGTCTAATAGTACAACACAACTTAAATACCGTAATTTACGGCCTATAATCCGCAGATCAAACAATCATGTTTCAACCCAGAAATTTTATTTTATAAAACGTAACTTACTAAATCGCTATAAATATTTGACTTCAATTATTGAATAAAATTTCTGGTTCAAAATTTGATTGTTTGATCCGAGGATTATAGGCCGGAAATTACCGTATTGAAGTTGTGTTATAATATTAGACCCATTATTTCTCGAAAACTAAGGAACGTTGTATAAAATCCGCTGAACCTGAGACTAAAGGGATTCTACAAGATATATAAAAATAATCAAAACCTGTGATTACCAAACTTGGCCCTCTCCTTGTAAGATAAAATGAATAATTAATATGATTTTTCGAGAAGACTTGATCCAAAGAACATGAATATAGTTTCAAAAGTGGATGCTGTCATTTGAAAAAAAGAAGTTGGTACAATTTACAATATGTAAATGGCTTCCAATCCCTAATCAGTACACAACATTTAATAGTAGACGTTATTATCAATCGGTTGGTACCAGTATTATTTTCATACGATGATTTCTGGTAGAATTGATAGGGTAACTTACAGCTTACATATTTTGCCAATTGTGAATTTTATTTTGATATAAAATTTGTAAATATAAATACATTGGTCGAAAAATTATTAACTTAATTATGCAACATTCTGTGTTAAATTTAAAAAAAATAAAAATACTTTACAAAAGTATTACCGGGATAAATTTTCCATTATGAACCGAGTTGCGCACTAATAATTTATTTATTCCCTGCATATGATATTCAAATTTATAATCTTGAATTGTCATTCTCTGACATCCACTTAATGCTATTAATGGATTCAGCGATTATCGGATCTATTATAAAACAGTCAATCTACCAAGAACCATTAATGATTGCATGTAAGCTGTCTGAAAAAGGATATTTTAACTCTGCATAACTGATCGAAGTTAAGCTAATGCATCCATCACTTAAGCACTGTAGTAACTCTTTACTTTCTAAAGTTCGTATGTACATGTTAAATATGTTAGATGTTGAGCTTATTAATCAATTATTTATTAATCAATCCAGCACTAGCCATTAATGATTACATTTTAGTACTCTGAAAAGAATATTTTAACTCGGCAGAACTTATGAAAATTATTGTCATGCATCTGTCAATTAGACTTTGAAATAACGTTATTCTATAAGCTCTGATAAATGTGACGTGTGACATTTATTTAATTAATCGTTTATTAAGTCTGATGCTGCATGTCATTGTATTTTCTTAAGAGAGCGACAGCAGTTACGAAATCATATGTAAACAGCTGACATTGATATACTTTTTTTCTGGGGAAATACTGAAGAGATTTCAATACCTTTTTCTTTTTTTTTTTTTTTTTACTTTCTTTTATCTTTACAAGAAGAAAGTACTGAATTCGTGAAAATTTTTGGCTTCCGGTTTTCGACAAATTTATACGTTTTAGAAAGTCCTGAACATGATTTGACTGTTTTTTAGAAAATGTCTGTCCATGAATCTGTCTGTCTGTATGTGACACAAATTTTGTGGGCGCTCTATCTCAAGAATTAATGCACGGAAGTTATTCAAACTTCACATTATGTTATACTTTTTACATAAATAGACGCTAATTATCTTTTGTTGCAAATCGCTCAACAGATGCATTGTATTATGTATAAAATTCTAATTAAAATTAATTGCATAAAATAATTAAAAATTAGAATTCTACTAAGTATTCTATGCTGTATTTTTTCGCGATTTCCGCGATAGCTGAATCTCAAGAAATAATGCACGAAATTTCATCAAACTTCATATTCTATTAGACATTGAAATAAATAGATCTGTATTAGGTTTGGGTGTGCACTATCCAACGGCTGACGCTGCTATGCTCTGTTTTTTCACGATTTCCATTATAGCTATATTATCTCGAGAACGAATAGATTGTCATTTAATTCTGGTTGCATACGATTGGATTCATATAGAAGAAAGTTTTTGTGATGGCCACAACATACTAGTTTCAGTTTTGTCAGCAGATATACTATAAATGAATCATTCGACAATAAATAAAAACAAGTTGGAAACTGTACACTGCAAAAAATAATTGTTGATTTTGCAGTATTGCGCGGTAGCGTATTACTGCTTGCACGGCAGCGTATTACTGCTTATTTGACTGTTTAATACTGTTAATTTTACGGTATAATACTGGCAGCTGGGTGCCAGTTTTATACTGCAAAATCAACAATTATTTTTTGCAGTGTACGTCAAACGTGACAAATGAGGTGAGTTCGTACTATAGCTAGTTATATAAATATTCGGAATCTTGAGGATTTTTAATTCTGTAAAATGAATTATATCGTCTGCAGATTAATTTCTGTAATAAAATAAGTGTCTCGGTCGCTTGACGTTTAAACCTCGGAAGCTCCTATAACAAGAAAGCACCGATTTCTTTTTAAAAAATTCAAATTTCTTA
Organism: Maratus michaelseni; assembly: GCA_963931845.1. Classification (NCBI taxonomy): domain Eukaryota; kingdom Metazoa; phylum Arthropoda; class Arachnida; order Araneae; family Salticidae; genus Maratus; species Maratus michaelseni. The sequence continues at coordinate 196,423,309 of OZ007594.1, forward strand.
ATAAATATTTTTATTAATATCTCCTGAAGTTTTGATTCGATTTTCATAAAATTTGAAATGTCTCGACAAAATTCTGCAAAGATAATATATCTTAAATTTCAAACCATTCGATTGGGTAGTTTTTGCGTTGTTATATGCGGACGGACGGACAGACAGACGGACGGACAAGACGACGACTATAAGTGCTACGTATTTATATAATTACGAACGCACCTAATAATTAATTAATAAGGACTTTACGTTGCACATATAAATACTCATCAAACACTTGCTTTCAACGTAAATTTGATTAAAAAATATGAGTTACTTTAACTACGTATATAGAAAACAAACCTCGACGTTTCGGTTAATCTTTATAACAATCATGAGGAGAAAAAACCTTCATAAATATGAACAGCAAAAATTAAAGTGTGTTACATGATTGAGTCACAATATTCAATCTGCCAAGACGCTCAAATAACTGAAATTATAACGACATATTCAAAATACGCCTGGTGGCGCCCTCTATGAACCAGCAATGTAACTGGAACTAATGTTCAACGGAAATTAAAGTTCACTTTAAAATGCATTTCCATATGGCAGGAAACGAAAATGATGGGATATCGTTGCAAATTTCTTGTTTTCATAGTGAAATTTCTATAGATGGGCTTTAAAGAGATTGCTTTGTCTGGAAATAACTTTGACGTTGTTAAAATCAATAAACCTAACCTGTCCGTTAGCAAAAGTTCTTGATAAAGCAGTGGAAAATTTATTGTATTTCAAATCATTCTTGTGTTCTTTAATTCTCTCAACGATGCGACGTTTTGTCATACCAAAATATGCAGAATTTGTACCATCTGTCAATTCAAATGGAATTTCATATACCCCAGATAAACAAGTGGCTGATAATGGGTCAATGCTTCTATTCAATAAATTAAACAACGTTTTGGAATTAGATGCTACCAGTTGTATATTATATTTCTTGAAAACTCTCTTTAATCTTTCAAACAGAATGGGGATATATGGAATTTTTCTCCTAATAAGTAATAAAATATTTATGCAATTTTGCAAACAAACAAAATCTAGTGTTGTTTTGTTTTTAATTAACATAATTATTGCATTTTTACTTTCTTCTATCTTTACAAAAAGAAAGTATTGGATTCGTGAAAAAAATCGACTTCCGGTTTTCGGCGGTTTTAAACGTTTTAGGGGGTCCTGAACACGATTTGATTATTTTTAGAAAATGTCTATCTGCGCCATACTGTAGATCCTACCGTCTCTTAATCTGCTCATTTACAATGTTTTTGCTACACCTACGAATCTTTTCGGCGAGGTCGGTTTTATAGATCGTGCGCGCGCTCACATTTTTGCTCATATCTTTCTTAATAATTGAGATATCACTTTAAATCTGTTTGCCCATAATTCTACATACTATAAATATGATTTAATTTTCGTCACAAAAATTAAAAGGAAAAGAAAAAGAAAGAAAAGAAGAAAAGAAGTGGGTAAGTGTGATTGAAGATCGCTCAAAGGTTTTCGTTTAATATTCCTTTCAAAACACTTTATTCTTTTTTTAATAAATCCAAATAAATTTCATTTAGCAAAAAAAAAAAAAAAAAAAAAAAAAAAAATCATGTTTTTTATAAAGTAAAAATTTATTGGTCTATTTTTTCGTTTTTACGAATATCTAAACCAGCCCGCTATTATATTCTGTCATAATAATATCTGTCATGCAGACTAAATGCGATATTTTAAAAAAAATCTAAATTAAACATATTGTACACCTTCAAAATATTAAAATATTCGAATATTTCTTATCATGATTCAATACGTTTCTCATATTCATATATTGACTATTCTCTATTACTCATATTGATACTCGCTTTGTATTATTCTCAAACATTTGAAAAATTCGTTAAACTTCCAATATGACATCAAATTTTCTTTTTAATTCTCTAATGACGTGATATTAATCTGCTTTGTGTACATACACATACTCATACTCCTTGTATTATTGAGAAATCTTATACATTTTCCGTTTTATTACCAATATGACGTCAATCAATTTTATTTCATATTAATCTTTTTTTCAATTGGTGAAACTTTTTATTTCATTTTCATTTTTCATGTGGAAATCGTTCAATAGAAAATTAATTATTGTAGAAAGAATTTCAGTGTGGATTTTTAATTTTTGGCAACTGTTATAACGAAAAATGTTCAAATTTAACAGGAAAAGACTGTTAGAATTTTGGTTTTCTATTCAACAGCGACGATTTTTATAGTATACGATTTTTTCAAATTTTAATATTTTGAGCTTCATAGCTGGTATTCAGCTATATATACGCAAAGTTCCCTGCACGCCCTGTTACGCAAAGTACTCTGTAAGTTACATAGTTTCTGAGAATGGCTCTGTGACGGATAGACAACGGAGCGGGAGTAATAGGGTTTCGTGAGATGAACGAAACCCTAAAAAGAAAGTTAAGAACGTATGTAACCCCTTAATTGAAAATTTTAAAAGATTTTTTACATGTAATACATTCTTTTAGATTGCGCACTAACAACACTTAAAAAACATTTTTATTTGAAAAATATTAATTATGCATTCAAATAGAGCTTTGAAATTTATTATAAGCGATACTTTTGTATTAGCCGCAAGCCATGAGTTATAATAGCCGAATAAATCGCCAATGATTTCGATGCTTAAAGCAGCCTTTTTCAATGGTTTAAGCACTTAGTTCGATTACATACCTGTAAAATTCGTGTTTTATTTATATTATTTTATTTACTTATTTATTTAGTAATAGATGAAGTTTCAATTTCGTTATAGAATAATAGCTATCACGATGTTTTAAGTGTAATACTTTATACTGTTTTAAGTGCAACTTGTTAATCTTTCGTAATCGGACTGAACACAATAGAGATAATTTTTTTAACAAAATCATGCTTGAAAATTATATTAAAAAACCATAAAAAATCGTAATTGAGATACAGTTTTCAAACAAATTCCATTTAAAAGAACATTTTGTTTTCTATTCGACTGTGTAAAAAATTAAAAATGTGCATTGTTTAGAAGTTTAAAACAAAAATTGCAGTAAAAGAGAAATTTATTTGTTGTCACCATCAATATGAAGTCAGTGTTGCTCAAGGACACGTTTTGTTAAAATATTATAAATGTACAATTACTTTGCTGTGGCTTAATTGGTTGTTTTATTTAGTTATATTATTTTATTTGATTAGTTTACCTTAAATTATATATATGTGTGTGTGTGTGTGTGTGTGTGCGTGTTTTTGTTTCATAATTTACCACTGCGTCAACATCTGTATGTGAAATCTTTAAAAAATAATATTTCCCTTAACCCCTTGAGTCCTGGGTACCTAGATTCTTTTGCTCATAAAAGCTAAAATGATTGATATTTTTATATTTTAATTTCACTTCTATAAAGTTGATTGCTTTTGCTTTAAAATGAAACCAATAAATGGCAGCACCGATGTCGATTTCCTTATAAAATAAACGTTATTTTAACCTGAGTTTGCAAAATGCTTTCGAAACAGTGCATCCAAGAAAGTAGGTAATTTTCACAATTCTTTAACTTAAAAACTTTATAATAAAAAAAAAAATAAGAATTTGCAGATTATTCACTTATTTAAAGCTGTTATTTTTTTTATTGTGTAATTTTAGGTTATTGATAATTAAATTGATATTTTTTTTTGGGGGGGGCTAGTAATTTTATGTTCATATTTGTGAACCTAAATTACAAGTCCCCTAAAACAATAGATTTCAAAAAAATATATTTTTTTTTTCATCTATGATGTCATTTTGTTTGTTTAAAAGCAAAGAATGAGTATTTGTACTATTATTTTAACTCCAGGTCTTAAGAGGTTAATAGTTTTTTAAATTATGTAATCGCTGTTATTTACTTATGAACTCAATTTTTAAATATACAACTTAAATAAGGTCTTAAAGCTAACACCGAAAAAGCTAATTCGCATATTAAAACAAATTTGGCTATTGCCCTGACAAAGCATCTAAACTTTGACAAAAATCGTTTATACGAATTTTCGATAAAGCGAACTAATTTCTGTTTTCCTTGCAGTTCGTATTAAAACATGTTTACTGTATTACTTTTTAAACTAATTTCGATCAAATAAGCTTCAAATTTCTCGATATGTTAAAAATTAACTTTTACGTAATCTTTTTTTTTTTTTTTTTTTTTTTTTTTTTTTAAGAAAGAAAAAGACATTAAAAATACCTCAGTTTGTTATTCTTGTTCTTAAAATATTAAAACTCTTACAAACTGTCTAAATACTCAAGAGAGAAATCATCGTAAATCTGTAATATAAACAATAATATTTTGAAAATTGCCAAAAAATAAAGGCAAAACCCCTTTGCCCTTCCCCAAGTACTAAAAGAAGAAAACCATTGCAAGAGGGAATTTTGAAGCTCTGAATAAAAATTTATCTTTGACAGCAGTATTCAAGTTTAAAAGACATGACATTTTATGGAGAACATACTTCTTCCGATTTTATTGCACTGGAAACGAAATTTATCTAGACGTAAACGTACAGATATATTCTAAAATTTAAAGCAATGTTTAACTGCATTTTACTTTCTTAAACTGAAGAAAAAGAAATATAGACAAGGTGTCTGAACAGATAGTCAGATCTGTAAAGGGCGAAATTACATGTCAAAACAAATTACTTTTGTATAGGAATCCAGGTTTACAGTTCTGCATCGGATAGAGTTGGCGCTAATTTTTTTCATTGCGGGCCGGGTTCGGTTCAGGTTGACTATAATTGTTTCAGGTTCCGGTCGGTTTCTGGTTCAATTTTTATTTTTGGGGTCGGATTCGGGGTAATCCGATTTTCTAAAAGAAAGTCCTGAATATTTTTCAATTGAAAAAACTACACTGCTCAAAGCAATTAAAGGATATTGCAGTTTTAGGTGGATTTTGTATCTGGGAAACTTTTTAGCTGATTAATACATGGTCGACAGACATAGTAGGTTATATGAGAATAAATTACACATGTTTGGCAGAAAAAATGCATTTTATTGCGCATTTGTGTACAAAAGGAAAAAAACACAATTTGTGCATATGAGAAAAAAAGAATAAGAAAAGGTGTTTTCTTCAAAGAAAATCATTTTCAGTAGGGGGTATGGTTTCCACGGGCGGCCAGCAACGTTGAACACCTTTGAGACATGGACTCAATGAGGCTATTAATGACGAGTTGGGGTATTCTGCCCCACTCTTCCAGAAGAGCTCTTTCCAGTTCTTGGAGAGTTTGTGGGGGTTGTTGGCGGCCAGAAACTCGTCTTCCTAGAGCGTCCCAAACGTGCTCGATTGGATTCATGTCTGGAGAACACGCTCGCCATTCCATTCGAACGATTCCTTCCTCGAAAAGGAAATCCTCCACCAGGTTTGCACGATGTGGCCTGCAATTATCGTCCATTAAAATGAAGTTATCTCCGATTGCTGCAGCGTAAGGGACTACAATAGGTCTGAGGATCTCATCCCTATATCGGCGACCAGTCAGAGCTCCATCTCGAATGATGTAGAGGTCAGTGCGCCCGTCGATGGAGATGCTACCATACACCAACACTCCTCCACCGCCAAATCTGACACTTTCGTGCACGAACGCAGGATTATTCCTACTGCCACGGTCCCTCCAGATGAAAATACGCCTATTATCCGGATGCACAGAAAAACGGGACTCGTCAGAAAACAGAATATTGCTCCATTCATTTCTCCTCCAGTTGACATGCTCGGTTGCCCACTCCCTGCGGTCGCGACGATGCCTTGATGTTAATCTAACACATACCATCGGTCGGCGAGCATACAGACCTACAGCATGGAGCCGGTTTCGGACAGTCTGAGTTGAAATCGTGGTGCCTGTAGCCGAGCGAAGGTGTTGTTGGAGAAGAGTAGCGTTCATGTTTCGGTGTCTCCGAGCTGTTAACGCTAAATACCGATCTTCATTGGGCGTTGTTGCCCGTCTACGACCTTGCCCTGGTCTTCGGCCTGCACATCCACTCTCCAAAAAACGGTTCCAGATCCTGGAAATGACACTTTATGACACTCCAATGGCTTGCGCTACTTCGGCTTGAGTTTGGCCCCCTTCTAACCTACCAACAATTCTCCAAGCTTCTGAATCTGTCAAATGACTTCGCTGAGACATCGTACTCATCGAAATAAAGCAATCACTGAATGCCGATCATCCTTGTCTTCATTCTCTTTTATCCAGTTGAAAGTCAAATTTCATTCGCTGCCGCTGAAGCGACGTTTTTGACGTCGAACTCAAAATTTGCATACTCCACAGTTTGAAAACCAGAAAAATTTGCATTTGTGATTCTCTTCTTCTATTTTCGGCAAAACAAATTTCGTTTATATATTTATTTTATATAAAACTTCAAATATCCTTTGTTTTGAGCAGTGTATATATTTGAATATTAATAAGTGTATATGTGGGGTCAAATCTGCTGCCACAAGACGGCGCAGCAAACGCTCTCACTGACAACGAGAACCTGCGACGAGATTAGAAGCGGTAAGTGAGTGAAAAGGTAAAGGTAGCATTTGGCTGCTGACTACGCACTAAGTTTTCTACGTTCTTAAAATCGAAAGTGTTGATGTGTTTGTGTGTTTTTAAGGTGTGAAGCAAAAAGCTTAGTTATATCATTTCGACGATTATCGGCTGTCCATGAGTACAATTCATGTTATGTGTTTTCATCTTTGTTATGTTTCTGTCTACTGTTAACAAAAGTGCCTGTCTACTACGATGTTTAAATTGAGTATTTAAGATGTTTTTCCCATAAGTGGTACCAGAAGTTCGTGCACCATCACGCTTACTCATTTTACGAATATATACACACAAGCTACTTTAACGACGTACGAAAATTCGATCCGTCTTTATGGGCTATCTTCCATCATATTGTTGAATTACAGTAAAGGATCGTCATTTTTTATTCAAGTAAGTCTTTTTATTCTTTATATTTACGATGCTATTGCAAGACATTCATCCCATAAAAACTCAGCTAAAAACTGCAAAGGCTGACAAAAATAGATTACTGCACACTCTTATATTTAATGAAGATAAATCTCGAGAAAATCGTAATAACTTGCGCCATTTTCTCGGATCTTTTTTTGCAATAGATGACTCTGAATTCACGACTAAATTTAAAAACATCACCGATACTTCTTTTTACCAGCTGCAGATCATCAATATAGCTAATTTGTTATTCTTAGAAATAAATGGTACTAAAGAAGAAATTGCACACCGTATTTTAAGTGCATTATCTGACCTTAACATTATCAAAGACACGTTCACAACGAACTCTGCTTCCGAAAATGAAATCGATGAAACACCTCAAAATCCTAATAATCCTCCTCAGACAGGTGATGAAAATCATTGCAACATTTCATCAAGCCTACTACCAGAGAATATGACGTTAGTGTCACACCCTCAATATTTCGGAAACCCACACCGCACTTCCATTACATATAGTGATTTTGAAAATGTTATACCTTCTTTCTACGGTAGTTAATTCCAGAATATTGATACGTGTTATCTAATCAGCCGGTTTTTACTTGTCACTTATGGCTAAACTGCTAAACTGGGTTTAAAACTTATTTTGGTTTAATAGCTCTCGTTCTAATTTCGATGTTTAAAATCTGCCGTGTAATTTAAAAGCATATTATAGATGGCGTTGGTTGTTCCGTAATCGACTGCTGCGGAACATACCTGCTGGAATGATATTGCCAAGTGTACATTAGGTTACGATTTTAAAAATTAATTTATCATTCCACATAAAAATCAACAAAGAGCTAATTGTAATTTTGAATTTAGCATTAAAAAAATGATCGTATTTACCAAATAAATTCTCTGGGTCATGTAGAGATGCTGAAAGAAATACCAGCATATAGAATTTAAATTAAAGCGTTGTGATTATTTAGTTGAACATGACCTTAAGAGAAAGATGAAGTTAAGATTAAGCTGGTGTCCTTCCATAAATTATTCATCTAGAAAAAAAAAATCGCTAAATCAAAATTAAATAAAAGAAACTGAGTCATCACCAAAGAGAAGAAAAATTAAATCTTGAATTTTAACATTAAAATTAGTTTATTCACAGTATATACAATGATATTTACATTTAATCTATAAAATAAATATAAAAAAAACAATCATTATCATTAATTGCTCGTATACTACTTGCTTCACAAAAAAATGCTATTTACAAATAGCATAGAAAAAAGTTTAATACTTAACATTATTATTTTTGATTGAAGGTTAATCTAATTTTTTTACGATGCAAAATTCCTGGGAGAACAATCCCTGTGTGCATTAGCATGCATCATATTCTTCCCACAAACAATTAAAATGTTATGCACAGTTATTACGAGCATATAATATTTGAGATACCTTTTTCTAGGTAGAGGTCATCCATCGTCCTATCAGCTCCACGTTCTTTTTGTACGACGACACAAACACAAATAAAAATATATACTCCTTGCATTACAGTCAAAATGACTAAAGTAAACGTGCATTTTTTTGCACAACCTTCATTCTGGGTTAGCAAACTTCGAACTGAATCTTGGATGAATTTTTCTCTTCCTCTTCAATTCTGAGGGGGCGATGTTTTTTCTCCTCCTCTTAATTTTTGTGGGCCGTCTTTTTTCGTCTATTGGTCCTCCTTGAACAAAACCATGTTTTTCATTAGTCCACCGTTTTGACCCCTACTCTGGTCACGTGGTCTCAGGACTCCTGGAAAACGGATGATGTTTCTCTGCAGCTGTACAAGGCAGATTTATGACTGTCATATATTTGAGCAATAAAATCTGCCAACCTATTTCAGATGTATTGTAAAAGTGCAGACTTATGTCTCCATCTCATTATCAATGTATCTGTTGTTTACAGTGAACTATATATATATATATATATATAGAATAAAAACTTAATTATTTTAATTAAAATATTCTTATAAAATGAATAGGGTTTTGAGAGTCATCTCATTGTTCCAATGATTTCGATATCAAATATCATATTTGTATGACAACTCTGACTGTTTATGCATAATTATATTGTTTAGTGTTCTTTCATAATGAAAGATGATGAGAGGTTCATCTCTCCATCATTCACCCGGTCATTAGAAAAAAAAAATGAAGGCAGAGTCCTTCCTTTGTTTTTTGTCAGATTGATGCTCCTATTCACATCAGAGTTGTTTATTCACAGTACAGTTCAGTATATATCATGAAACAAAGTTCTGATAATTTAGTAGTTCAGAGTAGCAGATAATAGTCTAGCTGAAGTTTGGTTTATAGGAACTGCAGGTGGCAGTAACCTGAAATTGTGTCTTTCATACAACCACAGAACCTTTGGAAAAGTTCTACTTTACTGTAATCGTGGCATGCTGCATAGTTGATTCACTTGACAGGTTTTATATGCTCAATATTTATGTGCATTACGGAATTTGAATAACTTAAAAAACTTTAAGAATGCCAAAATAATTCAAAGCAAAATGAATTTGAAATAAAGTTTACATTTAAATTTAAATCCCAAAATACTACACAACATGGTAACTGGCAACTGATAAAAAATATACAAATTTATATATCAAATACCATAACTATGATTATATATGTAATACATTTCACTTTTTTGCATACAACAACAATGGCATAAATATTCAACAATGGAATGTCTTTTATAAGCTATACAAGTATACAGACAATTTTGTTTCTACATTTTCTGAACGACAAAAGAAATATATTTGTCTCATTATTTGTTTATAAAACTTATGTTATTGAGTATAGTTTATACAACACACTTGATCTATCATTTATTTTTATTATTCAACAATAAAAGAAATGAAATATATATATATGCTTATTTCATCATTCAAACATCTTTATTTTAACACTACCCGCGTTGAGATTCTCTGTCGAATAAGAGAAGATGCGGAGATAAGGACCTTATCCCGCTTTCATTTTTTCTCCCACCTTTCATCCAAAGAGTGAAAGTGAGAAACACTCTCCCTTTACACCAGATTCTCTCTTCAAGAGATAAATAGTGGACCCTTCTACTTGGGCACGGGAAAGAAGGAAAAAAAAAACGATTAGTACTACTAATCTATTTTCCTTTATCCCTGATGCCGAAAATGAGATGGTCCTAGCTACTGGTCAGTTCAAAAACCTGTTTGCCCAGTACGAAGTGTACTTTTCTTGCAAAATGACGCGCGTTTTGTAGTTAGCACAGTTAGCGAACCTTGACTTCTCCTGCTCAAAAAGGATTTTCCTCGTAAAAAAAATTCGCATCCCAATAGAATTACACTATATTTAATCTATTTATTTTTTTTTGTTTTAGATGTCCAACAAGACCTGAATACCGCAAGCTGCCACAACGTGTGTCTCCTAAGGTAACAAGGAAAAGAGAAAAAAATGGCAAGTGCTACTCGCAGTGGTTTCAAGCAGGGGGGTGGGGTTTTAGTAATGAATGTTTTTTCCTTCCAGGTTTTACTTCTATATACATATTTACACAATTTACAGTCAGAATTCCGAAAAAGTGATTCTGACTGCACTCTTTGATGAATTAGATAAACGGTTATCAATTCACTGTGTATAACTACGCAGCAACGGTGAATTGACTTCTCTCTTCTACTAAATCCATGGCCTTCTCAGAAAAAAAAAAAATTCTGAAATTAATTCAAAATAATGAATTATCCCGAATTCTACTAATGTTCTATCGGTGTTCAAATAGTCCCATATCTCATTACAAAATGATGTATTTGCTATCTGACAAATGTTTAATCCAATATCTTTAATTTCCATTATTATTTATATTTAATTGTATCTTACTTTATTAGCAGACTGGATCCCAAGATTTATCTTATGCTTTTGTAAGTACCAAAAAAAATTTTATTTTTGCACTAAATTTCCTTAGAAAGAAAAAAAAAAAAACATGATCTGGTTACAAATCTCCTCCCAGTTACATCAACAACGCGATTTACTAACTAACTGAAGTGTTTGTTTGTTCTAGTGAAAACTGATATCTAATTTCGCTGACACGATTTATCACTTTTGCTTGGATTCTTATCATTTGTTTATTTATGTCTATCCAAATATACGCGATATTATGATTACTTGAATTAATTGCGTGAGATCTCACAAATGTTTATATTCATGCATTATATTAGTATTATTATTCTTAGTATTTGTTTGTTTATAATTTGAAAAATGTTAAATTATCTTGTGAAAAAAATAATATAATTATTATTGAGTTATATAATATTTTTATGAAATTTTTAGGTTCGTACCACTGATTGGAATCGTCGAAAGATGCCCCTGTTTTCCAAAATTCTTTCATGATCCGGCCGGAAAATTGAATTGACTTCGCCAGCGAAACCAAATCGTCATGATTGAAAAAAAAAAAAAAAAACCCGGAGCACTCAACATCCGTTTAAAGTACGTACCATTTCCACTTTTAATAATTTGTTTGAATTTTTAAATTTTATAAAATATAATTCTCCATGCGTTTTAATGTAATTCTTTTATGTTTTTATTTAGCAAAACAAGTTTAAAATCTTAAAACATGGTGAATATTTTACATTATTTATCTTATTTTCATTACTTTTTAATGAAAGAAAAATTTTAAATCCGATTTTGATTTAGAAATTAATGTCTAAAACGAATTTTTTTTCCACATACTATATTGAATTTTATATTTAAAATATTTCTAACAAATGGTATTTAAGGAATAATTTTGAATCTTTATTAAAGTAATTCTGTCCTTAAAATCTTAATAAAAAAAAACTTAATTACAAAATTTTTGTGTAACTTTTATTCGTGAATTGTTGAATAAAACTTACTTGCATGACCGCTTATTTAATTGTCAAATAACAATAATTTAAAAGCAATTAGTTATTATATTATGATCATTTAAAATGGAAGTTTTCAATATTTGATACGGGATAATAAATAAATTTATATTTATTTCTTATTATCTATAAATATTTCAAGTTCCCTTTTATTTATTTCTTTATTTGTTTTGTTATTAATCTTTGGGAATTTCTACTTAGTAAAATAAGTTTGAAATCTATTTATTTGAACTATTTTATTTTTTTATTGCTTCTACTAAAGTTTGTAGTTTTATGAGCGACATGAGAATGAATTAATTTCTTTGGAAGAATTATTAATTACGAAATTCTAAATTCTTCAAACAGGATTAAAATCAAAAGAAATTCTCAATACTGTCATAATTTTAACTTTCGAAATAACTTGAATCGAAAAGAATGTTCGCTCAACAACAAATCCTAAATTTAAATGGAAATGTTGTATAAATTATTTTAATGACTGTTCTCTGTACGTGTACACCTTGATATTTATTGCTCTCTTCTTTCAGAGAAAAGAGAAGTTCGCTGTTCAAGTACCACCCTCCTTGGGTTGAACTGAGCTTTACAGGAAATGAGACTCCCCCCAACTTGGCGTCATCCAATTGGTGAGAAAGATTTCATTCATTCCTCTCTTCTTAAATCCAGCTTATCTGCTGTCCCGTTTGTTTACATAGACAACCTGACTGCCCTGAACGAAAAAAATCTTTTTTTTTTTTTTTTTTATGCACCTTAACTCTAATAAACCAACTGTCAAACTAAATCCTGTATCTTTAAAGAATTTAATTAATATATATTTTTTTTAAATGACTCTCTGTCAAAATTTGCTCCTGATGGTTTTTTTTTTTTTTTTTTATTGTCACTTAATTCAAATGACTGTGAAACAGGAATATGATATGTACTAACTGTGGGATTTTCCTTAATGCAACTTGCATCACCCAATATATTTAAAAGATTTAAATTAATTTAATTAAAAAAATTATATATTCGTGCATAAACTCAGCCTAAACTGAAATGCAATGACCTAGAAGTCACATGCTATACACTCTTTTAAACATATTTCAGAGTACATTTATTTATTCTATATAAATTCTCACATTTTGAATATTTTATTATACAATTATTGTATTTTGTGGAAACATACCTTTTAAGTCTCTGCCTTTTATATTTACAGTGACTTACGTAATTTATTATTTTTTTCTTTCTCTTACAAAAAAAAATTACGGTTATTTGCTCCACTATGTGCTATCCAGTGAAAATTTTGACTTCACTTTGCCTTTTACTGATGGACTGTTATCAAATTATTTTGATGTCCGAGATAGCTGATTTCAGAATCATTCTTTCTTTTTTTAAAAGAAAAAAAAATCTATTTAATTTTTGGAATATTTTTCTTTGCTTTTAGCCAATTTATCTTTTGAAACATTACTGTTTCTAGAAAACTGTGGTATTTTTAATAAAATGTAATCTTTTATTACCCACTGACTAAATTTGAATGCAAATATTTTACCTTTTCCTCATTTTACAAATCTTCTCATCGGTAAACAGATTATTCCTCATTAAATAAAAAAAATTCTACTTCAAAATTCTATCTTATTATTGTTATTTTGACCAATATATGTTTTCAGGTGCTACTCTTACTGTATGACTATTCTGAATATTTGATGTTTATATTTTGTCCAATTTTGCCTTATACATAAATTTTGATATTGTGAAAAAAATTGTTTATATATATTTATCATTTTGGGGGATTTATTTGAATTTCACAATTTTGTTAGAAAACATTACTAGAATCAAAACTTCTAATTCTCTACATGAATTAAGATTTGCCACAAAATTTGTTAGATAGGAGAGAGAGACAAAAAAAAAAATTGTCCCAATCAAATTTTCATATAAATTTGCACATTTAAAAAAAAAAAAACAGTTGTTTGTCATATGACACACATTGTTATATTTACAAAAAAATTTATTATTTTTTATTATTTTAAACCAAAATAATATAGGTTTTCTTTTTTGTTTGTCACTGTCTGTGACTTTTTCCGATTTTTTTTTTTTTTTTTTTTTTTTTTTTTTTTTAACATTAAAATTCCAATAATTTATCTAAAAAACAGAATTTACATTTCTAGATTATCTAAACAAATTTTGAAAATGGATAGAAAAAAAATTATTTATTTACATTAATTTAGTTAAGCCTAGACTAAGTACTAAAATTATTTTATTTACATTCTAACTACTACTGTTCTGTCCATCATTGGCATTGTCCATCTTTTGATCCACCTCCTCATAATTTACCTTTGTGGTACAAAATAGTTTGTCAATATGCCGTTTGATGAGTTTTCTCTGTGGGTTGCTTAGATCTTTTAGTAAGTAGTTGTTGTTGCGAAATCGCAATTTGACCTCAAATGGACCCTCATGCTTTCTGTCTAGCGCGCCTGTGTGTCCCACACATTTTAGGTAGCAATGCTGCCCTTTTTCAAGAAATTTTACTCTTTTTAACTCTTCCTCATTGATGTATTCTTTCATAATTTTCTCTTGATTGGCTAATGCTTGTAGCTTAACTTCTTTTATGTGTTGTACGCGATTTTTAACATACTCTTTAGAGCAAATTTCTTGTGCTGGTAGATGCACTGAGAATGGAGTTTTGATTTCGCGTGCAAAGAACATCATTGAGGGAGTGAAACCAGTCGCTCTGTGGACACTAGAATTATAACATAATTTAAAGAAGTCCAAGCGCGTGTCCCACTCTAGTGTACGGTTTGACATGGCAACAATCGAGTTTTTTAGTACCTTATTTGCAACTTCTGCAATTCCATTCGATACTGGATGGTAGGCACTGGCAAAATGTGGCTCTATACCTAATGTTTTAAGATATTCTTTGAAAACATCTGCGCGAAAATATTTTGCATTGTCCATCGTACACTGTTTCGGTAATCCATAGGCTGCAAAGTACTTATTCAAGACATTTAGTATAGTTTGGGCCTCCACATTTCGAAGTGGGACGGCTTCCAAAAATCTTGATGTAGAATCAATGATTGTCAGAATAAATTTGTTCTTTTTGAATGACATTGGAAGCAGCCCTATAACATCGCAATGGATTGCATGTCCCACTTCATGATCTTTGATAACTTTCTGTATCGGAACTTTGATTTTGGGATGTTGTTTAGTTTGGTTGCATGGAATGCAATTGTTGCAGTAAGTTTTGATATCTCTGTACATTCCTGTCCAATGAAATCTTGTTTTTATGATATCATAGGTCTTCTTAAATGCAAAGTGAGGTTTATGAGCCTCTTCTATAATTTCTAATTTAAGATTCTCTGGAGCTATTAAAAGTTCCTTATTATCAGTTCCTGGTTTTAAAATTAAAATTTCTTTAGCATTGAGTGCATATTTTTTAGTGTTTTTGTTTTCTTTCTTATTTTTGATCTTTTCAATAATTTTGTTTAATTTTTCATCTTGTAATTGTTGTTCTTTAACATTATTATCTGAAATAGCTTGATTGACGGCGAATAAATTATTTTGAAGTTCTATCATGGTTAAATTATTTATATTTCGGGATATATAATCTGCAGGATTGGTCTCTCCCTGTATATGACCAAAAGAAAAATCAAACTCTTGTAGATGTTCTAACCATCTGGCCATAATATCCGATTGTTTTTCAATGTTGAGACCCTTTGCTAGTGCTTCTGAATCTGTCAGAATTTGGAATCTTCTTCCTGCTAGCATATGCTTAAAATGCATGACAGATTCATGAACCGCTAACAGTTCAAACTTTAAACTATGGTATTTCTTCTCTGACTCCCTAAGCTTCCTGCCGAAAAATTCAATTGGGAGTAATTCCCCATCAATTTTCTGAGCCAAAATTCCTGAAATAGCCACCTTAGAGCCGTCTGTGATCAGATAAAATTCTTTTGTGTAATCAGGAGGTCTCAGCGTTGGATTCTGTAAAATTGCAGTTTGGATATCCTTAAAGGCTTGTTCGGCTTTGTCATCCCATGTGAATTTAACATTGTCTTTTGTAAGATTAATTAGTGGGTCTACAATTGTGGAATAGTTTTTTATTAAAGACCTAAAATAATTGGCTAGACCCAGTAAAGATTTAACAGCTTTTTTATTTTTTGGTCTGACTAAACTTTGAATTTTATTGAGGTTCTTTTTAGAGGGAGAATAACCTTTCTCATTGACTGAGAATCCTAGAAATTCAATTTCTTCTAAGCAGATTTGCATTTTAGCTGGATCTATTGTTAGATTATTCTCAATTAATGTTTTTAACACTCTGTCAATTAAATTTATCATTTCCTCTAAAGAATTCGCTGCCAATATGACGTCATCCACAAAGTAAGAGACTTCACTCTTATCAAAGTGTCCCAAAGTATCGTTAATTAGATTGGCAAAGACCCCTGTGGATAATTTTGTCCCGAACGGGAGGCGTAAAAAGGAATAACGACCATTCTCTGTGATAAAAGCTAATTTGTAGCTATCTTCAGGTCTTACCAGTATTTGAAAAAAAGCACTATGCAGATCGAGAACGGTGTAATATTTCTTTGCACTTATATTCTGTAAAATTTCTTTTATGTCCGGAATAGGGTAAGGATATAATTCCAGAATCTCATTTAGCAAACGGAAATCAATTGCCATTCTAAACTTAGTTTCTTTGTTATCATTGCTTTTTTTTCTCACAAATATTACAGGAAAAGCGTAGTTAGAATCACTTTTTTGAATTATGTTGGCTTCCAGCAGTTCCTGTATCTCTTTTTTTGCATATTCTTTGATGTTTTGATTTATTTTGTACGGTTTAGCTTGTATGGGAAAATTATGCGTTAGGTTAAACCTAGGAACTACTTTTGAGCATTTGCCTAAAGTTTTGTAATTCTTTGAAAATGCATGGGCATTTGCTAGTAGCATGTTTTTAACTCTTTCCCGAATACTGTCTGGCAAATGATTGATCTTAAAATCGTCAGGGGAGAGCTCTGCTTCTCTAAGTTTTCTCACTTCATCAATACTTAAATTGTTTACTTCATAAACTGCCCCTTTTTCAATTTCCTTGACTTCCCTATCCTTCTGAATTAAGAAATTCATATCAATTTGACCTATTGATTTATCTTTGGGTAAAAAGATCTTTTTTTCCGATTCATTTTTTATGATTATATTAACTTGTCTTTCTTTATTAATTTCATGAATGGATGCCTCAAGATTAATTTTTAAGTTATTCTCTATGGGTTCTAGTAAAATCATGATATTTTCTTCTAAGTCTTCTGGACACTGTAATTTTACAATTTTCTCCTGCCCTGGTTTCAGATGGACATTTTCAATAGTTTTCGCAAATTTTATTTTATCCCTGAAAGATTTAAATTTTTTTTTCTTATTTTTAGAATTTAGTTTACTTTTATTATTTGTTTCTGAAGTTCTCTCACTATTGACCGATATTTCCTTTGTTGTTAAGTTATTAATTCCCATAGTATTATCATTCATATTAAATTGAAGTTTAATTTTCTTATTTTTGAACTGTAAAGTTTTATCATCAAAATTCAAGATCATTTTATTATTCTTTAAAAAATCATACCCTAAAAGTAGTTGATATTTTCTACCAAAATCCTTACTAGTGATGTAAAATGTGCCTGTTGTGAAGACTCCTTCTAAACGAAAGGACATTTTCACGCACTGTTTAAAATAAATTGCGGAATCAGTTAATGTTTTAATTTGAATCTGATTTGCAAGATATTTAGGCTTTATACCAGTTTCTTTTAATTGATTAAACAAAGAGGGCGTTGCTAGGCTCACAGCCGCTCCACAATCTAGTAATGCATTGATTTTTATCCCATTAATTTCAAAAGTAATAATAGGTAGACTATCATTCTCAGGGTTACTGACACTTGCTATGATTTTTTTTACTTTGGACTGCCTGCCTTGTAGAGACTCACGCAGGCGCTTGTTATTATCAACTGTAAGCCTCTGAACTATTTTTTTTGAATTTTTGTTATTTTTATTTTCAGAACCTTTATTTGGGTGTGATCTGTCATTTCTACTTTGCCTATCGTCATTTCTGGATGACTTGTCTCTGTTCGTTTTATCATAATTACCCCTATTGGAGAAATTTCGTTTGTAGTAATTCCCATTATTTCGCCTGAAATCTTGTCCCGAATTTTGTCCAAAATTGTTTTGCGCAAACTGATAATTTTGATCATATGGGTCGAAGCTGTGAAAATAATTGGGTAGTGGGGGGTATGGAAGAAAACCACCATGATTGACAGTATTCGCAGAACTCTGCGCTTGCATCTGATTATTAGAAAATTTAGCAGTATTTCTACTATCAGAATTATGCTTATACCGCTGATTACCCCGTTTTTCATTGTTTTTATTATTTGCTTGATTTTTCATATTATACCAACAAACCTCCGTGTTATGAGAATTTACCTTGCAGATATAACAAAATCTTTCTTTATTTTGGGTACCCCTAGTAGCATCTAATTTTAAATTATTTATTTCGGAAGTCAATGCTTTAATTTGGTCTGCGCTTTGCGTATTTAATTTAACCAAATTTTCTACAAACTCCGCGTTTTGTTTAGTTTCCAGATTATTTATTTCCTGTAAATTATTGGAATTGTATGCTTGTTCCATTTTGATGGCTATTTTACAAGCTTCCTCAAAATTGGTTGGTGATACCTTCCTGATATCAAGCGCAACATCAGCTCGAATGCTGTCAAGAAAACGCGTTAGTTTAACCATTTCTATAAATTTCGTCGAACCATTCTGTTCAACATCAGTGTTTTGCTCGATATAACGTTTTGATATCTCTTTAAACTCCAAAATAAAATCGCTGACACTCTGTTCTGGTTTCTGTTTAAGTGAAAAGAATTTATTTTGAATATCAGCAAATTTTTGTTTGGGTTGAAAAATTTCTATTAATGATTTTTTGAATTTTTCAAAATCAGTTTCATTCGCTAATGTTTCGTTATTTGCCAATTTTTCCCTGGCTATGCCAGTTAGTTTAGCCTTTAAAATGATCAGTTTTGTGTCATCTTTGAATGATGTTTGAGAAATTAAATTTTCAAATTCCTTAATGTAAAAATCAATTGTGGTTCCCTTTTTCCCGTCAAAGGTGGGAATTAAATTTAGAATGGTGTCAACATTTGGTTGAGCCATATTTAAATTTAAAGTACAATTTTCCTTTACAGCTTTCTTTATTTTATTATTACGATTATCTGTGCTAGAGCTTTTTGAAGTCGCATTTACGCTTGAAGTTCTTTCTTTTATTTTTTTTCCTTGGCTCCTAGTTTTTATCCCCGAATTATTTAGATCTACGCTTTTTCTTTTGAATTTGCGTTTATTATTGGGCATACCCTTTCAAACATTAGTTTTTGTGACCAGATCAAATTTACTTTACACATAAAAATATACAAAATTTTGTTTCACCTTATATAAATTTCAAAAATGAATTCTCACTATTTAAAATATTTCAGAACTATACATACATGATATATTAAAAAAAAATTAACATTTGTAGATACACATAACATTATTATAAAATATGTAGTTGTGATTTCACTGCTTAGAATTGTATACATAGTAAAAATAATTTAAAGCATTTTGCAAGAAAACATCCTATTTCAGCTCTACATTCACTATTTGGAAATACATATTACAGTTGCATAAATAACCTCCAAATTTATATAAATGTGATCAGTGTACCATCAGTTTTATACAGAGTATCAGTTGCCAGATGACCTAATTCAAAATTCTCCCAGGAAATCTCGCATTGATTAACTCTAACTATACTATTGATTGTTTGAAACATTTTTCTTTATTATTTTTATAGCTGTTATTGGTGATGCTCATAGTTAATTAAAATTTTATTTTTACTACAAATTAAAATTTTCATTGAAATTTAACTACGTAACCTACAAGATTAAAAATTAAAATAAATGTGATTTGCCTAAATTTTATTTTTACAAACAAAAAAAAATTTCTACTTATCAAATAAGAACAGCAAATCAATATATACTAGCTAACAAAATTAAATAGCCTTAAGCATTTATTTTTTACATTTATTTTACCACAATAATTTCCAGACTCGCATCCTAGCCAAATAAAAGGCCTGAGTCACGAAACACCATTAATTAGTCTTGTGATCATATGCTGGAATGATATTGCCAAGTGTACATTAGGTTACGATTTTAAAAATTAATTTATCATTCCACATAAAAATCAACAAAGAGCTAATTGTAATTTTGAATTTAGCATTAAAAAAATGATCGTATTTACCAAATAAATTCTCTGGGTCATGTAGAGATGCTGAAAGAAATACCAGCATATAGAATTTAAATTAAAGCGTTGTGATTATTTAGTTGAACATGACCTTAAGAGAAAGATGAAGTTAAGATTAAGCTGGTGTCCTTCCATAAATTATTCATCTAGAAAAAAAAATCGCTAAATCAAAATTAAATAAAAGAAACTGAGTCATCACCAAAGAGAAGAAAAATTAAATCTTGAATTTTAACATTAAAATTAGTTTATTCACAGTATATACAATGATATTTACATTTAATCTATAAAATAAATATAAAAAAAACAATCATTATCATTAATTGCTCGTATACTACTTGCTTCACAAATAAAATGCTATTTACAAATAGCATAGAAAAAAGTTTAATACTTAACATTATTATTTTTGATTGAAGGTTAATCTAATTTTTTTACGATGCAAAATTCCTGGGAGAACAATCCCTGTGTGCATTAGCATGCATCATATTCTTCCCACAAACAATTAAAATGTTATGCACAGTTATTACGAGCATATAATATTTGAGATACCTTTTTCTAGGTAGAGGTCATCCATCGTCCTATCAGCTCCACGTTCTTTTTGTACGACGACACAAACACAAATAAAAATATATACTCCTTGCATTACAGTCAAAATGACTAAAGTAAACGTGCATTTTTTTGCACAACCTTCATTCTGGGTTAGGAAACTTCGAACTGAATCTTGGATGAATTTTTCTCTTCCTCTTCAATTCTGAGGGGGCGATGTTTTTTCTCCTCCTCTTAATTTTTGTGGGCCGTCTTTTTTCGTCTATTGGTCCTCCTTGAACAAAACCATGTTTTTCATTAGTCCACCGTTTTGACCCCTACTCTGGTCACGTGGTCTCAGGACTCCTGGAAAACGGATGATGTTTCTCTGCAGCTGTACAAGGCAGATTTATGACTGTCATATATTTGAGCAATAAAATCTGCCAACCTATTTCAGATGTATTGTAAAAGTGCAGACTTATGTCTCCATCTCATTATCAATGTATCTGTTGTTTACAGTGAACTATATATATATATATATATAGAATAAAAACTTAATTATTTTAATTAAAATATTCTTATAAAATGAATAGGGTTTTGAGAGTCATCTCATTGTTCCAATGATTTCGATATCAAATATCATATTTGTATGACAACTCTGACTGTTTATGCATAATTATATTGTTTAGTGTTCTTTCATAATGAAAGATGATGAGAGGTTCATCTCTCCATCAATACCCTTTTGCTAAAGTGGAATCTCCTCTTTTCGTATTTCGGAGAGTATAAATGCTTTCAACGTTTTGAATCGGAAGCTTCGTTTTTGTAGCTCGTTTCTTTTAGTTTTGAATTGAATTAGTTATGTTACTTTTGTAAATGGATTAACTTGAGTTTATAGTATTTTGATTTAATTTTAAAATGTTTTTAAGTACGTTTTAGTTATAATTGAACAGAAAGTTTAAGTTGTTATTATGAGTTAGTTTTATTTCAATACTGTTTCAAAACTCCGTTTTAATCTGTCAAGTTATGCTTAACTAAGACATTTTTTTAACGATGAAGCTCTGTTTTATCTACACGTTTGCTCTGAATAAATCTGAAAGTGTTTTTAACAGTTTTAAATGATCAAGTTTACTTTGAATAAAGAACTGTAGTCACCAAGCAAATGATTCTTTATTTGTTCTGACCTCAACACTTAGCTTTCCTTCAGATGTCTTCCAGGACACTATTTGTACAGCTCTGCTACATGCATTATCAAATATATTAGACCTGTACTAATACAGGGTATTAGATATCAAAAGGTTATGGGCGATGCCATATCTGAAGAATAAAGCTTACTGAAGTTCGACAATAAAGGTCATAATTTTTAGCCCCATTTCAGAGACTGTTAAGTTTAATAAGAGGGGGGGGGGCTAATAATTCTTTTTGAAAATGGCGACTACACAAGTACAGATAGATAAACTTGGAGCTTTAAATTATTCAAACTGGCGAGTTGATATGAAGTATCTGTTGTTGGAAAGAAACGCATGGGATATAGTAACCGGAGCTGAGAAAGAACCAGAAATTAACACGGAAAAGGGGGTGACAGCAAAGGATGTGAAAGATTTTTATGCTAGAAAGAGACTTGCTTTATCGTCCATATATTTAAATATGGAAAAGGACTTACGTAAAATTATAGAAAATAAGGATAACCCCAAAGATGTATGGGAAACGCTGAAGAAACATTTTGAGCCTGACAACAGATCTCGGCATATGTTCCTGTTTTCTGAATTTATGTCCTGTAAAGTAAAATCTAATGAGAAAGTTGACCTGTTTGCAGCCAGACTTAACCGAATTGCGGATCAGCTGAGCGACCTTGGTCATCCAGTTAAAGAAGTTTATAAGTCGTTCCAACTCTTGCGCCACTTACCAAGTCAGTTTGATAATGTAGTTCAAGTTATATTACGTTGGGAAGAAAGGAAATTTCTCTTTGACGACATTTTGATGGAGTTAATTGCAGACGAATCAAGATTAGCCCTGAGAGACCTGGATAAACGTAAAGAACTTTTCGCCGAAACTCAACATACATCAACATACGAGACTCAAAATACCAGATTGAGGTGTTTTCGGTGTGGAAGCATGAATCATTTACAGAGAAATTGTCGTCAACGTGGGAGGTACTCCAGAGGCTACAACTATCGAGCCCCATCTATGTCTAGTATATCTGATGTTTCTGAATCTAGTTCTGAACGTATCCCAACTCAAGTGAGAAAGAACAGAAACTGCAAAGGCCGAGGCAAAGCTGAAGAATCACCATCACACTATAATAATGTTAGCCAAAAAGGTAAAAACAATCCTTTTTTGTTTTATATACAGGCAAATTTGAGTGGTAGTGAAAGCGAAAATAGCTGGTTGTTTGATACAGCAGCTTCACACCATTTTTGCCGTGATAAGAGTTTGTTTTATAAATTTAAACCCTTAAAAGATGAAAAAATGTTTGTAGCTATAGATGGCGTTACCTTCCCGGTCGAGGGAAAAGGAAATATTAAGTTGAAGTTTGGCCAAAGGCTATTTTATTTTTCTGATGTAATGTACTCTCCCAAGTTAAGACGAAATCTTATTTCAGGTCCAAAATTAGATGTAAAAGGGATAAAATTTATTGGAGAAAGTGGTAAGGTGGGGGTGTTTAAAGACGGCCAATATTTATTTTCTGCTTTCCTTAAAAATGGTACTTATCTGTATCCTAAAATCCCAGGTTCAGTTCCTAAAAAGGTTACGTTTGAAACTTCTCATGTATCTAAAGACAACTTTAGAGTTTGGCATCGTAGGTTTGCTCATTTAAGTCCTGATCTGATTGTGAATACATCTAAAAATGAAAGTGTTAAAGGTCTTCCCCGGTTTAAATCGGGACATTTTTTTTGTGAAATTTGTAAACTTAGTAAACACAGACGTATATCATTTAGATCAATTAATAAAATTAGATCTAAACGTCCCATTGAGTTATTATTCATGGATGCCTGGGCCCTGTACAACAGAAGAGTAGAAATAGGGAGAGATATTTTCTCTCGATAATCGACGATTATTCCCGAAAGGCCAGTGTTTTCCCAATGAAGGAAAAATCCGAGGCGTTTAGCATTTTCCGTAATTATGTCTCCCGAGCCGAGAGATTTCTCGAATGTAAGGTTAAATATATTAGAACTGATAATGGGAAAGAGTTTAAGAATGATAACTTTAAGATTTACTGTGAGGGGAAAGGCATTAAACACGAATTCTCAAACGTGTATACCGCAGAACAAAATGGCACAATTGAAAGGTGCAATCAAACGATTGCTAATGGGATTAGGTCAGTTTTAAGTGAAAGTGGTTTAGATTCAAGTTTTTGGCCAGATGCAGCGTTATATTTTACATATACTTGGAACCGTATTTGTCATAAGTCACAGTTGAAGACCCCTTTTGAACTTTATAGTGGGTCTAAACCATCCGTTAAACATTTAAAACCCTTTGGTGATACTGCATACGTAGGTGTTCCCAAGCAACTTAGGTCGAAACTTGATGCAAGAGCCAAAAAGGTGGGTAATGATTGGTTACGCCTTTAGTATAAAAGGTTACCGAATTTGGCTACCCGAAGATGACAAAATCATTGAAACTATTAACGTTTCTTTTAATGAGGAAATCCCCAACAGTGTTAGAGGCAGTGGATTCGTGATGGGCTCAAAAGGCCCTGGATCCTCTAATTTTTGTAAAGAATCTGAAGTAAGTTCTGAAGGTGAGATTGAGGATAATTACCCCCCAAATTTAAATTATTTCCCTTCATATAAACCTCCAGATTTATCCTCATCAGAGGAAGACGAAAATCCAGTAGAGGAAATAAAATCAAGTAAAGATGTTTTGAAAGGGGTTCCACTGTCAGATACTGTTTGGTTAAGAAAAGTTGTCCCAAGTGCAAACGGTAGTCGTAATTATATTTATTATTACGAACAGGGGAAAACTGAAAGGCTAAGATCCTTAAATGACGTAGAAAAATATTGTAAAAGACATCATCTTAAGTTTGAACCTCACATATTTTGCTTTAAAGGGTCAAATAAATTTAAAGGGATAGTTTCAGGTCAAGAGGGGGTAGTTCTTGTTCAAATACGGAGGCTTCTTATAACAATGATATATGACTAGACAATCTCAAAATACCCAATACCTATAAACAAGTTTTAAAATCCCCACAACGAAAGTTTTGGGAACAGGCCATGAGAGAAGAATTAAAAACTATGAATGAAAGGGGAGTTTGGAAATTAGTTAAGTTACCAAACGGCATTAAACCTTTAGGTTGTAGGTGGGTTTTTACATTAAAAAAGGATGACAAGGGTAAAATTGCAAGGTATAAAGAACGACTAGTGGCGCAAGGGTTTAAACAAGTTAAGGGGGAAACCTACGACGAAATCTTTAGCCCAGTCGTTAATTTCGCTATTATTAGATTTTTCTTTTCCCTTTTAGTCTCCTGTAAAAAATGGACACACCTGCAATGTGATGTGAAGTGTGCTTATTTATATGCACCTCTGGCCGAAAAAATATATATGTCCCAACCCCCAGGATTTGTGAAAAATGAAAATTTGGTATGTAAACTGGAAAAAGCTTTATATGGTTTACATCAGTCAGGTAGGATGTGGTATTTTGAGATAAATAAAATTTTGCATGATATAGGTTTTATTAAGTTTGAATGGTGCAATTGTGTGTATAGTTTCGAAGACAACATCATCCTGCTTCTTTATGTGGATGATATAGTGATTTTTGGTAAAAATGATAGAGTGGTGGAGAAAGTAGTTAAACTTTTGAGTGGATACTTTGATCTTAAGGTATTAGGAAAACCAGAAAGCTGTTGGGGGTGGAATTCGAAGAGGGGGAGAACTATCTAGCAATACATCAAATTCCATATATTGATGAGGTTTGTCAAAAATTTAAAAGGTTTAATTTTCCTATTACTTCTCTCCCAATAAGCAAAGGTGTAGTTTATTCAAAGACCCAATCTCCTCAATCTGATAACGAAATATTTGAAATGTCTAAGTTCCCATATAGAAGTGTGTTGGGATGCTTGTTATTCCTAGCTAACAGAACCAGGCCCGACATTAGCTATTCAGTAAATATATTCAGTCAATTCCAGAATAATCCAGGATTAGTACACTGGAATGGATTACTAAAGCTGTTGGGGTATGTTCATTTGACTAAATCTTTGAAATTAAATTTAAATTCTAAAAATGCACATGTAATTGCATATTCAGACGCCGATTTTGCTACTAATAGGGATGATAGAATTTCAATGGGAGGTCAGTTGTTGTTATTAGATAAATCACCAATAATGTGGCGGTCCTTTAAGGAAAAATGTATAAGTTTATCAACCATGGAATCCGAATTCATTGCTATGACGGAAACTGCTAGAGAACTTTTGTGGTTTGATAGAATAATGGACTAATGCATTGGTCGAAAAATAATTTCTAATGAAAAAGAAAAATCTTTATTGTATGTTGATAATCAGGCCACCATTAGTTTTGTCAAATCTCCTATTGAAAATCATAGGTCTAAACACATAGATGTAAAGTTATTTTTTATCAGAGATTTAGTATATAAAAATGTTTTTGAAGTAAAGATGTTAAAAGTAACGAAAACTTAGCGGACATATTCACCAAACCACTTACCAAATTTGATTTAACGGAGTTTAAATTGAAAATGTTTTTGAATAGTTAATTTTGTTCTTAGATTTATTGTTAAAAACCCCTCATTGCATTGAAATGTATGTGTAAAATCCTGTGATATTAGATAGTTCAATTGTTTTTGTATCAGGTTATCACTCTTACAGTTTTAAGTATAATATTATGTAAAAGGTCAATTTTTATGTAAATGGTTGGTTGGTTTAACCTTGTGAATCAACAGCAAGTCCGTTTTGATTCTTTTAATATTGGAAATATCAGTTTATTGAACCGGTTCACTTGGTGAAAGTTAAATTCTAATGTTTCATTATGTAAGAAGTCGACTTCATCGCGTTAACTTTGATATAAGGTAATTGAAATTTCTGTTTTATCAGTGTAATAGTTTGAAGCTAATGAAAGTTCAATTTTGTTCTGACTGAAATTTGAATATAAAAGCTTGCAGAAATTATTGAATTGAAATATGTTTAATATGAATTTGCATAAATTGTTTGATTATTTGTAACGTATATTGTGTGTTATGAAAGAGAATGAAATCTTGGGCCCAAGTATGATGATGGATGAAAGATGATGGATGAATGCAATATTTGTACAAATTTTAACGTGTATTAATATATTAGAAGTTTCTTTTTAAATTGTATCGTTACATAATTATGAAATTTTGTATTGAAACTATTTGCTTTTCAGGAAATTTTGAATTTATATAGTAATGTATTAACATATTGAAATTGAACTATTGGGAAAGCCAGAGTTACGTATTAGGTACTTTGGAAATATTGCATTTTTCGATGCATGAGGGTAAATTTTTCTTGTTAATGTTAAAATGTTTTCTTGTTAAATTTTGTTATAAATTCTTGTTAATGTTTTATAATGAATAGATGTTATAGTTTAAATGGTGACAAGCTTTTTGATGAAGTATTATTGGAATTACTAAGAAGATTGAAGCTGTAATGGTAATTTAATATGAAATCTATTTAAACCTTTGTAAATTCAGAGTGAACTTTTGGATATTTTAAGGGTTTTTTTTTGTACATGTTTAATATCATCTTTGGATGTCTAAATTTGTCCTTCCCATGAGTGACAAGTGGGGGGGCTTTGTTATCTAATCAGCCGGTTTTTACTTGTCACTTATGGCTAAACTGCTAAACTGGGTTTAAAACTTATTTTGGTTTAATAGCTCTCGTTCTAATTTCGATGTTTAAAATCTGCCGTGTAATTTAAAAGCATATTATAGATGGCGTTGGTTGTTCCGTAATCGACTGCTGCGGAACATACCCTTTTGCTAAAGTGGAATCTCCTCTTTTTGTATTTCGGAGAGTATAAATGCTTTCAACGTTTTGAATCGGAAGCTTCGCTTCGCTTCGTTTTTGTAGCGTGTTTCTTTTAGTTTTGAATTGAATTAGTTTTGTTACTTTTGTAAATGGATTAACTTGAGTTTATAGTATTTTGATTTAATTTTAAAATGTTTTTAAGTACGTTTTAGTTATAATTGAACAGAAAGTTTAAGTTGTTATTATGAGTTAGTTTTATTTCAATACTGTTTCAAAACTCCGTTTTAATCTGTCAAGTTATGCTTAACTAAGACATTTTTTTAACGGTGAAGCTCTGTTTTATCCACACGTTGCAATATATTGTAAATGGTATACCAGAAGCCGTCTTTCGGAAATCAATTTTATGCGGATGTGAAACTATTTTTAAACAGAACTCAAAATTTACGATAAACTTCGAACTGATTATGAAAGTACGAAATCCTGTAAAGTAAAACCGGAAATGCCAGTCAAAGATAAACCTTTTCGTTCCAAAACTAACCTTTTGTGTTTCAACTTTGGTCAAACAAATCACAAAAGTAGCCAGTGTAAGCATAAGGATAGAGGCCCTCGTTGTTTTAATTGCTCCAATTTTGGCCACAAGTTTTCCCAATGCGATCAGCCTAAGAAGCCTAGAATTAAGTCTGAACCTTCCAATATTTCTACCATTACTTCTAAAACTTTTATGACTAAACTTGTCACTTATATTCCTTAGATGTCATTTCATTAATCAGTACTGGCAGCGAACGAACTTTGTTAAAAGAAAGCATTTATCGCATACTCCCTGCAGTTTCGAATTCCGAACATTCAATCTTCACATTAACTGGATTAGAAAATACTACAATCAAACCACTAGGGTTTTTTCGACAGATATTGTAATTGATAATGCTAGTCATAAAATTAATGCTTATGTAATGCCAGATTATTCTCTATCTTTTGACTTTATTATTGGTACCGATATAATACAACAAAGTATTTTAACAATTTCTGAAAATAATATTTCTATGCAAAAACTTGTGAAAAATAAAAATATCTCTGATAACTTTTTAATCAATGTTACTCAAGCGATATATGACTGTAACTTTGATTTATCTCATATTATTGACGAAACCATATATAAACAAATTATTCAAAATTATTCAACATTAATGACAACTTATTCAAAATTATTCTCCCCGAAAAATAAAATCCACTGGCGTTAAATTGTCGATTCATTTGCAAGATGAAACATCTGTTTCTAGTGCTTGATTTACGGTAGGGCATTCAGGGCACGGGCCCAGAGTCTACGATTTTCAGGGGCCCCCAAATGCTACTGAAGATTTTTCAATTATTGGCCAAAACAGTTTTAACTGTCAAAAAACAAAATTAAAATGAAAAAATTGTCTATGGTTGTCAAAGATTGTCTATGATTCCTCAAAGTAACTTCATTTTTTTTCCTGATTGTCTTTTAACAATTCATGTGCAGGAATGTACAGAAATCCGTTTTTGGGATCGCCATATTATTTCATTTTTATTTATTTTACCTGTAAGGCCCTCATGGTTAACATGGACAAAGCCATGTGGTTCTGCTAGTACTTATATAAATTTAGTTTTTTTTTTTCAGTGAAAGCTTGTACTTAAAAGAAAAAGTTATTTGATTAATAGGATATGCTAATATTTTAAATAATTATAGCTTGGTACTGCGGTAAATTTATTATTAGTTGTTGCATACATTATCATTCCAGATATATGGACTTGCATAGAGAAAGGTAATCAGCCCACCACACAGTTTATTATAAAATTCAATTAAAAATTCATAATTATCAAATAATTATTTAAAAGCAAATTACTGATTATCAAATTTTATTTTTTTAATTGATATTTTAAAGAAATTATTAAAATTAAAAGTGGTTATCTTAATAAGTACTGCTTTCGATATTATATACTTTTTATTCAAGGCCTCTGTAAGCTTCGGTGCAAGAGGGCCCCCATACGCATCTGTGCCCAGGGCCCCCAAATTTGTAAATCGGTCCCTGCCTGTTTCTTCTCATGCTAGACGCTTGGCGCCTATAAAGAAAGATTTCGTTGAAAAACAAATTGCCGATTGGCTTGAAAAAGGAATCATACACTGTAAGAAAAAACGGCAAAAATTACGGCAAAATTTGTTGTCATTTTATGCACCCAGATTGCCAGCATTTTTTCCTTTAAAATTTAGCATGATTACAGTCATTTGTACAATAAAATTAGAATAATTGCAGAGATTTTACTGTAAAATTCCAAAAACAAAAGTTAATTTACAATAAATAATGCAGGCAATTTGGGTTCATAAATTTACAGAACATTTTACTGTATAGTTTGCCGTTTTTTTCTTGCAGTGTACGTAAGAGTAGTAGTGATTATTCCTCGCCTATTGTTCTTGTAAAAAAGAAAGATGGCTCATTCAGATTATGGGTCGACTATCGGAAGTTAAATTCTAAAACATATAAACAGCGTTTTCCTCTCCCAGTAATTGGTGATATTATTGATCAATTGCACTCTGCAAAAGTATTTATTACACTCAATCTTAAAAATGCATTTTTTCACGTTGAGGTTGAAGAGAATTCTAGAAAGTACACTTCTTTTTTAACACATTCCGCTCAGTTAGAATATCTATTCATTAATTTCGGGCTTTGTAATACTCCATTGGTTTTTCAAAGATATATTTATAATGTTTTTCGTGACCTCATTAATTAAAAAGTAATTATTATTTACATGGATAACTTAATTATACCTGGTGAAAGCGAAGCCGAGGGACTAAGTAAATTACAACGCGTCCTTACC
The DNA here is from genome assembly GCA_963931845.1 of Maratus michaelseni. NCBI lineage: Eukaryota > Metazoa > Arthropoda > Arachnida > Araneae > Salticidae > Maratus > Maratus michaelseni. Next base: position 196,453,713 of record OZ007594.1, read on the forward strand.
ACTGCATCCGAATATGGTTTGGAATTGAATCTTAAGAAATGTCACTATTTTTACAACGAGAAATCGATTTTATAGGCTATAGTATTAAAATTGGTCAACTGCATCCATCTCCTTTAAAAATTAAAGCTGTTTTAAATTTTCCAGAACCAAAAAGTGTGAAAGATGTACATTCTTTTGTTGGATTAACTTCATTATTTTCGTAAATTCATAAAAGATTACTCCTAATTGCTAAACCTTTAACGAATCTCCTTCGAAAAGACACTAAATTTCACTTCGATGACCAACAACACAATGCATTTTGTCAGCTGAAACATATTCTCTCGTCTGATCCGTATTGCATTTATAACCCTAGTAGTGAAACAGAACTTCATAACAATGCTTCCATTGACGGTTACGATGCAGTTCTCCTTTAAAAGTACACTGTTGACGATCAATTTCACCCCGCCTATTTTATGAGCAAAAAAATGTCGGATGCTGAACGTAAGTATTCAATTTATGAATCTTCTAAAACTTCTGATTTTTAGCAGTTATAGAGGCTTTAAAAAATTTTCGCGTTCACGTACTAGGCATTCCCTGCAAGATAGTCACTGATTGCAATGCATTTGCTCTTACTATGAATAAAAAATATCTCTGCACCAAGATAGCTCGATGGACTTTCATGTTAGCTGATTATAACTACAAAATGGAGCACAGAAAAAGTATGCGTATTCACCATGTTGAGGCTTTAAGTAGAAATACAGTATATATGTTGATTCATGATAGCTTTAATTCCAAAATCATACAATCCCAGAATACTGACGAACACATACAGGCCAGCAAAAAAATTCTGAAAGCGAAGCCATATGACAACTATTTTCTTAAAAATAATGTCCTTTACAAATGTCACAAGGGCCTCGATCTGATAGTTGTACCGGATGTCATGCAGCTCAATGTCATTAAACACATTCACGACAAAGATCATTTTGGTCGTTTTTCATTTAGAATTTTTCATCCCTAATACATCGAGTAAAATTGATATAGTTGTAGAAAACTGTGTAACATGTCTTTTGTACAATCGCAAACGTTGGAAACAAGAAGGCGAAGTACATCAACTACCAAAAGAAGAGACACCTCTTCAAACTTACCATATCGATCATTTAGGCCCTCTGGGAACCACCAATAAAAATTATAAACATATTTTAAGTATAATAGATGCATTCACTAAATTTATGTGGCTGTATCCCTATAAAACTACTTCTGCTTCCGAAGTAATATCAAAGTCCTGCTTTTAACACTGACTAATTTGATGAATGTTGTAAAGAAAAAAATATTAATCACAGACCGATTACCACTGGCCTTCCACGTGCGGCAGGTTGAAAGACTTAATTTCACCGTAATTTTTGTAAATCTCTAAAATTTCAAAGGACGAACGGAACAAATGGTTCAAATATGTCTCTAAAGTTCAACAAGTCATCAATTCGACTTATCAAAGAAGTATCAAGAAAACACCATTTGAATTATTATTCGGTACAAAAATGAAGCAAAAAGAAGATTTATAAATTATTGATATCTTAACCCTTTGAGGGCGGAGGTATATATTATATACCACCTAATTTTAATCTGATTCAAACCAGAAACTTTTAATTAAATTTTACTTTTTTAACTTTGACGAGAAAAAGTTGAAAAAAAACTAAATTCTTTCCTAAATTCCGGTGGGAATTCAGGACAGGAGCACAAGTGCTTGCCCCTGAAAGAGTTAAACAGTGCAATCGAAGAATAATTCATGAAATATCGAGAGGAACTCCGTAAAGAAGCTAAGAAAAATATTCTTACAATTCAACAAGAAAATCGTAAGCATTATAATTTACGATATAAGACACCCCGGAACTACAACCTTGGTGACCGCGTCACTATTAATAGAACTCGACAAAAACCGGGACTGAAGGTTAAAACCCAAATTCTTAGGTCCTTATAACGTGACTAAAATAAAGTCCAACGACACTTACAATGTTGAGAAAATGGACCCTACCACCGAAGGACAGATTAATACTTTAATAGTCTTTAAAAGCCAGGTCTTTGGAATGCCCCCCCCCCTTCTCGCACTGTTGTTTCTCCATTTTACTTACCCATCATACGTAGTGTAGGGTAAGTCTTGTAATCGTTTCGAAAACCGAAAATAAATTTTTGACTATTTACACGTTTCAGACACTAGAGATTCCGAAAAAACATATTTTTAGAAAAAAAAAATTGCCGTCTGTCTGTCTGTGTGTCTGTAAACACTCTATCTCCCGAACAAATTGAGATAGAGACTTGAAATTTGGTATGTACTTAGTATGTAATAATCGGAAGAAGCTTATTGAATATCAGTAACCTCGATTATCCGCGATTATTTTTTTTGGACTCTCGAAATATTCGTTCTGATAAAAGGTATATAAAAATTTTCGATATTGTTTCTTTTAAGGAATTAATATAAAAGACAATAAAAAAACATAAATTTTGAATAAAGAATGAAGTCGATCGGATAATTAGTTGCCGAGATATTTATAATTATATTTTCAACATTCTTCGATTTTTCGCAATTCAGTAATAGAACATTTAAAGTTTATGACGTCATCAAGCCACGATTCTATTCGAATTGCAACGCATTTTATTAGTAGTTTACACATGTTTTATTTTCATATTTTATATTATGCATATCCATGATGGGTAAGTATTACGGTGGCCCCCAACGACTAGTTTTAGAGCTTGATTTAGGTTAAGAAGTATTATGGTTTGGTAAGATAAAGTGTTTTGATTTGATTAAAGCTATAAAATGAACTGGATTTTATTCAAATTAACAAAATCTCGTGAAGGATTAAAAAGATTATCTTTGTTTGAGATAGAATTTAGACGGACTAAATATCGATAAAGTGTAGAGATTAGGTTTTACATCGACTCACTGATATTTGTTTTGATTAATGCATAAATAAAGTCTGGTTTTAAAGTATTTTATTAAAATGTCACTCTATTCAAGTAAAGTCAACCAAAAGAAACATGTAAGACATGGTTTTATACTAAATCGCGCTACGCTTCTGTAATTGACTTTTCTTAGCTATCTCTCATAGTTTTTCAGATATGGTCGATATTTTCAAATTTCGTCGCTAAGGCACGCTGCAATCATTCTCATTTAATAACGCATAATCATTTTAATATAAGAAGACACTTGTTTCACAACTCTAGCATTATCCATTCAAACGTTATTTAAGTGTATCCGGGCTTAAGAATTTTTAATAATTTTGAACTACAGTGGCTCCCAAAAGTGTTCGTACACTTTTAAAATGTTTAGTAAAAAGGAAGTACCCTAGAATTGAATTCGAATATGAAGTCCAATATTTTCCCACATCATCTCTATGTTATTCTAAATAACACCCAACATTTTTTTTAAACTATTGACTGATTTTCTTTTTATTAACACTTTCCAACCTAGTTGAAAAGTGTTTATGACTTCGGTTTGTCTGGCCGTATGCCGTCTGGCCGTCTGCCGTCTGCCGTCTGGCCGTGCTCTAACTCCCGTAAATATGCTCAGATTGCCCTGCAATTTTTATATGTTATTGTCGTTATCTATAGCATGTACCCTATTTCAACGGAAGTGTGTAGCACTTATAGTTTTTTTACAGGGACACTCAAAAGAATTTCGTTACATTACGGTCTATGGGAAAAAATCATTTGCGGTTTATTTTAATGATGTTACACAATTTCAAAGACGTTGTAATTGATATATATCACTAAGGTGCATTACAAGAAGCTTAATATGGAATAGGGTGTGCATAGCACTTATAGTTACTTTACAGGGACAATCAAAAGAATTCCGTTACATTACGTCTATGGAGAAAAATCGTTTGCGGTTTAATTAAATAATGTTTCACTATTTTAAACGCATTGAAATTTATATATATCACTAAGGTGCATTACAAGAGGCTTACTACAGAATATTGTGTGCTTAGCAGTCATTGTTCATTTACAGGGACACACAAAAGAATTCTCTACTGTCTGTTAAAAATAATTCCTGGAAGTGCGTTTTGTTTTAAGTTGCTGAACGCAATTTTAAATTTAACTCACTTTTTGTCTATTACTTGGTGTGTATAAATTCTGTATTTCATATACAGGGCAGCACAAAAGTTTGCGAACACATTTTCTTTTATTGACAGAAACTCCAGAAGTAAAATTTTAAACTGTGCTACGCGTTTCCAAACTAAACTAAAATTTAGCATCGTATGTGGTATTCATACAAATCTATAGATCCTATACAGGACTGAATAAAAGTATTCGGATAATTTTCCGAATATTGTATATGTTGGAAATTCCTGAAATTACGTTTTGAAATGTGTTATGCGTTTTCCAAATTGTTTACTTAGATGTTATCTTTCAGCTTATTAAACGGTAATGATTTGTAACATTACTTTGGAAGCGTTGGAAAGTGTTACATAATCTATGCTTGACGCATGATTTTTCATTCTTGTATAAAAATGAAAACGGAATTGGGCAGAGAAAGAACACGCCACTAATGTCTTCGTACACTGATATATTTTCGGATAAATTCATAGTTAAAATTATCGTCTGGCACTTTTTTTTTTTTTTTTGGCATTGTGGTGACAGTTAAAAAATCGTTTGGTTTTAATTTTTGCTTGTTTTTTCCATAATATTCTATCTATTATTTAAAAATGGCTCGTAGTCGCGAAGAAACATCTAACAGCATTCGGAAATTGATTATATTTCATCATAGTAATGGTAAATCAGTTCGGAATATTGTTAAATTAATTAATTTATCCCATACTACGGTGCTTTAAGTGATAAAACGGTTTAAAGAAGAAAATCGGATCTAAAACAAGGTAAGAAAAGATCATCCAACGTCCAAAGTTAACACAACGTGATTAGAGATTTATTATTAGAAAAATTGAGAAAAAGTCACGTTTAAGTGCTGTAACAGTTGCTACAGAATTAATGAAAATTTTTCATCTGAAACTATTCGACGAGTGCTGAGATCAACTGGATTAAATGGGTGTTCTGCCCATAGAATTTTTTTTTGTTGTTGTTGTTAGTGTGAAAAACAGAAAGCTTAGGCTTTCCTTCGCAAAATCAATGATAAATAAACCTGAATCGTATTCGAATAATGTCTTTTTTCAGATGAAAGCAAATTTAACATTTTTGGTTCCGATGGGCGTATAATTTTATGGAGAAGAAAAAATGAAGAACTTAATCCCTAGAACTTAGTTGGAACAGGTTAAGCATGGCGGTGGAGGGGTATGACAACATCAGGACTAGGTAATTTGGTATTTATTGATGGCATAATGAATCATGCTCTTTAATTAAATATTTTAAAAGACAATTTAAAATTATCAGCCCAAATTTATTAAGATAATGATCCTAAGCACACGGCTCTCTACGTTCGAATCTGGTGTCTCTATAATTGTCCACAAGTTCTGAAAACACCACTTCAATCGCCGGTGAAAATAGAACATATTAGGAGAGAACTGAAGGTTAGAGTACAAAGTCAGACATTAAAACGAAAAGCTAACTTAAAACAGTAATGATCGACAAATGGGTGAACATTGAGGCAGAAACTACACAAAACAATTAATGAAATCATTCCCACACGATTACAAGCTGTTGTGGGTGCTAAAGAATATCCTACTAAGTACTATTTTAATGAAATACTACAATATTTGCTAATATGTAAAGATTATTTTTTTAAGTGTACGAAGACTTTTGTGAGGTAACTTTTTTGTTATTTTTTTATTATTGATTACTTCAAAATAATATTTCTCTATGTTTTTAAAATATTTTATGTAGTTTTGTTAGGAATAAGTTATAGATCTTATCATTAAATACCCATTCTACCCATTCTAAAATATTAAATTTAATTAATGGATAGAGCACTATTTCATTGAAATTCATAAGTGTACGAACAATTTTGGTAGCCACTGTATGTCCGTAAACTTACTTGTGTAATTTTTTTTTTCACGAAAAATAGGAAGTTCTCGTATAAAAGAGTTCTCCTTGTTAGTTAACAATCTTACCTACTGAACGTCAAATGAATAACATTTAAAAGTTCCACAGTTTATATATATATAACTTTCTTAAAACGCATCATTTTTCCGAAGAAGAGTTATTCGAGTATTCATCATAAATATTTCTAAAGCATAAAATATGTAAAAAAGATATATTTTCGATAACTATCGCTTTCATCTCTTTTAAATGTCCCACTGAAAGTTTCTCCCAAAAAATCAATAATACTTTATGCAACAGTTACTATATTGCATTTTAAAGGCACTATAATATTCATGAAATATTTTCGACAGAAAATTTAGTTTAGAAAACTTTGTTTTTGGTAAACAAAATTGCGTTAAAAGGGTGACAACAATTACCAAATCACATGTGAAATAGCTGACATTGTTGTACAATCGGCAATAAAAAAAAGCGAACACCCACACTAACACTGCCGGAAATCATCATATAAAAATGTGACTGATGCAAATAGATTAGTAATAATGTCTACTAATTAATGCTATACTTCAAATTTGCTTAGAAGGTCGTCTATATTATTGTACCAAAAATTAAAATTTTCAATCTTAACACCAAATTTTGACATCATATTTGGATTCTTCAGAATTTTTTACCTTCGGATACTGAACGGGAAGTCCTTCGGTCAAGTAGTTTAGGATTTATGCAGGTTTAAACTTTGGAATTAGTAATGTTTAATTCATATTTAGTCGTTGCAAAATAGACCGCAATGCGTGTAACTTTTTAAGCACGACTAAAAAACTATAGTTGGCTCAATGAGCTATAATTTTGGATTCTTACATTTCAAGCTTCTAGAAATTAATTTATGCGAAAAAAATTCTAGGTTACAATTCATATGTTTTGCCGAAAATTAATTTTGAAACTAATATATCGTTTGAAATTAGTTTTCGAAAAAAATATGAATTGTAATGTATAATTTTTTAAACTTTCGTGTTATAGCGGCCAAGAGAATGAATCGCCAAGCGACAAAGATTTATCGCCAAATTATACAGCATGTCTGACATAATAATAATATATGATGTATATAACATTTCATGCTCAGTTATAGTCATATATGATGCATATATGACGTATATACATGGCATGTGCATAAGATTTATATGACATATATATGGCATATAAGACATAAATAACATGTATATAAAATCGTATATGGCACATATATGAGCATTAGAAGTATATATATGCTTATATATGAGGCATATATATAAGTTTTGCGATGATCTTGGCAAAATCGCAACTGCAATCTTGGCATAATCGTAACTGTTGGGGCCGCTATAACACGAAAGTACCTAATTTTTTTTAACAGAAATCCATTTCTAAAAGTTTTAAATATGCGGATCCAATATTACTTCCGCCAGGCGCACAGTGGGGCGTTTTGACGATCTAGGTGGACAAAATTATTGCGTTGGAGTTTAGTTAGGTTTTGCTTACTTTTCGAATGTATCACTAATAAAATGCTCAAACAGTGATAAATATTTGATTTATTTAATTATTTATATTATTATTATTATTATTATTATTTATATTATTATCATTATTATTATTATTTATTAAAAGTGGTTTAAAAGTGGTTTAAAATTGACTAGCAAAATTTGAACAAAACATACATACTTACACTCTAAGTTAATATAACTTAATGGTTAAATAATAATTAAAATAATAATAATAAGGTTTAACTGATCTACCAGGGTGGCTTTTATTTAAGATTTTTTCGTTTTCTATTGTTTGAATAACGCAATCCGGTAGGTGAAAGGTTCCTTGAAACCAGGCGGAATTGTATTGATAAAAACGTTGTCTATTTCTTTCCGATTTAGACCATTTTTGTCGATTTTGAAAACAAAATGTCCTGACACGTGATTTCAGGCTCTTAAAAATGTGTTCAGTTAACTGAGTATTCCCCAGTTTTTCCAAGAAAAATGAAAGACAGCTTCGAATATGCTTTCCTTTGGGTTGGAAACCCATAAGTCAACAACAGATTGCCGAGAAATTTGTGTAGCACATGCTGAAAAAATAAAAGCTTTAAAATAAAAAAAACATATTTTGAAAAATAAGCTTTGATGTTTTGTGTGACTCTGTAAAAAATATATATGCTACCCAAATTATTTTCAGTTGAAAAAATGCTATTGTGTAAATCAATAACTTGTATAAACTTTATTGAATTTGAAATAAAATTTTTGCTTATAAACGGTGATATATCCGAATTATTTGCGTGGCCCTTAAGAGAAATATAATTGCTGCTCACTTTATTTTCACTGTATAAGAAGGTATAGTGCATCTCTATAATCTAGATTAATTTTCTTGAAATTGAATTAAAATTTGTGTTTATAACGAACAATCTTTCCACAATTTTTTGTGTGTCCCTGTAAAAAATGCATACTTGCTACGTTTCTCAAATTATAATATAATTAAATTATCATGTAAGATACACACGTAAGGCAAGTTTCAGCTCAATCCGATAATTATAAGTGGATTAAAATTGATTTTCAAGATTTAAACTAAACTTTTGTGTAGCCCTGTAGATACAGTATAACCTCTACTTTGATCAGAGTACAATAATATTGTATTGTAATTGAAACTACACATATATTGAAAGTTTTCGATTAATCGAATAATTGGAAGTGATTTAAAATTAACTTGAAAGATTTAAACTAAACTTTTGTGTAACCCTGTAGAAATAGTATAACTCCTACGCTCGTCAAGTTATAATAATATTGTATTATCATTAAAACTACACGTGAATTCGAAGTTTCAGATCAATCGGATAATTAAAAGTCGTTTAAAATTGACTTTCAAGATTTTCACTAAATATAATTCATACACTGAAAGTTAATATAAAGCTGGTTTATTGATTAAAACTTTACGATTTGCAATCTTTCGCAGGTGTTTTCTTAAATTTCCAATACTTTAGAAATAACACTTTTATTTAAAACAAATCTTATTGCTTAATAATGCTTAATAATGCATTAAAAGTCAAGATAAAGTTTGTCAACAACAATATGAATCATCCAAAAACACAATTTCTGAAAAAAGCACTTAAACTGGTTTAATGTCGCTTATTTTCAAACAACATTTGGTTAAATCTTACCTTGACAAATATGTAATATGTTTTCAGTAAACTCGTGCTTTCACATTAAGCAGAATAGTTAAGACTTGCTAGGGAAATAAATGCAACCGTTGAAACACCCTCAAACCAATTGCGCAAATGTCTTCTTTACGGTCGTAATTAATCGACACCACGAATTATTTCGACAAAAATCGTACGGATCTTGACAAAAGAGACATTCAGCTACCAGAATATGCGGTCTTGTTAAATTCTGAGAATATAGGAAAAATGAATTTTGTCCACCTGGATCATCAAAACGCCCCACTGTGAGGCGTAGGGAGGGGAGGCATAGTGAAAAGTTCTGAAATTGTTACAAAAGGTATCTGAAAAAACGCAAAAAAAATGAGTAGTTAAAAAAAGTAGGACAAAATATACTGTCTTGTTCCAAATCACTCTCGCTAAAATACGCCAACTGGAACTCAATAAGAATAAATTTTTAAAAATAGGCAATGTTAATAACGTGAGTTTCATGCACAATTGCAAGCAAGTTATTTTTAAAGAAACTGCCAGTTGAAGCGTTGATTTTCAGGTGCTTTCGTAATTATGTAAATGCATAGCACCTGCAGTCGTCGTCTGGTCCGTCCGTCTGTCCACATATAACAGCGCAAAAACTATTCAGCTGAATGGTTTAGAATTTAATATATATAATCGTGGCAGAATATTGTCGAGTCATTTCAAATTTTATGAAAATGGAATCAAAACTTAAAACAATATTAATAAAAGTTTTCTTCATTCTATTAAATCCTATCATATGTAATTAATTCAATGACATACCATGAAAGGTAATGATTCTAGGTTGCCACGGTGATTACTTCCTATTTAAAATGGAGTCATATCATTTCCGTATTACTGAATTTAAAAACCGAATTTGTATACTAAAATTGTTTAATTATAGCAATAGTATAATTTAACGACAGTTTTTTTATAGATGTTTCCGGAGAAATAGATATTAAATGGGAAAATAATCTAAATATGGATTTTAAGGTCTGAAATCTTCAAATTCTTAAGTAAACTTAATTTCATAAAATAAAATTAATATCTATAATATGAAAATCTGTACATAAAATAAATTTTGTATTCATGCATTTTTGCATAAGAGTACAACAGCTGTTGCACCAAGATCTGAATATTTATAAAACTAGTTATAGTACGAACGCATCTCATTTGTAACGTTTGACGTACAATTTCCAACTTGTTTTATTTCAAAGTTGCATGTTAAAAATATTATATTCGTTCAAAAAATATCGAAATTTTGAACGATTATTATGAAAGAATTTTTTACAACTTAGTTAACTAACAAGCTCATTACATACACTCAAATAAATAATAAAAATTGCAAAATTTGTACAAAAGTCTATAGAGAAACGTTAATCCAACTTTATTAAAGTGGATTTTTAAACTATTGCTGAACGAAACTTACCCAAGGAGGAAATGTATCATCTATATATTTCAAAATCTGAAAGAAGCATAAAGAATTACTCGGGACAAAACCTCTATCTTATCATTTTTCAAATGTAGTCTCGTTTCCTCCGGCAAAATCAATATCTCGAGCAACAGTTATTATATTACATTTTAAAAACACTATAGAATTCATGAAACTTTTTCGAGAGACTTTGTTATGGTAAAAGAAACTATATTGAAGTAGTTCTTAAATCAAAATACATGTCGATGTGTTTTTTGTGTAAATAAAATCCAGAAAATGGATTTTTTTTCTTTCAATTTGTTTATATTAATAATCTAAGAGGAATTCTGAAATAGACATAGTTATTTTAATTATTTATTTGATTTTGTTTAATGTGCTTGCTAGTTAAGTAAGTTGTAAGAAATTATTTTAGAACTACAAATCTATATTTTGATATTTTTTGAATGAATACGATATCTTTAATAAATAGCGAAAATAAGTATATCAGTAACAAATTCGTAACTGTAGTTACACAAATATTTTGTTACACATACACAAACTCCTAGTTTACTGTGCACATAATACAGTGCACACTGCAATCGCAGACGGCACTTCAGCTGTCTGTCTGTCCTTTAAGAGCAGAATTTAGTTATGAATATGGCGTGAAAGAGCAAACATTTAGGGCGATGTTATTCACTACGCAGCCCTACAAGTAGGATACAAATAAAAATACATATAAATATACAAGGTGGTTATAGAAAACTTCCCCGATATATGAGCCCCTAGCGGCCTAACCGCTCAACCAACCAAAAGGAAATTTCAGATATTATTTTTTGAAGGTATGCGCTCGAGATTGTGATGATTTAAATCAACGAAGTGCTCACGGTTATGGTTACAGTGAAAAGATTTCAAAATTTTTGAATGGCAACACCCACTTTTTTCCTGCGCAGATTCGTCAGTGCATTGAAAAACCACAAATGGCATTGGAACTATAAACTGCCGGCGTAAAACATTTCCAAAGAAGAGCATTGTAAAGTACCAATGAAAACACAAGAGAGAAGAGGGTAAAAAAACTTTTATTGGAATTGGCAGTTTTCAATGTGCCCATCTTCGCAGACGATAACGCATTGCATGTAGGAGATTGTTGACAACAATGACGAACGTAACATCGCAGGAGGAATCTGTATAACTTCACGTTTTATGACATCTTCTTCAGAGAAATCTCTTGGATTTGATGTGTAGACCTTCGATTTTAGATAACCCCAGAACCAGAAATACATCGGAGTGAGGTCGGGTGATCGCGGTGACCACGTAACTGCAATGTTATGGGAGATGACTCCATCACCAAAGTGTTGTTGCAGCACTTGTCGAACACATGTGGCGACATATAGAGGAGCACCATCTTGGTACCCATAAAATATCATTAACGACTTTTCGATGCTGCGGCTCTGGAATTATGTAATTCTGCAACATTGTTGTATACCAAGAACTTGTGATGGAGCACATTTTCATACCTGTGAAAGTGACCTGTTCGAAAAAGTACGGACCGAGAACGAATGTGCTTGTGATGCAGCACCACACAGTCAGTTTAGCTTCGTGTAAAGACGTTCGTTAGTGCTACATCGTGAAGATTTTCGTCCAGTAAACGCAGTTCTTGGAGTTAAAGTTCCCAGTTAAGGAGAAATGTGCCACATCCGTCCATAATATGCACAGCGGCTACCTGCTCTCTTCATCCTCTCTGATGAGGAAAAAAATCGCAAAGTCGAAACGCTGTTCCTCGTCTCCAGGTTGCAACATCTGGACGCACTGGAATTGATAAGGAAACATCCGCAGAATAGAGCGTAAAATCTTGAGAACTGGGGTTTTCGGTACATCTGAATTGCGGACAATACTTCTTGCAGTTTTTTAAGAAAGTAAAATTTGCTTCGTTTAAGGACAGGTTGAATAAGGCGAAAACAACGTGCATTATACCATTTAAAAAAAGTGGTGCCAATCAAGGAATCTGAATTTAAAACAAGTGGGTAAGTGTGATCGAAAATTCCACAAAGGGTTTCGTTTAATATTCCTTTCAAAACACTTTATCCTTTCTTTAATAAATCCAAATAAATTTCATTTTGCAAAAAAAAAAATTAAAAGGAAGTCATGTTTTTTATAAAGTACAAATTATACCCGCTATTGTGCTCTGTCATAATAATATCTGTCATGTAGACTAAATGCGATATTAAAAAAACATCAATTTCAAAATTAAACATGTTGTATAGAGACCTTCAAAATGTTAAAATATGCCAATATTTCCATAATCGGGTTTTTATCACTATTCAATACGTTCCTCAAACTCATAAGACGTTATAATCACTTTCTGATGTCATATCTACTTGCTTTCTCTATATACTCTCTTTGTATTATTCTTAAACAATTGAAAAAGATCGTTAAATTTCCAATATGACGTTAGATTAATTTTCTTTTTAATTCTCCAATGACGTCAGATTAATTTTCTTTTTAATTCTCAAATGACGTCATATTAACCTGCTATCTGTACTTACGCATACTCATACTCCTTGTATTATTGAGAACTGTTTGAAAATTTCCGTTTTATTACCAATATGATGTCATATTAATCTTTTTTTAAATTGGTGAAACTTTTTATTTCATTTTTCACGTGGAAATCTTTTAATAGAAAATTAATTATTGCAGAAAGAATTTTATTGTGATTTTTTAATTGTTGGCAAGTGCTATAACGAAAATTTTTTTAATTTAATAGGAAAAGGCTGTTAGAATTTTTTTTTATCTCTCTATATTAAAATAATATGATTTTTTTTTCAAAATTTTATGATTTTCAGCGTGACAGTAGGTATTCAGCTGTAAGTACGTAAAATTTCAAGTCTGTAACTTACATAGTTTCTGAGAAGCGGCTCTGTGACGGACAGACAGAGAATCGGGACGAATAGGGTTTCGTTAGATGAACAAAACACTGACAAGTGGGTAAGTGTGATCGAAGATCGCACAAAGAGTTTCGTTTAATATTCCTTTCAAAACACTTCATCCTTTCTTTATTAAATCCAAATAAATTTCATTTTCAAAAAAAAAAAAAAAATGTTTTTTATAAAGTAAAAATTTACCGGTCTATTTTTCTCGTTTTTTTTTTTCCGAATATTCGAACCGGCCATATTGCGGGCTAAGCCCGCTATTATACTTTATCATAATAATATCTGTCATGTGGATTAAATGCGATATTTAAAAAAAATCAATTTCAAAATTAAACATGTTGGCAACTTCAAAATGTTAAAACATGCCAATATTTCCATAATCGGGTTTTTTTATCAGGATTCAATACGTTCCTCAAACTCATGTATTTAATATTCTCTATTACTCCTATTGATACTCTCTTTGTATTATTCTCAAACATTTGAAAAATCCGTTAAACTTCCAATATGACGTCAGATTAATTTTCTTTTTAATTCTTTAATGACATCATATTAACCTGCTTTTTGAACTTCGCATATTCATACTCCTTGTATTATTGAGAAATGTTTGAAAAATTCCGTATTATTACCAATATGACGTCATGTTAATCTTTTTTTAATTAGTGAAACTTTTTATTTCATTTTCATTTTTCACGTGGAAATCTTCCAATAGAAAATTAATTATTGTACAAAGAATTTTATTGTGGATTTTTAACTGTTGGCAACTGCTATAACGAAATTTTTTTTTAATTTATTAGGAAAAGGCTGTTATATTTTTGGTTTTTTATCTGTCTATATTAAAATAATACGATTTTTTTTATTCCCGCAGAGAAGCGGGACGAATAGGGTTTCGTGAGATGAACGAAACTCTAATAAACTTTTTAACCAAAAATAGAACCGACTTCAAAAACTACTAAAATGCGGAAAAATAAACGTTTTAACCAAAAATAGAACCGACTTCTTAAACTACTACAAAGTAAAAAATAATTTCTTTTACATAATAGTGAATAAGAAATTAAATTAAGAGCATTGTATTTACCATGCATATTATTAGATTTCTGTACATTAATTTGATTTTTTGGAGTCGGTCCCAGCCAAGCCAAGTTTAAAATTCAAAACAAAATTTCCAATATAAATCATTACAGCTACATAAATATAATTAAAAAAAAAAAAAAAAAAAAAAAAAAAAAAAAAACTGAGTGCGTAACAACCACGTGCGTCAGAAGTGAATTGAAACTTCAAGGATGGAGGGATAGGAAATTTGTAGGGATTATAAATATTTGAAAGACGTGTAAGTAAGCTTTTGAAAACAGATCTTTATTACTTTTACACAAGATTCAGATAAAACTTTGCGAAAAGAAATTCCATTCGCAGTGAATCAAATCTGAAAGCCTCCTGCATTTTAAAATCTGTGGTTGGCTACGATTTCTTTTAAAGAACTGCCTGAATAAACGCATTGACTTTATATTGACCAGGAGCTTTAATGCTTTTAAATATAATTTAAAATTGACGTTGATAAATACTTTTATTGCATTAAGCTCGAAACCGCAGCGGTCGTCCGTTGATATCACAGCCCTGAGCACAACCCTTCCTGCTTATCGAGCATTAATTTTAAAGAATTTACCCTTTACAAGTTTCCGGTATTGAATTCAGCTTTTAAAGAATCCGGACAAGTTGTCCGGGTTAAGGGTATGGGGACGTTGGAAGGACTCACGGTCGCCTTCTCCGCAAATTCGGCGGTAATCCGTTTAAGAAATAGTACTATTAAGAATGCTCAAAATAACTCATCAAATGGTAGAAAATGCAATAATTTAAATGATTAACTAGTTTCTAAAGCAATGTTTGTCGACATATAGTTGCTGATCTCATTTGCAAATACATATTACATCAGATGAAATGTTTAAAAAGGGTAACATGGCTTGAACTTGGCTTGGCTTGGCTGGCACCGACTCCAAAAAATCAAATTAATGTACATAAATCCTAATAATATTATAAATCTGTTTGTGTGCAAATGTTAGGCTGAAGCCAGCGTCAAAATGGAGCATTTAATGATCCTGTGTTTTTGCATATAGGTGGATTATAACCCTCTTATGAACATAGGCTGGTTTTTGTTAATTTTACTCAAATATTTTTCTTAATAATTCCAAATTTCGTTATTTTCATAGAGAATAAATGGACATTTTTTCGTATAATATTTTAAAATGGTTAAATTTACTTTACCGTTGCTAATACTTTATCGTTGCCAAAACTAATTCAAAACCCAAAATAATAATTTTTACTCTACAATTTAGATTCAATTGAAAAAATTTCATGTGAAAAATGAAAATGAAATAAAAAAATTAAAGAATTAAAAATATTAAATAATATTATTAGAAATAAAACGTACTTTTTTTAGTTTTTGATAATAATAATACAAGGTTTCAATATGCGTAACCATAGGAAACAGGCTAATATGACGTCATACATGGAAAATAAAGCGGATATGCTTTGATTGGTGAAATAAAATTATCTTAGGTTTTTTTTCTTCAATTTTTTCTTTTTGTTTCTTTTGTATGGTAACAATACGTGGTGTTTTACCGTCTGCGCACGGCTAATATAACTATACCGTATTTTTTATCTAAATTTAAAAAAAGTAAAAAGAAATTTCAAAAGAAAATGGTTAGCAAATATCAATAATATGCTCCGCAATATTATCCATGTCGAAAATGATGTCATGGATAGCGAGAAAAAAATATTTTCATTCTTAAAACCAAAAGAAATACCTCGATTACCTAAAAAAAATGACGAATGTTAATAGTTCCATTTTTGTTGATAAAACCTAAAGATTTAATATTATTTCGTTAAAATAACTTAATTTTCCCTATGCCAGTATTGAAATTAATTGCCTAGAAAAGAAAATTAACAAGTATTATGTCATTTAAAAGGGATTTCTCTGGGGAAGTATATATTTGAAATAAAACGGGAATTTTCCGATATGTTTTAAAATGAATGTGAATCAATTCCTTACATTAATAATACAAGGATCAGTAAACATATAAATTAGATGAGTTTCACGCCATATTTATAACGAAAAATTTAAATGTTTTTTTTTTATCTATACTGGTTATTAAGCATGAGTATCCATTATATACAGATGAGAGTTTTCTGCTAAAAATCACATCATAATTTTAAGAAATGGAAAATGAACACGAATCTATTATATTAAAATCTGACCGTGTGTTTGTATTTCGAAACTACTCCTAGACTATCGAACGCAACGCGATTTACTTAATACCGGTTATCATTGATCCGAAGACTTAACTCTCAGAATTAAAAAAAAAATTAATTAGATACCAAGTTTTTTTTTTTTGTAAATTTTATTGAAGTTTCTCTAAAAACGGAAAGTAACATACTCAATATTTGTGTATGAAAAAGGAGAAATAAAACAGATCAGTATATTTTTTACACCATTTTCTCATTAAAACTGAAAAACAGAATTTATTTTCACTTTGAATAGATAGATGGTGAAAACAAAATCTTGATTTCAGCAAATTATCCGAAAAATAAAAACATATTTTCACATATTCAAACTTCATGAATCAATTTATTCGGGAGAACAAAAATTGCCTGTCAACATACTGTCATTTAGAAAACAAGATTTGTTTCAGCTATACATTAAACCACGGAGGCAGAATTGAATTTAAAGAAAAAGCATATACTAATTCCAATTAATGTTTGTTTGAAGGATGGCCGTTAAAACGTTTCACAAAGGCGTTAAAAGTAAAATTGTTTATCAGCTAAAATTCACAGTTGTTTTTATCCAATTCGTCTATTTCTACGATTTTATTTGGCGCTCCTTTCTGCATTGGTTGCAATTTCATTTTCGCGATTATTTGGCACAAAATTTCACTTTTTTAAGACTGAGTTATGTCAAGGTCCCTATAACAAAAAATACCGTAAAAAATACCGCAAGTAACTCCTATGAAATGTCATAAAGAGTTAGTTAATTATTAACGTTTTTAATTATCGGGAGTGAAATATTTTGCTTAATTAATGTTTTTATTATTATTTTAATGTTGCGTGAACGAAGTCACGGGTAACAGCTAGTATAATAATATGCATGGTAAATACAATGCTCTTAATTTGCTTTGTTATTAACTATTATGTAAAAGAAATTATTTTTTACTTTGTAGTAGTTTCAGAAGTCGGTTCTATTTTTGGTTAAAAAGTTTATTTTTCGCTTTTTAGTAGGTTTTGAAGTCTGTTCTATTTTTGGTTAAAAAGTTTATTTTTCGCTTTTCGGTTCAATTTTTGGTTAAAAAGTTTATTTTTTGCTTTTTAGTAGTTTTTGAAATCGGTTCTTTTTTTGCTTAAAAAGTTTATTTATTGTTATTTATTATTGTTATTCATTGTTATTTACTATTGTTTATTTATTTATTGTTTATTTATTTATTTATTACTTTAGTGATATCCATATTTACATTAAACCGTATTGTTGCTAATATCTTTTTTATTTCACGCTAACCTTGGCAGTAGACTCGAGTATCGAAGATTAGAAAATTTATCATTATTCTCATCTAAAGTCTTTAAAGCCTTTAATGATATCTATATTTGCATTAAACCATATTGTTGCTAATATCTTTTTTATTTCACACTAACCTTGGCAGTAGACTCGATTACGGAAGATTAGAAAATTTATCATTATTCTCATCTAATGTCTTTAAAGCCTTTAATGATATCAGTATTTACATTAAACCATATTGTTGCTAATATATTTTTTATTTCACGCTAACCTTGGCAGTAGACTCGATAACGGAAGATTAGAAAATTTATCATTATTCTCACCTAATCGTCTTGGATAATGTGTCATAATCGGGATGTATACTACAGTTTTGATGACTGCGTAACTCACTGATTTCGGTGCTTATGCTTAATGTGTACTGATTTTTACGATCCGTACAAAGTAAATATACTGCGCCAACAATGTCGCCTATAATACTATTCGGAGTAACCCCTTTCTTTCTTTCTGTCTATATTGTCACTCTATAGTTAATATTATGTAGTATAAATATTAAAAGACAATTGCAGAAGCATTTATATACAACTGTATTGTATAATATAATATAGACAATTGGATATTTTAAAGGCAGTTTCCAAGTAGTGTCCCACAGGTGATAAATCGCCAAATATTTTCTGTAACTCGTACATTTGTATGGGAGTTGAAACAACAATGTATTTAATTATGCGCCAATAAACGCTCGTCAAAATATGCCAAACCGCTGTGAAACTGCAACAATGGAACTTTCAAAAGATTTAAAAGTAGATTTGTTGTGGCATAATTTATAGTTTTTATCCGTACGTTGTATTATATTTATCCAATTCACAATTTTATGTAATTTTGCTTTTCAAATTTGCAGAGCCGTCCTTAGCGAGGACGACTTAAAGCGAGGCCCGGTGCAGGGATTTTGCGAGGCCCTTTCATTCCAGATTCTTAACATAATCTTATCTTTACTATCAATAAAAAAGAATGGTTTTCACCTATATACTGTAACCCGGGGAGCCCGGGTTCGATCCCCTAGCTACTATAAAGAAGTAGCATTTGTTTGTGTGTTTTGTAGAGATAATTTCTGGAACTACTAAACCAATTTCAAAAGTAATGGTGGCAAATTGATGGTGAACGTTCCTCTTCCAACATAGGCTATATTTTATGTCAAGACCACTATATTTTATGTCAAGACCACTATCTTTTCTTAACTAAAATCATAATCTTATATTAGAGATTTTCTATTATACCTTCTTCTTTTTATTAAAGAAAACATATTTTGCGTCCGGGTGCGAGGCCTCTTTAGGCGCGAGGCCCTGTGCGGCCGCACCTGTCGCACACCCCTAAGGACGGCTCTGCAAATTTAACAACACTCAAAAGTTTTAGTTTTTGTTTGGATCTTAAAAAGTTTGTTCTATGAAAATAAATCCGATAAGTTAAAGCTGATTTAAATATGTCAGTCTTTTTATTATTTCCAACCTGAAAGTCGTCTGCCCAACAACTGGTGACTCGGACGTAATAACTCTTGATAATATCCGATTTGCTTAAAATTTTGTATATACGTTCATTGTGATAAGGCGCTTCCTTTATTAGTTCTGAGGGTTCATTGGTTAAGTATAAAGGGAGGGGGAGAACAGTGGCTAATCCCCCCCTTTAATTTATTCATGCAGAATTATAATCCGATAAGTTAAGGCTGATTTAAATGTGTTAGTCTTTTTATTTGCAAATTCACGTAATAGAATAATTTAGGATATTAAATGAAAGTCGTCCGCCGAACAAATTAACTATTTTTAAAATGTTTATTTCTTTTTCGTTTTTGTTGAATTTCTGATAAAGTACTGAACCAATTTTCATAAAATTTAAATGGGACCAATTCGAGAGTATTCTCTTTCGAATAAAAAAAAATCACATAAATAGGACGTATAGTTCCGGAGTAATCGGTGAATATTCATTAAAAAAAAACGTACACGTTGAATTGAATAACTTCCTCCTTTTTTGAGTCTGTTAATTAAAAAGTAGCTCATTTGCAACACTGCAGCCCTGTGAAAGCCCAAACTTTTTTTTTCAGGGTACCTGGACATGCATTTTTTCACCTAGAATCGATTAGTTCTATTGAAAATAACAAACAAATTGCAGCTATAATGCTTTTTCGTGATTTATTCAAATATTAAAAGTTTTTTTAATGAGGCTAGTGCAGAAGCATGCTTTTTTACGTGGACTTCCATACAATCGAGCATCTCTAACTACCAAAGTCACATCTGGACGTACGTAATCCAAACATTTCTCCTGATATACATACAGAAGAGGAATGTACAAACAATTTTGTGGGATATAGCCGGATCTTGAATTTACAAGACAAAAATGTTGAAAATTACAAAAATGTCCAAAACTATACATAGGTATCAAAACCCACTTAACCCATTAAAGCCGGAATTATTTTTCTCTTTAAAATTCAAAAATTGCATTTCATACCAATTTTTCAAAGTAGCAACTTTAGTCTCCTTTTATTACGGAGTTTCTGTCATCAGATAAAGGGAATATTTTTCTTAAAATATACTGGTATAGAAACAACAAAATGGAGGACAGCAGTCCCGGTACCATATGGTACCGATAGGTTTTAATGGGTTAATCAAAAGAGAAACAAGTATGCTCAGAATATCAAATATGCTCAGAATATCAATAAAAAACAATAAAAGAAATTGGACTTACATTGCATTTGGTTTTTGCCTGTTTTTCCTACTTTCCCGATACATTTCCGTCTAAAAACGGGGCAAGACGGTATGTAACGGGGAAAACATATACTACATAGCTGCCAACTTTTACGTTTTTTTTGCTACCACTAAAAATTATTAATAGAAAATTTTATCTTATTGAATAACATGATTTCGGCGGTTTAATAAGGTAAAATTTACTATAAAGTTTTTGTGATATGAAAAAAGCGTAAAAGTTGGCAGCTATGCATATATGGTTTTTCATGCTGTGGGACTTATACAGAGGGTGTTTACACATATTGGGAACGATTTTGACAACAAAAATAAAATACATAAATTAAAACAATTACTTTTTAATATGTTCTATCTGATAGCTTCTTGTTGTGGACTATCATCATATTGCAGCGGTATTTCCAAGATAGTAGGGCTTTTTGTATAACTGGAAGTGGAATTTTGTTCCATTCCTCCACAACACATTTCCAGTGTCCACTCAATGTAGTTGGTCGGCGTTTCGCAAGAGCTTCTTTTAACCCCTTGAGAGGCACCGGTATATAATATATACCACTTTTAATATATAACTTTGCCACCAGTATTATTAAATAAAAATATTTAGTATTGTTGTTTGCAGATTGAGAAGCTAAAAATTCATTATTAAAATTTACTGGTGTCGAAACATCGCAAAATTTAGCATTTTTAGACCACGTGCTTGCCCTCCAAGGGGTTAATAGTCCAGAGACACAGTAATCCATTGATGAAACATCTGGGGACTTGGTTGGAATATGATTAAACGGTATATCTTTGATTCCAGTTCCTCTTGTCAATTTCTCGAGAAATGCGACAATACTTTTGGATGTATAGCTGCTCGCGTTATCCTGCTGGAACTCAACACATTTAACGTCCGTAGGATAAAGTTTTGGAATTTCTTCTTCAAAAAGAGGAATTAGAACATTGTTTTGATAATAAGTGGAGTTTATTTTGACATTTTTCTCAACTTTTCAGACCTTTAATTTTCCGTTGTAAGAGATTCCAGCAATTATCATAAAACCTTTAGTGAAAGTTTTTTTGCAGTGTTTGAACCAAAGTTGTAAGTCTTTTCGGCCTCTTTTTCGAAAATAAATCGATCTATTTTTATCACAGTCACTTAGATAATTTCATTCTGCATCAATTGTGACAATTTTTTTACACTTATCACATGCTAAATGATTTTCATATAACAGTCTCCATCTTATCTTTCTCTTAAGTAAAAAAATATAACAGTCTACATCTTGTCTTTCAAGTATAAAAACATATTAAACAACAAAAAAGAATTTGAATTGCTAAAAATAATTATTATATAGACAGTTATTCTAATTACAAAATAAAGAATCCGAGATTTTAAAAAATCATATAAAAATATAAAAGCTTAGTTTTAATAAGTCATGAATTTTTTTAAATGTTTGGATAATGAAACAAAATTAAAATGATATATTATTTACATCACGTATTTTAATTTATTTCATTGTGAAAAATGGTAGATTATTCTTTTCGATAACTGTAAATAATTTACAGCAACAGCAAAATTTTCTCGTTCTACAGAAATACAAATTGTCTACTTTTATTTAAATTTTTTTTAACTTGCTATTAAAATATTCAAACATGCAGGATTTCATAGTTGAAATAGTTTTATATGCTACCAAACATATATTTAAATTATATTTTTAGTAAATTTCAATGATTATACATATATTTTGAATTGTAGTTCGAAAAATAGATCCAACTGAGATTCGAACACAAACAGAAAAATCTCGTATCCTGCGCGCTGCCGACAAGGCTACGAATACGCATGCCAAAGGAAGAAATTTATCCGATTATAAACTGTGACGTAAACTTTAAGACCTTTTACCTCAAGATCCCCTGGGTATTGAGAGTTATGGCTTTCATATATTTATATACTAACTATATTCTATCAATACATAAACGTTCACAGCATGCTGTGACATCGTCTTCGGAATCTCTCCTTGTTAGTATACAACATTAGAGATGAAAAGGGCTCAGCCCGAGCCTGCGAGTCCAAAGCGGACTCGGGTTCTTCGATTTTTATAGCAGTCTTTGGTCTTGGGCGGGCTCGGGCTCAAAGTGAAAACTTTTGTTATTAAAAAATTGAACAGAAAAAAAAAATCGCTATTTGAGAAACAAGAATGTCGTCTTTTTTAACGTGTTTTACAGTCTTTTAAAAATCAGTTTGAAATGGGAATGAATTTTGATTGATGGGATATTAGAATGAATATTTTATTTGGATTGGAAATTTTACACGGTCAGTGATAGCAACTTAAAGAAGCCGTGGGATACACCTTGTCTATCCTCGCTTTTTGTTTCAAGTCATTTTCCATTTTTAGTGAAACACAGAACTCATGTTTTTTTCTGCCACAGTTGTGCAATGATGTTTTAAAAGTATAAGAATTGTTACTTTTGCAGAATTCTGTCAGTAGTTGGGTATAAATAACAAAGTTGTCATTTTAAGCAGATTTTCAGGGACATGATAATTACGAAACATTGTCATGCGAAAGTATTTAGCACTAATAGTGATTGCTATGCAATACGAATTCTTTAAAATGAGAAAAATAATCTTAAAACAGTTTGAAAATAGAATTAATAATGTTCTACTACGTGGGAGGAGCTCAGGCTCTGAGGTCACAAAATCTTTCGAGCTCGAGTTCTAATGCCACAAAATGTTTCGGGCTCGGATTGCAAATCATTGTTCTCGGGTTCCGAGAAAGAGCCCAAACTCGTTGCTGTAGAATACTGCTAATCTGAACTTTAATTGATAACTTACAATTAATATTTAGCAAATTATTCAGTTTTGAAATTTCTCCACGATTTTTTGTATAATCGTAACTATTTACCGTATCTTAACGCTCCAGTATCCAACTGCTCCCAACAAGGTGTCCCTCTTTTTTGCTCCATAATTCATGAAAAAATCGTCACTGTACTTTCGGGCCCATCTGTTGTCTTCTAATGACGATGTTGATGCTTAACCAGCAATTAATGTTATAAACTCGATGTTTCTTCATATATATATACTAGCTGTTACCCGTGACTTCGTTCACGTAACATTAAAAAAAGAATAAATGCATTAATTTAGCAAAACATTTCACTTGATAATTAACAACATATATAATTAACCAAAGCTTTATCACATTTTATAGAAGATCATACGGTATTTGTTTGCTATAGGGGCCTTGACATAACCCAGACTTAAAAAAGTGAAATTTCATGCCAAATAATATATACAATCGCAAAAATGAAACTGCAACTAATGAAAAAAGGAGGACCCAGTAAAATCGTGAAAATCGAGGAATTCCTTTTCGTAAAACGAAAAACAACACTGGCAGAATTCTTCTATACAACAGTGCATTTTAGGTGGTATTTGGTGTACAATTTGCATATGTGTGCATTACTAAATGGGCATTATTATATTGTTTATTTGCATAGACATGTGTTATATATTTCTTACTACATTATCTTGTTTATGTATATATTAAATTAAGTGTTTCACGCTAAGTGGTGTAAATAGTGAACAAACTGCCTGTGGATTTTATACATTGATAGATATTTCACAAAGATATAACAATCTGATGCGATTCTAAAATGTAAATAAAGGTTGCTAGAAAGTACTTTAAATTCTGCCCAATTTAACCTCGATATTTTCTTTATCGCGTCAAGAACACTATTAGCAAATAAATACCGACGACTCAAATCTGATTATCTAAATTTACATATTTTTGTTAGTATATATAGGATTATTTTAATTTATTTCATGCGCTTGAAATTTTTTACGCTTTCTCTAGGATTAGGTGTCGAATAAATGTACTTTCTTGTTATTTTATTTTGCCATTTCTATTTATTCTATTTTCCATTCATTCCATTTATGGATATTGATTTAATTTACATATTCGTGTCAAAGAATATTCTTTAAAGTTATTATCAGGATTAGGATAAGGGTTAGGATTAGGAATAAAAATTGAACGACATTGGCATGACCGATTCAGGTTTAAAGTATGAACCATCATGAAGCAATAAGAAAATTAGAAAATTATCGGCTAATAGTTTTTAATATGTTTTACAGTCATAGTTGGCATCAAAGGTGAGCGGGGAAATGATCATCTAAAATACCATTAAGTGTTTACCATGCAAAAAACAAATCTGGTTACAACAATGTATTTAATTTTGCGCCAAATTTCATTTGATAAAAAAAAGAGCAAATTGACTATGGACTTAATTACAGACCCCAGCCTTGTTATTCTCGGAAAATTTCTACCTATATGTAAAAAAAATTCTACTATATAGAACGCGCTTTCACGTTTATAATGTTATGAATTGGCACGATCGGCTTGTTCAAGTTTACACAATTCGGCTGGAAGAAAAGATTCATTACTTTTTGATTTCTTCTTTGCTTTTGCATTACGCGAATTTGTTTGTAAAATCGATTTTCTTTTCGATAACATTGTTGTTTTTTAAGTTTAAAAAATATTGTAATTTTACTTAAACATTGCTTTAAAATCTATGCAATTTTTCTTATCCTACAAGACTTTACAAAAATCTATTATGAAACAACTTTAAAAAAAAGCTATATTTAAAAACGACAACAAAGTTTTTCCTATTTTAAAACTAAAAGAAATGTAAAATTAAATTCCGGTTCGAAACGACGATTTACAAATGTGTTTCGATTGTGGGAAAATGATAGAGGAAAAATGCTGTTACTTCGACACAATCATATTAAATCTTTAGCTTTTATGAGAAAAGCAACTTTCTTTTAAAAAATATAGTTATTTTTATTAAGATTTTCTGATTTTCGATACGGATAATTTTGCGATGCATATCATTGACATTAGCCATCCAATATATATATATATTTTTTTTTTTTACTTTTTAAAATTTAAATTAAAAATATGGTATCTTTATGTTAGCCGTGTGCAGACGATAAATCGCCAACCTATCCCATCATTCGTATTGAATTCATTAAAAATATAAATCTTTCACTCATTCCATTTAAAACACAGAACTTTAATTTACAACACATACATTTAAAATACATATATTACGTACATTTAAAATAACTCCTTTCATGTCAAAAAGAAAAAGAAAAAAAAAAAGAGAAATTAATCACAAATAATTTTATAACCCGAGATCATTTTATTTCAACATCAAAACAAATCTGTTTTATTTTTCTATATATGATATCACATTCGCTTGCTTTCCATACTTACTCGTATTTATGCACTTGTATTATTATCAAATATTTGAAAACGCACGTTTTGTTTCTAATATGACATCATTTCATATTCTGTTTAATTCTTAAATAATTCATTTCCTTTTCATTTTTCACGTGGAAATTTTTCACTTGAAAATAAATTGTTGATTAAAAATTATTACTCAAGGGTTTTATTTTATATTGGCAACGATAAAGTATTAGCAACGGTAAAATAAATTTAACCATTTTAAAAAAAGCTGCAAAACCGGGCCCTTTGGGCCAAACCAACCAAACCAACCAACCATTTTAAAATATACGAAAAAATTTCCATTTATTCTCTATGAAAATAATGAAATTGTGAATTATTAAGAAAAATATTGAAATAAAATAAACAAAAACCATTCTATGTTCATTTGAGGGTTATAATCAACTTATATGCAAAGATACAGGATAATTAAATGCTTCATTTTGACGCTGGCTTCAGCCTAACATTTGCACACAATCAGATTTATTATATTATTAGGATTAGGATTAGGATAGGATATATATATAACTTTCCAACGTTCTCGTGCCCCTTTGTCTCGCGACACTTTGACATTGTCTAAGTTAAGGTCCTCTAATCATAATAATAGACCTCACAGTCCGGAGAAAATCTATGAAATGAAATACCCGCGATATATGCCAAATTATTAACCGACTTTCTCCGGTATGTCATCTAGTGCATACTGGTGATAACATGAGGCCTGTTTTTTTAATTAAGTACCATTTTGATATTAAAACAATC
Organism: Maratus michaelseni; assembly: GCA_963931845.1. NCBI lineage: Eukaryota > Metazoa > Arthropoda > Arachnida > Araneae > Salticidae > Maratus > Maratus michaelseni. Next base: position 196,480,470 of record OZ007594.1, read on the forward strand.
CAGTGTCATTTTTAAACAATTTTATTTTTACAGGAAAGCCTAGATCTTAATCTACACTGAAAAAAAATGTTGATTTTACAGTATAATACTAGCATCCCAGCTGTCAGTATTATACCGTAAAATTAACAGTAATAAAAAGTAAAATAAGCAGAAATACGCTACCGCGCATGCTATCGTACGACGAGCTTGTGTATCCCATCTTCATAGACAATTGCCGCCTGCTGTGCTAACCACTGCATCGCTTCCGTTATGATGTCGTCATCATCGTCGTAAGCGTTGATTGCCAAGGTGCTTCTTTAAGTGCAGAAAAAAGTGGTACTGACTTGGTAGCTCTGGGTTAAACCCAGGATCTCACCGCATGATATGGTTGGAAACAACGTCATCACCCTCCGTATATTCCTGGCTTAGTGCCAAATGACTACCACTTTTTTCTGCACTTAAAGTAGCAGCTTGGCGATCAAAGCTACAACGACTATGATGACATCATAACGGCAGCAATGCAGTGGTTAGTACAGCAGGCGGCAATTGTCTATGAAGATGGGATACACAAGCTCGTCGTACGATACCATAAGTGCTTTAATATAGGCTGAAATTATATTAAATAGTAGATTAAAGCCCAGGCTATCATGTAAAAATAAAATTTTTACAAAAATGGACTTATGTTGTTTTTTAAGTTTTAAAACGGCGCTTACTTAAAAAGCACGCTCGTAATTTGTAAACAGATTCACAGGAAAACGATGGAGCAATGAAAAACATTGTACGTCAATCTACAAGAAAATGTCACCATAGAAAAGATAGAGTATTTTTTATTCAAAATTGGCAAGTTATATTACATAATGAAAAATTGAATCAAGGAGGAAATAAATAATAGTACCGGAGTATCGTTAAATATTATGCCTTTTATTTCGACGAACATTTACAAATCCATACATTCTTCCCATATACAGATTAATAAATGCAATAAATATATTTTTAATTAAAATAAACAAATAAAACATTTCAACAGATGTGTTAAATTAAAATGACATCAGATAAACTGAAAAAAGTACCTTTCCTTTCACAAAAGTGAAGCATTTTATTGTGATTGCCTCAAAACGGTACAAGTTTTACCAATTTTCTGTCCTTACTACTGAAATTTCATATTTTACTAATAAATAAGTTTATATTAAGAGGACGATAAAATTATAACTTGATTGTACTAAAATTACTTAAGTACCATTGTGAAAATAGTAAGGTCGTTTCTACTTTTCATTATTATAAAGTCTCTTTTGGCAACAGTAAGAACTATTTGTTTATTTTCAGATAATTTTATAAATGGTAAACTGGTACATTCAGCATTATTTACTAATCTATGTCCCAATGCTATTTTTTTTTATTTTCTCAATAAACGCGAACTAATCGACTGACATGGATATTTTATGGACTCAAGGTAAACGCAGAAGTGATGCATCCTTTATAACAAATACAGAGATATGTTTTTTAACTGGTTCGTTTATAAAGTTTTGTTCGACTGATAAATTTTCTGAAGTTTCAATCCAAAGCCCACCTGAAAATATTGAATGTATGTGTGCAGATTCTGAGTTAAGCATTATTGCAACTGCCGGTCGATATATCCAGATATTAAATTACCCTAAGTTAGAAATTATTTCTCAGTGGTCATTTAACAGAAGATCACGCATCATACGAATGTTTTTTGTGGGATATAGTTACCTTCTAACTTTAGAAGGAATGCCAGATTTGAAACTAACGATGTGGAACTGGAAGACAGCAGTTAATCTCAGAAATATTTCACATTACTTTGCTTGTGAAGATATAACGAAGTGTTCTATGTCTGTTAATCCGGCATTTAGCAATACGATTGTATTTCAGCATTGTAACGGTTTACATTTCTATGAAATTGGAGATCTAATAGACAGCATAACTTTTACTAGAAGAACTCTCTATTTACCCATTGCTGGAGATAAAACATGCGCGTCTATTCTTGATGAGAAAACTATTGAGAATTTAACTTATTTCGATAAACTGCAGCATGATAGCTGGGGAATCCATTCAGATCTATTACATAAGCTACCTTTGAAAGTCGTCTGCTCTCAATTCACAGAACACGAGCTTGTTCAATTCTATGATTTATTGATGAAACAAGAACGATTACGTGCGTCTTGTCACTGTTGGTTAGATAATAACCGACTAATTATAGCCTGCTTAAACGGAACTGTTCTGGAACTGACATCAGATTTCTCTATAAAAATACTATATTTTCCAAATGATTTTGAAAATAAATCAAATTTTAGTAATTATGTTACATGCATGGCTTTCAATAAAAATGGGTTGTATTTGGGTAAAAAAAATGGCAGTATATATTTAATATCACACGTTGAGGAATGGGAGATGAAGATGCTTTTCTCAACTAATGAATGCCTGTCTCAAATGATTTTTTCACCAGATTATAAACATTTGCTCATTAAAAATGCCAGTGATACATTATCTTTATTAAACGTTACTAAGGATGATATAGATATAGTGTATCTTTCAACTTGTCAAGATGATTCCTCTATTATTGGACTCTATTGCATAAATACAAATTTTTGGATTACAGCCAAATCTAGTGGATTGATTGAAATATGGGATTTATATACTGGTGTACCTATATCCCAGTATCATCTCAAAGAAAAAATATATTATATGGAAGGCTGTCCTTCCAGCTCTGCAATATTGGTGTCAAGCTACAGTAGTTACATCTTCATAATTGATATTTCTAAAATAAAAAGTCCAAGAATTGTAGAAATTTTAAGACCGACAAATAAACCAATAAAAATTATTAAATGTGAAAATTTTGGCCGATTAGCTTTTCTTGTATCTGAAGATCAGCAGATTTTTTTAATATGTATTTTACCCTCAGCAGGTTTCCGGATACTAGGATATATCGCGATGCAGAACAAAATTACAGATTTGGCAGTTTTCTGCAGAAGTGTTGAAGATATCACACATGTAGCAGTTCTGATCGAAAATGAAACAGATACATCTATCAAGAAAATAGTAATACCGAATGATTTTCTGGATAACTTTAAGAACTATTGGGATGATGCATCCGGCAAAATGAAACCCGACCGTTTCGATTTAACGACAATGAATTTGGAAACAAAATGCTCATCGATTGTCGCACACCTGTTATATGGCTTCATAATGTACCATCCTAAGTTAGAAAAATTTGCAAATATACCATACGAGAATATAAAAAGTATGAACTTAAAATCGAAAGATCAAGTTCCAAAAACAGTAGAAAATTTTCAAAACTGTCATATATTTTTATCTCCTGCGCATTATTTGCTGTTAGCCATCACTGATACCTGCGAAATTATTATTATGAAGTCACACAACTTTGATATAATACACAGACAAAAATTTACAATCTTTTCACGCATGCAAACATGTTGTGCTTTCTCAAAAAATTCAATACTGATAGAAGGTTTTAAAGGTGTAATTACTTGTCTAAAATTCTCAAACGTACAAGACATGGTCGAAATGTCTTGGACCTCTTATTGTCAAAACAAGAAGAGAATAGAAGATATTTTTTTGTCTGCCATGAAAGAAAGATCTAAAACTGAATTAACCCCATGGAATATTCAAATACTCAACAAGATAAATGAGGACTCTGTATTAATCTTAGAAAGAAGAAACAAATTAGCAGATAATTCCAAACATTTAGGAAAACAAGTAGAAGGATTAGCACGTGAAAATTTTTCTGTTCCAATTGAATATCAGTTGGAGATTGAAGAATTTATATTCGACGAAAATCTTAAAGAAAATATGTTAGAATGTCGGGATAACGATTTAAAGAAGCACGAAATAATGCTGACAGAAAAACTGAAAGCAAAAGAAAACGCTATTCAGGATATTAAAGAAGGTTGTATTGACATTTTTGAGCAGAAGTGTAGACTTCTAGAGTCATTTAGGCAGAATGCACTTATTCATAACTACCCCATACCAAAGTTGTCAAAGCAAGAAAAAGAAGAAATATGCTACGCTTTTAAAAAAGACCAGCTGGAAAAATATTTAGGAGAATTCCGATCAAAAAAAGATTTTGATGAAGAAGAATTTAAAAGTGAGCTGCCGTTTGACAACGAAAATGAAATCAATTTAGCTTTTAAAAAATATATCAGAAAACAGCCCTTTCAACTGCAAAGTAGAGAAGAAAGAATCAATTATACGTTTATATTAAGATATATCATTCGCAGGAAACGCTTAGTTTTTAACTGCCAGTTTAAGAATGTAGAAAATTTAAGAAAAGACACTGTAAAAGGAATAAAAGAAAACAACCTCCGCATAAAAGAAATATTGGAATTGATAAAAGAGGAACGAACCCTATGGGAGCCTGACAATATTGATTTCGACAGTTATTTTGAAATTTCAAACAAAGAAATAGAAGATGCAAGTTCAATACATTTTGAAGAGGATGCTGATGATTGTAAAGAACTAGCAAATAGTTTTTTAGAAGATGACTGGCTGCTAAAACTAAAATCACCTTCAAAACAGAAACCTCAAATTACACTGAAACAACACAGCATTGATTTGCTAAAGAAAGAAATTTTAAAGAAACATAAAGCTATTGAAGAACTTGTTGATCATTATGAAAAAATGCACAGAAACTTAGCAGAGGATAAATTACATTGTGATTTAGAAATAAGTCAAGATGAATTACAACTATATTTAATTTTATTTTCAGTTGCCAATTCTCCCACCTATAAAATATGGGAAGTAAACCGAAGAAAAGATATAGAAGAATTAAAAGAAAATATTACAAAGCACAAAAAACTGATACGCCAGTTGGAAACTCTTTTGTTAAAATATAAATTAAAGACTGAAGAAAAAAAGCAAGAATCAGATGCTTTAGACGAAGAAATGAAGCAAATAAAGAAAACTTCAAGAAATAAAGCAATTCTTCAGTGTCTTTATGAAAAGAGACCCATTTTGATGGAAAATACCGAATCTTTGAATCCGTACGCAGCAAAAAAGGTCATTTCTCCAGGATCTTCACTTAAAGAATTGAATTCTATAGACAATAAACCTCAAAAAGTTCCACCGCAAACATGGAAAGAACTTTGTAATTTACGGGAGAAAAAGTATTTAGTGGAAGAAGAGAATAAGTTAATAACTAATAAATCGGATATCTTTCGGGACTATCTAGACAAGCTGTATGGTGACCGAGACAGTTTGAGAAAAGATCTGATTGAAAAAGAAAAAGATATGGAGGAAATACATAAAATGCGTATCAGATGCAATTTAGAAACGACAATGGTGCACACTGTTCCAGACCTCCAACTTGAAATCAAATATCCAGATAATTTAGACTTCAGAGAAGCATTATTCTTACAAAAATTTCACATCGAAGGTTTGAATGGTATTATAAATAACGCGGGGAGTAGCAAACTCCAAGTCATCAAAGCGATTGCCCAAGCTGAATACGAAATAGGGAAAAATGATGTTAAAGCACGAATTGGCAAACTAAAAATCAGAGATTTGAAAAAAGAAGTCGATCTTGTCAAAAGCATTCCCTTAACGAAAGATATCCAAAAGATAGTTCAGGACCCTGAAGGATTTCGTCTCCAGGACAGAATTGATGCATTTGAGAAATCTAAGCAGATGGAAATGGACGAAATTATAAAGCAAATGCATCAAGTTAGACAGAGAATTTCCAATATAGAATCGAAGAAAGACATTTCGAAAAGATCTACGAACCACAAGAAGAAAGAAATAGTCCAGTTGAAAGGCGATATTGCTGAACTACACAAAATCGAAAATCTTGCAAGGCGAAAATAAGCTATAATGTTACTGAGAATTCAGTTTTTTGCGAGTTCCTTAGAAAACTTTCATAAACAGTTTTGATTTTTGGGTTATGTTGGAAAACACACCCGAAAATATAGTGTAGTCTGTGCCCTATCGTTTTTGTCTGTGATCCTGATATAAACTATTAATATATTTTGGCAACTGATAGTTTTAAATCTGAAACAATACTGATATATTTCTCGAGGCTTTTATTTCCTTTTTCATATAATAGTCGATTTTTTTTTTAAGAAATATATTTTGAAAAGATCTAGGAACCATAAGAAAAAGATGTCGTCATGTTGAATGGTAGAGCGAGCTGAAGCTTATAATGAACTGAGAATTCAGTTTTGTCACATTTTAAGGGAAATAAAAGACTTGATGTAACAATGTATCTATTAATGATAGTTTGTAATCACGTACGATGTACGAGATTTAGAGTTGTTAAATTTTTCATATTAGATAATGAAAAAAAAAACGTTTTTTTTTTTCAATCTTGCTGGAAAAATCTGGAATACGCAAAATAACTAAAGAGTAGTTGGAGAGGAAAAAAATAAAAATCCATACATATAATATACGGTGATACGTCGGTTAGCGAAGAAAATTCGTTCTGGAATCACATGTTTAGACGAGATCTGCGTAACCCAAAACGGGATTTCCCGCCAATTTGAAATTTAAAAAAAAAAAAAAAATTAATCGAAACATTCGTTAGCCCATGTATCACCCTATTTATGTTTCTTTTTTAACACTTTCCAATATAGTTGAAAAATGTTTATGAATTCGGTTTGTCCGTCCGTCCGCGCTCTAACTCACATAAATATACTCCGATTGTGATGTAATTGATATACGTTTTCGACAATCGATATTGAAAATGGAGTGTGTAGCATTTATAGTTCGGTTACGGGACACTCAAAATAATTCAGTAACATTATGGTCTATGGGGAAAATCGTTTGCAGTATATGTTACACTATTTCAACCATATTGAAATTGATATACATCACTGAGGTGCACTACAATGTGCTTAGTATAGAATATGGTGTGCATAACATTTATAGTTCATTTACAGCTTTCAATTGTTGGATGCATTTTAAGATTTAAGTAACTGTTTGCATATTACTTCGTGTAAATAAATTCTATAGATCAAATACAGGGATGCAGAAAAGAATTTGAATACATTTCCGCTTATTGGTGGAAATTACTAAAGGAGAACTTTCGTCTGTGTTATGCGTTTCCTAACTGATCTAGATTTGTGCACACTATGTTAGTATTTATACAAATCTATAGATCATATACAGAGTTGCACAAAAGAATTCGCATGTTTCTCCGACAATGGATGGTAATTGCTAAAATCGGGTTTTCAAATTTGTTATGCGTTTTCCAAATTGTTTACTTAGACATCATCCTTCATCTTGTTAATCGGTAAAGCTTTGTGAATGTATTCCAGAAGCGTTGGAAAGTGTTACATAAACTGCGCTTGATGCATGATTTTTCGTTCTTGTTTTCTTTTTCTTTGCGTGCAGTTTTCGAAAATTAAAATAAAAGATTAAATTCAGACATTTATTAATGAATATCTTGATGTATATATCAATATCGGACTTGATGTTTTAAAATCTAATACAAGACTATAAATCCTTACATTACACAGGTTGACCATATTTAACTAGTCGGATGTGCCAATCCCAAAACTTTCTTCTATCTCACACAGGTTTCGCAAACACTAAAAAGAATCAGTATCAATTTATATCAAGGTCTAACTGAATCTAAAGTTTTATTAAATTCCGTGCATTAGTTCTTGACATATGACTATTGATAAAATCGTGTAAATCCTGCAGAATGCAGCATAGCAGCGCCACCTGTTGGGAGATTTAGACCAAAACCTAATTAACAACAACTTATGTCAACGTCTAACTGAATCTGAAGTTTGATGAAAATCCGTGCATTAGTTCTTGCGATATACTTATCTTGGTAATAATGAAAAAAGTAGCATAGCAGCGCCACCTGTTGGGCTATTTACACCAAAACATAAGCAGCATCTATTTATGTCAAGGTCTAACAGAATCTGAAATTTGATGAAATTCCGTGCATTAGTTCTTGAGATACAGCTATCGTGAAAATCATGAAAAAAGTGGTATAGCAGCGCCACCTGCTGGGATATCTACACCAAAACGTAATCAGCGTCTATTTATGTCAAGGTCTAAATAAATCTGAAGTTTGATGAAAATAAGTGCATTAGTTCTTGAGATAGAGCTATTGCGAAAATCGCAAAAATTCAGCATATCAACGCCACCTATTGGGCGATTTTCACCAAAAACTAATCAGCACCAATTCACATACAGACAGACAGACAGACAGACGGACAGGGAGACAGACAGACAGACGGACAGATAGACAGGCAGACTCACAGACTTACAGACAGACATTTTCTAAAAACAATCAAATCGTGTTCAGGACCTTCTAAAACGTATAAATCGGTCGAAAATTTTCATGAATCCCACACTTTCTCCTTGTAAAGATAGAAGAAAGTAAAAATGATGTATTTGAAGGTCCGTGATTTGGTCTAACATAACCAAATTTGGCAGACATGCGTTTTAGCGTTTTAATTCAGGCAAATTCATCTGATAATTCAAATGTTTAAAAAATTCATTGGAAAACTCGTCTGAGAAAACTCATTGAATGCCCTTGTGTCTGAGATCTGAACAAATGCAAATGGTGCGCATACGCATAAGGTAAATCCAGCCTCACCAGCCAATAATGTTAAAGCAAGCTTTCGCAGCCAATGAGAGTGAGTGGTAATGGCTGTATCTAGCCATAGAAAGTTTGAACTTGCTGATAGAATGTGTGGACCTCACTCAATGAGTTCGGCCTGAGATATTTTAAATATCCGATCTGAACGGGGTATTAATCTTTCGTAATAATTATCATCAAGCGATGATAGAGCCAATGGGGTCCTCTATGAATGTGAACGCCTATAAAGGGTTTCCACTCAAAACATTTTGTCGCGTGAAACCTACACTTGCTAGCAAATATGTCAATTGGAGACGAACCCGATTACAGAAGATTAGCGAATTAGAAGGGATGGAAGATACATTAAAAACACAGTCCAACAAGTCGTACTTAGTAATTGAAATTAAGAAAAATCCGGGGATTTTGGAAAAAAAAAGTGGTTGTGGTCTAATGCCCGTTTATTATAATGGAGAATATAATCATAAAATAAGATAAACAAGATTGTTTTATTATCAAAACAAATTCAACCCTGTGCAAAATAAATTTTAAACATATAAATATAAAAAAATATGCACTAAAATGCAACATATATTAAAAATCCAAAAATAAATTTCTCTTAGATTTTCTTTTTTTCAAAATGGACAATTAAAACAGTTTTTTTTTTTTTTTTTTAAGGTTTCGTTTATCTTACGAAACCTTATTACTCCCGCTGCGTTGTTTGTCCGTCACAGAGCCATTCTCAAAAACTACGTAACTTACAGAGTTGAAACTTTGTGTATATAGCTGAATATCAGCTATAAAGAGCTCAAAATATTAAATTTTGAAAAATTCATATTATTTTAATAAATAGAGATAAAATACCAAAATTCTAACAGCCTTATCCTATTAAATTTAAACATTTTTCATTATAGCAGATGCCAAAATTTAAAAATCAACGATGAAATGCTTTCTACAATAATTAATTTTCTATCAGACGATTTCCACGTGAAAAAAGAAAATGAAGTAAAAAGTTTCACCAATTGAAAAAAAGATTAATATGAAATAAAATTGATTGACGTCATAGTAGTAATAAAACGGAAAGATTTCTCAATAATACAAGGAGTATGAGTATGTGTATGTACACAAAGCAGATTAATATCACGTCATTAGTGAATTAAAAAGAAAATATGATGTCATATCGGAAGTTTAACGGATTTTTCAAATGTTTCAGAATAATACAAAGCGAGTATCAATATGAGTAATAGAGAATAGTAAATATATGAGTTTGAGAATTGTATTGAATCATGTTAAAAACCCGATTCTGGAAATATTCGCATATTTTAACATTTTGAAGGTGTACAACATGTTTAATTTTGAAATTATTTTTTTTTTAAATATCGCATTTAGTCCACGTGACAGATATTATTATGACAGAATATAATAGTGGGCTTCGCCCGCTATCGGGTTTAGATAGTCGCCGGTTTAGATAGTCGAAAAATCGAGAAAAATAGATCGATAAATTTTTACTTTATAAAAAACATGACTTTTTTTTTGGTTGCTAAATGAAATTTATTTGGATTTATTAAAGAAAGGATAAAGTGTTTTGAAAGGAATATTAAACGAAACCCTTTGAGTGATCTTCAATCACACTTACCCACTTGTTTTTTTTTTTTTTTTTTTTTTTTTTTTTTTTTGCTTTTTTCCGTCCTGCCTTCTAAGAAAAGATATTTTTTAAACTCATGAAAGTAAAATATATACATACATATGAAAATTAATTTTTTTCTTCCACAGGAGGTTCACGGTTGAAGAGCTCCCTGACAAAAAACAGCTTTCTTTTTTTCTTAGGTTTTAATTATTTTAAAACACTTAAAAATAATACTTTTTTGCTCAAAATCACGATTGAAAAGGGAAATATAGTTAGTTAAATATCCAAATAATGGTTAGGGGCAATGATCCTCTCCTGCCCCTCCCCCATGCCTTATTATATAAATGTTCTTTAAGGGTAGGTTCTACTTCTTTGGCCTAGAATTCGTGTGATTTATTTATGATTTTTTGTTTCGGTTCCAGAAAAAAGAGATTAACACCTTCGGACTTTTTGCATTATATTTATTGATGTTTCACTAATACCTTTAAACTTTTTTTTTTTTTTTTTTTTTTTTTTTTGTAAAAAAAATTAATAATACTCCGCGATGAAGAGTGCCTGTAGGTGCGTGCCGTAAATTTCCAATCAGGCGACCATTTTTCCCCGGTCACAGCCATCTGAAACAAATTTGGTCGCCAAAATTATGAAAGGGCGTTAAACTATCTGGAGTTTATACCAACATTTAGTTTTTTTAAATTTAGTTTTTGACATTATGGTGGTCATTTGATCAAAAAAGACTTTTTTTTTTTTTTTACTTTTTTTTCCTATTGCAAGCTTGAAAAAACAATTAATCAATGAAAATTACACTTTTCAGTTGTATAAGCTCTAGCAAAAACGATTACCTTTCTTTAAAAAAAAAAAATGAAGGAAATTTGTCGAATAGTTCTCGAGAAAAATGGTAACCCTGTTTAAAAAACATGATTTTGAGAAAAATGGTTTCGAGATAGTTCTTTTCGACATGGTTTCGAGACGCAATAAACATAGAGCGTAGAGATGCATGCATAAAGTCATTTTGTGCACAGCGTTGCGTTCAATCAGCAACAAAGATTGAAAGGAATTGTAATATCATGAAACCGCTTTAGGGCAACAATCTACACACTTAAGAGATGCAAAAAATGTAAAAAAAAATCAAAATTTTTGACCCAAGAAGTAGAATTTCTCCTTAAAGTATTGTATTGTAGGTTTGAGTTTAGATAACTAGATTGATTATAAATAGGGCAACCTATACATAAACAAACCCAGTAAAAACATTTTTTTCACCATTTTCGTTTTATTTTAAACTAGCGGTCCATCACGGCTTCGCCCGGATGGACAATGTGTCGACCTCCTTGGAAAACTGTCTTACGCAAAATATCTAATCAAAAATCAGCAATAGTTGTTTTATGCGTCTAATCTTCCATAATCGGGTTCATAGCCGATGTTAGCGATGAAATCGCTAAAATAGCTGAAATAAGTGTTTAACTAAGTTTTAGCAGATTGGTTTAAGCTGTATTTTATGTATTTCCTTATTGTAATTTCATTGTTAACTATTGCTTCGACTTTATTTTTGTAACTGTATTGTTGCAAGATTCATTTTTTTTTTTTACCTACCCCATTTATAACCCACGTAAGGGGTGAATTTCTAAAATCGCTGAAATACGTGTTTAACCATTTTTTGCTTTCTTATATCTTTACAAGAAGAAAGTATTGGATTCATGAAAATTTTCGACTTCCGGTTTTCGACGGATTTATACGTTTCAGAAGGTCCTGAACAGGATTTGACTGTTTTAGAAAATGTCTGTCTGTCTGTATGTGACAAAAATTTTGTGGGCGCTCTATCTCAAGAATTAATGCACGAAATTTAATAAAACTTTATATTCAGTTAGTCCCTGATATAAATTGGTGCTAATTAGTTTTTGTTGAAAATCGCCCTACAAGTGGTGCTGCTATGCTGCATTTTTCGCGATTTCCTCAATAGCTCTATCTCGAGAACTAATGCACTCATTTTCATCAAACTTCAGATTCAGTTAGACCGTGACATAAATAGACGCTGATTACGTTTTGGTGTAGATATCCCAACAGGTGGCGCTGCTACACCACTTTTTTCTGAACTGATTTGACTGTTTTTAGAAAATGTCTGTCTGAGTCCCTCTGTCTGTCTGTGACAAAAATTTTGTGGGCGCTCTATCTCAAGACCTAATGCACGGAATTTAATAAAACTTTAGATTCAGTCTCAGATATAAATTGGTGCTTTAGTTTTTCCTGTAAATCGCCCAACTTGTGGCGCTGCTATAATGCATTTGTCTGGATTTCGGCAACGGCTCTATCTGAAGAACTAATTCACTGATTTTCATCAAACTTCAGATTCAGTTAGACCTGGACATAAATAGACGTTGATTACGTTTTGGAGGTAGATATCCCAACAGGTGGTGCTGCTATGACACTTTTTTCATGGTTTTCACGATAATTATATCTCAAGAACTAATGCACGGATTTTTGTCAAACTTCAGATTCAGTTAGGCGTTGACATAAGTTGTTGTTGAAAATGTTTTGATGTAAATATCCCAACAGTGCTATGCAGCACTTTTCAGGATTTACACGATTTTAGCGATAGTCATATCTCAAGTACCAATGCAAGGAATTTAATAAAACTTTAGATTCAGTTAGACCTTGATATAAATTGGTGCTGATTCGTTTTTAGTGCATGCGAAACCTGTGAGAGATAGAAGAAAGTTTTGGGATTGGCACGTCCGACAAGTTTTTAGTAGATATGTTCCCTGAATTTCGCGCTCCTGCCTAAAAGTGATGCTCAGAAATGGCGGAATGACCTAAAACTTTCGACCACCCCTTTAACCTCTTTTTGCTTGTCTAGGTCATAACAGCAATCTACTGTGCACATTTCGTGGTCCTGACTTTAGTCGTTCCATCTGGACGTTGATGAGTCAATCAATCAGTCAGGCCTTCTCGCTTTATGTAATAGAGAAGATTTAGAAACAGCTGAATTTAAGATTTAGAAAAGAATGTAGCAGAAATGCAACGTAAATTATGTAGATGCAACATATATGATTTTAAAAACCTGTAAAAAACAGGCTAATTCAGGTAATTTCAATAGATTCCAAAATCTGAAATGTGGAGCACAAATGAAGGGAAATATTTGTTTTCCCGTTTCTTCTTTTTTTAAATATGGCATACGATCGCGACAGAAAGTGGGCGCTCTGTTCTATTATGCACCTCAGTGTTCTGACATTATGTAAGGAAACAATGATTATCCATCAATAACACAACACTGAACTGCAACTGCATAAGCATCCGTGCCAAGACTAAAGATGAGAGATTCTGATCCATGAGTCCTGATCCATGCAGCTCAGCATAGACCAATTAATTTTATTTTTGGTTTGGAAAACAATTCTACAAAACTGGGGGATTCGGTAGGCTCACAGACCGATAATTTTTTATTAGTTTCCAGCATTTTCTGACGTTGGACCAATTTTTAGTGCTTCTGGGACAGAACTTCCTGACATAGCAACCAATAAGTTTGGACAGCACCAGCAAAATCTGTAATGACAACAAAACTAGCATCACTGGCAATATGGAAAAATTAATAAGCATTCGAAATTTGTCTATGTATGTGATATGTGAATCGCTCTATGTTTTAACATATCTTCTTTTCTCAAAATTGACGCGTGATGGCCAAAAATTTTTTCTGTTCACATGGAATGCTTATTTCCGAAATTTACGATTTTCACTTGTACTTTGGCCGTAACATGAAAATTAAGACATGTTTTTCAGTGTGTGATTTGTAGAGTAAAGTAATTCGCAAATTTTTATAGTATGCCGTTCTTTTGTTGTGCCTTTTAATTCCAATTACATTTTCATTATTCATTTGATTAATAAAATTAAAGATGAGTTTTTTATGCACTAAAAACTATCTTACAATCTTTTTTCCCATATTTTACTTATATTGTTCACCCTTAATTCATTTAAAAGAAAGAATCTATAAAACTTCCGTTCACTGCATAAACATATTGCAGTTAAAAGATCATATTAAAGCAGACTCTACATAGAAGAAATATTTCTGAGAACGACGAGTCGCTTTCCCAATTGTCACTGGTGATGTTACCGCTGTAGCCTCATTACCATTGCATCATATGACAGTGTCCTATCTTGTTTGTTAATCTATGCTTCACGATGCAGCTATAGAAATATATCGCTCATTCAGGTAAACCTATTATTAGACCAGCGAACACATACACGTGTATACAGATGATATATTATTTACAACACTCACATAGCTTTTTCACCCGTCACACGTGATGGTATTCCATCTAATATAATTAAATTTTTTGGTTTGATAAAATTGATACTTAAATTATTAAAAGGTATAGTAATAAATTTCGGTGAATGAGCTTATAAATAAAATTCTTGCCTAAATCAGGAAAAAAACAACGCACTTTTGGTAGCGACTCTACTACTCCAAAAAACTGCTTGCAAAGTCTTCTTTCAGTATTGCATAGAGAATCTGCATCACCTTTTCTTTGAATGTTTGAATACGAAAATCGCTCTCTTTTTCAAGCTCATTTCACGTGTTGGAATAGAAAGAAGTCTGCTGGAGCAAGATTAGGTGGGTATGGTGGATGACTGAAGGCTACAACTTCTCTACAGACCATAAACTGTTTCACAACGATGTCGAATGTGGTTGGGCAAATTCAAAATAATGTAATGTGTCTTCGTCATTCAGTATCGAGTTGGGTTGGGTTGGGTTGATTATTGACGGCCAATTATCGACACTAGAGATATAGGCCCGGGGGGGAGTGCCCTTCGTGGGGTTCTTTATAAGGGAACCTAACCCTTATTTACGCATGGATAAATCCACGGCTCGAAGAAAACCACGAAAACTCCGAACGATTAGGCCGACGGGCACGATTGGGATCGAACCCAGCACCTCCCGTCTACCAGCTTCGAGAGCAGAACCTCTCAGCCACTAGTGGGGCCCATTCAATATCGAGAGAATACTTTTCCCGTAATTATCATGATCTGTATAATCGTTGTTTAAAGTGCGTTGCAAACGACACACATTACATCGAATGAATATAAAGCGTCTTCCCTCATTTAAGTAAGGATATCTTGTTTATGAACATATTAACTGAACTCCGTTGTCATACATTATTATGTCCCTTCATGTAAAAGACGTAAATCTTGTTAAACATTCATATAGAAAATGATTTTCAATGAATTTCTTAAAGTTTCACCCATAGCAACTTTTTAACTAGGTTACAAAGTTTCAATATCCGATTTCATTGTAGAACAACTTTATTTTCGAAGATAGAGGACGTTCAATGAAAACGTATGAAGATATAAAACATAATATGTGTAAAACTTATGAAAGAATTTTCTTAAAGTAATTTAGTTAACAAGCCTGTTACAAAACGTTAACAAAATTATAAGAATTGTAAAATTTTCTTTAAACGTAATACAAAAATTTTCTTACAGCTTTATTGAAATATACTTTTGAGTTTATAAAAAGAAAAATTTACTCAAGAAAAAGTATTCAATAATCTAATATTCTAATGTATAGCTTATATCTGAAAGGCGAAAAAGAGTACTACAAGAAAATAATTCTTTGGCAAAGTTTCACTCTTTTTTCCAAAGCTTCCTTACATGCTGCCCCGGATAAAATCAATATTTTACGCAACAGTTATTGTACTACATCTTAAAATCCCTGTTACATTTACAATCGTGAAATGTTTCAAAGTTTTGTTATGTTAAAAGAAATGGCATTACGGCTATGCACAAATCCAAACTCATTATATATATTCTTACGGAATCTTTCTGGGAAAAGTTTTTATCAACACATTTTCTGAATATTCCAAACGATAGAATAGTTTTCTTAATTTTTCTATGCAAACAATGTATTTCTCAAAAAGAATGATGGAAGTTTTCCAGATGTTTGCATACCTTCAGAGGCTGTTTCTTTTAATTTTTTTAAAGTCTATCCTTGAAATTACACTTTTTCATAAAATATAACATAAAAGTAAAGGAATCATGTTAAAAAGAATTGGTAGAAAATAGTATAAAATATTTTGAAAGGGTAAAGAAATTGACTAAAATATAGACAAAATACGTCAAAGAATTTATTTTTGCTTAAAACAACGTCAAAAACCAGATGCACACATTTGCGACTCATCCTTTTATATATTTCTAAAATCTGCATTCACAGAGAAATTTTTTTTAGAAAAATAATAAAATCAATAGCATGAACTAAGAATCTGCCATTATGCTGTAAATTACACTGATATTACATGATAATCAAATACATTCATTTGAAAATGGTACATTGTCGATTTTAATTATGGGAATTCGTAAATTTTTAACGGTTTTTGAGGTCTCTAATTATATTATGAATCAGTTGGATGTGCCAATACCAAAACTTTCTTCTATCTCATACATGTTAATGTTCCAAAAAGCGTAATTTTTTTAATTATGTATTTTAGAATCCGAAAATTCAGCATAACTGTTATATATGATTTACACGAAAACCTAATTAGCACCAATTTATGTCAACGTCTAACTGAATCTGAAGTTTAATGAAAATCCATGCATTAGTTCTTCAGATAGAGTTATTGTGGAAATCGTGAAAAATGTAGCATAGCAGCGCCATCTATTGGGCAATTCACACCAAAAACTAATCAGCACCAATTTATATCAAAATCTTACTAAATCTAAATTTTTGTTAAATTCCGTAAATTAGTTTTTGAAATAGAGCGCCCACATTTTTTTTTCACATACAGTGATCAATATTATTCTCCATCATAGTAAAAGTCGTTTACGTCAAAATAATTAGTTTTTTTTTCTATAAAAATTACGAAATTAAATATTTATACGATCCCTGGGTCATATAAGTTATATTTAGAAAATAATTTTACAGACTGACAAATAAAACTAAAAGAAAATTATGCAGCAATAACTGACCTAATTATGATACTTTGAATTTTTTGTTTTCTACGCTTTCCGTCTCTAAAAATGCGCTACCGCGCATGCGCGGTACCGTATTACTGCTTATTTTACTGTTTATTACTGTTAATTTTACGGTGTAATACTGGCAGCTCGGATGCCAGTATTATACTGTAAAATCAACACTTTTTTTTTCAGTATCTAGGGATATACTTTCCTAAATTCAGAAATATTTGTATTTTTTACAATGTATCGTTATAGAACAATCTAATAAGAAAAGCAAGCTCAAAAAATGCTTCAAAACGTTCAAAATTGTAAAAGAAGATTTTAATTTATTATTATTATTATTATTATTATTATTATTATTATTATTACAAAAATTGCATTTTTTCTTCATTAAATCTTTATAAATTTACAAAGCCATTTAATAATATGTGAAAAATATTTTATGAAATACTCAAATAAAACAAGTTGGAAATAGTAAGTTAAACGTGACATAGGAGGTGCGTTCGTTTTATAACTAGTTTTACAATGTAAAAAATCCCTGACGGCTCGTCCTACAGGCACAGGTAGATTTCGAAGACGCAGACCGTGGAGCGCCTGTTTGTTGGGAATTGCGGAAGAAATGACCTTTTTGCCATGGTGCCGCAGTTGGGTTCCATAAGGGACAACCACTTCGAAATCTAACTTGTTCGCAGGTGGAGCCGGCAGGGATTTTTTTATTTTAATATTTTTTTGCTATAAGGGTTGGTCCTATAAAAAACTTGTCATTATAAAAGTTTTAGATAATAGTAAGAGGATTTATAATAAATTTAAGCGGATTTGATATCTTGTAAATTGACAAAGTTAAGAATTTTTTTCTTCTAAAACCCCCCTTTTTACCCTCCCCCCCTTGGGGCCATTTTTAATGATATCAAAAATCTGTTATACATAAATTTTCGGCCCTTTTCCTAGAAGTAAATAATAACTTTAAACGGATTCAATACGTATCATAACTAAGACGTTATGGATTTTTTTTCTGTTTTCACAAAAAGCCCCCCCCCCCTCCCATTGGTTCGATTTTGTCCATTCACGAACTTGACCAAGATTTTATGCCCCTTGATTTTATGTATCAGTTTGGAAGAGATTTGTGAAGAATTATTCGAGTTATCGTGTCCATAAAAAAGTGACATAGATAGATAGATAGATAGATAAAGTTTTGAACTGAGGGTGGTTTTGGGTTCTGGGAGTCATGATCGGCGTAGATCTGCAAAAAGTTTTCAAAAATTCCAACTTAGGTGAGAATGTAATAGGTAGTATTTCTTACGAAATCTACCTAAAAATCATCCTTATTATTTCAGTGAAATGAATTATATCGTCTGCTATGAGCGAAATGAATATGCCTTTTCTTTTTCTTATTACGTATGCCACGTTTACAAATGTGAATTTTGTTTTCTACACCAGACAGTACTGTCAAATTCAACATAGAGATCTTGCTTTGCGAATGATTACGTCTATGGTTTAATATTTTTATGACTCATAATGAACGAATCTCCTGTGTTTATTTACTCTAATGGATTGAGATATTCGGCTGTTAACGTAATTTTCACTGAAGTTATCTCAGAATCTATACATTTTTTAATGTAACTCATCGCTCAAACAAACAATTTTTTTCAACGATCTTTCTAAAAATGTAACTTTTAAGCAATTTTATTCGAAAAAATAATTTTGAATAAAAATGGCAACCTGGCATATGAAAAAAGAAGTAGTTTGCCCGTATTTGTTTTCCTCAGTTACATGACTTGCGCTTTTATTATATAGATTACGTACGATAGGATTTAATAGAATAAAGAAAACTTTTATTAATATCTTTTTAAGTTTTGATTCGATTTTCATAAAAATTTAAATGACTCGACAAAATTCTACAATGATAATATATATTAAATTTCAAACCATTCGGTTGGGTAGTTTTTGCGCTGTTATATGCAGACAGACAAACGGACCGGACAATGACTAAAGGTGCTACGAATTTATATAATTACGAATGCACCTAAAAGTATAAGATTTTCTTATATCATTCATCTTAAAATTATTAACTATATACAGTAATTATAATATCCTGAAAAGACCATTTCAAACAGAAATTTCGTATAAAATTTTCCTTAAAATGTCTCCTTCTGCAATGCATTGAAAGTTCCAAACTCTTTGAATGAAAGTTTTACTGAAATAACTTGTTTGACAGCAACACTTGACTTTGAAAGACATGGCGCTTTCTTTACTGAAGTATATTATTATCCTGATGCAGATACCGTAAAGAAAATTAACCTTTTTTGAAGTTAGATAAGATTCGCTTTTGGTGCTCAAAAGATGGGGGGAAAAATACTTCTCAATCTTTATTCCATTTAAAATTTATATTTTTATTTTATTTTATAAAATAATAATTTTATTATCAAATGCATAGTCGTTGAAAAATATTATAAAAAGAAGAAGTTTAAAAATTAATGATATCATCAGAAAGCCCAATGGGGCAGATTTTATGATAAAAAAAAAAGAAAATTAATTCGTCAAACATAGATTATAAAACACTTTCCAACGCATTCAGAATACTGAAAAAACTTCAATTTCACATTCCAATTTCAGAAATCACCATCAATAGTCCGAAAACTATCCGAAATCTTCTGTGCTGCTCTGTATATTATCAATTTGTTCGTATACATACTGCATACAATGCTAAAATTTCGTTCAGTTACGAAAGGAATAGCACAGTTGAAAATTGTCCTTCAGCAATTTCCGACATTAAAAGGAACTGCACTCGAGATCTTTTGTGCTACCCTGTATACGATCTATAGAATTTATATGGATCATATAATATGAAAAATATATATAATAATAATTTAAAAACGCGTACCACAACCGAAAACGCACTTCCAGCAATTATTTTTAATAGACAGTACTGTAACCGAATCCTGTAAATGTCCTATAAATGTTCTGCAAATGTCCTATAAATGTCCTGTAAATGTCCTGTGTGCCCCTGTAAATGAACGATGCATGCTATGCACACCATATTCTATAGGAAGACTCTTGTAGTGCACCTCAGTGATATAAATCAATTTCAATATGTTTGAAATAATGTAACATCATTAAAACACACCGCGAACGATTTTTCCCATAAAACGTAATGTAACGGAAATTTTTGGGTGTCCCTGTAAACAAACTATAAATGCTACACACTTCAGTTTCCATACCGAACATACCATAGTAAATCTCAAAAACATTTATCAACTGTATGGCAATATGCAAATTAGAGCACCGACTGACAGACCGAACTCATAAACATTTTTCAACCTTGTTGGAAAGAAATTAGTGTACAGCTGTCCCCTCCCCCTCCTCCAAAAAAAAGAACATCTTATATATTTTAATCTCTAAATTAGCACACAAAAAAAAAAAAATTAATCATTTATGCTTAAAAAAATAAGCTCCATACAGAAATTGTACCAAAGTTTAA
This sequence comes from Maratus michaelseni, assembly GCA_963931845.1. Classification (NCBI taxonomy): domain Eukaryota; kingdom Metazoa; phylum Arthropoda; class Arachnida; order Araneae; family Salticidae; genus Maratus; species Maratus michaelseni. Next base: position 196,501,050 of record OZ007594.1, read on the forward strand.
TTTTTTCAATACTAACACCTAAGTTTGACATCCTATTTGGCTTTTCCAGTAAAATTTACCTTAGCATAGCAAACGGGAAGCAATTCGGCCAAATAATTTAGTAATTATAGTAATTATGCAGGTTTAAGGTTTGGAAATTTTTTAATTCATTTGCAATCGTGGCTAAACAGACTGCAATCCGAGCAGTCGCATATTTGAAACTCCTAGAAATAGATTTCTGTTAAAAAAATTTATAGGTTGCAATACATATTTTTTTAGAAAATGAATTTTTTTTTTTCGAAAAAAATTTGAATTGTATTCTATACATATTTTAACAGACGTCGATTTGTAAAATCTTCACGTACGCGACTCCAAAATTACAACTCATTCCGCCAAGTAGTTCTTGAGTTATCTTAAAGGCTACTCGCATTACAATCTGTTTTGCAACGGTTACAAATTAATTTAACATTAGATGTTCCAAACTTTAAAAATGTTTAATTCCTAATCTACTTGACCGATTGATACCGACCATAGCTACAGACGATGAGAAAAAAACATAAACACTCAACGAAAAATTATTTTCAACTCAATAAAAGCAGATGCCAAATTTTATTTCCTAAATTTACCTACTATTGTGAGATAATAAACTATAAAAGAAAAATAAAAGTAAAAACCATAGCAACGAAATAAAAGAAACAATGTTATCAGCATTAGCCAAAAGTCGTCTGCATAAATAAAAATATTAATTTACCATCTCCTAACACTTTAATTTAGGTGGAAGCCAAATTAAACCTACGATCACGTCTGATCAAAGAACATACTAACTCAAAATTTAAAAAAAAGCATAAATATAATAAAAATAATGACATAGTTTACTAAATGCTCTTCTAAATTTACTTCTCTACCACTTCTACTTGTACTAATTTTCACAACCTGGATTATAGGGTCCTCGGGACTTGATATCTATAAAGGGTAGAGTTTACGAAGTGAAAGCACTAATGTTCTTGAACTTGCTTTAACTTCAGCCATTCTAGCTGCTCCATCTCGACTTGGAAAAATCTTAATTATTTCTCCTATAGGCCAATGAAGTCTCTTCTGGTATAATTCTATTAATACGACTTCACCTTGTCTGAAAACTTGTCCTTTCTCATTTGATTTTTGGACCAACTCTGAAAAAAATTCGTTTCTGAATCTATTTCTGAGTTGTTGCCGAATATTTTGACAATGTTTGTATCTGGATTGAAGTTTACTTGAATCTATTGTATCTAAATCAGGAACACCTATTTCCTCAATATCTTGTCAAAATGATGATGGAGTCAAACGTACAAATTTATCTGTTTCTTTGAAAATATAGGTTAGAGTCATTTTATTTACTATTGCTTCGACATCACGCAGAACAGTCATAAGTTCTTCAAAAGTTAAAGTTGAAGTACCGAGTGTTCTGATCAAAGGAGTTTTAACACATTTAATCAGGCACTCCCACCATCCACCCCACCAAGCGGCTGTTGGAGGGATGAACTTCCATTTAATAGGAGACAGTTTTTTAGAAGAAACTATTTCCTTCCAATTCAATGATTTTAAGAGGTTATTTGTGCCTCTAAAGTTAGTGTCATTATCACAGTATATAGTGGTTGGTCTTCCTCTTCTGCATATAAATCTTCGGAGTGACTAAATGAATCCTTCTGTTGAAAGACTGGATACAAGTTCCAAATGTATTGCTCTGTATACTGCACATGTAAAAAGTACAACCCAAACTTTAGACCTTGGCTTTACTAAAAGAGTACCGGATCAGTTCCAACAACTTCAAATACACTGTTAAAAATTTGCAGCAAACTGTCCAGTCATTTGACCGTTTTTTGAAAAAAAGGTTACATAACCGTAATTTAACTCTATTATGACCATAAAATGGGCAATAAAATGGTTAGAATAGAGTTATATTACGGTTATGTAACCGTTTTCTACAAAAACGGTAGAATGACTGGACAATTTGCTGCAAATTTTTAACAGTGTACTTTAGAATCTCTGACTCGATCTAGAGGTAGATGAATTGGGGGTGTAGTGTATGGTTTTGTAGAGTATCTTTTACATCTGTAACACTTAGACAGTTGACTTCTAATGTTGCGTCTAGAAGAAATTATCCAATATTTTTCTCTTAAAATGGATCCAACTGTTTAAAGTCCAGCATGACAGTTCTTTAAATGACATTCTTGAATCAGACAATTGATTACATGATGTTTTGATGGTAATAAAATTGGATATCTGAATGATAATTCATCATCTCTCTCTAATATCTTTGTTTCCACTCTTAACAGTCCTTCTTGGTATTTCATAATCTTCAATCCTTTTATTGAATCAGTAGTATCTCCAAAACTTTCAGATTGTATTCTAGACCAGAGTAACTTTTCCGCATCTTTATCTTCGGTGGACAATTCTGATGGAAAAGATCTATTTCTATTTTTGCACTTCAATATCAATCTCTTCACCCAAGACATGATATTTATAAATCTACCGAATTTTGAAATTCTACTACATATCATAAATTCATGTGAATTAGAACATAAAAGAGTAGATACTGTAATTTTCTTCTTTTCCATCATCACTAATTCTTCGTTGGTGTTTATTTCTGATTGTGGCCAATTTTCTTCCGAAAACTTCAACCATTCTGGTCCCTCCCACCATCTCATCTTCAGCAGCTGTTTAGGATTACATCCTCGAGATGGTAGATCAGCAGGGTTCAGATGACCAAGTACAAAATTCCATTGTTGAGAATCAGAAAGTTCACAAATTTCTCGAACTCTGTTGCCCACAAACGTTCCCCATTGATCATTTCTTCAAATCCAAGCGAGAACAGTCGAAGTGTCAGTCCAGTACTTTACTGGTATGGAAATACCATTAAAGGCTTTCAAAACATAGTTAGTCAATCTCTCCTAAACAACCAACAAGGAGCTCTAAACGTGGAATGTTTATACTTTTTTTTGTGCAAGACGAGACTTGGCTCCTAAAAGTTGTACAAAAACTGTGACTTTATCTTCACAACGCAAGAAAACTGCTGTCGCATAAGCTCGGTTACTCGCATCACAAAATGTATGAATAGACTAGTTCTCTTTACAACTATAACCTACACGTCTATCTATCTTCACGTTATTTAAATATTTGAGCTCACTGTACCATTTTTAAAATTATTCTGGATTTCTTCTGGAAGAGGAGCATCCCAATCTAATTTCGTTGACCAGGCTTCTCGAATTATCAGTTTGGCTGGCAACAAAACCAACGGGGCTAAAAAACCAATTTGATCGACGATCCCCTCAGTTATAGTGGCCTTAGCTATATTTTCTGGTTCTTTACACATTGAAATTTCAGGACATAATAACTCGGTATGAGGTTTAGAACATACATGGCAACGAATAAAAACTTTGCAAACTTTAGCTGGATGACCAAAACGAAGACACTTTAGACAGCATTTTTTATCCTTAATTTTAGCTTTCCGTTCTTCAAAGGAAAGAGATCTAGCCCTAATACAGTCCTTGCTTTCATGTGATTAATCACAAAATAAACATAGGCGTTCTTTTGCGCTAAATAGCCGTGCCGCCGTAGGTAATTTATTTTCTCCTTTTCGTAACTTTTCTTTAGGTTTGTCTTTAGAGACTAGCTCTACAAAACCCGATTTAGCTAATTTTAATCTTTCTTCTCCTGCAACTTCTTGTTTCAGGAATTCCATCACTGTTACTATATTTGATTTTGTTGAGAATGAATTACTAGCACTATCAACGCTTGATCTGTTCGAAATATTATACCGTTGCCATGATTTCATTACATCTTCTTACAAGCTAGATTCTATCATGGGATAGAGCCAGGCAGTATTGCTTTCTAAACTTAAACCCATGGATTCTAACTATCGTAAATATGCCTCGACTTTTGTGAATAGATCCGATAACGGAAGATTACCTTTCCCGTATGCCTGTACATTACAGATAACCAATTTTAAAAATTCTCTGACATATACTTCTATCAATAAATATTTATTCCCAAAACGCTTTTGAAATGCCTCTACAGCTTTCGGGTAATTTACAGAAGTCATTGGATAACTTTCTAGCCTGGCACTCTTTCCAGGTTCTACCGATTGTATAAAATACTGAAACTTATCACTATTATCCAAATCTATGTCTTCATGAATTTTTTCAAACTGGGACCAAAACGAAAGATAATTTATCTACTGCGAATCGAACGGCTTGATTTTAAGCTTAGGCAATTTATAAATCTTAGGTTTAGAATAACCGTAATCATTGTTCCTTCCATTATCATCTTGATTATGTTTATTTATACTCAATACCTCACTAACTTTATGCTTGATATTAATAAATTCATCTGAGTAACTTTCATTTTCTACTACTTCCTTATCAATTGCTTCTTCATCGCATTGATCGTCATCTACCATGACCTCTATTATAGCTTCATCTATAGCTTTAATTTCTTTAATCAAATTCTCTAATTTCGTAAAACCGTCTAAAATACTACCCTTATATAACGGGTCTCCGTTAATTTTTTTTTATGCATTTAAAGTTCTCGCCGTCATCTAAGAAAGCTACTTTAACAGGTAATATCACTAATATAGAACCCCGTATATTCTAATAATTCTTTATTCATAGTAGAAATCTCAACCAATGTAAGTTAACATCTTACCAATGTTACTAAATACTCACAGTCTCTATGAAAGTTGCTAGTCGAAAGCTGCGCTTGAAGTTCAATGTCATGACAGAACTCTGAGATCCGAGGGCAGGATCCGTTCAAAATCCAGAACTCAAGTATCCGATACGTTCAAAACCCATCATCCATCTTCTACCACACTATTTATAGCTCCTACACAATCACAATTACATAATTAACATATCATTGCAAAAATAACCGTGATCCGAAAATTCATACATACTTTACGAAACTTAAAAAAAAAATTGACAGAATATGTCTCATTCATGCACATATGTTAGAATTCAGGACACCACGATATCACGCAACATCTCAAAACTCACTCGACCAAGAGAGTATTCTTATAAAGGAGTAGCTAGACACTCTGCTACATACTTACTGCCTCTCTAAGTGATTTTTTTTTTTAAGATTATGTGTACTAGTGTTATTAAGCGCTCATAGCACTATCGTACTTTTTATGTTAAAGTAAAGGATATATAAAAACTAGAGTGACGTTGTTATTAGCGCTTCATATGGAGAAAAAGCCAAATTGATACAATTGAAGTACATTAAAGCGTCTAAATAAACCTATGTTTTTGATCTTGTGTAACGAATTTAAACAGCATTCGAATAAATATCAATCAGAAAGGCAGTAAATATACTATTTCCTAAATTATAGTAAAACAATCAAAACAACTTTTAAAGAAATAGGCAGCCAACTTGGTATTTAAAAAAAAAATAGTTCATCTTTAAAACTCATCTTTAACTCCTTTAAAAGAGAAGTTTATCTGCCGTCATTTCAAAATTATTCATCTGCACTGGCAGAGGAGTCTATGACTTTAAACAAGAGCCACCAAAAGGAGAAATGTAGGAACAACCTCATTAGCAGATTTCACTTACTTTTTTTTTTCTTAAGAGCAGAATCGCACACACACGCGTTTCAGCGATAGTGTCCTTAACGAATTCCAGGTATTTTTAAGATTGCTACACGACGAAGTTGCTGTATCCAGTGATTTTATACATGCATTAGCGACCGCGGCTTTAACGAGTTTCGTTCATTGTATAGATTGCGGCATCCAGTGATGTTTTGTTTTCAAGGCCGCACAGCGCTCATACATGAGTTAATGACCGCCGCTTTAATGAGTTTCGTGCATTTCAAAGATTACTGCACAACGAGTTTTCTGCATTCAAAGATGTTTTTCTGTTTTCATAGGCGCGCAGCGCTCATACATGCATTAGTGACAACGGATTTAACGATTTTCGTGCATTTTAGAGATTGCTGCACAGCGAGCTTGCTGCATCCAGTGATGTTTTTTTAGGTTTGCGTGGACGCACAGCATTACATGCGTTAGTGATCGTGACCTTTACGAATTTCTTATTTAAGTACGTATTTTTTTTAATTATTCAGTATCATCATTAAATTGTTAAACTACTATAAGAAAAGTATGTGGTTTTTCATTAATCTCGAAACGGAGTTATTTAATAAATAAAAACTAAAAATTAAGTATACTTAGTTATAAGTAACATAACGTTCAAAAAATTAATTAAAAAAAATATTGAACATTAAAGACGTGAGTATAAAACATCACAAATTTACTGAATGGTGTTTACAAAAGGCAAATTTAAAATTTTATACATACATTAAAATTAAAAATATCGACGTTTCGACCATCTTCTATGGTCATCTTCAGGAAAAAAAGGATTTTTTCAGGATTTTTTTCCTGAAGATGACCATAGAAGGTGGTCGAAACGTCGATATTTTTAATTGTAATGTATGTATAAAATTTTAAATTTGACATTTGTATACACCATTCAGTAAATTTGTGATGTTTCATACTCACGTCTTTAATGTTGTAATGTTTCATGGTGTGATCGTCAGGCATTTATATTTATATTAAAAGTATTGAAGACAAATATTACTAAATTAGCATTTATAATTTTACAAAATGCATTAAATACTTTTCAGCAGATCACCCATTATGTTGTAAAAAACGTATTTTTGCTTTATTTTGTTTGTAACGTATTTCCCCCAAACCAGTGCAAAGTCACCAAACTTGGTAGGGCAACTTGCTGGAAATTGAGCGAGTAACAGCCAATCAGATTGCGAGCTACCGTTCCGACCTACGAACATACTTCGGAAGAAAATAATAAAGTCAGTACGGCCAGGATATATGAATCTAAAGAGCCAATCAGACCAATGCCAACCGCTATGTCTAGCCGTCTGTCTTCTTCCCAGACACCTCTCATAAATTCTCAGCAAAAGAAACCCTATATTCAAGTAATTTCCAGAAAACCATTCATTTATGTAAAAACCAATTATTACAACAAAAATAAAATAAATTTCGCAGCTCTTTAAAATAAAAAGGTACTTTTTACAATAAGAGAAATGCATAATGAACGGGAAAAAATCTATTTAAGAACTCCGAGTATTTTAACCTCTAAAGAGTACTTTAACGTACGCTGATCTTAAAAAGATTTATTCACTAGCTTTGCGTAAATCTTTATTAGTGGCAATCTTAGAAGTAAATTTTCAAAGGAAATCGAGTAGAAAATTCTCCTACTGGGACTTTTTGAATGAGAATCGAGAACGATTTGATTAATATCCACTTCCAACAATTTCCATAGAAGCAAAATCTTTAAAGCTCTTATTAACACAATAAATAGCACATTTTGTGAAGAAAGAAATGATTTATCTCAAGGAATATTATAGACAGAAAATATAGGAAGGTAGCGAAATTTTAAAGAAAATGTAGAATGGAAAAATTCTAACAAGTAATGTCATTCGGCCTAATGCGATGCAATTTCTCATATGTTTGTCACATTTAGAGTAATAAAATGTGAAATATAAGCAAAAAAAAAGATTTATTATTATGGTTTTAAGTCAAAGCTAGTTTATTATGAAGAAATTGATTCATAATTTCTATTCTAAGCGCAAACATATGATTGTCACTTTTAGGTCATTTTTGTCCCAGTTACAGTAATTAAAACCTGAATGCGGTGTTCAAAGTAAGTAAATGTGACAATGTTTTTTATGGATGTTAGTTTATCTGAATTTTATTAATTTAACTGCAAACAGTTTTTTAAATACTTAATACTGCATTATAATAAAATAACGGATCATTTAACATTCAAACTTTTAACTTTGACACTTAATAAGCAAGGCATAACAATAAATGACCAATGCAACATTAATTTTACCAAAACAATGTTTATTACTATATATGTTTCCACACAAATATTTCATACACTAATTTTTACTTTCTTCTATCTTTACAAGAAGAAAGTATTGGATTCATGAAAATTTTCGACTTCCGGTTTTCGACAGATTTATACGTTTTAGAAGGTCCTAAATACGATTTGACTGTTTTTAGAAAATGTCTGTCTGTGAGTCTGTGAGTTTGTCTGTCTGTCTGTCAGTCTGTCTGTCTGTCTGTCTGTCTGTCTGTATGTGACAAAAATTTTGTGGACGCTCTATTTCAAGAACAAACGCACGAAATTTAATAAAACTTTATATTCAGTTATTCCCTGATATAAATTGGTACTGATTAGTTTTTGGTGAGAATCGCCTGACAGGTAGTGCTGCTATGCTGCATTTTTTGCGATTTCCGGAACGCTCTATCTCAAGAACCAATGCACTTATTTTCATCAAACTTCAGGTTTAGTTAGACCTTGACATAAATAGACGCTGATTAAAATTTGGTGTATTTATCCCAACAGGTGGCGCTGCTACACCACTTTTTTCTCGATTTCTATGATAGCTTTATTTCAAGAACTAATGCACGGAATTTCATCAAACTTCAGATTCTGTTAGACTTTGACATAAATATATGCTGTTTACGTTTTGGTATAAATTGCCCAACAGGTGGTGCTGCTATGCTACTTTTTTCATTATTAGCACGATAACTAATGCACAGATTTTCACCAAACTTCAGATTCAGTAAGACGTTGATATAAGTTGTTGTTGATTAAGTTTTGGTCTAAATCTCCCAACAGGTGGCGCTGCTATGCTGCATTTTGCAGGATTTACACTATTTTAGCAATGGTCATATCTCAAGAACTAATGCACGGAATTTAATAAAACTTTAGATTCGGTTAGACCTTGATATAAATTGGTGCTGATTCTCTTTAGTGTATGCTAAATTTTTGTGAGATAGATGAAAGTTTTGGGATTGGCACATCCGACTAGTTTTATACTAGGATTCCTAGAACGCTGTAGGTATTCCTGGAATTTAACAATTCTGGTAATGTCATAGCTGCTATGTGAAAATTGGGTTTTATTGATGAAAACAAACTCAAACTTGATGGACTAGAGGGTTTAAAATATTACCGACATGATTTACGAAGTATCTTGAAAGCCATATCTTCTTTCAAGACGTGTACAAGGTGAGGGCTCAGTGAGGATTTGGGAAAGCATTAATACAAAAGGAAAAACAAGTTTGGTTTTCAGCAAGACAAAGATGAACTCCTTTTACTATCAAGATAATCTTGGTAATAAGTTTGTTCCACTTAAAATGAACTTACAGATCAGAACTTGACGTTGCTTGGAGATTACGCTTCTATTCACAAATCTGTGTCAACTTCAGATTGGTTATCTGCAAACAATATTAAAACTTTGGAATTTTCAACTAAAAGTCCTGACCTAAATCCCATTAGAAAACTTGTGGGGAATCTTGATTTGTGAATTTTATACAACGGAAAGCATTTTGATTCGTTTGTTGAATTGAAAGCAGCCATTTTGGCAACATGGAACCAAATACCCATTTCCACATGAAAAAACTAGCCAAATCCTTCCCAAATCTTTTGGAAGTCATCCGTGTTAAGAAGAAGCAAACAAAGGCACTTAAAATTAATGTTAAAATCTTTTACATGTGTAATTTAAATATTAAATATACTGGTCTTAAACTTTTTTCCACCATGTTGTGTTATGTAGAAATAAATTTTTGCTTATTTTTTAAAATATATTATTGTAATTTAAAATGAATAACAAAACTTGAAAACTTTAAGGGTATAATTTTGCAATGGTATTTTAGTTTTTCATTAAAGTAAGAGCTTTACTGTTTTTGTTGTTGGTACTAAACTTTTTTCTAGCACTGTATTTCCTATTCTCCTGCCATGACAACATCGGGATAGAAAAGCGCACAATAATGAAATTGTATTAAACAATCCATATTTATTCGCTAATAAAAATATCGTTAAAAAATATCTTTAAAAAATTAATTAAATGTAATTAAAGACAATAATTCTGACCCTTTACCTCGAGCTCGAACACCATGTTCCTAGGAAAATTGGAAAAAAGTCCTTTTGCATTGCCCCTTACCCCTTGGAATCAAAACTTGATCCATTGATCATTTTTCTTTAGTCCTTGCTATTTCTTCTAGATATACACTGTTCCGTGATAGGGTCTTCTACCGTTCCGGTCGGAAACTGTTCCGTGTTGGAAAGAAGCGACCTCCAATTCCTCGACGTGTCACTTTTTCCGCGAACTGGCGACAGTCAAAAGAAGGTCAGTTAACGGTTTGAAAGAAATCGGAGGTCCCTTCATTCAGTTACTGACAGCAATGGTACCAGACACGATCACGAAAAATCCCACTGGAAAATTTTAAAGGTTTGTTTTTACATCAAATTTTTAATTACATTTTCATAAAGGCATGAATTTTCCTATTTTAATCATTTGAAAATACGTATTTTAGTACTCAACCAAAAAAATACATATACTAATGCATCACTATGTGAAAATTCCCAAATTTATTAATTCAACAAAGTTCAATTATTAAATCAACATTTCATTTATCTATTAATTAAACTTTTAATCATCATTTTAATTTAATATGTGAAAATACTGTACACAGGGTTGCCACTTGCCACAGGTGACTATTTTTATAGTCTATTCTTATATACCACTATTTTTTTAATATCCTTTGTGGTAGATTTCTCTCCCAGCTGTTGTAGAAATTTATGGCAAGGATTATAGCAGGGGAGAAATTGTAAGAACCCATTGAAAAAAGATTCTAAAAAAACAATACTCGCCTGTGGCAACCTGCACATAAACTTATCCTACTACATCTGCTGAAAGCTTCTCTGCATTTGGAGATTTCAGTTCATCGCTAAAGGGCCTATAAAAAAATCAGACACAAAAATGTGATAAAAATTGTAGAACAATTCGAAACGGGTCGTATTTTCCCAATTTCATTTATCATAGATGAAATAGAACTTCAATGCCGTGACGTCTGGGGTTATTTGAGTTTCAAAGGTAAAAAACTAAATGGTAATCGCAATTTTGCGATTATTCCAACACAATATGTATTATTTATATATGTTATTATTTTAGCACAAAGCAAACTTTATGAAGTCTTACCTAACACCTAGATGATTTTTAAAATTTATTTATAATTAACAATTAATAAATTTTCAGGAGAAAAGTTTTCTATTTTTTTAATCTCTAAAATGATTCAAGAAATACGCGCAAAAGTAAGTGACAAAAAACTAAGCAGTCTAGCAATAATGCCCAGTGAATCGGACGTACTATATTCAATGAGGGGTACACTGCCAAAAAAAAATTGTTGATTTTACAGTATAATACTGGCATCCCAGCTGTCAGTATTATAACGTAAAATTAACAGTAATAAACAGTAAAATAAGCAGTAATACTGGCAACAAGAATGGCAGTATTGCAATATTAAAACAAATTTGCAATATTTAAAGTTATTGCAATATTAAATTGCAATATTCAATTATATATTTGAATTTGCAATATTAAAACAACGTTGCAATTAATATGCAATGGGAAATTTACTCTGGTAAAATTCATTGCTCTAAGATTTTTTTTTTTTTTTTTTTAGAATTTTCTCACGTTTTCAGGTCCTCAGAGCTCGTTTGAAAATTATTTTAAAGCCATACACAATCAGTAAATTGAGACACAGTTTTCAAAGAAATTGCATTTGACAGTATATTTTTCCCCCGATATGATAGTATAAAATTGTGCGATAGTTAGAAGTTAATAAATTTGCAAAAAATGCGAAATACATTGGTTGGGTCGTTGCCTCCGTCGATATGACGTCATCTTAACTCACGGGAATGTATTTGTTTTATCATATATTCTAATACGAGCAAATCTTGTGTGTGGTTATATATATGCAAATTTTATCTTAAAAACGGCACTAACGATTTTGACGAAATTTTGTATCCTACCGTTTTGGGGCACCAGAAAACCATTGGGCTAGGTCACGTGTTCGAGAAAATTCGATTAGTGGGTCATCAAGGGTCAGGGTCAAGCTAATTCTATCTAAAAAACGGTTCAAACGATTTTGACTAAATTTTGTATTTTACCATTTTCGGGAACGAGAAGACTATTGGGCTGGGTCACATGTTCGAGAAATTTCGATTAATGGGTCATTTTTGGGTCAACCCGGGTCAAGTTAATTTTATCTAAAAAATGGCTCTAACGATTTTGATTAAATTTTGTATCCTACGAGTTTCGGGCACGACAAAATCAGTGGGTTAGGTCACATGTCCGAGAAAATTCGATTAGTGGGTCATTTTTGGGTCACTGCGGGTCAAGCTATTTTTATCTAAAAAATGGCTCAGAATATTTACACTAAATTTTGCATCCTATGGTTTTTGAACACGAGAAGACTGTTGGGCTAGGTCTCATTTTCGAGAAAATTCAATTAGTGGGTCATTTTGGTCATGGGTCATTATGGGTCAAGCTATTTTATCTTAAAAACGGCTCAGAATATTTCGACTAAATTTTGCCTCCTATGGTTTTTGGGCACGAGAAGACTGTTGGGCTATGTCACATGTTTGAGAAAAATTGATTAGTGGGTCATTTTGGTCATGCGTCAGGATATTTGAACTCAAAGCTAATTTTGACCGAGCATAGCTCGGTCTTCCCTGCTCGTGATATAGATTATATGACATCTTTTTCTATTTTTCTAAGAGAATGACCCATAAATATTTTCATAGTTCCAGAGAAAACAATAATTTTTTATAATATTAAGCACTAACTAAGACCATACATAAAATTGTACTATACATTTTTATGAGTGCATAGTGTCGTAAATTGCCTTTGTCTAAGTACGTTTTAAAAGATTACTTTTATTTTTCGTGCTAATCAGCAAATACATGAAGTATCTCATTAAACGATTTTATGATTTCAGAATGTCGGAATTATAGTTAACGTATATACCTCTAAATTCTGAATTTAAATTTACATTGTAAACATTAATAAATCCTACTTTTCGTGGAATAGAATAAGTACTGAATTATTGAAAGGTTTTGTCATTTAGAATAGGAGTAAAAGCGCTGAATCAGCGATTTTTTTATTGCAGTGCACATACACGGTGAAAAAACAAGTTGGAAATTGTACGTCAAACGTTACAAACGAGGTGCGTTCGTACGCACGTTTTAGAATTAAATTCATGATATCCCGTGCGTAGAACGGGTTAAACAGCTAGTTAAGTATATATTTTATGACACTGTTCATACAAATATCTTGACTAGTTATATAAATATTCAGATATATATGTATCAGCTAGTTATATAAGTATTCAGATCTTGATGATTTTTGATTCTGTGAAATGAATTATATCGTCTGCAGATTAATTTCTGTCATAAAATAAGTATCTCGGTCGCTTGACGATTAAACTTCGGAAGCTCCTATAACAAAAAAGCACCGATTTTAAAAAAAAAATTCAAATTTCTTAATAAATATTTTTATTAATATCTCCTAAAGTTTTGATTCGATTTTAATAAAATTTGAAATGTCTCGACAAAATTCTGCAAAGATAATCTATTTTAAATTGCAAACCATTTGGTTGGGTAGTTTTTGCGTTGTTATATGCGGACAGACAGACAGACGGACGGACAGACAGACGGACAGACAGACAGACAGACAGACGGACGGACCAAACGACGACTATAGGTGCTACGTATTTATATAATTACGAACGCACCTAAAAAAGTCGTTCCGGCCTGTACCGGGAGGAAAAGGTAGCTTTCCTATATCTTCGTTTTAAAATTTTAGCTAATGTTACACGAAAGCAGCAAGTTAAAATGCAAAGAAAACGTTTACAAAAGATTCGTTAATACTGAATTTGAATAAGAAATTCGCCAAATTGTTGAGCAATAGGCAAATTGGCTTCATTTATGAAGACTTATTTTGGTCGCAAAATTTGGTGATATTTCGCCAAATGTCGCCAAGTTTGGGCGAGAATTTGGCGCTAACGGATATGAATATATAGTTTTATGCGTATGATTGGGAAAATTATTACAACTATGAAAATTTTTGTAATGTGCTGTCTTGTTTCAAAATGTCAGCCACCCTAGAATTTCAAACTGTCTCTCAGCCATGTTTTAAGATAGAGGTAAACCAAAAAATGCTCTGGAATCCTCGTATCAAGGCCTAACACTTAATTAAAAAATAAATTTGAATTTTTAACTTTTTTGCATATTTATTTCAGTTTTAAATTTTTAAGTGGCCGCCATCTTGAAACAAAATGACGGACCAAGCTTGCCAACGAACTCGGTCGAGACATTGGTGAGCTTAATACACACAATTAGTTTCATCAAAATTGATTTATAAATGCGAGCGTTATCGTATGACATAGGTCAGATATATATATATATATATATATATATATATATATATATATAAATCAACATTCGACCGGAGGGTGGTTTTGGGGTCTGGGGGCCATGATCGGTGAAAATATATCGAAATTTTTCGGAACTGCTTTCCTCCGAACGGCTGCAATAGGTAGCTTTATACTTTTTTGTATTGAAAGCTACCTAATACAGAAATGTTTTTTTTGAACGAGAAAAATATTCATAAAAATTCAAGGTAACTTCGTATTTACTCATGATTTCTAAAACTTTTCTTTTATTATCAGCAGCCTTTAGGAGAAGAAACCTAGGATGGTAATAAATTTCCGAAAATAACTGAAGCGCTCCGAAATTTGAAAGGCTGAAAAAGTGTTATTTATAATTGAAAAGTTTCTGTAAACCTAGGAAATTTATCCTTTTTTTGAGATATGGAAATTAATGTATTGCTATCTGAGGAAATGGGGTCTTTAGTGGTGTAGTCCTGGGGAAAAAAGTGGGGGGACGCTCATAGTTCCGAACATAGGGTCTGTGTCACTTGATAGAAAACTTGATACGGAATGTTATCTTTGCTTTTGAACTACAGAAAAAAGTAAATGAAAAATTAATCAGTTTAATTTAATTTAATTTAAGTTATTTTTTTACTTGTAATGTTTTAAATAACTTGTCCCTAATTGAAAAGTTCAAAACTTTATTTCGTGTCTGAAAATGTCGGTCTATGCAGATCTCTAGATTGAAGCTATACAATTAAGTTATATCAATTCCAGTAACGATAATAACGGAAAGATATTCAAAAACATATATAAATTTTGTCACATTTCAAACAAAGTTTCAGAAGTTAGTGGGAGAACAGACAAATAGACAGACATGACAGACGATCCGAAGTGATAAGCACGTTCCAACTTTGTTGAAAAGTATTAAAAATCAGTGCTTTAATTCTTTAAAATGTTAAATAATTAGTGTGCTTATCCCTTTAAAAAATTAATAAGTTTGGAACGTCTGCATCCTCCCGCGACACTACCGTCGTCCCATTGAAAATAAAAAGTGGGGGGACGCTTGAGATAAAATAAAAAAAAGTGAGGAGAAGCCGCCCCCCGCATCACCCTTCGACTACACCACTGCGTCCAAATGACTTCCGAAGATAACGGAAGGGTTTCCAAAATCTTGGCTTATGACGTAGTTACCGTATATACTCGTGTATAAGTCGATCCCCCCCCCCCCAATTCTTAAGCAAAATTTTGAAAAAAATTCAATTTTCGTGTATAAGTCGAACTACATTTCAGGTAATATGTTGAAAAACGATTTGTAATCGGGGATAAAAAAAAATTTTCATTAAATTAGAAAACATTTTTTTTACGCTTCTAATCAGACTTTTTTTTAAAAAAAATTCAAAGTTTTAAAACTGTATAATTGTGTACAGCTGAAGTAGCTTAAGCTATTTTGAAGCCTATTCATATCAATTTAATGATACTTAAAAAGAAAAAAAATTCTTTCAAAAATCTATCCAAGCCTTATTTACAAGGGTAAACAACTTCTTAGACTGTTAAAATATAGTACGTCCTTGTATTGTAGGACTTTTAGAAGATATCTAGATGCATTCTCAAGTTGAACTCTTTTTAAAAATGGGATTAAAATGTTGAAAGGAATGTCCCTCTATTGGAGGAGATTCTATCCCAAGAGAAAATGGGTGCAGAACAATTAGAGGGACATTATTGTTAAGTTTTTTTTATCATTCACTGGAAAATGACCATTGTCCGCTTTCATCTGTCTCTTCAACCTAGACCCATATGTGATTACTTAAAAGACTTGCCCATTCGTCGATTATCTGCAATTTTTTTTTAATTAACTCGCGTATAAGTCGACTCCCCCTCCCCCATTTTCAATTCCCAAATATTGTCAAAAATTCTTCGACTTATACACGAGTATATACGGTACATTGAAATTTCTTAACCGTTTCTGCTGTAATGTTGCTGTTTAGGGAAACTTTTACTATGTAAGTGTGTAATTTAAAGATTACATATTTGGATCTGTATTATAGGATGATCCCCTGTTTTAGGTAGATTTCGTAAGAAATACTACCCATTACATTCGCCCCTATGTTGGAATTTTTGAAAAGTTTTTGCAGACCTACGTTGATCATGACTCCCAGAACCCAAAACCACCCCCAGTTCAAAACTTTATATATATATATATGTATATATGTGTGTGTGTGTGTGTGTGTGTGTGTGTGTCACTTTTTTATGGACACGATAACTTCAATAATTCTGCACAAATCTCTTCCAAACTGATGCATAAAATCTCGGTCAAGTTCGTTAAAGGGGAAAATCGAACCAGGGGGGGGTGAATGGGGAGGGGGCTTTTTGTGAAAACAGAAAAAAAAAACATAACTTCTTAATTATGATACGTATCGAATCCGTTTAAAGTTTTTATTACTTCTGGGGAAAGAGTCGAAAATTTATAGAGTTTTGATATCATTAAAAATGGCCCCAAGCGGGGAAAGGGGGGAGGGGATTAGAAGAAAAAAATTCATAACTTCGTCAATTCACAAGATGTCAAATCCGCTTAAATTGATTATAAATGCTCTTAATATTATCTAAAACTTTTATACTGACAAGTTTTTTATAAGACCAACCCTTATAGCAAAAAAAAAATTAAAAACAAAAAAATCTCGTTTTTGTTCACCAAAAAAGCGTTTCCAGTTGCAGTACGCGTTTTTAAATTTAACTAATTTTATGCCTATTACTTGGTGTGTATAAATTTTATATCATATACAGGTCAGCACAAAAGATCTCCAGTACATTTGCGTTTATTGACAGGAATTTTCAACTGTGCTATGCGTTTTCTAATTGAACTAAATTTTAGCATTTTATGTAGTTTATATACAAATCCATAGATCATATACAGATTTGCACAAAAGAATTCGGATACTTTTTCCAATATTTTTGGTAATTCATGAAATTGGATTTTTAAATATGTTATGTTTTTTTTTTCTAAATTGTTTACTTAGACATCACATATTAGACCTTATTAAACGGTGAAAATTTCTAAAAGTATTTAGTGTTGAAAAGTGTTACATAATCTATGGTTGACGCATGGTTTTTTGTTCTTGTTACGCTCTTTTATTTAACTCAACTTGGTTTTTGTATATAAAAATGGAATTTCGTAATCCCTTTTTCAGTTCCTGATAGGCCAAAATTATAAAAATGCGCACAAAGGTATGTTTTTGATGACAATACAATATTTTAATATTTTCAGAACTTAATTATAAATTAATAACTTAATTTTAAGGCATTTATAAGTTTCTTCTCCACAGTTGATAAATCGCCAAATATTCTTTATGATTGCAATTGTATACGTGTAACAACAACATTGGATTTAATTATGTGCCAAACCACGCTCGCTGAAAAAGTCCAACGGGCTGGGAAACTGCAACAATGTAAACACGAAAAAGTAGGAATTAAAATACAAATAAAATAAGAATGCAATATATTTTTTCAAATATACTTTTATCAGTCAACAGTTTAAATTATGATTAATTAAATTATGATTTTATGCTGATAAAACATTTTAGAAATCTTGAATAGTTAGTTTATACAATGTTTTTATTTTCCTGTTGACATATCTTAAACTAGTCGGATTTGCCAATCCCAAAACTTTTTTCTATCTCATACAAGTTTTATATACATCAAAAACGAATCAGCACGAATTTATGTTAAAGTCTAACTGAATCTAAAGTTTTATTAAATTCCGTGCATTAGTTCTTGAGGTATGACTATCGCTAAAATCGTGTAAATCCAAAAAAAATGCAGCATAACAGCGCCATCTGTAAGGAAATTTACACCAAAACCTAATTAAAAACAACTTATGTCAACGTCTAACTTAATCTAAAGTTTAGTGAAATTCTGTGCATTTGTTCTTGAGCTATAGCTATTGTAAAAATCATGAAAAAAGTAG
The DNA here is from genome assembly GCA_963931845.1 of Maratus michaelseni. Taxonomy (NCBI): domain Eukaryota; kingdom Metazoa; phylum Arthropoda; class Arachnida; order Araneae; family Salticidae; genus Maratus; species Maratus michaelseni. Next base: position 196,519,263 of record OZ007594.1, read on the forward strand.
CATAGTGGCGCCACCTGTTGAGATGTTAACACCAAAACGTAACCAGCATCTGTTTATGTCAAGGTCTAACAGAATCTGAAGTTTGGTGAAATTTTATGCATTAGTTCTTGAGATATAGCTCTAGTAAAAATCATGAAAAAAGTAGTATAGCAGAGCCACCTGCTGAGCTGTTTACTCCAAAAACTAATCAGCACCAATTTATGTCAGGAACTAACTGAATGTGAAGTTTTATTGAATTCTGTGCTTTAGTTCTTGAGATAGAGCGCCCACAATATTTCTGTCACATACAGACAAACACATAGACAGACAGACTAACAGACAGACCTTTTCTAAAAACAGTCAAATCGTGTTCAGGATCTTCTAAAACGTATAAATTGGTTGAAAACCGGAAGTCGAAAATTTTCATGAATGCAATACTTTCTTCCTGTAAAGATAGAAGAAATTAAACAGGAACAGAGCAAAAATTATTTCTTTTAATAAGTTCACTAGCTCGCGTTTTCTACCAAGCGTAAATAAAAGGCGGCGAATTTTCTATAATCAGGTTCAATGTCCTCGACAAATTAATAATGTAACTTATTTTTTGGGGGGGAAATTATGAATTACAGTCATGAAATTAGGCATGATTTTCATGATAAATATTGGATGTTTATAAAAGAGTGTATTTAGGAACAAACTATTTATATTTTTATACTTATTATTCTGATTCAACTATCACCTAATCAACCGAAAATAATCTCATAGATGTAAAAGTGCCATTTGTATGTTGAAATCCCTCACATTCCCTTTCCATACTTTATTAAAAATAATAAAAAATGATAAAATGGATGAATTCGGCATTTTTCTGACCCATTTACTAAAGATGTAAATGCTATTTACTAGTGTTCTGATAACGCTATAAACAATAAAAAAAATCACGATGCTAGGATCGCATCCTTTATAAAATTACACTATTTTTTTCCTTTGTAAGCGTGTAACGTCTTAAAATTCTATTTCTCCGATAGCCATTTTAAAATGTTACTATTATCTTTCATAGCTGAGCAGTAAATGCATCAAACATCCCATAAAATGATTTAACGATTTCAGAATGCTGATATATGCCTCCCACAATCTACACTGAAATTTACAATGTAAACGTTATTAAATTCGATTTTGCATGGAATGGAATAAATATCCCATTTACTGGAAGGATTTATCTTAGTCCACTAAGTCCATCTTCCTATTTCTTTATTACACTGTAAGAAAGAGATTTTTGTCTAGGCAGGAATACATTAAATTTTTTTTTTTAGAAATGCGTCTTAAAAATGTTATACATATCATTAAATAAAAACATAATCATTTTTGTTGAAGCGTTTTCCGCTCGGAGAATGAAAAATGCGTCGACTTATCCGAGTTAAGTTTTTTTTTTTTTTTTACCAAATCTATTTTAACAGTATATAGACGTACTAATTTTTAAGTGTATAGTACATAATACATTATAGTACGTAATACAACATAATAATACAACATTTGGAGTCTTTATTTAGAACCTTTACATTTAGAAGAGCGCTTTATTCTTAAGTATTGATAAGACATAGCAGGTAGAATACGAGGTAAAATATTTTCGAATTATTGGGTGCAAACTTAAAATAATATCGTGCATAATTCAATTAAAAAAAGTTTATTTAATGTCGACTTATACAGTTTGTGTCAAAAGAAATTTCCAGTTATCGATTATTTGTCCCATGAGAAACGCTTTAATCCAATCATTTGCATAACAAAATGTCGAAAATGTATACCAACTTTTCCTGTATTAATAGTTTTAACAATCATATGCGTCTTAGGAAGTTCTGATCAAAACGCTACTATGTTTTTATTCACACCTTTAGTCTTGAAGGCCATTGTATTAGGTGCGTTCGTAATTATATAAATACGTAGCACCTATAGTCGTCGTCTGGTCCGTCCGTCCGTCCGCATACAACTGAGCAAAAAACTACCCAACCGAATGGTTTGAAATTTAATATATATTATCGTTGTAGAATTTTGTCGAATCATTTCAAATCTTATAAAAAACGAATCAAAACTTAAAAAGATATTAATAAAAGTTTTCTTTATTGTATTAAATCTTATCGTACGTACTCTATATAACAAAAGCGTAAGTCATGTGACTCATGAAAACAAATACGGGCAAACCACTTCTTTTTTCATATGCCAAGCGGCCATTTTTATTCAAAATTATTTTTTCGAATAAAATTGCATAAAAGTTACATTTTTAGAAATATCGTTAAAAAAATTGTTTGAGAGATGAGTTGCATTCAAAAATGTATAAATTCTGCTATAACTTCGGTGGAAATTACATTAACAGCCGAATATCTCAATCCATTAGAGTAAATAAACGCAGGCGATTCGTTCATTATGAGTCATAAAAATATTAAACCATGGACATAATCATTCGCAAAGCAAGATCTCCATGGGGAATTTAATAGTGCTGTCTGGTGTAGAAAAAAATTTGCATTTGTAAACATGGCATACGTAATAATAATAATTTTTAAAAAAGGCATGCTCGTTTCGCTTATAGCAGACGATATAATTCATTTCACTGAAATAATAAGGATGGTTTTTTTACATTGTGAAACTAGTTATAAAACGAACGCACCTCCTATGTCACGTATAACGTACAATTTCCAAATTGTTTAAACTTTAGAATAATTTAATTGCTTATTTTTCTACTATGTTGTAACCGTAATCAAAAGTTTACTTTAGCAGGCACACAGTAAGAAATTTTCACAGTCTAGTGGGACTTAATTCCTTTTTCAAAAGTTAAAATTTACGCACCATATAACTGACTTGAATAGTAAACTATCCAAATTAAGCTATTACACGAGTAACTTCGTCAGTTATTGGGCATAACTTTACCAGAAGGTGCAGGAAGCGGCCAACTAGTCCAGGGCCTTGCAGAATAAAATCGGTTTGTGCGTCGTCGCGTCGTGGTTCATTGCATTAACAATTTTAATCCATAGTTACACTATCATAGGTGATATCTATCGTTACCTGTAATTGTTCCAAAAATTTGTATGTATAATAAAATACGTTATTTTTTATCAATATTCATAAATTCACTTAAGGTTTCAACATACTGAATCCCCGTATATCGACCAAATTCTGCAACAACTATAAAACTAGACTTCTTATCTATTAAAATCAGAAAAAAAGTTTTACGCACGTTTACACATTATGGTGTTTTATTTTCAAAACGACTCGTAATTTCTTACCACGTGAGGTCGACCCAGGTCATCACATTCGAAATTACAACTTATGACGTACTTTTTAACTCCCAATATAGTTTAAAAGTGTTTATGAATTCGGTTTGGGTGTCTAGTCTAGCCAGACTCTAACCGGTGGTTGCTCTAACTGGCGTAAACATACTCAGGTTTCCATGTAATTGTTATATGTTATTGAAAACGAAATGTATATCATTTATAGTTCGTTTACAGGTTCACTCAAAACAACTCTGTTATATTTTGGTCTATGGAGAAAAATTGTATGACGTGTATTTTAATGATGTTACACTATGTCAAACATACTGAAATTTATATACATCACTCAAGTGCTCTACAACAGTGCTATTTAACACAGCGCCCTTTAGAAGGCTCTCTATTACTAGACTTTAAAAATAATAATAAAAGTATATTTTAAAGGATGCCTTGCTTGAAATTATTAATATTTGCGTCAGAGATGTTTTTAAAACCTCTGAAAATACCTTCCACGTATTAAGACACAAATACAGGGTGGGGAAAATAAAACTGGCCCGGAAAATATTTATAAGACTGACGCGGAATTCACCCTTCTTAATGATCATGTGAATTGCTCATCACAAAAAATGCTGGAAATGGCCACCATCGACGTCGATGCAGCGCTGTGCTGCATACAGCAAACGTCGTTTGCAAACTGCAAGACACGCGTAACAGCTCTGCCTGAAGGATAGCAGAAATGGTGTTTTCAATGTTCTGTTGTAGCTCTTCCAATGTGTGAGGATTATTTGAGCAGACCTCTCCTTACCGAAAACCACATGCACCAAACATCTTCATTTCTAGTACCAAAATGAAGCTCCCCCAAAATGCTCTTATCGACTTGCGAATGGTATCATTCGATTCAGAATTTTAAAAAATGCATAATAAAAGATACTCCATTTGACCAAAATCTGTTTCACCCTAACTTGGAAGTACGGAGAAAGATACACTTGCCGAATCGCAGTCCTTGTCAAAGAAACCGGGGCTTACTGCAAACGCAGAGGATTACTAATAAAAAATGAAAATTGTTATCTTGGCAAAAATAAACCAGTCGGATATGCCAATCCCAAAACTTTCTTCTATCTCATACATGTTAATGCTTCAAAATTCGCTATCACATCGCCAAAAAAAAAATCAATATTTTTGTGATTCTCTTGTACGTCAGCTGCTGGCGAATCGTCGGGTTACCTGGATGCAAGCAGCCGATGTATTGTACTAAACTACGAAAAGTCCTTCTTTCCTGTACCGGCAGAAAAAGATAGCCTCCCTATTGCTTGGTTTTGTTTGGAAATTTGTCTGGAGATTTTAGCTAATTCTATTGAAAATACGCGAAATTAAAATGCGCGAAATCCGATTACAGAGGAGTCATTCTCATTTCTCGTCAATATTGAATTTGAATGAGAATATCGCCAAATTAGACAGACATAGCCAAGCTGACTTCATATATGGCAACGTATTTTTGTCGCCAAGCTTGGCGAGAATTTGACGTTGATGAATATAAATATATAGTGTTAAGCATGTAATTGTTGAAACGATGGTTACAACAATGAAAGAAAATTTTCCGAAACCATGTTCACTAAAACTCACAAATTAAACCCATTTATGGAGAAATCCTGCTGTATTGTTTCAAAATATTAGACACCCTATAATTTCAAATTGCTATATCTCAGGCCTTTTTTAAGATAGAAGCAAAAGAAAAAAATGCTCTGAAATCCTTGGATCAAGGCCGAACATTTAACGCAAATAGTTTTTAGATTTTCTAATTTTTTTATACAACTTTTTGAAATTGAAATCTTTAAATGGCTATCACAGCGCTCCCTCCCGGCGCAATATCCCCAAATTCAACTAGGAACTGCAGGCTATAGTCAAACACATATACAAAACAATTGGTTCAATTATCTGAATAACTTCATACACTTTTCGATGATACAATAGTGAAAATGGAACAAAAATCGGGATCACAGGACCCCCTATCGTCGAAATATCCCCAAATTCAAGTAGGACCTGCTGGCCATAGCCAAAAACATAGAAAAGTTTTGGTTCAATTTGAAGCATAACTTCAAACACTTTTCAATGATACAATGAGGACAGACAGACGGACAGACAGGCATTTTGTAAAAACATGTTTTTCGGAATCTCTGATGCCTAAAACGTGTAAATCCGTCGAAAACCGGAAATCGAAAAAAATTTCGATTACAATACTTTCTTCTATTATAGATAGAAGAAAGTAAAAACGTGCGTCCAAAAATCCGTAATTTTAATAATAAATTATAAAATTAAAGGTGTCATTCGATTCAGAATTACAAAATGCATAATAAACAATATCCCACCTCACTTGCTTCAAAAAAGTTGAGTTTCCTCCCCTCTCTGAGTTAAAATTCTCCCCCTCCTTTTGCCCCTCCCCCATAATAAAAACAAGAACGAAAAATCATGCGTCAAGCATAGATTATGTAACACTTTCCAACGCTTCCAAAATAATTTTACAAATCATTACCGTTTAATAAGCTAAAAGATAACATCTAAGTAAACAATTTGGAAAACGCATAACATATTTAAAAACGTAATTTCAAGAATTCCCAACATATATTTCCAACATATACAATATTCGGAAAAATATCCGAATACTTTTATTCAGCCCTGTATAGGATCTATAGATTTGTATATATACTATATAGGATGCTAAATTTTAGTTTAGTTAGGAAACTCGTAACACAGTTTAAAATTCTCCTTCTGGAGTTTCTGTCAATAAACGGAAATGTGTTCGCGAACTTTTGTGCTTCCTTGTACATGATCTACAGAATTTATACACACCAAGAAATAGACAAAAATTGAGTTGAATTTAAAATCGCGTTCAGCAACTTAAAACGCACTTCCAGGAATTATTGTTAACAGACAGCAGAGAATTCTTTTGTGTGTCCCTGTGAATGACCGATGACTGCTATACACACAATATTCTGTAGTAAGCCTCTTGTAATGCACCTTAGTGATATATATAAATGTCAATGTGTTTAAAATAGTGAAACATTATTTATTTAATTAAACCGCAAACGATTTTTCTTCATAGACGTAATGTAACGGAATTCTTTTGACTGTCCCTGTAAAGCAACTATAAGTGCTATGCACACCCTATTCCATATTAAGCTTCTTGTAATGCACCTTAGTGATATATATCAATTACAATGTGTTTGAAATTGTGTAACATCCTTAAAATAAACCGCAAATGATTTTTCCCCATAGACCGTAATGTAACGGAATTCTTTTGAGTGTCCCTGTAAAAAAACTATAAATGCTACACACTTCAGTAGAAATAGGGAACATGCTATAGATAACGACAATAACATATAAAAATTGCAGGGCAATCCCAGCATATTTACGGGAGTTAGAGCACGGACAGACGGCAGACGGCCATACAGCAGACGGCAGACGGCAGACGGCCAGACAAACCGAAGTCATAAACACTTTTCAACTAGGTTGGAAAGTAATTTTTTTAATCTATTAAAAAGCTGCATGCGTAAATGATAAAAAATGCAGCGTGTGTTCGATTCCCGATTATAATCTACCTGCATACGTGAAACCTTCTAAAACAAAACCTGACTGTAACGAACTATGATTATTGTCTTCAACGAATAACTTTCATGGTCCAGGTGGAAGTAATACCGTACAATTATATACTATGATAAGGCAGAAGACTGTCTAAAACGGATTTTTTCCCGGTCCCTGGCGATTCCGTTTTCATAGGTTTTACGGAATTAGTTAAGCTACTTGACGTAACTTGAAGGGCAAACATGAAAAAATTCACATTTATATTTATCATATTATTGCGGTATTTCGTAAATGCAGAAATGTATATTTTTAGTTATGACAAATAAATATTTTTAAATATTATATTAGATACAAAATTATAAAAAAAAATAATTTCATAGTTAATTTTATTTAATTTATTTGGAAATAAGACTCTGCTCGTTAAAAGAATATATGAATAATGCCTTTGAAATAAATATAAGCATAAAGCGGTGAAAAACAATTTCGCGTTTTAATAAAATTTTAATTGAAATCAAGTGTAACTTAATTAATTCAAGTTTTATTTATTGATTTCATCTATGAAAAGCTGTTTGGATACCAGCTTAGAAAGCCTGTGTCATTTATTTATAGCCGTATTATAATTAAAGGAGCGCATCGTATTCGAAACTATTTCAGTTCTAGATACTTTCAATAATTATCAACTGCAAATTCGAAAGCAGGATTCAATAAAAGTTATTCATAGTATTCAGTTGGTAGTTTAAATTTCATAATTGTATATTTCGAATAAAAGGTATAAACGAAAATATCGTAATTAAATTTCGCTGGTTTTTTTTTTTTTCTTTGACTGGGGAAAAGTTATTTTTAGAAGTTATGTTACATATTTTATTTGAAACACTATATTCAATATGGAAACTGCGCCCTTTTTTGTTAGGACATCCTAGGAAATGACAGAAGGTGCAGTAATGCAACTTCCTAGCAGTAAAATCGCCTGCAGTGATGTGGATTACATGACTAAAACCCACCAACACCCTTCAATATCTTATCTCACAACCCCTCTAAATGCTTTTTACACGTTACAAGGACAAATCACTGTTAAACGGCCAGTCGGAGAAGTTAGGATAAGAAAAATTCGAAGAATAAATTGCATAGTCAAAAATCAGTAAACCTTAATATTTTAAAAAATTACAGATATCACGATAAGTAGTATAAAACAATCTAACAATTTAAAAAAAAAATCTTTTCTCCTTTTTTTTATATAATTTTTATATAATACATACTCAAAATTAAGAGTTAAGAATTTCTGATTTTAAAAGAAATAACTTCTTTGAAAATTATTGAGGTAAATTTACATGCAGAAGAGAAAAACATAACTTTTTATTGGGTTTATTTCCCTACTACCTGATCCGCCCAGCATTGCCCGGGCCCGTGATAATAACTTTAAATAAACCTAAAATTTGTATTATTTTATAAATTTAACTCGATTTTGTATGAATCTATGTTTTTAAATGAAAAAATCACGAAAAAATATGGATATTTAGTGTAAGAAGACGCTCGTCAGAAGACATTTTCTTGTTTTCTCACGTATAGTGTCGTTTCATAGTTTTTTTTTTTTTTTTTAATAGTTCTTGTTGTCCGAACTCTTTGAAATTTTTATCTGTTATAAATATAACGGTTTTGCAACCCATGTAAGAATTTCGTAGAAAATTTTTTATATCTAGTTGTAAAAGTATTTAATTTCTTCTCGCATTTCTATTTTTTTTCGCATCGGGTCCTTCAACAGAACAAAAAAAAATAGTTCTTATCGTCCGAACTCTCTGAAATTTTAATTATTTATAAATATAACTGTATTCAAGCCCTAAAAGTTTGTGAAAACATATGCTTATTTAGCAGTGAAAACATAATCCGAAGGAACGAAACAGACCGCATTTTAGAGTTTTCATCGAAATTTTCTCAGATTTTATTTATTTTTTAATACTTTTACTACTCTGGACGTTTCGAATTTTTTTAGGTGATGTACATCCGGTCTGTCGACATACTCTAAAAAATTGGGTCTAAATAACGATGTTTAGTTACTTTTAGCATAGATAAATGATCACCTTCGGGAGACACGAAGTGACCCACAGTCGCGAATTTTTTCGAATGAGTTAAAATTCGTATTTTTCAAAACCGATTGCACCGTCGAAAAGAAGAAGGACCCAGATTTAAATAAGTATTTTTGTGAATCGGTACCTTTGAAATCGAGCCCTTGGGGAAAGTCGCCGAAAAAGAGAAAAAGTCAACAGCGAAAACGACTTTTTAATTTTTTTTTTTTAAGAGTTAACAACAATATTTTATTCGAACTGATTGCCGTGTTTAAAACGTAAAAGTACGAAATTTAAGAATATGTCTTCCCTTTTTCTGTATACCGAATGGTTCGGCCGATAGGCTTTAAGATAAATGGCCAAAAAAGCCAGCATTTGGTTCTACCCTTCTATGTGCTCTGGAAAGCAGGGACTGAGCGGGGAATTTTCAGGGGAAAATGCGTTTTCGATGAGTTAGTAATTAATAGCTCAGCTAATTATCAAAATATGAGGAATCTGAGCATTATCTGCATCAGGATCTGCCTTGAACTACTCTCATCCAAAGTTTCAGACCTCTACGCCTGGTAGATTTCGGTAGCCATCGCCAACAGACAGATACACGCACGCACACAGAGAGCGAAACTTTCTTTTATAATTATAGATTTAATAAATTAGAAACAGGGGACCTCGAGTTTTTATTTTCAAAAAGCTCTAAGATTAAAAAAAAGAAAGTGTAACTATCAAATTTAAAACCACACTTAAAGCGAGAAAATGCAGACTTTGTGTATATTTTAATAAGATAATTTATTAATAATAAATTTCAATAAGAGTGTAAAAACTCTCAAACTATGTGCATTATTAAATTATTTGATGCTTCAACTAGTAATTAAATCCATGTAAAGCTATTTCATATTGAAAAACTGAATGAATTCAAATACCATCTTTTAGTAATATAAAGAAGAGCGTCGTAATCTCAACAAAAAATAAATGACTGTACAATGCAGAATTTTTTTCTTTTATTTTACTCGCTTTGACATTATGAAATTATTAGAATTCTTCCCAAAATTTTCATGCATTATTAATACAGTAATCTCTATGTACAATAAATCAAATCTTTAGTAATCTTCACTTTCAATAAATCATTCTTGTTAATTAGTTTTGAAGATGCTATACGGTTTTACGGTATTATTTAAGAGAAAATTTCATTAAACTTTTCAGACATCAGAAAGTTATGTTAGAATTTTTACTACCCATTAAATTCCTAATAATGTAGATTGATGTTTCCAAATGTACATATTAATGTGAGATAAACAGCGAATGGTAAATAAATATGTACAAATGGATTTGACGTTATTAGCATTTTTATGTAACTTATTTTAAGATCAAATGACTAATTTGAATAAATGTTGTTAAGCTGTTTTCTTTTAACAGATTTGTTTATTTGTTTATTTATCAAAAGAATATTAAATAACTTTTATGGTTTCAGATAATGAAAGTTAATGAAAGTTAATTCTTTTCATGTTTGATATCGATGTCTGGCGAAAATGTGTGCCACCCATACTAATAACAGCGGTGCTCAAAGTATATGTCGTGGTCTAAGTCCAAATAATAAAACTTTGTTAAAACAAATGGGGAGTGGTTCAAAACGTATGGTATGTATGGTATTCTTTTCTGAGTCCTACATTAATGATTTCATTGTTCCTTAGATGTAAACGGCATAAATGTTCTATTTCATGGTTGATTGGTTGGTTCTATGTGTTGCAGTTATCTTTTGCACAAAAAGCCTAAAACACACCAGGACCTCCGTTTAAAGTGGAATCCGATCCACTACAAAGATCCATGTTTAAGTCGGGATTTGTTCTCGGCATCTTTTTGTCCAGTAACCACTCAAACAGTAATTAATTCTACGCCGAACTTCGGCCAAAAGTTCTAACCCGACTATTTTTCATCCTGGTGATATCACCGCTCCGGGGTCGGAGGGAAAAGCTTCTTGTCCGCCTCTCCGGCAAACCGCTTTTCGACCATCGCATCCCGATTACTACTGAATCAATTTTGAAGCTTTTTAGGTGCGTTCGTAATTATGTAAATACGTAGCACCTATTGTCGTCGTCTGGTCCGTCCGTCCGCATATAACAACGCAAAAACTACCCAACCGAATGGTTTGAAATTTAAGATATATTATCTTTGCAGAATTTTGTCCAGACATTTCAATTTTCATAAAAATTGAATCAAAACTTTAGGAGATATTAATAAAAATATTTATTAAGAAATTTGAATTTTTAAAAAAAATTGGTTATTTTTTGTTATAGGAGCTTCCGAGGTTTAATGGTCAAGCGACCGAGATACTTATTTTATGATAGAAATTAATATGCAGACGATATAATTCATTGCATTGAATTAAAAATCATCAAGATCTCAATATTTATGTAACTAGCTATATAGTACGAACGCACCTCATTTGTCACGTTTGACATACAATTTCCAACTTGTTTGTATTAGTTTTCGATCATTTGTCACTTGGTAATTTTTTGCCGAGTGCATTGCAATTTCATATGATCATTTGCCAATCAGCTAATGATATCATAAACGAAAATTTGTAAGATGCAAAAATAGTATTTGAAACGTAAGTAAGTTAGTTTTAATTTTTTTTTAAATGTATTGCTAATCGGGAATATTTTCCACTGTGAAATGCAAAAATATTTACATATTGATTATATAAATAATAAAACGTAAAACAATTCGTTTTAGTTTTAAGTTTAAATTTTGCTGTTAAATGAGTTTGCAATAAAAAAAAATAGAACTAATTACAAATAAATTTTAAATTACAATTAATTTTCCATTGCAAGATGTAAATAACATTAAATTTTAAATTAAAAATAACGTTCTTACTTATTAGTTACTTATACTATTGATATATAAATATTTTTGTATCTTACAAAGAATAATTAACTGCAATTTAAAATTTTAATTGTATTTAATTGTAATTTTTATTGTAAAATCATTTAACTGTAATACTGAAACTTTAAATAAAACAAAATTTCTTACTTTATAATTAGTTACATCTTCGATATATAAAAAAAAAATTGTATCTTATTGTGGAAAATATTCCCATGGAACAGTATTTATTATTTCATATAAAACGAACTTTGAACCATTTTTATTATAAAATTTTTACAACTTAGAATGAGAAATATACTCACTTAACATTGCTTTATAGCTGTGAAAATCCTTTTCTTTAAAACTTATTATTATACTATGGTTATGCAGATAACGTTTATTCTTTCTTTTAATATTTAAATAATTATTTTAATGAATGCTTTGTTCAGTCATTTTTTTAAACTTTTAAAAAGCATAAAATTAAATTTCTCACTTTCTGAAGAAAAAAGATTATAGACTTCTTTATAAGACAATTTACATCCTAACATTTCGTAAAAATTCTCAAAAAGACATCCAAACTTTTCTTTAAAATGTCATCTTTCGGTTATTTACGGTTCTAGTATTCTATTTTCTTAATTGCTAAAATTTTACTTGAATAATAATTTCCACAAAAATTACTTTTTAACTCAGAAATTTATAATTCATAATTAACAAAATATATTTAGAGCAAATTAGTTAGTTTTTGTAATAGTCTAAATTTCAGATATCATCTCTTACATTTCAATTTATTTATCTAAATCAACAACGTCTTTCTAACGGTTTATTTCATATATATTAGTTCAATTTATTTTATTCCATTTATCAAATTACATTTTTAAGTATGAATGTCTAAACGTAATTATTAAAAAAACGAAAAAAAAATCAAGAGTGTGATCGAAGACCGCACAAAGGGTTTCATTTAATATTCCTTTCAAAACAATCTTAATAAATCAAAAAAAAATTTCATAAAAAAAAAAAGGTCATGTTTTTTATAAAGTAAAAATTGACCGGTCTATTTTTCTCGTTTTTTCGAATATTTGAACCGGCCCGCTATTATACTCTGTCATAATAATATCTGTCATGTGGACTAAATGCGATATTTAAAAAAAAATCAATTTCAAAACTAAACTTGTTGCATAGAGACCTTCAAAATGTTAAAATATTCCAATATTTCCATAATCGGGTTTTTATCATGATTCAATACGTTCCTCAAACTCATATATTTACTATTCTCTATTACTCATATTGATACTCTCTTTGTATTATTCTCAAACATTTGAAAAATCCGTTAAACTTCCAATATGACATCAGAATAATTTTCTTTTTAATTCTTTAATGACGTCATATTAAGCTGCTTTCTGTATTTACACATACTCATACTCCTTGTATTATTGAGAAATGTTTAAAAATTTCCGGTTTATTACCAATATGACGTCATATTAATCTTTTTTTTCAATTTGTGAAATTTTTTATTTCATTTTCATTTTTCACGTGAAAATCTTTCAATAGGAAATTAATTATTGTAGAAAGAATTTTATTGTGGATTTCTAATTGTTAGCAACTGCTATAACGAAAAATGTGTAAATTTAATAGGAAAAGGCTGTTGGAATTTTGGTTTCTTATCTCTCTATAATAAAATAATACGATTTTTTCGAATTTTAATATTTTGAGCTTCATAGTAAGTATTCAGCTATAAATGCACAAATTTTCATGCCTGTAAGTTATATAGTTTATGAGAACAGGCTCTGTGACAGACAGACAACGAAGCGGGAATAATAGGGTTTCGTGAGATAAACGGAACCCTAAAAAGAAAGAAAGAAAAACAGAAAAAAAATTTAATTGTTAGATTTCTTTTACACTACTTATCAGGCTATCTGTAAATTTTTAGAATATTAATGTTTACTGATTTGTGATTAAGCAACTTACTCTCCTCCAAAAAAAAAAAAAATCTTCAAGTGTTTTTTCTCCCTGTACTTCATTCACCTGGCGATTTAAAACTGATAAATCCTTGAAACGTAAAAAAGCATTTTGAGAGAGTTTGACACTCCTTGTTACACCGGTTCCAACCGGTTGTGAAAGTGAAAGTGCTCTTATATAATAAAAAAAAAACTGGAACCAAAATTGAAAAAATAAAAACTAATAACGTTAGGGATTGGCCTCAGCTATATCCCGTGCAAAAAAAATCATTTAAAAATATTAAAATACGAGCGAGAAATCTGTCAAGAACTTTCCCATAGACTTAACATTAGCTTGAGTGTTTCTTCCCGTGACTAGCGTAGGCTCTTAAGACATTTGGCCGAAGTTCGGGGTAGAATTATTTGATATTTGGGACAGGGCTGGACAGAATTATTCAAGTTGTGGAAAGTGAATTTTCAACTATGTTACGTGTTTTGTAACTAAGCTAAATTTTAGCACACTAGGTAATGTATATACAGATCTGAAGATCATATACAGAGATGCACAAAAAAATTCGAATATACCTTGTATGTGGTATGGCTGTATACGGTAATTGTTGAAATATGGTTTCACCGTTTTCAACGTTTTAGTTGTGTTGCAGTAGTCTGGAAGCGTTGGAAAATGTTTCATAATCTATGCTGGACGCATGATTTTTTTTTATAGTAATAAATTGAGAATTCTTTATAACCTCAACGAAAATTGATTGAACGTTTTACAGCTTTACAGATTTATTTTAAATCTTCTTTGATATTATGAAATTATTAGAGTATTTCACAAACTTTTCATGCATGATTAAATCAGTAAACTTGTGTACTATAAATCAAATCTTTAATAATCTTCGCTTTCAATAAATAATTCTTGTTAATTAGTTTTAAAGATGCTACGATGTTAGAGAAAATTTCATTAAACTTATTTAAGACTTCAAAACGTTATGTTAGCATTTTTCTTGCCGACTACCTTTCTAATAATGCAGATTATTAAGGAAATGTTTCCAAAGATACATAATATGTTTGACAAACATTTGGTGGTACATAAATATATACGAAAGAACTTAACTTTATTAACATTTATCCTTACGTTACTTAAAGTTCAAATGAATATTACAGGCTAATTTAAATAATAATTGCTGTGATAAGTCACTTGGTTTTAACAAATACGTTTGTTTGTTTTATTTAACTAAAAGAATGTTAATTATCTGTTATAGTAATCAGGTAATTTGATTAAAGTGAAATAATTTCAAGTTTGACTGATGAATATGTGTATCAGCAATAAATATACTTTAATAACATTATTTAAATGATACAAGAGGTGCTCATAGTACAAGTTCTCTAAATGCAAAGTTTGAAACTTTGTTAAATTAAATTGGGAATAGATTCAAAACATTTATCAATGTGGTATTATTTTTCCTCAGCCTTAAATAATAGTCCGTGATCCCATGACAGAAAACTTCACGTCATCGGACATATGAACAAGAACTATTCTAAACGAAAGACAAAGCTTGGAGCTTGGATTAAGATGTTCCGACAGAGTAGCCTGTGCAGTACTTGATCATTTTCGAATAAGGGACCCACTTCGGTTGCCTTTCTGAGGTATATACTTACGTCATACTCTACATGAACGGAAATTAAACCAATAAGTGGACGATGATCAAATGTAATGAAACATGCAGGGTTGCATATTCCCAATTTGACCTTAAGAAAGGTTGCCAACTGAAATTTGTGGCTGAAAGAGGATACAACCTTATGCCATCGAGCAGCTAATC
Organism: Maratus michaelseni; assembly: GCA_963931845.1. NCBI lineage: Eukaryota > Metazoa > Arthropoda > Arachnida > Araneae > Salticidae > Maratus > Maratus michaelseni. The sequence continues at coordinate 196,534,745 of OZ007594.1, forward strand.
GTACTATGGTTCATATGAAAGTTCGTGACACCCACAATACGAATATCTTGGGTTGTATTTGCCCAAATTGATTAAAACTAGTATTGTCGCCAATTAAAAACCTACCCGCTGAAGCAGAGTTGAAAAATAAATACAACCTCACAACTTTCTAGCGCATAATCGTACATTCACTTATATGAAAGCTCTCGAAGCCCACAATAAACTTGGGTTGTCTTCGCTCAAATTTACTAAAACTAGGTTGCCGCCAATTAATATCCTCTTCCGCTGAGACGGAGTTGAAAAATTATTACGACTTTATGAATTTACGTCATCGATGGCATAATGGTCGAAGCCTTTGAGAGCTTTCATATGTCGAAGTTTACAATACGAATAATTTGGGTTACTTTTGCTCACGTGGTCTAAAACTAGGGTTGCCGTCAATCATGCCTTTTGGAACATCTGATAAAAAAAGCTCTCTTTAAAACAAATTCCCCAAAATTTCTGAAAAAAATACTGAAGAATCTACTTATGTTTACAATAAAAGATGAATCAAATTCAGTTGCCAAATATCAATAAATTTCTCAGAATAAAATGTAAAACTTACCACGTAATACCACATACAATGTGGTGAACATTATGTTATGCTATTTACGAGCAAAAATTGCGACATGCTTATGAATGAAATGATTTCGACACCGATTTTTAAACGAGTGAATTTCGAAATTTTTACTTTCCGCACATGTACAGCGTAAAGAAAGTATTGTAATCATCATAAAAACCCGACTGGGTTTTTATGATGATTACAATACTTAAAATTAAAATTATGATTATGTGACAATAACTGATAAACATTTTCTCTTGGAGGGCTTCAGCCCCATGAGCTCCTTCCTTTGAAATATTGGCATATTTTTACATTTTTAGGTTCCCTGAATCTATTTTCACTATTTTAAACCTAAGTATTACACATGTATGCGTGATATGTAATTTAAATCTAATAATGTATATTAAATATAATGTACATTAATAATAAATAAAAAATGTATATTAAATCTAATACATATAAAATCTAATACATTATTTGATGTCCCCAGAGCTGGTTTTTGTGATTTTTGATGATGTCGCTATGTATGTGTGTGAGTGAACACGATAGCGACCAAAGTATACTTTCTATTGACCTCCCATTTGGTGAATGATGCAAGCCACTGTCGCGAAAACTATAGGGGAGAGTAGGGTAAAATCGGGTAGACGATTCAAACTGTGTACTCTGTTTTCTCGCTGATGGTTGCTGCCTTATAGACAGCACTCGTCTTATGTACATCCCTTAGCATCCCCTAGCAGTGTGCCATCGACTTTTGAAGTGAGTTAATATCCGTGTCTGTGCAGTGCTATTGGAAAGAAATTCACCTCAAAAGTTTCAATTTGTCGCCGTCTTTTCTGTTCTTTAAATAAATTCAGTCTGACGGATTGATTTAGGTAAGTAAAACACTGTTTTTTTTTATAGCTCTCTCACGATATTATGATGCCAAGTAGTGTGTACGTCCAGCTATCCAGAAGAACGACCATTTTGATTTCACTCAACAGGTGATGAAGGATGGATACTTTTTTCCAGTCTGCAAAGAGTGGGCACATGAGGAGTGGAGAGGATACGAGAAGTAAAAACTGAGAAAGCCATTACATAGAAACATTAAAATTGCTTGAATTCCTAAAAAAAAAAGCTACTGATCTAAAAAGAAAAATTCTATATGTTTTAAAGTTTGATTCAAAATTTATTACAATAAAGCTTTTTCTTAAGTAGTAAGTGTAAAAGCTTGATTTCTCATTAGTACCCAGTTTTACCCTACAACCACAATTCGGACTGATTCGTTGACAATTCGTTAACTGTTTCAGATGATCCTAGAAAATGCTTTTTCCCGAGTACAGAAGAATTTTCCTTCCGCAACAGGTGTGTTTTTTCAATAGCTCAAATGTCCCCCAAATACTTTTGTGGGGTGTTCCGATTTTTCCACCCTTCTAGATTTTTGTCTCAATAAAGGAAAACCTTTAGATACCAGGTTTTACCCAACTTTCCCCTATATGTTTTCAAAAAAATAGGCCGACGGGTATCGTATTTAAACATTTTTTCAACCATTTTACAATCATTATGTGACAATAACTGATAAACATTTCCTTTTGGAAAGCTTGAGCCCCGCGAGCTCCATCTTTCTAATGTCTCTGTAGTTATTTTAAAGTCATAATATGCTTTTAGTATGTAGTGTAATCAATGGGAACCTTACCAATACTATTCATCCCAGTCCTATTTTCCATTGCTAAAAAAGAAGAATAATTTACATTTAAATTTCGTTTTTTCAAGATCTTTAATTAAATAAATTTTAACTAAGAAATCTCAAGCTAATAATTAAAACTAACTTCCATCCCTTATTTATCTCTTGCATCCTTTTGATATCAACTGCGTAATCGAAAATTATCATATCCTCACGTCAGTTTTATGTCGTTAATCAACTTTCAGAATTTCCCAATAGCACATTTTCTGATAAATCACGCTTGTTGGTTTCAGCCATAAATAATTAAATGCCTTTCTGCTGATAGTTAAGTTTTGGCTGAGCAGAATTGATGAAAATTGTGTTGATGCATCACTTGTCTGCCCGTTATTATGCTCAATATTTTCGCAAGTGCTTAATGAGCGATTAATTCAGAACGACACATTTGCGTTTATTAAGGTATCGTTAATGAAATCTGACAACACAAATTAAGCATTATTTTCCGTAAATTTTCCATAATAATAAAGCTATGTAATAATTTTAAAAGTGCATGATTTGTTAGATTACATAAATGTCAGCTTCAGATATTTGAAAAATATTTCAATTTATAAGGGATTAAAATGATACTGTTAAGTTATGCGCTTTAAATACGAAAGTGGCACGAATAAATTAAATTTTAGGAAATGAAAATGCACGTTTTACACTCTTTTAGTTTATTTAACTTTGTTTTTGTATGTAAAGATGGAATTTTGTAATCGATGTTTTACTCACTTCCTGATATGCTAGAATTTTTAAATTGTGTTCACAATTGTGCTTCCGATGACAATACAACATTGTAATAGATTTACTGCTTAATTATAAATTAATAAGCTAATTTTAAGGCATTTTCTCGTTAGCCCGTCACAGATGATAAATCGCCAAATATTCTTTATTGTAACAATTGCATACGAGTTAAAATAACAATGGATTTAATTATGCACTAAATCCTGTTCATCAAAATACACCAACTGGTTGTAAAAATGCAACTACGAATTATTTTAAACACTAAAAAGTAGAAAATATAAAGATGAAATCTTTAGAAAATGAAAAATGAAAGTTTCACCCTTTTTTTTTTTTTTTTTTTTTTTTTTTTGCAAATCAGATGCTATCTTACCACTTTGAGCATTTGCTCTTCGTGCAATTTTATTATAAACGATCAATTATCACACTAGATGATACGCAAACAATCAAACATAAAGAACAAGAAAAAAAAAGAGAGGAGAGAGAGAGAGAGAGAAATCCCAAGTTAAAATTTGCTTTTTTATAATCTTATAATTTAAACGTTTTTTTTTTTTTTTAAACTTCCTTCTATCTAATAATAGAAGAAAGTATTGTAATCGAAATATTTTTCGACTTCCTGTTTTACACGTTATAAGGGTCAGAGATCCCGATCAAAGATCAAAGACGATTACTGAAGAATGCCTACGTGGGGCGTAATGCCAGCGTTTACTTCACATCTAGATGAGAACAGTCTATGGAGATGGCATCAGAAGATTCAAAAATATAAAAGTTCTCTCGCAGCAGGCTGCGGTGGAGTGATGCAGATGTAGGAGCAATCTGGATGTGCGCTTTGATACTTTGATTGGAGTCGGAATGGTGAGCATAGGGGGGAAGGGGGGGGGAAAGGCCCCATCAGAGCCAGACAATTTTTCTAAATCATAATTAATATTTTTTTAATCTAAAAAACTAATGCAAACAATTTAATTTAGATAAGATGCAAACAATTAGTTTATATAAGATTCAAATAATTTAATTTTGAAGATGCAAAGATAATTAAGTATAAATACAATTAAGATGCAAAAAATAATATAAGTATAATTTTTTTCCTTAAAATTGCAAAAGAGGTAAGAAGGAAAGTTAGCAGAACCCGATGCCAAAAGCAAGGCGGGAAGACGTCAATAGGAAAAATTTAGTGTAGGAATGTCAAATGGGAAAAACAAAGCAGGTACCAAAGTTTTATGAATTTGGAATAGCACAACGAAGTGTTTAGGGTGGTTCCCTTCGCCTTCTTTTGGAAGGCGGAGCAAAGCCGTCATCTCTACACAAGATGGCAAGCGGTCTCTTCTTCCCTCTACTGGTATTTACAATGTAAGGTTGAATGGACCGCAACGCTTCGTTGGGTATTAAAAGTCGATCTCTGTGGAAATTTTGTGCAAGTTTTTTAATAACTTGCGAGATAGGCCTAATATTGAGATCAGCATGGATGACGTCATTCCGGACAAACGTTGTCGCCTTGCAAATCCTACGTAACAAAGAGTTTTGAAAAATTTGAATTTTCTGCATCCGAGTTTCACAGACTGACCCCCAGATAACTGACCCGTAGGTCATGGTTGATCTGATGAAGGATTTATACAGTAACAATTTATTCGAGAGTGACAGACGGCTGTGATAAGCCAGTAAAGATTTAAGGGATCCTTGAGCTTTGGTAGATTTGGCAATTACGTCTTGAATCTGCCTAGCCCAGGTTAATTTTGAATCTAGATAAATGCCTAGGTATTTATAACTGGCGACCCAGGGTATGAATTCACCATTTAGAGAGAGTTTAGCAATTGGGGTGATAGCTTTGTTTGAAAAGATCATGGCGGCACTTTTTGAAGCATTGACTTTGATGCGCCAATGTCTTAGCCAAATTTGAAGGGCCAAAATATAAGCTTGGAGTTTAGTTAGCACAGTGTCGAGTAACATGTTGCTTGTCATGATGGCAGTATCGTCAGCATAAAGTGCTAATTTGACGTCGGGAATACAACGAGGAATATCATTAATGTAGAGGTTGAACAGCCAAGGACTTAGAATACCCCCTTGAGGTACGCCTGCCTCAATAAATCGAGAGGTGGAGATTGTATTGTTAACTTTAACAGAGAAAGATCTATCTTTAAGGTATTTAAGGAATATTAGGATTAGTTGAGGCGGAACCTTGAGCAGAATTAACTTATAAATAAGTCCATAATGCCAGACCCGATCGAAGGCTTTAGCAATGTCTATGAATACAACGCCGGTTTTATGGCTGCGGTATAAACCCTCATGAATGAGTTCAGTTACTCTCCAAAGCTGGTGTTGAGTCGAGTGTTTGGGCCGAAACCCAAACTGCTCGGGTATCATAATCGAATTGGAGGAAATGAACTCCTTCAGACGGTTTGCAAGGATGTATTCATAGACCTTAGAAAGACAAGATAAAAGAGAGATAGGTCGGAAGCTAGAAGGAGCATGCCTGTCCTGTCGGGATCGGGACAACCAACGCCTTCTTCCATGCGTCCGGGAACATACGAAGATTAAGCATGCAATTAATTAGGATAGTAATAAAGAAGTTGAAGTTAAGAGGAAGATGGAGGAGCATATTGGTAGAGATATTATCAAGGCCAGGCGTTTTGTTCTTTTTGAGGTTCCCGAGATATGTAATTACCTCAGAGGGTAGAGCAGGTTTGAGTGTATTTGTGTGAGGTGAGTTAATGAAACGTTCAACCTTTGTGTGACGATGTCGACCGTATGACGGTTAACTACATCGCTATTGAGTGTAAATTGGCTTCTAAGACTGTCTGCAATGAGCTCAGCCTTGTCTGTGTTAGAGTAGGCCATACCATTTGGGCCATTTAAGGCCGGAATGTGTGTTCGTGTCCTACGAATGCGGGCCGTTGCCGACCAAATTGTGTTGTCAGCTGTCGATAAAGACTCTATGTATGTGTTCCAACGTGAAGTACTAAACTCCTTGATTGCAGCAGAAACCTGGTGGTTTTTTCTGTTAAGAGCAGTTTTTAACAGTGGAGTGGACTTTCATAAAAAAAAAACCTAAATAATATTTATTTATACTAAAAACTTGTAAAAATTTAAATAAGAGCTAAAATTTCAAAAGCATATAACAGTTATGTTTAAAAAAATTAAATGGTCAGGGAAAATTATTACACTTACTTTTCCCTTTTTACTAAAGATCCCTTTTTAAAAATCATTGCTTTGTTTAAATTTTAAATTTTACATTGCTAATTGTATTTTTTAAATTATAAATATTAAATGCTTACAAAAATCAATATTTCAAATAAAAATGTATAAAAATTACAATTTATTTGTATTATAATCAAGAAATCATTGTTTATTTTGTTTTTATTCCTGTAGATGTCAGCACCAAAAAGTTAAATGTAAAAATCGTGGCCTAAATCCTGCCAAATGACTTTTACACAATAACCAATGAGATGCGTTTCATTTGGGCGTTGCCATTAAACAATTAACGAATAACCGCGATTTCCGTGCCACGTACGATAGCGTAATATATATATATATATATATATATATATATATATATATATAAGATAGTTTTATGATTTGCATATTCGACTAGTTACTTCGTCTAATTTTAAAACTCCATTTTTTAAACTTCATGATCAGGACCCGACAAATACAGTCGACCAAAATATTTTAACTACCTAGAAGCATCAATATTGAACGATCTAACGATAAGTCCTTGTAAAATTTTTATCTAAGGTAAAGTACCATTAACCAACTTTAAGGATACTAATCATTGTTTCTTCTAAGTAATTTCTTTCAAAATAATTTTCTAGGGAAAAAATCATGTTAGTAAAGAACAATTATTTTTCATGATATTTCATACATTATTTATTCACACGTTGTAATGTATATTTCGTTTTTTTTTTTTTTTTAAGTTATATAATTTTGATAAAGTGCTTTGGGAAAATTTATTAAACTGAACTGGAGAGTTGATGCAATATTCAACATATATTATAACTATGGTCATAATATATTATAACTATGGTCATGATTATTATTTTTCAAATCAATTCATAAAAAACTTTTATACATTTTGAAACATTTAATCTACTATATATATAAAAAGTAAATGGGAATTTTGTTCAGGCCGCTTATAACTTGAGTTCTTATGAATGGATTCTGATGGATCTTGCACTATTAGTTCAGATAATTTTTCAGGGAAGGTTAAAATACATCGTTCTAGGTTACTTAGTTATAGAATTATGGGGGTACGTTCTATAATCACATGAACCTGATTATGAAATATTAATCTTTTAACCCTACTTTCTATTTACTACATACACATAAAATGCAAACGGGAATTTCCTTTTTGTCGCTTATAACTTGAGTTCTTCTGGATGAATTTTCATAATACTTGCACTGTTAGTTATATAATTGTTCAAGGATGGTTTTAGTATATAACATACTGTTCTATGTTGCTTAATTACGGAACTATGGGGGAAAGTTCTGTAATTAGCTCAACCTGATTATGAAAGATTAGCGTTTTGAAAACCTCTTATCTACTCTCTACTATCTATCTGCAATATATATAAAATGCAAATAGGAATTTCGATCGGACAGCTGATAACTTCAGTTCTGCTAGACTTGCACTGTTAGTTTGATAATATTTCAGAGAAGGTTTTAATATATAACATATCAGTTGTAATTTTCCATTTCTTTACCAATTTGAATAATTGTGTTAAAATTAATCTAGTATAACATATCGTTTTACATTGCTTAGTTTCAGAGTTATGGGAAAAAGTTCGATAATTCGACAACCTGATTATGAAAGATCAGCTTTTTAAAAAAGTTCTACTGAGCAGATTCTGATGGGAGTTGCGCTATTAGTTAGATAAATCATGTAAAAAATGTAAAAATTATATGTAAAATTTGCATTCCGAAATGCAAAACCTACATTATACGTGAGCGGAGCCGCGAGCAAAAGCTAGTTTACAAAATTTAAAAAAAAAAACTTACAACGGGGTGAGAGGATGGAGTAATTATTTTTACTGGAGAATAAAAATTTTTGCTTTGTTTTCTCATTTATATTCTCCTGTTCATGATAATTTAATTTTAGCAAGAAAAAATAGACCAACAAGTGAGATATTATTCAGCTCTTGTTTAACCGTTTTCCCTTTATGAAATACACTTTCATATTCTTATTTATCCATCACATTCTGGCAACATCAACTGCATAATCACATCCTCGCATCAGTTTTATGTGGTTGTTAATCAACTTTCAGAATTTCCAAACGGCATTTTTCTGATAAATCGCGCTAGTTGGATTAAGCCATAAAATAATTAAATGAGTTTCTTAAGTTTTATCTGTGCAGAATTGATGAAAATTTTGCTAATGCATCAGCCACCTGGCAATTGTTACGCTCACTATTTTCACAGGTACATATGGGTGCGATTAGTTTAGAACGACACTTTTGTGTTTATTAAGCTGCTATTTTTAATTAAATTTGACAACGCAAATTAAGCAATATTTCCTGTAAATTTTCCATAATAATCAAGATATTTAATAATTTTAAAAGCATACTATTTTTCACATTTAGATTAATATTATATTTGCTAAATATGAATATTTTAAAAATATTTAAAATGATTAAGTATTAAAATTATACGCTTTTAAAATGTTTAAAAATGGTGCCACAACAAATTAGCTATGCAATGCTATAAGAGATAGCACGTGTAACTATTTTACCTTTCTATGTGAATTTAAAGAGCTTATTATCTTCAAAGCATTTTATAAGACAGACACTGTAATAAAATGACAAGAGTCCTCAAATTTGTTATGTATATCATAAAATGTTACAAATATGAAACAGGTATAATGCAGGAACAAAAATCTCATTAATAATTAATAATACATTTTTATGCAACTTGAATTATTATAAGTTAGCTGGTGTGTTAACGATAAGTTAAAAATTACTAAAATGGAAATTTGTACTTTTATTCTCCTTATTTCGTGCCACTTAAATGAAAAAAAACGTTTTGAATCAAAATTTTATTAAGTCTCCGGCTCTTTACAATACACAGGAAAACCACGTTTTGATTTTTGTTCTTACCAAGGAACAACATTTGGTAAAGCTCTCCTCTACCATTGAGAACTGGTGCACCTGGTGACCCTATAGACCAAAGTTAGAAAACCGATATCATTTGTCTGCAAAAATCATGTTTATTGATTTAGCAGCAGCATAACTCTCTGAAAATGCAATTTTTGAGGCCACTTTTTGGTCTATTAACATAGAATATTAACATAGAAAGTTTTTTTTTTTTTTTTTTTTTTTTTTTTTTTAGAAAAAGTATTAAAGTATTTTAAAATACAGATTAATTAATAATAATAATAATAAAATATTGAAAATGGTTTAAAAATTCCTTCAAGAACATACGAATTTCACTTTGAAAAAATATAATATTATAATTGCATTTTTGGCGGTGCGAAATTGGCTTTATTCGTTACCGCAAAATTTTTCCCGGCAACACTGGCGGAATGTCATAGTTGTCTGCTGTGTGAGTACTAGTTTGGATTATTCGTAGCACCATATATGGCGACTTAACTCCCTTTTTGCGTAAAATTAACGATTAAAAATTCATTACCTTAAAATTAAATTTGCAGACAAATTTTATCGGTTCTTTAACTTTGGCCTATAGCGCTATAAATTGCACCAAGTCTCAATGCTAAGTGCAAGCTTCACCGAAAGTTGTTCCCTTGTTAGTTATTTAATGTGTTAAAGCGATTGATTTTATTAACTCGTGTTTCGTATAAGAAGTCTACGCTCCAATATTGTTTTTTATATTGGCCCGCAATAATATTGATAGATAATATTTATGAATTTTTGGCACGCATACATAAAGAGGTTCGTCGATTTTGGTCCATGCTTTCTCTCAAAAAATGCGCATTAATAAGTGACTCTTCGAAACAGAATGAACTGTTAATGAACAGTGAATTGAAAATTTCAAAATGTAAGAGGATCATTTTGCTTTTCAACCTCCGATAGAACTGCTAAACAGCCAGATAAGTGATAAGAGGTAAGAGTGCGCGGTGGGTGACTGCTGATCTGCCTAACTATTAACCTCTGCAACTACCGACGCCAGGTCGTCATTTTAACCCTTTTTATCCTGACGGTACTTATAAGTACCACTTTAATAAAACACCTATATATTCGTAATATGACAGTTTTTCCTAACGGTATTCACAATGGCGCAAAGAGTGTATTTCTGACAGCAGGCAGGAGATGGCAAATTCAAGCACATATCCTTTTTCTTTGCATTGTAGGGATTTTACATTTGTCACGCTACATTCGAAATCCATTTTGCAATAGAATTGGCATGCATGTTGTTCTTCATTTGAGTAATTTTAGTAGTTTATTACCGGTTATTTAGTACTATTATTTTCTATACTCTACAAGTGAACATTTCCTTTATTTTATTTGAAGTTTACTAGTTGAAATCGACTATTTTATTTTATATCATAGGGTAAAAAATTTATGGTGGTTACAGTTGCATAATTAACCACTAAAACACTATAAAAATTATTTTCCTCTTTCCTATATTTATTTTGCACCAAAACTTATCCAATGATGCAAAAATACAATTAAAAAGTAGCTGGAAAATTAATTCAGGATATAAAGGGTTAAGCTGAGGTGTAGGCACGTAAACATGGCTGGTTCGATTGATTGCTCCCGCCAAGTGCAAGTTACGTAGTGTTATCCGCTCTTTTCAAGCAGAAGGGAATAGTGCAGCAGAAATTCACCAAAGAATGATCCAAGTGTATGGGGAAAACTGTCTGAGTGATGGTGTTGTGCTTGAATTATGTGGGAGATTTAAAGACGGGCGATCTAACGTTCACGATGAAAGGCGACAAGGATCACCCGCCGTATAACCCCGACTTAGCGCCGAGTGATTTCTATCTCTTCCCTGAATTAAAGAACTGGCTAGGAGGCAAATGCTTCCAGACGAATAACGAACTTCAAGCCACCGTTCAGGCTCATCTCACATCACTGGCGGCAACGTTCTTGTTCTTCCAAGAAGGGATCGGAAAGCTCGTCCACCGATATGACAAATGCCTCAATCTTCACGACGATTATGTAGAAAAGTAACCATGTTTGTACATAACTTTTAATAATACATTCCTTTTGTTCATTACTTTTGTCTTTTTTTATGGTTCATCGGAGGTTGAAAAAAAACAACCCTTGTATTTAATGTATTCCAAAAAGGTTGAAATACACTTTAATTTTCACCTGCTGCATTGTAAGTTGAAAAAGTTTTCAAAATGAGATAGGAAATAAGATTATATTCATGAAATAGTCCTCCCAATTAATTTTCTAAAAGTTATCCTTTTAAATTTTTATGCGACCACCCGAGATAAAATTGGTCAGTTGGATTGTTTTTCTTTAGCTCCAGGAAGACTATTACAAAAAAAACTGTATATCAATATCTTTAAACCTAACTAAACTGTAATAAAAGGAAAAGGAAAACTTATACCACTTTTTTGTACCATTTAAAATTCTATTTCATCATTAAGAATGGTCATCCTTCACAAATTGATACTTTTAGATTAAATATATGCTAACAAGTATCAAAAAATTACATTGCAAAAGCATCTAAATAATGTATAACAAAGTCATTGTATAGGCAGAGATTATGTACAAACATAGATGTAGTTTTAAGTAATTTTTGTAAAATCGCAAAACACTCTCAAACTGTTTTTTCTCTTCTCAAATGCATAATTTTGCTCTTCTTATAATAATGCTTCTATATATATTTTGGAGTTCTTCACCACTAGCATTGTTGAAAGTGTTGAATATATTTTGCTTAAGATCAACTGCATATAAATAATTGTCCGTGTTTACTGTTTCTTGCAATGTCTCACACAGTTATATTTTTAATTTTAAACCTGATCCCCCATTCACATCAATAAATTTCTAAATAAGCATAACTCGTTTAATTTTAAAGATACGGATATGCAGTTTTTGTAATGATTTTGATGCTGCAAAAGGAAAAAAAAATCAATTGACCAATTTTCTCTAGAGAGGTCGTGAAAAATTTAAAAAAGTGCTATAACTCTTTGAAAAGGAGGACAATTTCATTAATAAAATTTTATTTCTTGCCTTTTTTTTAACACTTTTGCAATCTACATTGACTACTTATTTCTAACAGGTAAATAATTAAAGCGCGTTTCAGTATTTTTAGGACACACTGTATACTCCTTAGCAAAGTTTTAAATTACAACAGCATTAATTGAAATTACACGCAGATTACACAAAAGATAGGTTTAAATTTTTTTAATGTGACGAAAATCATTTAAATGTTAGTAGGAAGTTTTTTTTTAATTAAATATATATATATAATAACAATGATTAAAATACTGTTCTGTGATATGAAGTTTAAAATTGATAATATTTATAGAAATATGAAGAATTTTAAATGTTCATTTAACTGCTAATTAATCTTTAAATTTTTCAAAATGGGGAAATATTCCTTTTGCAGTTACAAAAAAATGTACGGACTGTCTGTCTCTAAGCAACAATTTTTTCATAAGCACGAGTGGCTGTATAAAAATCATCTTTTGAATCAGTTAACTTGTTTAGTTCTTCGCCTGTAATACTTTAATAATTTCTTCATCACTTGATTTCCCAAAAATGTCGAAATCATTATCTACTGTTACATTCAGATAATGTTACATTTTTGCAGTTAAATTTTTGTCTGAAGTAGGAAACTTCTGGCAACATGTCCATGTTCTTATCATAATCGTCTGCTCACATTTCATGTCAACACTTTAAAAACAGTTATTTTATTACATATCTGTATTTTGTTTAATTATGAAAAAGGGGAAATATTACTGCAAAATACATAGCTGCTAACCGTTCATTAAACAAACATTCCATTAAATGTTTTTTCTAGCTCAAGCTATATCTTTTTGACGTGAAAGAAAACGACAGGTTGGCAGCAATGAAAATATCGAAACTAAGAGTATTAAAGCATCCTTTTTCAATGACTTTCACAGTATGTGAAAGGTCTATTAAAATTTACTTTATTTGATGTCCTTCTTCTGCAGGGAAATAAATATCAAATTTTATGCTCATTATCATAATTGTCTGTTCACATTTCATGTCAGCACTTTAAAAACAGTTTTTTTATTATATATCTGCATTTTCTTAATTATGGAAAAGGAAAAATATTACTGCAAAATACATAGCTGCTAACCGTTCACTAAACAAACATTTCATTAAATATTTTTTCTAGCTCAAGTTACGTCTTTTTGACGTGAAAGAAAACGACGGGTTAGCAGCTATGAAAATATCGAAACTAAGAACATTAAGGCATCCTTTTTCAATGACGTTTACAGTATGTGAAAGTCTATTAAAATTTACTTTATTTGATGTCCTTCTTTTGCAGGGAAATAAATATCAACATTTATGCTCATATATTTAATAACTAGCTTTATATTTTTATTATTTTTATATTAGCTTTAATAACTAGCTTTATATTTTTTACACGTTGTGTGGCATTCAAATTGCATGAAATTGGGGGGAAAGAGGTCTTTATTTATTATACATTTTAAGTTTTTAGACCTAACAATTCCAAATAAATCATAATTTAGAAAGTTTTCAGCTCATTTCACCTTTTTTAATTTCAATTTTTGTTCCCTTTGACACCGTTCGTAAACAGCATTTACATCTTAAAAGTAACCACTATGTGAAATTTCAAGATTTTAACCCCAGAAGTATCACAAAAATTGCAATTCTAGAACTGTTTTTTGTCCTTGCATCCTTTTACATTTCGAATTTTTGAGAAATTATTCTGTTACGAGTATTTAGGAGTTTCTAGCCGTTACAATTCGAAAGCAATCGTAATTTGTAAACTTTTTAAGACGTTTAAATTTCGATTTTTTTAGAAACCATTCTTTTTGGAAACTTACCTCTTAAAAGTAACTATCATGCTAAATTTCAAGTTTTTAGCCCCAACAGTGTTACAGAAATCGCAATTTTAGAACGTTTTTTGTTCTTGCACTCTTTTACATATCGAATTTCTCAGAAACTGTTCTATGCAAATATTTACGTCTTACAAGTACAGCCATGTCAAATTTTAAGTTTCTAACCATGACAGTTCCAAATTTAAGTTCCGAACTTTTTAGAAACCGTACATAGGGAGTATTTACATATTAAAAGTAATCACCATACCAAATTTTAAGTTTCTAGCCGCAACAATATCACAGAAATCGTAATTTTAGAACGTTTTTAGTTCTTGCACTCCCTTGGGTGTTGTTGTACCGGCATAAAATATAGCCTATGTTAGAGCCGAGATGGTGACCTGCATTTTACCACCATTTTTTTCGAAATCATCTCGGTAATTTCAGAGATTACTTCCAAAAAATAACCCACAAACATACGTTATATCTGTATAGTAATATTAATATATATATATGATATTTAAATAATTGAGACGCATAAATGGTAGTCTCGATAACTCCAATTATTCGAAATCAGTCTGATAATGTTTAAATTCTGATACGTGCCTAAAATAACTTCCATAATTATGGTTCTAAATCAATAAAGGTACCTTGTTTACATCTCTTCCATCATTTTACCTCAATATAATCTCTTCTGAAAGGGATTAGTCGAGGTATCTAGTACTCATAAATTCGCATTCATGAAAGTCTCTTACCTGTATGCAATGATGCGTTGTGAATTGGAAAATTCAAGAGTCTATATAGACATTAGATAAATATTAAATTTTAAACAGAAATAATAAAAAACACATACGGATTATACATAAAAAGAATGTTTAAAAGATTGCTTTAATGTATATATATATATATATACAGGGTGATTATAATTAACTTTGCACTTTCAAAAAGCTGTAAAAAAACTACTGGTCAGAATGACCTGATATTTAATCTGAGGATACGTGAAACAATAGGAATTTGCGAAAGAAAAGAAAAGTTAAAAAGTTGACCGATAGATGGCGCTGTGCTTGTCATAAGATGCTAATTAAAAGACGTGACATGCGGTTATGGCACTCTTCGTCAGTCATCAGGCCAGAGCCGCTTCTTAAACCCTTTAATGTCCGGAATTTCTTCAATGTCCCCGATTCACAGTCACCGTTCTTGTAAAAAAGCTTCGCAAGCAGAGCCCGATCCTAACTAATATGTCAAAGAATATATGAATTTTTTTGGAAAACCATGTTGTAATGCATCATAAATAAGTTGTTTCATATTTTTATTTACAAGATGAGAAGCGCAGATATATACAGTAGAGTCCCGCTATTCCGAACCTCGCTATTCTGAAACTCGCTATTCTGAAAATCCGCCTATTCCAAACAGAGTTCAGAAAAAATTCCGATTTTTTTCAACTTAAAAACAGGAAAAATTAAAAAGACGTTCGTGAAAAAACGTACATTTTTTGTTATACAAAGAAGCTAAATATAGACATACATAGAGCCTAAGCTTGATGAAAACGCCTGAAACCAAATTGGAATGAAAGCTGGTTACTTACAGTACATTTAGACCCAGTTTGTACAATTCTGTAGAATCATTTTTAATCACTGCTTAACACAAAAAATAACTAATTTACACACACTTAAAAAATAAAGTCAGTGATTTTTTTTCTGACGAAGAGCACTGAAACGACTTTAGGATACAATGTTTCGCCATCGGTACATGTAGATAACTTCCTTTGGTGTTGATGAAGCGTGTTGTTCGACGTAGCGTAAGGCGAGGTCAAGAGCATTTGCCGCGTCTGTGTGTGATATGAGTTCAGTTTGAGCGTGCACCTCCTCCTCGTTTTCCTCGGAGTCGATCTCACCTGATGAGTCCTGCACCATTGCTACGATATCTTCGTCTCTGTACTCCTGGTGGCCATTGTCTCGAACAGCATTCCACTCCTCAACACAGCTTTCTTCTGCGTCTTAAAAGTCAGGGATTTTCTTGACTATTGGAAGAAGGTGACAGTCTTTCACTGGTGTAAAAGTTGTTTCAACAAATCCCAATTTAGGCCAGAGATTTTTCCATGATTTTAGTGGTGTTATCCCATGATTCAGCCATCTAGTAAATTACATCTTTTATAGTAATTTTCTTAAGTTTTTGCAGAATTGTGAGTTCATTTTCATCCTCTTCATGTGAGGTTCGAAGCAGCATTTTTCTGTATTTTTGTTTAATGGCTTGCAACATGTCCTGGTCCATAGGCTGAAGAATTGAAGTAAAATTCGATGGCAGAAAGACTGCTTTGATGTCTCCACAAATAAGTTTCGTTTCTTCTGGGTGGGACGGAGCATTGTCTATAATGAGCAGAGCACGATTATGCAATCCATTTTCTCTATTGAACACAGTTACTTTAGGGACAAATTGGTGCTCGAACCATCCCTTCAACAATTCGCGTTCCTTCCAAGGTTTTTTTTTTTTTAATTATTATAATGCACAGGAAGTGAGTTGATGTTAATGTGTTTGAACACTCGTCGTTTCGCCGATTTTCCTATTACCATCAGTGGAAGTTTGTTTGTTGCCGAGGCGTTGCTGCAAGCTAAGACAGTTAGACGTTGTTTGTCCATTTTAAACCCTGGGACAAATTTCTCTTCTTGCGAATTAAGACGTTTGGTAGGCAAAGCCTTAAAATACAGTCCGGTTTCATACTCGTTGTAAACTTGCTGCGGTGCGTAGTTTTTGGAAGAAACAAGGCCTTTAAATTCTTTTGTGTAATTCGCAGCTCCTTCGTTGTCAGCTGACAGCTTCTCTCCAGCAATCGTGAGCTGTCTAATTCCGTGTCTTTTATTTCAACGATCCAAAAAACCACAGCTAGCTGAAAATGATGGGTCACCATCCATAAGCTTGCTCAGTTGAGGCGCCATTTCTTTTACCAAGAGACCGGAAATGGGGATTCCTTTCTGTCTCTCTAGAGTGAACCACAAGAATAAGACCTGGTCAAGTTTTTCATATGAAGTTACAGCCGTTTTTTTGGCGTTTTTCAAGAGTTTTTTCAATTGAAGCAGAGCAAAACTGTTTAATTTTAAGGCGAATTTTTTCCAGTCACTAATCGTTGCTTTTTTGACACCATATTCTAGTGATAATTTAGAAACACTTTCTCCCTTGTCCAGTCTTGTTAACACTTCAAGTTTTTCTTTTAAAGTACACGAAGAATGACTTCGTTTACTTGTAATATTTAAAAGTTTAACAGTTGACGTCAAGGACTACGAACGGAACTAAAAAAAGGCACACTGGCTCGGTAAAGTAGTACCTCAATACTCACGGAACCACAATTTTTCCCAATAAATTTGCAATAAGCGCACACAGTTCATCAAACTCCGCTAGAGTAAACAGTGACCGGGAGCCGAGTTTCAAAATCATTTGTCAACTTTGGCGAAAACTCGGAATCTATACGCCAATACTCTGTGGCGGAGGAAATGCAGTAACCCTGGCAGTAATTCTTGGAAAGCGGGAGGGAAAGGGATAGGTAGGGTGGGGTGATGAGTCGTCTAAGGTCACTGACATTCCCTTCCCATTTTCACTGATCCTGTTCACCACGAGCCGATCAACACTGTATAGAGCGGACACTAGCAGATGTCCCCGCACTTAATTTACGCCTTAACAAGTAAATACGTTGATTAGTATTAATGAAATGCGCTTATTCCGAATTCCCGCTAAACCGAACATTGTTCGGTCCCAATTAGTTCGGAATAGCGGGACTCTACTGTATATATACACTACCGGCCAAAAGTTTGAGACCATCTATACTAATAAACTAAAGTTTCGCTCTGTGTGTGTGTTTGTTTGTCTGTCTGTCTGCGATGGCTAGGAAAATCTAGCCCACCCTAGAAGCCTGAAAATTTAGATTTCTCAGAATTTTAAAATTTTGATAATTACCCAACATATTAATTATAATGTCATTAAACATCGCATCGAAATTGCCATCTTTTAAATCAAAATGGCTAAAGAAAAGAACTGCTGTTCTGGATTTGCAAGCGGAAATGAACGAATTCGAAATTATTTTACTAATTAGCGAATTTTAAGATAACTAATTAAGATATCAATTTGAAAATTTCTGAGCATATATAAAAAAAATTCTACATGCGACTATGCAATTTTTGAAATATTCGGCCAGTAATTTTTCTTAATTTTTGCAAAAATCTGCCAAAAATCTGCTGGCGCCAGTGAAAAAATCCGAGAAAGTTTCAGACAAGGATCTGCTTTTATTCAAAACTGAACTACAAAGACATCTGTTTTTCTGGCCAATCCCTCCATTTAGTTTGCGAAAATGAAAGGAAATAATTGCTAAATGAACAAAAATTTAGATAACTATTTAAGATATAGATTTTAAATTGAGGATGGGAAGGGGTGTCATCTAGCGGCTATTTTAGCGTAGCGTCTTCGTTATGTTCTAATTATAAGAAAAATTTAATTCTTTTTCTTTAATGATCGCGTTAATGTAGGTGAAGGTGTTTTTCTTGAACAAATCATTAGTTATATTTGCAGGTATGGGGAGGGAGGGGGTTAACGCCTTGCTCTGATTTACACATAACAAATTCCATTTAAGAAATTTAACATTTTTAGCTTCTAACGTAGCGTTTTATAAATGTTATATATAGAGAATACAGGAAATTTCAAATAACGATTTTCGTAAAAATTATATTTATGTTCCTAATAAAAGTATACAACCCGTATATACCTGTTGGATACCAACAAAGTAAATGAATTTTTGTTGAGCACTTGACCAAGTGTCCCCTGCCGGGCAATTCTACAAGTTTCTTTATCTAACTGTGCATTCTTATCTCGGTTCTATGGTACCGATCACGACGGTCTTTGGATGATTTGACTTTGTTTTCGTTCGTGTTACAGATTTTAGTTCCACCTTCCACCACCAGGGGTGCATTATTTTCTAGAGTTCTATGGGCCTGAATTCGACGAGAACTGGTTCATTCAACTCCCTTTATACAGCGGGTGCCCGTGTTGGACGTTCGTATAGAACAAATTGCGACCCCTGGCGATGGAAAACGGAACTAAATGATTTTGAGCGTGTACGCAGCACGCTTACTATACGGTGCCGGAGGCAGCGGGGACACGATTTTGAGTTTCGTTCGGAAGGTGGTTTCTTTTGAACACGTTGCGCCCCCTGGCGGCGGGAAGTGGAACTAAACAGTTGTGCGAGAAGAGCAGTGCGTTCGCGGCATACCTACTATACAGTGCGGCAGGCAGTGGGAACACGTGTCGGAGGTTCGTTTTTATCAGAATGCGCCCGTATCGACGGAAAGTGGAAATAAAGGATTTTAAGTCACCGTGAGAAGCACTTTTAAATAAATAATTTTATACAAAATCGGGTTAAGAATATAAAATCCTACAAACTTTAGGTTTGTTTAATTTTATTATCATTGGCCCGAGCAACGCCGAGCGGGTCAGCTAGTACTAAGAAAAACTAGAAAATAAAATAAAACTAAAAAATTTGTTGGTATTTCAGAAAAAAAAAGTTTAATCATCACGAAATCTACAACTGATTTTTTATCAAAAAATCCTCCTTTGCATTTTATCAAATTTTTCACCAGTCTTGGCATACGAGCAATCAATTTATCGAATGTATATTGTTCCAGCTTTTATTTAAAGCCCTCCGCGTGTCTTCGTGTGATGAGGGTCACCGATCACGAACATTTCTATCGAGTTCTTCCGATATAAATTCGATTGGTTAGAGATTGAGGAGGTTCTGAGGAGGTTCTGAGGAGGCCACACCATATTTTTTAATACACCTTCTGCTTCTTTTTTGTTCTAAATAGCCTCTGAATAATTTCGAACTATGTTTAGGGTAGTTATCTTGTTGGAAAATGAACATATTGCCAATGAACCTCAGCTCGGAGTGAATGGCATTTGTTTCGAGAGTCGTATTGTGTTGTTCTTTTTTCATAATTCCTTGGATCCGTACAAAGTCTCCAGTTCCATACCCAGAGAAACAACTCCAGACCATAAAAGAACAACCGCGGTGCTTCACAGATGTCACTACACAATCTGGCACAACGTCGAACAAAAATTCTCCTTTTTGTTCCAAATATTTCAAACTTGGATTCATCACTTCAAAGAACATTTTAAAAAGCTTCTGTCCAATATCCATGGGTAAGGGTAAGGGCCCACTGTATTCGATTCTTCTTGTTCTCCGGCTTTAATAGCGGTTTTTAGACGGCAACTCGGCCAAACAAATTAGCGTCTCTCTATCATCTTTTTACAGTAGTAAGTGACACAGGTTTGGATCAAGATTAGTTTACTTCAGCGCAAATTTCTGGTGCTATTAGGCGTATATTCCATTTGCTGGTAACATTTTTCCTGTTTTTTTCCCCATTTTTAAGACGTCTTGACAGAAGTAACCACAAAATCAGACTAAACAATAAAGTGCGTGAAGAACTTCGACAAAATAGGGTATCTTAATATGAAACACATAAAAAAAGTAAAACAATAGTTAAATGACCAGTAAAAGTAAAACAATAGTTAAATAAGTGACTTATTTACTCCCTGGGAGTTATAAAAAATAACAATGACTCTATCTGACTTGCTCATACTCGATGTTTCGTTGATGCATTCGTTGATGTTTGCAAACAATTCGTTTATTGTTCCCTTACTTGATAATTAAACAAAATAATTTGCTTTTTGGATATTCCGAAAGGACTATAGAAGATGTACAGGTACAGTTTACAATTTTTTTTCAAATATTTTTGGAGTATTTAGAGATAATAAAATATTTTCGGAAGTGGTCTCAAACTTTTGACCGGCAATGTATATATATATTAATGATCAGGGAGCTTTTATCATAAATGTACAAAAACTTTTTACAGCGACTGAAAGACCAACTCAGCCTAGGGGTTAACATATTGGCCGCAAAATGAAGAGCTTGCGTAGATGTTCAAGGATTCGATAACGGAGAGCAAGGCCCGATTAAACTTTCAAGTTACGGAAAGCACAGTATCATTTCGGTGCCCTGTGTTATCCAAGTTTTGTACACGTGCATAGAAAATTATTTATAATACAAATTTAATTTCCATGGACCGCTTAATAGAACTAACATTTCATTAAAGAGAATTTTTTATATTCTCTGGTGTATACAATAGTATAGAATATGTTTATTATACATATAGTTGTTGTATGTTCAGTTACGCGGTCAGTTTCTAAATCAGGATACCTTTTGATTAGTTAACATACTATATTGGTAAATAGATAACATTCAGATTTCCCAGTCGGATAACAGAAGTTTTCTGATGTAGTGTGGATATTTTCTCTTGTTTTAGGCAAACTTTCACAATAAATAAATAAATAACCTTTTAAAAATGCTATGTTAACAAATAAAAACGGTAATTAGAGGCCCCATTTTTCCGTCATTTTGCTGGCCGCTCGTACTTGATGTACCTATTCAGTAATCAGGTTTTGATTGCCGGGGATCAGGACGGAGTGACTATGAAACGTTTTCAGGGTTTTCCCTGAACGAGGGCGATAATTCGGATAACTTCCCTTCAAAAGTATTCCATGAAGGCATCCTTCTTATAGTGATATGACCAAAACTGGACAATTTTAACAAAATCCTTCCCAGCAATTGAAAGCAATAGGCAATTTCGTTTCCTAAAAAGACGAATGTAAATTTTTGTAGAATTAAAAGTATGCAGTTTGCATTACACATATTTTCAGCAATTCACTTGAAACGTGTACTCTTTAAAAATGAAGTGTTTTTTTTTTCTTTTAATTGCAGGCATACATGTGGGTATGGGACAGGATGGGACTTAGCGATGCATAGTAACAGCAATAAGATCAAAAGCGTATATCAGCAGTCTAACTTAGCAGTTTTGCTATGACGCAGGTTCTTTGTGTGAAATGGCACTCACACAACACAAGTTTTTTGTGTGTAAATGGATACTACTCAGCAGATATCTTTTGTTTCAAATGTAAACGATTCAGCAGTTGTTGCTGTATAAATTGAGATGTTATCATTAAATGATTTTGAATTGTGATCTGAATTGGGAGCGAGACAGAGCTCCTAAAGACGATGATGGGCCGTGAGCCTAAAAGATGTTATACTTTATTTATAACTAGAGATCGACCGAAACCGAAATCGAATTTCGGCGATCTTCCCACTTTCAGCCGAAACCGAAACCGAAAGTGTCAAAAAAAATTTAATTGATTAATACATACATAACTGCATATAATTATTAATTAATTAATTAATTAATAATTACTTAATAATAACTAATTACGTTACTAATTAATTTTTTAATTATACGTGTATTGGACCACATTTCTAACAAACAAACGTACATATATATATATATGTGTGTGTATAACTGTCAAACAAAAAAATACAACTTTTATATTTTATAATTTTATAACAACCAATATTTATAGACATTTATCTATAATTATAACAATGTAGTTAAATAATGTAAATCAAATTCAATAATGAGTATTCAATTTTTAAAAATATTCATATTTTCAGTTCGTTAATTTTTTTTCATTTAAATTGATTAAAATAAAGTACTTAAGTACTTTAGTTTTAGTTTTTAGTACTTAAGTTTTTTTAGGAAATTAACATTGAATATGTTTTAACCATTTTATAATTATAAATATTATTAATTTAATAGACGTTTAAATATAGATATATATTTAAATATTGCTTAATATTATTATTAATTATTTAAAATTTTGTACAAACATTTTTATGGTACATATGTTTAAATAAAATATTTACTTAACATTTTTTTTTTTTTTTTTTTTTTTTTTTTTTTTTTTTTTTACATTCATACGGTAACATTTTATTTACTTTACATTATATTATATTATGAAAAAAAATTATAAAACTTGAATTTTGAATAAATAACTCCCAAGAATTTCTTAATTAGATCACAATATTTATAAAACATATATTTAATAGTTTTCTACATTCAACAAAATTTTTATAATAGTAATATTTTAATTATAATATATCACTCAGGTGAAACATAATATTTTAGTTTCGTGACAGTATTTACATATAATATTTAATGCTTTTATATATTCAAGTAACATTTTGTTAATAAAAAAGATTTGTATTATGTTACTCATATGAAATATAATATTTTATTTTCGTCAAATTTTCTATTACTGTTAAGTTTGCAGCTTTTAAAGATAACGTGATAATCGCCTTTTAAGTTTAGTCATATATGCATTGCATGCTTTATAACTTACACGCGCATCATGAATCAGTCATGACGGATAATGATAAACAGTGCAGTTCACAGCAATAAACAGTGTCTCATTTGAGTCGATACAACTTATATCAATGAGTAAAGTTGAAATTTTCCGAAAGAAGAAACGAGACTTTGAAATACAGATAGTTTCGGTCGAGTTTCGATCAGGCCGATTATTTTGCAGCAGTTTCGCCGAAAACGAATATTCGGCGAAACTCCGATTTTGCGCCGAAACTGAAACCGAAACTCGAAATTTTGGTCGAACTCTATTTATACTAATTTGTAAATAAGTCATATTTAACCTAGACAGTTCTATTAAAATAATGAAAGTTACAACCAATCTTGTTCACTTTTGCTGAAACATATAATTCAGTGTCAAATAGCTGAATTAACATACATATCAGGCAATCCAATGCAGGCTACACGGGTTGAAGTTGCCCGGTATACTGCTCGGTGTACAAACCGTAGATAAAAATCGTTTTTAATTGAAAACTCAATAGATTTTTTACATCTAGTATATTATCTTTCGTTGCCCTCGAGCTACACCAAAAACGAATTTTTGGTACTTTCGTATTACCCGCATGCCAGCCGTCAATAGTGAAACATTTTATTATTTATAGAAACCTTTCTAATTCTGACTATTTCAGTATTTAAGAGCGGTTCGATTGTTAAATTCTTGTTTTATTTATTTATTTGTGAAGTTTTACTTTTGTTTGGCAATTTGATTATGGAATATTATATGGAAACAAACAAATACTAAACTATTTTTATTGTTTTAAGCGCAAACGGATTAATCTTTAGTAATCGGGCTGCACGCGATAAAGATAGATTTAAAATAAATTCATGTTTCAAAATTATCTTAGAAATCATAAAAAAATAGGAATTTGAGATACAGTTTTCAAACAAATTGCATTTGAATGTATTATATTTTTAATTCATAAAAATTTCGAAAGTCTCGACAATAACAACAATTCTTTTAAACATCTAATGTATACTTCAAAATTACGCACGAAATCAAGATACGCAAATGAAAACAAATTATCAAATCACGTGTACGTTCATTTTTCTTCACAGCTTTGCATTCTGTTTAGAAAAATACGAATATTAACCCTTTGAAAAAAAGTGATTTCTGAAAGTCATTTTTGGCGAATTTCGTTATTTTCGCGCATTTGCCCATAGGATGAAAATTATGTACATTTTGATTAAAAATACACTTAATTTTATACAATCAAACTGAAATTTTAATTTAAAGAGACAATAAGAACTATTTTTTAATTAAATAATCCGATGTAGAAAGAAAAATTGAGAAGAAAACGTTTTTTTAGCTGTCGAAGGCATTGGATAGAATGGGGTGTGGACAGTTTGCATTTAAAAATAAAAATCATACAAAATTTAAGGTGTTTGTCATTGATGGCAGTAATACGCTGCCGCGCATGCGCGGCAGCGCTTATTTTACTGTTTATTACTGTTAATTTTACGGTATAATACTGGCATCTGGAATGGCAGTATTATACTGCAAAATCAACCTTTTTTTTTTTTTTTTTCATTGTATATTATATATATATATATATATATATATATATATATTGGTATGGCATGTAGTACTGAAAGTAAAATAAGTCATTTAATTTAATCGAACAATAAAGAGTAAATGTGATTGTTAAATAATCGAGAGGCATAAATGAAGGTCTCATTAACTGCATTTATCTAAAAGTATTTTAAAACGTTTGAATTCCAAGATGTTCATATAGTGCTTTCGAAATCAATAAAGGCATTTTGTTTACATTTCGTCCATCATTTTACCTCAATATAATCCTTTCTGAAAGGGATTAACTTATGCATCTACTCGGAAATGCGCTTTAATGAAAGTCTCTTTCATGCAAGCAATGCGCTGTGAATTGGAAATTTTAAGAGTTATTATATACTGCTTAGTATAGCTTTAAATTTAAGTAGGAATAATCGAAAATCAATTTTTAAAAGTTTGTTTTAATGCGAGAAAAATTATATCTAAGTAAAATTATTTTTTTAAATTTTTGTTTTGAAGAATTATTTTAGGTAACTTCCATTACAAAGAATTTGAAGCTACCTATTGCATTCGTCCGGAGAAAATCCATTCCGGAAAATTTCGGTATCTTTTTCACCGATCATGACCCCGAGACCCCAAATCCACCCCCCGTTAAAATGTTGATTTATGTATATATATATATATATATATATATATATATATATATATATATGATTGTGTACACCAATACGCAGTTAGTTCTGTAACCCGGTAAGCCCGGATTGAAAGAATGTTTTTTATTTAATTAAGGCGGTATTCAAAAAAAATGTTTTTCCACGCTCAAACACTCAAAATTTTGAGACACATTTTCTGATTCATTTTTAAAAGTAAAAACATGAAACTTGGCGGCGTGACTTATGAAGAGATTTATAAGGGCCCCATGTTTTTATTTTTCGTTCAATTAACTAGAAATTGATAGTACGATAATTTTTTTTGTTTCTAGCGCTATCGCTTCGGGAAATTCGGTTCAAAATGTCCACTTTGACAGCATTTTTCGAAATATATTCTGCCTTTATCAAAACATTGAGACAATACGGACATTATAAAGTTTCTGAATAAGAGAACCTGTCAATTGGATGCATTTTAGAGCAAAAATGAATTTACAAATGTGTCTCAAAATAAGCAGTTTGGATTTGAATACACCCTTAATTGAATACCATCGTATTTGCTTTCAAAGTTTCTCCTTTTCTTGTTCAGTAATACTTCAACATTCAGCCGCAGTTTTAAATCATATTTCTTCAAAATTTTCATTTGTATAACCCTTTTAATTTTAAGTATACGGAGTAATGACGAAATTTAATATGTCTGAAATAAACGGTTCACAGGCTAATAACGAGAAAGTTGTTATGAATGTTGTGTTATAATGATGAATTCGTTTTGAAATACCTTGACGGAAGTCGAGCACGGTGAAAAAATATTTGGATCGACCTGCTGCGACTGCCGTCAAGTGGTTCAAGTTCTGCCGAAACTCGTCTTAGATGCATCAGAAGAAAAAAATGAACTATATTTTAAAGACATGTTCTATTACTATCTTATTATTTAGAGATGTGGAATCTGCGAAAATGTTTCTAAACTGGCGTGAAACGTTTTCCAATTCCGAAAACAGCTTATGGAATTTTTGATGATGAACCTGGCAACAATGAAGAAGACAATTTTATACCTCAAGAAAGTGACAACATACCCTGGATGGCGCTGGTAAGTGTAGTCCCACAAGCATTAACTCGTTCTGTAGAACCAAGCGAGCGCGAAATTGATCGTCATTTTGATTGGTTTGGCGCCGCTCAAGAGTGTGATGATATCATGAACAACATCGATTTTATCCAAAGCAGAAAATAATCAAACTCATTCAAATCATAGAATCAAATTGCTGGTGATACCCGCTTTCCGAAATCTGTCGTTCTCAATCAAGAACAACAAACAGTTATAAATAACTTTACTGTCCAATTAAATGGTGCCCTAATTCTTGGTGCCGATGGAGTTGTGGTAAATCCGTAGCCATCAATGAAATTCTGAAGACTACAGAATTATGTTACGGAAAGAATAGAGTGCTTGTAGTTGCTCCAACTGGTTGCAAAGCTGAGTATATAAAAGGCTAAACGATACACAAGGCACTAAAATTGAATATTAAACATCTCGCGGACCTAAACAGTAAAGCTGAGTATAACCTTCAAACGTCCTTTAAAAATGTTGAAGCCATCATCTGTGAAGAGATATCGATGTGTGTTCAAAAACTGGGTTATGATGGATAAAAGGCTTCGCCAATCTAAATCTAACAATCAAGACAAACCTTTTGGTGACATTTTCTTATATTTCCGATGTGATATGGCTCAGCTTTTGCCCGTTCTATATCGTGCCTTATTTAAGCCAGTAAACAGCACTCAACAGTGATCTGTTAATGGCCGATGTATGTTCGAAAGTGTCGAAAAGGTTTTTCTGTTGAGTCGTGCGTCGATTGAACGAGAATAAGAACAATTTCGGAATGTTTTTGACAAATATCGCGAATGATTCAGTGTCTGAATCTGACTATAGGTTTATGCAAGCTAGATTTCAAAGATTTGCAAGAAATGCAGCATTCTATGTCGTGCTCCATATTATGGCTTTAAAAGAACACGCTTTTGAACATAATCTGTATTGCCATTCTAGGATGTCCAGTAGCTTTAATCCGAGCTCTAAATAATAACAGAATTTTTGCAGCTGCTCTACCAGAAGAATGCCAGGTCTTAGAGAATATTCCACGTCTAGCCGCTGGATGCCGTGTTATGAACAAAAGCTGAATTAGTAGAACTTGTATTGTTCATAACATTTTGTACACAATCAAGCAAAATTGAAATGAGCAGCTTGCGTTTTTGTCGAGTTTTTAAGCTACACTGTTAAAAATTTGCAGCAAACTGTCCAGTCATTTGACGGTTTTTGTGGAGAACGGTTACATAACCGTAATTTAACTCTATTCTGACCATATTATTGCCCATATTATGGTCAGAATCGAGTTAAATTATGGTTATGTAACCATTTTCAATAAAAACGGTCAAATGACTGGACAGTTTGCTGCAAAATTTTAACAGCGTATCGCGGACCAACACTGTACGACGGTGTCGTTCCTATTGCACCTGTGTCAGTTCTTTTCCCAAAATATTGGTATGAAATATGTTCGAAAGCAACTGCCACTCACACTTTCTACTGCTAGTACTGCCCACAAATCACAAGGTATAACAATTGACTGAGTCGTAGTTAACATAGGATAAAAAAAAATTCAGCTGTGGATTGACGTTCATGGCTTTGAGTCATGTGCGAACTGTGGATGGCATCATTACAAACCCGAGCTTCACAAGAAACGGTTCTTTAGAATCAACAACAGCAGGACATGGCAACACAAATGAGCAGTTATTCAACGATTTCTTGCTTTTCAGTGAATTACAAAAAAGTATATAATGACGAATTTGAAATTGAATTTAAAAAAAACGTATTTGAAATACTTATTGAAATAAATATGTTGAATTAATAACATGTGATTAGGTTAAATTTACTTGAAAGATATTTATTAACATTCACGCTTAACAACTTTCAAGCTGAGGCTAAAAAGTTAGAACAAAAGATGGCGGCAATGAGATAGTATGGTATGTCGCAGTCTATGGCAAACAAGACATCTATCATATGGCAGACATCTTTAACAGAGCTATAGAAGGTATGTTATTGCTATCAAAACAATGAACAAAAAATCAAGTGATGTTAACGACGATTCTGCTATCGCATAAGAGTTGGCCGAGCACTATACTGGGATTATTCCTAGAACATTGTTTCATTGTCAATCTGTTGAAACTGAAATTAGCTTTTACCGACTGCACCACTTCTATCGAATAGGAGTCCAATTTTGTGATGAAGGCAAGAAAATTTTTCAAGGCCACTTTAAGTATAGGGTTTGAAACACGACGATGTCTTATGGCCGCAGCGTAAGTAGTTTTTTATATGTTTTCTTTCGACAAATTTTCTTTCAACAAATAATGCAATCCTAATGTTCATTTCGAATTTAGAAATTATCAGTGTCTGTTTGACGACATCAAATGAACGTTTGTAAATTAATTCGCTTTGTTTGTAAATTAATTTTCTTACATTTCATATGCCAAAAGGAAATCATAAGTAATCAGTTTAACAAGAACTTAATAATCTAATGTATCATTATTTAAAATTTGTCTTGGCATTAAACCTTTTACAACGCCGATTGATTTTTCATGTTTTTATTCCACAAAGATATTTTACAAAAGAGAAATATCGATTCTGTGTTTTTAATAAATCAATGCCATGGTTTTTTTTTTTCATTTGTGCAAAATCAAAATTATTGAACTGCAAAATTTAATTATATTTTCCTTTTAATAAACCATATTTTTACTTCAACTAAAGGTTAGGTTCTAAACTTGAAAAACAGTAACTGAAATGTAACTCATAACATTGGCGGTATCTTCATGAATTTTCACGATATGCGATATCCTTTTAATATAAATTTCCCTAAATAGTTGACTATTAAATTATGAAAAAAAAATGTGATATCATTTGTGCATGTGCAATTAAAAATCATTTCATACAAATGTTCATATTTTAACAAATATTATATATAATCATTTTCTAATAACAATATAATGTCTCTGTTGCAATTTGTCCAGTTTTCTGAATTATGAAAGAAAAAATGTGCTATCATTTGCGAATGTGCAATTCAAAATCATTTCATACAAATGCTCATATTTTAACAATCATATCATATATATTCATTTTCTAATTTCAATATATAAGTCTCTGTTGCAATTTGTCCAGTTTTCTGAAAGTGGCGTTAAATATGGTTGAAAACCCTGCATGTTATAAACAAAAAACATGCGTATTTTTTTTTATTCTTAAAAGAAACGTTCATATCCGCATGAATATACTTGCTGTTCTTAAACTAGATCACAGAAACGTTGTACAGGGCTTATATAATTATTTGTTAGGATTATAGATCATTTCAAGCGTATTCAATTTATTTTTGGTCCCCTAATTACCTTCGTGATTACACTACATTTTTACTTCAACAAAAACTAAGTCTTGTTAGGTTCTAAACTTTAAAATCAGTAACTGAAATGTAACTCATAGCGTTGCCGATATCTTCACCGAAATGGATGACGTCAAACATGTTCTTTGCATAACCTAAAGTATTTCAACTGTATTGAATTCGACTTTATTAAGTAGGGGGATAAATGCTTATTAATTATTATCTTCTTTATGACTTCTGTTAGTACAAATTAATTATCAACAACCCGTAAGTCAGAATTGCACCTATTGCCGACAGAATAAAACTCCACGACAGATGAAACAGTCCACAAACAGATATGTACACAACGTCTTCGCTTTCAATTCTGTTTAAGTAGAACATATTTCCTTTAGTGATAAACCCATAAAAAGCATATTCATTTATAAATTTTCTCACGGTGCTTTTTATTCTCATCAAATTTTGGGGGATCATAGAACAGCAAAATGTATAAGACAGAAACATGATTGCACTAATTGTGCAATAATATATTGCAACAATTACGTATTCCACTGGATATTTCAACAGTCTCTCAAGTGTTATTGTTAACAATAGGTTAAATATACCTTGCATACCGTAAATAACTATAAAAAATGACAGATTCATAACTGAATGATTTAAGTTTTGAATAAGGTTTATTATATGAAAGAACACTTTTAAAACTTCCATATTTTCGTTTCGTTTTCTATGCAATCGGATCTCTAATACGGTGTTATAGTTTGATAATATTTCACAACATCTGTAAAACAGAATGTTTAAAGAAAACGTTAAGTAAAGTGGAAAACACATACAAAATGTTAAGTATACAAAGTTTCCAATACATAAAATGGTTCTTTTCGAAATTATCCTACTAACTTGAATGTCCAAAGCCCAATATTTTACAACCAGCGTTTCAGAATTTAACATTATTTGAGTGATAATGCAAACAATTGAAGGCGATAAAATTATGATTAACGTTAACGGTATTGTATAAGAAAATTTAGTCCTGTTCAAAATATTGTATAACATTTGATAGTGATAAATTTTTAATAAAACAACCGAAATTTCTTTTCTTTTAAAATAGGCACAATACCATATTGATGCAGAATATAGAGGCAGAAAAATATAAGAAATTCCTTCTTTGTAACGTTCGTTTTTAATGAGCATCAAATTGATTACCACCATGTAAATAAGGGTAAGTGTGAAAATTAGTAAGAAAAATATTCTAAAACATTTTGCATATGATCCAAAACGATGATTTACAAAATTTAGACCAGTTATTGCAAGAATTTGCCACACAATCTGGTCTCTTTTTACCATGATTTAAAATAGGCAATTGTGCAACAAATTGTTAGACACTTTATAATATTTAAGATTCCGTTCTGTTTAACTTAAATGTGCTATCTTAGGGATGAAAATGCTATTTTCTTTAGCACTTAAATACTGATAGTTGTTATTACAAAATGTAAATAGAATAATTTCAAATATGTATTGCAAGTCGTAAATAAAACATTTCGAGGGTCTTTTACGATGAAACAAAAACGATTACTATCAAATCGAATGTTCTATTTCCTTATATCAAATTGCTTATAATTTTTCTCTTTTCAGTTATAATATAACAATTTTATATACTATATAATTTTAATTACTTCAAAATAAAATGTCAAGAATACTCTGAGACATTCTAAGAAGAAAACTGCATTCAGATCTGTTTCAGTTATATTTATTTTTTGCCATATTTTGGCTTTTTAAAAGGTCACATTTATTTGCATTAATATACTTTTCCGTTTTTCTTTTTTTAATCCAGTATTTAAAATAAATAAATGATACACATGTAGAAAAAAATTCAGTATAAATCAAGGATTAAATTTATACAATAGATAATTTAATTTAACTTTATTTGACTGCCAATGCAGGCAATGAAAGGCGGTGAAATTATGATTACCGTAATTTTAGGCATTCGTAGTAATGAGTAGAAATGTAAATTTCCATTTAAAAATTAATAGCTTAAAGGTGAAAAAAAAAAATTATATCTTTTCTTTAACCTTCCCCGTATGAAGACGGGTCCATTGCATACAAAAGCAATCTTTGTTTATTTATACGTCATGTACACAGTAAATGAATATGATGTAAATAAATGTATAATCAGTACAATATTTTTTTCTCTTCTGTTCTGTATAACAGGGTTCATACAGTTATAACACTATTTTGTAACAGAATATTTCGCTCTATTTTATCGTGGAAAAACATTGCAAATTTTACGACAAAACGAGGTGATTACGAATTCTGCAATTTAAATATCAAGTAGAAATTTTCGTATGTAAAATATCGGTGCCAAATCCCTTAGAAAGTCCAAGGAGTGTATGCGACTTGTCTATAGATTATGTATGTAGTACTATTTAGTAGTTTACTCATTCTAAATAGGTAGTTCTTTGGTATATTTGTAAGCCTATATATTCACATATGGACCCAATGAACTGATAATTTCTGTATACTCTTTTATTTTTTTATAATCAGATTGTTAGGCAGCTATACAACAATAGTTTCTAAAAATATATAAAATATCCAATATTACACTTTTAACACTATTCTGTGTGAAGATGTGAATTGCCGTACATCAAGAGTATCAGATACATAATGTTGTGCGTTTGAGATGAAATATTCTGCTAATTTCTCTTGACGTATTTTACCTGATATTAAACCACACAAATTTCGTCGATTGGCTATTTGATTTCGCTTGTTTTTCAAATAAGCCGCAAAGGAAAATGATAGAAAGAAAAACATTTAACTGCTCACAATTTACATATCAAATACAAGATCAATTTTAAATAATTCAAATGGAACAAAACTTTCGAAAACAATATTTTGAAAAGTTCTTTTGAAAAAATACTTTATTATTATATTATAGACACTGTACGAAAAATATTAATACTCTTTTGGTGTAGTTCCACTTTTTAATGCTTAGATTAATAGTGAATAGAATTTAATTTTTTTGGTCTCCATCCATACGTCAGAAAGAACATATGAAGGGATATGACTATTTACTTTTTAAAACTAATGCATGTTTTCTATTGACTGTGTTGTCAATAACAACGACCCATTTTTCCATCACGCATAGAAAAATTCAATAGATTATCTTTAATATTTTTAAGTAATTTGTGATGATAATATGTACTTTCGTCTGAACAAAACAATACATTATCTAATTAGATTCTAAACGTCTCTCAACTCAAATTATTTTCCCTAAATGTTCACATTTAAGAGAAAACGACAAACTAATATTTGTTTATAGGTTCTATGTGCTGTGCGGTTTGAGCGCGAAATGTAAAATTCTAAAATTTTTGCTACTCTAACTATCAAATGTTTTTCTGCATCTTTTTACAAAAATTCATTATTATTACCGAATTTTAGTCATTCGTAGTAATGAATAGAAATGTAAATTTCGAATTAAAAATGAATAGCTTAAAGGTGAAAAAATAAATTTTATATATTTTCTTTAACCTTCCGCCTACCAAGACGGGTCCATTGCATCCAAAAGCAATTTTTGTTTATTTATACATCATGTACACAGTAAATGAATCTGATGTAAATAAATGTATAGTCATTGCAATATTTTTTTTTCTTTCTGTTCTGTATAGCAGGGTTCATACAGTTATAACTCTATTTTGCAACAGACTATTTCACTCTATTTATTCGCGGGAAAACGTTGCAAATTTTACGACAAAACGAGGGGATTACGAATTTTACATTTTAAATATTAAACAGAAAATGTCGTATGTAAAATATCGGTGCCAAACCCCTTAGAAAGTCCAAGGAGTGTATGTGACGTCTATAGATAATGTAGTACTATTTAGTAGCTTACTCTTTCTAAATAGGTTGTTCTTTGGTATATTGGTAAGCCATATTTACATTTGTCAATAATAGTCATTCAGTAAGCAATATCGTGCTTGACACCATTTTAAGATTTTTGTATGGTTTATCACTCTGTTGCCTGTAGATTAAAAATATATATCTTTGCCATCCCTCACCCCTCTTATTTCAAATATAAATCAACCATGTACATTGCGGATTTTAAATGTTTTTCAATTAGACGTACTCGATATGCACTGAAAATGTTTTTAATCAATCCTTTTAAAGTAAAACCAATGAAAAACTTAACTTCTCTGGGATAGAACCTCTTTTATGTCTCTGGTAAGACTAAATTAATATAAAAACACCAGAATAGTTTAAAGTATTAGCTATTCATATACTTTTTGCACTTGTAGCATTTTGATATCATGCGTAATTAGTACAGTAGTGGAAAAGTAAACATCCCCTGAAAACTGGAACTAATTCAAGCAAAAGGTTTATTGTCGTTTTCTGTATTAAGTCATCTAAAAGAACATATTATGTAGAATGTACAGTCGTGGAGAAAAAAGTAAACACACCCCCCTTTCACCTAACTCTGCAACAAATTATCGTAAAATAAAGTTACTGGTACCAAATGATTGGAAATAAAGTCTACTTTTAAATGATGTATGTAAAATGTGCTTAGGGGGCATCTACATATAAAAACAAACCCAAACTTTGTTTTTTATGGCAACACCCAATTTTGACACGATATTTTAAATCTTTGGTTTAAACTATTCCTAGATGCCAAATTTCAAGTCATTTAGATAATAGGTTTTTGAATTATAAACATTCAAAATTTAGAGCTTCTAATGTTAAATTGTATTTTCATATTTTTATTAATATCTTCTGAAATTATAATCCTAATGTGCTAATTTTTTGTTTGGTTATAATACTAAAAAACCCAAACATAAATACATTGAATTTGTAATTTAATTTTTATAATTTTACAATATGAATTATGAAATTAATATTCGAAAAACTATGAATTGCAATCTACAATTTTTTTGATGGATTTACATTTATTATGTCCAGTTTTATACGCATTCGAAATTTCAAATGTTTCTTCCAAGTAGTTTTCAAATTATGTAGTGTGTGTTTCAAATTATGTAGGGTGTGTTGGTTCACCTCGGACTAAGAACTGAAGTACGCAGTGCATGCATGACTCTCTGCTCAGCCGAAAACCTTTTCTGAGGGCATTAGGAATCTTGTGCAACGATGGACCTAATGCGTTGAAAAATAAAGGGTCTGCCTTGAAAAATGATGTTAACGTTAGTTTCCTATTTGTATTGCAATAAAATTTATAACTACATTGCGGATAACTTTGACTTACTCTCGTAATTTTGTTGTATAAAACACAAAAGTCCTGATACTTCATACTGAATTCTATATTTTGTTTTTCAATGAGTGTAAAAAGCAAATTTTTTCTGCTTTCAGTTAGTAGATCTTCACTTTTGTTGTAAGTTGAGAGGGAGGGGGGGGAGAGAAAAGGACATTTAGAATATTAGTTTATTAAATTTTCATGTTAAATGAAATATATTGCAGTTTCTAATTTATATTTGAGTCTGAAAACATTTATCAGAAGTAAGTTGACTATTTTGAAAATATCGATGCATATCAAAAATATCGGACATATATAAAAAATATCGTATATATATCAAAATATCGGATATTTTTTATATTTTCGAAAATATCATGATATTTACGTACACTGTGTAGATCTCAACCCATCCCAACTGATAGAGGTCTGAATCGAATTTCGTTCGAATTTCTTATTCTTTCAACAAATTGTTCGACAAGTGAGGTTCTACTGTACTTCACAACAAGATCATTTTAATGAAACTTGATTAATCATAATACAAATGCATTTTTCTTAAACAAATAGTTTGAATAGATATGTGCACAAAATATTACATTTTTAAAAGTATTACATTGTTTTAATTTCATTAAAAAAATTAAATCCTGTAATTAAGCAAAATAAACACACTTCAATCTCAAGTACTTGAGCATTTTAAAATCAACAATATAGATTACAGCGACATTTTAATGACATCATTAAAATTTCTATGTAGCAAATTACAAAACAAAACTTCAAAAAAATAACATTTATATAATGTAACTTTCTTGAAAAGTACATATTTACTGTAGTTATTAAAGTGCTTTTCTAAATATACTATTTATCCAAATTCCACTTCTAAAAAACTAACTAGAAATATAATTAAGTACACCGTGCTTTCGAACAATCAAAACATGATATGCTCATTAGAGTAAATCAGTTTTTATTTATTGTGCAATTATATGGAATAATGAATGAGAAATTTCTCGGTAATGCATAGCGCTATTTTTATTTAGCATACTTTTAGAAATTATTCTTTTTTGGTGGAAATGTCTGTGAAATTCATCGTATGAAGAATGTAAAACAAGGCAATGGCGGATTCAGGGGAAGAGCGATGAGGCACATCAATAAATCTTATAATGCAAAACACACTCCAATACAGTATTTATTACTTACCCATCATACGTAGTATAGGGTAAGTCTTGTAATCGTTTTGAAAATCGAAAAAAAAACTTTTTTGACGGATTTACACGTTTCAGACATTGGAGATTCCGAAAACCATATTTTTAGAAAAAAAAATTGCCGTCCGTCTGTTTGTGTGTCTGTCTGTAAACGCTCTATCTCCCGAACAAATTGAGAGAGAGACTTGAAATTTGTCATGCACTTAGTATGTAATAATGGGAAGAAGCTTATTGAATTTCAGTAACCGCGATTATCAGGAACTATTTTTTTCGGACTCTCGAAATATTCGTTTTGATAAAAGGTATATAAAAATTTTCGAAATTGTTCATTTTAAGGAGTGAATATAAAAGACAGTAAAAAAACATAAATTTTTCATAAAGAATAAAGTTGATCGGATAATGAGTTGCCGAGATATTTGTAATCCTATTTTCCACACTCTTTGATTTTTCATGACCCTGTATTCCATTCAAATTTCAATTCAAAGATATATTTTAACTGGAAATGAGACGCTTAATCCGACGCAGTAAACCATTAGGTAATACGATTATCAATTTTGGAGTTATGGAGATGTTTCTTTTACGCAATTCAGTAATAGAGCCTTTAAAGTTTATGACGCCATCAAGCCACGTTTATATTCAAATTGCAATGCATTTTATAAATAGTTTACACGTGTTTTATTTTCACATTTTATATTATGCATATCCATGATGGGTAAGTATTACGGTGGCCCCCCAACGACTAGTTTTATATTTTATGAATTTTGGAAACATGGTCAGACTTATATGAATCATTGTACTTCGATTTATATGTCTCGTCATAAAACTTATATTTGTTTACATTTTTAATCCAAGTAATTTCAAAGCGTTTAACCCCTCCAGGGGTAAAACAGTTCTGATTGTAAAATATTGAAATGATTGATTTCCACCGGAACTTGCGAACGAACTGAAGAGAAATAATCGCTTTCATTCCAGCGACATTATAAAATCAAAAACAAAGTCTGCACTGCAAAAAAAAAAAATGTTGATTATACAGTATAATACTGGCAGCTGAGATGCCAGTATTATACTGTAAAATCATTTTTTTTTTTGGAGTGTGGGTGCCATTCAACACTTAAGTATTAAAATTAAATGTTCGCGCCTTAAAATCACCTACCTTGAAGGGGTTAAAGCATTTTCGAAAATAAGTGTACTATTTTTCTCAAATTGTGAAAATATAAGTTTCTAAAACATAGTTTTAGATTAAATGTTGAACGGTGTTTTGGCGCCAGTTAAAACATG
This sequence comes from Maratus michaelseni, assembly GCA_963931845.1. Lineage (NCBI taxonomy): Eukaryota > Metazoa > Arthropoda > Arachnida > Araneae > Salticidae > Maratus > Maratus michaelseni. The sequence goes on from OZ007594.1 coordinate 196,572,234, forward strand.
GATGCTGCCTGTACCGCTAGTAAAATGAGCATTCTATTCCACTATTCGTATTTGGACTTCTTTAACCATCGACAATGGATAGTTAGGCATCACGATTAGAACAGATTGATTACAGTAGAACCTCCATAAGTTGACAACTCAAGGGACTGTAACTAAGTGGTCAACATACGGAGATGGTCAACTTAGGGAATTTTTAGAAAATGTTTAGTACAATATTAAAAAAAAAAATTAGTAAACTTTTTAAGTATTTTTTAAGGAAAAATTTAGAAAAAAATTAGCACTTACTCATTTTTATTTTTACTACAGCACATTTTTACAATTTTTGAAAGAATAATTCTTCTTTGAGTCCTCTTTTTGTTCATTAGGTAACTGCAAAAAGCACTTTCACAATTTACAAATCCATTAAGCATTTTTCTGCAGCGAAACCTTTAAGTTTCTCCATCATGCGCTTTACATCGTCTTCCTTCAGAGTTGGGTACTTTTCAGTTTCGTCGTCACTTGGATTATCATCCTCTTTGCCGTCCATTTCTTGTACCTTAGAGTCCTCGCTGTGTTTAGTTGCAGAGAGTATCTCATTGAAGATTGCCTCTGGGTCTGGTTCAACACATGTCACAAACTCATCGTCCATGGTAACATAATCTTCAAAATCAACTCCATCAAAAACTGGCAAGGGAGATTTGAAGAAACTCATCCTCTTGCACCGATGTTGTAGTTGTAACAAATCCAGCTTTCTTGAAGCAGTTCTTAATCATGGTTTGTGTAACTTTGTTCCAAGCAGAAATAATCAAATGAACAGCATTCAAAGCTTTTACTTACGCAGCTGTTGACGATGCCAATGCAGAAGGACCACAGGTTTGTGCTTTCATGATCACCCATTCCAGAAGTTGAGCTCTGTCGTGCACTTTGAAGGACTGAATAAGGCCTTGAGCTAAAAGTTGGGTTTTCGAAGTTGTGTTTGGAGGCCAAAAATTTTAGCTTCACATTTGTGAGATTATTCACTTTCAGGTGGTTGGGGCAGTTGTCCACGGTAAGCAGAATAGACCGCTTCTTTTCCCTCATTTCTGCGTCAATTCCTCTAACCCACTCTTCGAACAAAGCACTGGTCATCTAAGCGGATCTATTCGCTCTCCAAATAAAAACAGGAAGGTCTTCAGGTTTTACATTTTTAAATGCACGAGGATTTGAGGATTTTCCGATCACTGTAGGCTTCATATTTTCCCCAGTCATATTAGCACATAGAAGAATAGTAAAACGCTCTTTTGAAAGTTTTCCTCTTTTGCAGGTGTCACCTTCATTACTAGACTTCTATCACGCATTGCTTTAAAGAAGAGACTGCACTCATCAGCATTAAAGATGTCCTCATCTTTAAAACCTTTAGCAAACTGGGAAACCTCATTCGATTCCCCACACAAAACATTTTGAGAAATCTCGTATCGTAATTTGAATTTTTCAAGCCAACCTGCTAACGTTTGGAAGTCCTCTATTTCGAATTATTTTGCAAATTTTCTACTTCCTGAAGCATAGGTCCCGATATTCTTGCATTGATTGATCTCATCTTTTTAAACCAACGAAAGGTGGCTTTGTTCACAGCATCGAGACACGTTTTTCTGCGTTTTCTTTGGAGTCCCCCATTTTCAGAAGAATATCTTTCCAGCTATTCTTTCTTGCGTTTTAAAATGTTGCTCACAGTTGTCTTGCTCACACCAAATTTTTCCACTGTCTTTCTTTGGCTGCTGCCTTCCATAAAATTAAGAAGATCCACTTTCTCCTTTAATTTAAATTTTTTAGAGCTATTATTTGCACCATTTTTAATGAAAATTCGCAAATAAACGACCGGTCCCATCACGACGTGACATCCAGAAAAAAATAACGGAATGTGTATCACATGTGAGCGATGCATGTTGTTTTCCAATTCTGCGTATAGCTACACCGCTACGCACATCCCCCACTCCCCTGACATTTTTCGACAGATTCCAGGAATTCTGGCATTTCCCTCCCATTGTATCATACTGGGCGTGAACAATGAATGGAGCACCACAAGCGGGCGAGTGTTGCTCAGATAAGCCGAATGACTGATAAAGAAATTCCTGGAAACCAGATGGAGAACAAACGGAGGAAAAAACAAATTCAAGAAAACATCAGTGGTCAAGTTACCGAGAGTATACCCACTAAAAAGTGGTCAACATACAACTTACGTAGTTGGTCAACATAGGGAGGTAAATCTCCATTGAAAATGCGTTGTGACAATACAAACTAATAAATTTCGGTCAACATAGAGAGGTGGTCAACGTAGAGAGGCGGTCAACTTTGGAGGTTTTACTGTATTTATGAATTCAAAAGAAAAAATGTATTTTTCTTTTAATTTGTACATATTTTTTTCTGGTAATTATCCCAATATTTTTTTTAGTATGAAATGTTAGATAAAACAATATTGTTTTGTAGATATCTGTTGCTCGATTCCTCGTGTAAAAATCCTTTTCTGAGTTCTCAGATAGTGCATTTTCAATTTCTACATAGTAGCAAACCCATTAAAAGGTATTTTTTTATAAAAGCATTAAACATGTGTTTGGTTTTCATTGTTACCAGTAGGGCTACTTTTTATTTTTTATTCAGGATTATTGCTACCACTTTTCTAAAAAATATAAATATTAGCCTCATTTAATCGCTAATTAGGTATGGCAAATATTTTAAAAACAAAAAAGGGGTAGAAATCAAGCAATCTGAATTAAAAAATAGTCCAACTGGCTACAGTGTTGGCGTTTTGAAATGCATAGAATAAAATGTAAAACTTAAGAGTGGGGTGCTGATTAAAACCTCTTTTCGTTTTTCTTTCCAAAATTTCTTTCCGTTGAAATTATATTCCTATTGTTAGTCCTAGAGCAGAATTTTCTCTTAAAGATGCATAACCTTGCAATATTAATGAAGCTGCGTGAAAACGGCACTTACTTCAAAATCTCATAAATTATTTCCTTGGGCTGTATTTTCTAAACACTCTGTGGTCATTAATTTAAAATAGCGGGAGGTCTCAACAAAAGAAAGGGTGGTGATAAACATGTCAAGGGTCTCCTCCGGTAATTTTTGACCTGTCGTTCTGTAGAAGAAGACTGACTGAATCAAAGAAAGCGACTGATTACACCAAATGTGTTGCTGTAGCAGAGTATAGTGTGTTCTCAGCTTAATACAGCACAAAAACGCATTACATGTGATAAAAGATTTCTATACATGATATTTAATTTGACTGTCTTGCATTAATTGGGAGACATTCAGATTGGGATTTGAAGACTTAAATTGCTACACTGTCAGAAATATTCTATATTAAATAATTTTGTTTTAATCACAGATTTTGTTTTTGCTGAAATTGCGTTCAAATATTTGAAATAGGTTATAAAAGTGTATTCATGTTATTGATAAAAGTGTATTCTTTACATATTAATGTTTTTATTTCAAATAATAAATTTTATACAGCTAATTTTGTATTTGTTGCTTATTTTTTTAGCATAAGTGCACTTTCTCAAATGAAATATTTAATGTTTTAATAGTTGTAATTACTGCTAAAAATGCCTGACAATCTGATTATCTGGTATTACAATTAACAGAATAGCTTAATGTGGGAAATACCAATCGGCATTTTAAAAAATTCGGGCTCTAGGATACATCGTAACTTGGAATCATTTCAAAATTATGTTTTAGATTTTTTTTTCTTCTTAATATCAAATATTCGGGTCTCTCAAATGATCCACTTTTTTTTTTAATATAACTTTTTTCAAACAAAAGTTTTCTTTTTAGATTTTTCGTGCAAATTTTGTATTTCTATTCTAAATGCGGCAGAATCCTACCATGAAAATTTTTCTTGTGAAATACTGGTATTAAAAAAATGGACCATATTCTAGACCGCATATGAGACACAATTTAAATCATAAAAAAGTAGTTTGGAAAAGAACTTTTACTTTGCCTGACATCACTAAATCTTTCAGATTCCATGTGTGGCTTCAGATTTGTTTTAATTTTAACAAATGTTTTGTTAAACATTTTGTTTTAACAAATGACAGCACACGAGTTTTTTTTTTCTGAACTGAAACTTTCTACTCCATGTTTTAGAACATTCGGGAAGGCTGAAAAGTTCTAATTAGAAAAGAAATTATTCATTGATAAATATTTTTGCTCTATACAACGAATAATGCTTTTGTAACATGATAAAGTCTGGTCTTTAACTGGTCCTAAATTGTATTTCTGCCAATCGATGTAGTAAAGGAATTTTATAACAAGTTTATTTTCACGGTACATTAAAGTACCGTCGGGGAATACAGAGTTAGAGGGATCACGCGAAAGAAATTATTTTTTTCTACGCAATTTAGAATAGAATTGTGAGTGTACTAATACACGTAATTATTTTTTCTTTTATTTATTTATTTTTTCATAGTTCGTGAGAGAGGGGATTAACTAATTAGATAAATAATTTCTTTTTAATTTAAAAATCCTTTATTAAATTACTAGCTCGTGTAGCAACCCAATGTGTTACATTTGCATAGCACAAGACCTTTCGACTTTTTTAGGGGAGGAGGGAAGGAAATATAATTTAATTCTACATTTAAAAAAAGATTTATTATATTAATTTTATTAAATTTCTTATTATAAACAAGAAATGATGTTCACAGTGTAAATGAAATGAAAATTACGACAATTACATATTGCAAATACTTAATTTTTATAGAATTACAGTAGAATGTTTTTATAAGAAAATGGCGACATATTGGGCAATAAAATTTCATTGGTCGAGATGATTTTAGATAACAATGTAGAGAGCTTGCCATTACTGCTAAGCTAATGTTAGGTTTCTTGTCTTACTCGCCTAAGCAAACTTGTTCAAGCGAGTATCGTTATTTCAGTAGTGTGTTTTACTATGGTTTGAACAAAAAACTTTTAATATGAGCATATCCTTTGTACTTGTGTTCAGGCACCATACTCAAAACTCCATGTTCTATCACAGCTCATTTATTTACATTTTAAACAAATTCGGAAAATATTTCATATAACATTAAAATTTTTCGCTCTTTAAAATAATTTTTGTAAATGTGGAAGTAAATCGTGTGAATATTCTTTAAGGCTGCTCGTCAGTAAACTTCTCGATTCCCCTCGCTAATGTTAATCCAATGGGCGTAGGATGCATTCGTATTTTTAAAATATCTCCTCAGGAAATTAATATTTTTAACTTCTGTTTCTTGTGTACTGTTCTTAAAGAATGTCTCTTTTTTTCTTAGTTATCAAAATATTTCTAAACTATGTGCTTAATTTATATTTTTATGTGTTAAAATCTTAGCGAAACTGAATACGATTTTAACATTTCATATAAAATTAAGTATATATTTTAGAAAAAAATTGATAACTAAGAAAAAAATGGACATTCTTTAAGAGCAATACAAAGAAAACAGAAGTTAAAAATATTAATTTTCCGAGGAGATATTTTAAAAATACGAATGCATCCTACGCCCAATCTGAAATCTAATATGACATCGGATCCATGTGGATAAATTAATTAATTTAATATATCTATTTCCTTTTGTAATATTATTGTTAATGACGTTTTAAGGAACGTAAATTTTATAATCGTCTTATTGAAAAATTTTGAATGAGGAAAAAAATTACAATACCTTCTTGAAATTTAATGAAAATTTTTTGAACAAATTCAATACTTTTTTAACTTTCTGAAGCCGATATTTTAATAGTCTGAAAATTTAATCATCGTTAAGAGAAGCCTTCATATACTAATTTAAATATTCACAAGCATGATTTGCGTCGACGTAAACACATTTCGTAAAGGAAAAATATTCTTGCCTTGCTGTTCTGCTCGCAGAATATTCAAATAAACTGAATATATTAACTTAAATTGCTTTATATCTAGATCTTATTTAAATAAAATATTAAATAATTCATACTTTTTTTCGGAAACTGCATTGATTTTGATCAAATCAAATCGTAAAAGATTTATTTAAAACGCAAGAATATATATCCACAAGATTTGAATTTAAATAACTCGTTGAAAGAGATTTCCTACAGAAGAGTCTGAAGCATTTGGCGCATGAAATAACCGTGCCTTTTTAAGTGACTTAAAAAAAAAGAAAAAAAAAGGTTGTGTTTTTCGTTGTTATGTATGTATGTGAGTGTGTCCGCAATTTCCTCAGTAAGCACTGAACAGACCTGCATGTAACTTTTTACACAATAATTCTAGTATTCTGAGAAGATTTTAAGCTAAAAGTAGTCATTGCATAGTGTATAGTTGTAGTACAGAGACTTACCAAATACTTTAATATATGATTATCTAATAAATATCAAAAATTTGCCATACAGGAAATTAGAGTACCTATATAAATAACAGAGTGGCGCCATTCAACCAATAAATTCAATTAAAATTCGATTAGCTTAGAGGAATTTTGCACAAAAACTTGGCGAGCCCATAGACTTTTTAGAATTAGACAGTGTATGAGGGCGTAGTTCTTTTCGCAACAGGAACAATATCTTTCAACCACAGCTGATTTTATAGAAGATGATTGATTGATTGAGAGAATCTTGTAAATGTTGACTGCCATTGGCGAGCTTAGAATGTTCGCCTAATCAAGTGAAAAACGTTACTGATGTTTGACTACTGTTGACAGGCAAATGTGTTGCTATGTTCAGTCTAATTCTAATAGGTTTATGGGCGAACTTGCCATTATTTCCAAGATAATGTTTATTCACTTGTTTGACTCGCTTCATTGAACTTCTCAAGGCGAATATTGGTATGTTCTGGAATCTAGGTTGCCTTATTTTGAACAAAACTTTTCAATCTGAGAGTATTCACACTGTGCGTTTCTCACTAGTCTTTTATTTATGAAGGTCATTTATATACTAGCAACAACGCAAATTAAATCGAAGTGGATAAAAATAAATGGCTGTCTCAGAACACTTTCTTATACTTAATTGCAAGTATGCATACATACGAATTAATAAATAACGGTTTAATAGAGTTCCGCAGTTTTTTCCACAGTATGGCTTGTAATTTTGTTTTTAATAAAACAACAAACATTTCTCTAATACGAGCCATCTTCAGTTACATATCTAACGATTACTCTAAACTAAACATTATGGCATTGAATCTAGTATGGGTGGATTTTTTTTGGAGAACTAACATTATTAACTATTTAGTGGCTTATTGACTTCCCTACAGAACGTATTAAATATTTTTAAGTTGCTGGTGACAAGTAGCTTTTTTTCGAGGGATATCCAACAACTCAATTATGGTCAGCCACGCAATAATCATACCCTGCAATTAATTCCAGCCACTTCATGAAATTTCTCTTTATGCACCGACCAAAATACCTCTTCATCTTCATAAAATGCAAAACTCCTCAAACTTTGTTTTATCAAAATTGAAAGAAGGATTTCCTAATGTTAAAAATAACAAAATAAATCAGCTATTAGTTACATTTTGAATCCCTTAAAATTTTGCCATTGTAGATACCTAAATACGGTCCTAAACGGCATTCTAAACGCTTGAACAACCTAATGATGGCAGTAATTTTTGGTTCTACTTGTACGTGACCATTCATATTGGATCATGCGAACCCCATACTTCGTCCCAACCGAAATTGGGGCATGTGATAAAGTTAGCTGGAAAAATCGGAGCGAATGTAATCGTAATCTTTAATACATTTGCGTTGATCGCTATAACTGTAGGTTCTCTTCCTGATAGGAAACAGTCCACAAAAGAAATAAAAGTTGAAACTAAGAAAGCTGTTCACGTGAAAGTTTTTTTTTTATTCAAGACACTTCGACACATCTGGAAAAGCGAGGGTGGTCCTCTTACACCTCCACGTAATCGACCTTCTTGTTCAACAGTTAGAGAAGATCTGATCTAATTTTTCAGATGCATTATCGCCAACACATGGATGTAAACATGCCAAACTTTACAATTCTGGCCAGGCACTAACCGTCAAATTTTGACTGTTAGAGATAAACCAATATTAAGATTTTTTGAATGAGAAACGAGAAGGGACACACCATAATTGGAAACTATCCATTTTGGTGATTTTAATGAACAACCCGAGATTGTTTTGGAAAGCTAGACATGTGTTATTAGAAATGAACAAAAATGTTGATACTGTATATCTATGCAGCAATCAATTTATGAAAACGGCGCCTGCATTAACACAAGATATCAAAGAAAGAGAAACAGCATATTTTAAGACCATCTGGATAGTACATTAATATTAAGATTTGAAACCGCAAAAAAGTAACGTACATTTAATGTTACGATGAAAATATCTGGGAGTGTTTAAAGATGGGGAAAATGATTGCTTTTCGGATTAAAGAATAAAAATGATTTTGAATAAAGAAATTAATTCACATAGAGAAAATTTAAGATAGGAAAACTAAATTTTAGAATAAAACATAAAATATATATGATTCTATATCATAAGGCATTTTTCTAATACATTTTCTAAGAATTTCTTGGACTTCTCTCCACCCACAAGTGATAAAATAAGTTTCCAAATCTGTAACAATTTTCTTACATTTTTTTATACATAGATGCCAAAGCTTTCTAATTTCGAGTACTACTATTTCCGAATATAAATAAACTTTACTTAATAAATAAATTCTACGATTAAATAATACGAAAACTACTATTCAGATATAGTGGTACTTAAAAATGGGAAGGTTTGGCAACTATGCATATATATGCAAACATCATATTGCATTACTAGAAGACAAAAAAAATATCACTGACCTATCAAGTAATAATAAATTTTCAGTATTTTATAGTTGTGCTTTTACATTTTAAAAATTGAAGAACTTTTGTTATTAGTCGTAGAAAGTTTTGTTCATATGTATTACAGAATAATTGAATTTGAAGTGGTATGACACAAGTGGGCACTTTTCAAAGCATGTGATTTGAAGGCGTTTAGACAAGAACATATTACATATATTTGTAACAATTTATAAACAAGTATTTTTTTAATGCAAAATAAATGCAACTTCAAGTGATAGTTCGTATTGAAACCAATGTTTTGTTTTCATGTCTTATTTCGTTTAACAATATTGCATACAGCGCCATTTCCCCCTCCCCCTGGTGGTGAGTATTTGAACTTTTTTTTGGCTGGAAATAAATTCCTATGACCTCCTTTAAACTATTACCAAGTTTGATAACATTTTGTCCAGTAGTTTTCCTTTTATGACCATTTCAAAGTGGAACTTTAATTATAAACCACCCTGTATATTGACAAGAAAAGTAGAAATTGGACGAAAAGACCACGATATAATCACTAGTGAGAGTTCATTTTCACGCTTTCCAAATGTTTCATAGTTCGTGAGAAAATTAACTAATTTCACTAAAGTACAAATTTATGACTTTTTTTCCTTTTTCCTCCAGTAAGAACAGACGCCAAATATACCGAACCCGACCAATAGCATTCTAAAAAAGCACGCGAGTACTCTCGGGTTAAAGACATAAAAAAGTTATGTTTTTTTGCAAAAATCGGCAGACGCATGCGCACGCACTCAGTCCCTGTTTTACAGAGTGCGTACAAAGAAAAAAACAAATGCTGATTTTTTTTTTCTTTTTTTTTTTTTCTTGCCGTGTGTCTTAACATTTTTAGGATGAACCGTCCGGGACACAGAAAGAAGGAAGAGAAATTCTTAAATTTCGTACTGTTTTTTCTTAAACGCCGCAACCAATTCGTAAAACTGTTGCTGTTAACGCTTTGAAAAAAAATGTCAAAAGGTTCGTTTTCGCGGTTGAATTTTTCTACCTTTCGACAAAGCTCCCCTAGGGGCTTGATTTCACAGGTACCGATTCACAAAAAATACATATTTAAAGCTGAGACTCTGTATTCACCGGTGTAATCAGTTTTGAATAATACGAATTTTAACCCTTTCGAAAAAATTTGCGACAGCACGTCATTTCGCGTCTCCCGAAGACGATATTTTTTCTACACTAAAACTAACTAAACATCGGTATTTCGGCACAATCTTTTTAGAGCATTTTTGTAGACCGGATTTACATCACCTACAAAATTTTCAAAACGTTCGGACGAGTAGAAGTTTTTTTTTTTTTTAATTTTTTTTTTTTAGTTTTATATATATAAAATCTGAGAAATTTTTGCTTTTATCACTAAATATCAAAATTTTTTCGCGAATTTTTCATTTAAAACTATAAATCCATACAAAATCGGGTTAAAGATATAAAGGCATGAAAATTTGAGGCTTATTTAAATTTATTATTACGGGCCCGGGCATCGCCGGGCGGATCACCTAGTGAATAATAAAATACGATTTCAACCAAATTCAAGTGTCTTTATTTTATAGCCTAACGAAATTACTGATAGCCACATTTTAGATCCAGTTTTATTTTTACTTTCTTAACATTAACTTCAAATAACTGTAACGGGGTGTTGGCTAAATTGTTAATTTCCATTATGCAGAGTACAAGATACGATCACATTTTTAGCTTATTAATTACACAATCATTTTCCTTTTAAAAAACAAGTAATATAAAAACTTTTTTTTAAAGTCAATTCCTACTTAGGTCAAATAGAAATTTTTTCTAGCGATCTACACGCTTCGCCACTGACGGTATTTATTCCTAAATTTATATCCTGCTAAATATCTTACATAAGAGAAATTTTTGAAATGTATTAAAAATTAAATAAAAAAATAAATAGCTAAAATACCAAAAATTAATAACTCGAAAAGTATTTCTCACAAAACTGTTAGACAAACTGCGTTAGAAAGTTTAAAAAATTGTATTTTTCTTGATATAAATTTAAAATCTAATGATTATGCTGTTTTTCAAATATTGAATTTCAAAAATTACCAAACTTCACAATAAAGTGCCATAGCGATGTTACAGTTAACGATAATACAGGGTTTTTTTTTTTCAAATATTAATTAATTAATTAAATTTTATTATTTAATTTTAGTTTTATACTTCATATCTGTTCAAAAGTATAGACTCACTCCACATTTATGGTCTCCTTCGCCCGCGAGCCGCCTGATCTTCGTCCGTGAACAGCCCCATTACCTTTTTACGTGTGAAGGTGAGACTATAAATATGGAGTGAGTCTATACTTTTGAACAGAAATTAAATATAAAATTAAAATTAAATAATAAAATTTAATTAATGAATTAATATTTGAAAAAACTGTATTAACATCAATTGTCATCCAGTACAAGTTTAAAAAAATTTATTTGAACTTGATAGGATGAATGGAAAATATTTTATTAACGATTGAAAATTTGAACAAGATATATAAATATATAGAGAGTGTGAGCTAATAGTAGGAATTAAGGGGGGAAAAAATCATCAACGATTTATTATCATTTAAGTGGCACACTTTTAAATAGAAAATTAATTTTCATCACAACACGTTCACGACAAGCATCATGTTTACGTGACATAAGTGTGCGTATAATCCTGAATTTTTCCTACCAGTACTTTCGAATTGTACTTTTCGCCTTATTTAATTCTGTGATTAAATAATGCAAAGATTTCTAATTTTTTTTAACACTGTCGCTGAAGAATTAAAAATTGTGCCTGGGACGCCAGTTGCAAAGAAATAAGAAGTTAATAAAGTTCTGGTACCGTATAGTATGTGTGCTCATGTTTTTCAACTAGTAATACAGAATTTGACTCCGGTTTTCAAAATCCGAAGTACGTTTAAAAACCGACAAATCGTGTTCTATATCAAGTTCAAGCATCTGTCAAGTTTCGTGGCGATACCTTTACTAGAAATTTGCAAGATTTTTCTCAATTTAATCACAAACTTTAGGCCACCCAATGTATTTATTAGTATAATAATAATTTATACTCTGCTAAATAATTTATACTCTGCATATTCACACAAAAGTCAGCACAAAAAAAATCTAACAATTTCTTGTTGTTCATACAGTTCATGAATCTTAAATATGGTCGTTCAAAATAATATTTTCTTTGGCAAAATTTAATATATCAACAATAGAATATTTTTCTGTTCTATTATTCATTCAGTTGTTTTATATCTGCAATAAACATACTTCCAAATTGTTTTCCTGAGAAAACAATATATATTTACACGTAGCCATAATAAAATAGTTACGCTTAATCGTTCTTTTAGTTTATTTACCAAAAGGATAACAGTGCAGTTTTTGAAGCGATTATCGTACAGCAACATTGTTGGCGTAAGAAGTATAGAAGCTTCTAAAAAATGAAAAAGCTTACATGATATCGTTCCATTAGACGAGATGTCAGCATTTCATACCTAAAACAAGATTAACTGGTTTTTTGTTTTTATTTACTGTGAATCATGGAATGTCAAAAACACATGTTTAAAAAAAAAAAAAAACAGCTGTTTTAAAAAGGGGGGGAGGGAACCCTTTTTTAAGATTAAATAATTTGAAAACGGTTAGCGATAGTATGATATAAAGATCATATATATTTTCATTATATTCTAAATTTAAGTTTCCCTAAATTTTCCTAAAGGTTAATTTATATCTTTGCTTAAATGCTTTCTATTTTAACTTAAAAGTAATAAATATCTCATGTAAAATGCTATTGCATCATTTTATCAGATACGTTGCAGATTTTATTCTTTCATTTTTAGGTGCGTTCGTAATTATATAAATATGTAGCACCTATAGTCGTCGTCTGGTCCGTCCGTCTGTCCGCATATAACAGCGCAAAAACTAACCAACCGAATAATTTGAAATTTAATATATGTAATCGTTGCAGAATTTTATCCAGTTATTTCAAATTTTATGAAAATCGAATCAAAAATTAAAAAGTTATTAATGAAAGTTTTATTTATTCTATTAAATCCTATCAAACGTAATCTATATAATAAAAGCGCAAGTCATGTGACTGAGGAAAACAAATGCGGGCTAACCACATCTTTTTTCATATGTCAAGCGGCCATTTTTATTCAAATTTATTTTTTTGAATAAAATTGCATAAAAGTTACATTTTTAGAAAGATCGTTCAAAAAAATTGTTTGCTTGAGAGATGTGTTACATTCAACAATGTATAGATTCTGAGATAACTTCAGTGGAAATCAGGTTAACCGAATATCTCAATCCATTAGAGTAAACAAACACAGGAGATTCGTTCATTATGAGTCATAAAAATATTAAACCCTGAGGTAATCATTCGCAAAGCAAGATCTCCATGGTGAAAAAAAATTCGCATTTGTAAACGGGGCATACGTAATAAGGAAAAAAAAAAGCATGCTCATTTCGTTCCTAGCAGACGACATAATTCATTTCACTGAAATGATGAGGATGATTTTTTTTTTTACATTGTGAAACTAGTTATAAAACGAACGCTCTTCATGTGTCACGTGCACCTCATATGTACAATTTCCAACTTGCTATTCCTTGTCTTTCTTTAACCTCAAAGAGTAATTTCTTTTCCAACATTGAAATGCGCCGGCAGTTTTGTTTAATAAGTAAGTTGGACATTTTGACTCCTTCTTTCAATTGCGTTCTTTGGTCAGGAAATTTAATGAATACTACAGATGTTTTTACATCCGCTCTATTGTTAGGGCCTAACCTCAATTTCCTTGTATAACTTACGAGCAGACTGTGCACTACTTTTCAACTGCCATGATCTGGTATCTCACTAAATCTATATACTCCCAGAACTCACATCTGCGCCCCTTCCCAAAACAATCGCTGGGTTGTCTGTTAAAAATTACAAAATTGTTACATCGCCTAGCGTGGTAAACCTTTTCTTTCCTTTCCCTTTCCAAATTAATATAGCAGACTACCTAACTGTAGAAATTCCTATTGGCGAATTGACCAGTACGCATCTATGCTTAGCGTAAGTGCATCAGAATGTTGGAGTACAAATGCACCGAGAAATTTAGGCAGTTCTTATCTAACCATCTTTTAATAGAATATATTTTGTTTTTGTAATTTGTATATCATAGTTCACATACTGATCACATTTTTGTACTCATACTGTTCGTATTTCAGCTTACGGTTTGAACCATGCAAAATTACTAGTTGTGCTACGATTAAGTACTCTTTTCATAAATTTTCTAATTACTTTATTTTATACTTTTTCTTATATCTTTTTTTTTAATATTAAGAAATGTTGTGATCTCGACCAGTATTGTAAAAACTAACTTTGTACTAATTTTATTTTAATCTCTAATGCAATATTCAACATCTGTACTCTAAAATATGAATTTTAAATAAACATTTCCCCTCGTGGAGAAAAAAGTTCTTATGCTTAACGGTTGGATCGCCACAAGAGGGTGATTTCATTTCATTTCTAACAATATCGCCTAAGAATTGCTCTCTATTGTTTTTATGCGAAATCTACCTCCTTCTACAACATCTTATGTGTCTAAGTCCTAATAAAAAAATACTTGCAAGTATAATATGGATTCTTCATTTATACAAGGCTGTATACAAGGCTACTGTGTATTTCTCGGGAGTACGATTACTTGGTTCTGTAGACACAACGATTACGGAAATATGTACTACGTACCTATAAATTATTTTTAATTTAAAATCTACGGCCGAGCATATTTTCCTGCAATCATGCTAAATCGTCATCAGACACTATCACCCAATTTCTGTATTTAAAGCAATAACAACACCATAGATAGAAACGATTAGCGGCAGACAGACAGACAAACTGAATTCATAAACACTTTTCAACTATGTTGGAAAGGGTTTAAAATGGCTCAATTATTTTAAAGCAACGCATTTTATAATATTTGAAATCACGTAAGAAAATAAAACGGCTTAAAATGAAAATTGAAACCCCAAAAATTTTGTAAATTATATAAACCAAATGATTCAGTCATAGCTTCCCGGGTTTCAGAACATATTGGCAGGCATACAGAACATTGGTAAAGACAATTTTTAATTGAAAACTGTTATAGATTTTCTTATATTTTTTTTTTAGATTGCCCATTAACGACACCAAAAGCTTTATAAGAAAAATGTCAATGAAATTTTCAAATAAATATTTTGAAATTTGTTAAAAGCTATAAAGCTATTCGTATTAGCCGCACGCCAGAGATTAATAGCCGAAAAAAATCTTCAAATATTTCACTATTTCCAGCAGCTCTTTCCTATTGTTATTCTGATTATTTAAGTGTTTAAGCACTGAGAAAAATGACACTTTCAAATCTGAGTAAACAGATGTTTTCATTTTGTTATGAAACTTTATGTTTCAAATAGGACGAACCCATTGCGTTCAATTCTGAAATATCAGAAATATTCAGAATATTTAAACATGGACATACTCAAAACTGAGCACACAGAGGTCAGTTCATACTCATTTTTGAAACATGGACATACTCAAAAATGATTAGAATCAGTTCAAACTCATTTTTGAAACATCAACATACTCAAAAATGAGCACATAGAAGGCATTTCATACTCATTTTTGATACATGGACGTACTCAAATATGAGCGAATAGAAGTCAGTTCATACTCATTTTTGAAACATGGACATACTCAAAAATGAGCACATAGAAGTCAGTTCATACTCATTTTTGAAACAAGGACATACTCAAATATGAGCACATGATGTTTTATTCTTGAGTGTGTGCATGTTTCCAGAAATGAGTATATACATGTTTCAAACTCTAATGATTTTGACTACGCGACATACTCAGATTTGAGTATTTTTTGTTCAGTTTTGAAAATGTCGTTTTTAGAGTGAGTGCTATTACGCATTTGTTAAATTTGTGTTTTATTTAAATTATTTAAATTAATTAATTTAAATAATTTAAATAAAACACAAATTTATTTATTTATTTATTTATTTATTTATTTATTGCCGAAGTTTTAATTTCGTTATGAAATAGTATTAGCTGTAAGAAAATGCTGAATTATTTATATTGTTTCAAGTGCCAACGAGTTAATCTAGTAGTATGGGCTGCACGCGATAGATATAGATTTTAAAAAATATATGTTTAAAAATTAGTTTAAAAACCATTAAAAAAAACAGTAAATTGAGATACAGATTTCAAACAAATTTCGGTTGAAAATACATTTTTTCCCGTGTTCGACGGTATAAAAATTTAAATTGTGTGCTGTTCAGACGTAAAAAAAAAAAAAAAAAAAAAATGCAGTAAAAGCGAAATTTTTTGGTCAGATCGTTACCACTGTCTATATGACGTGGCGTTACCCATGGACTTTTTTTCTTTATAATACAGAATATAGATTATCAGCTTGTGCTAGCGGCTTAACAAATATAAAATTTATATCAACTCTTATAATCTCTTTATCCAATTTAAGACCATTCTAAATGACCCAATTACTTTTCATTAACAAGGCGAACATTTAATCTTTTCTCTTTTTGCCTTGTTGCTAGAAATCATCTAACTTAATTAGATAATTTTACAATCCCATTCTGCTATAATATTGTCTTATATTATTCTGAATTACATGTGTTTGAAGGGTTTTTTTTTTTCATTGTATCTTTAAATGCAATATTATAAATCAGATATATCATGAAATATTTAGTGGACATAATGTGTCAACTATCTTAAACAGTGCTTTAAAACCTCATCTCCATAATTTTTAAAGATAATGATTATTTGTATAAGAATAAATTTTAGGCTTACTAGTTAAATTAATGTTGTACTACTTCTGCAGTAATAAAGAAGATTTAAGAGTATTTTATCCTGAAAAGTCCTAAGAGCACTATTATATTCATCTGCACATTATTTCCAATTAGTTGCCCCCAACAACCCGATGTGTTGTTGCATTTGCATGGCTAGAGATCTTTCTATTTTGGGGGGAGGGGGGGTTAAATGAAATTTAATTTAATTCTACATTTAGAGAAGATTTATAATATTAATTTTATTAAAATGTCTTACTGTAAGCAAGAAATCAATTTTACAATGTAAATGAACTTAAAATTGCATATTGCAAGTTACGTGGATTTGATGTCATTAGAAGAAAATGGTGACATACTGGCAATGAAATTCCATTGGTGGAGATGGTTTTAGATAAAAAAAAAATTTTTAGAACTTTCCATTATTGCTAAGCTAATGTTTATTTACTTGTCTAACTTATCTTGGCTAATTCGCGCAGTCGAGTATCGTCAAATTCTGAAATGTGGGTTGCTATGGTTTGGGAAAAAAAAAAAAAAGTCTAACTGGATAAGCATAACGAAATTCCCCCCATAGTCGATGTTTAAAATAACATAGGTGGTAATAGGCTTATCATGAGAAAACAATATAGAGTGTTTTAGTTGCTGAGCTTGAACTGTCCTTGAGATATTCGGGGAAGTATGCGCCGGCGTCACTATTTTTTAAATACGTTTTTCTCGCAGTATAAAAGTAAAAAAAAAAATTAAACCAACACAATTCTAATATATTAAAGAATATATTAGTTCATATTATATTTTTTTCACATTTTTACTCAATTTTTAAAATAGAAAAATAAACGAAAATATTTTTTTTTTAAATTATTAATATAGTAATATTTTACAGTTATACCAACCAAAAAATTACACAATGCTCAAAGTATGTACTTTAACGAAAAAAAAAATTCGGAGATGCGCTTTATGAGTTATAACAAAACTAATGCTAAACCATTGTTAAAATATTCCTAACTTTTCTTCTTTGTATTTGCGGAAATACGCTGCTATTAATTGATTGGTCAATTCGTGACATTTCCACTCGGGCAGCATGAGCAGTAAGCCAAAAAAAGAGAATGTTTTCATGCATACCACTTCCTTACAGGCTTGTTTCTTGTTTGTAAACATTCTGTTATTTTAGTGTACTGCGCATCCTTGTAGCGTAATAATATCAAGAGCTGACAAATCAAATGATAACATTTGCCTACCATGCCTACCATGATTGTTACATAGAATAAGCCTATTCAGCTTCAACTGCACAATCGACTGACCCAATTCCTTTTAAACTAAATTAATTTTCACACAATTATTCCAATTGGTAAAGAAATCATATGAGATGTAATCTTCCAAACTGGACGAAAAAGTTCGGGCCCGGATTCGAACCAGGGATCCTTTGGTTGAAACTGCCAATGCTCTACCAACTGAGCAATCTCGGACGAATATGGCTTAACTAATTCACCAAGTTAACCTTAATAACCTTCCATCGTTTGCTGGACGTCCCATTGCCTGTTATTTATTCTGTTGTGCTGATTCAGACATCAGACCAGATGCTATGATCATTAAGGTTAACTGGGTGAATTAGTTCAGCCATATTCGTCCGAGATTGCTCAGTTGGTAGAGCATTGTAGCTCCAGCCAAGTTATCGTGGGTTTGAATCCTGGCCCGAACTTTTTCGACCAATTGGGAAGATTACATCTCAAATGCTCTTCTGTACTGACGAATCTCTCTTGGTTTCTTAAATGCGCTATTTGTACTATTGAAAATTTCCAAAAACGAAAACTTTATTTTATTTGCTTTAGGAAAATACTTTGTATTCAACAGGAAATGACACTACGAAAATTAAAGATGGATTTCGCGTTTAGCGAAATCCCTCATTCATACATTCTTAAGCATTTTGACATGATTTTGGTGTAGTAGATATAAGTAGGATATATTCATTTCACATGGAAGAACTGAGTTTTGAGTTATTATGCATTTAGGATTTACTCTCGGTTTAAACTGAGAATTAAAAGTCTGATTCAAATTAGTGTTGTCACGTGTTGTTTTCATTATTTTGGGGGAAACGTTATCACATCGCACTCGACACCATCTAATACTATTAAATCTGCAGATCAGGAGCCTCAACGTCAGCTCTGAAAGTGATTGTTTTTTAATCTCACTTTTTATACTATTTAGTATCTTACAATGTCGCAAATTAAAATTTTTAAATTACATATATATTTATAGGCATATAAAATAATTCGAAGGTTTCAGAAATTAGAAACGTTAAATTAAACACAGTTTATGCAATAATATTCTTACATTCTTATGAACTCCTTATTCTTGTAATTTTTTAGATTAAAAAATACAATTCTTCAGGGGACTCTGACCCTCTTAACCCCCCGTAATCTTATTAAATTTATATTCATGATTTCATATTGATTGTGTGAATGATTCTAGTATATATTTTCGAGTTCGTTCTACACAGTGGTTTTATTAGGATAAGCAACAATTTCGAAAATAATTTCATGTTATCCTAATACCCAAACAGTAATATTTACTTACCTGCCAACCACGAAACACCTGTATCTAATACATAAGTGGAATAATATCTCATGTTCAAAAGCAATTTATGGAAATATAAACTGAATTTACTATATTTCACCTATATCTATTTTAGAAATCTAATGTTATTACAATTTTTGTTTCGGAAAAACAGTTTTGATGGTCATTCTATAATATTTATTTTTTCTAAGTACATCCCGATCTAACTCGATGGCAATAGCATACTAAAATCTCCCCAAAATATTCTTATTTGGAAACTTTTAGACCTATTGGGTAATCATTCATAATCGTGGCGACTGCCAATTCACTAAATAGCAATCGTGATTTGGCGCTATAAAGTACTTTTTGTGATAGCTTGTTATGTTCTAAAATTTACAGTAATTGCAATATTTCAGGATCGTTTTACTACTCTAATCTCTTTAGATTATCCTCCTCGTTGTACCAGTTATTTTATCCTATTTTTTAAATTACATTAACTCTTCAACGACAAAACATCCACATCTGTTTCTGAAAATGAATAATATCTCATGTAAGAAATATCATTTGTTACATTCGGAACGACCTTTCGTTTCAATACCATCTTGTTGAGAAAACTGATTAATATAATGTAACAGCTTATCGGAAACGTTTCCGAAAATTACGGGCAGGTAAAACGGGTTTTTGTTCCTGAAATGCTAAATTTACGGCGTAAAATTAACATTATGTTGTTACTATAAATTATCTGACGCAGCTCGCAACTGAAAATATTGTGTTGAGAATTGATACGGAAAACTGATCTTTCGTGTTAATTAATACCAAGTTGAGAAAATTGATTAATATATTATAACAGCGCTTCGGAAACGTTTTCAAAATTATGGGCAAAAAAAAGGGGGGGGGAGGCTTTTGTTTAAAACATTCTTTTTAAATCTCAGAAATCTATTGGTTTCTGAAGTTTCTAAAGATAAAGAAACGCTTTTTGAAATTCTGGGTAACTTGTAAGAGGATATAGTATTATATTTAAGCAAACCTTATTCTTAAATCAAGAATTATGTATTTATTTATTTATTTATTTTTATGGTAAATTAATTATAAAACTTTCTATTTGACGCTTAAATTTCCATAGTTATTGTTATAAGTATTAAGAAGCTATTGTGAATAAAAAATGTAATAAATTTTTAACAAAGAATTCAAATACTATCTGCATTTAAAGCTTTCTTTGAATTGATTTCAATTATAGACAACAGAAACTTTTAAGAAAATTATATAGTGATACAAGATATGATAGTTATATAGTGGTACGAGATTTATTTTATCAAAATAACAACTTTTTAACAATTAATTCTAACACTTTTATTCTCCAAACTTTTATTTTAATGACCATTAATTAGTCAAAAAGAGAAAGAACGCTTTAAGAAAATTTGTAAAGAATTTATATCGATACTGGTTTTATTTTATCGAAACTTTCTCCGATTTAATTACCAGATTCTTTTCATTTTATTTTATTCATTTGTGTTCTAATCAAAGAATAATGCCTTTAATTGAAATAATCGAAACTTTTTTTTCAAGGAAACGCTATGCACAACCTTTTCTATTTAGATCAGATTCTTTGAAAATTCTTTGAAGCTTAAAACAAAAGAGATTTCTATTAAATCGAGAACTTTTATTCTAAGAATGGAAAAATTTAGAAGACTCTTAGCTTTTGTCGAACTCGGTTCTCACACTTTGTACAAAGCCTTTTATTCTGTCATTTGGAATTTCCCTTAGCTATTCATAAAATACGTAGAATAAAATCAATTTTAATAGAGTTATTATTCTATTAAAAAGAAGGTTTACGAAAATATAATACAACCTTTGACATTCCGAGTTAGCCAAGATTCCGAAAAGCGTTCATATATCTCCCGAAACCTCACAAACTAATAGATTTCCAATATTTACAGAAGCATTCCTGAAATTTATGTTTCTTTTGTTTCCCGTAATTTTCGGAAACGTGTCCGAGTATTTTTTACAGAGTATTAATGGGTTTTCTCACCACATATCAACACGAAACATCGTTTTTCGAATGCTATCAATTCTCAATGTAACGTTTTCATGGTCAACAAACATTCTAAATTAACAGCGTAATTATTAACATTAATTGTTTACTCATGAATGTATAAATTACGTGACGCAGCTCGCAGCTGAAAATGTTTTCTTGAAAATTGATAGCATCTGTAAAACTGATCTTTCGTGTTAATTAATATCAAGTTGAGAAAACTGATTAATTTACTATAGCAGTTTTTCGGAAACGTTTCTAGAAATTACGCGCAGGAAAAATGGGCTTTTATTTAAAAAATGCGTTATTAAATTTCAGAAATCTATTGATTTTTGAAGTTTCTGAAGATAAAGAAACGCTTTTTGGAAATCCTGGGTAATTTGAAAGAGATTCGTATTATATTTTCGTAAACCTTCTTGTAAGATCGAGAAACATTTCTTTATTTTACAGTGTATATTTAGTATCAAAACTTTCTGTTCGACGCTTAAATTTCCACAGTTATTGTTATAAGTTATTGCGAATAAAAATTTCAACAGTTTTTTAACAAAGAATTCAAACATTATTAGCATTTAAAACTTTCTTTCGATTGATTTTAATTATAGACAGCAACGAAAAATTTTAAGAAAATTATATAGTGACTAGCCGGTCTTCACCCATCTAGACGGTTGTTTGATGGCCACAGATGACTTCTGCAGTGTATAACACGAGCTTTGACCTGGGCCCACAAAGTGTATTTTACATGCAAATAGAAAATAAATAAATAAAATACTTTATTTTAAATTAAACGAAAATAACTAATAAAAATATCATAAAAGTATGTAAACATTTTGCGACATTAATATATATATATATATATATAATAAATAAATAAAAATAAAAATCATCAACCTTAACAAAGACACTCGGCACTGCCCGTTCTAATCTAGGGGAGGAAGGGAGAGTTTCCGGATGATATAAACAAAAATGGGATAACCTAAGATATATAACGATCATTGTACATGGGCTTTGTGGGTTTCGTGCTCATAAATTGTTAATAGGGTGATTAAAATTAAGGAGCCTGTGTACTTCGCAGCCATACATGGTTCATACGGCACGGAGTGCACTATAACGGGACCCTGTATGCTTCGCGTCTCATAAATCATTAAAACGACGATCACTGTAACGAGACCCTATGAATTTAGCGTACATAAACCGTTAAAACGACATTAATTCTAACCTAGCCCTGTGGTTTTGACTCCTAGAAAATAATTATACGGCAACCACTGTAGCGAAACCTTGAGCATACTCGAACCTATAAATATGGCGATCAGTATTAAATCTCAATTTCCAACATGTGTTTTGAGAACAGGAAGAAATGAACTATATTTTGCATACAGAATGAAATCCAATCCCTAAAAGACGAAAAGCGCAAAAACAATTTATAAAGTATGATATTAAATATAAAATAAGCAAAATTTTCGGTACTTTTCCTTTATACTAACACCATGCCAAAATGTATGCATATGCGCCATTTATGTCAACACTGGTCGTGCAAAGGATTTTTTTATTTTTTTTATTTATTTATTTTTTTTATTTATTTTTTTTTTTTAAACTGTGCAAAACATTGTGACTCGCTGCGAACATTTCACAGTAAATCAAAAAGGTTGACGTTTACACTTTTACACTGGATGCCATACACTATCTATTGAGAAATTATAAAGCATCCCAAAATAGTGTGATAAAAAACAGCGCGGCACTGTTCGTCCTTATTTACAATCCAAAGTCATATAGTTCATATGGCTACATCTTTATTCAACAAGTGGGTAATTGTGACCGAAGATTGCACAAAGGGTTTCGTTTAATATTCCTTTCAAAACACTTTATCCTTTCTTTAATAAATCCAAATAAATTTCATTTAGCAACAAAAAAAAAATGTCATGTTTTTTATAAAGTCAAAATTTACCGGTCTATTTTCTCGTTTTTTCGAAAATCTGAACCGGTCCGATAGCGGGCGAAACCCGCTATTATACTCTGTCATAATAATATCTGTCATGTAGACTAAATGCAATATTTAAAAAAGTCAATTTCAAAACTAAACATGTTGTATAGAGACCTTCAAAATGTTAAAATATGCCAATATTTCCATAATCGGGTTTTTATCATTATCCAATACGTTCCTCAAACTCATATGACGTTATCTACTGCTTTCTCTATTACTCATATTGATACTCGCTTTGTATTATTCTAAAACATTTGAAAAATTCGTTAAACTTCCAATAGGACGTCAGATTAATTTTCTTTTTAATTATCTTATGACATCATATTAACCTGCTTTCTGCACTTACACATACTCATACTCCTTATATTATTGAGAAATATTTAAAAATTTCCGTTTTATTACCAATATAACGTCATATTAATCTTTTTTCAATTAGTAAAACTTTTTATTTCATTTTCAGTTTTCATGTGGAAATCTTTCAATAGAAAATTAATTATTGTAGAAAGAATTTTATTGTGGATTTTTAATTGTTGACAACTTCTTTAACGAAAAATGTTTAAACTTAATAGGAAAAGGCTGTTAAATTTTTGGTTTTTTATCTCTCTATATTAAAATAATACCATTTTTCAAAATTTTATGATTTTCAGCGTGACAGTAGGTATTCAACTAATAAGTACAAAAAATTTCAAGTCTGTAAATTATATAGTTTGAACGAAACACTAAAAAGGGGATGAACGAAACCCTAAAAATGGTAATGTTTAACGCAATGCTAAGAGATATATCAATTTCATTCCTGCAATTTAAATTGCGTTTTTTTTTTTTTTTTTTTTTGTTTTTTTGTAACATATTTATTTGTTCTTCCTTTTTAAGTATATATTTGTATTGATATAATGAAATAGTTCGTAAAAGTCTGTACTTTTGAAATGTTTTATTTTTTTTAATGACTACTCTTTTACCAACAATGTTAATATTTTTTTTTTTTCAACTGTTTCATTTTGCGCCATGTATTACGCTTGACGACAATGGTGTTGGTGTAACGGAAAAGTCTGAAATTTTCCTTGGAAAAATATCTTGCTCATATCTTGTATTATTCGTCTAATCTTCCATAACTGGATTCATAACTGTAATATATTATTTATATTATTAAATATATTGGCAACAGCTAACGAATTGTGGTAACTGTAAGTTTAACCGAGACGCCACATCGGCAGATCGTATCTCTGTAGTAAACATGCATACGTGCATAGTATCTGGTAAGGTAATATTTTATCTTAAGAGCCTACGCTAGTCACGCGAAGAAACGCTCCAGCTAATGATAAGTCTATGGGAAGGTTATCGCGCGATTTCTTGCTCGCATTTTAATATTTTTAAATGATTTTTTTTTTTTTTTTTTTTTTTTGCATAGGATAGCTGAGGTCGATCTCTAACGTTGGTAGTTTTTACTTTTTCGATTTTGGTTACGGTTTTTTTATAAGCGGACATTTTAAAATTTGGAACCGGTTGGAACCAGTTCTGAAAGTGAAATTACCCTTATATAAAAAAACTGGAACCAAAATCGAAAAAGTAAAAACTAACATCGTTAGAGATCGACCTCAGCTATCCTATGCAAAAAATATCATTTAAAAATATTAAAATGCGAGCGATAAATCGCGGGATAAACTTCCCATAGACTTAACATTAGCTGGAGCGTTTTTTCGCGTGATTGATGTAGGCTCTTAATATGTATTTTTAATAAACTTAGAAGTTATTAAATGACCGAATCATATTATTTCATAAAATTGGCGACGATGTATTTCGACGAACAGTAATTGTACCGTATATTTATGATCGTTTTCTAAATCGTATCGACCATGTCGAAGTTAGGCCTAGTTGGTCAACTGTCAGTATTTGACGATAGTAATGAAGATTTTTTTCTCTATGTGGATAGAATAGAACAATATTTTTTAGCAAATGATCTTGAAGAAAAAAGCGAGTACCTGTGTTAATATCAGTATTGGGACCTAAAACATATAAACTTTTGCGCAATTTGTTGACTCCGCAACTACCGAAAGATTCAACGTATGACGAGATTATCAAGAAGCTGCAAGACCATTTTCGCCCGGCTCCCATTACAATTCCGGAAAGATTTCGTTTTCAGCGAAGGAACCAAATCGATCGGGGAAGTATTTCCGAGTATTTAGTAAAATTAAAGCTTTTGGCATTCACGTGTGACTTTGGAACTTTTCTGCAGGAAGCTCTACGGGATCGTTTCGACTGCGGCATTCGTTGTGAAGCTACTCAAAAACGCTTGCTTGCGAAAAAGGGTCTCAAGCTTGAGGATGCTTGTGAAATCGCCTTGTCGATGGAATTGGCGGAGCAAGGTGCCAGCAACATCAAAGTGACAGTACCTGCACTTTCCAATGTCAATAAAGTGAGCAAATATCAAAGTAAGTCCTATAAAAATGTTAAAAATAATCCTCAGAAATGCTATCGCTGTGGTGCATCACACGATGCAAACAAGTGTAAATATAAAACTGCTAAATGCCATGCTTGCCACAGGATTGGCCATATTTCACCTGTGTGTAAATCCAAAGATAAAAGTGCTAATCCTTCTGCTAAAAAAGTATCAGCTAATTGTGAACAGAGTATAATCTATTTTCCACAAATGTAAATAAATTAAGTATTTATTCTAACTATATAGTTCAAGTTAAAATTTGTAACAAATTACTAGATATGGAATTAGATACAGCTGCAGATGTTAGTACAATTTCTGAAACGTGGTTAAAACAAAATTTACCACACATAGTGCCTAAAAGTAATCTTTGAGTGTAACTCAAAGATTATAATCTTTGAGTTACACTCAAAGATTATAATCAAAAACCCATTGCAATAGCTGGGGAAGTGTCAGTCAGTGTTGTGTATGAAAATCAAGTGTGTGATTTACAAGCTATTGTAGTAAAAGGTGACCGACCATCCTTATTTGGAAAGGATTGGATTAAAAAATTTAAATTAAATTGGCACAAAATTTTCTGTGTGCATAAAATACTTAAGGACATGTCTGTTAAAGTTGATTCTATAAATGCATTGACAAACAAGTATAGCAAACTTTTTGAGGAAAGTTCTGAACCTATTAAACATATAAAGGCTTCATTAAAAATGAAACAGGAAACTCAACCTGTGTTTGTTAAAGCGCGTCCAGTGCCATATTCTTTAAAGAGTAAAGTTGCTGAAGAAATTCTAAATTCCAAGCAGAGAGGTGTTTGGGACTTTGTGCAACATTCCAGTTGGGCAACTCCACTTGTGATTGTTCCCAAGAAAAATGGTGATGTATGGTTGTGTGGTGACTTTAAAGTTACTGTTAACCAATTTATTGATCAAAATCAGTACCCTTTGCCAACTCAACAAGATTTATTTGCAACTCTTAATGGTGGACAGTACTTCTCAAAATTAGATTTGCGTCATACTTATCAACAGATTGAATTAGATGAATCTTCACAAGAGTATCTTACTGTGAATACCCATCTTGGTTTAGTACGCCCCTTAAAATTATTATATGGCATAAACAGTGCATCACCAATTTTTCAGCCATCAATTGAAAAAATTCTTCAGGGTATAGAATTAATGATTTGTTTTCAAGATGATATCCTTATATCCGGTGCCACATATGAACAGCACCTAAGCACTCTGGAAAAAGTGTTTCAGCGATTTAGTGAGTACAATGTTAAGCTCAACCTATCAAAGTGTAGTTTTTTTACAAAAAAGTGTGGAATTTTTAGGCCATGTAATTGATAACGAGGGTATTCATCCTACAGATGAGAAAGTACAATGCATTAAGAAAATAAATGCTCCTTCAAATGTAACGGAACTAAAATCATTTTTGGGCCTTCTGAATTATTATTCAAAATTTATACATAATTCTGCCATGCTGCTTGCTCCCCTTTACAAATTACTCCATAAGGACACTCCTTGGATGTGGTCATCAGAATGTGAGGAAACTTTTCAAAAGTGTAAAAACCTTCTTACATTAGATGCTATTTTAGTGCATTACGATGATAAATTGCCTTTAAGAGTACCCTGTGATGCCTCGCCCTTGGGTCTGGGTGTTGTTTTATCCCACATCATTGAAAATGATGAACGTCCAATTGCTTATGCCTCAAGAACTCTTTCCAAAGCTGAACAAAATTACTCGCAAATTGAGAAATAAGCAGCAGCAATTATCTTTGGAATAAAGAAATTTCAGCAGTATCTCTTTGGTAGAAAGTTTATATTGGTCACAGACCATCAGCCATTAATAAGTATTTTTGCACCTAACAAAGCTGTTCCTGCCATTGCAGCAGCTAGACTTCAAAGATGGACAGTATTGTTATCTTCTTTCAACTGCAGTATTGAGTATAAAAAAAGCTCAGAACACTACAATGCTGATGCCTTATCACGTGCTCCTGTTGAATCTGAAGTGGAAACGTCATCAGAGATATTTAAAATATCATGTTGTGAAGACTTACCAGTAACCAGCATTGAAATTGCAAAAGCAACTCGTAATGATGCAGTTTTAGGACAAGCTCTGAGGTACGTTCAGAATGGCTGGCCATGGAAGATACACAATGAAGCACTTAAGCCATTTTTTAACCGTCAAGATCAACTATCAGTTGATAATAATTGTCTTCTGTGGGGAATGAGAGTCATTGTACCAGAAAAATTCAGGAAGAGACTCCTGGATCAGCTGCATGATACTCACTCAGGAATTTCGAAGATGAAAGCCATAGCTCGTAGCCATATATGGTGGCCAAAATTGGATGAAGACATTTGAAAAGTTGCAAAATGATGTCCTGCTTGTCAGAAGAATAGCCATTCTCCTCCTGGCACACCACTTCAACCATGGACTTGGTCTAAACATCTTTGGGATAGAGTGCATATTGACTATCCACAGAAAGACAAGAACAACTATCTGTTACTTGTTGGTAGCCACTCTAAATGGTTGGAGGTCATGCGGATGCCTTCCACGACTTCTTCACACACCATTGAAGCTCTGCAGCAGATTTTTTCACGATATGAATTGCCATTAGAATTAGTGTCTGACAATGGTCCTCAGCTAATATCAGAAGAATTTGAATGGTTTCTGAAGTCGAACGGAATAAAACATACTCCCATTCCAACGTACCATCCACAATCTAACGGCTTAGCCGAAAGAACTGTGCAGACATTCAAACAGGCATTAAGCAAAATGAACAGTGATGCTACAGATCATAGCTCACTCAACAGAAAAATTTCTCGTTTCCTTATGAGCTAACGCTCAACGCCTCACTCTACGACTGGACTTTCTCCTGCTGAATTGTTTCTATCTAGACCAATTCGCACACCATTAGCACTTGTACATCCCAGCACTCAGGCTCGTGTTGAACAGAACCAATGTGCTCAGAAAAAATATTATGACAGAAGCCATAGTAGTAATAGAAGTTTTATGTCCGATGAAAAAGTTTTGATTCGCTCCCATAAAAACCAAGAAGGGAGCAGAGGAACTTTAATCAGACCACGGGGTAATAAAACTTGGGTTGTTAACATCAACAACAAGAGGTATCTTGCACATGTTGATCAGCTTCGTCATGAGTACCGTAAAGATGACCAAGAGTCTACAAACCTCGATAATTTGGTCAGTCAGAGTTGCCACAGTAATGTTGACATCTTTGAAACCATTGATGCAGATGAAAGGCCAGCAGAAATTCGCCCAGTGGAGAGGAATACTTCTACCATCCCAGGTAATCGTGAAATCTCCGAAACTGATGCTAGTGTAAGGAATGAGAAAGTACCAACCGCCATACATGCTGAGAAACAGTCAGATGATACCACAAACGACACACCAGCTGTTGAACAAGAAAATAAAATTGATATGAAGGTTCGTCGTAACCCACCACGTACTCGTAAGAAACCTCTTCGTCTGGACTTATAAATATCTGGACATTCAAACTTTTTAAAGGGAAAGTACTGCAATATATTATTTATATTATTAATTATATTGGCAACAGCTAACGAATTGTGGTAACTGTAAGTTTAACCGAGAAGCCACATCGGCAGATCGTATCTCTGTAGTACACATGCATACGTGCATATTATCTGGTAAGGTAATATTTTATCTTAATATGTATTTGTAATAAACTTAGAAGTTATTAAATGATCTAATCATCTTAATTCTTAAAAATAACCAAGGTTGGCGACAAATATGAGCGATGCTAGAAACAATATTTTGAGAGTGATAACAATGGTTACAATAATAAAATTAGTTTTGCGTAAACTATACAAGCTACAATACACAAGTTGGGTATAGACTCTATTACGAAAAATTATTTTGTTTTGGATCTTCAATATCCCTTCCACACCCTTGGAGGTTAAATTTCTAAAATCGCTGAAATACAGATCAAACATTTTTTAGTAGATTTTGTATGATGCATTTCACGCTCCTACCTACAACTACTGCTGAGATATGCCGAAATGACTAGAAATTTTTTTGACACACCCTTTATCAACTCTAGGAATTTAATTTAAAAGAAACCCTTTCTTAATAGATCCCTGTTAGGAATATATATACTCAGGAGGTCAAATTTCTAGCTTCAATAGTTTCGTCTGTGCGTTGATTAATCAGACAAGACAAAGATTTTTTTTTATATAGATATAAACTTAATATTATTGCTATAAAAAGGATTTTTGCTTCAATTCCGCGGAAAAATTATTTCCAGTGAATGGAAATATTCTCTACATTTGTTCTTTACATCAGTAAAACCAAATCGACATTTTTTGCTACACCAACCCCATTGTTCCAAACATAATAGTTGGCGTTAAATGAAACATTTGAAAAAAATTTATCATGAAAATTACAGACTTTCACGAACTGTTACATTAACTCAATTCAAATATATACTTAAAATTAAAGAACAAATAAATATTATGCAATAAAATAATAAAATAAAACTCAATTTAAACTGCAGGCATTGAATTACAAATGTCGTAGCTGGCATCTCGCAAAAAAAAACTTTATTTATTTATATTCCATAGCCCTGGAGCAATTTTATTGCAATTTCTCATCATCAGATAACTTCCAAGTGGCTAAATCCATCTCAGAGTCAATTAAAAATGTAATTTATAACTTAAAATATAATTACAATTCAAAATATAACAAATTAAAATGTTTCACGTAGATATGATTAAATAATAAATAATAATAATAATAAATTGATTCACGTTCAATAAATAGGGAGTAACAATGTTTGGCATACTTCTAAAAGTAATTTAATTGGTTGAGAGGCAAATG
This sequence comes from Maratus michaelseni, assembly GCA_963931845.1. NCBI lineage: Eukaryota > Metazoa > Arthropoda > Arachnida > Araneae > Salticidae > Maratus > Maratus michaelseni. The sequence continues at coordinate 196,602,662 of OZ007594.1, forward strand.
ACGTCAAATATCTTCATCGCTGGGGAACTTAATTTGCGAATGATTACATTCATGGTCAAATATTTTAACGTTCACGATGAATGAATCTTTTGTGTTTGTGTACTTTGATATAATTAAATATTGGTCTGTCAGCTAATTTCAACTAAAGTTATCTAATAATATAAACATATTTTAATGTCACTCATCTCTCAAACATTATTTTTTTTTAACGATCTTTCTAAAAATGTAACTTTTATTCAGTTTTAATTTTTAAAAAACTAATTTTGAGTAAAAATGACCGCCTGAGATATGAAAAATGGAGTGGTCGCACCCGGCATGGTTACCAACACTTTCCTACTCTTGGATTTTATTATAAGTAGATATAAGATATGATATCACTCAGTGGTACAAAATTTACTTTAGCTAAATAACAAATTTTTAACAATGAATTCTAACACCCTTATCATCTAAACGCTTCTTTTAATGACCTTTAATTAGTCAAAGAGAGAACGCTTTAAAAAAAATAATAAAGAACTTATACTGATACTCGATTTATTTTATCGAACCTTTCTCCGATTAAATTACCAAATTCTTTTCATTTTATTTTTTATTCATTAGAGTTCTAAATCAAAGAATAATGCATTTAATGGAAATAATCGAAACTTTTTTTTATCCAGAAAACGCTCTGCACATCCTTTTTCTATTCACATCAGATTCTTTGAAAATTCTTTGAAGCTTTAAAAACAAAAAAGATTTTTATTAACCTTTTAAACGCCAATGTTCCCGAACGGGAACATCAAATTTAAAATTCATTAAAAAAAAAGTTTCGCTTCTATGGACTTACAAAAATTATTATTTATTAACAAAAGTACATTTATTTTTTTAGACTAAAAACTATTTATGTTATATAATTATTTAAGCTTAAAAAAAATTCGTAAAAAAGTCATTTTTTGTCAATTTTTACTAGGATTGTTAAAAAAATTCACATAAAAATTTTAAAAGATGCAAAATTCATGAAATTTCAGAGTTATGATAAATAAGTTCCATTTTAAAGAATAAGCATGCTAAATAACAGTTTTCAATAAAAATGCGTTTGCTATAAGATATCAAATTCTATTGTTCCCGTTCGGGAACATTGGCGTAATTCACTATACAGAATTCGATCATTTGCACTGTTGATCTATTTTCCTAATTTGTAATATTGAGAGTCTCAGAATTATACTGAATCTCTTTTGCTGTGTTTAAAAGCAGGTCAGTGGCTTTTCAAATTCCACTTACACCCTTTTCACCCCTCCCCCCTTCTCTTGCTTTCTTCGCTCACTAGTGCGGGGGTGAGAGTTTTGTCCAAACAACTGTTTTGCTCAGGACTGAGGATGTTTATGACTTTTTCTAAGTATCCCGCGAAGGGTGCTATTTGTTAGCAATAATTTTTACTTTCTTATCGTATGTAAGAGTTTTGAGATAGATAGATCACGTGGTTCAGCACCCGCCCAGTTCTTTTATTTATTTATTTTTTCCTTTTCTCTTTCTGAACTTTTTGCATCGTTCATTTTGTAAGTAATAGAGGGTGAAGCTAGAACGATATTTTTACTTTGCTTCTTTGATAGATATGGCTAATCGTGAAAGATTTTTAACAGTACAGGAAGCTATTGAATATTTTAACTCTTTATCAGATTCAGATGCTTCGGTTGATTCTGTTATAGATATTTGCCAATTGCCTCCTGATGAAAGTGGTGCTATAACAGATAAAGAAGATGTAAATGAAAATGAATTTCAAAAAATTATGCCTGCAGATGTATGCGGACAATTAGAAGTTTTTACACATAGATCAGTTGATGTATCAGATGATGAAACGATTGTTTCTGTACCTTCTACATCAAAAACCGAATCAAGTTTGAAGAGAAAGAGACTATCAAAGAAAGACGATATGAAGCCGAACTGGAATAAAAATGCATCTTTCAAAAAATCTTTAGAAACCATAAGTAATATGAAGCTTTGCGAATCGTTTCCCGAATTAGCAAATTTATCGCCAGCTGAAATTTTCAACAAATTTTTGCCGATGGAATATTTAGCCCATTTATCAGAAATGACAAAACTGTATGCAATGCAAAAAGGGGAAAATATTGATGTAGACGAAAAAGATATTGGGCAATTTTTTGGGTTACTCTTATTTAGTGGCTACCATACTGTTCCTGGTGAGGATTTATATTGGAGCACTTATGAAGATTTGTCCGTTCCAATAGTTGCTTCAGTTATGTCTAGAGCCCGATTTAGGAAAATGAAGAAATATTTTCATATTATAGATTCAAATGATTTGAAAGCAGGAGATAAATTGGGCAAAATTTCTCCCTTTTATCAAGAACTTGAAAAAAATTTTCGGCAGTTTGGAATCTTTCACAGAAAACTAAGCATTGATGAATCTATGGTTCCATACTATGGTCATCATTCAGCAAAAATGTTCATAAAAGGTAAGCCTATAAGATTTGGTTTCAAAATTTGGATGCTTTGTTCGCATAATGGTTACCCATATGCAATGAAAATTTACGGTGGAAAAAGTCCGGAAAGGAGTAATATTCCCCTTGGATCAAGAGTTGTATGGGAACTTTTATCGTGTATTGAAAATCCGAAAAAAAACGAAATATACTTTGATAATTTTTTCACGTCTTATAAACTTTTGGCGGATTTATCAGACAAAGATTTTAAAGCAACTGGTACAATTCGGGATACTAGAACAGGACAGTGTCCTTTGCAATCATTAAAAAAAATGTCCAAATGCGAGAGGGGAAAGTACGATTTTCAGTGCGATGGAAAAGTTTATATGTGCCGATGGAACGATAGTTCAGTTGTTACAATAGCGTCAAATTACGATACTCATGAACCTATGGGTAATTCAAAACGATTTTGTCGTAAAGAAAGAAAAAAGGTAGATGTTTCACAGCCACATCTTGTAAAGTGCTATAACGAAGGTATGGGTGGAGTTGATTTGTTAGACAGACTTCTTGGAAGTTACCGTCCTATGTTCCGCAGCAAAAAGTGGTACTGGAACTTATTTAGCAATGCCCTAAACATGGCTGTTGTTGCGGGATGGATTGTACATACTGAATTACACCACAACTCAACATCAGAACTGTCACACCTGAATTTTCGAAGAGAGGTGACTTTGAGTTTACTTCGAATGAAACCCAAGATTCATTGTATTCCAGGTCCACGTGCCCATCCAGTAGAGTCTTCACGGCAGTCAGATACGCACTATTTGGTATCATCATCTCAAGGACGCTGTGTAGTTTGCCAGAAAAATACAAGGAAAATGTGCTTTGAATGCCAAAAGCGACTGCATGAACATTGTTTTCCCTCTTATCACGGACAGTGATGCAAACTATAAAATAATAATAATAATAATTTGGTAAGATAATTTGTATTTTATATAATTATTATTTATAGTTTTATGTAGTTAATATTTGTAATACATATAATTATTTTATCATTAACTTTCAAGTAGTTATTTGTGCTTTTCTATAGTTGGTTTAAACATTTTTACTAATTCTATTTATATCTATGCACATATATATTATTTAATTCTTTCTTTGTGTTTGGTTGTTTTTATAAAGTATAATATTCAACACACGAATTTCACTTAAAAATTTTTTAATGTTATTAAATCTGTCAAATATTATTCATACTTATAAAATTCTAGCATAAGAACCATAAAATTTAATCTATTGAAAAATATAGTAAAAACTTAATGAATCACGCCAATGTTCCCAAACGGGAACATACCCAAAATCGTACATAAAATTTTTTTGGGGGGAAATTTCTTCTTGCATTGTTTAAATAGATGCATTTAAATCTTATTTTCACAAAGAAATAATATTTTTTATTCTTGGAACACAGAGCGGCGTTTAAAAGGTTAAATCGAGAACCTTTATTCTAAGAATGAAAAACTTTAGAAGAGTATTATGTAACTCTCAGATTTTGTCGAACTCTTTTCTAACACTTTGTACAGTACCTTTTGTACCGTCATTTGGAATTTTCCTAGAGATTCAGAGAAGATGCAGAAAATACGTAGAATAAAATCAATATTACTACAGTTCTTATTTTATTAAAAAGAAGATTTGCGAAAATATAATACAACCACTTCGGAGTTAACAAAAATTCCGGAAAGCGTTGATCTATCCTCCGAAACCTCAAAAACTAATAGATTTCCAATATTTACAGAAGCATTCTTGAAATAAATGTTTCTTTTGCTGCCCGTAATTTTCGGAAACGTGTCCGAGTATTTTTACAGAGCATTAATTGTATTCTCAACTAGATATCAACACGAAACATCCATTTTTTGAATGCTATCAATTCTCAATGTAACATTTTCATGCTCAACAAACATTCTAAATTAACAGCGTAATATGAACGTTATTTTGTTACTCACGCATGTGTAAATTACGTGACTCAGCCCGCAGTTGAAACTGTTTTCTTGAAAATTGATAGCATCCTAAAACCAATCTTTCGTGTTAATTAATACCCATTTGAGAAAACTGATTGATATACTCTAATATCTTTACGGAAATATTTCCGAAAATTATAAAGAAAAACGGGCTTTTCTTTCAAAAATATCTTTTAAATCTCGGAAATCTATTGGTTTCTGAAGTTTCTGAAGATAATGAAACGTTTTTCGGGAATCCTGGGTAACTTGGAAGAGGTTATATTACATTTTCGTAAACATTCTTGTTAAATCAAGAAACATTTCTAATTTTTTACTGCGTATATTACTTACCAAACTTTCTATTTGACGCTCAAATTACCATAGGTATAAATCTTCTGACGTTATCGTGAATAAAAATTTGAACAGTTTTTTAACAAAGAATCCATATATTATTACATTTAAAACTTTCTTTCGATTATTTTAAATTATAGACAACAACAGAGCATTTTAAGGAAATTATATAGTGATCCAAGATATGATAGTTATATAGTGATGCGAGATTTATTTTATCAAAATAACAACTTTTTAACAATTAATTCTAACACTCTTATCATCTAAACTCTTCTTTTAATGAATTTTAATTAGTCAAAGAGAGAACGCTTCAAGAAAATTTTTAAAGAACTTATAATGATACTGGATTTATTTTATCGGAACTTTCTTCGATTTAATTACGAAATTCATTTCATTTTATTTTACTCCTTAGGGTTCTAATAAAAGAATAATGCCTTTAACTGAAATAATCGAAACTTTATTTTTTCATGAAAACGCTCTGCACATCATTTCTATTTACATCAAATTCTTTGAAAATTCTTTGAAGCTTTAAAAACGAAAGAGATTTCTATTAAATCGAGAACTTTTATTCTAAGTATGAAAGACTGAAGACTCTCAGAATTTGTGGAACTCTGTTCTCACACTTTGTACAGTCATTGTACTGTCATTTAGAATTTTCCTACAGATTCAGAAAATAAACAGGTAATACGTAGAATAAAATTAATGTTACTAGAGTTATTATTCTATTAAAAAGAAGGTTTACGGAAATATAATACAACCACTTCCAAGTTAGACAAGATTCCAGAAAGCGGTTGTGTATCCTTCGAAACATCAGAAAGTGATAGATTTGCAATATTTAAAGAAGCATTCCTGAATTAAATGTTTCTTTTGCTGCCCGTAATTTTCGAAAACATGTCCGAGTAGCTTCTAAAGTGTATTAATCGGTTATCTCAACCCGATATCAACACGAAACATCGTGTTGATGTTTTTCGAATGCTACACTGCAAAAAATAATTGTTGATTTTACGGTATAATACTGGCACTCCAGCTGCTAGTATTATGCCGTAAAATTAACAGAAATAAACAGTAAAATAAGCAATAATACGCTACCGCGCATGCGCGATAGCGTATCACTGCTTCTATTTTTGCAAAACTTCTGGTTAGATCAAGAAACATTTCTGTTTTTTTTTAATGTATATTAGGTCCGCTTAAATTTCCATAGTTATTGTAATAAGTATTCAGAAGTAGTTGTAAATAAACAGTAGCGGCGCCCGTTACGCTGGCCGGTTTACTTAGTAAGAAAATTTCATTTAGAATCCTGCAGAAGCTGCATCAATGTATTTTTAAAAACTGTGATAGTTGATTTATTTTTTCACTGGTGAAACTCGGAACTAAAATCAGTAAGTTCTATCAATATCGAGTCGAATGAACTAAACAGCGTCGTTATCGGACCCATACAACTCGAGATAATTTGAAATGAAAGAGCAAAATCCTTAGCGTTTTATTTCTTTGCTATATAAAACTTGGGATTTTGCTAAAATCAAAAATTATGGGCCGAATTCAAAAATTTTTTGAAACTCTGAAATCCCAGCCCACTTTAAGCAAGAATGCATACTTTCCAGATGCAAAAATCCGATATTTTAAAAGATGTTATAGGGCCCCGAAATTTGGCAATATAAAAATTTTCAATCCTTTGGTGAGTAGACTCAATGTCTCGAGTGAAAATCAGGCGTTTCTGCTATGAAAGGACGCGTTGAAAAAGCGAATCAATTAATTAAAAAATAATCAATATTTCCGGTTCTTGAAAAATAGGTATATATGCATAATTTTCAAATCCATAAATGCAATATTTCGAAAAATTTTAATATGGCCTTAATTCTTCTAGTATAAAGAAGTTTCCCTCCTCCTTTCCGATTGAACACAAACGAATGGGGTTCTCGTTGTAAACCTCTCTGTCAAACAAAGCACGAGGAAGAAGTCTCATCGATCACGATCAAGGAGCTCAAGGAAGGGGTAGAAAAAGTAGAATTCGCTGAAGGAGCGCTAGGGTTGCAAGCAATAAGCCAATAGGCGAGCTATTCTTTCCTCAGCCCTCTTGATTCTTGTTAATTCCATTACATCCTTTATTCAACGTTCAAAAATAAGCTGAAGCATGCGCAGAAAGATCGATTTTGAGCTAAAAAAAATTTCTTGTTGCTTTAATATATAAGGATTTTAACAGATTTTTAACAAAGAATTCAAATATTATCAGCATTTAAAACTTTTATTTATTTCTATTTTTTTATTGTTAGACAACAACAGAACATTTTAACCTTTCTATCCTGTTGAGATTTTACTTCACCTTGATAAAAACATTTCACAGCAGAATTCTTAATTAAAACTTTTTAACATATGTATTTAACTTAGTTCTTTGTATCTTTTATTTAGGGTACTTTATGAAAAAATTTTTGGTTGGAATCGAATGAAATAAACTATAGGAATTCAACCCATTCAGAGTAGGAAGGTTAAGAAAATTATATAGTGATACAAGATTTATTGATCGAAATAACAATTTCTTAAAAATTAATTGTACCACTCTTATCATCGACTTTTTTTCTTTTAATGACCTTTAATTAGTCAAAGAAAGAACGCTTCAAGTCAAATGTTTAAAGAACTTATATTGGTACTGGATCTATTTTATCGAAACCTTCTCCGATTTAATTACCAAATTCTTTTCATTTCATTTTATTCATTAGGGTTCTAAATCAAAGAGAATAATGCCTTTAACTGAAATAATCGAAACTTTTTTTTTCTTTTCAAGAAAACCGCTCCGCACATCCCTTTCTATTTACATCAGATTCTTTGAAAATTCTTTGAATCTTTAAAAACAAAAGAGATTTCTATTAAATCGAGAACTTTTATTCTATGAATATAAAGACTTTAGGAAAGTATTATGTAACTCTCAGCTTTTGTTTAACACTGCTCTCACACTTTGTACAGCACCTTTTATTCTGTCATTTAGGATTTTCCTAAAGATTCGGAAAAGCTGCATAAAGTCGAATAAAATCAATATTACTCGAATTATTAAAACTATTATTTAAATATTAAACAAGAAAGAAAAACCATGCTTCAGGCATAAGATTGTGAAAAACTTTCTTGCAGTAACAGACTATTATTAAGAAATTTCATTTTCTATTCAATGAAATGAGATAATATGTAATTAATTTTAAAAACACATAACGCATTAAAAATCTATTTTCAGCAATTGCTGTTCATATGCGGTAATGTGTGTGCATTCTGTCGTGTAGCCTACTATGTGATCTATAGAATTTATACACCCCGTGTTATGCATTAAAAATTAGATAAGTTTAAACTAGAACGAAAAATCATGCGTCCAGCATACCTTATGAAACACTATCCAATACATCCAGAAAACTGTAAAGAAAATTCACCGTTAAATAAGGTAAAAGAAGATATGGAAGTAAACAGTTTAGGAAACATATACCACATTAAAATATACACTTTTCGAAATTACCTTCCATTGCAAAAAAAATAGTCGAATTATTTTGTGCATCCCTATAGTTTGGATATATAATAAATAGCATCATAAAATTTAATTCAGTTTGAAAATTCACATTTAGAAATTTTCGCCAATCGATGGAAATGCACTCGAAATCTTTTGCACAGCCGTATATTATCTGAAGACTTTTGAACACAGCACATATTGAGCTAAAATTTAATTCAGGTAAAAAAACGCATACGGCAACTTAAAACTCCCTTCCATCAATTACCAACCATGAACGACGATGTATTTTGCTCTATGCGTAGCCCTGTATATGAATTTATTTATATTCCACAAACTTATATTAGTCTACTAAATATAGTTCAGCTAGAAAATGCAAGAAAACTACTCTTAAGCAATTCACTCCCATAGTACGTAACACTTATGAATTCCCTTGTGTAGCCCTGTATATGATCAACTAAACTGTAATTATCGCACGTATGCTGTAACCGAATTATTTTGTGTGTCCCTGTAAATGAACGATAAACGCAATGCACATCATACCTTTAAGCGAGCAATTTATAGTGCACCTCAGTAATGCGTACAATTTTCATTATCTTTGAAATTGTGAAACATCATTAAATTACACTGCAGACGATTTTTCCCCGTAGAACAATGTGTAACAGAATTATTACTTACCCATCATACGTAGTATAGGGTAAGTCTTGTAATCGTTTTGAAAATAGAAAAAAAAATTTTGACGGATTTACACGTTTCAGACACTGGAGATTCCGAAAAACATATTTTTAGAAAAAAAATTTTGCCGTCCGTCTCTGTGTGTCTGTAAACGCTCTGTCTCCCGAAAAAATTGAGATAGAGACTTGCAATTTGGTATGTACTTAGTATGTAATAATGGGAAGAAGCCTATTTCATTTCAATAACCTCGATTAACTGGAACAATTTTTTTCGGACTCTCGAAATATTCGTTCTGATAAAAGGTATATAAAAATTTTCGAAATTGTTTATTTTAAGAAATGAACATAAAAGACAATAAAAAAACATAAATTTTGCATAAAGCATGAAGTCGATCAGATAATGAGTTGCCGAGATATTTGGAATCCTATTTCCACACTCTTCGATTTTTCATGACCCTGTATTTCATCCAAATTTCACTTCAAAGATATATTTTAATTGGAAATTTGACGCTTAATCAGATGTAATAAACCGCTAGTTAATAGGATTATTATTTTTGGAGTTATAAGGAAAAACCTCTTTCAAGCAATTCAGTAATCGAGTCTTTAAAGTTTATGACGTCATCAATCCACGATTTTATTTGAATTGCAATGCATTTTATAAGTAGTTTACACATTTTTATTTTAATATTTTACATTATGCATATCCATGATGGGTAAGTATTACGGTGGCCCCCAACGACTAGTTTTATTTGACCCTGTAAATGAACGATAAACTCAATGCACACCATACTTTTAAGGGGGCAATTTATAGTACACCTCAGTAATGCATATAATTTTCATTATGTTTGAAATAGTGAAACATCATTAAATTACACTGCAAACGATTTTTCCCCGTAGAACGATGTGTAACAGAATTCTTTTGTTTGACCCAATAAACGAATAATAAATGTTTTGTACCCATATTCTACAAAAAGACTGTTTTAAAGCGCTTGATAAATATGTATCAATTTCATTATGTTTCAAATGGCGTAGCATCATCAAAATGCACTTGAAACGATTATTTCCCATTGACTGTAATGTAACGGAAAACTTTTGACCGTCCCTGTAAAAAGACTATAACTGCTACACCCTTCATGGGGAACATTATGTAGTAGACGACAATAACATACAAAAAATTCAGGACAATCCAAGCATATTTACGTGAGTTAGAGCACAGACAGGTGGCAGACGGCCAGACAAACCGAAGTCATAAACACTTTTCAATAAAGAGAAAACTGCCCAGTTAAACTGAGGGCATTGAGCTCACAGGCTATTCACACTAATTGTATATTAAACTCTTGAAGCGCCTTATTACAATGAACATACATACAAAATTTGAAGCAAATCGCATAATTCAGCATGAAAAAGCCATTTATCTAAATTAATGGGGGGGGGGATTAGAACCCCTTTCCCTCTTTATACTTAACCAATGAACCCCCAAAACTAATCATGAAAGCGCCTTATCACAATGAACCTATATACAAAATTTGAAGAAATTCGGGTAATTCTGCATGAAAAACCCATTTATCTAAATTAAGGGGGTATTAGCACCCTCCTTTCCCCCTTTATACTTAACCAATGAACCCCCAAGACAAATCAGGGAAGCGCCTTATCACAATAAACCTATATACAAAATTTGAAGAAAATCGGATAATTCTGCATGAAAAACCTATTTATCTAAATTAAGGGGGGTTAGCCCCCCGTCCCCCCCCCCCTTTTATACTTATCCAATGAATCCCCAAAACTAATCAGGGAAGCGCCTTATTACAAGGAACCTATAAACAAAATTTAAAGCAAAACGGTTAGTTCTATCAAGAGTTATCGCGTTACGTACATACGTACATACATGCATACATACCGAACGGGCGGGCACATTAGCTCTCAGGCTTTGGTAGCCTGTGAGCTAAAAAGCATTTCCATCAATTATCGCTCATAGATAGTCCTGTAACTGAATTATTTTGTGTGTCTCTGTAACTGAATGAGAAATGCTACACACTCCACAATCTTTAGAAAACATCTTGTAGAGCACCTCAGTAATGTAATCCTTTTTAATTTCATCACATTTGAAAGAATCCTAACATGATTAAAATGCACTTCAAGCGATTTTTCCTTATGGATCATAATGTAATGGAATTCTTTGGTGCGTCCCTGTAAACAAAAAAATTCTACATATACTATATACCTATACTTATACTATATACTATATACTCCTGAGAAAGCATGTTGTAGTCGACGTCAGTGATGAATATCAATTTATGTATGCTTGAAATATCGTAATATGAATAAAATATACCGCAAAAGTTTTTCCCCATAGACCATAACGGAATTTTTTTGTGCGTCCCTGTAAACGGACTATAAACGCTACACATTTTTCACAACCAAACATTCTAAAGTAAACCTCAATAACATATAAAAATTACATGATTATATCGAGGTATATTTATGAGAGTTCGAGCACGGACAGACAGACAAACCGAATTCTAAACACTTTTCAACTATTTTGTAAAGTGTTAAAGTAAGAGAATAAAAAAGTATGATTAAGGGATCAAGCACCTTTGAAGTATCAAAAGTTACCGGAAATATTAAAGTTTATTATTTTAATACTACTAGGTTCACTTATACAAAACTTTCAAACTTTTAAAACTTTTAAAACTTTAGATGACTTATTCATTCATTTGCAAATTGTATGCGAACGAGTATGTTTCTGGTATCGGTTGTCTCGTTCGTAGTGTGCGGGCAGGGGGTTCTACCATAATCAATATTTGATTAGAATTTTTCGCCTTATTTAATTGCAGAAAAATATTACTAATTAAACGAATAAACGAGACGATTACAAATTGTTAATATTAAATTGAAATTTTTTTTATCGAAATTTGTGGTGCTAGACCAATTTTGAATTCAGACCATTTTTCTCCGGGAGAGATTTCTGCAGCTCATGGTTGGGCACTGTGGAGTTCCGGGGGAGAACTTACACTTCTAGACCATTAATAAGAAAAGGGCAGCTGACGTCACTGTTGGTTAAATTACTGTTGAATAAGACTCCTGCAATTCGGGCTGACTCACGTCGCCATTTAATTTCCGGTAGGAGAAGAACGATTGGCCACGACACTTCTAGCCGCGTGAGCAACAACCGCTGATTGGTTAGTGGGAAACAAAATGCTTGACGAGTCAGCCGGTATCATAGTAGCCCTACTGTTGAATAGCAAGAAACACCTGTCCCTTTTTTATGACTCCTACTGCACACATGAGATGGGGTGATTTGATTGGTCTACGTTAAATATGTGTATGATATGATTAGCTTACGTCGCCATGACGATTCCTGCAACGATCGCTACGACAAAAATGTAGTGGAGATTGGTTGATGGAAGTTGTTTGTAAACATATCCTTTCCTTATAAGCATAAAATCCCAAATCTTCCGAAAGACGACATTTTGATGCTCTGGAGGGAAGGGTTGTCTCTTTCTCCCTGGGCCACTCCCTGAATTCAACGCTGTCCCAGCCAGACTCCTTGCAAAATCTAAGGAGCGTGCGCAACTTGCATTCGTTGATTCACAAACGGAAAAGATAATGTTATTACACTTACAGTGGGTTGCCAAATTATTAGGGACAGTCATGAAGTATAGGTTTTTTGTGCAATATTGGGATATAATTTGAAAATAAACACTGTTTTTAAGTTTAAAAAGCTTTATTGTTATAGTTTAAGTATTTACGCAATATTATATGAAAAAAACCCAACAGTCAATTTAGCAATGTTAAGTAAAGAATATTAATATTTGGTGACATTTCCTTTGGCTTCGAGGAGTGCTTCGATGCGCCTCGGCATGCTTTCTATGCAATTTCTGGCACTCTCTTTTATTTTAGGGTTGTGATGCCATACATTTATTAGTTTTTCGATGAGTTGTACCTTGGTTGTAATCATATCTTTGGCGATTTCCGCCGTGGTGGTCTTCCATAAGTTTTCTATGTGGTTCATGTCAGGAGAATTGCCAGGCCAAGGTAAAACTGGGATATTGTGGTCTACCAAAAACTTTGTAACGCTTCTAGCTTTATGACAAGGCGCTGAATCATGCATAAATATGAATTCTTCACCACCTGGGAACCGTTCTTCAATTTGCGACAGCAGCCGAGTTTCCAGAAATTGCCTGTACTAGTCTTGTCTCATGGTTCCCTGGACAATGTAGAGGCGTCCAACAACTTTAGCGCTTATGACAGACCACACCATTATTTTATCAGGGTGTTTAACGCTCTCCATGATGCAGTCAGGGCGGTATTTTTCGCCTGGGCGTCGCCTGACAACAGTCCGATAAAAGCTGCTTTTATCGGCTAAAATCTCAAAGGTTGATTCATCTGAGAAACACACCTGAAAAAAAAAATCAATATGTTAATAATTTAGAAATAAATGATTTTAAATGACATAAATAATAATTATCTTAACAACTGACCTTACTCCAGTCATCAACTGTCTTCTGGCCGTGTTCACGAGCCCAGGCAAGGCACTTCTTCATCGCTTCTTTCAACCGGGGTTTCTTGGCTGGACAATGACCTGTCAACCCTTCCTCCGCTAATCTCCGCTGCACAGTTCTCTTAGATATTGGTATTCCAGATTCTTGAACGATCGGAGTAAGGAGTCCCACACTTTTCTTTCTGTTTCCTAAACAGATATCCCGGATTTTCCTATCGGTACATGGAGTTATGTGTTTTCTTCCACTTTTACCTTTTCGTTTGGGCGAAAGTGGCTGGTTTTTGTCCAGATTTATTTTTATCCCGTTGACTATTGACTTGAAAACTCCAGAAAGTTCTGCTATCTTCCTTTGGGAATGACTCGTATGCAGAAGAAGGGTTTTTTACTCATATTTTTTTTTCTAGGGGACAAATCAACCCCTCGACCCATACTGAAATCAATAAAAATTAAAAATAAATTAAAATCGTAAATAATTTCGCAAAAAACAAATATTTAATCAATAAAAGAAAGATAATACTCACATGTAATTCTCAACTTTTCCAAAAAAAAACCCAAAGAATTTTGTTTAAATTAAAGAAAAGCGTCGTCCACTATTGCGTGTGTAAAAGACTCAGCGACTCTCTCGTTATTAAAATATTTCTAGAAAGCAAACAAACCTTTTAACATACCTAAAGTACTTAAAAGTTGAATTATACAGATATTGACAACGGTAAAATACATTCCTGCAACACTTAAACCACTTAGAGCCGCAGTCGAGTGCACCCAAAGTATAAAACTAGCAAAAAATATGACTGTCCCTAATAATTTGGAAACCCACTGTACATCCTGAAAAAAAAAATGTAGTGACAAAAATAGCCCCTTTTTCTTTTTTTCTTTCATTTTTTAATACTTTTTAGGTGCGTTCGTAATTATATAAATACGTAGCACCTATAGTCGTCGTCTGATCCGCCCGTCCGTCCGTCTGTCCGCATACAATAGCACAAAAACTACCCAACCAAACGGTTTGAAGTTTAAGATATATTATCTTTGCAGAATTTTGTCGAGACATTTCACATTTTATGAAAATCGAATCAAAACTTTAGAAGATATCAATAAAAACATTTATTAAGAAATTTGATTTTTTTTTTTTTTAATCGGTGCTTTCTTGTTATAGGAGCTTCCGAGGTTTAATCGTCAAGCGACCGAGATACTTATTTTATTACAGAAATTAATCTGCAGACGATATAATTCATTTCACAGAATTAAAAATCCTCAAGATCTAAATATTTATATAACTAGCTATAATACGAACGCACCTCATTTGTCACGTTTGACGTGCAGTTTCCAACTTGTTATATCTAAAATGGTTGTCATACCCATCCTTGTTTTATTTAACTCAACTTGGATTTTGTATGTAAAAATGTAATTTTTAATCGATTTTTCACTCACTTCTTGATACATTAGAATTATAAAAATTATGTACACAGGTGTGTTTCCTATGAAATACAACATTTTAATACTTTTAGAATGTAATTATAAATTAATAAATTAATTTTAAGGCATTTTTCTGCTAGTTCGTCACAGGAGATAAATCGCCAAATATTCTTTATGGTTACAACTGTGTACGAGTTGCAATGGAATTAAGTGCCAAACAACGCTCGCTAAAGTATATAAGCCACTTATGATATAAAAATATAAGCCCCGCATTGTTACATAATCATTTTAAGTTTGCTATGTCTAATGGAGTTTTGAATAAGGATTTTATTATTATTACTTTCTATTGTCAATTGAAATCATTGGAAATATGCCTCATCTCCAGATTTTATTTACACCCCCCCTCCCCCCGCCAAAATAAAAAGTAAAAGTTTTTCTAACTTAATCTATTCTGGCCCGTCAAATGAAATCATTGGAATTCTGCCTCATCTGCAGATTTCATTTACACACCAAACTGCAAAACGTCTTTTAAAATAAAAAGTAAACTTTTTTTTTTCCCCTTAAGCTATTCTGGCACGTTAATTGAAATCATTGGAAATCTACCTCATCTGCAGATTTTATTTACACACCTCCCAAACTGCAAAACATAATATTTTAAAATAAAAAGTAAACGTTTTTTAACTTAAGCTATTCTTGCTCGTCAATTGAAATCATTGGAAATCTGCCTCATCTGCAGATTTTATTTACACACCAAACTGCAAAACATATCTTTTAAAATAAAAAAAAAATGTTTTTTTTTTATTTATTTAAGCTATTCTATAGTTCTTTTAAACGCTAAAAGGTGTAAATTAACAATATAATATACAGTAAAATAACTTTTATTAGATTGTTGACATGTTTCGGTTCCCTCCGAATCATTTTCAAAAAAACAAATGAGAAGGTGCACGGTTTTGAAAATGGCTCAGAGTGAGCAGAAACATGTCAACAATCTAATAAAAGTTATTTTACTGTATATTATATTGTCAATTTACACATTTTAGCATTTAAAAGAAATATATTATTACAAGGTGTTATAATTTATTATATTTTAAAGCTATTTTGGCACATCAATTGAAATCATTGAAAATCTGCCTCATATGTATATTTTATTTACACACTAAAACTGCAAAACATATCTTTTAAAATAAAAGTAAAAGTTTTTTTTTTTTTTTTTTTTTTTTTTTTTTTTAACTTAAGCTATTTTGGCACGTCAATGAAATATGTGTGAAAGGCAATTTTTTTCTTTTTGATTTTTTCCCCCTGAAAGCTTTTAGATACGTTAGAAGTTATTTATGACCATGACATTAAAATCCAAATGCATTTTTGATCAGATTAAATTTTCAGACTCTTTAGAAAACAATCATATGTATTTTCTCAAGCTCTCACGCATAATATTTAGAAAGCATTTTTCATTGCATCAATATAATTTTAAAAGGTAGCGAAAGTTTTTCGCTTAAAATTTTCCAGTTTCGGATTCAAAAGTTTATTTTACTGAATTCTTTATAAATAAAAATCTTTCAATGCATTACTTCGTTAATCTTTAGAATAAATTTCAACTATAAATCGTATAAATTGAAACAAATTCAAATTAATAATTTTTTTTTCGTTTCAACAAATTCTATGCATGCTGCAAATTAATTCAAAATGAAACACTGTTTCCTTATGTAAAATATTAAAGAATTCTCATTTTCTTAAAAACCAGTATTTTTAATGTAACATAATAATTATTCCCACATAGTATAGAATAATTTCTGAGTTATATCATAAAATAAATTTTTAAATTAAAGAAAAAACATTATTTTTCAAAATTTATCAGTTTTCAGTACCGAATATAAAAAAAATTATATTATTTACATTATATTGGCATTTAACTATAAGACTGTGGTGTTAAATACTTTTGTATTTTGTAATACAGTAAAAGAAGGTTGTAAATTATTAAAGTTTCTATTGAAATAACATAATATATTTATAAAATCAAACCACATTATATCATTTCGCCAAGCAAAATTGCCAGAAATGCATTCTGCAATGTGCGACGCGATGGTGCGTGCATTGTCAGTATACTTAATTTGATTTTTCTATTAAAGTAAATTGCACACTGGTTACACGTGTTATTTTAATAATAAATGCTCATTTGGAAACGCGATTGCACGCGATTACTGACATATTTAAGCCGGTGTTTGGTTATCGAAATATTAACATTTCTGGACTTCTAACAAAATTATTTTTACACTTAAGATGTATTTTCAAACTAATTCGAGACGAGGACTGTCTACACTTTTCTAATTGGCGATTTTTTCGCTATCTCTCATACTTTTTGAGATAGAGTCAATAACTTCCATATTTCACCACAATTCTCATATGATAGCCCACAGTCATTTTACTATAGATCGAAAATTGTTCCATAATTATAGATTTATCTGTTGAGTATTTATTTGAGTGTTTCGTGACTTTACTTTGCATTATGTATGATATTTCGCCTATTTCAGAGGTGCTGTATTTTTTATATTCTACGAAAATTCGAAGAATTCACCAGTATAATAAAGAGAGGAAAGTTTTATCATCTAGGTAAATCATATTTAATGGTTGGAGTATCATAGTTGAGATTTATTCCAACTGAGCGGAAAATGCCGGGACTAGGTTCGAGTCCTGGTCCCAGAACCAGTAGGTTAGAAACTGTAACTAGGCTTATAAGTGAAAAGCAGATATGTTGATGGTTATTTCACAGAATTTCGTGAAATTTTATTTATTTATTTTGTTGCCGTTATATTTTTATTTTTCCCATATTTATATACGGGAAACCTCTATAGAAAAGAAAGTAAAATCCATTTATAAAAAAATTTCTACCTTAATTTTTTTTTTAATTAGAGAGGGCTGAAAACTGCGATTTTGTACGTTTTTAAAAAATTTAAATGTTTATAAAATCTTTAATGATTTAGGAACTAATAGATACAAACAAAAAATCCTAAAAGATCTGAAATCTATACAATGTTTTGTACTTTATGTAATTTTTGTGGATAGTAAAGAGTATAACAGGTGGTTGAAATCAAATATTTTCTTTGACTATTTTTGTGTCAATAAAGCATTCAGAAAGAGAGCTTTCACGAACTCATATGATATGAACATAGGGATATAACTGTGTTAACCGACATTCAATATTCTAATACAGGAATAAAATCTGTTGTCAAAATTGTTTTGAACTAATAGCTATAAAAACAAGTTGAAAATTGTACGTTAAACGTGACAAATGACTAGTATGACTCATAATGTTCGTACTATAACTAGTTTTACAATGTAAAAAATATATCGTTATTATTTCAGAGAAATGTATTATATCATCTGTTATGAGCGAAATGGGCATGCCTTTTCTTTTATTATGTATCCCAAGTTTACAGATGCGATTTTTTTTTTCGATTTTTTTTCGACACCAGACAGTTCTGCAATATTCACCATAGAGATCTTGCTTTGTGAATGATTACCGCCTTGGTGTAATAATTTTATGTCTCATGATGAACGAATCTCTTGTGTTTATTTACTTTAATGGATTGAGATTTTAAGCGGTCAACCTAATTTCAACTGAAGTTATCTCAGAACCTATACATATTTGAATGTAACTCATCTCTCAAACAAACAATTTTTTTGAACGATCCTTCTAAAAATGTAATTTTTATGCAATTTTATTCGAAAAAATAATTTTGAATAAAAAGGGCCTTCGGGCATATGAAAAAAGAAATGGTCAGCTCGTATTTGCTTTCATCAGTCACATGACTTGCGTTTTATTATATAGATTACGTATAATAGAATAAAGAAAACTTTTATTAATATCTTTTTAAGTTTTGATTCAATTTTCATAAAATTTGAAATGACTCGACAAATTTCTACAACGATGATATATATTAAATTTCAGACTATTCGGTTGGGTAGTTTTTGCGCTGTTATATGCGGACGGATAGACAGACGGACGGACCAGATGACAACTATAGGTGCTACGTATTTGTATAATTACGAACGCACCTAAAAATCACAATGTTCTGAAATCTTACATAATTTTTTATATTATATCATGTCATTTTTGTGGATATTAAAGCGTACAAGATGTCGTGAAATTAAATATTTTTTGATCTATTTTCTTTAGTAATTTTTGTGTCAATAAAGTGGTCAAAAAGGAAGTTTTCACGAACTCATATGATATGTACATAAGGATATAACTGTTGTAACCTTATATTCGATTTCCTAATACAGTAATAAAATATGCTGTCAAGACATTTATGAAATAATAGAGATAAATAAAAAAAAATAAAAGAAGATCTGAAATCTACATAATGTTTTGTATTATATCATGCAATTTTTGTGAATACTAGAGAGTATAAGAGGTCGTGAAATCAAATATTTTCTTAGATCTTTTCTTTAGTGATTTTTGTGTCAATATTGCAAGTAGTCAGAAAGGGAGTTTTCACGAACTCATATCTGATATGAACATAGGGATATAATTGTGGTAACTTTGTATATTCGACATTCAAATACAAGAATAATATCTACTGTCAAGAATTTTTTTAAATAATTGAGATAAACAAATTCAAAATGATCTGACATCTGCACAATTTTCTGCATTATATCATGTCATTTTTTTTTATAATAGAGGGTACACGAGGTCGTGAAATCCAAATATTTTCTAATATGTATTTTTTAGTGATTTTTGTATCAATAAAGTAGTCAGAAATGGAGTTTTCACGAACTCATATCTGATATGAACATAGGGATATAACTGTGGTAACTTTGTATATTC
The DNA here is from genome assembly GCA_963931845.1 of Maratus michaelseni. Taxonomy (NCBI): domain Eukaryota; kingdom Metazoa; phylum Arthropoda; class Arachnida; order Araneae; family Salticidae; genus Maratus; species Maratus michaelseni. The sequence continues at coordinate 196,622,303 of OZ007594.1, forward strand.
GGCATTGAAATACAAGAATAATATCTACTGTCAAGAATTTTTTTAAATAATTAAGATAAACAAATTCAAAATGATCTGACATCTGCACAATTTTCTGCATTATATCATGTATTTATTTTGGATAATAGAGCGTACGCGAGGTCGTGAAATCCAAATATTTTCTAATATATATTTTTTAATGATTTTTGTATCAATAAAGTAGTCAGAGAGGGAGTTTTCACGAACTCATATCTGATATGAACATAGGGATATAACTGTGGTAACTTTGTATATTCGGCATTGAAATACAAGAATAATATCTACTGTCAAGAATTTTTTTAAATAATTGAGATAAACAAATTCAAAATGATCTGACATCTGCACAATTTTCTGCATTATATCATGTCATTTTTTTTTATAATAGAGGGTACACGAGGTCGTGAAATCCAAATATTTTCTAATATGTATTTTTTAGTGATTTTTGTATCAATAAAGTAGTCAGAAATGGAGTTTTCACGAACTCATATCTGATATGAACATAGGGATATAACTGTGGTAACTTTGTATATTCGGCATTGAAATACAAGAATAATATCTACTGTCAAGAATTTTTTTAAATAATTAAGATAAACAAATTCAAAATGATCTGACATCTGCACAATTTTCTGCATTATATCATGTATTTATTTTGGATAATAGAGCGTACGCGAGGTCGTGAAATCCAAATATTTTCTAATATATATTTTTTAATGATTTTTGTATCAATAAAGTAGTCAGAGAGGGAGTTTTCACGAACTCATATCTGATATGAACATAGGGATATAACTGTGGTAACTTTGTATATTCGGCATTGAAATACAAGAATAATATCTACTGTCAAGAATTTTTTTAAATAATTAAGATAAACAAATTCAAAATGATCTGACATCTGCACAATTTTCTGCATTATATCATGTATTTATTTTGGATAATAGAGCGTACGCGAGGTCGTGAAATCCAAATATTTTCTAATATATATTTTTTAGTGATTTTTGTATCAATAAAGTAGTCAGAGAGGGAGTTTTCACGAACTCATATCCAGTAACGGATCCAAGGGCGGGGGGGGGGGGGTAGCCGGGCCAGCTGCCCCGGGTACAGCACCTTGAAGGGCGCAAAAATGAGGAATCATAAAAGATTAAAAATAAAGGAAAATTCAAAATTCATACATGAAAAGATATTCAATTTTATTTTGTTCAACGGCGGTTTACTTTCGTTGCATAATGATCAGAAATAAAAAATAAATTAATTTGTATTACATTATATAAAATATCACATTGCCACCAGTATTTTTAAGAAATTTTTATTTATTTAAAATTCAAAGATTTTGCGTTATTTGTTTTTCCGGCATTTGTTTATGTTGTTTTACAACGTGTGCAGTATTTTATTTCGGTTATGTCTAAAATACATTCAGGTGATTATTACAGAAAGAAGGTTAAAAAAGAGAAGAGGAGTCTTCACAGCTACCATAAGTTCTCATGGCTTAAGCCGAGCGATATTCATGAAGAAGCAACCAAGTTACTTGTTGTTGTTTTTTTTTGTTGTTTTTTTTATACGTGCTACACCATATAATAATTTATATGTATTATTTCAGTTCTAAAAATCTCTTTTCTATGCAATAACTGAGTTGATATGTAAGAAAAGAATTATAAATCGATTTTTTATTCATTTCTTCTAAATTTAGATATTCGTGTAATTAACATTTTTGTCTAAAAAATGAAAACGATAGTTGTACTCTGTTGAGAATTCAACACGTTCTGGCCCTTTAAAGCAATTTTATTTATGCAAGTTAAAAAGGTTTAATATCCATGGGAATCAGTTTTATATTTTTATTTATGTATATCAGTTGTTAATAAGCCTTTTAAATTTTAATTTCCAGAATATCGCACCTATACTTTTTTAAAATTAATTAAATCTTTCATTAGAAATGTTTATCTATTAAAATATGTTAACTTAAGTTGTGCTTCACAGTCACGCCACTTGTATTAATTTTGAAGCAAAAAAATACATTAATTAAATTTCAATGGCGTAGGTTAACATAGCAATAAATTTAAACGTTACTTTTAATCGAGATCGTCATGATTGTTTACATTTCTTGCTATGCTTATGTTTTCTATTTAAATCTCCTGTTTCTTTTTACGTACAATAACGAATAAAGTTTATAACAGTTCTACTATAATTTTTAAAAAGTTATAGTTATTTGAAAAAAATGTTTCTTGCTTAAAAAAAATTGCTTGCTTCTTTATTTCTAATGTAGTTCATAAGAGAGGTCATAAGAGAGGTCAAGTTATAGTTACTTTTCACATAGAGATTATTACGGTGAGAATAAGGGAACATATTTTTAGTGATATTAAAGAAGCAAAATACTTCTCCATCATGTTCGATTATACTCCTGATGTAAGCCATTCAGATCAAATGTCACAGGTTAGTAGATATGTAAAAATGAGTGAAAATGGTCCTGAAATAATCGAAAGTTCTATTGACTTATTCAATGTCAGCTACAAAACTGGAGAAGCCCTTACTGAACTCATTTTACAGAAATTAGAAAATGATCTAGATATAAATAACTGTAGGGGCCAATCTTACGACAATGGCTCCAATCTATCCGGAAAATATAAAGGAAAAAGGAGTCCACACCCAAATATTGTAAGCAAATAATGTAGCGTTTTTCGTTCCTTATTCTGCTCATACCCTCAATCTTGTTGATGTAAAATTGCCTTTACAAATATTTTAGTGTCTCAACTAGTAGATGGGACATTCTAAGAAAACATTTTCCTCTTTCACTAAAATTACAAAGTACTACTCGGTGGTCATCAAAACGTGAGGCTGTAACAGCAATTTATAAACATATTGGAAATATCATAAATGTTCTAAAGGAATTACAAACTGACCCATTAGCAACTCCTGGAACAAAAACAGAAGCTTCTTCACTACTCTTTAATATTACCAAATTTGAATTCATAGTGATGACATGCTTCTGGCATAAAGTGCTGACTCAACTTGATATAGTGAACAAACTTTTTCAAAGGGAAGGCATGACGATTGACAGGTCTGTAAAACACTTAAATGTCCTCATTAAAATGTTAGATTCAGAAAGGGAAAGTATTGCAACTGATGCAATACAGGATGCGAATGGTATTGCTACTGATATTGGTATTGAGGCAAAATTTAGGGAAACGAGGAAGACAAAAAAGAAAAGGTTTTTTGGTGAGCTTTGTGAAGATGAAAGTAGTGCTATTTCTAATTAGGAGAAATTCAAACTAAAGATCGTTGAAGTAGTGAATAGAATCCTAACTGAATTAAGAAGCTATTTAAAATCTCAATGTCATGTTTAGTTTTCTTCATGGAAGGCATTTCCTAAAAATGTCAAAAGAAGAATTACAAGCGCGAACCGAGCAGTTGGCAAATATGTGTAAAAACGATATAGGTAAAGAGGAACTTCTTGAAGTCGAAAGCTTCAAATATCATGCACTGGAGTTAGACCAAAAGAGGAAGTCAAGTTCGGCTATTGAACTGCTAAGAATAATAAATTTATGTGGACTTCAGGATGCTTATCCAAATCTAACTACTTGTCTAAAAATATTCCTAACACTACCTGTATCCGTCGCTTCTAATGTAAGAAGTTTCAGTAAATTAAAATTGATTAAAAGATATCTAAGAAATTTAACAAAAGAACAACGATTATCCAATTGATGTATAATAAATGTAGAAAATTCATAGCTTGCATATTACCTTTATGACGACATAATAAAAACTTTTGCATCAAAGAAAGCTCTTCAAGTAAATCTTTAATAGGTATTGCAGATGTTAAAACAGGTATATTTTCTGTAATCTTTGTATTGTGTAATATTGTACTTTTTATATAGAAAAAAAGCATAGTAAAAATACAGATTTTGAGTATTAATATTACTTCCTTAAGCAATTGTTTACGCAGATTTTATTCTGATATTCTTGGTAGCAGGGCTGGAGGCGCAAATCTACAAGCTTGCCCCGGCTAAAATTTAGTCTAGATCCGTCTCTGCTCATATCTGATATGAACACAGGGATATAACTGTGGTAACTTTGTATATTCGACATTGAAATACAAGAATAATATCTATTGTCAAGAATTTTTTTAAATAATTGAGATAAACAAATTTAAAATGATCTGACATCTGCACAATTTTCTGCATTATATGATGTATTTTTTTGGAAAATAGAGCGTACACAAGGTCGTGAAATCCAAATATTTTCTAATATATATTTTTTAGTAATTTTTGTATCAATAAAGTAGTCAGAAAGGGAGTTTTCACGAACTCATCTGATATGAACATAGGGATATAACTGTGGTAACCTTGTATATTCGATATTCTAATACAAGATTAAAATCTGTTGTTGAGAAATTTTTCTGCCTCTTGAGCCTGTAATTGCAGGGCTAAAATTGTGCCGGAGCCCACCGGAGCCAGGCTACGGTACTTCTCTGCTTTTAGTAAATATTTAAATATTGGTCGAAATACACCGGAGCCTATAAATACTGGGCTCCGGAGCCCAGTACAACCGCGTCCGAAAAACCGAAACCTAAATTACCCTTTCATTTTCCTCCCATATCGAAGCTTTTGCATTCTTTTCTATCAAAACACTACATGTGACATAATTATTTATCAATCCATAATTACTTATCAATACTTATCAATCCCCAAAACAACCATAAGCTGTCGCGACAGCGGTGAGTAAGGTTCTGGTAACCGAAAAATACCCCCATTTAAATAAAAAAGCATTATAACCTCATTACAGAAGATAGTCGCCGTTCGTGATATCATCATCATCTTTTTAAAACAGGATATTTAAGAGGCTGCGAAATCAGAACGGAGGTAGGTGAGAGTAGCGAGCGGGGGGGGGGGGGGGGGGCAGAGCCCCATAGTATATATAAAATAAAGAACTCTTTTTCTTTTTTAATGCTATTTTGATCAGAATGAAGGGGTAACAGAAATCGTGTTTTTTTTTTATTGTAGTGATATTTGCAGATTTATGTCTGGCATTGATGGCGGCGACATATAAATGGCGCCATTCAACAGAACGAAAAATGAATTTGCTTTCAGTTCGATTTTCTTTTGAGACACTAGAATATTTTTTAATTGGATCATTTTTTTTTTTAATTTAGATATCTAATCGAAAAGAATATTTTCTGTTTTTAGTCAACGATCATCAGCTTGATGTTTTTTTTTTTTTTTTTTTTTTTAAGTTTTTAATCTTCTATTGCAGACGAGTACAAAATAACGTTAGTAAATTTTCTATTTATTTTTCATCATAACACTATCCATCCTAATGCTCTGCTCTGCACATTTACGAAATCACTTTCATTTGTAAGTAGATATAATTGCCACGTAATGTTATTCTTACAGTAAGCAATTGAGCAGTTCTCCTTTTTCTATAAAAGCATCGAATCTTTCCGATCACGGTGTCAAATGTTTAATTTTATCTGATTTTCAAAGACTCATCACAAAAGACTGAAAGACTCAAAATTTCATCCATTTTTTCATAAAAATGCATAGCTGCGAACTATTCTTTTTTTGTGTTAACACTATTTCCAAATCACAATCCTTACTTTATTTAATCGTAGAATTCTGCGATTAATTAACATTAAAAGTAGGCAAAGATTTCTATTCGGCCGGAGTGATAACTAAAAAGTGGAATAATTGACAGCTAAGTAAATGAGGATAGATATATTTAAATTTTTTATTTTGCTAAAGAAAAAAATTACTTTAAATTTTGCAAATACATATAATGTTATATAAATATGCAGATTGGAATGACGGTGGAGGAGGAGGGGGGGCACGCTAAGGTTATTAGTACTGCAGAATATTAGGGATCCGGTACTTTTTTTTTTTTTTTTTTTTTAGAAATTAAGCCCTGTGTAATTGTAAAAGAAAAGTACATTGGATTCTAGGAATATTTCTCTGAGTAAACGCAGAAAATTATTTAATAAAATATGTATTTCTAAATGTTCTTTCTCTTCCTGGCTTCTCCAATTTTAGAACTCTGTATTTCATAGACCAGTTGGAATAACAGAATAAGATTTCCAGATTGTAGACAATATATGTACAAATGTCGTTCCTTGCCAAATCTCATATGAATATCACTTCTTCCCTCTTTCTAGTTAGCAGATGTTAAAATTTCTGATTTTTGAAAATTTTCAAAATTTAAATTGCTATAATTCTGGAAGATAATATAATACCAGCCTTCTTTTTTTTCAATCTGTGTTTGAAAGTATTAATAACATATACAAAATATTAATGCTGTTATCTCTTGCGCTACACGATATAATTTTTTTTTCAAATACTCATTTTGACCAATATTGCAGTAGTTTTTAAAGCACTCATTTTTTAAAAAAAATACAGATAAATCTACAAAAATTACATAATCTAATACAAAAAAAAAAAACATTTTTCTAGATCTTAGATGTTTTTAAATTTTTCTTTATATCTCTCTTTTTTTATATCTTTATTAAAAAAAAAAATATGTAAGATTTTATAAACCCTTGAAATTTGTAAACACATGCAAAATGGATGGAAAGTTTCGAGTGAATTGGAGAAGAAAGAATTGGAGTGTTTCCCTGATACACTCTGCCAAAAAAAAGCCGGTTCTGAAAGTAAAAGTATACTGATATAACAAAAAAAAAAAAAAAAAAAAAATCGAAAACGTAAACAGCGGCGATCGTAGAGATCGACCTCAGCTATCCAACGCAAAGAAAAATCGTTTAAAAATATTGAAATGCAAGCTAGGTATTTTAAAAGAACTGTCCCACAAGAATAACATTACACTGTTAAAAATTTGCTGCAAACTGTCCAGTCATTTAACCGTTTTTATAGAAAACGGTTACATAACTGCAATTAAACTCTATTCTGACCATAATATTGTCCATATTATGTTCAGAGTAGAGTTAAATTAAGGTTATGTAACCATTTTCTATAAAAACGGTCAAATGACTGGACAGTTTGTTGCAAATTTTTGGCAGTGTACACTGTAAAAAAAAAAAAGGGTCTATCTACTAAAAAAATGTTAGTTTTTCTCATTGATCCTTGCAATTACTAAAATAAAAAATTGCATTCTTACTCAGTTACAAGAAAATCTGTAAGAATTACTAGAAAACAGTTAGCAACGATTCCGGTTTATAATACCGGTTACTAAAAAATTCTGTGGAATACAAATTTACTAAAAACAACTTTTAAACTACTAAAAAAATTTTTAGTAACCTCAGGATTTTTTTTTTTTTTTACAGTGTAGCGAGCGGGTGTTTTTGCAAGAGTGAAATAGCCTCTTAACCAACCATGTGTATTTTCTCAAAAAATTCTCACGTATAATTTTTTAAAAAGTATGTTTTTTCATTTCATCAATAAATCTAAAAAGGCAATAAATGTTTTGCTCGCAAATTTTTCATTTTCGGATTCAAAAATATATTTTATTGAAAACTGCAATTAAATAATATTTTAACGTATTTTTCCGTCAATCTTTAGAAAATTTTCAAATGTAAACTGAAACAAATTGATTTCAAATTTCGCTTTTCATTTTGTTTCAATAAGTTCTGAGTATCGGTTCCGAATTAATACAAAATAACTTGTATCAAGAAACACTGTTTCCAAATGTAAAATATTTAAAGAATGTGTACTTTCTTGAATACAAGCATTTTCAGTGTAATTATTTTTCTCCCAGCTCATAGTAAATAGAATTCAATGGATTTTGAAAGAAGAAGATATAATTCAGTATTTTAGTCGAAGAACATCAAGTTTTAAAATTTAAAACATTCAGTATCAAGTCTGAAAATGTGTTATTTACGCGTTTAATACTTTATTATAATTACGACGGTAAAACTATATACTTTTATATTTTGTAATGCAGTAAAAAACTTAAATAATTACTGAAGTTTTATAGATAAGTTTATGAATTTATGAAATCTACCCACATTTTCATTTTTGTACAGATAAAAACAAGGAACAAAAATTTTGCATCAAACATAGATTATGATCACTTCTTAACATTAAGAGAAAATTGTCGTGAAATATTTGCCAAGGTCGACCTTTATGCAGCCCAATATATTACACCCATTGATCACAAGTGCCTGTAAAACTGTTTTTATAACAACACTAGTACGTATGTCAAGAAGCCATTTTCTAACTAAAATAGAATTTCATTCAGTTTATAGACGTGTAAAATCGCTTAAAAGCATCTTAGTTAATAGTTGTAATGCTTTAAAATTATTTTGGATGGTTCTATACAGGGTGATTCAAAATAACGTGGCCAAAATGAAAGGGCAAAGCAGGCATATAAAAATATTTAAAAATCGCATAGGAACATGCGGTCGCAAACGCCATCCGGAGCAAATTATATGTAATACCAGCTAACCCGCCCGGTGTTGCCCGGGCCCGAGATAATTACATTCTCAGAGAAAGGCGTTAACCCCCTCCCCATACCCGCAAATATAACGAATAATTTGTTCAGGAAAACCACCGTCACCTACATTAACGCTATCATTAAAAAAAGAATTACATTTTTCTGATAATTAGAACATAACGAAGACGCTACGCTAAAATAGCCGGCAGATGACACCCCTTCCCGACCTCAATTTCAAATCTATATCTTAATTAGTTACCTAAATTTTTGTTCATTAGTAAAAATTGGCAATTATTTCCTTTCATTTTCGCAAACTAAATGGAGGGATCAGCCAGAGAAACAGATCTCTTTGTAGTTCAGTTTTTAATGAAAGCAGATCCCTGTCTGAAACTTTCTCGGATTGTTTTCACTGGCGCCGGCAGATTTTTGGCAGTTTTTTGCATAAATTAAGAAAAATTACCGACCGAATTTTTCAAAAATCATATGGTCAGATGCAGATTTTTTTTTTTTTTTTTTTTTTTTTTACATATGCTCAGAAATTTTCAAATTGATATCTCAATTAGTTTTCTTAAAATTCGCTAATTAGTAAAATAATTTCGAACTCTTTCATTTCCGCTTGCAAATCCAAAGCACCTGTTTGTTTCTTTAACAATTTTGATTTAAAAGATGTCATTTTAGAAGTGATGGTTAATGAGAATCTAATTAATATCTTGGGTAATTATCAAAGTATTAAAATTCTGAGACTCAGGTGCACATGACCATACCTTGGCCTATCCACACCTAAATTTTCAGACTTCTAGGTCGGCTAAATTTTGCTAGCCATCGCAGACAGACAAACAAACACACACACACACAGAGCGAAACTTTCTTTTATTAGTACAGACAAGAAGAATGAACAAAAATTATTCTACATCATTTTATTTATACTGTATTTCCACACATGTTACACATTTACGACCAATACTACTACAGGAGATGCTCAAAGTTTTTGCTAGACGCCTGGAGACACGCATTACATCGACGCTGCATGGACCGGCGTACCTTCTTGTGGAAGGATTACGTTCAACTTCTTGGAGGACGCTTTCTTCTGTATATCTGTAGATACTGTCTGAGTTGTTAGTCAATGACCAGCATCTGGCTTCTGCACGCCCAACGAGCCTGTTTCTCACAATCGTCTGTGCAGAGTGACAAATAATGACTTAAAAGGCACCCGTCTGGAAGATATCGCTGACAATACGTTCGCGCAGCTTCTCGTCAGTTGCAGTTAGCAGCGCCATAAATCAAATGCATTTCAGCCATTTTGTGGTGCGTGTAAATAGCCATTTTGTGGTGCGTGTAACTAGCCATGTTACTTCCAAGACATCCACGGCTCGAATGAAGACGTCTCAATTTGCTCAGCTCGTGTTTTCATGGAAACGCATTCTAGAGGCCCCGGAGGGCGTTTGCGGCCTCATGTTCCTATATGATTTTGATTCTTTTTGTATGCCTGCTTTGCCCTTTCATTTTGGCCACGTTATCTTGAATCACCCTGTATAAAAACTATAACAATGGATGATCCATGCATAACATACTCTAGAAGTTAGCCAACATTGGCTGTGCCGTCGCTTAATATTGGGCCAATATTGTATTCATTGGCATGAAATATTGCCCCAATATTAATTGTGTTGACATTTTGCCAATATTGCCAAGACATATGTAGGCAATATAAAGCTAATAAAACCAATTTTGACACAATATTGGCGCTTCATTAGAAGTATTTCCAATCTAAAGCCAATATTTGTTGTAAAATTATAATTTTTTGGAAATTATATTCACAGAGCCTTAAAAAGTTTAAGAAATACTGTATTAAGTAATTCAGAAATCTCGGTGAACCTCTATGGGGGACCTCTATGGACAGGAATTTTGTAATTTATCCATTATGAACAAAATATATAAAGTAAGGTTTTAGTCCGGTAAAACGATATTTTCGTTCTTGGGAATTTTGTTCGTATTACGATAGACCGACGGACTAACAAACTACTCGAAAACGCAGCTTCCTATCCTCAAAAGGAGAATGGCAATTTTTCGTTTTTCAAAAAATGCCCATTTTTTTTCATATTCTGGATGTCTGACATTTCATAAATGTTCTCTCGATGCCGTTTATGATAATGTAAATATGTGTAAAATATATAGCTATTCTTGTCGTATAGCGCATGAGCTTTTGTAAAAACTTAAAAGTTTTTTACAAAACAAGTTTTTACAAGTGCAAGACAATGTTTTTTACATTTTGCAACATAGTCGAAAAGTAACAATTAAGATGATACTTAGCGCAATACAATATAATCAGTTTAAAAAACAATGATTTTAGCACCAGAACTTTTTATTCAATCGTAAACTAGTTTCGGTGGTATTTAGGTTTCTTGGCTATAGAATTGTTTGTTATTCAATTTGTTATTATTACCAATTTCTATTAGTCAGGAAACCTACCCGTTGAAGCTGCTTCTCTTCCATATATTTCAGCAAAAATCCATCATTCTATAAACTGATAAAGGTACGCTAAATGCTACAAAAAATAGTTTGCGATGGAATAAAAAGTTATGGTGTTAAAAACGTTGTTTTAACTGATTATAGTTGAAAAGTGTTTATGAATTTGGTTTGTCTGTCTTTCTGCCCATGCTCAAATTCGCGTAAATATACTTGGATTGCCATGCAATTTATATATGTTATTGGGGTTAACTATGACATGTTGGTATTGGAAATGAAGCGTGTAGCATTTATAGTTCATTTACAGTGACACTAAAGAATTCCGTTACATTACGGTCTATGGGGAAAATCGTTTACGGTATATTTTAATGATGTTACACTATTTCAAACATGTTGAAATTTATATATATCCTTGAGGTGCCCTACAAGAGACTTACTATAGATTATGGTGGGCATAACATTCATTTACAAGGACACACAAAAGTATTCGGTTACTGTACTGTCTATGAACAATAATTGCTGGAAGAGCGTTTTCAGTTATGATACGCGTTTTTTAATTTAATTATTTTCTTATATATTGCTTGGTGCATATATATTCTACAGATCATATACAGTACAGCACAAAAGGTATCGAATACATTTTGGTTTTAACTGTGTTATGCGATTTTTAACTGAATTAAATTTTAGCATACTCTGTAATATATATACAAATCTATAGATCATATACAGGGCTGCACAAAAGAATATTTTTCCGACTATTGATGGTAGTTGCTGTTCTGCGTTTTCCAAATTGTTTACTTAAACATCAACTTTCACCTTATTAATCGGTAAGTTTTGTTACCGTATTCTGGAAATGTTGGAAAGTGTTTCATAATCTATGCTTGACGCATAATTTCTCGTTCTTTATTTTTCTTTGTTATTTGTCTTTTTTTTTCATAATGTGATCTGTTCAAAATGTTAAAGAAGTAAGAGTAACTATTTCCAGGAAATAATATCCAATATCCATTTTTCCTTCCATCTCTGCCAAAGTTGCTGTAAAAATATGTATATTTTCTTTTAAATATGCATCAAGATATTTAATTAAAAAAAGAAATAAGAATAATTTTAAAGAGAACAATTTCTTTCAAATTCTCTTTCCGTAAAACAGGATTGGAAGCGAAAAGATAATCTTTTTTTATATTTCTTCCAAAGATTTAATTGAATTTTAAACGGAGATGTATTCAAATTGAAATAAAATGAATATGTCAATGAATATTTCAGTGATGCGTTCCTTATTTTAATATATTTCAATTCGAAGTACAAAATTTGCGAATGTTTTATTTTTATAACCTGTTTGATTAGACTTTTTCATATTCAAATAGTCTTTTTTAGTGAATTTAATTTCTAGAGAAGCCATAAAAGAATGTTTTCTTTTTTTGGAGGAGGGGGGAGGGGTTAAATCTGCTTACATGCATTCCAGATAAAAAATAAAGTATAAATCATTTAATACAATGAAAGGGGTAATATATTCACGGCTGATTATATAACAGATTCAATGAAAGCAAAGTAAACGGGAGCTCGATTACGGATATTTTGATCGCAATCATCTCTATTCGGAATGCAATTGAAGGGGTCGGAGCAAGAGAGTACCAAGCCACATTTTTGAACTTCTGAGATATTTCAATTTGAAAATTTGATCAAATACTCAAATCAAGATATATAACCTAAAGTTATTTCGCCAATGTGTTAGTAACATTTGAGATATTCTGAGTAACAATATGGCATTACTTTAATCATATTACTATTACGTTTTTTGTAAATTAGCTATCTTCATTGGAAGCATAAACATCTGGGGCAAAAACGAAACCTGTCACATATGCTGCCATCAAGTGATATTAGAAAGAAATTATATGTTGGATATAGTAATTTACAATATTAAGCAACAGATTACAGTGTTAGATTTAGTTCACCAAAAATGCGGCTTGGCACTTTCTTGCCCTTAGCCCCTCAATTTCTTTCACTTAGACTGTGCAATGTTGCATCACCGGAGTCGCATCCACTATGCAGTCGCGAGCACATTAATAATGGAAGCATATAAAATATATACAACAATTAATAAGATACAATAATTCATAATTGAATACATAAAATAAATTGAATATTGGAAGTTCCAGCTTCTATGAAATGGTTAAATAAATAATGACACTGTCTCCCGGACTATACATTTCCTAGTTGGCACTTTATCTATGCCATGGCAATGACTTGAATAGCGTGAAGGATTCCATGAAAATCGTTCTAGAATTTCTTCAGAGTCAGCCTGGTAGAGGATGTTGCTTTAAAACATCTACGGAAATATGGAAAATGTTTTGAAAAACGCTTTATAATGACAGCGCAGCTGCATTATGCTAGCACACCTATCCAATAAAATATTCATTAACCAAGGCATCAAAGCAGTACCGAAACATCCTTTAACCGAAGTATTCATTAGCCAAGGTATCGCTGTATATTTATTAGCTGCAGAGCATGAAAACTCGGAAACAATGTTAAATTTTTTATGCATTTCTACTATTTTTTATAGGTGCTTTAAAACAAATTTAACTGTAATTTGTTTATGTTTTTTAGAAAATTTAATCATATTTTGGTGTAAAATATAATTATGATGATAAAATTCAAAAAAATCCAATCCTTCAAAAGTCTTAGGATATCTTTAAAAACAAAATTGCTTAAGACACCCCAAAAAATCTATTCTTAAGAGAGGGGCAAACATTTAAAAATGTTTCATCATTTTCAGAAAAATAAATCAAGAAGAATGTACAGATAGTAGTAAACAGTGTGCTATAAAAATGAATTCTCATTTATTTTTATCACTGTTCAAGCGTGCTTTGAATAGTTTAAGCTATTAAAAAACTAAAAGTAAAATTTAATTAACAGTGTGAAAATACAAATAGATTTTTTTTAATTTTTTCGTCTAAAGTGTATAAGTAAGAATACAAAAATTCTTGCAATAATATAGTACCGAAAATATCTTACGCAAAAATGCTCATGGGTACCAAAACAGAAAAAAAAATTAAGACCGTTTTTCTCTAAGGGCGAAGAAACACTTTTAAGTAACGAAGCTTTAACAAAAAAAAAGTTATCTTTCTTATTCGTCTGCGTAGTTTTTATCACTTTAGGTGTACTTTTAAATATTTTAAGCTGCAAAAGCTAACAACTGAAAAGTACTTAACAATGTCAAAATATAAATTATACTTTATAATTTTTCCGTCGTAGTTTTTAAATTATTTGTCCTGAATATTTGGTGGCTAAGCAAACTTAAGATCTTTAGAGCTGTTGAATCAATAATTCTTTTACAAAATTTTTTAACACTTTTAGATAAATGGTACAAATTTCTAAAAATCCTTACGGCATGTACCGGGAGGAAAATCTGTCTCCCTATTTAGTCTGGAAAACAATTTTCTTAGTTTTGTCTTAATTTTCTTAAATAGTTAAAATAATATAATTTAATTTAATATTATTATTATTATTATTTATAATTGTTAATCTATATATTTTTTTAAAGTTGTAACTCTCATACACTTGAAACTACATTGTTACCAGCATCGCCCGAATTTGACGCCACAATCTTGGCTGATGTACAGTGGCACAGAGAGCAGGGGGTGAGGCATGTGGAGGAAAATTGCCTGGACACCCCCCCCCCCCGCTTTATACAATTTATACAATAAGCTTTATACAATTTTATGGGGGAGAAATTTTCAGAACTTTCAAGTTTAAATCGTTTTATGTAGAAAAGAAATGAAAAAAAAAACACTGCTCAAAACTACATATTATATATTAAGCCTGAGTGATCGCGGCTTTAATATTTTGCATCCAATATTTTTTGCTGTTGTTTTCACGTGCGCGAAGCGCTCATACATGCATTAGTGAAGGTACATTATTAAAAATGCACTAATTTACAAAATTTACGAACCCTTGAAAAAACAATACTGACATTATTAAAAGCTTGCAATTTACTTTATTGTATTTGTAGAAATTCAACAAAATATTTTATAAATGTAGGTAAATTATTTATGTATATATTTTTTAAATTATTCAGAATCATCACTATATTGTGTTGTAGTTAATTTGTGCGTATCAAAAATATGGATTACGTCAAGGCAACACTAGATATCGGGCTTGCTCATTCACTCTCATAACATCATAAATAGTGGCTGACCGCGACTAGCGATTGGTACAAAGCGACGCCCCCATCGTTTTGTGCCAATCGCTGTATGTCTTTCGTCGCGTCCAGACGTTGCCATCGAGACACTCAATGACTGTCTCGACGACTCGAATTGACTGTCTCGATGGCAACGGTCCAGACATCTTTTGTGACGTCATGATAATGAATGAGCAAGCCCGGTATCTAGTGTAGCCCTGGTTAGGCGAGGCAGTCGATCACCGCTTGCAAGACTTTAACCCCTTCAGGGGCAAAGTACTCGTGTAGCCAAAATATTGAAATGATTGATTGACATCAAGATTCACGAACGAATTTATTTTAAAAGTAAGTAAAAGCTTTCCCTCATGTACCTTATAAATTCAAAATTTGATTATAAAAATCTGGTGTCATTGTGGCATTTTAGGATTAAAATTAAGTGGTATATATAATATACTGGTGCCCTTCAAGGGGTTAAAAGTCAGTATGGTCTGGAATCTGGCGAGCCAATCAGAACGGCGCTATATCTGAACTGAGTAGGTTTTGTGAATATGCTAGCCGCCACTGGGTTTATGTACATTTTACTATGTAAGTATCCTCTTCGTTCATATTTGGAAAGAATACATTTTTCCGTGTCTAATGACACTCTTGTGATTTTAATAAAAATGATTCACGTGTAAAAATGGTTTATCTTCTTTTTCTAACTTCACGGTGCATACATATGATTCATAAATATGTTTTAAAATCGGAATACCTAAAAAAACAGCACTTTTTTATGAACTCTTTCTCGAATTTTATCTTCGTAATATTATCATTCGGTTCATACAGTTTATGAATTCCTAATTACTACTACTGAAAAGGTTTGCCTTCATAACAGTCATCCGTTATTTATATTAAGCGGAAGAATTTATTTCAACATATTCAGGTTTCATTTTCATTTTCCCATCTCATAATGAAGTTCCTCTTTAATTAAATTCGAACCCTGGAATATATTTGGCGGAAAACTTTCTACGGAACGCAGATTAATTGTCAAAACTTTTTTGTTCGAAGAAAAATTAAAGGGCCAAGCTGGTATAAAACCTTTTTTTAAGGGAAAAGCGTATTGTACGTCGTTATATATATATATATATATATATTAGGGTGGAGCGAAATTTTTTTTTCTTCAAATCAAAATTGGACGGGATGGGAAAGTTGCTCTGTCAGATCCTCATTCTGAATATAAAATACCTTTGAAAAATATGAATATTAATTACTGCCCCAAGGTCATTGAAAATTGAGAAAAATTGCAAAAGTTGTGCATTTTCCCATTTTCCTGTCAAACATATAAAATGCACAAATATTATTAATATTAAATTAATTTTAAAGTATTCTTCTTAAATTATTATTATTATACGCTTATAGTGAAACTATATAACATTTATATCAAATCCAGGTGTCTTATACTGCCCCAATGACTTCAAAATTTTGAAAAATGTATAAAAATTGGGTAATTGTAAAGCATAATCAAAACAACAAAATTGTGTTATATTTTATACTTCGTAAGAATTTATTTTTAAAAATTATACTTTAAGATGAAGAATAACAAGAAAAATTAATTTATTATTACAATTTACAAGCATTATAAGCTTAATAAAGGAACCAGGTTCTGAGTATTTGGGGCACCTTTCGTTACAATCTGGAAAGGCTTTAATTTTATGTGAAGGAATAAAAAAAAAATAACTGCAAAAAATATTGATACCAGTAAGCTTGTTGCAATTGGCTGTGACGGAACTACAGTTAACACGGGTTACAAAGAAGATGTCATGCGATTTCTAGAAGGAAAAGAAGGAAAACCACTTCAATGGCTTATTTGCCAAATACATGCCAATATGCTTATCTTGAGACATTTGCTCTAGCATCTTGACGGTACAACAAATGGGCCTCAAAGTTTTTCAGGATCTATTGGCAAACCTCTAAAAGATTGTGAACTTCTTCCTCTTGTACATTATAAGAGAATAAGCCGTGCTTTGCTAGAAATTACTAATAAAAAGGATTTAAGCACGGATAAACTCTATTTGCTTGAGATATGTGAAGTAATTTCTTCAGGATTGTGCCCCGAAAAATTGTATAAAAGAAATCCTGACAAAATTGTGCATTCTAGGGGGCTTACAGTGGCAAATAAAAATCTTAGGCTATACGTTTCTTCAAGTGAACCGTCTGAAAATTTGTTAATTCTGACAAATTTTATACTAAGAGTTAAATTTAACTATATGGTTTCAAATTAAAACTAAGCCTTCATGCATTTACGGATCTAAGCATTTGCATCAAACAGTTATTTTATCATGATATTTACCAAAGGAATTACAAACAATAATAGATCCCGTAATTCAACGAAACAGTAGGGTGGAGCGAAATTTTGTCATCCGGAAAATATTTTGATCGCCATGTTGGCTCACGATAGGGACTATGTAAGAGTGTTGGCACAACGTAGAATAATAAAATCTCGAAAGTCAAGAAATTCTTTACGTACGTTCAAGTTACCTGAGATCAATTTTGAAGCCAAAGACTATATCGATTTTATAAATTGGGCTGAAGTGACCGTGACAGAACCACCCATTAACTAAGTAATTAGATCATAATATTCTTACAAAGTATATCCGAAATCCAAAGGCAATAGATGAAGATATCTTACCTAAGATTAAACTATTCCCTTGTCACAATCAAGCCACTGAAAGATGTGTGAAACTTGTTACGTAGGCTTCTTCAGCTGTTTGTGGTCCTTTGAGACGCGATGGGTTCATTAAAACTTGTCTGGAGTCTCGGAAAAAAAATGCCAGTTTTTGAAACCAAAAAATAGTATGGAGTACTATAAAATGGTAACTTCATTGCTTGTAAATTGTAATAGTAAATTATTTTTAGCTTACTACAATAGTTCTTTAAATATAATTAGAAATTATATTTTCTTACATAAGTAAAAAATATAAAACAATTACAATTACCCAAATTTCATATATTTAAAAAAAGTATAGCCGTTTAGTTAGTATAATAAAAGCGAATTTGATATAATATATTACATAATTTTACTATAAATATATAATAATAATAATAATAATTCGATGATCATCCTTTTAAATTAAATTATGAATAGTTTGTATATGTGAGGAAAAAAATGGAAAAAAGCACAACTTTTACGTTTTTTTCCCAATATTCAATGACCCTGGGGCAGTATTTAATATTAATATTTTTCAAATATATTTTATATTTAGAATGAGGATATGATAGAGCAACTTTCCCACACCACCCCATTTTGATTTGGTGAATTTTTTTTTTCATAGGCGAGCGCTTTTACGTTTTTTCTCAATATTCAATGACCTTGGGGCAGTATTTAATATTAATATTTTTCAAAGGTATTTTATATTCAGAATGAGGATAGGATAGAGCAACTTTCCCACACCGTCCCATTTTGATTTGGAGAAAAAAATATTTTTCCATGGGCGAGCGCTCCACCCTAATATATATATATATATATAATTATAATATCTATGAATTTCAAACAACATATCAAGTTCTTGTATCATTCTACTTAAATCTCCAAAGAGATAATTAATGATAATGTGTAGACAGAATACCACATAGCTAATAGATTAACAAGTGCAATCATAATATTACCATAGCTTGTGCTTCAATGGTAATTGGCCAAAAATACTGAAAACATGAAGAAAATTTAAAAAAAGAGAGAGAAAAAAAATAATAATAATTTGGAGTTGCTATCAAGTGAATACAAATGGATTAAGAAATGAAATATGAACCGTATACAATGGAAAATTGGACAACAAGAGAATTAAATCAGAATTGGATATGAAAAAACACATGTAGATATAATCATCAGCCTGGATGTACCCACATGTTTTAAAAAATAATTCAGTATTTCATAATTCTACTGGCATATATGCTAAGATCAGTAGAATCACCCAGGTATACTGAATTATTACCAGAAAACAATTGGAAATATTAAAATTGGAAATAATAAAATTGGAAATAATAAAATTGGAAATAAAAAACCCGTAAAGAATAGACAAAATATTTCACTCACATCAATTATCCTAAAATCTGTATACAACACCTCACTGAATTACTACCTGATATCAGTTTGAAAAAATAAAATTGGAAATAAATACCCGTAAAGAGTAGATAAAATATTTTACTCACAATAATTATCGAGAATCCTTAAACATCACAAGTTCTTAATGATACCACACGTCCACATGGCACACATCATGAAATATTATACTTGTTGACATAGTCGAGTTGAGAGAAATTATTTGAAAGTCAAGTTGAGAGCACATCTTTTGAAATATTACACTAACTATGACACCCCAACACAAATTGATTCAAAAACACACAAATTTATTCCTGTGATAATACAATAATAACAAAATTATATCCTGTAATATCATGACAGCCGAATGACGCACAAATTCTTCTTTTTAAATTTTAAATACACAGTTTATTGAAAATGAGAGCTGGTATTTACAATATTATTTACATTATGTACACTTTCACTAATATTCATAAAAATTCACCAAACCACATCACTTCTTAAAACAACCAAAATATACTCTGATGCATTTCCGCATCCTACTTACTCCGAACAAAAAAACATTTCTTTTCTCTTCTCTTCACTTCCGTTTACTTTTAAAACAAAAAAAGGTTGGAAGGATGTTGGTTGCATGACACCCCCCCCCCCCGATAAAATTGTGCTACGCAAAGCGAAGCAAAATCTGACCAATAGCAACCATACAACTATACAGCATAAAATATATATAAAAACACAATTCAAAACAGATGTATAGAAGCCTTGTTATAATAGTTATAATGAATATATAAGAAACATATAAAGAAACACTAACAATTCAAAACAGATGTATAGAAGCCTTGTTATAATGAATATATAATAAACATATAAAAAAAACACTAACAATTCACAACAGATGGAAAGACGGCTTGATATAATACTGCATACCAAAATTAAACACAAAAGAAAGTATCGTTTAAATAATTCTTATACAGTAACTAGTCGTGACAGACTATCTGCATTTTTTAATTTGGCACCTGGCAATGAGAAATATTTATGTTATATCTTTGTAGAGATAAGGCCCATCTTTGTAATTTTGCAGACTGAGGTGCAGATTTCTGAAGATATATTAAGGGATTGTAATCAGTTATTAGTTCAATTTCCGGACCAAACACATAAACTTCAAATTTCTTTAATACCCACACTACCGCATAAGCTTCACGCTCGATAGTCGACCAGTTTTGTTGCACCTTGGTGAGCTTTTGGCTAGCAAAACTAATATGACACAAATTTTCTTTCTCATCTCTTTGCGATAGACAAGCACCAACTCCATAAGAACTGGCATCACTCTGAATAGTGTAAGGCTTTTTAGGATCTGGTGTATACAGCTTAGGAGCTTCACACAATAAATGTTTTAAAGTTTGGAAAGCCTCTTCTTCAATCTCAGACCACGGAATGATTTCTGGAATTTTCTTTTTTGTCAAGTCAGTTAAAGGCTTGGCAATTTCAGCCTAATTTCGTATGTAGTCACGATAATAATTAAATAAACCCAATGCACTTCTGAGAGCTATTTTGGTTTTAGGCGATTCTATTATCTCAACGGCACGTAACTTCTCCGGATCGGGCTCATGTCTACCTCCTCCTATGACATGACCTAGATACTTGATCTGTTCCTTTGCAAAAACACATTTTTTAACATTCACCGTAAATTTCAGTTCAGTTAATTTAGATAAAACAGCGTCAAGATGTTTCAGATGATTTTCCCAGTCATTTGAAAAAATAGCAATATCATCCAGATATGCTCGACTGTACTTACGATGTTCATCCAGAGCATTGTTGATCGATTTCTGGAATGTGGCAGCCGCATTGCGCAATCCAAAAGGCATGACTTTCCATCGGTATTGAGCACGATGGGTTTTAAAAGAAGTAAGATCTCGACTCTGTTCTTCTAGAGGAATTTCCCAATACACTTTTAATACATCTAAACATGTAATTATGTTAGCACTTCCTACCCATATAGCACATGTGCTTCCCTAGGACGTCCCCAGGAAGATTGACATTCATCCTCCAGGCATCCCTGAGGATGCAAAAATTTGTCATCAGGAGGTCCTCAGGAACCGAAAATGTCCGCCTCATAGCATCCCAGGGAGCTCCCCAGGACCTCCTTCAGGTTCCTCCTCAGGTTGTTCTAGGGAAGATTTCAGGAAGTAATACCGGAGGAATTTGGGAGACTTAAGGGTCACTTAATGTGCATAAAAAACAACCGAAGTTATTATTATTCGACGTAATGTAAAAAGTATTTATTTATTTTTAAATTAATAAATACGAACATTATCTTTTAAAAATTTACATAATACACATTACTTTTATTAATCACGCACACAGAATCACATAACAGTTATGATACAGATTTTACGGAATAAACTTTCTTACCGCCGACTGGACTTGAACCTGGGTACTTACGCATACGAGAAACACGCTCTAGTGATTACGCTACACGGCCGTTGTACCTGAATCGTTTATACGGTATTCATGTATTTCTTTCTCTTCTTATGAGAGTCAGTAAATAGAAAACATACATATTTTTATGCTTCGTATAGCAGGAATTCTGTAACTTTTATTGCAAATAAAGATGCATACCCTTTGATGTATATTCAATACAATATTAAATTGATAACTAGAAAAAAAAGCGTATCAATTATTTAATGCTGTTCTCAAACCCAAAGGAGCTGTTTTCTGACACATTTTTTAACTCGTTTTTGTTCGGAAATGCATTAAATTGGCAGGTGGTCTTATTTAGAAACTATGTAATACTAGAAAAATGTTTTCCTTTTTTTTATTTTCATTTATTATTATTATTATTATTGTAAACGCAGATCTTTTAGAAAATACTGTGAAAGTCATCGTTTTGACCCGAATTCCCCACGCGGCATCACAATAAAAGAGAAAAGGGAAGGGGTGTTTTATCATTTGCAACAACAATAACGTTTTATCATTTTAGTTAGGAGCCACATATATCAGGGTCAGGGGTCTATGATAAAGGGGCCAATTAAATAAAAATATTTAAAATTAAATAAATTAAATTATAAATTATAAATAATCACAATTAAACAAAGAAAAATTGACGTTTTTATGAACCAAAAATTGAAAGACAAATTCAAAATGCACTTTTTTTTTAAATTAGAAATATTATAATTTTAAATTTAGAATTAGAATAAGCAAAACTCAATTTGATTTCTAATATTGATATTACCACATTACAAGTTGCTAAACGATATATCTATAAAAGTTTTTCTGAGTTTATGCATGCTAGGCTGTTCTCAAATTCAAATTGGCTACTTTATGACATATTTTTTAGTTTATTTTTGTTCGGAAACGCTTGAAATTGGCAGGTGTTCTTATTTATAAACTTTGTAATCAAAAGATGTTTTCCATTTTTTTTGGTAAAGACAGAAGATCTTTCAGAAAATACCGTCAAAGTCGGTGTTTTGAGCTGAATTTTCGAAGCCGTAGCACGAGAAAGGAGAAAAACGTGTCGTCATGTAACATGAATCACTTATAACCCGATAAGTAATTTATTTATCAAAAAATGGAAAATTCATTTCGATCTCAAATCAATTCAATAGTCAGGCCAGCCAATTTTATGTCTTTGCGTTTAAAAATAAGTCAAAAGATGTGTCAGAAAGTTTCACGTTGTTGAGCAGATCATTTGAGAAACACCCTAAGATACATAAATACATCGTTTAATTTTCAATTACCTACATGAAACTGCTGTTTAAAATGACAATAATATTTCTTTAGCTCTTAATTTTTAAAGTATGGGCATTTCTACTCTATATCTGTAACTAGTTAAATATGAAAAAAAGTACTGTTAATAAAATTTGTGTCTGTAACAAAAATATTTTTTTTTCTTATTGTAATAAATAAATCTAGTTTACAATTAAATCTCCATTTAGTGATCTTTTGAAATCCTGTGAAAACATTCAATACATAGAAATTTCATTATGCACTATTTTTCATTGAAATGTAATTTCATTTTATCTAACAAAACTAATATTTCAGGAGATTTAAAATGCCTAAATGTACGGATACTTTGACATAAAATTTGAGTTCTTTGTTATGATTGTCAACGAAGTATTGTGTAAAAATTCTAAACAAGGAAATCCTTTAAAAGCAATACTTTTGTCTTTTATAGAATCATTGGTCGACTGCTTTAAAGATTATTTTTCTATTGTACCGACAATTGTTTATTTTAGTTATATCTAAGCTAAATTTGAAATAGCTTACTCCTTATTCTGGGAAGAAGAACGTTTCTCTCCTTTCAACCATGGAACTAAGTTCCATGCTTTCAACTACTTTTCTTTGCAAGTATTGCATGCATTCCAGTAAGCATACATATCCATTCTTCATCCATCAAAAGGAATTGGAGGTTGCTCAGTACTATTCATGTTCTTATTGTAGTTAAAATTCTACCCTTACCTGACTAAACATATTTGCATTATGGGACTTTTGCAGCTGATTATATAATCGTTCTTGACATCTGGATAGAAGTATTTCCTTGCGTTTGAGAAACAGCCTAAGATACATAACTAATAATAGCCGTATATTAACAGGAGTGAAGAATTTGCACGAAAAATAATCTTTTATAAATATCCTAAACTAAAAAGTTTGCCAAATATAAAATAGGTTTCTTAAATGAAAGTATTAACAACTAAAGCAAAACACAACTCAGTTTTAAATTCTGGAGAAATATTTGTTATTTAGAAAGATAAATATTTATTTATATTTTCTGAATCTGTATGTTGTTACTATTTCTTAAGTTCACTAAATTGAGATTTCACCTTCATTATTAAGAATTAAAAAATATATACCATGTATCGTAATTTGAAAGAGGTAATAGAAAATAACTAATTTGTATTTAAAAAATAAAATAAAATTAATATGGTAAAACCTCCAGAACAGACGCTTCATAAAAATTCATACATAATTAAAAATTGACATCATTTAGCGAACATATGCTCATTACCAACACATATATAAAGTATATTAAATGAGACAAGTGGTATTGACCAGGTCCGTGATAATAATCAGCACGAATTTATATCATTAACCCGATTTTGTAAGAATGTATATTTAAAAAAAAATCTTTCAAGCAAAACTCTTATTCAGGGGGGAGGGAGGGGGGGTATGTTTGTATTTTTTAAAACCAAATGTGCCATTTCAATAGAGCATGTAATCTCTAAGTTGGTGTTATAATTTAGACTTAAAAGTAAATTATTGATTTGATCATGACGATAAATATAAAATTACTAATTAGTTGAAAATGTAATAATAAAATACATAAATATATATGTAATTTTTAAAAAGATCAGAAAAAAAATATTAATAGAAGAATAATAATAAAAGTAAATATGCTCGATATGACTTAAATATGATTCAATTTCGAAACTTACATGAAAATTAACTTTTACAATCGAAATAAGATTTTTTTAAATAGATTGTTTAATTTAAAAATGCTTATCTCTTATCTAATCTATTAACTATCAAATTCTGAATAGATACAAATACGTAAATATATATTAAACTGTTGATAAAACCCTTATTTGTAACAAATTTTTGATTCCTTTTGATTTCTTACGGTTACGGAAAAAAAACCCTCATTTATTAGAAATAATAATAATATATATATATATATGATAATTTAAAATGGTCAGCGAAAAAAATAATAATAAATCTAATTTATATTTTAAAATTAAATATTGATCTGAAAATTATTTATATGTATAATTCAAATTAATATGAAATGATTAATTATTTAATACAAATAATAATAATAATTCAATATATAAGACTATATTTAAAGGATCAGAAGAAATATTTTTTACTAGGTATCTCTAATATGGTTCTATACAAATATATAAATATATATTAAACTTCGTGTTTCGAAAAAAATAATTCTGATTTCTTATAATTGAAAATAAAAATAATTTATTAGGAGAAAGTAAATCAATTTTATATTTAAAATTAAATTATTTCTATAGAAACTAATAAAGTATATAAGTGAAATCAATGTAAAATTATTAGTTAGATGAAAAAGTAACAGTAAAAATATATAAGTAATTGTTGAAAGTTCAGAAAAAATAATTAATGAATGTAATGATAAAATGAATTAATATACAAGTTAATTTTTAAAAGATCAGAAATAAAATAAATAATAAATTTTCAATTTATATTTAAAGATTAATTTATTTTAATTATTTATTTAACTACATTTTGATTGCATTTTATAAATTAAAAATATATCTAAATAAGGATAATTAAATATTATAATAATTAAAAGTTAAACAATAACCAGATGTGCTTAGAAAATAAAATAAATCCAATAATAATATAAACTTTATTAATTAAAAAATCGAACCAAATCAAATCAAATATTTTTTTTTATAAAAAATTATAATAAGTTATTTTAGTGTCAAAATCACCCATGAGATGGCACCAGCACCGTCTCTTCCTAGGTACTTCCCTGGGAATATCATCCCGAGGAGCTTGATCCCTGGGAGGAATCTGGGAGATCAGTCCTGAGGAGCTTGCTCCCTGGGAGGGATCTGGGAGATCAGTCCTGGGGAAGTGATTAAAGTATCTTCCCCAGGAACGCCTGATAGCGTCATTACAGTTTCAGGAGGAATTTGGGATGAATTGGAACTCCTGGGGAGGTTTTCAGGAGCTTTGGTGCTATATGGGTA
Organism: Maratus michaelseni; assembly: GCA_963931845.1. Taxonomy (NCBI): domain Eukaryota; kingdom Metazoa; phylum Arthropoda; class Arachnida; order Araneae; family Salticidae; genus Maratus; species Maratus michaelseni. The sequence goes on from OZ007594.1 coordinate 196,648,116, forward strand.
TTTGATTAATTAATTCAGTTGCATTTTCCATAGGGTAATAAAAAGGTTTTGTCACTGTGTTCAATTGACAAAAATCTATACATAAGCGCATGCTACCGTCCTTCTTTGCGACACACACGACCGGATAAGCTATTTCAGCTTCACTTTTTTCTATTAGTCCTAGATGCTCTAAATCTTCTATTTGTTTGTCCACTTCATTTTTTAGTGATTCCGGAATTTTATAAATATATGGTTTCTTTCTTTCCGCACCTGGTAATAAACGAATTTTGTGTGCTGCAACGTTGGCAACTTGAATTTTACCTGAGAATAATGGTGCATGTTTTTGTAAAAGTTTACTTAACTCGAATTGTTTATCAACCTCCAGATGACTAAGGTCTACTTCTATGTTATTTTCATTCAAAGTATTAGCTTTAATTGGTGTTGGGTGAATTTCACCAAATTCTACATCGTCTTCAAAAATGACCCCAACAGTCTGTACTCTTACGTTAAATTTCCTTATTTTATTCGCATGAACATGTCTGATACCCCCATCAGGTAATTTCACTTTATACGAATGTGATTTTATTCTTTCAAGTATTTCTCCGGGTCCTGTCCATCTAGCATATAATTTATTGGTAGAATCAGGCATAAGTAAATATACTAAATCACCTTTTTCAAATTCCTTCATTCTACTTCGACGATTGAAATAGCGAGTAATTTTCTTGTTTTTCTGCAGCAGTTAGAGAAGCAATGTCAGCGGTTCTTTCCAAATTTATTTTTAATTCTTGTAAATAGTCTACTGCTGAATTACTAAGATTCAATGGTAAGGGGATTTCACCTGACCATGATGACTTTAGTACTGCCAAGGGACCTCTAGCTTCCCGACCATACATGAGCTTAAACGGTGATACTCCAGTTGTGCAATTTGGCACCTCACGGTAAGCAAAAAGCAGAAAAGGAATATGTTTATCCCAATTAATAGGATCCGTACGAATTACATGATGTAGCATTTGTTTAAACACACGATTAAATTTTTCAATTAATCCATTCGAAGCGGGGTATGATGGAGTTGAAAAGCGAGGACATGCCCCTAACCGGTTCTCAAATTCTTTAGTCAGTTCAGATTTAAAATTAGTGGCCTGGTCTGAACAGATAACTTCAGGAATTCCGGTGCGCATAAAAATATCTAATAAAGCATCACACGCCGTTTTCGCAGAGAGACTCCGTAATGGTACTACTTCCGGCCATTTAGAATTTTGATCAATTAAGGTAAGACAATATTTATGCTTCCTCCCTGACGGCGGAATAATTTCACCTATACAATCAATATTTACAGTATGAAATGGATATGGTGCGCGGACAACAGGTGTAATCGGAATTTTATATGTTTGTTTCTCAGGGCTTTTTAACTGACAGTTCTTACATGTTCTACAATAATTTTCTACATCTCTTGAAATATTCGGCCAATAAAAAGATAATTTAATTCTTTCTTTAGTTTTTCGCATCCCTAAGTGGTTTCCAAAAATTGAATCATGAGCTAATTCTAACACTTTATTTCTATAACTTTCCGGTAACACGAGCTGATATATTTTATCACCGCAAATAGTTTCTTTATGATACAACAAATTATCCCGTATCAAAAAAATTTTTTTTCCTAATCTAGCGTCCTTAAATGCATTCTTTAAAGTTGCGCAATCTTTTTGTTCTTTACAAAACTTGTTAAACTCTGAAAATTCATCATTTCGATCATTTTGTTTATTCTCTGAAGAAATAAAACAAACATTTAATTCCTCTTTCGCCAGTGGGGCGTCTGAGCTATTTTTAGCTTCGTGACCTTCGAACTCCTGCAATTGACTATTACACAACTCTTCATTTTGAAGTTCAATCAAAGCATTATACACGTCTGGAGTTATTAAACAGGGGACATTTAAGTTTTCAGTGAAAGCAAAAAGCGTATTTAAAGTGACATAAATTCCACTGTTAGGTAATTTATAATGGATGGGTATAGTAGCCAAATTTGCTTGTACTTTTTCTTTGAAAGCGGATTGTAACAAAATACTACCTTTAGCTTCGATTTTCAGATTAGGAATTAATGACGTATTTAAAATACTTATTTGGGTACCGGAATCCAGAGTCGCTTCTACTTCTTTTCCTTCTACATAAATAATGATTTTTTAAAGGAAAAAGAGTAACTTCGTTTAATTGATCATTCATGTGTAAATGCATGGAACTAACATTAGTGACTACTGCATTATTATTTTTATTTGGATTCAATTTATTTGTATCTTGTTGCATTTTCGGTTTTCTCTGACCCTGATCATCATTTTGAGTATAAGATTTATCATACTTATTTCTTCTGTTTGGTCAAAATTTTGCTAGGTGTAATGGGGAATTACAAATGTAACAATCACGCGATTTTGAGAAGTGTCTGTTCTCATACGTAAGTTGATTTTTTCTTAGTTGTGGGGGAACATATTTAGTATTTTCGTTATTCACTTCACGATAAATAGGTCGTTTCTCAAATTTTGTTTCCTCAAAAGACCTGCCTTTTGCGGTAAAATAAATGTCACAGTCTTTCGATAACTGATCGGGCAAAAGCCAACTTTCTCCTTGTTTGACTGCAATGTGAGTTGCGAGCTCATTATCCAAAGTTTCAAAAATTTTATCAGATATTATTAAATTAATAAGTGATTCGAAATCTTTAACATTTCGAATTCTGTAATAATTTAACAAACAGGATCTTAATCGGGAACCGAACTGTTGATGGGTTTCACCAGGTAATCTTTTAGCGTTTCTAAAATTTTGTAAACAGGTAAATGGGGACGGTTCATATTCTTTCAAAATTAAAGATTTAATTTTATCATAATCGGCTAATTCTTCATCATCAATATAAACAAGAACATTTCCTGCTTTCTCACCTACTAATTTTAGTAAATTTTCCGATTTATATTCTTTAGGAACATTTTTGTGCTTAAACGCTCTTTCTAAAGAATCAAAAAAGAGATTCCATATTTCATTTTTCTTGCGCACTTCAATTACTAAAATTTGAACTGCTTTAATTAATTTATCTAGTGATAATGACGTACTATTTTCCCCTTCGTTATGCGATAAATTCTCGCTTCTCATTTGTTGTTGTAAACGCAATCTATTAACTTCCTCGCCATTTTTTCTTTCTGAAACCGTAGTCGATAAAAATTCAGTTACGAAATCTTTATCCTTTAAGTATTCTTTAGATTTCAATAACAAATCTTTTAATTCGGGTACTCTCTTACTCGCATCAGCTTCTTCGCCTATTTCTTCCAGAACAATAAGTAAATCCGCTTTAGTTACGTTTTTAAACATCTTCGAATAAAGTTAACAGTTATCTTACTACACAATTAAATGATAAATAAATAGCTCACCTCTATTTTGTAATCCAAACACTGCGATTCAAAGCTTTATTATTTTAAATCGTAGAAATAACTCTTGTTCTCGTTATGAGAGCGGGCTGTAATATCATGACAGCCGAATGACGCACAAATTCTTCTTTTTAAATTTTAAATACACAGTTTATTGAAAATGAGAGCTGGTATTAACAATATTATTTACATTATGTACAATTTCACTTATATTCATAAAAATTCACCAAACCACATCACTTCTTAAAACAACCAAAATATACTCGGATGCATTTCCGCATCCTACTTACTCCGAACAAAAAACCATTTCTTCTCTCTTCTCTTCACTTCCGTTTACTTTTAAAACAAAAAAAGGTTGGAAGGATGTTGGTTGCATGACACATGAATATACAAATACTCCATTCAATTTTAATCCCTAAAAGTAAAATTAATATACAAGCGATAGCGCCCTCTATAGGTAAATTAAATATAATATTAACAATATTATCAACATCTACCTGACAAGTAAGGTGCCTCCATCTATTGGTATGATAATTATTCAAAATTAAGATTGAGTTACATATCCACTATATTAGATTTAATTATATATATAAACAGTAAAAAACAATAATACCTTGTAGTTTTACATAAAAATCGTACAAAATCCCACTATATGAATAAATTTACCCAGAATTAAATCCATCTTATACAGCATTTCAAATATTCTTAACAAGAGTTTGTATTATTTAAAAGAGATATTTTTAATACAAAGTGCTGGTGCTGCCATCTGTGTTAATCCACTTATATATATATATTATAGAATTTATATAAAATAGTTAATGTTTTATTTTTTAATGTTTTATTTTACTTTTACATAAATATATTAATGTTTTATTTTTTATTTTACTTCTTAAATATATTATAGAATTTAGAGATTGATTTAAATATCAAATTAAATATATCATAAACAATTTAAAATATCTCAAAATTTATAAAAAAAAATTAAATTAATAGTATTACTACTGTGTTGCAATCTTTATAATGCAATGCAGTATTTAAAAGACTTATTAAAATTAAACTTTCAAAAAAAAACTATATATAACATATAGATATGTTTGTGATTTATAATCATCAATGTTATCCATGTATAATTTTGTGTTTTTTTGTATAAGTTAATTTATATATGTTTTAAAACTGAACATCAGTAACACTTAAAACAGAGATGATCGGCTAAACGCACTATCACAGACTATATAAAGTATATATAATGTTCAATCATTTAATAAATGTCCTTATATGTTTTAATTGTATTTATGTATGTTATAATTGTAATTTGCTATATCTTTTGTTTTATGTTATCGCACACTAAAACAATAATTTAATACGTACCATGTTTATATTTATATGATATAATAAATGTTATTTAAAAGAGTTGATGATTGAATTTATCATAAAAATTGGATAACCATATATTTTTGTTTGATCTCGTATAAATCTAATATTTTTGTTTTTATTTATATCTGAGCATAGGTATTTTATACGATGAAGATAATTGATAATTATATTTTTATAAACTGATTTATGTAAACATGAAGCAAAATTGGTAAAAATATTTACTTTAAATGGAAAATCAAATCTCTTATCATAAATATCAAAAATTAATTTATAATTATCATTAATATTAATTTTTAAGTCAAGAAAACTTATATTATTGTTAATTAAATCATTTTCGCTTAATTTAAGCTGATTAGGATAAAAATTGAGTGGTGATGTGCAATTTTTATCATTGAAATAAAATATGATAATGTCATCAATATAGCGATAAAATACATAATCATTGTTCAGACTAATATTTCTTTCATAATAATATAAGTAAAGGTCAGAGAGAATATTAGAAGCGGTCCCGCCCTGCGGAATTCCCTGGCATTGTTTATAAATAATATTGTCATATATGATGTAATTATTATGCAATGTAAAATTTAGTAAAGTTTTAAAAAAATTAACGGAAATATGTTCTTTTAATTTTAATTGAGATTTAAATTCTTTAAATAATATACACATTGTTTTATGTAAGTCTTTTATATCAATATTATTAAATAAATCATTAAAATCTAATGTTTTTATGAATTTTACCGGATTGATATTATGTATTTTATTAATAAGTTGAAAACTGTTTTTTAGGCAATGTTGGTTATTATGTTTTAACGTTATATCATATATCTGCTTTAAAATATTAAGTAGTAAATTGCTTGCATTATTATTATATGTGTTACACCTGATAGTAACTGTGCGAAATTTAATTGGATTTTTATGAAATTTTAGAATTATAACAAGATAAGGATAATTTAAATTATTACATTTGATTTTTAGTAATTTGTGATAATTTAATAATTTTCTATTATTAATTTCAATATTTAATTTAGTTTTATTAAAAATATTACTTGTGTTAATTGCATTGTGAATTAACACTTTATAGTACTCTTTACAAATGATAGCATAATTATTTGGAGATTTATCTACATAAGTAATTATAAATTTGTTTTGTAATTCTGATATATGTTTATTTATATTTTTAAAAGCTGCATGTGTAATATGTTGATAATTTTTTATAATTTCATTTTTTAATTTATCTATTACAGAAAATCTCCATTCACTAAAATACTCGATTGGTTTATTGTAATCAATAGCAATTTTATACATAAATAAATCAATATCTTGAATAAACTGCAATATTATGGATGTGATATTACACCTATATGGAAGACGAAATTTTGTTCCATTATGCATTAAGTTTTGTAAAATAGGTTGTTCTACAATATTAAGATCACCAGTAATGATATGACCATGTGTTGTATTTATGTACTTTTGAAATTTTGGGTCATTACAATAACAAGGGTAATTATTTGAAGAGACCAATTGTTTTGCAAAAGAATTGTAATTAAAAATTTTACGTCCAAGTGTGCGATTATATTTATATGTCTTGTGAATGGTAAAATTTTTTATTGGAAAATTATTAGTAGTGTTGTTTATGATATTGTGTAAATTGATATTAGTAAATACATGATTGGAAAAATTTATAATTAGTTGTGTATTATTAGTTTTATATTTAGGTTTATTAGAAAGACTTGTATTTAATAGGTTTGCTCTATAATGAAGAATATCATAAAAAATATCACAAAAATGTGGAGAATATTGATTCTTTTTAGTATATATATATATATATATATATATATATATATAAACAATAAATAATATAATAAATATAAACAATTTATGTAATAATTTATTTTGTTTTAGTGTGCGATAAAATATAGCAAATAATACAATTAAAGCCCTCTGACTGTCCAGCAAAGCGGCAAAATTGTAATTTTGTTTTCTCTGTATTTTATTTTAAATGCTAAAACAAAGGTGAATATTCCAAAATTATATAAAAAACTTAATTATATATATGAATATAAACCTTCAGGATATCAATTATTACTCAATGTATCAAAACTGCATTTTATTTGTAGAATTATATTAATTTAAAAAATGCTTGTATTGCAGTGAAACCTGGAGCTTAGTGAACGTATAAACACGGGCTTGTCAGTGAGAGGGTTAAAACATATAAGGACTATTATTAAGATGGTTGAACATTGTTTACACTTTATATAGTCATGGTGAATGTGCGTCTGCCGATCACCTGTATATTAAGTGATACTAATGATCAGTTATAAAAAGTCTATAAAATATGCATTGTACTAAAATAATGTAAACATAACATATACAAAAACACAACTCATCAAGATTATGATATTTCATGATGTGCGCCATGTGGTCGTATTGGTATAAATGTAGACCTTGTGATGTTTAAGGAATTTTTTATAATTATTGTGAGTAAGATATTTTATCTATTCTTTACAAGTTTTTTATTTCCAATTGTTTTCTGGTAATAATACAGTATACCTGGATGAATATACTGATCTTAGCATAAATGCCAATATATTTATGAAATACTGTATTATTTTTAAAACACGTGTGGATACATCCAGGCTGATGATTATATCTACACGTGTTTTTTCATATCCAATTCTAATTTAAATCTCTTGTTATCCAATTTTCCATTATATTTAGTTCATATTTCATTTCAAAATCCATTTGTATTCACTTGATATCAACTTCAAATTATTAACATTTTATGGTTTATTATATAATTTTTTTTTCTCTCTCTTTTTTTTAAAATATTTTTCATATTTTCAGTATTTTTGGCCAATTACCATTGAAGCAAATGCTATGGTAATATTATGATTGCACTTGTTAATTTATTAACTATGTGGTATTCTGTCTACACTTTATTACTAATTATCTCTTAGGAGATTTAATTAGAATGTTACAAGAACTTGATATGTTTTTTTTTTTAATTCAAAGATATTATAATTATATATATATATATATATATATATATATAATTTTATCTACTCTTTACGGGTTTTTATTTCCAATTTTATTATTTCAAACTGATATCTGGTAGTAATTCAGTGAGGTGTTGTATACAGATTTTAGGATAATTGATGTGAGTGAAATATTTTATCTATTCTTTACGGGTTTTTTATTTCCAATTTTATTATTTCAAATTTTAATATTTCCAATTGTTTTCTGGTAATAATTCAGTATACCTGGGTGATTCTACTGATCTTAGCATATATGCCAGTAGAATTATGAAATACTGAATTATTTTTTAAAACACATGTGGGTACATCCAGGCTGATGATTATATCTACATGTGTTTTTTCATATCCAATTCTGATTTAATTCTCTTGTTGTCCAATTTTCCATTGTATATGGTTCATATTTCATTTCTTAATCCATTTGTATTCACTTGATAGCAACTCCAAATTCTTATTTTTTTTTCTCTCTCTCTTTTTAAATTTTCTTCATGTTTTCAGTATTTTTGGCCAATTACCATTGAAGCACAAGCTATGGTAATATTATGATTGCACTTGTTAATCTATTAGCTATGTGGTATTCTGTCTACACATTATCATTAATTATCTCTTTGGAGATTTAAGTAGAATGATACAAGAACTTGATATGTTTTTGAAATTCATAGATATTATAATTATATATATATATATATATATATATATACGTACTATAAGCGTATTGTACGTCGTGTATTTTTCCCTGGCCAGTGAATAAAGTTCATCCGCCACGCTTGAAAATAAAACACTTATTTATGTAATAAAACCCGTGACGTCGACTAAAACTGTTCTATTTTCGCAGATTGTATTTATGTACTTCATGTACAGTAATAATTATGTATTGATATATATTCACATGCACACACGTACGAGTGCCCTCCTGCACCAAAGTATTGCTGAATTTGGCGAAATATCAACATATTTGGCGACAAAAATGAATTGCCATAAACATTGGCAATAACTGGCTAATTTCGCAAAATGCTCATTCAAATCCGATTTGATTTTCTAAGAATCTCTCATAATCGGGTTCCATGTCAAAGTGACGCAGTTTAGATGTCCTGTTTCGACACAAAATTAACTGCATTCTTGTTACCAGAAGTAAATATTTTTAGAAAAAAATCAATCTTAAAGTCCGGACAGCAGCGTCACATTTTTTAAACCAATTTTAGCGTTGATTTTGGTAGATATGACATACTAGGTGATGCAGATAACGAAACTGCCACTTAGCTGGCACACCAGCTGGGGGTGTTGCCAAAGAAACATTACTCACCCCGCTGTAATGTTAAATGAATGAACAATGGCAAACAGATTACAGAAGATGTCTTCGAGTCGCAGTAAAATCGGCAATCGAATTATTATTCATTGAACATAACAGTGAAGTGTGCGATGTTGTTATGGCAACACCCATCTCTAGTGCGCCAACTAATTGGCAGTTTCGTTATCTGCACCATCTAAACTGTCATACATATCCAAAATCTGATGGGCATTGTGGGAAAGTTATTAAGTTTTTAAGGTTTTTTTTTTTTTTTTTTAAGTTAAACTATTATCACATGACTTAAGAATAAATATTTGTAAAAAAGTGTATTCTTGACAAAATTATAATAAAAATTACTTTAATGTAACATTTGCAATAATTTAAAAATCAACGAACTATAAATGTGTTATTTCTTTGTTGTTACCATATCTCACAAAGAAAGTGAATAAAATATTTTTTTTCTTAATAAATTCACTAGTTTGAGCTTCTTATCAAGCATAATAAAAGTAAAGAATTCCGTAGTCCCGGGTTCACGTCAAATTCACAATTTGTAACAGGCATGTTTTGAACAACTTGAATTGCAGTCATGAATTTAGACGAGATTTTTAAAATAAACATTGCTTATAAAAACGTGTTTTCCCACTCTTTTATTAGGTGCGTTCGTAATTATATAAATACGTAACACCTATAGTCGTCGTCTGGTCCGTCCGTCCGCATATAACAGCGCCAAAACTACCCAACCGAATGGTTGGAAATTTAATATATATAATCGTTGCAGACTTTTGTTGAGTCACATTTCAAATTTTATGAAAATTGAATTAAAACTTAAAAAAATATTAATAGAAGTTTCCTTTATTCTATTAATTCATATCATACGTAAATCTATGTAATAAAAGCGCAACTCATGTGACTGAGGAAAACAAATACGGGCTAATCACTTCTTTTTTCATATGCCAGGCTGATATTTTTATTCAAAATTATTTTTTCGAATAAAATTGCATAAAAGTTACATTTTTAGAAAAAACGATCAAAAAAATTGTTTGCTTGAGTGATGAGTTACATTAAAAAATGTATAGATTCTGAGATAACATCAGTGAAAATTTGGTTTACAGTCGAATATCTCAATCCAATAAAGTAAATAAACACAAGAGATTCGGTCATCGTAAGTCGTAGAAATATTAAACCATGGTGATAATGATTCGCAAAGCAAGATTTCCATGGTGAATTTTGCAGCGCTGTCTGGTATCGAAAAAAATCGCATCTGTAAACGTGGCATACGTAATAATAAAAAGAAAAAAAGGCGTGAAAAAAAATGAACCTATTCTTGCTCAATTTTGAAACATCACATGCTATCATACTCAAATGAAACGATAATTTTGTACTTTATAATGATTTATTTCATTCATGGCGGCATAAAATATGCTCATTAATAGGAAAACAATACAATATACACTGGAAATAAGGAAATAATATTACATTTTTCATTTTTATTCCTCGGAAGGAACTATAACTTGTGCCTCCATGATAATACGTAAGGTTACATTGCGTTGTTTTTATACTGTTAAAAAAAAATCTGAAATTCACAGATATTTTTTTCCTGAATTTCACAGAAAAAGTCCTTTTTTGCTACAAAAGGGTATTTTCCGTTAAAAAACAGAAAATGTTCTCATATTTCCTGAAAACAACGGAACGGACGGAGAGGAAAGGGGCCAACGGAGATATTTCGTTATCTTATCTGCTGCATATTAATTTTCAATGTTTAAAAAACTGACATATTGTTTCACAGAAAAACTAAAAATTTAATAAATTAAAATTTCGAGTTTATTAAAAAAAAATAAATAAAAAAAAAATAGTACTTTCGAATTAAAAGAAGTAACAAATTTCCCATTCTTTTAAAATTATTTGCAATTTATTTTTTAAAGTTATAAGAAAATATTCGCACTTAAAATATATTCTAAACAAGCAGATTAAAATATATATATATAATAGTTAAATTAAGTGAAAAAAAAAATCGATTTTACTCAAAAAAGCAACATACAAAAATAACGCTTTCAAATAAAAAGAAAGTAATAATATTTTTCTCATTCCTTTAAAATTATTCGCAATTTAATATTTAAAGTAATAAAAAGCACTCGCACTGAAAATATATTCTAAGCGAACACCATTTAAAAAATATATAAGAGTTGAAAAAAAAATCGCTTTTCTTAAACAAGCAAACATTTTTTATCGAATTTAATTCAAATATAATATTTATATTTTACATCTAACAATCAAATTAAGAATATATATAATTCATGTTTTTATCCTGTATTAATATTACAATTTTAAAACATCAACATCATCTCATAACGAAATCTCCCCGCAATTAACTTCAAAATTACCAAGCTTCTAAACCCCAAATTATGTCAGTTCTAAGCCGCCATTTTGAGAATTTCCATATGATCCTTTCAAACTGCTGCTCTAGCAAGTGCCCACTGGCATTGCCACCTAGAGTAGAAAGCCTTCTGACTGGTTAGTGACGTCAACAGTAAGAGGCGAACATTTCGTATATCGCATTGATTAAGTAACAGAAAACTTATTTATCATAATTTTTTATGATTGCTGTACTTTATTAAAATCCTGAAAAATAATACCAATATGAGGAATACCTTTTAAAAAATAAATTTTTATGTTGCATAGAATATCACATTCTTTAATTAATATAAATAATGCATCTGAAAAAAAAATTGGATTCTTTATTTTAAAATCCAATTTTTAGTAATCTGATTTTTTTTCGGGGGGGGGGGGGGTAAAGAAGATTGAAGATTCAGTAATTTTTTTAAAGAAATATTTAAATATTATCTTAACTATAAAATATGAAATTTATTTGGTATACTATTTTTCTTATTATGTACACATTTTATATCGTGGTGATAATTTCATGGCTGAATAATTTTAATAGGAAATTAATTTATCATAATTTTTTATGATTGCTGTACTTTATTAAAATCCTGAAAAATAATACCAATATGAGGAATACCTTTTAAAAAATAAATTTTTATGTTGCATAGAATATCACATTCTTTAATTAATATAAATAATGCATCTGAAAAAAAAAATTGGTTTCTTTATTTTAAAATCCAATTTTTAGTAATCTGATTTTTTTTCGGGGGGGGGGGGGGGGGGGGTAAAGAAGATTGAAGATTCAGTAATTTTTTTAAAGAAATATTTAAATATTATCTTAACTATAAAATATGAAATTGATTTGGTATACTATTTTTCTTATTATGTACACATTTTATATCGTGGTGATAATTTCATGGCTGAATAATTTTAATAGGAAATTAATTTATCATAATTTTTTATGATTGCTATATTTTACTGAAATCCAGAAAAATAATACCAATATCAGGAATACCTTTTAAATAAATATATTTTTATGCTGCATAGGATATCACATTCTTTAATTAACATAAATAATGCATCTGAAAAAAAATCTAGATTCTTTATTGTAAAATCCAATTTTCAGTAATCTGAAAAACATGTTTTTGTTTGTTTGTTTCTTTTTACTTCCTTGGGGGAGGGGTTGAAGATTCAGAATTTTTTTTTAAAGAAATGTTTAAAAATTATATTAACTATAACATATGAAATTGATTTGTTGAACTATTTTTAATATTATGTACACATATGTATTTTTTATGATAGCTATACTTTATTGAAATACTGATAAATAATACCAATATCAGGAATACCTTAAATAAATATATTTTTATGCTGCATAGGATATCACATTCTTTAATTACTATAAACAATGCATCTGTAAAAAAAAATCGAGATTCTTTATTTTAAAATCCAATTTTCAGTAATCTGAAAAACATTTTTTTAGGGGAGGGGGGGGATTGAAGATGCAGCAATTTTTTTAAACATATGTTTAAATATTATCTTAACTATAAGTAATGGAACGGATTTTTGGAACTATTTTTGTTATTATGTATGTTTTATTATTTTGGACGACTTAATGGAACTTTGATATCAATTCCTTTCTTCTCATCAAATGCAGACGTTTCTCTTTCGATATCTTCATCTTTAAAATGCTTTTCACATACCTATGGAAAAAATATTATGAATATTTTTGTTTATCAAGATTAATATATAATTTGCAAGCTAAATACGAATGAAAACTATTAAAATTAATCCACCCAACAATTTAAAAATTTAATTACTAAATGGGACCCTTCATAAAATTCTTCTTAATAAAATAGAACCCTTCACAAAATTTCTCATAATAAAATGGGGCCCCTTCACAAAATTCCTTTTAATAAAATGAGTTCCTTCACAAAATTCCATTTCATAAAACATACTCTTACATTAATTACTTCCTAATTAATGTAAGGTAAGTAAAGGAAGTAATTAATTATAACATTAATTACTTCCTAAGTTTTTGTTATGTTTTAAATTGTCTAATTTGCAAACAAAGCAAATTCACTGGAAAAGAAAACTTTTGTAGAAGGATTTAAGGAGTTATTACTAATAAATTCTTGCTTCGAATTTGAGTAACTGAATTTCATATTTCGTTACAAAATGTTATTTTTCGCTAAATAAATAAATAAATAAATAAAGTAAAATAAAAAAATTACATTTCACAAAAATAACTTTTACTTTTCACGAAATGGACCACAAGAATTAATTTATAAAATTTTCAGAATACAAAAAGAAAAACGGAAAAAAAATTCTACATGAAATCAAATTTTTGGTTAGATTTGCCATTTCTGTTTACTTGATCAAAAAATAAATTACTGAATATTTAAGAGAAAAGAAAAATCCTTTTTCTGTTTTTTTTTTGTTTTAAAGTTAAAAGAAAATTCATTTATTGTAAAATTTATTCACAAAAATTTTACACACAGTAATAAAAATACATTTTAATCTGGCGTTAAATAAATGTTATTTTTTGCAGCAATAAATCAATTACATATATTAAATCATCACTCATTATAACTAGCACGTATATTTTTAGTATAGTTAAAGTTTTCTAAACAAAGTTTTGATTAATTTTTAGTTAAATTTTGCCAAAAATTAAAATTGGTTACAAATGATGATTTTTAATAATTATTTTTATGAAATTGTCAGAGTACAAAAAGGAAAAGGAAAAAAGAAAAAAAAAAGTCTACATGAAATTATTTTAAATGCATTAAACATACAGAGATCTACTTTAATTATATTTTAAATAATAATCATTTCGAAAATCTCACCACGCATTTTATAGCTTATTTTACATATTTAGTTACTATGAAGTACGAAATTATTTATGCATAGTTATAACATAAACTTATACTTATCAAAATACAGCAAGCATAAATCTATGATTTTTCAATAACAACTATAACACTAATATTAAAAGTTCTAGATTTAAAAAAAAAAAAAGTACCGAAAATTTTGATCCTTTTCACATTATTGTCTTCACACCTGTTTTAAAAATAACGCAAAAATATTCTTCCACGTGCAATCAAAATATCATACACGTGTACAATTTTAAAGAAAAATATATCTAAATTAAATTACTGTGTAATAAAAACATAAAAGAAATTTCACTTACCGTATTTACTATAACAGTTGATAAAAAAAATCCAATATTTTCAAGCCTATTTCAGTGTAAAAAATGCATATATCCATATTTTCAATCAGCAATGAAATTCGCGAGGCATTCCCACGGCACCGTCTTTCACCAACTACTGAGAAATACATTCTGCCTTCCTCCTTCCTCTGCCTACTTAGCGTGACGTCACAGGAGCTAACGCGAGGCTAACGAAAAATACAGGCTACCGCGGTGATTTACGCGTATCTTTTTTTACAGACCGCGGGAGTCACGAGGTGGTCGAATCCACCAATGCAGGTGTACGAAAAGAGCATCACGTCACTCTGGCGGTCTGTAAAAAAAGATAAGTGAAATGAACCGCGGTAGCCTGTCTTTTTCGTTAGCCTCGGCTAACGTCTCCTGCAAAAAGGCTTGCTATCTAGGTGGCAATGCCACTGGTCAAACCGGCAAGACGCTGGACTCGAGTCACTGTCACCCCTGGTTCAAAACCCAGTTCGACCAGAATCTGTTCTTGGCGTATATCACATAGTAAAAACTCCCGCTATAGTCCACAGATGGCAGCACCAAGTCAGATACAAAATATTTTTTAAACCGAGTTTATCTATAACGGAAAATTCCTTTCCTGTCAGTGCTACGAGGAATATTTCCGTGATTTCTGAGAGCGTTAACGGAAAGTTACCGCTTCTGAAAACGGAGATTGTCCTTCTTTTATCTTTCAAAACGGAAAATCTACTAACGAAACGGAAAAAGTCCGGCTACTTTGCTGCCAGTAGTTTTACCGTGAATTTACGGATTTATTTTTAACAGTGATGAGGGTTTCGTACATTCATAGGCAGAGGCAGCTGGTCCGGTCTGTGCGCTGAGTGATATGGATATTTGCGAAAAGAAAATTAGATTCAAGATTTCGCCGACAACATTGAAAGTAAGTTCAGTTCTCTTTGTTCAATAATCTAATATTTAATTTTTTTTCTTATTTTATGTAACCAGGTGTACCTTCTAAAAATATTAAATTAATGTAAATATTAAATTATGCACAGTATTTTAAAATAATTTAAAAGTGCTTGAAAACAATATCCTCTTATCATACAAACATTTGATTTGGTTATCTTGATACTTATTTTGTTATTTTTCCTAAATAAATAATCAATTAAATGTTTCTTGTTAATAATTTTGAGCGGGAAATAAATGTCAGTATACTTTAATCTGTAATAAATGGAGGGAGGTTCGTGCAGAGCCCTCTTGACAAGAAAAATATTTTTCCATTTAATTTATTTTAGTTTTGAAAGTGTTATTAATATGTTATGTTAGCCCATGTTTTTACCTAAATTTTGATTTCTCACGTGTTACTATTCAGCCATCTATGACGCCATCTTGTTTTACTTCTTATATTTATGACCAAGAGCGTTGTTTTCAAGCACTTTTAAATTATTTTAAAATACTGTGCATAATTTAATATTTGCATTAATTTAATATTTACAGAAAATACTGCTGATTGCATAAAATAAGAGAAAAATGTATTGAATATTTAACAGAGAGCACACAGAGTTCATATTTGAATCCGTCCATGGTATCGAAAATGAGTACATTACTGTTTATATTTGACTACATCCATGAGATAAAAAATGAGTGCATAACGGTTCATATTTGAACACATCCATGGAGTTAAAAATGAGTATACGTGTTTCTCAATTTTGAGAACATTTCGGAGATGCCATCATTTCATGCCATCTCAAGGAATAACATTCCCACCATAAATCGATACTAAAATTGCAGCTGGTAAAAAAAAGAAAGAAACTTGTGAGTCGAATATATATAAATCGAAACAAATCTGTCAATCGAATTCAGCTGTTCTTATCTCTCCAGTAAATAGAAAACAGACTCCGGCATCCAGGGAAAATGCACAAAACCTGTCCTGATTTTGACATGAAGTATTTCTCAAACTCTGCATCTCGTCCTTTTCTGGTTTCTGTAGTAAATCACTGAAATGGAAGCGAGTGGTGCTGAGTATTAGACAATAAAAATAAAACTGTGAAAGTAAAATGACAATTTCTGTTGCACTCGTTCTATTTTTCCATAAGAAAAGAAAAAGGTATAAAAGTAAAAATTGTTTTCTTAAAAACACTATTTTATAAGCATTCAATATTATATTCAAAATCACGCTTAATTTCATGACTGCAATTCACGTTTTTTTTTCCCAAAAATTATCTCTAGAATACATTAATTTGGCGTGGGCACCAAACTCGATTAATCAAAATTCCCTACTACTTTTACTCTTGGTGAAAAGCGCGAGCAAGTGAACTTATTAAAAAATGTATCAATTTTGTTCTGTTTCTTTTTTAAAACTGACAAAGGATGTGAATTTCTTTTCACTTTGCTAAACAGCGCTGTTTAGCAAGGTGAAAATTAGTTCACATCCTTTGTCAGTTTTAAATTTACGCGTAGTTTCAGTCCTGCTGAAAATTTAATTGGAAATTTAGATATTATCCGATGTTTGGAACTTATTCGTCTCATGTACGCCACTGGATAGTGTGCTCATATATGACATTCCATCTTGCGCTGCGAAGTTGCAGCCTTGCCAACGTATATATAAGTGAAAGATGGCAGACTGGATGTCGTCCAGATGGCTTGAGTGGTAAAGCACTTGGTGCGCTGTACCAGGGTAACTGGGTTCGAACCCCTGTCTGGACACAGTTTTCACTCTGTTCGTTGTACTCTGTTTAGCAAAGTGAAAATTAATTCACATCCTTTGTCAGTATTAAATTTACGCGTAGTTTCAGTCCTGCTGAAAATATAATTGGAAATTTTTTTTTAAGATGTGGCAACAGGAAATAAAAAATGAAGCATTATTTAAACTAGATTTCCAAATTGATTTCTCAACGCATAATCGTAATTTAATTAATATCAAACTATTAATTGATTAACGTGTATTTTTTTTTTATATTACTCTCTTTATTACTTTCTTCTATCTATAATAGAAGAAAGTATTGTAATCGAAATTTTTTTCGACTTCCGGTTTTCGACAGATTTACACATTTTAGGGGTCAGAGATTCCGAAAAACATGTTTTTACAAAATGTCTGTCTGTCCGTCTGTGTGTCTTCATTGCATCATCGAAAAGTGTATGAAGTTATGCTTCAAATTGAACCTCATTTTTTTTCTATGTTTTTGGCTATGGCAAGCAGGTTCTATTAGAATTTGGAGATATTTCAACGAAAGGGGGCGCTGTGATAGCCATTTAAAGATTTCACATTCAAAAAGATGTGCAAATTCAAAAAAATTAGAAATCCTAAAACTTTTTTTCGTTAAATGTTCGGCCTTGATCCGGAGAATCCGGAGCAATTTTTGTTTGGCTCTATCTTAAAAAATGGCTGAGATATAGCGGTTTGAAATTTTAGGATGGTTGACATTTTCAAACAAGATAGCAGAATTCATCCATAAACGGGTTTAATTTATGAGTTTTAGTTAACGTGGTTTCGGCAAATTTTCTTTCATTGTTGTAGCCATTGTTCCTATTATATACTTATCACTATATATTTATATTCGCCAACGTCAAATTCTCGCCAAACTTGGCGACATTTGACGAAATATCGCCAAATTTGGCGACCAAAATAGGTTGCCATAAATGAAGCCAACTTGGCTGTAGAGGACTAATTTGGCGATATTCTCATTCAAATTCAATGTTGACGAGAACATGGGATTGAATCTTCTTTATTTAGGTTCCACGCATTTTACCTTCGTGTTTTCCAGTAAAATTAGCTAAAATCTATTACGTAAAACCAAGGAACAGGGAGGCTATCTGTTCCTGTCGGTTCAGGCCAGAAGGACTTTTCGTAGTTTAGTATACATCGGTTGTTCGCATCCCTGTAACCCGACGATTCGCAAGCAGCTGACGTACAACAGAATGACGAAAAATATTGATTTTATTGGCGATGTGATAGCGAATTTTGAAGTATTAACATGACTGAGAGAGAAGAAAGATTTGGGATTGGCACATCCGACTAGTTTTTTATTATGTTCTACTTTTCAGCGTTTAAAATGAAATATTGCTGCAGTTTCACAACCATATGACATATTTTGGCGAGTGTAGTTTGGCGCGCCATTTAATCCATTGGTTTTTTTTTATCAGGAAGTGAGTTAAAAATCGATTAATCCCAGCATACAATAACCAAGTTGAGTTAAATAAAAGAGTGTAAGAAGGGGAAAAAGGTGGAAATAAAAAAATATCTAAAAGTGATTGATTTGCGTAATGAAAGAAGATTGTTCGGCTTTATGTAATGTAGTTTAATATATTCAGCATCGATTATTTCAGGGTATTCTGCCGAGTATACGCTTCATTTTTTAAGGTAAAAAATGTTTAGGATTGTCCAGAAAATCCTTTCTTTTTCTTTTTGTTTTTTTACATGCTTTCTTTTACCTTACAACTATGTATGCATGTGGCAGTCAAATCTTGTCACTTATTTTTCAGTCACTTCCTGTTGACATAGAGCTTTAAAATTTGAAATATATATATGTATTCTTGAGGGCAGTACATGAATTGGACATTGATATTTTAAAATTCGATCCCAAAGGGGGAGAAACGTCGGCCCAAAACGTGCTTTTCCCCCATAGAAATAACGTTGCGATTGTTTAATATTAATTGAACAAAAGTAGTTCCATTGTTGCAACATTCATCCATTTTAATCACATTGTTGCTCGCATCATTACGACGTCAGCATTTATATGAAATATATATGAATGAGTACGTATTTATGAATACATATGAATACAATGAGTATTTTTTGTTAATATTTTGTATAAGTACTAATGACAGGATTACCACAATAGTGCCAAATTTTGGCCAATTTGGCGACAAAAAGAAGTTGCCATATATGAAGCCAGCATCGTGATAGCTGGCTAATTTGGCAAATTTTCCATTTAAATCCATTAATCTTCCATAATCTTCTTCCATTGGCATAGTCTACTATTTTCTATAAAGTGACATAAAACAAAACAAGTGGGTAAGTGTGATCGAAGATCGCTCAAAGGGTTTCGTTTAATATTCCTTTCAAAACACTTTATCCTTTCTTTAATAAATCCAAATAAATTTCATTTAGCAACCAAAAAAAAAAAAAGTCATGTTTTTTATAAAGTAAAAATTTACCGGTCTATTTTCTCGTTTTTTCGAATATCTAAACCAGCCCGATAGCTGGCGAAGCTCGCTATTATAGTCTCTCATAAAAATATCTGTCATGGGGACTAAATGCGATATTTAAAAAAAATAATTTCAAAATTAAACATGTTGTACACCTTCAAAATGTTAAAATATGCGAATATTTCCATAATCGGGTTTTTATCATGATTCAATACGTTCATCAAACTCATATATTTACTATTCTCTATAACTCATATTGATACTCGCTTTGTATTGTTCTGCAACATTTGAAAAATCCTTTAAACTTCTGATATGACGTCAGATTTTCTTTTTAATTCTCTAATGACGTGCTATTAATCTGTCTTGTGTACCTACACATACTCATACTCCTTGTATTATTGAGAAATTTTTCCGTTTTATTGCCACTATGGCGTCAATCAATTTTATTTCATATTAATCTTTTTTCAATTGGTGAAACTTTTTATTTCATTTTCATTTTTTGCGTGGAAGTCGTCTGATAGAAAATTTATTATTGTAGAAAGAATTTCATCCTGGATTTTTAATTTTTGGCATCTGCTATAACGAAAAATGTTTAAATTTAATAGGAAAAGGCTGTTAGAATTTTGGTTTTTTATCTCTATTTATTAAAATAATACGAGTTTTTCAATTTTTTATATTTTGAGCTCTTCATAGTTGATAATCAGATTTATACACAAAGTTTCAACTCTGTAAGTTACATAGTTTTCGAGAATGGCTCTGAGACAGACAAACAACGGAGCGGGAGTTTCGTGAGATGAACGAAACCCTAAAAAATTAAGAAATCATGTTTTGTTTTGTTTTTAAAAAGGCCATTATACTTATTCTTTATCATAGACTAGCTGTTACCCTTGACTTCGTTCACGCAGCATTAAAAGAAGAATAAATACATTAATTAAGCAAAATACTTCACTCCCGATAATTAAAAACGTTAATAATTAACTAACTATTTATCACATTTCATAGGAGACAATACGGTACTTTTTGTTATAGGGACCTTGACATAACTCAGTCTTAAAAAAGTGAAATTTTGTGTCAAATAATCGCGAAAATGAAATTGCAACCAGTGAAAAAAGGAGGGCCAAATAAATTCGTGGAAATAGACGAATTGGGTAAAAACAACTGTCAATTTTATCTGATAAACAATTTTACTTTTAACGCCTTTGTTAAACATGTTAACAGCCATCCTTCAAAGAAACATTAATTGGAAATAGTATATGCTTTTTCTTTAAATTCAATTCTGCCTCCTTGGTTTAATGTATAGCTGAAACAAATCTTGTTTTCTAAATGACAGTATGTTGGCAGGTAATTTTCGTTCTCCAGAATAAATTGATTCATGAAGTTTGAATATGTGAAAATATGTTTTTATTTTTCGGAAAATTTACTGAAATCAAGATTTCCACCATCTATTCAAAGTGAAAATAAATTATGTTTTTCAGTTTTAATGAGAAAACGGCTTAAAAAATATACTGATCTGTTTTATTTCTCCTTTTTTATACACAAATATGGAGTAATTTACTTTCCGTTTTCAGAGAAACTTCGTTAAAATTTACAAAAAAAAAAAAAAAAAAAAAAAAAAAAAAAAATCTTGGCATCTAATTTAATTTTTTAAATTCTGAGAGTTTGTATGACATCCTCGGATCAATGATAACCGGTATTAAGTAAATCGCGTTGCGTTCGATAGTCTAGGAGTAGTTGCGAAATACAAACACACGGTCAGTTTTTAATATAATAGATTCGTGTTCATTTTCCTTTTCTTAAAATTATGATGTGATTTTTTGCAGAAAACTCTCATCTGTATATAACGGATACTCATGCTTAATAATCAGTATAGATAAAAAAAAACATTTAAATTTTTCGTTATAAATATGACGTGAAATTCATCTACTTTCTATACTTACTGATCCTTGTATTATTAATGTAAGGAATTGATTCACACTCATTTTAAAACATACTGGAAAATTCCCGTTTAATTTCAAATATGACGTCTCATTTAACCCATAGAAATCCCCTTTTAATGACATAATTCTTGTTAATTTTCTTTTCCAGGCAATTAAATTCAATACTGGCATAGGGGAAATTATGTTACTCTAACGAAATAATATTAAATCTTCAGGTTGTATCAACAAAAATGAAACTATTAATATTCATCATTTTTTTTTAGGTAATCGAGTTATTTCTTTTAGTTTTAAGAATGAAAATAACTATTTCTCGCTATCCGTGACATCCTTTTCGACATGGATAATTTTGCGGAGCATATTATTGACATTTGCTAACCATTTTCTTTTCAAACTTCTTTTTACTTTTTTAAAATTTAAATAAAAAATACGGTATAGTAGTTATATTAGCCGTGCGCAGACGGTAAAACGTCAAGTATTGTTACCATACAAAAGAAAAAACTCAAGATCATTTTATTTCACCATCAAAGCATATCCGCTTTATTTTCGATGTATGACGTCATACTGGCCTGTTTCCTACGGTTACGCATATTGCAACGTTGTATTATAATCAAAAAATTTAAAAAGTACGTTTTATTTCTAATAATATTAATTAATCTTCTTTTTAATTCCTTAATTTTTTTTATTTTTGTTTCATTTTTTACGTGAAATTGTTTCAATTGAAACTAAATTGTTGAGTAAAAATTATTATTCTGGCTTTTGATTTAGTTTTGGCAACGATAAAGTATTAGCAACGGTAAAGTAAATTTAACCATTTTAAAATTTTATACGAAAAAATGTCCATTTATTCTCTATGAAAATAACGAAATTTTGATTTATTAAGAAAAATATTTGAATAAAATAAACAAAAACCAGTCTATGTTCATTTGAGGGTTATAATCAACCTATATGCAAAGATAGAGAATCATTAAATGCTCCATTTTGACGTTGGCTTCAGCCTAACATTTGCACACAATCGGATTTATAATATTATTAAGATAAGATAAGATATACGCAGACGATTTCAAAGTTTAAAACAAATATCTAATAATGAACGTATCAACTTGTGTTTTAAGTTAAAATTGTGGAAATTCTAGAAATTCATGTATCTAACTCAATGTAGAAGTATGGGAGATAAAAAGCAACAGATTCGCCATATTTTGTTTTCCTTCAAAAAAAGGTTCGAGTTGCAGAACGCCACACACCTTCCACGCTCAAGTGGCCAGGTCGGAAACACGGAGAAGAAGGACGGGCACTCGCCTTAATTACTGAACAGATAACGAGTGGCTGCTTTCGAGTTTTAGCACTGTCCTAATCCCTTCCGCTACGCTAGACATTGTCCAGAATCCCTGTCTAGGTACGAAAGCATCTGACTCCGATACCCCGTCATCTTCCCCAGGATTAGAAGTGGCTTTAAAGTCGAAAAAGTCGTCTAAAATCAAAATTTTGCATAAATTAATGTTTGATCGAAAAAATAGGCAAAGAATCCACGAATTTACCAGGTTTCCATTTGAATGTATTAAGCACGATTTGTAATGCATTAAGCATTGATAATTCAAGGTCCTAAGATGATTTGACTGCCAGAATAATTTCTTATAATAATAACCTTTGTAATTTAAATGTGTTAAAATCAAATATTTTTCATCAAGATGAAATAGATATATTTAATGAAAGTATTGAAAACTCTAGTCATAATAATATTAGTAGTGCTTCAAATAATAAATAAAGATATGTCTGAAAGAAATGATTCTGATAGTAGAAAAAATGAAATGGCGCAGCTTCTAATTTCTGGTTCTGTTTTGAAATTTTCGATTAGTATTACTGATGTAAAGAATATGATTGCTGCATTTGACGGGAGTAATATCAAAATGTAGAAAAATGGATTAACGAATTTTGAAGATGTTATTTCATTATTTAATTTAAGTGACTTACATACAAAGCAAAAGTAAATTGAGTTATTGGGATAAATTAAAATCATTACTAATTTCTGAATTTGGACTACATGTAATTCAGCAGAACTTCATGAATTGTTAACAAAAATAACTAGTCGGATGTGCCAATCCCAAATCTTTCTTCTCTCTCAGTCATGTTAATACTTCAAAATTCGCTATCACATCGCCAATAAAATCAATATTTTTCGTCATTATGTTGTACGTCAGCTGCTTGCGAATCGTCGGGTTACCGGGATGCGATCAACTGATGTACACTAAACTACGAAAAGTCCTTCTAGCCTGAACCGACAGGAACAGATAGCCTCCCTGTTCCTTGGTTTTACGATTTTAGCTAATTTTACTGGAAAAAACGAAGGTAAAATGCGTGGAGCCTAATTAAAGAAGATTCAATCCCAGTTCTCGTCAAAATTGAATTTGAATGAGAATATCGCCAAATTAGTCCTCTACAGCCAAGTTGGCTTCATTTATGGCAACCTATTTTGGTCGCCAATTTGGAGATATTTCGCCAAATGTCGCCAAGTTTGGCGAGAATTTGACGTTGGCGAATATAAATATATAGTGATAAGTATATAATAGGAACAGTGGCTACAACAATGAAAGAAAATTTGCCGAAACCACGTTAACTAAAACTCATAAATTAAACCCGTTTATGGATGAATTCTGCTGTCTTGTTTGAAAATGTCAACCATCCTAAAACCGCTATATCTCAGCCATTTTTTTAAGATAGAGGCAAATTCCCCAAATTCTAACAGAACCTGCTTGCCATAGCCAAAAACATAGAAAAAAAGTGTAGTTCAATTTGAAGCATAACTTCATACACTTTTCAATGATACAATAGTGAAAATGGAACAAAAATGTCGATCACAGAGCGCCCTTTCGTCGAAATATCCCCAAATTCTAATAGAACCTGCTTGCCATAGCCAAAAACATAGAAAAAAATGTGGTTCAATTTGAAGCATAACTTCATACACTTTTCGATGGTACAATGAGAATGGACAGACGGACATTTTGTAAAAACATGTTTTTCGGAATCTCTGACCCCTAAAACGTGTAAATCCGTCGAAAACCGGAAGTCGAAAAAAGTTTCGATTACAATGATTAAAATGAGGGATAATGAATCATTAGTGAATACTTTTTTTTTAACTAAAACCTGAAGATTCAGCACTGATATTACATGTAATAAACGGAATAGAATATTCTGTTTTTAAGAAATTATTTTTGTACGGTTGTTCTAATATTTATGAATTTAAGCAAAAACTTAAAAATTATCAGAAGTTAAGGTCTGATTATGAGAGGTTGACGCTAGGCCTAAAATGAAATCTGAAGTAGAATTTAAGAACAAATCTAAACCCGTAAAGTCTTATATTCGATGTTGCAATTGTGGCGATAAAAATCATAAAAGTATTAATTTTAGAAATAGAGAAAAAGGTCCTCTTTGTTTCGCTTGTAATTTGTATGGCTACGAATCATTTGAGTGCAGTAAAGCAAAAGATGTAAAATTTTCTAATGATCATTCTCAAATAAATATTGTAACTAATTCTCAAAATTTAATTCTTAAAGAAGTCAAGCTGCATTCATTAAATTTGATTTCATTAGTAGATACAAGTATCCAGCGAACAATTTCGAAGAAAAGTAATTTTAATAAAATTAAAGATTGTGTAAAATTAGAAGCAACAGATATGCGTTTGACTGGATTAGGTAAAAAATCATACAGGCCATTTGATTATTTTCAAGCAGAAATCGGTATTGATTATTCTAAATTTCAAGACTCTGTTTTTGTGATTAATGATAATTCTATTGAATTTGATATGATTATTGCGGGGCTAACGTATTGGGCTACCGCGGTTAAAAATCACGTGACAGTCGCTGTCTTATTCAAATTGCACTTTGACGCGCAGCTATCAATTAATGGAATTCCACTAGTTTGTTTTCTATCGCTGTGTGTTTGATTTGATAATTAGATTGTTCTGAAATAATAAAAAAAAACGCACATAGCATTGCGAGTGTGTTATTCTACTGAAAATTAACTTTAATTTATTGAGTTTATCAAAAATTGTCATCTTTTTATATGAAGTCGAGGCCGGGACTACATACATAAACTGTCGAATGTTAGTATTAATCATTTTTCCGTTTCAGGATCATATGTAATAATTTGAGTGTGTAATGTTATATATCCTAAGTATTTTATGTTATATATGTAAATATGAAGAGTTTATTCAATAAAGGTGATTACTTTCAATAAAAGAAGACACTTTAAATTAATTAAGATGTTATATTAAACTATTTACACTACTATGTACAAAAAATATAATAATAAGCTCTAATAGTCGTTCCAATACATCTTCTCTATTACACTTCTGTTATACTTCGTTTAGCTACAGTCACTACGTATTGTTCCTTCCGAATCAACTCGTCTTCTGATTCTGCTGAAGCCTTGGTGGCGCTGTCATCTGTTTTTATCAAAAGAAGACGGCGCTGTTGTCCACCGCGCTAGAACTCTGCTTGGATGCACTGTTGCCATTCTGACACTCGGCCATTCTGCATGCCATGACCTCATGGCGACGTTGCCAGGAACTGAAAATTGAAAAGGAAAAAAGCAACAGCAAGGGAAAACAAACATTTTTTTTTCAAACAAATATATATAGCAACTGATGAATATTGGTGATGATTTTTCTTTGTTTGTTCGTCTTCATCGTCATCAGACCGTCTTAAAAATTCGTCGTCATCTTATAGTCGTAACATTCATCTTAAAATCACCAGATCATCTTAATATTACCACATATTCGTCGTACGAATTTAACTGAATACATCATTTCGTCTTGCTGTATACATGTTAAAAAATTTCATAACTGATCTTCGTAAACCAAATTGAAATGAAATAAATATTAATACACATACACTTGAAAATAAAATAATAATAGAATCTTTCTTGACAAAAATGGAAAACACAAAAATATACTTGAATAATAAAATGATAGACGTCGTGTAATAATATAAGACAAAAATATAGAAAATATGTACGGTATAAGAATAAAAAAAAAAAAAGCGTTGAATTTCATCTTTTACGTGGTTGACCACGGTTTCATCATATCAACTGCAGTGGATGTTGTGTTTGGACCCTCATGGTGTCCAACATTTTCTACCTCATATCTGTCATTACTGTTAACAGCTTTGACTTTATAGGGACCAAAATATTTGATTCGAAGTTTCAGGCCTGATGCGAATTGAGTACGCTTAATTGCGACTAAGTCACCAACCTGATATACTCTGGGTGGTTTTCTACGTTTGTCATAATATCAATTGACAGCACTAAACACCACATTAACATCGTTACAAGATGTTTCTTCTGCATCATCTTTTTTTTCTTTTTTTTTTGTATTCGTCTTTTCTTTTTTTTTCTTTTACGTCTTATCTACTTATTCGTCTTACGTCTCTCTTTTTTGTTCTTAGGCTTCTTTCTTCTTTCATGAAACATCATCTTCAGAATCAAGGGGTTTGTCTGGATCGATACCATACTTGTCAAAATCGGTAAAATTGTCATCTACGGAAATTTCGGTGTCATCTTCAGAATTTACATCAAATTTACTTCTACTTTTTTTCAGGAGAGAGTTTCTATCACCAGGCTTCTCTTTATTAAATTTTAGTTTCCATTTGTTAACTACAAAATCTTCAAAAGAATTTTTGTCTGATTCATCTTCAAAGTCATCTGATGGTTTATAGACAGCTTTAATTTTAGAAATATTAGTAATCAATTTCTTATTACTTGACATTTTCTTAATTTTTCTCAAATGCTCTTCATTTTTTACTTCTAAATTCGTTTTGTTTTCATTTTTGGAGAAACATGCCATTTTTTCTTTATTTTCAAAATCTGCGTAATCTGAATCATTCTTGAGGTTTTTAGAATTGTTACTTCGGTTAATTTGTTTCTTAAGTGTAATAAATTCTTGCATCAAATTTTCGAATTCTTCCTGGGAATTATCTAACTCTCTTTGAATTCTTCTTTTGGAATCTTTTATTTTGGAACAGTCGTCTTCAGATTCTTCTAACTGCTTTTCTAATTATTTAGAACGATGTTTGGCTTTCTCTAAACGTACTTTGTATCCTTCAGAACATTTTCTTCTTCATCTAATTGGGATTTTATATCGTGAAGGCACCTCTCTAATTTTCTGTGTGATCTGGCGATCTCTTGCCTTTCTGCTACTTCTTGTTCTAATTTAATTTCCATCTCACACAATTGAGATTCTAAGGATGTTATCGTAATTCTTGTTTTTGCTTTTTCCGACAAAAATGCTTCTTTTAATTCAAGTACTTCTGTTTCTAACATTTTATAGTTTATTTCGGCTTCTTTAACCTGGGCAATCAAATTTTGATTTTCTGAGCGTAATTCTTGAATTTCTGTGATAGGATAGTTAAATGGCAAATTTTTGTTCTTGTTTTGAATTCGCAAGGAACTATTTTGGAGTGTGGCAGAATAAGGGTTAAATTTAGAAGTTACCATTACATCACTTGAATTAATAACATGAACCAAAGAATTGTTAGAATCATTTTCATATTTATTTATTTTTACAACATTGCCAGAAATAATTAGAATACCTTGATTAATTACGTCAGTACCAATAATCATATCAAAATCAATGGAATTATCATCAATCACAAAAACAGAGGTTTGAAATTTAGAATCATCGATTTCGATTTCTGCTTGAAAAGAACCAAATGGGATGTATGAATTTTTACCAAATCCAGTTAAATGCATATCTGTTGCTTCTAATTTTACAAAATCTTTAATTTTATTATAATTACTTCTTTTCAAAATTGTGCGTTGGCTACCAGTATCAATTAACGAAAGTAAATTTAATGAATACAGCTTAACATCTTTAAGAATTAAATTTTGAGAACTCGTTACAACATTCACTTGAGAACAATCATTCGAATTTTTTACATCTTTTGTTTTATCACACTGAAATGATTTGTGACCATGCACATTGCAAGAAAAACAGAGGGGACCTTTATCTTTATTTCTACAGTCTATACTTACGTGATTTTTTTGGCCACAATTGTAACAGAACTTAACAGTACAATTTTTGGAATTCTGGGAATTAAATGATGACTCAGCATTATCAGGTTTAACTTTAAATTTAGGAACAAATTGTTCATTGTGTTTCGGTTTTTCATCTTGAAAATGGCGCTTATTCTTGAGAAAATCATGCCGAATTTTGTCGTAAATTTTTAACTTTTGTTTAAATTCCATGATAGTTTTACATTCATAAAGGATAGATTTCTGAAAAACAGTACCAGGAATACCTTTAATTATGTATTGCATAAGAGCAGAATCTTCGATATTACCGCGTGAACCCAACTGCTTCATGATTAGAAAATATTCATCCAATGACTCATTTTCATTTAATTTTCGCGCATTTAAAATTTCATGTAACTCAGCAGAATTATATAATTCACCAAATTCGGAAAGAAGCAACTCTTTCAACTTATTCCATGAATTCATGTGACTCTCTGTTTGAACTAATAATAGCGCTTTACCTCTTAAAGATCTTTTGGCGAATAAAAATTTATGCAGTTCAGACAAATTAAAAATATTAGCTACATCTTCAAAATCGGTTAACCATTTATGAATACTTTGAAAGGAACTGCCGTCGAACGGTGCAAGAACAGTTTCGATATCATGAAAATTTACAGTAGTACTTGGCAAAACATGTTGAACTGGAAATTGCTTGTTAGAAGAATGAGAAAATTCTTCGTCAGTGCTTAAAACACTCGAACCCGGTACATTACTTTGATTATTTTCAACATTATCAGAATTTAACTCAGTATCAGATTCTGCGCCACTTTCGTTTTGTAAGATATTAGCTTGTAGCAATGTTAAGTCTGAAAGATACGTAATCAATCGTGTAGCAATCTCAACTAAATTTCCCTCCCTATCAACACAGAGTAGATTGCATAAAGTAATTAAATCATTCAAAGAAAATTCGGCTTTAATTTTATCGACTTTCTTTTTAAACTCATCTGAATCTGTGACAAGATTAAAACCGGTAAATTCTCGTATTCTTTTCCTATTCGAACGATCTCCGTCATTATCGTATAAAAATCGATGGAAAAGTTTAATCTTATTTGTTTTCTGATTCTTTAAAACAGTTTCCAGTTCAGCTATTTCGACTAGTTTCATGATTGAAATTGAAAAAGTCCTTCCGGCCTGTACCGGGAGGAAAAGGTAGCTTTCCTATATCTTCGTTTTAAAATTTTAGCTAATGTTACACGAATTGCTAATGTTACACTTTGCAAGTTAAAATGCAAAGAAACGTTTACAAAAGATTCGTTAATACTGAATTTGAATAAGAAATTCGCCAAATTATTGAGCAATAGCCAAATTGGCTTCATTTATGAAGACTTATTTTGGTCGCCAAATTTGGCGATATTTCGCCAAATGTCGCTAATTTTGGCGCTAACGGATATGAATATATAGTTTTATGCGTATGATTGGGAAAATTATTACAACAATGAAAGAAAATAATTTGCAAGTAATGGCGTTAATGTGCTGTTTTGTTTCAAAAAATGTCAGCCACCCTAGAAATTCAAACTGCTCTATCTCAGCCATTTTTTAAGATAGAGGTAAACCAAAAAATGCTCTGGAATCCTTGTATCAAGGCCTAACACGTAAATAAAAAATAAATTTGAATTTTTAATTTTTTTGTATGTTTATTACTCGGTCGAGACATTGGTGAGCTTAATACACACAATTAGTTTCATCAAAATCGATTTATAAATACGAGCGTTATCGTATGACATAGCTCAGATATATATATATATATATATATATATATATATATATATATATATATATATATATATATATATATATATATATATATATATATAAATCAACATTTGAGCGGAGGGTGGTTTTGAGGTCTGGAGGTCATGATCGGTGAAAATATATCGAAATTTTCCGGAACTGCTTTCCTCCGAACGGCTGCAATAGGTAGCTTTATACTTTTTAGTATTGAAAGCTACCTAATATATAAAAGAAAGAGAAGAAAAAAAATGAACTCACCGCAAAAATATATCCTTTAGATAGAATGAAGAAAAAATAATTCTCCGTCCGCACGTCATATCAGAACAAAGGCTGCTTCAGTCTCTCTTTATTATTTTTTCTTTTCCTTTATCGTAGAACAACTTCTGCGTCGTCATTTTAGCACTGTAAATAATGCGTGAATAAAAAAAACAAATTATCTGGCTTTCGTCATCTTGAATGCTGGTTTAGGAGTTTTCATCTATAATTCCAAGTGGCGTCGCATTTGTCTAGGGGTTTTTATTCCGTTTACTCAGAATTCAACCGGCGAGCTCCCCATGTAAATATGAAGAGTTATTCAATAAAGGTGATTACTTTCAATAAAAGAAGACACTTTAAATTAATTAAGATGTTATATTAAACTATTTACACTACTATGTACAAAAAATATAATAATAAGCTCTAATAGTCGTTCCAATAAATCTTCTCTATTACACTTCTGTTATACTTCGTTTAGCTACAGTCACTACGTATTGTTCCTTCCGAATCAACTCGTCTTCTGATTCTGCTGAAGCCTTGGTGGCGCTGTCGTCTGTTTTTATCAAAAGAAGGCGGCGCTGTTGTCCACCGCGCTAGAACTCTGCTTGGATGCACTGTTGCCATTCTGACATATATATATCCTAAATCTGTAATTTAATATACTTAAAATTATGCCTGTGTTTTGAAATGTTAATACGATTTAACAATCATATATCCGTTGTTTGGGAAAATGTTCGTTAAAAAAATATTAATTTTTAGATAGTTTATGTCTTAAAATAGTTTTCTTTCTGTTATTAACTTCTATGCTCAGAGATAAGTATTGAGCACATTTAATTTTTTTTTAAATAGTTATTTTTGTACTAAAGTTTTGAAAAGCTTATATATTATATAAAGTATACATCCAATGGCCGTACATAATTTTGGTTCAGAAATATTGATATTAGATTATGAAAAAAAAAAATCAATATAAGGAAAGGGCAACTGATGTCACGGTTGGTTAAATTATTGTTGGTTAGCAAAAAAAAAAAAAAAAAAAAAAAAAAAAAAAACCTGTTCGTTCTTTATGACTCCTACAGTACACATGAGATGGGACGATTTGATTGGTCTATGTTAAACTGGTCTGTGATATGATTGGCCTACGTCGCCATAACGATTCCTGCAATGATCGCTATGACAAAATTGCAGTGGTAGATTGGTTAATGGAATTGTTTGTTTGTAAACATGCCGTTTCCTTATATGCAGCTTTGAAATTTGAATATCTATACAAAAGAAAGTTTCGCTCTGTGTGTGTGTCTGTCTGTGTATGTGTGTGTCTGTCTGTGTGTGTGTGTGTCTGTTGGCGATGGCTAGCAAAATCTAGCCCACCTAGAAGTCTGGAAATTTAGGTGTGGATAGTCCAAGGTCTGACCATGTGCACCTGAGCCTCAGAATTTTAATATTTCAATTATTTACTGAAATATTAATTAATATTCACAAAGAACTGTCATCAAAAATACGCTTTTATTCACTTGGGTTGGTTGGTTCACTGGTTGGTTGCATCGATTCTTCACAGAAGTAATTAAATAAACCAGAGTAGCGATGCATAAATAAGGATTTCTAACTAAATAGTGTCAATATGGATTGAAGCGAGATCTTTTTCGTTAGCCTCGGGATTGAAGTTATCAGCGTAGAGGAGCCATGCGAATGTCGCGCCACCTGTACATGACAAATTACACATACGTCCCACTGACTGAAATATTTTTCAGGCACATTTTTCTTCATGACAATTAGTCGGGTTTAAGGTTTTTTTTTTTTTTTTTTTAACATGACACTTATTATTATGATGGAGATTATTAATACAGAGAACTTTATTTAACAGATTCTTTTTTATATTTGCGGAAATGAAGAGGGGCAATGGTCTAATTACATTTAAGCTTCAAGGTGTATTTCTAGAAAGCAGTTACCAGAATTTCCGAATAATAGTGTAAGCCAAATTTCAAATTAAGTTCCTAGCTTAACCAAATTAATCAATCTTTAAAGATGTATTGTGACCCTAAGATACACCCTAAGATACATAAATACATCGTTTAATTTTCAATTACCTACATGAAACTGCTGTTTAAAATGACAATAATATTTCTTTAGCTCTTAATTTTTAAAGTATGGGCATTTCTACTCTATATCTGTAACTAGTTAAATATGAAAAAAAGTACTGTTAATAAAATTTGTGTCTGTAACAAAAATATTTTTTTTTCTTATTGTAATAAATAAATCTAGTTTACAATTAAATCTCCATTTAGTGATCTTTTGAAATCCTGTGAAAACATTCAATACATAGAAATTTCATTATGCACTATTTTTCATTGAAATGTAATTTCATTTTATCTAACAAAACTAATATTTCAGGAGATTTAAAATGCCTAAATGTACGGATACTTTGACATAAAATTTGAGTTCTTTGTTATGATTGTCAACGAAGTATTGTGTAAAAATTCTAAACAAGGAAATCCTTTAAAAGCAATACTTTTGTCTTTTATAGAATCATTGGTCGACTGCTTTAAAGATTATTTTTCTATTGTACCGACAATTGTTTATTTTAGTTATATCTAAGCTAAATTTGAAATAGCTTACTCCTTATTCTGGGAAGAAGAACGTTTCTCTCCTTTCAACCATGGAACTAAGTTCCATGCTTTCAACTACTTTTCTTTGCAAGTATTGCATGCATTCCAGTAAGCATACATATCCATTCTTCATCCATCAAAAGGAATTGGAGGTTGCTCAGTACTATTCATGTTCTTATTGTAGTTAAAATTCTACCCTTACCTGACTAAACATATTTGCATTATGGGACTTTTGCAGCTGATTATATAATCGTTCTTGACATCTGGATAGAAGTATTTCCTTGCGTTTGAGAAACAGCCTAAGATACATAACTAATAATAGCCGTATATTAACAGGAGTGAAGAATTTGCACGAAAAATAATCTTTTATAAATATCCTAAACTAAAAAGTTTGCCAAATATAAAATAGGTTTCTTAAATGAAAGTATTAACAACTAAAGCAAAACACAACTCAGTTTTAAATTCTGGAGAAATATTTGTTATTTAGAAAGATAAATATTTATTTATATTTTCTGAATCTGTATGTTGTTACTATTTCTTAAGTTCACTAAATTGAGATTTCACCTTCATTATTAAGAATTAAAAAATATATACCATGTATCGTAATTTGAAAGAGGTAATAGAAAATAACTAATTTGTATTTAAAAAATAAAATAAAATTAATATGGTAAAACCTCCAGAACAGACGCTTCATAAAAATTCATACATAATTAAAAATTGACATCATTTAGCGAACATATGCTCATTACCAACACATATATAAAGTATATTAAATGAGACAAGTGGTATTGACCAGGTCCGTGATAATAATCAGCACGAATTTATATCATTAACCCGATTTTGTAAGAATGTATATTTAAAAAAAAATCTTTCAAGCAAAACTCTTATTCAGGGGGGAGGGAGGGGGGGTATGTTTGTATTTTTTAAAACCAAATGTGCCATTTCAATAGAGCATGTAATCTCTAAGTTGGTGTTATAATTTAGACTTAAAAGTAAATTATTGATTTGATCATGACGATAAATATAAAATTACTAATTAGTTGAAAATGTAATAATAAAATACATAAATATATATGTAATTTTTAAAAAGATCAGAAAAAAAATATTAATAGAAGAATAATAATAAAAGTAAATATGCTCGATATGACTTAAATATGATTCAATTTCGAAACTTACATGAAAATTAACTTTTACAATCGAAATAAGATTTTTTTAAATAGATTGTTTAATTTAAAAATGCTTATCTCTTATCTAATCTATTAACTATCAAATTCTGAATAGATACAAATACGTAAATATATATTAAACTGTTGATAAAACCCTTATTTGTAACAAATTTTTGATTCCTTTTGATTTCTTACGGTTACGGAAAAAAAAACCTCATTTATTAGAAATAATAATAATATATATATATATATATGATAATTTAAAATGGTCAGCGAAAAAAATAATAATAAATCTAATTTATATTTTAAAATTAAATATTGATCTGAAAATTATTTATATGTATAATTCAAATTAATATGAAATGATTAATTATTTAATACAAATAATAATAATAATTCAATATATAAGACTATATTTAAAGGATCAGAAGAAATATTTTTTACTAGGTATCTCTAATATGGTTCTATACAAATATATAAATATATATTAAACTTCGTGTTTCGAAAAAAATATTTCTGATTTCTTATAATTGAAAATAAAAATAATTTATTAGGAGAAAGTAAATCAATTTTATATTTAAAATTAAATTATTTCTATAGAAACTAATAAAGTATATAAGTGAAATCAATGTAAAATTATTAGTTAGATGAAAAAGTAACAGTAAAAATATATAAGTAATTGTTGAAAGTTCAGAAAAAATAATTAATGAATGTAATGATAAAATGAATTAATATACAAGTTAATTTTTAAAAGATCAGAAATAAAATAAATAATAAATTTTCAATTTATATTTAAAGATTAATTTATTTTAATTATTTATTTAACTACATTTTGATTGCATTTTATAAATTAAAAATATATCTAAATAAGGATAATTAAATATTATAATAATTAAAAGTTAAACAATAACCAGATGTGCTTAGAAAATAAAATAAATCCAATAATAATATAAACTTTATTAATTAAAAAATCGAACCAAATCAAATCAAATATTTTTTTTTATAAAAAATTATAATAAGTTATTTTAGTGTCAAAATCACCCATGAGATGGCACCAGCACCGTCTCTTCCTAGGTACTTCCCTGGGAATATCATCCCGAGGAGCTTGATCCCTGGGAGGAATCTGGGAGATCAGTCCTGAGGAGCTTGCTCCCTGGGAGGGATCTGGGAGATCAGTCCTGGGGAAGTGATTAAAGTATCTTCCCCAGGAACGCCTGATAGCGTCATTACAGTTTCAGGAGGAATTTGGGATGAATTGGAACTCCTGGGGAGGTTTTCAGGAGCTTTGGTGCTATATGGGTATTTGATTAATTAATTCAGTTGCATTTTCCATAGGGTAATAAAAAGGTTTTGTCACTGTGTTCAATTGACAAAAATCTATACATAAGCGCATGCTACCGTCCTTCTTTGCGACACACACGACCGGATAAGCTATTTCAGCTTCACTTTTTTCTATTAGTCCTAGATGCTCTAAATCTTCTATTTGTTTGTCCACTTCATTTTTTAGTGATTCCGGAATTTTATAAATATATGGTTTCTTTCTTTCCGCACCTGGTAATAAACGAATTTTGTGTGCTGCAACGTTGGCAACTTGAATTTTACCTGAGAATAATGGTGCATGTTTTTGTAAAAGTTTACTTAACTCGAATTGTTTATCAACCTCCAGATGACTAAGGTCTACTTCTATGTTATTTTCATTCAAAGTATTAGCTTTAATTGGTGTTGGGTGAATTTCACCAAATTCTACATCGTCTTCAAAAATGACCCCAACAGTCTGTACTCTTACGTTAAATTTCCTTATTTTATTCGCATGAACATGTCTGATACCCCCATCAGGTAATTTCACTTTATACGAATGTGATTTTATTCTTTCAAGTATTTCTCCGGGTCCTGTCCATCTAGCATATAATTTATTGGTAGAATCAGGCATAAGTAAATATACTAAATCACCTTTTTCAAATTCCTTCATTCTACTTCGACGATTGAAATAGCGAGTAATTTTCTTGTTTTTCTGCAGCAGTTAGAGAAGCAATGTCAGCGGTTCTTTCCAAATTTATTTTTAATTCTTGTAAATAGTCTACTGCTGAATTACTAAGATTCAATGGTAAGGGGATTTCACCTGACCATGATGACTTTAGTACTGCCAAGGGACCTCTAGCTTCCCGACCATACATGAGCTTAAACGGTGATACTCCAGTTGTGCAATTTGGCACCTCACGGTAAGCAAAAAGCAGAAAAGGAATATGTTTATCCCAATTAATAGGATCCGTACGAATTACATGATGTAGCATTTGTTTAAACACACGATTAAATTTTTCAATTAATCCATTCGAAGCGGGGTATGATGGAGTTGAAAAGCGAGGACATGCCCCTAACCGGTTCTCAAATTCTTTAGTCAGTTCAGATTTAAAATTAGTGGCCTGGTCTGAACAGATAACTTCAGGAATTCCGGTGCGCATAAAAATATCTAATAAAGCATCACACGCCGTTTTCGCAGAGAGACTCCGTAATGGTACTACTTCCGGCCATTTAGAATTTTGATCAATTAAGGTAAGACAATATTTATGCTTCCTCCCTGACGGCGGAATAATTTCACCTATACAATCAATATTTACAGTATGAAATGGATATGGTGCGCGGACAACAGGTGTAATCGGAATTTTATATGTTTGTTTCTCAGGGCTTTTTAACTGACAGTTCTTACATGTTCTACAATAATTTTCTACATCTCTTGAAATATTCGGCCAATAAAAAGATAATTTAATTCTTTCTTTAGTTTTTCGCATCCCTAAGTGGTTTCCAAAAATTGAATCATGAGCTAATTCTAACACTTTATTTCTATAACTTTCCGGTAACACGAGCTGATATATTTTATCACCGCAAATAGTTTCTTTATGATACAACAAATTATCCCGTATCAAAAAATTTTTTTTTCCTAATCTAGCGTCCTTAAATGCATTCTTTAAAGTTGCGCAATCTTTTTGTTCTTTACAAAACTTGTTAAACTCTGAAAATTCATCATTTCGATCATTTTGTTTATTCTCTGAAGAAATAAAACAAACATTTAATTCCTCTTTCGCCAGTGGGGCGTCTGAGCTATTTTTAGCTTCGTGACCTTCGAACTCCTGCAATTGACTATTACACAACTCTTCATTTTGAAGTTCAATCAAAGCATTATACACGTCTGGAGTTATTAAACAGGGGACATTTAAGTTTTCAGTGAAAGCAAAAAGCGTATTTAAAGTGACATAAATTCCACTGTTAGGTAATTTATAATGGATGGGTATAGTAGCCAAATTTGCTTGTACTTTTTCTTTGAAAGCGGATTGTAACAAAATACTACCTTTAGCTTCGATTTTCAGATTAGGAATTAATGACGTATTTAAAATACTTATTTGGGTACCGGAATCCAGAGTCGCTTCTACTTCTTTTCCTTCTACATAAATAATGATTTTTTTAAAGGAAAAAGAGTAACTTCGTTTAATTGATCATTCATGTGTAAATGCATGGAACTAACATTAGTGACTACTGCATTATTATTTTTATTTGGATTCAATTTAT
Organism: Maratus michaelseni; assembly: GCA_963931845.1. Classification (NCBI taxonomy): domain Eukaryota; kingdom Metazoa; phylum Arthropoda; class Arachnida; order Araneae; family Salticidae; genus Maratus; species Maratus michaelseni. The sequence continues at coordinate 196,686,201 of OZ007594.1, forward strand.
TTGTATCTTGTTGCATTTTCGGTTTTCTCTGACCCTGATCATCATTTTGAGTATAAGATTTATCATACTTATTTCTTCTGTTTGGTCAAAATTTTGCTAGGTGTAATGGGGAATTACAAATGTAACAATCACGCGATTTTGAGAAGTGTCTGTTCTCATACGTAAGTTGATTTTTTCTTAGTTGTGGGGGAACATATTTAGTATTTTCGTTATTCACTTCACGATAAATAGGTCGTTTCTCAAATTTTGTTTCCTCAAAAGACCTGCCTTTTGCGGTAAAATAAATGTCACAGTCTTTCGATAACTGATCGGGCAAAAGCCAACTTTCTCCTTGTTTGACTGCAATGTGAGTTGCGAGCTCATTATCCAAAGTTTCAAAAATTTTATCAGATATTATTAAATTAATAAGTGATTCGAAATCTTTAACATTTCGAATTCTGTAATAATTTAACAAACAGGATCTTAATCGGGAACCGAACTGTTGATGGGTTTCACCAGGTAATCTTTTAGCGTTTCTAAAATTTTGTAAACAGGTAAATGGGGACGGTTCATATTCTTTCAAAATTAAAGATTTAATTTTATCATAATCGGCTAATTCTTCATCATCAATATAAACAAGAACATTTCCTGCTTTCTCACCTACTAATTTTAGTAAATTTTCCGATTTATATTCTTTAGGAACATTTTTGTGCTTAAACGCTCTTTCTAAAGAATCAAAAAAGAGATTCCATATTTCATTTTTCTTGCGCACTTCAATTACTAAAATTTGAACTGCTTTAATTAATTTATCTAGTGATAATGACGTACTATTTTCCCCTTCGTTATGCGATAAATTCTCGCTTCTCATTTGTTGTTGTAAACGCAATCTATTAACTTCCTCGCCATTTTTTCTTTCTGAAACCGTAGTCGATAAAAATTCAGTTACGAAATCTTTATCCTTTAAGTATTCTTTAGATTTCAATAACAAATCTTTTAATTCGGGTACTCTCTTACTCGCATCAGCTTCTTCGCCTATTTCTTCCAGAACAATAAGTAAATCCGCTTTAGTTACGTTTTTAAACATCTTCGAATAAAGTTAACAGTTATCTTATTACACAATTAAATGATAAATAAATAGCTCACCTCTATTTTGTAATCCAAACACTGCGATTCAAAGCTTTATTATTTTAAATCGTAGAAATAACTCTTGTTCTCGTTATGAGAGCGGGCTGTAATATCATGACAGCCGAATGACGCACAAATTCTTCTTTTTAAATTTTAAATACACAGTTTATTGAAAATGAGAGCTGGTATTAACAATATTATTTACATTATGTACAATTTCACTTATATTCATAAAAATTCACCAAACCACATCACTTCTTAAAACAACCAAAATATACTCGGATGCATTTCCGCATCCTACTTACTCCGAACAAAAAACCATTTCTTCTCTCTTCTCTTCACTTCCGTTTACTTTTAAAACAAAAAAAGGTTGGAAGGATGTTGGTTGCATGACACATGAATATACAAATACTCCATTCAATTTTAATCCCTAAAAGTAAAATTAATATACAAGCGATAGCGCCCTCTATAGGTAAATTAAATATAATATTAACAATATTATCAACATCTACCTGACAAGTAAGGTGCCTCCATCTATTGGTATGATAATTATTCAAAATTAAGATTGAGTTACATATCCACTATATTAGATTTAATTATATATATAAACAGTAAAAAACAATAATACCTTGTAGTTTTACATAAAAATCGTACAAAATCCCACTATATGAATAAATTTACCCAGAATTAAATCCATCTTATACAGCATTTCAAATATTCTTAACAAGAGTTTGTATTATTTAAAAGAGATATTTTTAATACAAAGTGCTGGTGCTGCCATCTGTGTTAATCCACTTATATATATATATTATAGAATTTATATAAAATAGTTAATGTTTTATTTTTTAATGTTTTATTTTACTTTTACTTAAATATATTAATGTTTTATTTTTTATTTTACTTCTTAAATATATTATAGAATTTAGAGATTGATTTAAATATCAAATTAAATATATCATAAACAATTTAAAATATCTCAAAATTTATAAAAAAAAATTAAATTAATAGTATTACTACTGTGTTGCAATCTTTATAATGCAATGCAGTATTTAAAAGACTTATTAAAATTAAACTTTCAAAAAAAAACTATATATAACATATAGATATGTTTGTGATTTATAATCATCAATGTTATCCATGTATAATTTTGTGTTTTTTTGTATAAGTTAATTTATATATGTTTTAAAACTGAACATCAGTAACACTTAAAACAGAGATGATCGGCTAAACGCACTATCACAGACTATATAAAGTATATATAATGTTCAATCATTTAATAAATGTCCTTATATGTTTTAATTGTATTTATGTATGTTATAATTGTAATTTGCTATATCTTTTGTTTTATGTTATCGCACACTAAAACAATAATTTAATACGTACCATGTTTATATTTATATGATATAATAAATGTTATTTAAAAGAGTTGATGATTGAATTTATCATAAAAATTGGATAACCATATATTTTTGTTTGATCTCGTATAAATCTAATATTTTTGTTTTTATTTATATCTGAGCATAGGTATTTTATACGATGAAGATAATTGATAATTATATTTTTATAAACTGATTTATGTAAACATGAAGCAAAATTGGTAAAAATATTTACTTTAAATGGAAAATCAAATCTCTTATCATAAATATCAAAAATTAATTTATAATTATCATTAATATTAATTTTTAAGTCAAGAAAACTTATATTATTGTTAATTAAATCATTTTCGCTTAATTTAAGCTGATTAGGATAAAAATTGAGTGGTGATGTGCAATTTTTATCATTGAAATAAAATATGATAATGTCATCAATATAGCGATAAAATACATAATCATTGTTCAGACTAATATTTCTTTCATAATAATATAAGTAAAGGTCAGAGAGAATACTAGAAGCGGTCCCGCCCTGCGGAATTCCCTGGCATTGTTTATAAATAATATTGTCATATATGATGTAATTATTATGCAATGTAAAATTTAGTAAAGTTTTAAAAAAATTAACGGAAATATGTTCTTTTAATTTTAATTGAGATTTAAATTCTTTAAATAATATACACATTGTTTTATGTAAGTCTTTTATATCAATATTATTAAATAAATCATTAAAATCTAATGTTTTTATGAATTTTACCGGATTGATATTATGTATTTTATTAATAAGTTGAAAACTGTTTTTTAGGCAATGTTGGTTATTATGTTTTAACGTTATATCATATATCTGCTTTAAAATATTAAGTAGTAAATTGCTTGCATTATTATTATATGTGTTACACCCGATAGTAACTGTGCGAAATTTAATTGGATTTTTATGAAATTTTAGAATTATAACAAGATAAGGATAATTTAAATTATTACATTTGATTTTTAGTAATTTGTGATAATTTAATAATTTTCTATTATTAATTTCAATATTTAATTTAGTTTTATTAAAAATATTACTTGTGTTAATTGCATTGTGAATTAACACTTTATAGTACTCTTTACAAATGATAGCATAATTATTTGGAGATTTATCTACATAAGTAATTATAAATTTGTTTTGTAATTCTGATATATGTTTATTTATATTTTTAAAAGCTGCATGTGTAATATGTTGATAATTTTTTATAATTTCATTTTTTAATTTATCTATTACAGAAAATCTCCATTCACTAAAATACTCGATTGGTTTATTGTAATCAATAGCAATTTTATACATAAATAAATCAATATCTTGAATAAACTGCAATATTATGGATGTGATATTACACCTATATGGAAGACGAAATTTTGTTCCATTATGCATTAAGTTTTGTAAAATAGGTTGTTCTACAATATTAAGATCACCAGTAATGATATGACCATGTGTTGTATTTATGTACTTTTGAAATTTTGGGTCATTACAATAACAAGGGTAATTATTTGAAGAGACCAATTGTTTTGCAAAAGAATTGTAATTAAAAATTTTACGTCCAAGTGTGCGATTATATTTATATGTCTTGTGAATGGTAAAATTTTTTATTGGAAAATTATTAGTAGTGTTGTTTATGATATTGTGTAAATTGATATTAGTAAATACATGATTGGAAAAATTTATAATTAGTTGTGTATTATTAGTTTTATATTTAGGTTTATTAGAAAGACTTGTATTTAATAGGTTTGCTCTATAATGAAGAATATCATAAAAAATATCACAAAAATGTGGAGAATATTGATTCTTTTTAGTATATATATATATATATATATATATATAAACAATAAATAATATAATAAATATAAACAATTTATGTAATAATTTATTTTGTTTTAGTGTGCGATAAAATATAGCAAATAATACAATTAAAGCCCTCTGACTGTCCAGCAAAGCGGCAAAATTGTAATTTTGTTTTCTCTGTATTTTATTTTAAATGCTAAAACAAAGGTGAATATTCCAAAATTATATAAAAAACTTAATTATATATATGAATATAAACCTTCAGGATATCAATTATTACTCAATGTATCAAAACTGCATTTTATTTGTAGAATTATATTAATTTAAAAAATGCTTGTATTGCAGTGAAACCTGGAGCTTAGTGAACGTATAAACACGGGCTTGTCAGTGAGAGGGTTAAAACATATAAGGACTATTATTAAGATGGTTGAACATTGTTTACACTTTATATAGTCATGGTGAATGTGCGTCTGCCGATCACCTGTATATTAAGTGATACTAATGATCAGTTATAAAAAGTCTATAAAATATGCATTGTACTAAAATAATGTAAACATAACATATACAAAAACACAACTCATCAAGATTATGATATTTCATGATGTGCGCCATGTGGTCGTATTGGTATAAATGTAGACCTTGTGATGTTTAAGGAATTTTTTATAATTATTGTGAGTAAGATATTTTATCTATTCTTTACAAGTTTTTTATTTCCAATTTTACTATTTCCAATTGTTTTCTGGTAATAATACAGTATACCTGGATGAATATACTGATCTTAGCATAAATGCCAATATATTTATGAAATACTGTATTATTTTTAAAACACGTGTGGATACATCCAGGCTGATGATTATATCTACACGTGTTTTTTCATATCCAATTCTAATTTAAATCTCTTGTTATCCAATTTTCCATTATATTTAGTTCATATTTCATTTCAAAATCCATTTGTATTCACTTGATATCAACTTCAAATTATTAACATTTTATGGTTTATTATATAATTTTTTTTTTCTCTCTCTTTTTTTTAAAATATTTTTCATATTTTCAGTATTTTTGGCCAATTACCATTGAAGCAAATGCTATGGTAATATTATGATTGCACTTGTTAATTTATTAACTATGTGGTATTCTGTCTACACTTTATTACTAATTATCTCTTAGGAGATTTAATTAGAATGTTACAAGAACTTGATATGTTTTTTTTTTTAATTCAAAGATATTATAATTATATATATACAGGGTGATTCATAAAAGATGGGCAGAACTTTAAGGGGTTATAGTACACTTAAAGACAAATAATATTAAATAGGAGACTAAGGGTCCCAGACGTATTCCCAAGGAGATAGGGGGCATTAAAGTTTAGGGTCCGAAATTTCAAATGATTATAAAACATGGAAAAATTGGTCGATTCGTTTGCGGTTTTTGCAAAAAATTTTCTTTATGCCAGTATTTTCTTGAAATAAAATTTTAAAGTTCAATTTCAAAAAATGCCGATAGGGGGCGCTTTAGACTTTGGAGTAACAAACAACTATTTTTTAACGTTATTTTTTGTATTTCTTTAAATGATTTCGAAAGCTTAGACTTAAACTTAAATTTTGATCTAAAAATCTGAATCCTAACGAGTAGTTAAGTAGCGTAAACTGAAATTTGAAATTTGAAACCCTTCTCCCCCCAGAACAAAAATCAGTTATTCCCGATCTTTGTGTCGTAAATTAGGCTCTAACTACTGCCGCGTTTTGCTAAAATTATTCTTTATGTCAGTATTTTCTTGAAAATAAATTTTAAAGAAAATTTTCAAAAAATTCCGATAGAGGGCGCTTTAGACTTTGGAGTAACGAACAACTATTTTATACCGTTATTTTTTGTGTCTCATTAAATGCTTTCTAAAGCTTAGACTTAAATTTTCAGCCCAAAATCTGAATCGTTAGACGTGGTTAAGTTTCTGGGGAGAGGGGTTTGAAATTTCTACTCCTGAGCACAGTTCAGTTTACCATGTCCACATATTGTGTGCTGTGATACGAGGTAAAAAGACACAAATTAGGATTATGTTACCAAAGCATATTTATTAACATGTAATCACAATAAATGTTCAAAATTGTGACCACCAGAGGTTATGCACGCAGAACAACGGCGACGAATGGAACGGCGAACATTCGCGAAAACATCAGGCTTTTCGAGCACTTCCCCTACAGCGGCGGAAAGTCTGGCGACCAGTTCCTCGGGGGATTCAATGGGTGTCTCATACATAAGAGCCTTCAATCGTCCCCAAAAAAAGAAATCGAGGGGTGAAAGATCTGGCGAGCGAGCAGGCCAAGCAACAGGACCACCTCGACCAATCCATCTGTTCGGAAATGTGATGTCCAGATAGTTGCGGACGTCTCGTACGTAATGGGCTGGCGCTCCATCGTGCTGGAACCACATGACCCGCCGGATGCGTGGAGGAACAACGTTTAACAGGTCTGGCAGCACATGTTGCAGAAATGTGAGGTATGTTTTACCGTTGAGGCGTTCAGGAAGAAGGTACGGTCCGATTAGGTGGTCTCCGAGGATTCCTGCCCAAACATTGATGGAAAAGCGTCTCTGATGAGCATGTGGATACGTAGCATGTGGATTGACATCCGCCCATACATGTGCATTGTGTGTGTTAAATGTACCTTCACGTGTGAAGGTACATTCATCGGTGAAAAGCACAGTTCGTCCAAAATGTGGATTTAGCGCGTTCTGCTGCAGAAACCAGCGGGCGAATTCAATACGATTTGGATAATCCCCTGGAGACAGTTTCTGGACTCGTTGCACATGAAACGGGAGCAAATGTTCATCCTTCAGTACCCTCCAAGTCGTGGACTGTGAGGTATCCACCTGGCTAGCCACTGTTCGTGTACTTGTACTTGGCTGCGCCGCTACTACATCCAGAATGGCTTCTGCAACAACTACTGATTCGTCTTTTTTTGCACGACCTGCATTCGACCGGGAAGCGAGAAATGATCCCGTCTCACACAACTGTCTGTGCAAGCGCTCGAAAGTTTTGCGGTTAGGCAACCGCCTGTTAGGAAATCGCTCTCCGTACATTCGTTGTGCCTCTGCACCATTTCCATCTGCCGCTCCGTAAATTAAATGCATCTCAGCCTTTTCCTTATTCGTGAAGGGCACCATCTTCCGATTCATTACTACAGCGACTTACACTTGACTCACCGTTCAGTGGTTTTTATGCCTGAATCGTGTCGAAATTTTGCATACGTGTTCTTCTTCTTCCCCATTTGACATTTGCATACTTTCTGTTTCCTTCTTCACCCGGTGACTAGCGTCAGGAATGGAGCTTTAACGTTTGCATGAGCGACGTTTCCAACTGTGCCAGTGCCTTTATGAGTGAATTCCGACTATGCAGTCCTTGACGAAAGTTGTATTTTTGCCTCGTATCACAGCACAGAATCGTTGGGCATGGTTAAGTAGTGCAAACTGAACTATGTTCAGAAGTTGAAATTTGAACCCCCTCCCCTCGCTACTGAACCACGCTCAGCGATTCAGATTTTGAGCTGAAAATTTAAGTTTAAGTCTAAGCTTTAGAAAGCATTTAATGAGACACAAAAAATAACGGTATAAAATAGTTGTTCGTTACTCCAAAGTCTAAAGCGCCCTCTATCGGAATTTTTTGAAAATTTTCTTTAAAATTTATTTTCAAGAAAATACTGACATAAAGAATAATTTTAGCAAAACGCGGCAGTAGTTAGAGCCTAATCTACGACACAAAGATCGGGAATAACTGATTTTTGTTCTGGGGGGAGAAGGGTTTCAAATTTCAAATTTCAGTTTACGCTACTTAACTACTCGTTAGGACTCAGATTTTTAGATCAAAATTTAAGTTTAAGTCTAAGCTTTCGAAATCATTTAAAGAAATACAAAAAATAACGTTAAAAAATAGTTGTTTGTTACTCCAAAGTCTAAAGCGCCCCCTATCGGCATTTTTTGAAATTGAACTTTAAAATTTTATTTCAAGAAAATACTGGCATAAAGAAAATTTTTTGCAAAAACCGCAAACGAATCGACCAATTTTTCCATGTTTTATAATCATTTGAAATTTCGGACCCTAAACTTTAATGCCCCCTATCTCCTTGGGAATACGTCTGGGACCCTTAGTCTCCTATTTAATATTATTTGTCTTTAAGTGTACTATAACCCCTTAAAGTTCTGCCCATCTTTTATGAATCACCCTGTATATATATATATATATATATAATTTTATCTACTCTTTACGGGTTTTTATTTCCAATTTTATTATTTCAAACTGATATCTGGTAGTAATTCAGTGAGGTGTTGTATACAGATTTTAGGATAATTGATGTGAGTGAAATATTTTATCTATTCTTTACGGGTTTTTTATTTCCAATTTTATTATTTCAAATTTTAATATTTCCAATTGTTTTCTGGTAATAATTCAGTATACCTGGGTGATTCTACTGATCTTAGCATATATGCCAGTAGAATTATGAAATACTGAATTATTTTTTAAAACACATGTGGGTACATCCAGGCTGATGATTATATCTACATGTGTTTTTTCATATCCAATTCTGATTTAATTCTCTTGTTGTCCAATTTTCCATTGTATATGGTTCATATTTCATTTCTTAATCCATTTGTATTCACTTGATAGCAACTCCAAATTCTTATTTTTTTTTCTCTCTCTCTTTTTAAATTTTCTTCATGTTTTCAGTATTTTTGGCCAATTACCATTGAAGCACAAGCTATGGTAATATTATGATTGCACTTGTTAATCTATTAGCTATGTGGTATTCTGTCTACACATTATCATTAATTATCTCTTTGGAGATTTAAGTAGAATGATACAAGAACTTGATATGTTTTTGAAATTCATAGATATTATAATTATATATATATATATATATATATATATACGTACTATAAGCGTATTGTACGTCGTGTATTTTTCCCTGGCCAGTGAATAAAGTTCATCCGCCACGCTTGAAAATAAAACACTTATTTATGTAATAAAACCCGTGACGTCGACTAAAACTGTTCTATTTTCGCAGATTGTATTTATGTACTTCATGTACAGTAATAATTATGTATTGATATATATTCACATGCACACACGTACGAGTGCCCTCCTGCACCAAAGTATTGCTGAATTTGGCGAAATATCAACATATTTGGCGACAAAAATGAATTGCCATAAACATTGGCAATAACTGGCTAATTTCGCAAAATGCTCATTCAAATCCGATTTGATTTTCTAAGAATCTCTCATAATCGGGTTCCATGTCAAAGTGACGCAGTTTAGATGTCCTGTTTCGACACAAAATTAACTGCATTCTTGTTACCAGAAGTAAATATTTTTAGAAAAAAATCAATCTTAAAGTCCGGACAGCAGCGTCACATTTTTTAAACCAATTTTAGCGTTGATTTTGGTAGATATGACATACTAGGTGATGCAGATAACGAAACTGCCACTTAGCTGGCACACCAGCTGGGGGTGTTGCCAAAGAAACATTACTCACCCCGCTGTAATGTTAAATGAATGAACAATGGCAAACAGATTACAGAAGATGTCTTCGAGTCGCAGTAAAATCGGCAATCGAATTATTATTCATTGAACATAACAGTGAAGTGTGCGATGTTGTTATGGCAACACCCATCTCTAGTGCGCCAACTAATTGGCAGTTTCGTTATCTGCACCATCTAAACTGTCATACATATCCAAAATCTGATGGGCATTGTGGGAAAGTTATTAAGTTTTTAAGGTTTTTTTTTTTTTTTTTAAGTTAAACTATTATCACATGACTTAAGAATAAATATTTGTAAAAAAGTGTATTCTTGACAAAATTATAATAAAAATTACTTTAATGTAACATTTGCAATAATTTAAAAATCAACGAACTATAAATGTGTTATTTCTTTGTTGTTACCATATCTCACAAAGAAAGTGAATAAAATATTTTTTTTCTTAATAAATTCACTAGTTTGAGCTTCTTATCAAGCATAATAAAAGTAAAGAATTCCGTAGTCCCGGGTTCACGTCAAATTCACAATTTGTAACAGGCATGTTTTGAACAACTTGAATTGCAGTCATGAATTTAGACGAGATTTTTAAAATAAACATTGCTTATAAAAACGTGTTTTCCCACTCTTTTATTAGGTGCGTTCGTAATTATATAAATACGTAACACCTATAGTCGTCGTCTGGTCCGTCCGTCCGCATATAACAGCGCCAAAACTACCCAACCGAATGGTTTGAAATTTAATATATATAATCGTTGCAGACTTTTGTTGAGTCACATTTCAAATTTTATGAAAATTGAATTAAAACTTAAAAAAATATTAATAGAAGTTTCCTTTATTCTATTAATTCATATCATACGTAAATCTATGTAATAAAAGCGCAACTCATGTGACTGAGGAAAACAAATACGGGCTAATCACTTCTTTTTTCATATGCCAGGCTGATATTTTTATTCAAAATTATTTTTTCGAATAAAATTGCATAAAAGTTACATTTTTAGAAAAAACGATCAAAAAAATTGTTTGCTTGAGTGATGAGTTACATTAAAAAATGTATAGATTCTGAGATAACATCAGTGAAAATTTGGTTTACAGTCGAATATCTCAATCCAATAAAGTAAATAAACACAAGAGATTCGGTCATCGTAAGTCGTAGAAATATTAAACCATGGTGATAATGATTCGCAAAGCAAGATTTCCATGGTGAATTTTGCAGCGCTGTCTGGTATCGAAAAAAATCGCATCTGTAAACGTGGCATACGTAATAATAAAAAGAAAAAAAGGCGTGAAAAAAAATGAACCTATTCTTGCTCAATTTTGAAACATCACATGCTATCATACTCAAATGAAACGATAATTTTGTACTTTATAATGATTTATTTCATTCATGGCGGCATAAAATATGCTCATTAATAGGAAAACAATACAATATACACTGGAAATAAGGAAATAATATTACATTTTTCATTTTTATTCCTCGGAAGGAACTATAACTTGTGCCTCCATGATAATACGTAAGGTTACATTGCGTTGTTTTTATACTGTTAAAAAAAAATCTGAAATTCACAGATATTTTTTTCCTGAATTTCACAGAAAAAATCCTTTTTTGCTACAAAAGGGTATTTTCCGTTAAAAAACAGAAAATGTTCTCATATTTCCTGAAAACAACGGAACGGACGGAGAGGAAAGGGGCCAACGGAGATATTTCGTTATCTTATCTGCTGCATATTAATTTTCAATGTTTAAAAAACTGACATATTGTTTCACAGAAAAACTAAAAATTTAATAAATTAAAATTTCGAGTTTATTAAAAAAAAATAAATAAAAAAAAAATAGTACTTTCGAATTAAAAGAAGTAACAAATTTCCCATTCTTTTAAAATTATTTGCAATTTATTTTTTAAAGTTATAAGAAAATATTCGCACTTAAAATATATTCTAAACAAGCAGATTAAAATATATATATATAATAGTTAAATTAAGTGAAAAAAAAAATCGATTTTACTCAAAAAAGCAACATACAAAAATAACGCTTTCAAATAAAAAGAAAGTAATAATATTTTTCTCATTCCTTTAAAATTATTCGCAATTTAATATTTAAAGTAATAAAAAGCACTCGCACTGAAAATATATTCTAAGCGAACACCATTTAAAAAATATATAAGAGTTGAAAAAAAAATCGCTTTTCTTAAACAAGCAAACATTTTTTATCGAATTTAATTCAAATATAATATTTATATTTTACATCTAACAATCAAATTAAGAATATATATAATTCATGTTTTTATCCTGTATTAATATTACAATTTTAAAACATCAACATCATCTCATAACGAAATCTCCCCGCAATTAACTTCAAAATTACCAAGCTTCTAAACCCCAAATTATGTCAGTTCTAAGCCGCCATTTTGAGAATTTCCATATGATCCTTTCAAACTGCTGCTCTAGCAAGTGCCCACTGGCATTGCCACCTAGAGTAGAAAGCCTTCTGACTGGTTAGTGACGTCAACAGTAAGAGGCGAACATTTCGTATATCGCATTGATTAAGTAACAGAAAACTTATTTATCATAATTTTTTATGATTGCTGTACTTTATTAAAATCCTGAAAAATAATACCAATATGAGGAATACCTTTTAAAAAATAAATTTTTATGTTGCATAGAATATCACATTCTTTAATTAATATAAATAATGCATCTGAAAAAAAAAAATTGGATTCTTTATTTTAAAATCCAATTTTTAGTAATCTAATTTTTTTTCGGGGGGGGGGGGGTAAAGAAGATTGAAGATTCAGTAATTTTTTTAAAGAAATATTTAAATATTATCTTAACTATAAAATATGAAATTGATTTGGTATACTATTTTTCTTATTATGTACACATTTTATATCGTGGTGATAATTTCATGGCTGAATAATTTTAATAGGAAATTAATTTATCATAATTTTTTATGATTGCTGTACTTTATTAAAATCCTGAAAAATAATACCAATATGAGGAATACCTTTTAAAAAATAAATTTTTATGTTGCATAGAATATCACATTCTTTAATTAATATAAATAATGCATCTGAAAAAAAAAATTGGATTCTTTATTTTAAAATCCAATTTTTAGTAATCTGATTTTTTTTCGGGGGGGGGGGGGTAAAGAAGATTGAAGATTCAGTAATTTTTTTAAAGAAATATTTAAATATTATCTTAACTATAAAATATGAAATTGATTTGGTATACTATTTTTCTTATTATGTACACATTTTATATCGTGGTGATAATTTCATGGCTGAATAATTTTAATAGGAAATTAATTTATCATAATTTTTTATGATTGCTATATTTTACTGAAATCCAGAAAAATAATACCAATATCAGGAATACCTTTTAAATAAATATATTTTTATGCTGCATAGGATATCACATTCTTTAATTAACATAAATAATGCATCTGAAAAAAAATCTAGATTCTTTATTGTAAAATCCAATTTTCAGTAATCTGAAAAACATGTTTTTGTTTGTTTGTTTCTTTTTACTTCCTTGGGGGAGGGGTTGAAGATTCAGAATTTTTTTTTTAAAGAAATGTTTAAAAATTATATTAACTATAACATATGAAATTGATTTGTTGAACTATTTTTAATATTATGTACACATATGTATTTTTTATGATAGCTATACTTTATTGAAATACTGATAAATAATACCAATATCAGGAATACCTTAAATAAATATATTTTTATGCTGCATAGGATATCACATTCTTTAATTACTATAAACAATGCATCTGTAAAAAAAAATCGAGATTCTTTATTTTAAAATCCAATTTTCAGTAATCTGAAAAACATTTTTTTAGGGGAGGGGGGGGATTGAAGATGCAGCAATTTTTTTAAACATATGTTTAAATATTATCTTAACTATAAGTAATGGAACGGATTTTTGGAACTATTTTTGTTATTATGTATGTTTTATTATTTTGGACGACTTAATGGAACTTTGATATCAATTCCTTTCTTCTCATCAAATGCAGACGTTTCTCTTTCGATATCTTCATCTTTAAAATGCTTTTCACATACCTATGGAAAAAATATTATGAATATTTTTGTTTATCAAGATTAATATATAATTTGCAAGCTAAATACGAATGAAAACTATTAAAATTAATCCACCCAACAATTTAAAAATTTAATTACTAAATGGGACCCTTCATAAAATTCTTCTTAATAAAATAGAACCCTTCACAAAATTTCTCATAATAAAATGGGGCCCCTTCACAAAATTCCTTTTAATAAAATGAGTTCCTTCACAAAATTCCATTTCATAAAACATACTCTTACATTAATTACTTCCTAATTAATGTAAGGTAAGTAAAGGAAGTAATTAATTATAACATTAATTACTTCCTAAGTTTTTGTTATGTTTTAAATTGTCTAATTTGCAAACAAAGCAAATTCACTGGAAAAGAAAACTTTTGTAGAAGGATTTAAGGAGTTATTACTAATAAATTCTTGCTTCGAATTTGAGTAACTGAATTTCATATTTCGTTACAAAATGTTATTTTTCGCTAAATAAATAAATAAATAAATAAAGTAAAATAAAAAAATTACATTTCACAAAAATAACTTTTACTTTTCACGAAATGGACCACAAGAATTAATTTATAAAATTTTCAGAATACAAAAAGAAAAACGGAAAAAAAATTCTACATGAAATCAAATTTTTGGTTAGATTTGCCATTTCTGTTTACTTGATCAAAAAATAAATTACTGAATATTTAAGAGAAAAGAAAAATCCTTTTTCTGTTTTTTTTTGTTTTAAAGTTAAAAGAAAATTCATTTATTGTAAAATTTATTCACAAAAATTTTACACACAGTAATAAAAATACATTTTAATCTGGCGTTAAATAAATGTTATTTTTTGCAGCAATAAATCAATTACATATATTAAATCATCACTCATTATAACTAGCACGTATATTTTTAGTATAGTTAAAGTTTTCTAAACAAAGTTTTGATTAATTTTTAGTTAAATTTTGCCAAAAATTAAAATTGGTTACAAATGATGATTTTTAATAATTATTTTTATGAAATTGTCAGAGTACAAAAAGGAAAAGGAAAAAAGAAAAAAAAAAGTCTACATGAAATTATTTTAAATGCATTAAACATACAGAGATCTACTTTAATTATATTTTAAATAATAATCATTTCGAAAATCTCACCACGCATTTTATAGCTTATTTTACATATTTAGTTACTATGAAGTACGAAATTATTTATGCATAGTTATAACATAAACTTATACTTATCAAAATACAGCAAGCATAAATCTATGATTTTTCAATAACAACTATAACACTAATATTAAAAGTTCTAGATTTAAAAAAAAAAAAAGTACCGAAAATTTTGATCCTTTTCACATTATTGTCTTCACACCTGTTTTAAAAATAACGCAAAAATATTCTTCCACGTGCAATCAAAATATCATACACGTGTACAATTTTAAAGAAAAATATATCTAAATTAAATTACTGTGTAATAAAAACATAAAAGAAATTTCACTTACCGTATTTACTATAACAGTTGATAAAAAAAATCCAATATTTTCAAGCCTATTTCAGTGTAAAAAATGCATATATCCATATTTTCAATCAGCAATGAAATTCGCGAGGCATTCCCACGGCACCGTCTTTCACCAACTACTGAGAAATACATTCTGCCTTCCTCCTTCCTCTGCCTACTTAGCGTGACGTCACAGGAGCTAACGCGAGGCTAACGAAAAATACAGGCTACCGCGGTGATTTACGCGTATCTTTTTTTACAGACCGCGGGAGTCACGTGGTGGTCGAATCCACCAATGCAGGTGTACGAAAAGAGCATCACGTCACTCTGGCGGTCTGTAAAAAAAGATAAGTGAAATGAACCGCGGTAGCCTGTCTTTTTCGTTAGCCTCGGCTAACGTCTCCTGCAAAAAGGCTTGCTATCTAGGTGGCAATGCCACTGGTCAAACCGGCAAGACGCTGGACTCGAGTCACTGTCACCCCTGGTTCAAAACCCAGTTCGACCAGAATCTGTTCTTGGCGTATATCACATAGTAAAAACTCCCGCTATAGTCCACAGATGGCAGCACCAAGTCAGATACAAAATATTTTTTAAACCGAGTTTATCTATAACGGAAAATTCCTTTCCTGTCAGTGCTACGAGGAATATTTCCGTGATTTCTGAGAGCGTTAACGGAAAGTTACCGCTTCTGAAAACGGAGATTGTCCTTCTTTTATCTTTCAAAACGGAAAATCTACTAACGAAACGGAAAAAGTCCGGCTACTTTGCTGCCAGTAGTTTTACCGTGAATTTACGGATTTATTTTTAACAGTGATGAGGGTTTCGTACATTCATAGGCAGAGGCAGCCGGTCCGGTCTGTGCGCTGAGTGATATGGATATTTGCGAAAAGAAAATTAGATTCAAGATTTCGCCGACAACATTGAAAGTAAGTTCAGTTCTCTTTGTTCAATAATCTAATATTTAATTTTTTTTCTTATTTTATGTAACCAGGTGTACCTTCTAAAAATATTAAATTAATGTAAATATTAAATTATGCACAGTATTTTAAAATAATTTAAAAGTGCTTGAAAACAATATCCTCTTATCATACAAACATTTGATTTGGTTATCTTGATACTTATTTTGTTATTTTTCCTAAATAAATAATCAATTAAATGTTTCTTGTTAATAATTTTGAGCGGGAAATAAATGTCAGTATACTTTAATCTGTAATAAATGGAGGGAGGTTCGTGCAGAGCCCTCTTGACAAGAAAAATATTTTTCCATTTAATTTATTTTAGTTTTGAAAGTGTTATTAATATGTTATGTTAGCCCATGTTTTTACCTAAATTTTGATTTCTCACGTGTTACTATTCAGCCATCTATGACGCCATCTTGTTTTACTTCTTATATTTATGACCAAGAGCGTTGTTTTCAAGCACTTTTAAATTATTTTAAAATACTGTGCATAATTTAATATTTGCATTAATTTAATATTTACAGAAAATACTGCTGATTGCATAAAATAAGAGAAAAATGTATTGAATATTTAACAGAGAGCACACAGAGTTCATATTTGAATCCGTCCATGGTATCGAAAATGAGTACATTACTGTTTATATTTGACTACATCCATGAGATAAAAAATGAGTGCATAACGGTTCATATTTGAACACATCCATGGAGTTAAAAATGAGTATACGTGTTTCTCAATTTTGAGAACATTTCGGAGATGCCATCATTTCATGCCATCTCAAGGAATAACATTCCCACCATAAATCGATACTAAAATTGCAGCTGGTAAAAAAAAGAAAGAAACTTGTGAGTCGAATATATATAAATCGAAACAAATCTGTCAATCGAATTCAGCTGTTCTTATCTCTCCAGTAAATAGAAAACAGACTCCGGCATCCAGGGAAAATGCACAAAACCTGTCCTGATTTTGACATGAAGTATTTCTCAAACTCTGCATCTCGTCCTTTTCTGGTTTCTGTAGTAAATCACTGAAATGGAAGCGAGTGGTGCTGAGTATTAGACAATAAAAATAAAACTGTGAAAGTAAAATGACAATTTCTGTTGCACTCGTTCTATTTTTCCATAAGAAAAGAAAAAGGTATAAAAGTAAAAATTGTTTTCTTAAAAACACTATTTTATAAGCATTCAATATTATATTCAAAATCACGCTTAATTTCATGACTGCAATTCACGTTTTTTTTTCCCAAAAATTATCTCTAGAATACATTAATTTGGCGTGGGCACCAAACTCGATTAATCAAAATTCCCTACTACTTTTACTCTTGGTGAAAAGCGCGAGCAAGTGAACTTATTAAAAAATGTATCAATTTTGTTCTGTTTCTTTTTTAAAACTGACAAAGGATGTGAATTTCTTTTCACTTTGCTAAACAGCGCTGTTTAGCAAGGTGAAAATTAGTTCACATCCTTTGTCAGTTTTAAATTTACGCGTAGTTTCAGTCCTGCTGAAAATTTAATTGGAAATTTAGATATTATCCGATGTTTGGAACTTATTCGTCTCATGTACGCCACTGGATAGTGTGCTCATATATGACATTCCATCTTGCGCTGCGAAGTTGCAGCCTTGCCAACGTATATATAAGTGAAAGATGGCAGACTGGATGTCGTCCAGATGGCTTGAGTGGTAAAGCACTTGGTGCGCTGTACCAGGGTAACTGGGTTCGAACCCCTGTCTGGACACAGTTTTCACTCTGTTCGTTGTACTCTGTTTAGCAAAGTGAAAATTAATTCACATCCTTTGTCAGTATTAAATTTACGCGTAGTTTCAGTCCTGCTGAAAATATAATTGGAAATTTTTTTTTAAGATGTGGCAACAGGAAATAAAAAATGAAGCATTATTTAAACTAGATTTCCAAATTGATTTCTCAACGCATAATCGTAATTTAATTAATATCAAACTATTAATTGATTAACGTGTATTTTTTTTTTATATTACTCTCTTTATTACTTTCTTCTATCTATAATAGAAGAAAGTATTGTAATCGAAATTTTTTTCGACTTCCGGTTTTCGACAGATTTACACATTTTAGGGGTCAGAGATTCCGAAAAACATGTTTTTACAAAATGTCTGTCTGTCCGTCTGTGTGTCTTCATTGCATCATCGAAAAGTGTATGAAGTTATGCTTCAAATTGAACCTCATTTTTTTTCTATGTTTTTGGCTATGGCAAGCAGGTTCTATTAGAATTTGGAGATATTTCAACGAAAGGGGGCGCTGTGATAGCCATTTAAAGATTTCACATTCAAAAAGATGTGCAAATTCAAAAAAATTAGAAATCCTAAAACTTTTTTTCGTTAAATGTTCGGCCTTGATCCGGAGAATCCGGAGCAATTTTTGTTTGGCTCTATCTTAAAAAATGGCTGAGATATAGCGGTTTGAAATTTTAGGATGGTTGACATTTTCAAACAAGATAGCAGAATTCATCCATAAACGGGTTTAATTTATGAGTTTTAGTTAACGTGGTTTCGGCAAATTTTCTTTCATTGTTCTAGCCATTGTTCCTATTATATACTTATCACTATATATTTATATTCGCCAACGTCAAATTCTCGCCAAACTTGGCGACATTTGACGAAATATCGCCAAATTTGGCGACCAAAATAGGTTGCCATAAATGAAGCCAACTTGGCTGTAGAGGACTAATTTGGCGATATTCTCATTCAAATTCAATGTTGACGAGAACATGGGATTGAATCTTCTTTATTTAGGTTCCACGCATTTTACCTTCGTGTTTTCCAGTAAAATTAGCTAAAATCTATTACGTAAAACCAAGGAACAGGGAGGCTATCTGTTCCTGTCGGTTCAGGCCAGAAGGACTTTTCGTAGTTTAGTATACATCGGTTGTTCGCATCCCTGTAACCCGACGATTCGCAAGCAGCTGACGTACAACAGAATGACGAAAAATATTGATTTTATTGGCGATGTGATAGCGAATTTTGAAGTATTAACATGACTGAGAGAGAAGAAAGATTTGGGATTGGCACATCCGACTAGTTTTTTATTATGTTCTACTTTTCAGCGTTTAAAATGAAATATTGCTGCAGTTTCACAACCATATGACATATTTTGGCGAGTGTAGTTTGGCGCGCCATTTAATCCATTGGTTTTTTTTTATCAGGAAGTGAGTTAAAAATCGATTAATCCCAGCATACAATAACCAAGTTGAGTTAAATAAAAGAGTGTAAGAAGGGGAAAAAGGTGGAAATAAAAAAATATCTAAAAGTGATTGATTTGCGTAATGAAAGAAGATTGTTCGGCTTTATGTAATGTAGTTTAATATATTCAGCATCGATTATTTCAGGGTATTCTGCCGAGTATACGCTTCATTTTTTAAGGTAAAAAATGTTTAGGATTGTCCAGAAAATCCTTTCTTTTTCTTTTTGTTTTTTTACATGCTTTCTTTTACCTTACAACTATGTATGCATGTGGCAGTCAAATCTTGTCACTTATTTTTCAGTCACTTCCTGTTGACATAGAGCTTTAAAATTTGAAATATATATATGTATTCTTGAGGGCAGTACATGAATTGGACATTGATATTTTAAAATTCGATCCCAAAGGGGGAGAAACGTCGGCCCAAAACGTGCTTTTCCCCCATAGAAATAACGTTGCGATTGTTTAATATTAATTGAACAAAAGTAGTTCCATTGTTGCAACATTCATCCATTTTAATCACATTGTTGCTCGCATCATTACGACGTCAGCATTTATATGAAATATATATGAATGAGTACGTATTTATGAATACATATGAATACAATGAGTATTTTTTGTTAATATTTTGTATAAGTACTAATGACAGGATTACCACAATAGTGCCAAATTTTGGCCAATTTGGCGACAAAAAGAAGTTGCCATATATGAAGCCAGCATCGTGATAGCTGGCTAATTTGGCAAATTTTCCATTTAAATCCATTAATCTTCCATAATCTTCTTCCATTGGCATAGTCTACTATTTTCTATAAAGTGACATAAAACAAAACAAGTGGGTAAGTGTGATCGAAGATCGCTCAAAGGGTTTCGTTTAATATTCCTTTCAAAACACTTTATCCTTTCTTTAATAAATCCAAATAAATTTCATTTAGCAACCAAAAAAAAAAAAAGTCATGTTTTTTATAAAGTAAAAATTTACCGGTCTATTTTCTCGTTTTTTCGAATATCTAAACCAGCCCGATAGCTGGCGAAGCTCGCTATTATAGTCTCTCATAAAAATATCTGTCATGGGGACTAAATGCGATATTTAAAAAAAATAATTTCAAAATTAAACATGTTGTACACCTTCAAAATGTTAAAATATGCGAATATTTCCATAATCGGGTTTTTATCATGATTCAATACGTTCATCAAACTCATATATTTACTATTCTCTATAACTCATATTGATACTCGCTTTGTATTGTTCTGCAACATTTGAAAAATCCTTTAAACTTCTGATATGACGTCAGATTTTCTTTTTAATTCTCTAATGACGTGCTATTAATCTGTCTTGTGTACCTACACATACTCATACTCCTTGTATTATTGAGAAATTTTTCCGTTTTATTGCCACTATGGCGTCAATCAATTTTATTTCATATTAATCTTTTTTCAATTGGTGAAACTTTTTATTTCATTTTCATTTTTTGCGTGGAAGTCGTCTGATAGAAAATTTATTATTGTAGAAAGAATTTCATCCTGGATTTTTAATTTTTGGCATCTGCTATAACGAAAAATGTTTAAATTTAATAGGAAAAGGCTGTTAGAATTTTGGTTTTTTATCTCTATTTATTAAAATAATACGAGTTTTTCAATTTTTTATATTTTGAGCTCTTCATAGTTGATAATCAGATTTATACACAAAGTTTCAACTCTGTAAGTTACATAGTTTTCGAGAATGGCTCTGAGACAGACAAACAACGGAGCGGGAGTTTCGTGAGATGAACGAAACCCTAAAAAATTAAGAAATCATGTTTTGTTTTGTTTTTAAAAAGGCCATTATACTTATTCTTTATCATAGACTAGCTGTTACCCTTGACTTCGTTCACGCAGCATTAAAAGAAGAATAAATACATTAATTAAGCAAAATACTTCACTCCCGATAATTAAAAACATTAATAATTAACTAACTATTTATCACATTTCATAGGAGACAATACGGTACTTTTTGTTATAGGGACCTTGACATAACTCAGTCTTAAAAAAGTGAAATTTTGTGTCAAATAATCGCGAAAATGAAATTGCAACCAGTGAAAAAAGGAGGGCCAAATAAATTCGTGGAAATAGACGAATTGGGTAAAAACAACTGTCAATTTTATCTGATAAACAATTTTACTTTTAACGCCTTTGTTAAACATGTTAACAGCCATCCTTCAAAGAAACATTAATTGGAAATAGTATATGCTTTTTCTTTAAATTCAATTCTGCCTCCTTGGTTTAATGTATAGCTGAAACAAATCTTGTTTTCTAAATGACAGTATGTTGGCAGGTAATTTTCGTTCTCCAGAATAAATTGATTCATGAAGTTTGAATATGTGAAAATATGTTTTTATTTTTCGGAAAATTTACTGAAATCAAGATTTCCACCATCTATTCAAAGTGAAAATAAATTATGTTTTTCAGTTTTAATGAGAAAACGGCTTAAAAAATATACTGATCTGTTTTATTTCTCCTTTTTTATACACAAATATGGAGTAATTTACTTTCCGTTTTCAGAGAAACTTCGTTAAAATTTACAAAAAAAAAAAAAAAAAAAAAAAAAAAAAAAAATCTTGGCATCTAATTTAATTTTTTAAATTCTGAGAGTTTGTATGACATCCTCGGATCAATGATAACCGGTATTAAGTAAATCGCGTTGCGTTCGATAGTCTAGGAGTAGTTGCGAAATACAAACACACGGTCAGTTTTTAATATAATAGATTCGTGTTCATTTTCCTTTTCTTAAAATTATGATGTGATTTTTTGCAGAAAACTCTCATCTGTATATAACGGATACTCATGCTTAATAATCAGTATAGATAAAAAAAAACATTTAAATTTTTCGTTATAAATATGACGTGAAATTCATCTACTTTCTATACTTACTGATCCTTGTATTATTAATGTAAGGAATTGATTCACACTCATTTTAAAACATACTGGAAAATTCCCGTTTAATTTCAAATATGACGTCTCATTTAACCCATAGAAATCCCCTTTTAATGACATAATTCTTGTTAATTTTCTTTTCCAGGCAATTAAATTCAATACTGGCATAGGGGAAATTATGTTACTCTAACGAAATAATATTAAATCTTTAGGTTGTATCAACAAAAATGAAACTATTAATATTCATCATTTTTTTTTAGGTAATCGAGTTATTTCTTTTAGTTTTAAGAATGAAAATAACTATTTCTCGCTATCCGTGACATCCTTTTCGACATGGATAATTTTGCGGAGCATATTATTGACATTTGCTAACCATTTTCTTTTCAAACTTCTTTTTACTTTTTTAAAATTTAAATAAAAAATACGGTATAGTAGTTATATTAGCCGTGCGCAGACGGTAAAACGTCAAGTATTGTTACCATACAAAAGAAAAAACTCAAGATCATTTTATTTCACCATCAAAGCATATCCGCTTTATTTTCGATGTATGACGTCATACTGGCCTGTTTCCTACGGTTACGCATATTGCAACATTGTATTATAATCAAAAAATTTAAAAAGTACGTTTTATTTCTAATAATATTAATTAATCTTCTTTTTAATTCCTTAATTTTTTTTATTTTTGTTTCATTTTTTACGTGAAATTGTTTCAATTGAAACTAAATTGTTGAGTAAAAATTATTATTCTGGCTTTTGATTTAGTTTTGGCAACGATAAAGTATTAGCAACGGTAAAGTAAATTTAACCATTTTAAAATTTTATACGAAAAAATGTCCATTTATTCTCTATGAAAATAACGAAATTTTGATTTATTAAGAAAAATATTTGAATAAAATAAACAAAAACCAGTCTATGTTCATTTGAGGGTTATAATCAACCTATATGCAAAGATAGAGAATCATTAAATGCTCCATTTTGACGTTGGCTTCAGCCTAACATTTGCACACAATCGGATTTATAATATTATTAAGATAAGATAAGATATACGCAGACGATTTCAAAGTTTAAAACAAATATCTAATAATGAACGTATCAACTTGTGTTTTAAGTTAAAATTGTGGAAATTCTAGAAATTCATGTATCTAACTCAATGTAGAAGTATGGGAGATAAAAAGCAACAGATTCGCCATATTTTGTTTTCCTTCAAAAAAAGGTTCGAGTTGCAGAACGCCACACACCTTCCACGCTCAAGTGGCCAGGTCGGAAACACGGAGAAGAAGGACGGGCACTCGCCTTAATTACTGACCAGATAACGAGTGGCTGCTTTCGAGTTTTAGCACTGTCCTAATCCCTTCCGCTACGCTAGACATTGTCCAGAATCCCTGTCTAGGTACGAAAGCATCTGACTCCGATACCCCGTCATCTTCCCCAGGATTAGAAGTGGCTTTAAAGTCGAAAAAGTCGTCTAAAATCAAAATTTTGCATAAATTAATGTTTGATCGAAAAAATAGGCAAAGAATCCACGAATTTACCAGGTTTCCATTTGAATGTATTAAGCACGATTTGTAATGCATTAAGCATTGATAATTCAAGGTCCTAAGATGATTTGACTGCCAGAATAATTTCTTATAATAATAACCTTTGTAATTTAAATGTGTTAAAATCAAATATTTTTCATCAAGATGAAATAGATATATTTAATGAAAGTATTGAAAACTCTAGTCATAATAATATTAGTAGTGCTTCAAATAATAAATAAAGATATGTCTGAAAGAAATGATTCTGATAGTAGAAAAAATGAAATGGCGCAGCTTCTAATTTCTGGTTCTGTTTTGAAATTTTCGATTAGTATTACTGATGTAAAGAATATGATTGCTGCATTTGACGGGAGTAATATCAAAATGTAGAAAAATGGATTAACGAATTTTGAAGATGTTATTTCATTATTTAATTTAAGTGACTTACATACAAAGCAAAAGTAAATTGAGTTATTGGGATAAATTAAAATCATTACTAATTTCTGAATTTGGACTACATGTAATTCAGCAGAACTTCATGAATTGTTAACAAAAATAACTAGTCGGATGTGCCAATCCCAAATCTTTCTTCTCTCTCAGTCATGTTAATACTTCAAAATTCGCTATCACATCGCCAATAAAATCAATATTTTTCGTCATTATGTTGTACGTCAGCTGCTTGCGAATCGTCGGGTTACCGGGATGCGATCAACTGATGTACACTAAACTACGAAAAGTCCTTCTAGCCTGAACCGACAGGAACAGATAGCCTCCCTGTTCCTTGGTTTTACGATTTTAGCTAATTTTACTGGAAAAAACGAAGGTAAAATGCGTGGAGCCTAATTAAAGAAGATTCAATCCCAGTTCTCGTCAAAATTGAATTTGAATGAGAATATCGCCAAATTAGTCCTCTACAGCCAAGTTGGCTTCATTTATGGCAACCTATTTTGGTCGCCAATTTGGAGATATTTCGCCAAATGTCGCCAAGTTTGGCGAGAATTTGACGTTGGCGAATATAAATATATAGTGATAAGTATATAATAGGAACAGTGGCTACAACAATGAAAGAAAATTTGCCGAAACCACGTTAACTAAAACTCATAAATTAAACCCGTTTATGGATGAATTCTGCTGTCTTGTTTGAAAATGTCAACCATCCTAAAACCGCTATATCTCAGCCATTTTTTTAAGATAGAGGCAAATTCCCCAAATTCTAACAGAACCTGCTTGCCATAGCCAAAAACATAGAAAAAAAGTGTAGTTCAATTTGAAGCATAACTTCATACACTTTTCAATGATACAATAGTGAAAATGGAACAAAAATGTCGATCACAGAGCGCCCTTTCGTCGAAATATCCCCAAATTCTAATAGAACCTGCTTGCCATAGCCAAAAACATAGAAAAAAATGTGGTTCAATTTGAAGCATAACTTCATACACTTTTCGATGGTACAATGAGAATGGACAGACGGACATTTTGTAAAAACATGTTTTTCGGAATCTCTGACCCCTAAAACGTGTAAATCCGTCGAAAACCGGAAGTCGAAAAAAGTTTCGATTACAATGATTAAAATGAGGGATAATGAATCATTAGTGAATACTTTTTTTTTAACTAAAACCTGAAGATTCAGCACTGATATTACATGTAATAAACGGAATAGAATATTCTGTTTTTAAGAAATTATTTTTGTACGGTTGTTCTAATATTTATGAATTTAAGCAAAAACTTAAAAATTATCAGAAGTTAAGGTCTGATTATGAGAGGTTGACGCTAGGCCTAAAATGAAATCTGAAGTAGAATTTAAGAACAAATCTAAACCCGTAAAGTCTTATATTCGATGTTGCAATTGTGGCGATAAAAATCATAAAAGTATTAATTTTAGAAATAGAGAAAAAGGTCCTCTTTGTTTTGCTTGTAATTTGTATGGCTACGAATCATTTGAGTGCAGTAAAGCAAAAGATGTAAAATTTTCTAATGATCATTCTCAAATAAATATTGTAACTAATTCTCAAAATTTAATTCTTAAAGAAGTCAAGCTGCATTCATTAAATTTGATTTCATTAGTAGATACAAGTATCCAGCGAACAATTTCGAAGAAAAGTAATTTTAATAAAATTAAAGATTGTGTAAAATTAGAAGCAACAGATATGCGTTTGACTGGATTAGGTAAAAAATCATACAGGCCATTTGATTATTTTCAAGCAGAAATCGGTATTGATTATTCTAAATTTCAAGACTCTGTTTTTGTGATTAATGATAATTCTATTGAATTTGATATGATTATTGCGGGGCTAACGTATTGGGCTACCGCGGTTAAAAATCACGTGACAGTCGCTGTCTTATTCAAATTGCACTTTGACGCGCAGCTATCAATTAATGGAATTCCACTAGTTTGTTTTCTATCGCTGTGTGTTTGATTTGATAATTAGATTGTTCTGAAATAATAAAAAAAAACGCACATAGCATTGCGAGTGTGTTATTCTACTGAAAATTAACTTTAATTTATTGAGTTTATCAAAAATTGTCATCTTTTTATATGAAGTCGAGGCCGGGACTACATACATAAACTGTCGAATGTTAGTATTAATCATTTTTCCGTTTCAGGATCATATGTAATAATTTGAGTGTGTAATGTTATATATCCTAAGTATTTTATGTTATATATGTAAATATGAAGAGTTTATTCAATAAAGGTGATTACTTTCAATAAAAGAAGACACTTTAAATTAATTAAGATGTTATATTAAACTATTTACACTACTATGTACAAAAAATATAATAATAAGCTCTAATAGTCGTTCCAATACATCTTCTCTATTACACTTCTGTTATACTTCGTTTAGCTACAGTCACTACGTATTGTTCCTTCCGAATCAACTCGTCTTCTGATTCTGCTGAAGCCTTGGTGGCGCTGTCATCTGTTTTTATCAAAAGAAGACGGCGCTGTTGTCCACCGCGCTAGAACTCTGCTTGGATGCACTGTTGCCATTCTGACACTCGGCCATTCTGCATGCCATGACCTCATGGCGACGTTGCCAGGAACTGAAAATTGAAAAGGAAAAAAGCAACAGCAAGGGAAAACAAACATTTTTTTTTTCAAACAAATATATATAGCAACTGATGAATATTGGTGATGATTTTTCTTTGTTTGTTCGTCTTCATCGTCATCAGACCGTCTTAAAAATTCGTCGTCATCTTATAGTCGTAACATTCATCTTAAAATCACCAGATCATCTTAATATTACCACATATTCGTCGTACGAATTTAACTGAATACATCATTTCGTCTTGCTGTATACATGTTAAAAAATTTCATAACTGATCTTCGTAAACCAAATTGAAATGAAATAAATATTAATACACATACACTTGAAAATAAAATAATAATAGAATCTTTCTTGACAAAAATGGAAAACACAAAAATATACTTGAATAATAAAATGATAGACGTCGTGTAATAATATAAGACAAAAATATAGAAAATATGTACGGTATAAGAATAAAAAAAAAAAAGCGTTGAATTTCATCTTTTACGTGGTTGACCACGGTTTCATCATATCAACTGCAGTGGATGTTGTGTTTGGACCCTCATGGTGTCCAACATTTTCTACCTCATATCTGTCATTACTGTTAACAGCTTTGACTTTATAGGGACCAAAATATTTGATTCGAAGTTTCAGGCCTGATGCGAATTGAGTACGCTTAATTGCGACTAAGTCACCAACCTGATATACTCTGGGTGGTTTTCTACGTTTGTCATAATATCAATTGACAGCACTAAACACCACATTAACATCGTTACAAGATGTTTCTTCTGCATCATCTTTTTTTTCTTTTTTTTTTGTATTCGTCTTTTCTTTTTTTTTCTTTTACGTCTTATCTACTTATTCGTCTTACGTCTCTCTTTTTTGTTCTTAGGCTTCTTTCTTCTTTCATGAAACATCATCTTCAGAATCAAGGGGTTTGTCTGGATCGATACCATACTTGTCAAAATCGGTAAAATTGTCATCTACGGAAATTTCGGTGTCATCTTCAGAATTTACATCAAATTTACTTCTACTTTTTTTCAGGAGAGAGTTTCTATCACCAGGCTTCTCTTTATTAAATTTTAGTTTCCATTTGTTAACTACAAAATCTTCAAAAGAATTTTTGTCTGATTCATCTTCAAAGTCATCTGATGGTTTATAGACAGCTTTAATTTTAGAAATATTAGTAATCAATTTCTTATTACTTGACATTTTCTTAATTTTTCTCAAATGCTCTTCATTTTTTACTTCTAAATTCGTTTTGTTTTCATTTTTGGAGAAACATGCCATTTTTTCTTTATTTTCAAAATCTGCGTAATCTGAATCATTCTTGAGGTTTTTAGAATTGTTACTTCGGTTAATTTGTTTCTTAAGTGTAATAAATTCTTGCATCAAATTTTCGAATTCTTCCTGGGAATTATCTAACTCTCTTTGAATTCTTCTTTTGGAATCTTTTATTTTGGAACAGTCGTCTTCAGATTCTTCTAACTGCTTTTCTAATTATTTAGAACGATGTTTGGCTTTCTCTAAACGTACTTTGTATCCTTCAGAACATTTTCTTCTTCATCTAATTGGGATTTTATATCGTGAAGGCACCTCTCTAATTTTCTGTGTGATCTGGCGATCTCTTGCCTTTCTGCTACTTCTTGTTCTAATTTAATTTCCATCTCACACAATTGAGATTCTAAGGATGTTATCGTAATTCTTGTTTTTGCTTTTTCCGACAAAAATGCTTCTTTTAATTCAAGTACTTCTGTTTCTAACATTTTATAGTTTATTTCGGCTTCTTTAACCTGGGCAATCAAATTTTGATTTTCTGAGCGTAATTCTTGAATTTCTGTGATAGGATAGTTAAATGGCAAATTTTTGTTCTTGTTTTGAATTCGCAAGGAACTATTTTGGAGTGTGGCAGAATAAGGGTTAAATTTAGAAGTTACCATTACATCACTTGAATTAATAACATGAACCAAAGAATTGTTAGAATCATTTTCATATTTATTTATTTTTACAACATTGCCAGAAATAATTAGAATACCTTGATTAATTACGTCAGTACCAATAATCATATCAAAATCAATGGAATTATCATCAATCACAAAAACAGAGGTTTGAAATTTAGAATCATCGATTTCGATTTCTGCTTGAAAAGAACCAAATGGGATGTATGAATTTTTACCAAATCCAGTTAAATGCATATCTGTTGCTTCTAATTTTACAAAATCTTTAATTTTATTATAATTACTTCTTTTCAAAATTGTGCGTTGGCTACCAGTATCAATTAACGAAAGTAAATTTAATGAATACAGCTTAACATCTTTAAGAATTAAATTTTGAGAACTCGTTACAACATTCACTTGAGAACAATCATTCGAATTTTTTACATCTTTTGTTTTATCACACTGAAATGATTTGTGACCATGCACATTGCAAGAAAAACAGAGGGGACCTTTATCTTTATTTCTACAGTCTATACTTACGTGATTTTTTTGGCCACAATTGTAACAGAACTTAACAGTACAATTTTTGGAATTCTGGGAATTAAATGATGACTCAGCATTATCAGGTTTAACTTTAAATTTAGGAACAAATTGTTCATTGTGTTTCGGTTTTTCATCTTGAAAATGGCGCTTATTCTTGAGAAAATCATGCCGAATTTTGTCGTAAATTTTTAACTTTTGTTTAAATTCCATGATAGTTTTACATTCATAAAGGATAGATTTCTGAAAAACAGTACCAGGAATACCTTTAATTATGTATTGCATAAGAGCAGAATCTTCGATATTACCGCGTGAACCCAACTGCTTCATGATTAGAAAATATTCATCCAATGACTCATTTTCATTTAATTTTCGCGCATTTAAAATTTCATGTAACTCAGCAGAATTATATAATTCACCAAATTCGGAAAGAAGCAACTCTTTCAACTTATTCCATGAATTCATGTGACTCTCTGTTTGAACTAATAATAGCGCTTTACCTCTTAAAGATCTTTTGGCGAATAAAAATTTATGCAGTTCAGACAAATTAAAAATATTAGCTACATCTTCAAAATCGGTTAACCATTTATGAATACTTTGAAAGGAACTGCCGTCGAACGGTGCAAGAACAGTTTCGATATCATGAAAATTTACAGTAGTACTTGGCAAAACATGTTGAACTGGAAATTGCTTGTTAGAAGAATGAGAAAATTCTTCGTCAGTGCTTAAAACACTCGAACCCGGTACATTACTTTGATTATTTTCAACATTATCAGAATTTAACTCAGTATCAGATTCTGCGCCACTTTCGTTTTGTAAGATATTAGCTTGTAGCAATGTTAAGTCTGAAAGATACGTAATCAATCGTGTAGCAATCTCAACTAAATTTCCCTCCCTATCAACACAGAGTAGATTGCATAAAGTAATTAAATCATTCAAAGAAAATTCGGCTTTAATTTTATCGACTTTCTTTTTAAACTCATCTGAATCTGTGACAAGATTAAAACCGGTAAATTCTCGTATTCTTTTCCTATTCGAACGATCTCCGTCATTATCGTATAAAAATCGATGGAAAAGTTTAATCTTATTTGTTTTCTGATTCTTTAAAACAGTTTCCAGTTCAGCTATTTCGACTAGTTTCATGATTGAAATTGAAAAAGTCCTTCCGGCCTGTACCGGGAGGAAAAGGTAGCTTTCCTATATCTTCGTTTTAAAATTTTAGCTAATGTTACACGAATTGCTAATGTTACACTTTGCAAGTTAAAATGCAAAGAAACGTTTACAAAAGATTCGTTAATACTGAATTTGAATAAGAAATTCGCCAAATTATTGAGCAATAGCCAAATTGGCTTCATTTATGAAGACTTATTTTGGTCGCCAAATTTGGCGATATTTCGCCAAATGTCGCTAATTTTGGCGCTAACGGATATGAATATATAGTTTTATGCGTATGATTGGGAAAATTATTACAACAATGAAAGAAAATAATTTGCAAGTAATGGCGTTAATGTGCTGTTTTGTTTCAAAAAATGTCAGCCACCCTAGAAATTCAAACTGCTCTATCTCAGCCATTTTTTAAGATAGAGGTAAACCAAAAAATGCTCTGGAATCCTTGTATCAAGGCCTAACACGTAAATAAAAAATAAATTTGAATTTTTAATTTTTTTGTATGTTTATTACTCGGTCGAGACATTGGTGAGCTTAATACACACAATTAGTTTCATCAAAATCGATTTATAAATACGAGCGTTATCGTATGACATAGCTCAGATATATATATATATATATATATATATATATATATATATATATATATATATATAAATCAACATTTGAGCGGAGGGTGGTTTTGAGGTCTGGAGGTCATGATCGGTGAAAATATATCGAAATTTTCCGGAACTGCTTTCCTCCGAACGGCTGCAATAGGTAGCTTTATACTTTTTAGTATTGAAAGCTACCTAATATATAAAAGAAAGAGAAGAAAAAAAATGAACTCACCGCAAAAATATATCCTTTAGATAGAATGAAGAAAAAATAATTCTCCGTCCGCACGTCATATCAGAACAAAGGCTGCTTCAGTCTCTCTTTATTATTTTTTCTTTTCCTTTATCGTAGAACAACTTCTGCGTCGTCATTTTAGCACTGTAAATAATGCGTGAATAAAAAAAACAAATTATCTGGCTTTCGTCATCTTGAATGCTGGTTTAGGAGTTTTCATCTATAATTCCAAGTGGCGTCGCATTTGTCTAGGGGTTTTTATTCCGTTTACTCAGAATTCAACCGGCGAGCTCCCCATGTAAATATGAAGAGTTATTCAATAAAGGTGATTACTTTCAATAAAAGAAGACACTTTAAATTAATTAAGATGTTATATTAAACTATTTACACTACTATGTACAAAAAATATAATAATAAGCTCTAATAGTCGTTCCAATAAATCTTCTCTATTACACTTCTGTTATACTTCGTTTAGCTACAGTCACTACGTATTGTTCCTTCCGAATCAACTCGTCTTCTGATTCTGCTGAAGCCTTGGTGGCGCTGTCGTCTGTTTTTATCAAAAGAAGGCGGCGCTGTTGTCCACCGCGCTAGAACTCTGCTTGGATGCACTGTTGCCATTCTGACATATATATATCCTAAATCTGTAATTTAATATACTTAAAATTATGCCTGTGTTTTGAAATGTTAATACGATTTAACAATCATATATCCGTTGTTTGGGAAAATGTTCGTTAAAAAAATATTAATTTTTAGATAGTTTATGTCTTAAAATAGTTTTCTTTCTGTTATTAACTTCTATGCTCAGAGATAAGTATTGAGCACATTTAATTTTTTTTTAAATAGTTATTTTTGTACTAAAGTTTTGAAAAGCTTATATATTATATAAAGTATACATCCAATGGCCGTACATAATTTTGGTTCAGAAATATTGATATTAGATTATGAAAAAAAAAAATCAATATAAGGAAAGGGCAACTGATGTCACGGTTGGTTAAATTATTGTTGGTTAGCAAAAAAAAAAAAAAAAAAAAAAAAAAAAAAACCTGTTCGTTCTTTATGACTCCTACAGTACACATGAGATGGGACGATTTGATTGGTCTATGTTAAACTGGTCTGTGATATGATTGGCCTACGTCGCCATAACGATTCCTGCAATGATCGCTATGACAAAATTGCAGTGGTAGATTGGTTAATGGAATTGTTTGTTTGTAAACATGCCGTTTCCTTATATGCAGCTTTGAAATTTGAATATCTATACAAAAGAAAGTTTCGCTCTGTGTGTGTGTCTGTCTGTGTATGTGTGTGTCTGTCTGTGTGTGTGTGTGTGTCTGTTGGCGATGGCTAGCAAAATCTAGCCCACCTAGAAGTCTGGAAATTTAGGTGTGGATAGTCCAAGGTCTGACCATGTGCACCTGAGCCTCAGAATTTTAATATTTCAATTATTTACTGAAATATTAATTAATATTCACAAAGAACTGTCATCAAAAATACGCTTTTATTCACTTGGGTTGGTTGGTTCACTGGTTGGTTGCATCGATTCTTCACAGAAGTAATTAAATAAACCAGAGTAGCGATGCATAAATAAGGATTTCTAACTAAATAGTGTCAATATGGATTGAAGCGAGATCTTTTTCGTTAGCCTCGGGATTGAAGTTATCAGCGTAGAGGAGCCATGCGAATGTCGCGCCACCTGTACATGACAAATTACACATACGTCCCACTGACTGAAATATTTTTCAGGCACATTTTTCTTCATGACAATTAGTCGGGTT
Source organism: Maratus michaelseni (assembly GCA_963931845.1). Classification (NCBI taxonomy): domain Eukaryota; kingdom Metazoa; phylum Arthropoda; class Arachnida; order Araneae; family Salticidae; genus Maratus; species Maratus michaelseni. Next base: position 196,719,429 of record OZ007594.1, read on the forward strand.
TAAGGTTTTTTTTTTTTTTTTTTTAACATGACACTTATTATTATGATGGAGATTATTAATACAGAGAACTTTATTTAACAGATTCTTTTTTATATTTGCGGAAATGAAGAGGGGCAATGGTCTAATTACATTTAAGCTTCAAGGTGTATTTCTAGAAAGCAGTTACCAGAATTTCCGAATAATAGTGTAAGCCAAATTTCAAATTAAGTTCCTAGCTTAACCAAATTAATCAATCTTTAAAGATGTATTGTGACCCTAAGATACACCCTAAGATACATAAATACATCGTTTAATTTTCAATTACCTACATGAAACTGCTGTTTAAAATGACAATAATATTTCTTTAGCTCTTAATTTTTAAAGTATGGGCATTTCTACTCTATATCTGTAACTAGTTAAATATGAAAAAAAGTACTGTTAATAAAATTTGTGTCTGTAACAAAAATATTTTTTTTTCTTATTGTAATAAATAAATCTAGTTTACAATTAAATCTCCATTTAGTGATCTTTTGAAATCCTGTGAAAACATTCAATACATAGAAATTTCATTATGCACTATTTTTCATTGAAATGTAATTTCATTTTATCTAACAAAACTAATATTTCAGGAGATTTAAAATGCCTAAATGTACGGATACTTTGACATAAAATTTGAGTTCTTTGTTATGATTGTCAACGAAGTATTGTGTAAAAATTCTAAACAAGGAAATCCTTTAAAAGCAATACTTTTGTCTTTTATAGAATCATTGGTCGACTGCTTTAAAGATTATTTTTCTATTGTACCGACAATTGTTTATTTTAGTTATATCTAAGCTAAATTTGAAATAGCTTACTCCTTATTCTGGGAAGAAGAACGTTTCTCTCCTTTCAACCATGGAACTAAGTTCCATGCTTTCAACTACTTTTCTTTGCAAGTATTGCATGCATTCCAGTAAGCATACATATCCATTCTTCATCCATCAAAAGGAATTGGAGGTTGCTCAGTACTATTCATGTTCTTATTGTAGTTAAAATTCTACCCTTACCTGACTAAACATATTTGCATTATGGGACTTTTGCAGCTGATTATATAATCGTTCTTGACATCTGGATAGAAGTATTTCCTTGCGTTTGAGAAACAGCCTAAGATACATAACTAATAATAGCCGTATATTAACAGGAGTGAAGAATTTGCACGAAAAATAATCTTTTATAAATATCCTAAACTAAAAAGTTTGCCAAATATAAAATAGGTTTCTTAAATGAAAGTATTAACAACTAAAGCAAAACACAACTCAGTTTTAAATTCTGGAGAAATATTTGTTATTTAGAAAGATAAATATTTATTTATATTTTCTGAATCTGTATGTTGTTACTATTTCTTAAGTTCACTAAATTGAGATTTCACCTTCATTATTAAGAATTAAAAAATATATACCATGTATCGTAATTTGAAAGAGGTAATAGAAAATAACTAATTTGTATTTAAAAAATAAAATAAAATTAATATGGTAAAACCTCCAGAACAGACGCTTCATAAAAATTCATACATAATTAAAAATTGACATCATTTAGCGAACATATGCTCATTACCAACACATATATAAAGTATATTAAATGAGACAAGTGGTATTGACCAGGTCCGTGATAATAATCAGCACGAATTTATATCATTAACCCGATTTTGTAAGAATGTATATTTAAAAAAAAATCTTTCAAGCAAAACTCTTATTCAGGGGGGAGGGAGGGGGGGTATGTTTGTATTTTTTAAAACCAAATGTGCCATTTCAATAGAGCATGTAATCTCTAAGTTGGTGTTATAATTTAGACTTAAAAGTAAATTATTGATTTGATCATGACGATAAATATAAAATTACTAATTAGTTGAAAATGTAATAATAAAATACATAAATATATATGTAATTTTTAAAAAGATCAGAAAAAAAATATTAATAGAAGAATAATAATAAAAGTAAATATGCTCGATATGACTTAAATATGATTCAATTTCGAAACTTACATGAAAATTAACTTTTACAATCGAAATAAGATTTTTTTAAATAGATTGTTTAATTTAAAAATGCTTATCTCTTATCTAATCTATTAACTATCAAATTCTGAATAGATACAAATACGTAAATATATATTAAACTGTTGATAAAACCCTTATTTGTAACAAATTTTTGATTCCTTTTGATTTCTTACGGTTACGGAAAAAAAAACCTCATTTATTAGAAATAATAATAATATATATATATATATATGATAATTTAAAATGGTCAGCGAAAAAAATAATAATAAATCTAATTTATATTTTAAAATTAAATATTGATCTGAAAATTATTTATATGTATAATTCAAATTAATATGAAATGATTAATTATTTAATACAAATAATAATAATAATTCAATATATAAGACTATATTTAAAGGATCAGAAGAAATATTTTTTACTAGGTATCTCTAATATGGTTCTATACAAATATATAAATATATATTAAACTTCGTGTTTCGAAAAAAATAATTCTGATTTCTTATAATTGAAAATAAAAATAATTTATTAGGAGAAAGTAAATCAATTTTATATTTAAAATTAAATTATTTCTATAGAAACTAATAAAGTATATAAGTGAAATCAATGTAAAATTATTAGTTAGATGAAAAAGTAACAGTAAAAATATATAAGTAATTGTTGAAAGTTCAGAAAAAATAATTAATGAATGTAATGATAAAATGAATTAATATACAAGTTAATTTTTAAAAGATCAGAAATAAAATAAATAATAAATTTTCAATTTATATTTAAAGATTAATTTATTTTAATTATTTATTTAACTACATTTTGATTGCATTTTATAAATTAAAAATATATCTAAATAAGGATAATTAAATATTATAATAATTAAAAGTTAAACAATAACCAGATGTGCTTAGAAAATAAAATAAATCCAATAATAATATAAACTTTATTAATTAAAAAATCGAACCAAATCAAATCAAATATTTTTTTTTATAAAAAATTATAATAAGTTATTTTAGTGTCAAAATCACCCATGAGATGGCACCAGCACCGTCTCTTCCTAGGTACTTCCCTGGGAATATCATCCCGAGGAGCTTGATCCCTGGGAGGAATCTGGGAGATCAGTCCTGAGGAGCTTGCTCCCTGGGAGGGATCTGGGAGATCAGTCCTGGGGAAGTGATTAAAGTATCTTCCCCAGGAACGCCTGATAGCGTCATTACAGTTTCAGGAGGAATTTGGGATGAATTGGAACTCCTGGGGAGGTTTTCAGGAGCTTTGGTGCTATATGGGTATTTGATTAATTAATTCAGTTGCATTTTCCATAGGGTAATAAAAAGGTTTTGTCACTGTGTTCAATTGACAAAAATCTATACATAAGCGCATGCTACCGTCCTTCTTTGCGACACACACGACCGGATAAGCTATTTCAGCTTCACTTTTTTCTATTAGTCCTAGATGCTCTAACTCTTCTATTTGTTTGTCCACTTCATTTTTTAGTGATTCCGGAATTTTATAAATATATGGTTTCTTTCTTTCCGCACCTGGTAATAAACGAATTTTGTGTGCTGCAACGTTGGCAACTTGAATTTTACCTGAGAATAATGGTGCATGTTTTTGTAAAAGTTTACTTAACTCGAATTGTTTATCAACCTCCAGATGACTAAGGTCTACTTCTATGTTATTTTCATTCAAAGTATTAGCTTTAATTGGTGTTGGGTGAATTTCACCAAATTCTACATCGTCTTCAAAAATGACCCCAACAGTCTGTACTCTTACGTTAAATTTCCTTATTTTATTCGCATGAACATGTCTGATACCCCCATCAGGTAATTTCACTTTATACGAATGTGATTTTATTCTTTCAAGTATTTCTCCGGGTCCTGTCCATCTAGCATATAATTTATTGGTAGAATCAGGCATAAGTAAATATACTAAATCACCTTTTTCAAATTCCTTCATTCTACTTCGACGATTGAAATAGCGAGTAATTTTCTTGTTTTTCTGCAGCAGTTAGAGAAGCAATGTCAGCGGTTCTTTCCAAATTTATTTTTAATTCTTGTAAATAGTCTACTGCTGAATTACTAAGATTCAATGGTAAGGGGATTTCACCTGACCATGATGACTTTAGTACTGCCAAGGGACCTCTAGCTTCCCGACCATACATGAGCTTAAACGGTGATACTCCAGTTGTGCAATTTGGCACCTCACGGTAAGCAAAAAGCAGAAAAGGAATATGTTTATCCCAATTAATAGGATCCGTACGAATTACATGATGTAGCATTTGTTTAAACACACGATTAAATTTTTCAATTAATCCATTCGAAGCGGGGTATGATGGAGTTGAAAAGCGAGGACATGCCCCTAACCGGTTCTCAAATTCTTTAGTCAGTTCAGATTTAAAATTAGTGGCCTGGTCTGAACAGATAACTTCAGGAATTCCGGTGCGCATAAAAATATCTAATAAAGCATCACACGCCGTTTTCGCAGAGAGACTCCGTAATGGTACTACTTCCGGCCATTTAGAATTTTGATCAATTAAGGTAAGACAATATTTATGCTTCCTCCCTGACGGCGGAATAATTTCACCTATACAATCAATATTTACAGTATGAAATGGATATGGTGCGCGGACAACAGGTGTAATCGGAATTTTATATGTTTGTTTCTCAGGGCTTTTTAACTGACAGTTCTTACATGTTCTACAATAATTTTCTACATCTCTTGAAATATTCGGCCAATAAAAAGATAATTTAATTCTTTCTTTAGTTTTTCGCATCCCTAAGTGGTTTCCAAAAATTGAATCATGAGCTAATTCTAACACTTTATTTCTATAACTTTCCGGTAACACGAGCTGATATATTTTATCACCGCAAATAGTTTCTTTATGATACAACAAATTATCCCGTATCAAAAAATTTTTTTTTCCTAATCTAGCGTCCTTAAATGCATTCTTTAAAGTTGCGCAATCTTTTTGTTCTTTACAAAACTTGTTAAACTCTGAAAATTCATCATTTCGATCATTTTGTTTATTCTCTGAAGAAATAAAACAAACATTTAATTCCTCTTTCGCCAGTGGGGCGTCTGATCTATTTTTAGCTTCGTGACCTTCGAACTCCTGCAATTGACTATTACACAACTCTTCATTTTGAAGTTCAATCAAAGCATTATACACGTCTGGAGTTATTAAACAGGGGACATTTAAGTTTTCAGTGAAAGCAAAAAGCGTATTTAAAGTGACATAAATTCCACTGTTAGGTAATTTATAATGGATGGGTATAGTAGCCAAATTTGCTTGTACTTTTTCTTTGAAAGCGGATTGTAACAAAATACTACCTTTAGCTTCGATTTTCAGATTAGGAATTAATGACGTATTTAAAATACTTATTTGGGTACCGGAATCCAGAGTCGCTTCTACTTCTTTTCCTTCTACATAAATAATGATTTTTTTAAAGGAAAAAGAGTAACTTCGTTTAATTGATCATTCATGTGTAAATGCATGGAACTAACATTAGTGACTACTGCATTATTATTTTTATTTGGATTCAATTTATTTGTATCTTGTTGCATTTTCGGTTTTCTCTGACCCTGATCATCATTTTGAGTATAAGATTTATCATACTTATTTCTTCTGTTTGGTCAAAATTTTGCTAGGTGTAATGGGGAATTACAAATGTAACAATCACGCGATTTTGAGAAGTGTCTGTTCTCATACGTAAGTTGATTTTTTCTTAGTTGTGGGGGAACATATTTAGTATTTTCGTTATTCACTTCACGATAAATAGGTCGTTTCTCAAATTTTGTTTCCTCAAAAGACCTGCCTTTTGCGGTAAAATAAATGTCACAGTCTTTCGATAACTGATCGGGCAAAAGCCAACTTTCTCCTTGTTTGACTGCAATGTGAGTTGCGAGCTCATTATCCAAAGTTTCAAAAATTTTATCAGATATTATTAAATTAATAAGTGATTCGAAATCTTTAACATTTCGAATTCTGTAATAATTTAACAAACAGGATCTTAATCGGGAACCGAACTGTTGATGGGTTTCACCAGGTAATCTTTTAGCGTTTCTAAAATTTTGTAAACAGGTAAATGGGGACGGTTCATATTCTTTCAAAATTAAAGATTTAATTTTATCATAATCGGCTAATTCTTCATCATCAATATAAACAAGAACATTTCCTGCTTTCTCACCTACTAATTTTAGTAAATTTTCCGATTTATATTCTTTAGGAACATTTTTGTGCTTAAACGCTCTTTCTAAAGAATCAAAAAAGAGATTCCATATTTCATTTTTCTTGCGCACTTCAATTACTAAAATTTGAACTGCTTTAATTAATTTATCTAGTGATAATGACGTACTATTTTCCCCTTCGTTATGCGATAAATTCTCGCTTCTCATTTGTTGTTGTAAACGCAATCTATTAACTTCCTCGCCATTTTTTCTTTCTGAAACCGTAGTCGATAAAAATTCAGTTACGAAATCTTTATCCTTTAAGTATTCTTTAGATTTCAATAACAAATCCTTTAATTCGGGTACTCTCTTACTCGCATCAGCTTCTTCGCCTATTTCTTCCAGAACAATAAGTAAATCCGCTTTAGTTACGTTTTTAAACATCTTCGAATAAAGTTAACAGTTATCTTACTACACAATTAAATGATAAATAAATAGCTCACCTCTATTTTGTAATCCAAACACTGCGATTCAAAGCTTTATTATTTTAAATCGTAGAAATAACTCTTGTTCTCGTTATGAGAGCGGGCTGTAATATCATGACAGCCGAATGACGCACAAATTCTTCTTTTTAAATTTTAAATACACAGTTTATTGAAAATGAGAGCTGGTATTAACAATATTATTTACATTATGTACAATTTCACTTATATTCATAAAAATTCACCAAACCACATCACTTCTTAAAACAACCAAAATATACTCGGATGCATTTCCGCATCCTACTTACTCCGAACAAAAAACCATTTCTTCTCTCTTCTCTTCACTTCCGTTTACTTTTAAAACAAAAAAAGGTTGGAAGGATGTTGGTTGCATGACACATGAATATACAAATACTCCATTCAATTTTAATCCCTAAAAGTAAAATTAATATACAAGCGATAGCGCCCTCTATAGGTAAATTAAATATAATATTAACAATATTATCAACATCTACCTGACAAGTAAGGTGCCTCCATCTATTGGTATGATAATTATTCAAAATTAAGATTGAGTTACATATCCACTATATTAGATTTAATTATATATATAAACAGTAAAAAACAATAATACCTTGTAGTTTTACATAAAAATCGTACAAAATCCCACTATATGAATAAATTTACCCAGAATTAAATCCATCTTATACAGCATTTCAAATATTCTTAACAAGAGTTTGTATTATTTAAAAGAGATATTTTTAATACAAAGTGCTGGTGCTGCCATCTGTGTTAATCCACTTATATATATATATTATAGAATTTATATAAAATAGTTAATGTTTTATTTTTTAATGTTTTATTTTACTTTTACTTAAATATATTAATGTTTTATTTTTTATTTTACTTCTTAAATATATTATAGAATTTAGAGATTGATTTAAATATCAAATTAAATATATCATAAACAATTTAAAATATCTCAAAATTTATAAAAAAAAAATTAAATTAATAGTATTACTACTGTGTTGCAATCTTTATAATGCAATGCAGTATTTAAAAGACTTATTAAAATTAAACTTTCAAAAAAAAACTATATATAACATATAGATATGTTTGTGATTTATAATCATCAATGTTATCCATGTATAATTTTGTGTTTTTTTGTATAAGTTAATTTATATATGTTTTAAAACTGAACATCAGTAACACTTAAAACAGAGATGATCGGCTAAACGCACTATCACAGACTATATAAAGTATATATAATGTTCAATCATTTAATAAATGTCCTTATATGTTTTAATTGTATTTATGTATGTTATAATTGTAATTTGCTATATCTTTTGTTTTATGTTATCGCACACTAAAACAATAATTTAATACGTACCATGTTTATATTTATATGATATAATAAATGTTATTTAAAAGAGTTGATGATTGAATTTATCATAAAAATTGGATAACCATATATTTTTGTTTGATCTCGTATAAATCTAATATTTTTGTTTTTATTTATATCTGAGCATAGGTATTTTATACGATGAAGATAATTGATAATTATATTTTTATAAACTGATTTATGTAAACATGAAGCAAAATTGGTAAAAATATTTACTTTAAATGGAAAATCAAATCTCTTATCATAAATATCAAAAATTAATTTATAATTATCATTAATATTAATTTTTAAGTCAAGAAAACTTATATTATTGTTAATTAAATCATTTTCGCTTAATTTAAGCTGATTAGGATAAAAATTGAGTGGTGATGTGCAATTTTTATCATTGAAATAAAATATGATAATGTCATCAATATAGCGATAAAATACATAATCATTGTTCAGACTAATATTTCTTTCATAATAATATAAGTAAAGGTCAGAGAGAATACTAGAAGCGGTCCCGCCCTGCGGAATTCCCTGGCATTGTTTATAAATAATATTGTCATATATGATGTAATTATTATGCAATGTAAAATTTAGTAAAGTTTTAAAAAAATTAACGGAAATATGTTCTTTTAATTTTAATTGAGATTTAAATTCTTTAAATAATATACACATTGTTTTATGTAAGTCTTTTATATCAATATTATTAAATAAATCATTAAAATCTAATGTTTTTATGAATTTTACCGGATTGATATTATGTATTTTATTAATAAGTTGAAAACTGTTTTTTAGGCAATGTTGGTTATTATGTTTTAACGTTATATCATATATCTGCTTTAAAATATTAAGTAGTAAATTGCTTGCATTATTATTATATGTGTTACACCCGATAGTAACTGTGCGAAATTTAATTGGATTTTTATGAAATTTTAGAATTATAACAAGATAAGGATAATTTAAATTATTACATTTGATTTTTAGTAATTTGTGATAATTTAATAATTTTCTATTATTAATTTCAATATTTAATTTAGTTTTATTAAAAATATTACTTGTGTTAATTGCATTGTGAATTAACACTTTATAGTACTCTTTACAAATGATAGCATAATTATTTGGAGATTTATCTACATAAGTAATTATAAATTTGTTTTGTAATTCTGATATATGTTTATTTATATTTTTAAAAGCTGCATGTGTAATATGTTGATAATTTTTTATAATTTCATTTTTTAATTTATCTATTACAGAAAATCTCCATTCACTAAAATACTCGATTGGTTTATTGTAATCAATAGCAATTTTATACATAAATAAATCAATATCTTGAATAAACTGCAATATTATGGATGTGATATTACACCTATATGGAAGACGAAATTTTGTTCCATTATGCATTAAGTTTTGTAAAATAGGTTGTTCTACAATATTAAGATCACCAGTAATGATATGACCATGTGTTGTATTTATGTACTTTTGAAATTTTGGGTCATTACAATAACAAGGGTAATTATTTGAAGAGACCAATTGTTTTGCAAAAGAATTGTAATTAAAAATTTTACGTCCAAGTGTGCGATTATATTTATATGTCTTGTGAATGGTAAAATTTTTTATTGGAAAATTATTAGTAGTGTTGTTTATGATATTGTGTAAATTGATATTAGTAAATACATGATTGGAAAAATTTATAATTAGTTGTGTATTATTAGTTTTATATTTAGGTTTATTAGAAAGACTTGTATTTAATAGGTTTGCTCTATAATGAAGAATATCATAAAAAATATCACAAAAATGTGGAGAATATTGATTCTTTTTAGTATATATATATATATATATATATATATATAAACAATAAATAATATAATAAATATAAACAATTTATGTAATAATTTATTTTGTTTTAGTGTGCGATAAAATATAGCAAATAATACAATTAAAGCCCTCTGACTGTCCAGCAAAGCGGCAAAATTGTAATTTTGTTTTCTCTGTATTTTATTTTAAATGCTAAAACAAAGGTGAATATTCCAAAATTATATAAAAAACTTAATTATATATATGAATATAAACCTTCAGGATATCAATTATTACTCAATGTATCAAAACTGCATTTTATTTGTAGAATTATATTAATTTAAAAAATGCTTGTATTGCAGTGAAACCTGGAGCTTAGTGAACGTATAAACACGGGCTTGTCAGTGAGAGGGTTAAAACATATAAGGACTATTATTAAGATGGTTGAACATTGTTTACACTTTATATAGTCATGGTGAATGTGCGTCTGCCGATCACCTGTATATTAAGTGATACTAATGATCAGTTATAAAAAGTCTATAAAATATGCATTGTACTAAAATAATGTAAACATAACATATACAAAAACACAACTCATCAAGATTATGATATTTCATGATGTGCGCCATGTGGTCGTATTGGTATAAATGTAGACCTTGTGATGTTTAAGGAATTTTTTATAATTATTGTGAGTAAGATATTTTATCTATTCTTTACAAGTTTTTTATTTCCAATTTTACTATTTCCAATTGTTTTCTGGTAATAATACAGTATACCTGGATGAATATACTGATCTTAGCATAAATGCCAATATATTTATGAAATACTGTATTATTTTTAAAACACGTGTGGATACATCCAGGCTGATGATTATATCTACACGTGTTTTTTCATATCCAATTCTAATTTAAATCTCTTGTTATCCAATTTTCCATTATATTTAGTTCATATTTCATTTCAAAATCCATTTGTATTCACTTGATATCAACTTCAAATTATTAACATTTTATGGTTTATTATATAATTTTTTTTTCTCTCTCTTTTTTTTAAAATATTTTTCATATTTTCAGTATTTTTGGCCAATTACCATTGAAGCAAATGCTATGGTAATATTATGATTGCACTTGTTAATTTATTAACTATGTGGTATTCTGTCTACACTTTATTACTAATTATCTCTTAGGAGATTTAATTAGAATGTTACAAGAACTTGATATGTTTTTTTTTTTAATTCAAAGATATTATAATTATATATATATATATATATATATATATATAATTTTATCTACTCTTTACGGGTTTTTATTTCCAATTTTATTATTTCAAACTGATATCTGGTAGTAATTCAGTGAGGTGTTGTATACAGATTTTAGGATAATTGATGTGAGTGAAATATTTTATCTATTCTTTACGGGTTTTTTATTTCCAATTTTATTATTTCAAATTTTAATATTTCCAATTGTTTTCTGGTAATAATTCAGTATACCTGGGTGATTCTACTGATCTTAGCATATATGCCAGTAGAATTATGAAATACTGAATTATTTTTTAAAACACATGTGGGTACATCCAGGCTGATGATTATATCTACATGTGTTTTTTCATATCCAATTCTGATTTAATTCTCTTGTTGTCCAATTTTCCATTGTATATGGTTCATATTTCATTTCTTAATCCATTTGTATTCACTTGATAGCAACTCCAAATTCTTATTTTTTTTTCTCTCTCTCTTTTTAAATTTTCTTCATGTTTTCAGTATTTTTGGCCAATTACCATTGAAGCACAAGCTATGGTAATATTATGATTGCACTTGTTAATCTATTAGCTATGTGGTATTCTGTCTACACATTATCATTAATTATCTCTTTGGAGATTTAAGTAGAATGATACAAGAACTTGATATGTTTTTTGAAATTCATAGATATTATAATTATATATATATATATATATATATATATATATACGTACTATAAGCGTATTGTACGTCGTGTATTTTTCCCTGGCCAGTGAATAAAGTTCATCCGCCACGCTTGAAAATAAAACACTTATTTATGTAATAAAACCCGTGACGTCGACTAAAACTGTTCTATTTTCGCAGATTGTATTTATGTACTTCATGTACAGTAATAATTATGTATTGATATATATTTACATGCACACACGTACGAGTGCCCTCCTGCACCAAAGTATTGCTGAATTTGGCGAAATATCAACATATTTGGCGACAAAAATGAATTGCCATAAACATTGGCAATAACTGGCTAATTTCGCAAAATGCTCATTCAAATCCGATTTGATTTTCTAAGAATCTCTCATAATCGGGTTCCATGTCAAAGTGACGCAGTTTAGATGTCCTGTTTCGACACAAAATTAACTGCATTCTTGTTACCAGAAGTAAATATTTTTAGAAAAAAATCAATCTTAAAGTCCGGACAGCAGCGTCACATTTTTTAAACCAATTTTAGCGTTGATTTTGGTAGATATGACATACTAGGTGATGCAGATAACGAAACTGCCACTTAGCTGGCACACCAGCTGGGGGTGTTGCCAAAGAAACATTACTCACCCCGCTGTAATGTTAAATGAATGAACAATGGCAAACAGATTACAGAAGATGTCTTCGAGTCGCAGTAAAATCGGCAATCGAATTATTATTCATTGAACATAACAGTGAAGTGTGCGATGTTGTTATGGCAACACCCATCTCTAGTGCGCCAACTAATTGGCAGTTTCGTTATCTGCACCATCTAAACTGTCATACATATCCAAAATCTGATGGGCATTGTGGGAAAGTTATTAAGTTTTTAAGGTTTTTTTTTTTTTTTTTTTTAAGTTAAACTATTATCACATGACTTAAGAATAAATATTTGTAAAAAAGTGTATTCTTGACAAAATTATAATAAAAATTACTTTAATGTAACATTTGCAATAATTTAAAAATCAACGAACTATAAATGTGTTATTTCTTTGTTGTTACCATATCTCACAAAGAAAGTGAATAAAATATTTTTTTTCTTAATAAATTCACTAGTTTGAGCTTCTTATCAAGCATAATAAAAGTAAAGAATTCCGTAGTCCCGGGTTCACGTCAAATTCACAATTTGTAACAGGCATGTTTTGAACAACTTGAATTGCAGTCATGAATTTAGACGAGATTTTTAAAATAAACATTGCTTATAAAAACGTGTTTTCCCACTCTTTTATTAGGTGCGTTCGTAATTATATAAATACGTAACACCTATAGTCGTCGTCTGGTCCGTCCGTCCGCATATAACAGCGCCAAAACTACCCAACCGAATGGTTTGAAATTTAATATATATAATCGTTGCAGACTTTTGTTGAGTCACATTTCAAATTTTATGAAAATTGAATTAAAACTTAAAAAAATATTAATAGAAGTTTCCTTTATTCTATTAATTCATATCATACGTAAATCTATGTAATAAAAGCGCAACTCATGTGACTGAGGAAAACAAATACGGGCTAATCACTTCTTTTTTCATATGCCAGGCTGATATTTTTATTCAAAATTATTTTTTCGAATAAAATTGCATAAAAGTTACATTTTTAGAAAAAACGATCAAAAAAATTGTTTGCTTGAGTGATGAGTTACATTAAAAAATGTATAGATTCTGAGATAACATCAGTGAAAATTTGGTTTACAGTCGAATATCTCAATCCAATAAAGTAAATAAACACAAGAGATTCGGTCATCGTAAGTCGTAGAAATATTAAACCATGGTGATAATGATTCGCAAAGCAAGATTTCCATGGTGAATTTTGCAGCGCTGTCTGGTATCGAAAAAAATCGCATCTGTAAACGTGGCATACGTAATAATAAAAAAAAAAAAAGGCGTGAAAAAAAATGAACCTATTCTTGCTCAATTTTGAAACATCACATGCTATCATACTCAAATGAAACGATAATTTTGTACTTTATAATGATTTATTTCATTCATGGCGGCATAAAATATGCTCATTAATAGGAAAACAATACAATATACACTGGAAATAAGGAAATAATATTACATTTTTCATTTTTATTCCTCGGAAGGAACTATAACTTGTGCCTCCATGATAATACGTAAGGTTACATTGCGTTGTTTTTATACTGTTAAAAAAAAATCTGAAATTCACAGATATTTTTTTCCTGAATTTCACAGAAAAAGTCCTTTTTTGCTACAAAAGGGTATTTTCCGTTAAAAAACAGAAAATGTTCTCATATTTCCTGAAAACAATGGAACGGACGGAGAGGAAAGGGGCCAACGGAGATATTTCGTTATCTTATCTGCTGCATATTAATTTTCAATGTTTAAAAAACTGACATATTGTTTCACAGAAAAACTAAAAATTTAATAAATTAAAATTTCGAGTTTATTAAAAAAAAATAAATAAAAAAAAAATAGTACTTTCGAATTAAAAGAAGTAACAAATTTCCCATTCTTTTAAAATTATTTGCAATTTATTTTTTAAAGTTATAAGAAAATATTCGCACTTAAAATATATTCTAAACAAGCAGATTAAAATATATATATATAATAGTTAAATTAAGTGAAAAAAAAAATCGATTTTACTCAAAAAAGCAACATACAAAAATAACGCTTTCAAATAAAAAGAAAGTAATAATATTTTTCTCATTCCTTTAAAATTATTCGCAATTTAATATTTAAAGTAATAAAAAGCACTCGCACTGAAAATATATTCTAAGCGAACACCATTTAAAAAATATATAAGAGTTGAAAAAAAAAATCGCTTTTCTTAAACAAGCAAACATTTTTTATCGAATTTAATTCAAATATAATATTTATATTTTACATCTAACAATCAAATTAAGAATATATATAATTCATGTTTTTATCCTGTATTAATATTACAATTTTAAAACATCAACATCATCTCATAACGAAATCTCCCCGCAATTAACTTCAAAATTACCAAGCTTCTAAACCCCAAATTATGTCAGTTCTAAGCCGCCATTTTGAGAATTTCCATATGATCCTTTCAAACTGCTGCTCTAGCAAGTGCCCACTGGCATTGCCACCTAGAGTAGAAAGCCTTCTGACTGGTTAGTGACGTCAACAGTAAGAGGCGAACATTTCGTATATCGCATTGATTAAGTAACAGAAAACTTATTTATCATAATTTTTTATGATTGCTGTACTTTATTAAAATCCTGAAAAATAATACCAATATGAGGAATACCTTTTAAAAAATAAATTTTTATGTTGCATAGAATATCACATTCTTTAATTAATATAAATAATGCATCTGAAAAAAAAAATTGGATTCTTTATTTTAAAATCCAATTTTTAGTAATCTGATTTTTTTTCGGGGGGGGGGGGGGGTAAAGAAGATTGAAGATTCAGTAATTTTTTAAAGAAATATTTAAATATTATCTTAACTATAAAATATGAAATTGATTTGGTATACTATTTTTCTTATTATGTACACATTTTATATCGTGGTGATAATTTCATAGCTGAATAATTTTAATAGGAAATTAATTTATCATAATTTTTTATGATTGCTGTACTTTATTAAAATCCTGAAAAATAATACCAATATGAGGAATACCTTTTAAAAAATAAATTTTTATGTTGCATAGAATATCACATTCTTTAATTAATATAAATAATGCATCTGAAAAAAAAAATTGGATTCTTTATTTTAAAATCCAATTTTTAGTAATCTGATTTTTTTTCGGGGGGGGGGGGGGGGTAAAGAAGATTGAAGATTCAGTAATTTTTTTAAAGAAATATTTAAATATTATCTTAACTATAAAATATGAAATTGATTTGGTATACTATTTTTCTTATTATGTACACATTTTATATCGTGGTGATAATTTCATGGCTGAATAATTTTAATAGGAAATTAATTTATCATAATTTTTTATGATTGCTATATTTTACTGAAATCCAGAAAAATAATACCAATATCAGGAATACCTTTTAAATAAATATATTTTTATGCTGCATAGGATATCACATTCTTTAATTAACATAAATAATGCATCTGAAAAAAAATCTAGATTCTTTATTGTAAAATCCAATTTTCAGTAATCTGAAAAACATGTTTTTGTTTGTTTGTTTCTTTTTACTTCCTTGGGGGAGGGGTTGAAGATTCAGAATTTTTTTTTAAAGAAATGTTTAAAAATTATATTAACTATAACATATGAAATTGATTTGTTGAACTATTTTTAATATTATGTACACATATGTATTTTTTATGATAGCTATACTTTATTGAAATACTGATAAATAATACCAATATCAGGAATACCTTAAATAAATATATTTTTATGCTGCATAGGATATCACATTCTTTAATTACTATAAACAATGCATCTGTAAAAAAAAATCGAGATTCTTTATTTTAAAATCCAATTTTCAGTAATCTGAAAAACATTTTTTTAGGGGAGGGGGGGGATTGAAGATGCAGCAATTTTTTTAAACATATGTTTAAATATTATCTTAACTATAAGTAATGGAACGGATTTTTGGAACTATTTTTGTTATTATGTATGTTTTATTATTTTGGACGACTTAATGGAACTTTGATATCAATTCCTTTCTTCTCATCAAATGCAGACGTTTCTCTTTCGATATCTTCATCTTTAAAATGCTTTTCACATACCTATGGAAAAAATATTATGAATATTTTTGTTTATCAAGATTAATATATAATTTGCAAGCTAAATACGAATGAAAACTATTAAAATTAATCCACCCAACAATTTAAAAATTTAATTACTAAATGGGACCCTTCATAAAATTCTTCTTAATAAAATAGAACCCTTCACAAAATTTCTCATAATAAAATGGGGCCCCTTCACAAAATTCCTTTTAATAAAATGAGTTCCTTCACAAAATTCCATTTCATAAAACATACTCTTACATTAATTACTTCCTAATTAATGTAAGGTAAGTAAAGGAAGTAATTAATTATAACATTAATTACTTCCTAAGTTTTTGTTATGTTTTAAATTGTCTAATTTGCAAACAAAGCAAATTCACTGGAAAAGAAAACTTTTGTAGAAGGATTTAAGGAGTTATTACTAATAAATTCTTGCTTCGAATTTGAGTAACTGAATTTCATATTTCGTTACAAAATGTTATTTTTCGCTAAATAAATAAATAAATAAATAAAGTAAAATAAAAAAATTACATTTCACAAAAATAACTTTTACTTTTCACGAAATGGACCACAAGAATTAATTTATAAAATTTTCAGAATACAAAAAGAAAAACGGAAAAAAAATTCTACATGAAATCAAATTTTTGGTTAGATTTGCCATTTCTGTTTACTTGATCAAAAAATAAATTACTGAATATTTAAGAGAAAAGAAAAATCCTTTTTCTGTTTTTTTTTTGTTTTAAAGTTAAAAGAAAATTCATTTATTGTAAAATTTATTCACAAAAATTTTACACACAGTAATAAAAATACATTTTAATCTGGCGTTAAATAAATGTTATTTTTTGCAGCAATAAATCAATTACATATATTAAATCATCACTCATTATAACTAGCACGTATATTTTTAGTATAGTTAAAGTTTTCTAAACAAAGTTTTGATTAATTTTTAGTTAAATTTTGCCAAAAATTAAAATTGGTTACAAATGATGATTTTTAATAATTATTTTTATGAAATTGTCAGAGTACAAAAAGGAAAAGGAAAAAAGAAAAAAAAAAGTCTACATGAAATTATTTTAAATGCATTAAACATACAGAGATCTACTTTAATTATATTTTAAATAATAATCATTTCGAAAATCTCACCACGCATTTTATAGCTTATTTTACATATTTAGTTACTATGAAGTACGAAATTATTTATGCATAGTTATAACATAAACTTATACTTATCAAAATACAGCAAGCATAAATCTATGATTTTTCAATAACAACTATAACACTAATATTAAAAGTTCTAGATTTAAAAAAAAAAAAAGTACCGAAAATTTTGATCCTTTTCACATTATTGTCTTCACACCTGTTTTAAAAATAACGCAAAAATATTCTTCCACGTGCAATCAAAATATCATACACGTGTACAATTTTAAAGAAAAATATATCTAAATTAAATTACTGTGTAATAAAAACATAAAAGAAATTTCACTTACCGTATTTACTATAACAGTTGATAAAAAAAATCCAATATTTTCAAGCCTATTTCAGTGTAAAAAATGCATATATCCATATTTTCAATCAGCAATGAAATTCGCGAGGCATTCCCACGGCACCGTCTTTCACCAACTACTGAGAAATACATTCTGCCTTCCTCCTTCCTCTGCCTACTTAGCGTGACGTCACAGGAGCTAACGCGAGGCTAACGAAAAATACAGGCTACCGCGGTGATTTACGCGTATCTTTTTTTACAGACCGCGGGAGTCACGAGGTGGTCGAATCCACCAATGCAGGTGTACGAAAAGAGCATCACGTCACTCTGGCGGTCTGTAAAAAAAGATAAGTGAAATGAACCGCGGTAGCCTGTCTTTTTCGTTAGCCTCGGCTAACGTCTCCTGCAAAAAGGCTTGCTATCTAGGTGGCAATGCCACTGGTCAAACCGGCAAGACGCTGGACTCGAGTCACTGTCACCCCTGGTTCAAAACCCAGTTCGACCAGAATCTGTTCTTGGCGTATATCACATAGTAAAAACTCCCGCTATAGTCCACAGATGGCAGCACCAAGTCAGATACAAAATATTTTTTAAACCGAGTTTATCTATAACGGAAAATTCCTTTCCTGTCAGTGCTACGAGGAATATTTCCGTGATTTCTGAGAGCGTTAACGGAAAGTTACCGCTTCTGAAAACGGAGATTGTCCTTCTTTTATCTTTCAAAACGGAAAATCTACTAACGAAACGGAAAAAGTCCGGCTACTTTGCTGCCAGTAGTTTTACCGTGAATTTACGGATTTATTTTTAACAGTGATGAGGGTTTCGTACATTCATAGGCAGAGGCAGCTGGTCCGGTCTGTGCGCTGAGTGATATGGATATTTGCGAAAAGAAAATTAGATTCAAGATTTCGCCGACAACATTGAAAGTAAGTTCAGTTCTCTTTGTTCAATAATCTAATATTTAATTTTTTTTCTTATTTTATGTAACCAGGTGTACCTTCTAAAAATATTAAATTAATGTAAATATTAAATTATGCACAGTATTTTAAAATAATTTAAAAGTGCTTGAAAACAATATCCTCTTATCATACAAACATTTGATTTGGTTATCTTGATACTTATTTTGTTATTTTTCCTAAATAAATAATCAATTAAATGTTTCTTGTTAATAATTTTGAGCGGGAAATAAATGTCAGTATACTTTAATCTGTAATAAATGGAGGGAGGTTCGTGCAGAGCCCTCTTGACAAGAAAAATATTTTTCCATTTAATTTATTTTAGTTTTGAAAGTGTTATTAATATGTTATGTTAGCCCATGTTTTTACCTAAATTTTGATTTCTCACGTGTTACTATTCAGCCATCTATGACGCCATCTTGTTTTACTTCTTATATTTATGACCAAGAGCGTTGTTTTCAAGCACTTTTAAATTATTTTAAAATACTGTGCATAATTTAATATTTGCATTAATTTAATATTTACAGAAAATACTGCTGATTGCATAAAATAAGAGAAAAATGTATTGAATATTTAACAGAGAGCACACAGAGTTCATATTTGAATCCGTCCATGGTATCGAAAATGAGTACATTACTGTTTATATTTGACTACATCCATGAGATAAAAAATGAGTGCATAACGGTTCATATTTGAACACATCCATGGAGTTAAAAATGAGTATACGTGTTTCTCAATTTTGAGAACATTTCGGAGATGCCATCATTTCATGCCATCTCAAGGAATAACATTCCCACCATAAATCGATACTAAAATTGCAGCTGGTAAAAAAAAGAAAGAAACTTGTGAGTCGAATATATATAAATCGAAACAAATCTGTCAATCGAATTCAGCTGTTCTTATCTCTCCAGTAAATAGAAAACAGACTCCGGCATCCAGGGAAAATGCACAAAACCTGTCCTGATTTTGACATGAAGTATTTCTCAAACTCTGCATCTCGTCCTTTTCTGGTTTCTGTAGTAAATCACTGAAATGGAAGCGAGTGGTGCTGAGTATTAGACAATAAAAATAAAACTGTGAAAGTAAAATGACAATTTCTGTTGCACTCGTTCTATTTTTCCATAAGAAAAGAAAAAGGTATAAAAGTAAAAATTGTTTTCTTAAAAACACTATTTTATAAGCATTCAATATTATATTCAAAATCACGCTTAATTTCATGACTGCAATTCACGTTTTTTTTTCCCAAAAATTATCTCTAGAATACATTAATTTGGCGTGGGCACCAAACTCGATTAATCAAAATTCCCTACTACTTTTACTCTTGGTGAAAAGCGCGAGCAAGTGAACTTATTAAAAAATGTATCAATTTTGTTCTGTTTCTTTTTTAAAACTGACAAAGGATGTGAATTTCTTTTCACTTTGCTAAACAGCGCTGTTTAGCAAGGTGAAAATTAGTTCACATCCTTTGTCAGTTTTAAATTTACGCGTAGTTTCAGTCCTGCTGAAAATTTAATTGGAAATTTAGATATTATCCGATGTTTGGAACTTATTCGTCTCATGTACGCCACTGGATAGTGTGCTCATATATGACATTCCATCTTGCGCTGCGAAGTTGCAGCCTTGCCAACGTATATATAAGTGAAAGATGGCAGACTGGATGTCGTCCAGATGGCTTGAGTGGTAAAGCACTTGGTGCGCTGTACCAGGGTAACTGGGTTCGAACCCCTGTCTGGACACAGTTTTCACTCTGTTCGTTGTACTCTGTTTAGCAAAGTGAAAATTAATTCACATCCTTTGTCAGTATTAAATTTACGCGTAGTTTCAGTCCTGCTGAAAATATAATTGGAAATTTTTTTTTAAGATGTGGCAACAGGAAATAAAAAATGAAGCATTATTTAAACTAGATTTCCAAATTGATTTCTCAACGCATAATCGTAATTTAATTAATATCAAACTATTAATTGATTAACGTGTATTTTTTTTTTATATTACTCTCTTTATTACTTTCTTCTATCTATAATAGAAGAAAGTATTGTAATCGAAATTTTTTTCGACTTCCGGTTTTCGACAGATTTACACATTTTAGGGGTCAGAGATTCCGAAAAACATGTTTTTACAAAATGTCTGTCTGTCCGTCTGTGTGTCTTCATTGCATCATCGAAAAGTGTATGAAGTTATGCTTCAAATTGAACCTCATTTTTTTTCTATGTTTTTGGCTATGGCAAGCAGGTTCTATTAGAATTTGGAGATATTTCAACGAAAGGGGGCGCTGTGATAGCCATTTAAAGATTTCACATTCAAAAAGATGTGCAAATTCAAAAAAATTAGAAATCCTAAAACTTTTTTTCGTTAAATGTTCGGCCTTGATCCGGAGAATCCGGAGCAATTTTTGTTTGGCTCTATCTTAAAAAATGGCTGAGATATAGCGGTTTGAAATTTTAGGATGGTTGACATTTTCAAACAAGATAGCAGAATTCATCCATAAACGGGTTTAATTTATGAGTTTTAGTTAACGTGGTTTCGGCAAATTTTCTTTCATTGTTGTAGCCATTGTTCCTATTATATACTTATCACTATATATTTATATTCGCCAACGTCAAATTCTCGCCAAACTTGGCGACATTTGACGAAATATCGCCAAATTTGGCGACCAAAATAGGTTGCCATAAATGAAGCCAACTTGGCTGTAGAGGACTAATTTGGCGATATTCTCATTCAAATTCAATGTTGACGAGAACATGGGATTGAATCTTCTTTATTTAGGTTCCACGCATTTTACCTTCGTGTTTTCCAGTAAAATTAGCTAAAATCTATTACGTAAAACCAAGGAACAGGGAGGCTATCTGTTCCTGTCGGTTCAGGCCAGAAGGACTTTTCGTAGTTTAGTATACATCGGTTGTTCGCATCCCTGTAACCCGACGATTCGCAAGCAGCTGACGTACAACAGAATGACGAAAAATATTGATTTTATTGGCGATGTGATAGCGAATTTTGAAGTATTAACATGACTGAGAGAGAAGAAAGATTTGGGATTGGCACATCCGACTAGTTTTTTATTATGTTCTACTTTTCAGCGTTTAAAATGAAATATTGCTGCAGTTTCACAACCATATGACATATTTTGGCGAGTGTAGTTTGGCGCGCCATTTAATCCATTGGTTTTTTTTTATCAGGAAGTGAGTTAAAAATCGATTAATCCCAGCATACAATAACCAAGTTGAGTTAAATAAAAGAGTGTAAGAAGGGGAAAAAGGTGGAAATAAAAAAATATCTAAAAGTGATTGATTTGCGTAATGAAAGAAGATTGTTCGGCTTTATGTAATGTAGTTTAATATATTCAGCATCGATTATTTCAGGGTATTCTGCCGAGTATACGCTTCATTTTTTAAGGTAAAAAATGTTTAGGATTGTCCAGAAAATCCTTTTTTTTTCTTTTTGTTTTTTTACATGCTTTCTTTTACCTTACAACTATGTATGCATGTGGCAGTCAAATCTTGTCACTTATTTTTCAGTCACTTCCTGTTGACATAGAGCTTTAAAATTTGAAATATATATATGTATTCTTGAGGGCAGTACATGAATTGGACATTGATATTTTAAAATTCGATCCCAAAGGGGGAGAAACGTCGGCCCAAAACGTGCTTTTCCCCCATAGAAATAACGTTGCGATTGTTTAATATTAATTGAACAAAAGTAGTTCCATTGTTGCAACATTCATCCATTTTAATCACATTGTTGCTCGCATCATTACGACGTCAGCATTTATATGAAATATATATGAATGAGTACGTATTTATGAATACATATGAATACAATGAGTATTTTTTGTTAATATTTTGTATAAGTACTAATGACAGGATTACCACAATAGTGCCAAATTTTGGCCAATTTGGCGACAAAAAGAAGTTGCCATATATGAAGCCAGCATCGTGATAGCTGGCTAATTTGGCAAATTTTCCATTTAAATCCATTAATCTTCCATAATCTTCTTCCATTGGCATAGTCTACTATTTTCTATAAAGTGACATAAAACAAAACAAGTGGGTAAGTGTGATCGAAGATCGCTCAAAGGGTTTCGTTTAATATTCCTTTCAAAACACTTTATCCTTTCTTTAATAAATCCAAATAAATTTCATTTAGCAACCAAAAAAAAAAAAAGTCATGTTTTTTATAAAGTAAAAATTTACCGGTCTATTTTCTCGTTTTTTCGAATATCTAAACCAGCCCGATAGCTGGCGAAGCTCGCTATTATAGTCTCTCATAAAAATATCTGTCATGGGGACTAAATGCGATATTTAAAAAAAATAATTTCAAAATTAAACATGTTGTACACCTTCAAAATGTTAAAATATGCGAATATTTCCATAATCGGGTTTTTATCATGATTCAATACGTTCATCAAACTCATATATTTACTATTCTCTATAACTCATATTGATACTCGCTTTGTATTGTTCTGCAACATTTGAAAAATCCTTTAAACTTCTGATATGACGTCAGATTTTCTTTTTAATTCTCTAATGACGTGCTATTAATCTGTCTTGTGTACCTACACATACTCATACTCCTTGTATTATTGAGAAATTTTTCCGTTTTATTGCCACTATGGCGTCAATCAATTTTATTTCATATTAATCTTTTTTCAATTGGTGAAACTTTTTATTTCATTTTCATTTTTTGCGTGGAAGTCGTCTGATAGAAAATTTATTATTGTAGAAAGAATTTCATCCTGGATTTTTAATTTTTGGCATCTGCTATAACGAAAAATGTTTAAATTTAATAGGAAAAGGCTGTTAGAATTTTGGTTTTTTATCTCTATTTATTAAAATAATACGAGTTTTTCAATTTTTTATATTTTGAGCTCTTCATAGTTGATAATCAGATTTATACACAAAGTTTCAACTCTGTAAGTTACATAGTTTTCGAGAATGGCTCTGAGACAGACAAACAACGGAGCGGGAGTTTCGTGAGATGAACGAAACCCTAAAAAATTAAGAAATCATGTTTTGTTTTGTTTTTAAAAAGGCCATTATACTTATTCTTTATCATAGACTAGCTGTTACCCTTGACTTCGTTCACGCAGCATTAAAAGAAGAATAAATACATTAATTAAGCAAAATACTTCACTCCCGATAATTAAAAACGTTAATAATTAACTAACTATTTATCACATTTCATAGGAGACAATACGGTACTTTTTGTTATAGGGACCTTGACATAACTCAGTCTTAAAAAAGTGAAATTTTGTGTCAAATAATCGCGAAAATGAAATTGCAACCAGTGAAAAAAGGAGGGCCAAATAAATTCGTGGAAATAGACGAATTGGGTAAAAACAACTGTCAATTTTATCTGATAAACAATTTTACTTTTAACGCCTTTGTTAAACATGTTAACAGCCATCCTTCAAAGAAACATTAATTGGAAATAGTATATGCTTTTTCTTTAAATTCAATTCTGCCTCCTTGGTTTAATGTATAGCTGAAACAAATCTTGTTTTCTAAATGACAGTATGTTGGCAGGTAATTTTCGTTCTCCAGAATAAATTGATTCATGAAGTTTGAATATGTGAAAATATGTTTTTATTTTTCGGAAAATTTACTGAAATCAAGATTTCCACCATCTATTCAAAGTGAAAATAAATTATGTTTTTCAGTTTTAATGAGAAAACGGCTTAAAAAATATACTGATCTGTTTTATTTCTCCTTTTTTATACACAAATATGGAGTAATTTACTTTCCGTTTTCAGAGAAACTTCGTTAAAATTTACAAAAAAAAAAAAAAAAAAAAAAAAAAAAAAAAAATCTTGGCATCTAATTTAATTTTTTAAATTCTGAGAGTTTGTATGACATCCTCGGATCAATGATAACCGGTATTAAGTAAATCGCGTTGCGTTCGATAGTCTAGGAGTAGTTGCGAAATACAAACACACGGTCAGTTTTTAATATAATAGATTCGTGTTCATTTTCCTTTTCTTAAAATTATGATGTGATTTTTTGCAGAAAACTCTCATCTGTATATAACGGATACTCATGCTTAATAATCAGTATAGATAAAAAAAAACATTTAAATTTTTCGTTATAAATATGACGTGAAATTCATCTACTTTCTATACTTACTGATCCTTGTATTATTAATGTAAGGAATTGATTCACACTCATTTTAAAACATACTGGAAAATTCCCGTTTAATTTCAAATATGACGTCTCATTTAACCCATAGAAATCCCCTTTTAATGACATAATTCTTGTTAATTTTCTTTTCCAGGCAATTAAATTCAATACTGGCATAGGGGAAATTATGTTACTCTAACGAAATAATATTAAATCTTCAGGTTGTATCAACAAAAATGAAACTATTAATATTCATCATTTTTTTTTAGGTAATCGAGTTATTTCTTTTAGTTTTAAGAATGAAAATAACTATTTCTCGCTATCCGTGACATCCTTTTCGACATGGATAATTTTGCGGAGCATATTATTGACATTTGCTAACCATTTTCTTTTCAAACTTCTTTTTACTTTTTTAAAATTTAAATAAAAAATACGGTATAGTAGTTATATTAGCCGTGCGCAGACGGTA
Source organism: Maratus michaelseni (assembly GCA_963931845.1). Classification (NCBI taxonomy): domain Eukaryota; kingdom Metazoa; phylum Arthropoda; class Arachnida; order Araneae; family Salticidae; genus Maratus; species Maratus michaelseni. The sequence goes on from OZ007594.1 coordinate 196,744,912, forward strand.
AAACGTCAAGTATTGTTACCATACAAAAGAAAAAACTCAAGATCATTTTATTTCACCATCAAAGCATATCCGCTTTATTTTCGATGTATGACGTCATACTGGCCTGTTTCCTACGGTTACGCATATTGCAACGTTGTATTATAATCAAAAAATTTAAAAAGTACGTTTTATTTCTAATAATATTAATTAATCTTCTTTTTAATTCCTTAATTTTTTTTATTTTTGTTTCATTTTTTACGTGAAATTGTTTCAATTGAAACTAAATTGTTGAGTAAAAATTATTATTCTGGCTTTTGATTTAGTTTTGGCAACGATAAAGTATTAGCAACGGTAAAGTAAATTTAACCATTTTAAAATTTTATACGAAAAAATGTCCATTTATTCTCTATGAAAATAACGAAATTTTGATTTATTAAGAAAAATATTTGAATAAAATAAACAAAAACCAGTCTATGTTCATTTGAGGGTTATAATCAACCTATATGCAAAGATAGAGAATCATTAAATGCTCCATTTTGACGTTGGCTTCAGCCTAACATTTGCACACAATCGGATTTATAATATTATTAAGATAAGATAAGATATACGCAGACGATTTCAAAGTTTAAAACAAATATCTAATAATGAACGTATCAACTTGTGTTTTAAGTTAAAATTGTGGAAATTCTAGAAATTCATGTATCTAACTCAATGTAGAAGTATGGGAGATAAAAAGCAACAGATTCGCCATATTTTGTTTTCCTTCAAAAAAAGGTTCGAGTTGCAGAACGCCACACACCTTCCACGCTCAAGTGGCCAGGTCGGAAACACGGAGAAGAAGGACGGGCACTCGCCTTAATTACTGACCAGATAACGAGTGGCTGCTTTCGAGTTTTAGCACTGTCCTAATCCCTTCCGCTACGCTAGACATTGTCCAGAATCCCTGTCTAGGTACGAAAGCATCTGACTCCGATACCCCGTCATCTTCCCCAGGATTAGAAGTGGCTTTAAAGTCGAAAAAGTCGTCTAAAATCAAAATTTTGCATAAATTAATGTTTGATCGAAAAAATAGGCAAAGAATCCACGAATTTACCAGGTTTCCATTTGAATGTATTAAGCACGATTTGTAATGCATTAAGCATTGATAATTCAAGGTCCTAAGATGATTTGACTGCCAGAATAATTTCTTATAATAATAACCTTTGTAATTTAAATGTGTTAAAATCAAATATTTTTCATCAAGATGAAATAGATATATTTAATGAAAGTATTGAAAACTCTAGTCATAATAATATTAGTAGTGCTTCAAATAATAAATAAAGATATGTCTGAAAGAAATGATTCTGATAGTAGAAAAAATGAAATGGCGCAGCTTCTAATTTCTGGTTCTGTTTTGAAATTTTCGATTAGTATTACTGATGTAAAGAATATGATTGCTGCATTTGACGGGAGTAATATCAAAATGTAGAAAAATGGATTAACGAATTTTGAAGATGTTATTTCATTATTTAATTTAAGTGACTTACATACAAAGCAAAAGTAAATTGAGTTATTGGGATAAATTAAAATCATTACTAATTTCTGAATTTGGACTACATGTAATTCAGCAGAACTTCATGAATTGTTAACAAAAATAACTAGTCGGATGTGCCAATCCCAAATCTTTCTTCTCTCTCAGTCATGTTAATACTTCAAAATTCGCTATCACATCGCCAATAAAATCAATATTTTTCGTCATTATGTTGTACGTCAGCTGCTTGCGAATCGTCGGGTTACCGGGATGCGATCAACTGATGTACACTAAACTACGAAAAGTCCTTCTAGCCTGAACCGACAGGAACAGATAGCCTCCCTGTTCCTTGGTTTTACGATTTTAGCTAATTTTACTGGAAAAAACGAAGGTAAAATGCGTGGAGCCTAATTAAAGAAGATTCAATCCCAGTTCTCGTCAAAATTGAATTTGAATGAGAATATCGCCAAATTAGTCCTCTACAGCCAAGTTGGCTTCATTTATGGCAACCTATTTTGGTCGCCAATTTGGAGATATTTCGCCAAATGTCGCCAAGTTTGGCGAGAATTTGACGTTGGCGAATATAAATATATAGTGATAAGTATATAATAGGAACAGTGGCTACAACAATGAAAGAAAATTTGCCGAAACCACGTTAACTAAAACTCATAAATTAAACCCGTTTATGGATGAATTCTGCTGTCTTGTTTGAAAATGTCAACCATCCTAAAACCGCTATATCTCAGCCATTTTTTTAAGATAGAGGCAAATTCCCCAAATTCTAACAGAACCTGCTTGCCATAGCCAAAAACATAGAAAAAAAGTGTAGTTCAATTTGAAGCATAACTTCATACACTTTTCAATGATACAATAGTGAAAATGGAACAAAAATGTCGATCACAGAGCGCCCTTTCGTCGAAATATCCCCAAATTCTAATAGAACCTGCTTGCCATAGCCAAAAACATAGAAAAAAATGTGGTTCAATTTGAAGCATAACTTCATACACTTTTCGATGGTACAATGAGAATGGACAGACGGACATTTTGTAAAAACATGTTTTTCGGAATCTCTGACCCCTAAAACGTGTAAATCCGTCGAAAACCGGAAGTCGAAAAAAGTTTCGATTACAATGATTAAAATGAGGGATAATGAATCATTAGTGAATACTTTTTTTTTAACTAAAACCTGAAGATTCAGCACTGATATTACATGTAATAAACGGAATAGAATATTCTGTTTTTAAGAAATTATTTTTGTACGGTTGTTCTAATATTTATGAATTTAAGCAAAAACTTAAAAATTATCAGAAGTTAAGGTCTGATTATGAGAGGTTGACGCTAGGCCTAAAATGAAATCTGAAGTAGAATTTAAGAACAAATCTAAACCCGTAAAGTCTTATATTCGATGTTGCAATTGTGGCGATAAAAATCATAAAAGTATTAATTTTAGAAATAGAGAAAAAGGTCCTCTTTGTTTTGCTTGTAATTTGTATGGCTACGAATCATTTGAGTGCAGTAAAGCAAAAGATGTAAAATTTTCTAATGATCATTCTCAAATAAATATTGTAACTAATTCTCAAAATTTAATTCTTAAAGAAGTCAAGCTGCATTCATTAAATTTGATTTCATTAGTAGATACAAGTATCCAGCGAACAATTTCGAAGAAAAGTAATTTTAATAAAATTAAAGATTGTGTAAAATTAGAAGCAACAGATATGCGTTTGACTGGATTAGGTAAAAAATCATACAGGCCATTTGATTATTTTCAAGCAGAAATCGGTATTGATTATTCTAAATTTCAAGACTCTGTTTTTGTGATTAATGATAATTCTATTGAATTTGATATGATTATTGCGGGGCTAACGTATTGGGCTACCGCGGTTAAAAATCACGTGACAGTCGCTGTCTTATTCAAATTGCACTTTGACGCGCAGCTATCAATTAATGGAATTCCACTAGTTTGTTTTCTATCGCTGTGTGTTTGATTTGATAATTAGATTGTTCTGAAATAATAAAAAAAAACGCACATAGCATTGCGAGTGTGTTATTCTACTGAAAATTAACTTTAATTTATTGAGTTTATCAAAAATTGTCATCTTTTTATATGAAGTCGAGGCCGGGACTACATACATAAACTGTCGAATGTTAGTATTAATCATTTTTCCGTTTCAGGATCATATGTAATAATTTGAGTGTGTAATGTTATATATCCTAAGTATTTTATGTTATATATGTAAATATGAAGAGTTTATTCAATAAAGGTGATTACTTTCAATAAAAGAAGACACTTTAAATTAATTAAGATGTTATATTAAACTATTTACACTACTATGTACAAAAAATATAATAATAAGCTCTAATAGTCGTTCCAATACATCTTCTCTATTACACTTCTGTTATACTTCGTTTAGCTACAGTCACTACGTATTGTTCCTTCCGAATCAACTCGTCTTCTGATTCTGCTGAAGCCTTGGTGGCGCTGTCATCTGTTTTTATCAAAAGAAGACGGCGCTGTTGTCCACCGCGCTAGAACTCTGCTTGGATGCACTGTTGCCATTCTGACACTCGGCCATTCTGCATGCCATGACCTCATGGCGACGTTGCCAGGAACTGAAAATTGAAAAGGAAAAAAGCAACAGCAAGGGAAAACAAACATTTTTTTTTCAAACAAATATATATAGCAACTGATGAATATTGGTGATGATTTTTCTTTGTTTGTTCGTCTTCATCGTCATCAGACCGTCTTAAAAATTCGTCGTCATCTTATAGTCGTAACATTCATCTTAAAATCACCAGATCATCTTAATATTACCACATATTCGTCGTACGAATTTAACTGAATACATCATTTCGTCTTGCTGTATACATGTTAAAAAATTTCATAACTGATCTTCGTAAACCAAATTGAAATGAAATAAATATTAATACACATACACTTGAAAATAAAATAATAATAGAATCTTTCTTGACAAAAATGGAAAACACAAAAATATACTTGAATAATAAAATGATAGACGTCGTGTAATAATATAAGACAAAAATATAGAAAATATGTACGGTATAAGAATAAAAAAAAAAAAAAGCGTTGAATTTCATCTTTTACGTGGTTGACCACGGTTTCATCATATCAACTGCAGTGGATGTTGTGTTTGGACCCTCATGGTGTCCAACATTTTCTACCTCATATCTGTCATTACTGTTAACAGCTTTGACTTTATAGGGACCAAAATATTTGATTCGAAGTTTCAGGCCTGATGCGAATTGAGTACGCTTAATTGCGACTAAGTCACCAACCTGATATACTCTGGGTGGTTTTCTACGTTTGTCATAATATCAATTGACAGCACTAAACACCACATTAACATCGTTACAAGATGTTTCTTCTGCATCATCTTTTTTTTTCTTTTTTTTTTGTATTCGTCTTTTCTTTTTTTTTTCTTTTACGTCTTATCTACTTATTCGTCTTACGTCTCTCTTTTTTGTTCTTAGGCTTCTTTCTTCTTTCATGAAACATCATCTTCAGAATCAAGGGGTTTGTCTGGATCGATACCATACTTGTCAAAATCGGTAAAATTGTCATCTACGGAAATTTCGGTGTCATCTTCAGAATTTACATCAAATTTACTTCTACTTTTTTTCAGGAGAGAGTTTCTATCACCAGGCTTCTCTTTATTAAATTTTAGTTTCCATTTGTTAACTACAAAATCTTCAAAAGAATTTTTGTCTGATTCATCTTCAAAGTCATCTGATGGTTTATAGACAGCTTTAATTTTAGAAATATTAGTAATCAATTTCTTATTACTTGACATTTTCTTAATTTTTCTCAAATGCTCTTCATTTTTTACTTCTAAATTCGTTTTGTTTTCATTTTTGGAGAAACATGCCATTTTTTCTTTATTTTCAAAATCTGCGTAATCTGAATCATTCTTGAGGTTTTTAGAATTGTTACTTCGGTTAATTTGTTTCTTAAGTGTAATAAATTCTTGCATCAAATTTTCGAATTCTTCCTGGGAATTATCTAACTCTCTTTGAATTCTTCTTTTGGAATCTTTTATTTTGGAACAGTCGTCTTCAGATTCTTCTAACTGCTTTTCTAATTATTTAGAACGATGTTTGGCTTTCTCTAAACGTACTTTGTATCCTTCAGAACATTTTCTTCTTCATCTAATTGGGATTTTATATCGTGAAGGCACCTCTCTAATTTTCTGTGTGATCTGGCGATCTCTTGCCTTTCTGCTACTTCTTGTTCTAATTTAATTTCCATCTCACACAATTGAGATTCTAAGGATGTTATCGTAATTCTTGTTTTTGCTTTTTCCGACAAAAATGCTTCTTTTAATTCAAGTACTTCTGTTTCTAACATTTTATAGTTTATTTCGGCTTCTTTAACCTGGGCAATCAAATTTTGATTTTCTGAGCGTAATTCTTGAATTTCTGTGATAGGATAGTTAAATGGCAAATTTTTGTTCTTGTTTTGAATTCGCAAGGAACTATTTTGGAGTGTGGCAGAATAAGGGTTAAATTTAGAAGTTACCATTACATCACTTGAATTAATAACATGAACCAAAGAATTGTTAGAATCATTTTCATATTTATTTATTTTTACAACATTGCCAGAAATAATTAGAATACCTTGATTAATTACGTCAGTACCAATAATCATATCAAAATCAATGGAATTATCATCAATCACAAAAACAGAGGTTTCAAATTTAGAATCATCGATTTCGATTTCTGCTTGAAAAGAACCAAATGGGATGTATGAATTTTTACCAAATCCAGTTAAATGCATATCTGTTGCTTCTAATTTTACAAAATCTTTAATTTTATTATAATTACTTCTTTTCAAAATTGTGCGTTGGCTACCAGTATCAATTAACGAAAGTAAATTTAATGAATACAGCTTAACATCTTTAAGAATTAAATTTTGAGAACTCGTTACAACATTCACTTGAGAACAATCATTCGAATTTTTTACATCTTTTGTTTTATCACACTGAAATGATTTGTGACCATGCACATTGCAAGAAAAACAGAGGGGACCTTTATCTTTATTTCTACAGTCTATACTTACGTGATTTTTTTGGCCACAATTGTAACAGAACTTAACAGTACAATTTTTGGAATTCTGGGAATTAAATGATGACTCAGCATTATCAGGTTTAACTTTAAATTTAGGAACAAATTGTTCATTGTGTTTCGGTTTTTCATCTTGAAAATGGCGCTTATTCTTGAGAAAATCATGCCGAATTTTGTCGTAAATTTTTAACTTTTGTTTAAATTCCATGATAGTTTTACATTCATAAAGGATAGATTTCTGAAAAACAGTACCAGGAATACCTTTAATTATGTATTGCATAAGAGCAGAATCTTCGATATTACCGCGTGAACCCAACTGCTTCATGATTAGAAAATATTCATCCAATGACTCATTTTCATTTAATTTTCGCGCATTTAAAATTTCATGTAACTCAGCAGAATTATATAATTCACCAAATTCGGAAAGAAGCAACTCTTTCAACTTATTCCATGAATTCATGTGACTCTCTGTTTGAACTAATAATAGCGCTTTACCTCTTAAAGATCTTTTGGCGAATAAAAATTTATGCAGTTCAGACAAATTAAAAATATTAGCTACATCTTCAAAATCGGTTAACCATTTATGAATACTTTGAAAGGAACTGCCGTCGAACGGTGCAAGAACAGTTTCGATATCATGAAAATTTACAGTAGTACTTGGCAAAACATGTTGAACTGGAAATTGCTTGTTAGAAGAATGAGAAAATTCTTCGTCAGTGCTTAAAACACTCGAACCCGGTACATTACTTTGATTATTTTCAACATTATCAGAATTTAACTCAGTATCAGATTCTGCGCCACTTTCGTTTTGTAAGATATTAGCTTGTAGCAATGTTAAGTCTGAAAGATACGTAATCAATCGTGTAGCAATCTCAACTAAATTTCCCTCCCTATCAACACAGAGTAGATTGCATAAAGTAATTAAATCATTCAAAGAAAATTCGGCTTTAATTTTATCGACTTTCTTTTTAAACTCATCTGAATCTGTGACAAGATTAAAACCGGTAAATTCTCGTATTCTTTTCCTATTCGAACGATCTCCGTCATTATCGTATAAAAATCGATGGAAAAGTTTAATCTTATTTGTTTTCTGATTCTTTAAAACAGTTTCCAGTTCAGCTATTTCGACTAGTTTCATGATTGAAATTGAAAAAGTCCTTCCGGCCTGTACCGGGAGGAAAAGGTAGCTTTCCTATATCTTCGTTTTAAAATTTTAGCTAATGTTACACGAATTGCTAATGTTACACTTTGCAAGTTAAAATGCAAAGAAACGTTTACAAAAGATTCGTTAATACTGAATTTGAATAAGAAATTCGCCAAATTATTGAGCAATAGCCAAATTGGCTTCATTTATGAAGACTTATTTTGGTCGCCAAATTTGGCGATATTTCGCCAAATGTCGCTAATTTTGGCGCTAACGGATATGAATATATAGTTTTATGCGTATGATTGGGAAAATTATTACAACAATGAAAGAAAATAATTTGCAAGTAATGGCGTTAATGTGCTGTTTTGTTTCAAAAAATGTCAGCCACCCTAGAAATTCAAACTGCTCTATCTCAGCCATTTTTTAAGATAGAGGTAAACCAAAAAATGCTCTGGAATCCTTGTATCAAGGCCTAACACGTAAATAAAAAATAAATTTGAATTTTTAATTTTTTTGTATGTTTATTACTCGGTCGAGACATTGGTGAGCTTAATACACACAATTAGTTTCATCAAAATCGATTTATAAATACGAGCGTTATCGTATGACATAGCTCAGATATATATATATATATATATATATATATATATATATATATATATATATATATAAATCAACATTTGAGCGGAGGGTGGTTTTGAGGTCTGGAGGTCATGATCGGTGAAAATATATCGAAATTTTCCGGAACTGCTTTCCTCCGAACGGCTGCAATAGGTAGCTTTATACTTTTTAGTATTGAAAGCTACCTAATATATAAAAGAAAGAGAAGAAAAAAAATGAACTCACCGCAAAAATATATCCTTTAGATAGAATGAAGAAAAAATAATTCTCCGTCCGCACGTCATATCAGAACAAAGGCTGCTTCAGTCTCTCTTTATTATTTTTTCTTTTCCTTTATCGTAGAACAACTTCTGCGTCGTCATTTTAGCACTGTAAATAATGCGTGAATAAAAAAAACAAATTATCTGGCTTTCGTCATCTTGAATGCTGGTTTAGGAGTTTTCATCTATAATTCCAAGTGGCGTCGCATTTGTCTAGGGGTTTTTATTCCGTTTACTCAGAATTCAACCGGCGAGCTCCCCATGTAAATATGAAGAGTTATTCAATAAAGGTGATTACTTTCAATAAAAGAAGACACTTTAAATTAATTAAGATGTTATATTAAACTATTTACACTACTATGTACAAAAAATATAATAATAAGCTCTAATAGTCGTTCCAATAAATCTTCTCTATTACACTTCTGTTATACTTCGTTTAGCTACAGTCACTACGTATTGTTCCTTCCGAATCAACTCGTCTTCTGATTCTGCTGAAGCCTTGGTGGCGCTGTCGTCTGTTTTTATCAAAAGAAGGCGGCGCTGTTGTCCACCGCGCTAGAACTCTGCTTGGATGCACTGTTGCCATTCTGACATATATATATCCTAAATCTGTAATTTAATATACTTAAAATTATGCCTGTGTTTTGAAATGTTAATACGATTTAACAATCATATATCCGTTGTTTGGGAAAATGTTCGTTAAAAAAATATTAATTTTTAGATAGTTTATGTCTTAAAATAGTTTTCTTTCTGTTATTAACTTCTATGCTCAGAGATAAGTATTTTTGAATGCCTAAGAGGGACTGCTCAGACTGGGAACCAGATCTGTAGAGCATAGATGTCCCTCCCGGTCCCTTTATTAAGGTCTTAAAAAAAAAAAAAAAAAAAAAAAAAAAAAATACATATTTTAGCTGGAGTTGAACCCGCCAGAAAACGCGACAGGGGGCGGGGTGGAAATAGTACATTACAGGTAGTTCACTGCCAGAGACATACCTCCAACGCGACACTGGGCAGTGAAGATGGTTTAAGATTGAATGATGTTCTCAGGAGCGGGTCAAGTTAGAAATATCCATCAAGAACTTAAAGATGTTTTTTAGTTTATTTAAAAGTGCTGGGCGGGAAAGAATATTATCAAGCCAACCACTAGGGGGAGAAGAGGGGCGACGGATGTGCCAGCGAGCTGTAAGGGGGCAGTTAAAATAGAAGTGTGAGGCTGACGCCTCTGCGCCGCACTCACAGGTGGGAGTTCGGGCCCTTTTAAACCTGTTTAGATATGACCCGAAAGGGCCGTGTCCCGTTAGGAAGGCAGTGGTTGAGGGAGTTAAAGTAATAAGATTGCAAGATACCGCCGGGACTATGTCATAGGTATATCTTCCTTTCTCTGAGTAGTCCCAGTGGTCTTGCCACTGCTGCAACATGCGCATTTTAAGGGATCTTTTGATATAGGAGTGGGGCGCAGGTAGCGAGATGTCTATGGATGTTTTTGTCGTTGCTTCCTTTGCTAGCATGTCCGCAGATTCATTGCCGAAGATCCCCTTGTGTGCTGTCACATGACCTAGCGAAGTCTTATGTAGCAGGTTACTAAGTTGGGTTTTAATTTCGTGGATTTGTGGATTGATGGTTCTGAAGGCGTAGATTGCCTGCAGGCTGGATAGGCTATCACTATAGATGGGGATTGCAATGGTTGTTTGTTGTTCCGAAATCCATTCTAGAGCTTTGTGGATGGCAAAGAGTTCAGCCTGATATATAGAGTTGAAGTTGTCCAATCTGCAGGCCCACCGGTGAGTCAGCACTCCGCCTTCCGTAGCACAAAAAGCTGCGCCTACGCCGGTTTCGGTGCATGAGCCGTCGGTGAAGACTGTTAATCGGTGGGAAGGGGAGTAGGAATTGCATTTAGGGTTAACTTGGAAGTGGGAAGTTTCATCAGCTGGGTGAATTTGCCAGCTCTGTATCTTGTGTTGAATGGTTAAATGTGGGAAGTGGATTTGTGTTATGGCATTATTATGTAGGTGTAAGATGTTATTCCTTTGAAATTCGTATAGAATGGTAAATGTGATAGGAGGGATGCCGGTAATGACTGCTAGTGCATCACTAGAAATAGTTTTATATCCTCTAGAAATCTGCAGTAGGAACATGCGTTGGATGGATAATAATTTTATTTGCGCTGCCTTGGTTAGGTGGCCTCCCCAAATTCCTGCACCATAAGTTATGATTTTTTCTGTTGTTGTTGTGTACCATATTTTTAACATTGTATTTTTAGTACCCCATGATTTAGATGTTAATTTAGTGGAGTTGTGGTAGTAGTTAATGAGCTTAAGTTTTAAGTAATTTATGTGTGCAAACCAATTTTGGTGTTGGTCTATGGTTAGGCCTAGAAGTTTTAAGGTGGAGACATGGTGTACACTGATGCCATTAATTCTGATGGTTGGTTTCCTTTTTAGTTTGTAGGGTTTCGCGAATGTGAGGGCTTGTGATTTTGCAGCTGATAGTTGCAGGTGTAGAGACTCCAGGAGCTGGCAAAAAAAGGGAAGGGCTGAAGCTGCCTCAAGTTCTAAATCCAGACGACTTCGACCAGAGAAGATGAAGCTGAAGTCATCTGCAAAAGCAAAGAGGAGAAAGCCTAAACGATCTAATTCTTTAAGAATCAGGTTTGCTATGAGGAGCCAGAGGATTGGCCCAAGGCATGAGCCTTGAGGGCATCCCTTCTGTTGGTTGTGGCTGGATGTACCTGCTCCCCAGTTGACTAGAATGCTTCTATTCGATAGATAGGTTCTGATGACTCCAGCGATGTTTCCTGGGCAGTTTAGAAGACAGAGCTGTAGTAGGATATCTCTCCATTCGACATTATCGAATGCTCCTTTGATATCCAGTGATACAAGGGAGGTGTATTTTCCTTCTTTAATTTTTAAGGCGCAGGAAGATAGAATTTCATTCAATGCTTTTTCACATGATCTGCCCTCTCTGAACCCAAATTGCCGTTCATGTAGAAGATTGTTTGATTCTAAGAAGAAAGTTAGTCTGTTAACGATTAGCTTTTCTAGTAATTTACCTAGGGTTGGAAGTAGGCAGATTGGGCGATATGAGGTGGGTTCAGAGGGTGTCTTCCCTTGCTTCAGAAAATAGACTACCTCTCCTTGCCTCAGTGTAAGGGGAAAATATTGGTGGTGGAGACAGAGATTTGCCCAACGGATAAAGATCTCTGGGAGTGTTTTAAAAGTGCGCTTAAGTAGACGAAAGTCAATGGAGTCCGGGCCCGGGGCTTTATTGTCATTGAATTTGCTAAGGGTGTCCCGAAGCTCAGCTTTGGTGAATGGTTTGTCGTTTTGGGCAGAGAAGGTGATATCTGTATTGTCATGTTGTGGGTAGGCGGTTTCGCCAAATAGTTGTTCTGTTAGGAATTCTAGGTTTCTCTGTCTGGATGATTGGCCTGAGGGCAATTCAAGGAGAATTTCATCTGGCGTGAAATATTTTCCCGTGAAGAATTTATGTGCAGTACCAAAGGGATCTTTTTGGTTGGAGCAGAAAGATTTCCAGGCTGTGCTCTTGGCGTCAAGAATACAACGTTTGTACTGCGCGGCGAGTTTATTGTAGTTTATTTGCAGTGGTTTAATTGTTTCAGGCGGACTGCAGTTGTTCTTAAGCAATCTAAGTTTTCTCCTAAGAGCTGTTAGCTGGTTGCGTTTGGCTCTTAATTGTGGTGTCCAGAATGTGTATGTTGGAGATTTTCTAAGGGTTTTGAGACGGAAGGAGGAACGCGCTGCTGATTGAATTGTGGCTATAAGTTTTTCTGTGAAGGAATTAAGCTGTTCAATGTTTGTGATTGTGTTAAGGGCGTCTCTAAGGAAGTGTTTACTGGCTACAAGCTGCATGGTGAATTTCTTATAGTTTCCGTGTTTTGTGTTAAATCTTCGTTGTGCTGCAAAGAGTGGTGTTGTGTTGTAGTTAAATTCGATGTATTTGTGGTCTGAGAAATTATGTGTATCAAGTACTTGCCAGTTGCGAACGTTTGGATTAGCAAGTGGATTAACTAATGTATGATCTGGAAAGCCTTTTGCTATTGTTTGTCCTGTTTTGGTTTTTTTGACAAAGGTGTGTTTCCGATTATCGGCATTGATGATTGAAAGTTTGTTTACGACAAGAAATTCAATGAGATCCCCCCCTCTGAGGTCCTCTCTAGGACTTCCCCAGAGCGGAGAGTTCGCATTGAAGTCCCCTCCGCAGATGAAAGGTCTTCGTTGTGTAATTAAGTGTTGCCAATCTTCAAGAGTTTGATCAAAGTTTTTAATGGAAGGCGCTAAATAAGTGGAGCCAATGATTAATTCCCCTTCCGCCGCAGTGAGGGTTATGAAGATGCAGTGGTCCCCTGTGTATAGGTGATTGATTATGAGGCTCGTATTCCTGACGAGCAAGTGCGCAGAATGTTTACGAGACATGAAAATCTTCCAGTCCTTTGGGAAGCCCGATAGGGTTCCTTTTTCATTGCAATGAGCGTCCTGTAGAAGTGCAATATCTATGGAGTTGTCTTCCATATGCTTTTTAGCTGCAGGATTTGCTACCTTGCAATGATTGAGATTGATCTGTAGAAAGTTTAAAGTACCAATGGTTGGGGGGTTGTGTGAGTTTTGGTTATTATCAGATTTATTTACGTTTTGGGCCATAAATTAGATGAACTAGGGTAACTATTAGAGGACTGTTAAGTTTAAATGCCCTCGCGGTCCAGTAGGTCTCGTGTGTACCTCTCTTGGAAGGGTGGATTACGTTGCCGGTCGAGCCAGCCCTCGTGCGGGTGGAGGAACTGTGGTGGGGGTTCCGGATGGAATTGGAGTTGATGTGGTGGTGGAGGGTCTCGGAGAAGGGGGCCACGCTGGCGAAGGTTGAAGAAATGGTCGAGCCTTTCTCTCTCCCTGCTGTAGGCCTCCCTGTAGGTTCTACAGCCCGCATCAGACGCCTGGTGCCTAATATGAAAGTTTGTTTCATATTGATGGTTATGTCTTGTGCAGTTAATGCACTTTGCTGGGGCCGAGCAGTTCTCCCCCGCATGGGAGCCACCACAGCGTGCACAAGTTGGTGTAGTAGCATGGCAGGCCTTCATTGAATGTCCAAACTTCTGGCAATTCCTGCACCTGACTATAGTGGTGTGCGGGCGGAGGCGGCAGGTCTTGAGACCCAGGACAATCCCTCCATCTTCGATGATAGCTCTGCCCAGGGAGCTTGGGATGACCAGTAGGACGTCCTTCTGGTCATTATTGGTTCTGTGCGGGAGGTCCCGGATGATGAAGATGTCAGTGGCTGGCAGGTGGTATGTGTCTGCGATGATCTTCGTGAGGTCCTGTGTTCCTAAGGATGCCGGAACGCCCAGGAGAATCATTTTATTTTGTTGGGGAGCTTTTTGTAGGAAGTTGAGCTTCGTGTTGATGTTCCGGTTGGACTGCAGCTCCGCCTGTAGCTGCCTCATATCAGCCTCGGAGTTGCAGGTGATCTCAACGTGGTTCTTCCTGGGTTCAATGCTGTTAATTTTGACCGGGACTGAGACTCTTTCCCGAGCCAGTAGGGATTCCACATGTCTCCCTGGGGTGGGGTCTCTGCCTCTCACCACCAGAGTCCGTTTGGATAAGGTGTCTTTCACCGGTTCTCTGGTCAAGACTTGGCTATAGGGGAGAGACTTTGGTGGGTGTTCAGGAGGTGGGTCCGCTAATGCCAAATGCGTTTCTTTTGTAGCTTGGTTGGTCAGTGCAGTCTGGACTGCCTCCGTGATGGTCTCGAGTGTTGGGATGCTTAATAGGCGTGAGTGGAGCATCGCTTTGGCGTCGTTCAGTTGATGGTCAAGGCTCAAAGCTCTCTCCTCCAACCGAGCTAGTGACTCATCCTTAGCCGCGATAAGTTGTTGTGTTGCAATGTCTCTCGCATAGATTTGCTTAATGAGGTTCTCGAGCTTGATGAATTCGATGTCCTTGGTGGCAAAACCTTGTTTGTTTTCTTGTCTGATCTGGCTAAGATACAGACTCGCCCTTGCAATCAGGTCTGCCATCACTTGGGCCTGTATGCCCGAGTCGTCTTGCTCATTGGCTGATGCGATCGAGTTCATGCTCATGGAGCGGGTGAGTCTTTTTTCTGGGTTGGTCTTTGGCGGGTTGGATGCTGATGAGATCAGGACTGGTTGAGAGGCATGTCCTAAAGTCAGCGTGTCTTTTTGTGACATCTCGGTCTTAATGAATGTGCTGAAGAAATAAGGTTAGGATGTTCTTTAGGAACTGTAGAAAAATGGAAAATGAATTAACAATTGATAACTGGTCATTGGGCACTCGCGCCTTATGACCAAGTGAATCCATGAATAGTGCAACAGGATTTGTGGCACACTTCTAAATTTGAAAAGTGGGGAAAAAGGCTTTCTGTCTGCAGCAAGAGGGGAGAAGCATATTAGGTGTGCAGTAAGAAAAAGAGAAACCCCAGCGTCCTGTTAGGCAGGGCTGAGTGGCATGAGCTTGAGAATATATTAGTGGGATGCAAATTGTTTTGATGTTTACAACAGCTAATAGTAGTGAGATTTGTGTGTAGCTAAAGCAAGATTGTAAGAGGTGAGATGAGGGAGAGCAGGGCCGGGGGCCTGCACCAGCCGGCCGACTGCCGGCACCTGCGGGCCGCCTGTCCAGGCAAAAGGGGGTGACAAGTCAATGGTGCTGGCTAGCTATGAAGGGATGTCAAAATGCAGGTAAATGACGGCAACTGAAGAAATTTGGCATGGAGAAAACTTAGACGAAATAACATGAGAAGTAGAACTTAGACAAAAAAATAACAAAAACTAAAAATTAAAAAAAAAAAAAAAAAAAAAAAAAATGAGCAAAATTTAAAAAAAAAAAGGCTTGTGTGCCATCATAAAAATACCTTAGAAATGAATAAAAAAGTTAATAAAAACTATTTAAAAAGGAAGAAACAGTTTAAAACCGAACTACAAATTAGCAAAGTTAGAACGCGAAGGTAAAAGTTAAAATATTGAATAAAATGGAATTTTGCTGAAAAAGTTAGAGTCCCTTCATTAGCTAATTGGACTAAATGGCTGATGTGGGCAGAGGAAAGCAAAATGTTATTGCAAGAGATAAGTATTGAGCACATTTAATTTTTTTTTAAATAGTTATTTTTGTACTAAAGTTTTGAAAAGCTTATATATTATATAAAGTATACATCCAATGGCCGTACATAATTTTGGTTCAGAAATATTGATATTAGATTATGAAAAAAAAAAATCAATATAAGGAAAGGGCAACTGATGTCACGGTTGGTTAAATTATTGTTGGTTAGCAAAAAAAAAAAAAAAAAAAAAAAAAAAAAAACCTGTTCGTTCTTTATGACTCCTACAGTACACATGAGATGGGACGATTTGATTGGTCTATGTTAAACTGGTCTGTGATATGATTGGCCTACGTCGCCATAACGATTCCTGCAATGATCGCTATGACAAAATTGCAGTGGTAGATTGGTTAATGGAATTGTTTGTTTGTAAACATGCCGTTTCCTTATATGCAGCTTTGAAATTTGAATATCTATACAAAAGAAAGTTTCGCTCTGTGTGTGTGTCTGTCTGTGTATGTGTGTGTCTGTCTGTGTGTGTGTGTGTCTGTTGGCGATGGCTAGCAAAATCTAGCCCACCTAGAAGTCTGGAAATTTAGGTGTGGATAGTCCAAGGTCTGACCATGTGCACCTGAGCCTCAGAATTTTAATATTTCAATTATTTACTGAAATATTAATTAATATTCACAAAGAACTGTCATCAAAAATACGCTTTTATTCACTTGGGTTGGTTGGTTCACTGGTTGGTTGCATCGATTCTTCACAGAAGTAATTAAATAAACCAGAGTAGCGATGCATAAATAAGGATTTCTAACTAAATAGTGTCAATATGGATTGAAGCGAGATCTTTTTCGTTAGCCTCGGGATTGAAGTTATCAGCGTAGAGGAGCCATGCGAATGTCGCGCCACCTGTACATGACAAATTACACATACGTCCCA
The DNA here is from genome assembly GCA_963931845.1 of Maratus michaelseni. NCBI lineage: Eukaryota > Metazoa > Arthropoda > Arachnida > Araneae > Salticidae > Maratus > Maratus michaelseni. The sequence continues at coordinate 196,761,512 of OZ007594.1, forward strand.
CTGACTGAAATATTTTTCAGGCACATTTTTCTTCATGACAATTAGTCGGGTTTAAGGTTTTTTTTTTTTTTTTTTTTAACATGACACTTATTATTATGATGGAGATTATTAATACAGAGAACTTTATTTAACAGATTCTTTTTTATATTTGCGGAAATGAAGAGGGGCAATGGTCTAATTACATTTAAGCTTCAAGGTGTATTTCTAGAAAGCAGTTACCAGAATTTCCGAATAATAGTGTAAGCCAAATTTCAAATTAAGTTCCTAGCTTAACCAAATTAATCAATCTTTAAAGATGTATTGTGATCCTCCTAATTAGTTATTTGCTGAAGGCCACTTGAACAACCCCCACCCCCTCCCGATCCGTCCTTCAAGGTTTTTTCTCTAACTCTGCTCCGTTTCCATATCTCAGCAACTATCTTTCCGATTTCAACGCAAGTGATTTCAAACATTATAATTAATTTAACAGTCACCCTTTATAACATTAAACTAAATTTATGAGTAGCGGTTACCACTATTTACGAATAACAGTTTAAGCCAAATTTGTAATTAAATTCAAAGCTTAAGGAAACGAACGAATTTTGAAAGATGCATAGTGGTCCTCTTAATTAGTCATTTGCTGAAGGGCACTTGAACATCCCCTCCATCCCCCCCCCCCGGACCTCATTCAAGGTTTTTTCTCTATCTATGCTCCGTTTCCATATCTCAGCAACTATTTTTCCGATTTCAACGCAAGTGGTTCCAAACATTATAATTAACTTAATAGTCACACTTTACAACATTAAACTAAATTTATGAGTAGCGGTTACCACCATTTCCGAATAATAGTTTAAGCCAAATTTGTAATTACTTTCCTAGCTTAAGCAAACGAACGAATTTTGAAAGATGCATAGTGGTCCTTCTAATTAGTCATTTGCCGAAGGACACTTGAACAACCCCTCCCCCCCCCCCCCCCCCGGCTCGTCCTTCCAGGTTTTTTGTCTATCTATGCTCAGTTTCCATATCTCAGCAACTATCTTTCCGATTTCAACACAAATGATTCCAAACATTATAATTAACTTAATTGTCACTCTTTATAACATTAAACTAAATTTATGAGTAGCGGTTACCACTATTTACGAATAACTGTGTAAGCCAAATTTGTAATTAAGTTCAAAGCTTAAGCGAACGAAAGAATTTTGAAAGATGCATAGTGGTCCTCCTAATTAGTCATTTGCTGAAGGGCACTTGAACACCCCCTACCCTACGGCACCTCTTGCAAGGATTTTTCTCTAACTATGCTCCGTTTCCATATCTCAGCAAGGTCAGCAAGTATCTTTCCGATTTCAACGCGAGTGATTCCAAACATTATAATTAACTTAATAGTCACTCTTTATAACATTAAACTAAATTTATGAGTAGCGGTTACCACTGTTTCCGAATAAATGGGTAAGCCAAATTTGTAATTAAGTTCCTAGCTTAAGCAAACGAACGAATTTCGAAAGATGCATAGTGCTCCTCTTAATTAGTCATTTGCTGAAGGGTACTTGAACAACCCCCCCCCCCCGGCCCATCCTTCAAGGTTTTTCTCTAACTATGCCCCGTTTCTATATATCAGCAACTATATTTCCGATTTCAACTCAAGTGATTCCAAACATTATATTTAACTTAATAGTCACCCTTTATAACATTAAATTAAATTTATGAGTAGCGGTTACCACTATTTATAAATAAGAGTTTAAGCCAACTTTGTAATTAAGTTCCTAGCTTAACAAAACGAACGAATTTTTATGCATGCATAGTGGGCCTCCTAATTAGTCATTTTCTGAAGGACACTCGAACATTCCCTCCCCTCGGCACCTCACTCAAGGTTATTTTCTCTAACTGTGCCTTATTGCAATAACTGGGCTAATAATGTTCCAATCTTCTCGAAACCAGCTCAATTTTGTAGTGCGCCTACTATACAGTAACCGGGGCTAACGAGAAAGACGGGCTACCGCGCTTCATCAATTTAGAGTAGTCACGTGACGCTGCCGGTCTCAGCTGAGCTAAGCAAACCAATTGACATAATATATTATTGCCTCCATTTTAGATTGCTATTATATCCGAGTCGTTCTTTAATTTGATAAAATTCGTTACTGCCCCCAAGGAACGGAATCATGATTATCAAATCTTACATATATTTCAAAACACTGGGATAATTTTAAGTACTAATTAAAATAATTTGTAACCATGTATAAAGTTGTTAAAACTGAAAAACAAATAATTGAATATTTTATATCCTACAAATCATTATGAATACACCAAAATATAACACAAACTACGTAAATATAATTTATTTAAGATTTCAAAATTTCAAAATTGAAGCACAATTTAAAATTTTGGAAAAAAAAATTGTCGATTATTTTTTTAAAATTTCAAACAGGTCTTTTATATCCTAAATATCAATATTTATTTCTACACCAAAATTACAGACGTTCATGGGATATATATTTTATATAATATTAAAAAAATTTTAAAGCTTTAGTAGAAAAATAAATATTTAAAAAAAAAATGAAATGTGCTCAATATTTATATCTGAGCATAAGACAAACAAAATATTTCTAACACACAAAATATCTAAAAATTAATATTTTTTCACCAAATTTTTCCTAGCAGAGGAATTGTGATTGAATCTTAAAAAAGTTCAAAACACTATCATAATTTTTAGTATATATAATAATATAATTTATAAACAGTTATGTCAAAAGTGAAATATATATTCAACTGTACCTAGCTCTCTGTACCCTAGAAGTCACTGTAAATACAAAAAAATAACACATACCGTATTTACCCGCGTATAGGTCGATCCCGCGTATAAGTCGACCCCCCCACTTTCCCGATCAAGAAATTTGAATTTTTTTAAATCCCGCGTATAAGTCGACCCCCCACTTTTCCGATCAATAAATTTGATTTTTTTTTTAAATACATTATTCAAAATTACCTGGAAAAAAAGAAAGTATACTAAATATACAATAATAAAGGAACTTTAATTTTTTTTTTTTCTTTGTACATTTATTCGAAATCTTCTGAAAGAAAAAGTACTAAATATACAATAATGAAGATAATAATATACCAAGTTAAACTGATTCAAGGTCCGATTCAATATCGGACTCGCCAAACAATTCACATAAATCTTTCGTCGTCATCGGCTCATCATGATACACGTTTTCAATCTCTGTATCGCATCATTCTTCCTCGTCGTTATCACTTTCGAAAATGGCATCAGCTTCTGTGCCGTCTAGTTCGTTGCTTATGCAGCATTTCTTGAACGATTTTATAATCACTTTGGAAGGAAATTGATTTCACGCATCTTTAAACCACTGGGCAATTAATGCAATGTCGGGCTTTCTAATATTACCGCTCTTTGTTAATGTTGGACAACCGGATGAAATCCACTCTGAAAAAAAAAAAAATTAAGGACCCTCGCATAAGTCGACCCCCCCAACTTTAAAGTCTTTTTTTGTCCAAAATTTCTCGACTTATACGCGGGTAAATACGGTACTAGATACTATGATTTATTTAACATTAAAAAATTTCAAAGCTGTAAAACAATTTAAGTTATTGAGAAAAAAATACGATTGTCGGAAAAAAAAAGAGAGAGAAGCGGTTAGGGACTTTTATACCCTAATATCAATATTTTTGCATCAAAATTATGCACAGTCATTGCACACACACTTTATATAATATATATATTTTTAAAGTTTTAGTATAAGTATTTAAAAAAATATATTAAATATGCTTAATATTTATCTCTGATCATATAATATATTAAAGCAAGAAGCAAAAGTCTTAATTTTTCAGTGCAAATCCGACTTTACTTCGCATGCCTCAACTTTTTTTAAAGGGAGGATAAAGCAGGAAATAGAATTAAGAAGGATCAAGACGGTTGGGGAAAGAATAGCTCGCCTATTGGCCTTCAATGCTCACAACCCTACCCCTAGGAAATACGCCTTCTAAATTCCTCTTCATTCTATTTTTATTCCCCCTTCCTGGCGGGAGCATCCATTCTTTCACCTGCTTTGTTTGAGGGAGGGGGTGAGCAAAAGGTAAAGGGAAGGGATGCGCTTTCACTTTTTTGAAGGCTAGAAAGGTAAATGGGAGGGGGGAGTTCTTCCCTTCTATAGAATTTGAAAAAGGGTCGTTTTCTGGGGAAGAAAACATATTTATTTTACAGTCAGATACCAATAAATCTGACGTAATTTTTACATGGGCAGTAAAAATTGTATATTTATAACCATTAAAAATTTCAAAGGGATTGGACAACAAAAGCTTTTTTATTAATGTTTTCTTACGAGAACTTTTATCACTAATTAGCAGTGTTTTTTATTTGGGGTTCATTTAAGATTTTATCACGAGCCCGGGCAACGCCGAGCAGGTCAACTAGTAGGTGTTAATAACCGAAATAAAACAATTTTTAAAACACAAAATGTCTAAAAATTAATATTTTTTCACCGAAATTTCTCCCAAGCAGCAGAATTATAATTGTTAAATAGTATAAAAAGTTCAAAGCACAGACATATTTTTAAGTACATTAAAAAAAAAAAAATTGCAACCAGGTATGATGTTGTCAAAAGTGAAAAAAAAATAAATGGAAATATCCAACTGAGTTCTTTGTACCCTAGAAAACATTGTAAATACCCCAAAATTTAACACAGACAACTTCAAAATGATTAATTTAATTTATAAAAATTTGAAAGCTGTCGCCCAGTTTAAAATTGTTGGAACAATACGGATTGTCGAAAAAAAACGAAAAAAAAAGTGATTTTTTTTTAAGCAGAACTCTTATATTTTAAATATCAATATTTCTGCACCAAAACTATACATGGTCATTGGATACATATTTTATTTAATATATTATACAATTTTCAAAGCTGTATTACAAAAATAAGTACTTAAAAAAGAAGAAAAAAAAGTGTTCAATATTTACCTCTGAGCATGTAATAAGAGTTAATAACGAACTAAAACAATTTTAACACACAAAATATCTAAAAATAACATTTTTTTCGCCAATATTTTTCTCAGGCGACGGAATTATAATTGTCAAATAAAATGTTCAAAGCACTGGCATAATTTTATGCATATTAAATGAAATAATTTGTACCCAAATGTTGTCAAAAGTGGAAAAAAAAAAAGGAAAATATCCAACTGGGCTCTTTATAGCCTAGAAGTCATAGTAAATACTCCAAAATTTGACATAGCTTATTTAATAATGATTATTTTAATATATAAAAATTTCAAAGCTGTAACACAAATTTAAGGTATTGGATAAAATACAGCAGGATGGATTAATAACTATTTAAACATTAGCTAATTCTTCTAGATTACGATTTTACCTATCTACTTAATTTCGTAGGTATAAAATTATCAGCATCCTGGTGAAAAGACTAAATTGTTATAATTCACCAAGGATTTAGAATATATAACATAGAACACTTAAAAATCCCCTATACATAACATTGAAACAGAGAAAGGGTTAATACTTACATTGGACAGATTACATAATCCTCGTCTAAAGAGATTACAATTTTTTCATACACTCAATAAATGAAAGTAAATTTTCAGTAGAATAACACACTCGCAATGAAATTTGCGTTATTTTTACTTATTATTTAAGAATAATCTAATTATCAAATCAAAAGCACAGCGACAGAAAACAAACTAAGCGGAATTCTTTTGTTTGATAGCTGCGCATCAAAGTGCGTTTTGGATGAGACCGCGACTGTCACGTGATTTTTAACCAAGGTAGCCCCGTACGTAAGCCCCGACAGTAACGTAGGCAGCGGGGACCTGTCTCAGAAGTTCGTTCAGAAAGAGGTTTGTTTAGAACAGAATGCTCCCCTGGCGGTGGTAGGGGGAAATAAAAGATTTTCTAGAGCGTACGAGCATGCCGGGTATACGGTTCCGAAGCCATCGTAGACCGTGGCCAGAGTTCCGTTTTTTAAGAGATTTAAGTTTATTACAAGGGCTAGGGCAACGCCGGGCGGGTCAGCTGGTATAACATGAATCTATATTAATAAAATAAAGTTTCGCTCTGTGTGTGTGTGTGTGTCTCTGTTGGCGATGGCTAGGAAAATTTAGCGCACCTAGAAGTCTGGAAATTTAGATTTAGGTAGTCCAAACCCTCTCTTGGTGCACCTGACCCTCAGAATTTTAATATTTTGATAATTAGCCTAGATATTAATTAGATTCTCATTAACCATCGCTTCTAAAATGACATCTTTTAAATCAAAATGGCGAAAGAAACGAACCGGCGCATTGGATTTGCAAGCGGAAATGAACGAATTCGAAATTATTTTACTAATTAGCGAATTTTAAGAAAACTAATTGAGATATCCATTTGAAAATTTCTGAGCATATGTAAAAAAATATTTTGCATCTGACTATGTGATTTTTGAAAAATTCGGTCGGTAATTTTTTTTTTATTTATGCAAAAAATTGCCAAAAATCTGCCGGCGCCAGTGAAAACAATCCGATAAAGTTTCAGACAGGGATCTGCTTTCATTAAAAACTGAACTACAAAGAGATCTGTTTCTCTGGCCTATCACTCCATTTAGTTTGTGAAAATGAAAGGAAATAATCGCCATTTTTTACTAATGAACAAAAATTTAGGTAATTAATTAAGATATAGATTTGAAATTGAGGTCGGAAAGTGTTGTCATCTGCCAGCTATTTTAGCGTAGCATCTTCATTATGTTCTAATTATCAGAAAAATGTAATTCTTTTTTTTTTAATGATCGCGTTAATGTAGGTGACGGTGGTTCTCTTGAACAAATTATTCATTATATTTGCGGGTATGGGGAGGGAGGGGGTTAACGCCTTTCTCTGAGATTGTAATTATCTCGGGCCCGGGCGGCCGGTTAAATAAATCATTCTTAAGTAATATGTGTTAAATTTTTGTGTATTTACAATGATTTGTAGGGTACAAAGAGCTCTTGTGTAAAAGATACTTATTTTTGTTCCAAAGCTTTGAAAACTTTATATATATAATATCTATACTAATATTATAAAGGAGTAAAGATTGTTTGTTTGTTTGTTTGTAGGGGGTAATCTCTGGAACTACCGAACCGATTTCAAAAGTGATGGTGGCAAATTGATGGTGACAACCCCTGCTCCAACATAGGCTGTATTTTATGTCGGTGACACTAACCCCAGGGGGTGCAGGAGCAAAAAACGTTCTAAAATTGCGATTTTTTAGCTATCAAACTGGCTATCAAGCCCTGAGAGCTTGCCAGCCGGTTCTGTATGTATGTATGTATGTACGAACGTAATGCGATAACTCTTCATAGAAATATCCGTTTTCCTTCAAATTTTGTTTATAGGTTCACTGTGTTAAGGCGCTTCCCTGATTAGTTTTCGGGATTGATTGGTTAAGTATAAAGGGGGGGAGCAAGGGGCTAATTCCCCCCCTTAATTTATATAAATGGGTTTTTCATGCAGAATTATTCCGTTTTCCTTCAAATTTTGTTTATAGGTTCACTGAGTTAAGGCGCTTCCCTGATTAGTTTTTCGGGATTGATTGGTTAAGTATAAAGGGGGAAACGGGGGGGTTAATACCCCCTTAATTTATATAAATTGGTTTTTCATGCAGAATTATTCCGTTTTCCTTCAAATTTTGTTTATAGGTTCATTGGGTTAAGACGTTTCCCTGATTACTTTTCGGGATTGATTGGTTAAGTATAAAGGGGGGAACGGGGGGCTAATCCCTCCTTAATGTATATAAATGGGTTTTTCAAGCAGAATTATTCCGTTTTTCTTCAAATTTTGTTTATAGGTTCACTGTGTTAAGGCGCTTCCCTGATTAGTTTTTCGGGATTGATTGGTTAAGTATAAAGGGGGGAAAGGGGGGGCTAATACTCCCTTAATTTATATAAATGGGTTTTTCATGCAGAATTATCCCATTTCCTTCAAATTTTGGTTAAAGGTTCACTGTGTTAAGATGCTTCCCTAATTAGTTTTCAGGATTGATTGGTTAAGTATAAAGGGGGGAACGGGGGGATAATCCCCCCCTTAATTTATATAAATGGGTTTTTCATGCAGAATTATCCCATTTCCTTCAAATTTTGGTTAAAGGTTCACTGTGTTAAGACGCTTCCCTAATTAGTTTTCGGGATTGATTGGTTAAGTATAAAGGAGGGAACGGGGGGCATATCCCCCCTTATTTTATATAAATGGGTTTTTCACGCAGAATTATTCCGTTTTCCTTCAAATTTTGTTTATAGGTTCACTGTGTTAAGGCGCATCCCTGATTAGTTTTCGGGATTGATTGGTTAAGTATAAAGGGGGGAACGGAGGGCTAATACCCCCTTATTTTATATAAATGGTTTTTTCATGCAGAATTATTCCGTTTTCCTTCAAATTTTGTTTATAGGTTCACTGTGTTAAGGCGCTTCCCTGATTAGTTTTTCGGGATTGATTGGTTAAGTATAAAGGGGGGGAACGGGAGGATAATCCTCCCCCTTAATTTACATAAATGGGTTTTTCATGCAGAATTATTCTATTTGCTTCAAAATTTGTTTATAGGTTCATTGGGTTAAGACGCTTCCCTGATTAGTTTTCGGGATTGATTGATTAAGTATAAAGGGGGGGAACGGGGGGCTAATACCCCCCTTAATTTATATAAATGGGTTTTTCATGCAGAATTATCCCATTTCCTTCAAATTTTATTTAGAGGTTCACTGTGTTAAAACGCATCCCTGATTAGTTTTCGGGATTGATTGGTTAAGTATAAAGGGGGGAACGGAGGGCTAACCCCCCCTTATTTTATATAAATGGGTTTTTCATGCAGAATTATTCCGTTTTCCTTCAAATTTTGTTTATAGGTTCACTGTGTTAAGGCACTTCCCTGATTAGTTTTCGGGATTGATTGGTTAAGTATAAAGAGTGGGGGAACGGGGGGGGCTAATCCCCCCCCCTTAATTTATATAAATGGGTTTTTCATGCAGAATTATCCCATTTGCTTCAAAATTTGTTTATAGGTTCATTGGGTTAAGACGCTTCCCTGATTAGTTTTCGGGATTGATTGGTTAAGTATAAAGGGGGGGAACGGAGGGGGTTAATCCCGCCTTAATTTATATAAATGGGTTTTTCATGCAGAATTATCCGATTTTCTTCAAATTTTGTATATATATTCATTGTAATTAGAGATTTACCTGATTAGTTTAAGGGGTTCATTAGTTAACTATGGGGGGGGGGTAACGGGGGGATGAACCCCCCCCCCTTAATATATTGTTTATTTCTTTATTTTTCGATGGGCTTATTTCAAATTCTTTGAAATAAGAGTATAATATACAATTAGTGTGAATAGCCTGTGAACTCAATGCCCTCAGTTTAACTGGGCAGTTTTATTTTAATTTTTTATACTGAAGGAGCTAGAAATTTGAAATTTGTCACTGTAGTTACTTATAAGATGTAAATACTCTCTAAGAACAAATAAAAAAAGAAATTTAAATTTAAAAGGGTGAAATGAGCGAAAAGCGTTCTAAAAACAGTCTAAATTACAATTTCTATGAAATTTATGGAACTACAGAACCGATTTCAAAAGTAATGGTGGTAAATTGATGGGGACAATCCCTACTCCAACATAGGCTATATTTTATGTCGGTGCCACTAACATCAATGGGGTGCAGGATCGAAAAATGTTCGAAAATTGCGACTTTTTTATACTGAAGGGGCAAGAAATTTGAAATTTAGCATTGTAGTTACTTATAAGATGTAAATGCTCTCTAAGAATAAATTTTTAAAAAAATCGAAATTTAAATAGGTGAAATGAGCGAAAAGCGTTCTGAAGTCATTCTAAATTACAATTTCTATGGAATCTCTGGAACCACGGAACCGATTTCAAAAGTGATGGTGGCAAATTGGTGGTGACAATCCCTGCTCCAACAGCCTCTTTAATAAAAAAAAACTATGCGTTGCTGGCGACTGGGTTTTTCGCTAATTGTTGCACCAGATTAATCTCGGAAAATGAAACATTTGAAGTTACTGAAAAAAATGATAGCTCAAAAAGTATTTGTCAGAAAATTGTTAGACAAACTGCGTTTGAAAGGTAAAAAATTGTATTTTTCTTGATATAAATTTCAAATCTAATGATTATGCCGTTTTTCAAATATTGAATTTCAAAAATTACCAAATTTTCCAATGGAGTACCATAGCGAAACCTTCATGCGTAAAAAGATAATGATAAGGGCGACGTGTCCTGACGTGTATATTGGCTATAGCACGAGTCACAAATTATAGTAGCCTTATTATTCTGTTAAAATATAAAAGTTATTTATGAAATGTCACTATTTTGTTGGATTAAAGTTTCGTTAAAAGAAATTGACCAGCGTAGCGGGCGTAGCTTGCTAGTATTATATAAAATATATAATATTCCATGGCTGCATATAATTTTGGTGCGGAAAATATTGTTATTTAGGGTATAAAAGAACTGTCTGAAAAAAAATCTTTCTTTTGTTATTTTCTTTTTCTTCGAAACTCATTCTTTTCTTAAATTGCGATTCAGCTTTGAAATTTTTATATTTTAATTAAATTATTTTTACGTAGTTTGTGTTATATTTAGGTGTATTCACAATGAATTTTAGGATATAAAGGGGTCGATTCTCATTATTTTTTTTCTCCTTTTGACAACTTTACATCTGGTTACAAATTATTTTATTTAATATACTTAAAAATATCTCAGTTTTTGGATTTTTTGTAAGATTTTATAATTATTATTCTGCTGTTTGGGGGCAGTAACGAATTTTGTCAAATTAAAGAATGACTTGGATATAATAGTAATCTAAAATGGAGGCAATAATCTATAATGACGTGTTTCCCCAAAAATGAGAAAACCGAATTTAGAAGTAAGAAGTGAAGAACAACTGAGAAAATGTCAAGAAATAAGAAATTGATCAGTAATGTACATAAAATGAAAGATGTCAATAACCGTCAGATGAATTTGAAGATGATTTGGAAATAAATTACTACGAAGATTTTGAAGTTAAGAAACGCAAACAGAAGTTTACTAAAACGAAGCCTGGTGGTAGAAACTTCGTTTTAAGAAAAAGTAGAAGTAAATTTGACTTAAATTCCGAAGAGGACACAAACAATTCGGAAGATGATAATATTTTACCGATTTCGACACGTATGATATCGATCCTGACAAATATCCCCTCCCATAATTTTGTTTGAAAAAATTTTTTATTTATTTGGTAATTTTATTTAATTATTTTACTAGTTATTAATAATTTATTGGTTGTTATTTTATTTTATTTAATAAATTTGGAGGACTTAAAAGAAAATTCTATTTTTTTTATTTTATTATTTTAATAGATTATTTAATTAAAATTGAAGTAATTAACTGAAATGTAATTGAATAATTAAAATTTAATTATGGAATTAAAGTTTAATGGAACAATTAAAATTTAATTATGTAATTTAAGTCTAATTTATTTTTAAATATTAATTAATTTTTCTATTAACCGAAATTTAATTGTTAGTAAAATTTTATATTGCTTTATTTATATTTTTAAGTTTCATTTTCTCGAAAAGGATGAAAAAGAATCAAAATCACTTTAAAAAATCATCTGTTTATTTATTTATTTTAAAGTAAACAAGAACGAAAAATCATGCGTCAAGCATAGATTATGTAACACTTTCCAACGCTTCCAAAATAATTTTACAAATCATTACCGTTTAATAAGCTGAAAGATAACATCTAAGTAAACAATTTGGAAAACGCATAACATATTTAAAAACATAATTTCAGGAATTTCCAACATTATACAATATTTGGAAAAATATCCGAATACTTTTATTCAGCCCTGTATATGATCTATAGATTTGTATATATCCTACATAGAATGCTAAATTTTAGTTTAGTTAGAAAACGCGTAGCACAGTTTAAAAATCTACTTCTGAAGTTTCTGTCAATAAACGGAAATGTGTTCGCGAACTTTTGTGCTGCCCTGTATATGAAATACAGAATTTATACACACCAAGTAATAGAAAAAAAGTGAGTTAAATTTAAAATTGCGTTCAGTAACTTAAAACGCACTTCCAGGAATTATTTTTAACAGACAGTAGAGAATTCTTTTGTGTGTCCCTGTAAATGAACGATGACTGCTAAACACACAATATTCTGTAATAAGCCTCTTGTAATGCACCTTAGTGATATATATATATATATATATATATATATATATATTTCAATGCGTTTAAAATAGTGAAACATTATTTAATTAAACCGCAAACGATTTTTCTCCATAGACGTAATGTAGCGGATTTCTTTTGACTGTACCTGTAAAGTAACTATAAGTACTATGGCACCCTATTCCATATTAAGTTTCTTGTAATGCACCTTAGTGATATATAGCTATTACAATCAGGGGCCTCGCTAAGGGGGGCCCCCAAACATTTGTGAATGCTATTACACTTGGCAAATTTACAAACTTTTATTTGGCAAATTTGTATAAAACTTTAATAAAAACTATAATATACTCTCTATTTTTAATAGACTTGACAAAAGTTACAGATCTAATTGGGAATATTATTAAACTTTTTACAAATAAGAACTATATTACATTTTCTAACTGTGGTATTTTGGTAAATTGTAAAACTAGTTGGCAAACTTGTTGAATTGGCGAGAACTATTTATTTTTCCTTTTTAATGAGTTGGCAAATACTGAAATTTGACTTGGCAATTTAAGGTCCTCTCCCCCCTCAATAAAAAGTCTTAGCGATGGCACTGATTACAATGTATTTGAAATTGTGTAACATCATTAAAATAAACCGCAAATGATTTTTTCCCGTAGACCGTAATGTAACGGAATTCTTTTGAGTGTCTCTGTAAAAAAAGTATAAGTGCTACACACTTCAGTTGAAATAGGGACATGCTATAGATAACGTCAATAACATATAAAAATTGCAGGGCAGTCCGAGCATATTTACGGGAGTTAGAGCACGGACAGACGGTAGACAAACCGAAATCATAAACACTTTTCAACTAGGTTGGAAAGAGTTAAAAATAAGCTATATATTATTTTACTGTATTATTGCTGATCTATAACATGAATATTTTTAATTTGGAATTGATACAATATTTGAAGAATTAACAACTTCCCTTTTCCTTCAAAGAATCAAATACTGTTTTCTATTACTTTGTAAATTCCATGCATCTTCAATTATAATTAATTGCTTCCTTGCGACATGAAAATTAGCTCAAAACGCCGTTTGACAATTTTATTTTGAAAGATACTTTGCCTTTATAGAGAAATGGAAAACGCTGTTCGATTCTAGTAACAATAAGTAAAAAAAACTAGCTATCTAAATTACTAAAATTTCCACTTTTCTTTTTGCCCCTTCCCCATCAGCGGCTGAGAGATTCTGCTCTCAAAACTGGTAGACGGGAGGTGCTGAGTTCGAACCTTGGAGCTATGAAAAGAGAGGAGCACACATATCAATCTTCGACTGTGGAAAGCTTTGAAGCCAGAAAATGAGTTCTCCCCCCCCCCCCTCTTGCGTCAGCCATATTTTCGACTGTGACCGATAGCAGTCCCATCAGCAGCCTCCAGTGCAAGAAGCAGCTACTACTCCTCCATCTATTCCATCCTCCTTGGTTCGAACACTTGCCATACACGTCGACTTAACCGTTCGGAGTTTTCCATCTTTTTTTCTCGAACCTTGCCGTAAATACGGGTTAGTTTCCCTTTGAAAAACTCCACGGAGAAGAATCCCCTGGTCCTATTTCTCGCGCAGATAATGGGCCGTAACAAACACCTCCAACCAAATTTAGCCACCTGTCCATTCCTTAGTATACACAGTTTAAAATCTTTGATTAAAAAAAATATCCCATTCTATTTTATACTCACTAATAACAGTAAGTAAATAATTAATCTTCTAATCTATCTATCTAAATAACCCTAATCCCTCTTACATGTACATGGAAACAAATTTCTAGTTGTGTTGGGGGCTTAAAAAATTTTCTCTCTCTTTTTTTAGGGGGTGGGAGGGGGGCATTTTGGTTGATTTTATTCATGTAGATAGTTTAAATCACACGTTCAAAAACACGAAATCTTGTGAGATCATAGCCTCAAATAAAATTATTCAGCTTCAACAAGAAATCCATATTGAAGGGGAAAATACGTATAAAAAAATTAAAAAAAAAAGAAAGCAAACTACTTTCCTAATTTTCGAAGGCACAAGTGGAGATATTTCCCACGAATGCTGGCTCAATCTTTATGCTTCTCTTGAGATTGTGTTCCGACAGCAACTAGTTTAAAATTTATTCACTAGATAACGCATTCATGTGCTGGACTCTACGGTTATATTACCTCCATGATCTAAAGGATGATTTCTCCACAGTACAGTCGAAATCAACTAGTAAACCAATCAATCAATTGTGTTTTGATTCGGCCGATTATGACGTTGGTTTGCGGTTATTGGTTTTTTAAACAGCTGGTGATGAAAATTATAAATTTTTATCCTATTTAAATAACTTTGTGATATTTAATTGGATATACTTAGAACAGTTATAACTGAAAGTTATTCTTAAAATGTTCATCGTTTAAATTGGATTTACAGAAACATATATGTGATGGTAATAACATATTTTATGTGTTTGTGAAATATGTATACTATTAAAATAATTTAAATTTTTATATTATTATAAACTCGCTATAATAATTCCTAATTACGCTCAAAAGTGTTGAAATATTTAAAAAATTGCTACTCTGTTTTTCGAACAGGTCACTAAATGTCATGTTCTTGCGTAATTTGTTTCACCATATTACATCTTTTACATTTAATTTGACCGATTATTATTTATTTTAACATTTATATTTGTTGTATTTATTTTTTGCACAAAGCTTTTAGGTATGTATTTTGATCCCATATGTTGTCTAATGTGGAGAGAGTTCAATTTGTTAAATTTTATATCTTTAACTTATCATACTTAATATTCGATAGGTGATTGAACTAAAACATATTTAGTTCCATTATTTTATTCTTTTACTCCTGTTTTTATTTCAATTATAGATTTATTACAGGTTATATTTGATTGTTTCATTAAAGAGAATCAATCAAGTGTATTAAAATACAAGAAAATTTGCTGGTTAACATTCAATTCTTTTTATTTTTTTTTTCTTTAAACTAATAGGTTTAATTATGTCAATATTTTTATGCAGTGTATATCGAGTTCATCATGTATGCCTAATGTGTCTGAAATATTTGCAGTTTTTACAAAAGACCTTCCAAATAATTATTTCCTGTATGATAAATGTGTATGTTCATCAACAGTCTTATAAATAACTTAGGTATTAAAAGGGATAATCACCAAAAGCATGCTAAATTTTTGTTATGGTACCAGTATCAACATCTAGGCAACATTTTCAGAGAAAAAGGTGAATGTTTCCTTATGCAGGTTCCCAGTGAAGTCCTGCATGGGTTGGGTTATACGTAACCCGAAACAAAAAAATCTATTTCAAGTCAACCTGACAAAAATAATTTCATTGACCTGCAAACCAACACACTTCAACCCAAACCCAAAATATTTAAACTTTAACCTAGAAAATTAAACCCTCATTTTTAATACAAAAACGGAAAAGTACTCAACAGTTACATCTCTATTATCAATTTCACCTGTGGGTCTGTGCGAGGGTTTCGCACTGGAATCTAATATTTATTAGATGTAGTTTAAAGAAAAATTATGGATAAAAGTATCTGCAAACAACATTAGTCAAGCCAGAATATCATCTCATTTATTCCATCAAAGTTACAGTCAATTAATGATACTAAAAGACACATGAGAGAAAAAATAAATTTTGGTTAAATCCTAAAACAAGCAAGACGCTTGGTGGCGTCTAATTTGGCGAAGCGATAAATGAGTTTTTCTTGCTACCGGTTTGCTTCTAACGTTTTTTCCACGCCTTCTGTGCTCAATTCTGGCACGGGCAGAATGCATGGTTCTGGAAATTGAGTTGGTTTTTGCAGGAATTAGATTGGATTGGTTGGTTGATAGATTAGAATATTCTAGAATAGGGAAAAGTATCTGCAAACAACATTAGTCAAGCCAGAATATCATCTCATTTATTCCATCAAAGTTACAGTCAATTAATGATACTAAAAGACACATGAGAGAAAAAATAAATTTTGGTTAAATCCTAAAACAAGCAAGACGCTTGGTGGCGTCTAATTTGGCGAAGCGATAAATGAGTTTTTCTTGCTACCGGTTTGCTTCTAACGTTTTTTCCACGCCTTCTGTGCTCAATTCTGGCACGGGCAGAATGCATGGTTCTGGAAATTGAGTTGGTTTTTGCAGGAATTAGATTGGATTGGTTGGTTGATAGATTAGAATATTCTAGAATAGGGTTCTATTGTCTGTGGGTTGGTTTGTTTTGTGTCGGATTTGTTGAATTACGTTTGTGAAGTTTAATGATTTGACATTTTCTCGTATGTCATAAAGGATAATTCCTGTGAAATATTAAAAATAACGAAAGATAAGAAATAAAGGGTGTGCATTTTTGTTGATTTTATTTCATAAGATTTATTTTATGCACTTTAGAGATTGCTGTAAATGGATTTTTATATGAACATTACCGAACACAGCTTGAATGGATTTCATGCATTCTAGAGCGTGCTGCGCAGTGAATTTCATGCATCCAGAGAGGTGGGTTTTTTTTGTTAATGTACGCAAAGCATACATATATATAAGTTACTAACTGCTGCATGAATGAGTTTCGTGCATTTGAGCAATTAGGAATCTCGAGATTCTCCCCAATCATAAACTGTGTGCTTTGTGGCAGAGAACTCACTACTTACACAGTTCCTGTGAGAATTTCTTTCACAGAGTAAACATTGATTTTGTTCCATTTTGTGACAATTTACAAAGTTTAAGCAAGGAGAAAAAAATAGCTAAAAATTTGTAAAAATAGAAAAATATGGAGTAAAAAAATTGCTAAATGTTTGTAAAAATCAAAATATCTGGAGGAAATATTGCTAAAAGTTTGTAAAAATATAAAAATACGGAGGAAAATATTGCTGAAAGTTTGTAAAAATCGAACAATCATGAAGAAAAACTTGCTAAAACTTTGTAAATAGTCGCAAAATTGATGTTTAGTTTGTGAAAAATCTTGCTGTAGAAAGCATGCGTTCTAATTGGGTAGAATTTGGAGGTTACTGATTTTTCTGTTGCCATGCATCAGTGCTTGGCGTACATCCAAAAAATCGCCAAATTAAGTATCTCGCTTGTTCTAGATTTTGCCAAAATTTTAACTGCATAAGAGTATGACATCATTCAGTTCAGGCAAAACATGGAACAAAGAAAGTTAAATTTGAATACATTTATTACAATTTATTCTAATACAACAAAGTACATCTTTTGAGCTACATATGAAATACCACTTCTTCAATTGATCAGTGGTATATTTCTATTCTATTCTAAATATTTCAGTTTAAAGTTTGCTTTTTAATCATAAATGTAAATTAAATCTGGGTGGAAATGTCACACTTTACCTCTTTTGTGCTATTATTTTTTTATAATGATTGTTGAGCATGGTATAATATGGAATTTAATTTTGTGGCAATATTGATTTGAGAAAAACATTTCATTCCATTTCTGTAAACAATGCTGATTTAGTTTTTAATTAACTGCAATTGTTAATCAAACAGCATGTTTTCATAAGAAACCTTTTGAATAATATGATATCTGATTCATCACTGTGCATTTTGTATGTGCATAGAAAAAGGGGTGTTGGCAACAGAAGTAATATATATGATCTTTTGTTGAAAAATGAACACATGCACACTTACTTACACATATATAATATATATTTCCTCATTAATGTTAAAATTATAGTTTTTTCCATCTGAAAAATATTCAGGACTTACTTTTGAACATTCAAGTCAACCCAAATCGCAAGAGCTAAAACCCAGACTCAGCCAAAACATTTCAAATCAACCCGACCCACGAGAAAAATTAACATTGAGCCGGGCCAGGTTCATGTAAAATCTGTTAATTGACTGCTTTGATGAATAAATGTCATATCAATATACAAAAACATCATACATTCATATTACTCGATAGGTTACAGGTCTGAGGAATTGAAAGCTGCTGTTTTTCTGCATTGGGTGATAAACCACCAATTTAACTTTATACATTCTGATATCAATGTACCCTTGAAAAATATGTGAACCTATTTGAGGATCAGCAAAGAAGATAAACAAGTGTTACCAAAATGCTGCTCTTAGCATATAGAATTGTATCTTTAGAAATTCCTTTGCGGAAAGAACAAGAAACTCAATGATTTATTTGAGGCAATTTTATCCACAACATCACATTTGTAGCTACCAAATATTTTAGAGAATGGAAATTACAATGATGAAAGCAAAGAATAAAATTGAAATTGAATATAACATTGCATATTTATTACAATAGTATATTTAAACATTTTACAATAAAGTGAATGGTTTTTTATTTATGCAAAAAATTGCTATTAATTTATTAGCTCTTAAAAGTCGTTATTTTTTTTGTACTACTTTTCTGTTATATGGACACTATTCAACAGTGATGTTGCTAGGTTGTTAGAAACTTGGATCCCTGGAACCCAAACACAAAAAATTGGGTCCTTTTTCACAAAAATGGCTTATCTCTTTAAAAATAAGACAAATTCAAGGCATTTTAATACAAAATATACCTACTTTACATTTATCTACAAAATATTTTATTCCTTGCAAGAGAAAAATGATACATCTTGATCTTGAAGGACCTGTCAGTTGCAATTTTTTATTCATCCCTTTTCCGATTTTTTGTTTAAATGATATGCTATCTATGGCACATCTACAGCATCACAGAGTCATAATTTTATTCCAAAGCTGCAAATGTGGCAAACTGCTTAATTTTACATCAACAAGTGTTTGAAAGGCAATTATACATCATTGCTTATATACTATTTTTCCTTTAAAGATTTCCTTTTTCAATGAATAGGTGACTTTTTTTAAGGGGTCTGGGCAGGGTTGGGTTTTTGACATGTCAGTGGTAAAAACAGTGTTTTTACTGGTTTATTCCATCAAAAACCTATAATTTTCAATTGTCCTCCAATTTATGGTGTAAGTGTAGCATACAATACATTTCTAGATTGATTTTACTTTGTTGTTCTTTTTATTATTATTACTTACAATATCATTTGTTAAATTTATTTAAAAGAACATCATTTTCTAATATGGGAAAAATTAAAAAATGCAAGAGTAAATGAAAAGAACAATATTTATCATAATCTTCACTAATATAGATTCTACTAACTGCAGTTAACATTAATATTAATTAAATGATAATAAAAGGTTATTATAATTATTAAATAACATTATACATTTTTAATAAAGTACATTAAAATTATTTTAGAGATGCAAAAATGCTGTTACATTGTATGACAATAGATGTTAAGCATAGACTGGCAGTGAATAAATTTGAATATTCTTAAATATAATATTTTAAAATGCGTATTGTATGTATTTCATAAATGCAATTATGGTGATTTTCATTTGCACTTCAATAAGTAGAATCTTAAAGTTTTGTTTTCAACAATGTAATAAATTGTACCGAAATTATACACATTGTTTAATCTAATACTTATAGGTTACAGAATTTTTTTTAAAAATCTAATTTTTTTTTAGACTGCCAAATAAATAGCTTAAGATTATTGTAGAGATCTTCTAACAAAGATGTACACGTATTATTCTAATGCAATTCTTTTTTGTTTTTCTTGGATGGATAAATATACTTTAGAGTCTTTTTGATACTGAATATTTCATGTAAAACAACTTAATATTAAAGATAGAATGAAAAAAAAAATGTAAAAACAAACTACTAAAAAATGGGTTTTTGACATGACGGTAAAAACCATCATGCGTCAAAAACTTGCCAACCCTGGGTCTGGGGAATATTTTAATATGGCTTATACAATTTGGTAATTGCCGAATGATGAATTCTGAGTAAATTCTTCCAAAGCAAAGGTATTCATAAAAATATTTGGCACAGGTGTCATATATGCACCACATTGGCAAGATTTTTTTCTCCCGCCAATTTGGCGAAAACTTTGTTTTTGAATATTAGTTACAAATAGCATGCAATAATAGCACGTGATTTTTTATTTCAATTTCAAAATAAAATAACATAATAAATGAAATAGCTTCTATTCTTTAAAAAAAGGAAATAAATAAATAAATGATAGTTTGATATAAATAAATATTGATATACATAATAAAAATAATTTATAGAATTAAAATAAAAAATAAAAGTAAATAAACAGCAATATAAACAAAATAACCGGGTTACCATGTGAGGCATAAAATTACCATTTTGTTGCAATCGCTCCAACGTGGTGCGTATATGGCATCTGTGCCAAATATTTTACATAATGCAATGATTGCCAACTAAATTCATTTTTGATCCTGTGGTCCACTAATAAGAATGCAGTGTTTTCTACCAAATTTAATACCTCTTTCAGGAAACTGGACAAAGTACAGTATGAAGAACATATTACAATTGGAATATAAATACCGTATTTACCCGCGTATAAGTCGAGAAATTTTGGACAAAAAAAGACTTTAAAGTTGGGGGGGTCGACTTATGCGAGGGTCCTTAATTTTTTTTTTTTTCAGAGTGGATTTCATCCGGTTGTCCAACATTAACAAAGAGCGGTAATATTAGAAAGCCCGACATTGCATTAATTGCCCAGTGGTTTAAAGATGCGTGAAATCAATTTCCTTCCAAAGTGATTATAAAATCGTTCAAGAAATGCTGCATAAGCAACGAACTAGACGGCACAGAAGCTGATGCCATTTTCGAAAGTGATAACGACGAGGAAGAATGATGCGATACAGAGATTGAAAACGTGTATCATGATGAGCCGATGACGACGAAAGATTTATGTGAATTGTTTGGTGAGTCCGATATTGAATCAGACCTTGAATCAGTTTAACTTGGTATATTATTATCTTCATTATTGTATATTTAGTACTTTTTCTTTCAGAAGATTTCGAATAAATGTACAAAGAAAAAAAAATTAAAGTTCCTTTATTATTGTATATTTAGTATACTTTCTTTTTTTCCAGGTAATTTTGAATAATGTATTTTAAAAAAAAATCAAATTTATTGATCGGAAAAGTGGGGGGTCGACTTATACGCGGGATTTAAAAAAATTCAAATTTCTTGATCGGGAAAGTGGGGGGGTCGACCTATACGCGGGTAAATACGGTATATTAAATATTTGACGAAATAAGAGCATTTGTATGAACTAATGGTACTTTTTAGTTATCCCATCACCATGCAAAAATGTATGCTAATGCACCATATTTTTTTCTACCTTTTTCTATGCAAAGTATTTGTATTTCAAACCGTGTCATACACTGTGTTTCATTATTTATTACACGGAAATCTTTTATTATTATTTAATCATAACTACGCAAAACATCTAAATTCAATATTTTTTTTATTGAAATAAATATGTTTTATTAAAGTTATTTATACTAATCACAAATATATTTTTTAATCAGTTAACTTTTCGTTCCCCAATTGTCTTTGCTAAAACATATGATGTCAAATATGTTCTTTATATTCCTGAAATACCACAAGAATCCATCAATTATTTCTCTAAATATTTAACAAAAAGTCTAAAATCAAAAGTGTACAGTGACTTTTGGACCTATAGTTATGTTCACTTATAAACTGATTTTAATTATTCAGTACATCTAAAGTACATTGAATATTCTTAGATGAAGACTGATGCATTTTATTGACATAGTTACAGGGTGGTCACATACCTGGAAAACATGGAAATATCAGGGAATTTTGTTCACCTGGAAATATCATGGAAAAATCATGGAAATTCAACTCAATCCTGGAAATTGGTCCAAACAAATTTTAATTTCAGTTTACTGTGAAATGTGTTATGTGTAATCATTTCAGGAAACAGAAAGGGCTATTCAGTACAGTCAAAGCACCTTATAACGAAATCGAAAGTGCTCTGAAGATTTGCTTGTTATAACATGCTTTCGTTAAAACGTTATAACGAATTATTTCGTTATATAGTAAGAACTCCAATTATCAGGCTAATGTGGTCTGAACTTAATCTGAGTATGCAGAAGTCCGGATAATGGAGACAGTTTATTACATAAAGATATCTCTTAAAATCGCTTTTGTTTAGTTAAAAAAAGCTAGGCCTTATGTATTAGTAATTAAGTAAGCATTCACATTAAGCCTTTATAGGAAGGATAACTTTTACTACAAACAATAAAAAGAAGAAAATCGCTGATTTTAAAAAGGAATTTCCAAGATAATTATATTTTTACGAATGTATACTTACATTTCATATATATTTTTTTTTTGTAATTGATTGATACATTTAAGACGAACAGAACTCACTTGCGAAGAGACATTGTCTAAAATAAGCAGAATTTTTCTTTTGGCTTTTCATCTCTTTGTCAAAATCTAAAATCCATTCTTCAAAAAGACATTTCGTCACCCAAGCTTTGCAATTATGCCTGTACATTTTACAGGCAAAGTTTTCATTACGTTTTATGGGATACACCATGAATTCTTTACTTTTCCAACTAGAAGAGTTTTTCGCCCTACAGAGTTGTCGGCATTGCAGCATAATTCTAATAAAAGTCGATCTCTGCTCCTTTTCCCCCCGTGACAAGTTTCATTTTTCAAAGTTAAAATTTCATCAGGCATCAAACGGAAAAAGCAATCCAGCTTCATCTATGTTAAATATATATTTTCAATCGTAATCCTCAAATATTTTTGAGTTTTCGCTTTCCATTATTCAATTGTCTTTTCTGAAACAGAGGCTATTTCTCCACATCATTTTTACACACAATTTCATATTTTTTTTTTATTTACTCAACCAACCATCACTTACATGAAAGTCTTTATATCCAAGGTTTTCGGCAAAGGCATATGCTTTTTTCTTGTAAAATAATTCAACTAATAGGGATGCTTTTTGATCTTGCATCATTAAACCACAAAAATAATACTTCCTACACATTTGCGTATTTCGCTATGCGTATACGTTTGTTTAAACGATAAGGAAACTGCACCGTTTTCAAATATTTTAAGAATTTTTTCTCGATCTTTCAATATTGCGCTGAGAATGCTACTTGGAATCCCAAAATTTTTCGCTTCATCGCTTTTTTTTTTTAACATTATTGTCGACGCATTTTATAATTTCGACTTCCTCTTCTAAACTCAAACATTTTCTTTTGCCAGACATAACCAGCGTACAAAGAGTAAAAATTAACACACGATAAATTTACAGGAAAAGCAAATGTGTAAATGAAGTCAGTCATCGAATAAAAAAAGGCACATAATCCAGCTAAGCCGTTTGTCTTAAAACACTGTCCTCCTTCACCAAAATCTCTCTTAGAAGTATTGAAAATATGTGATTGGCCGCAGAGAATAAGATTGAAGGTTATATCATGGCAAAAAAGCTGGTATTTAAGAAATAAAATTCCTTTTCTCGTGTTAAATTTAAAAAAAAGGGAAAAGTTCGCTATATCGGTTTTTTTTTTTCAATTTTCATGATCGAATTCTTTTCGTTATATCGTGCTTTTCTTTATAAATATTTCGTTATATCGTTTCGAATTCAGTATTCTTTAACATGCAGACCAACTAAATGGTTATGAACATTTCGTTATATCGTAATTCGTTATAAAGTGCTTCAACTGTATATATAACATTTGGGAATTCTGAAATGTTTTTGCATATTGCTTATTGAAAGTGAGCAATTTCATCTGTTTCCTGTAATGATAAGTGTAAGTTCAACTGTAATCTTAAAGGGGAAAAAAGAAAAACTTTTTCTCCATTGCACTAGCACTTCACAGCTCTTCAAAGGTGATGTTAGATAGATCATATTTCATTGGCAGTAGGTTTGTGAAGTTTGAGTAGAGGAGAAACATAATTAGTAGGTTAGATTCGTCTACATCATTGAGTGTTGGGGCTTCATCCAATTCCTTTCCATCATCTATTGCAGGTTCATTGTGTTCAAATTCATCTAAAACATCCATACCTTCCATTTCTTATTCATCAACTGAGGACATTGATAATACTCTCATTTCAGAAAATGTTTGAGTTGCAGAAAACATAACTCAATTAACAGTTTCCATGCCTCGTGGCTTAAAGTCTCTACTTTTTAATGAAAATGTGTTAAAAGCTGAAATATTATGGTGTATTCATTCAGTAGTGACACAAATCAATGGGAATGATGTCAGAAAGGGATGTTTTACTATTTTAAAGACTTTTCTAGATAGCGAAATAGTATATGAAATTGAGAAAGAGTAAAATTGCATATTTCTGTACTATATGGAAACTCGCCATATTTTCAAAATGAACTGTTGGATAAATTATCAAAATGTAAATACATAACAGTAGCATTTTATGAATCTTTAAATAAAATATAACAGAAAACTCAAATGGATGTAAATGTAAGATTTTGATGTTTTGATGAAAATCAAGTATATGTACATGTTACTTAACTTCAACTTTTTTAGGTAGTTCAACATCTGATAAAATTCGAGAAAGCTTTAAAACTGCTTTATCTTCTTTAAACTTTAAAACTACAGTTCAGATTTCAATGGATGGACCTAATGTTTCAAGTTTTACAAAGATTTAAAAACTGAACTAGAGTGCGCCAAAGATTGGTACCCAATTTTACTGAACATTGATACCTGTGATTTACATATTTTGTATGGAGCCTTTATGAAAGGTATTCAAGTGATCAATTGGTCATTAATCAGTCTTTTCCATAGCCTTTACAATTTGTTTAAAGATGTACCAGCTCCTCTAGATCTATATTCTGAATATACAGATTTAGATCTATATCCTAAAAAATCTTGTTCAGTTAGGTGGCTGCAGAATAGTTAGTCATGTGTGTCAATGTGCTATTGATAATTTGTCACATATTAGAAAATTCGTTCAGTGTGCAAGAAAAGACGAAAAAGAACCAGCTTGTTCTAGCTTCAAAACTGTGGCAAATTTTATGGTAGATGAACTTTTAGAAGCCAAATTGGCTTTTTTCAAATCTCTCTCAAAGGAAGTCGAACTTTTTTTGAAAGAGTATCAAACAGATGTTCCAATGACACCTTTTCTTTGTAATTCTCTAACATCAATAGTTAGAAACATAATGTCAAAATTTGTTAAAGAGAGCATACTTATTGATGGTTGTATTCATACAACCTATTTGTCTATGTTTGTCTAATAATAAAAACTTGAATCAGCATCTACATTTGACTTAGGTTATGGCACATGGAGTACTTTTAAAAGAAGAAACAAACAGAAAATTTCTTATAAGATTTTACAATTCCGCAAAAATTCTGTATCTTGTCTAAAGCATTATGCTTAAAGTTATTATAAAGATTCCCCCCTTATTTATCCTCTAGCATAAGCATCAACTTGTTTTGACCCAGATGTAGCCAGGAATGAAACTCAACAAAAAAACGCATAAAAAATCTTTTGACAATGTTAGTAGACAGCCAAATTATCAGTGGTAATGAAGTCAACAATGCTGAAAGAGAATATTTAAAGGTATGCTTTGACATTGACACCAAAGAAAAACTGAAAGCTTATGAACACCAAGATTCCAGAATTGACATATTTTGGAGAGATATATTTAATAAGTTTGGTGATTGTTAGGGTATAAATATGGTCATGAAAATAGTCATAGTATTATCTCATGGAAATGTCAATGTAGAAAGAGGTTTTTTAATTAATTCAGATTGTCTGATTGACAATCTTAAAGAGGATAGCCTGATTGCACAAAGAGTTCTCCACGACAAAATAAAGTAATCCGTAAGCAATGTTAATAATTATGAGATTCCTTAGAACTCTCTCAAAGTTATAAAAATGCATGTTCAGAGCTCTAGCTGATGCTGTAAAAGAAAAGAAAAAGATACTTCCGAATCTAAAAAGAAAAGAATAAAGTTGGCAACTACAGAAATGAATAACAAAATTGAAAGTATAAAGCTGAATGTAAAAGCAAATAAAGAAATTGAAATACTAATGAAGGAGATAAAAGCAATAAAAGAGTAAATATATTTTTAAAAATGGAAAAAACTTTGAGTTTTGATACTTTTTTAACAGTTACTTTTTTGTTTTTTGTAAAATTTTAATATTAAAATTAAACTTATTAAATGTAATATTGACTCATTTAATTACATATGTATGCTTATTCTTTATGTGTTATGTTATTTATATTAATAGAAAGTAAGTACTACACCCAGAAAAAGGAATTGATTAAAACAATAAAATATGTTTTGTTGAGTACATTTTGGTTGTTTCAAGCAAAATTTTTAGTTGAAGTAAAAAGTTGGTTTTGTTGCATTGAGAAAAAAATATTGTTAACACTCTTACAAAATTTTAACAAAATTTCATCAATTTTACTTGAATTAACAAAATCTGTTTTTTTTAATTTTACCATAATTTTGTAATTTTTAATTCTAGCAAAATTTTGTTGCTTTTACAAAATTTAAATTGTTGTGTAGTAGCCATAACTCTCTCACATAACTTGGTTTATTTGACTTATATAGCTGTTAATTAAAGGATTAACATAATTTTTGGATAATTAAAACTTTTTAATTGGGACGGACCAAGGTAGTTTTAAAAATCCTCCTATCCCATTTATTACTTTCTTCTATCTTTACAAGAAAAAAGTATTGGAGTCATGAAAATTTTCAACTTCTGGTTTTCGACAGATTTTTAGAAGGTCTTGAACACGATTTGACTGTTTTTAGAAAATGACTGTCTATGACTCTGTCTGTCTGTATGTGACAAAATTTTGAGGGTGCTCTATTTCAAGAACTAATGCACGGAATTTAATAAAACTTCATATTCAGTTACTTCTGATATAAATTGGTGCTGATTAGTTTTTGGCGTAAATCGTGCAACAGGTTCACTGCTATGTTGCAATTTTCGCGATTTCTGCAATAGATTCACGATTTCTCAAGAACTAATGCACTGATTTACATCAAAATACAGATTGAGTTAGACATAAATAGAATAGTTAGATTGACATAAATAGAAGCTGATTATGTTTTGGTGTAAATAGCCCAACAGGTGGCGCTGCTATGTTATTTTTTTCATGATTTTGACTGTAACTAAATCTCAAGAACTAATGCACGGATTAATTTTAAAATCATTTTCAGCAGTGATTTACGCCTGTAATTCTTAAATAATAACCAGTGAATTTTTATCCTGCCTTTTTTCAAGCTTGAACCGACATTTTGAAAAATGTCCCAAGCCGGGAATCGTACCCCGGTCCTCAGAATAGCGCTCTAAGGCCCCAGCATACGTCAACACAGTTAATTTTTAATTAATTTTCTGCAGTGAATTACGCCTGTAATCCTTGAATAATAACCAGTGAATTTTTATACTGCTTTTTATAGGCGTAATTCACTGCTGAAAATGAATTAAAAATTAACTGTATGTTGCCGTATGCTGGGCTTTGTATTTTCATCTCATGTTCGCCGCAGAAGTTTGCATGCTCATGCAGGGCCTGTTTACCGAATAGACCCGGGAAGCCCGTGCTTACCCAAAGAAATACAAAGGTGCCCCCAAATTTACTTTTCAAAATAACTTTTTACAAAAAAAAAGAAATAAATAAGGGTAAAAAATGCATTTTTTCCTTACGAAATTTTTATCTAAGAAGCTTGCTCTTTCTAAATTGTTGTTTACTCGAAATTTTGATGGTAAAATTTCAAATTGTTGCAGCATACCAAAAATGGATTTAGTAAATAACAAAGCAGTTGGTATAGGGGGGACCCCCAGAGTAACGTCGGGCTTCCCCTACTTTTATGTCTTAAGCGGGCGCTGTGCTCATGATGACGTTTCCATCATGTGCTGCGGTTGCAGCGGGTTCGACATATATAAGAGTGAGAAATTTCGAGTTTGGATATCGTTCCTTCTGGCTCAGTGGTTAGAATCTCAGATCGTTATTTTGAGGACCCGGTTTCGAGTCCTGGCTTGGGACATTGTTCAATCTGTAGGTTTACGCTTGAAAAAAAGCAGGATAAAAATTCACTTGTTATTGTTGAAGGATTACAGGTGTAATTCACTGCTGAAAATGAATTAAAAGTTACCTAAAAAAATAGTTAAGCTTAGATTGGTTCTAATACAAAAAATAATTTTAAAAGTAAATATTATAATTGTTTATATAACAAAAACCTTTTGTTGTTAAAACAAAGAAAATTCTTAAAATTACACAAAACAATTGCTCTTTAAACAAAAGTTTTTATTGTCAAAACTGAAAAGAACTCTTAAACTTAAAGTAACAGATAATTTTATTTATTTTGAGAAAACTTTCAACAAAAGAATTTTGTTAATTCAAGTAATATTGAAACATTTTTACTTGAATTAACAGAACATTTTTTTGCTGTCGATACAAAATTTTTTGTTGGAATTGCAAAAAAAAATCAACAATATTTTTCTTGTTGATTCAAACAAATTTTCCATTGACCCATATTTAAACGGAAAGTTTTGTTGGGCCAACCAAATTTTTGTTGATTCAACAAAAATTTTCTCTGGATGTACATATGCACAATACTAAGGTATTTTTATTGGTTATAATAAAAGCACTTTAACATTAAATAAATTCAGAATTTCTTGAAGAAAAATGAAAAAAAAAATTATTTAAATAATCACGGTATAAATATCTTGCGTGATTTCTTAAAAATAAATAATGACATTATATATCAGGGTAGTGTTGTTAAAGGAAATAACCTATAGAAATTTCATTATTTTAACGCTAACCTGAAAATTTAAGGTTAACCTGGAAATATCATGGAGAAATCATGGAATTTTAACGTAAGATATTTGTGACCACCCTGAGTTCACTTTATATAAAATTCTAATAAATAGAATCAAATTCAAATAATTCAGCTTCAGATACATATTTATAATGAGGTTTTATGACATCAATTCAGATCGAAAACTGTGTTTCAACGAATGCTTTTTTAAGGTTAAATCATTTGCACAGGTAGTCAATATATTTTATTGGCATACAAAAGAGAGGAAAATATATATAACTTTTGTACTATAGTAAAGAAACCAGTAGTTTCATTATTCACTGGATCATTGACTAACAATAACAAGTCCATGGTTTGAACATGGGACGTAAAATGCAAGAGTATTTGAAATTAGAATTCTTTTTTTCAAATCTATGTTTTTGCCTTGCATATTAGAACCATTTAGCAATAACCTCTTAAGTTATTTGTCTAAAATTAAATTGGTATTAAAAGGGTAAGAAATGGTGTCAACCTATCCTTTGTAGCATCAAAAATTGGATAGAATGCTTAAATGTACATCAATCCTTTTATCTTACTAGTTGAAATGACCCAATTTTACTATATCAGATTTATTTATTCAGCATGTGTTAGGTTTGGCATATCATATAACTGAAAAATAGTTTTGTTGTCAAAGGTAATGATAATATATTTTTTTAATATGTGATGCTAATATTTCATTTCAAATTTTATCTCATAAAAAGATGTGCACATTTTTAATACTAGGATCATTAGTTTCAAGGCACACACATTCTCATATAAAAAGATCAAACTTTTGCAATATTTCAACACAAAATTTTATTACTAGATAGTTTAAAAAGATGACTGAAAATTATCAATTTCTTATCTTGGGTGGACTTTACTACCTTCGACTCCATATTTTAAGTACATTGTGCTATTTTGAACTTATCATTTCAAATGTACCGTTTCATTTTGACTCCATAGTTTGTAGAATTATTCTAAAATTTAATATTTAAATTTGATCTCAAAATGGAAGAGAAAAATAGTACAATTAATTTTTAAGTGGCTAAAGCAAATTGGAAAACATTAAATAAATTTTTAAAAATTAAAATTTTCAAATATAAAACATCTAGAATGTATTGTATTCAGAATATTAAATTCAGAGTGTTAAATAAGTGTAATTTCAACGCTCTTTGCAGAGCTCAAAACTATTTGAAAAATAATTCAGGCTGCTGAATACCAATGTGTAAAAAATACATAAAAAAACTTGGTTAATACTTAATAGTTTCTATAAAAGCAATCATTCATAGAGGAGAGCGGTTGAAAAGATCTTGCCCAGAGCACATAAATCATTTGTAATAAAGAGACATTTTATGGTGAATGCAAAAATCAAAATCTTAAGTTTGTCACATGCAAGGCATAAGCAGAAAGCACAAAGTCGCAAATTAGTATTATTATTTTGTGAAATATTGACTGTCTGACTTCAAAACATTTTTAAAAAAAGTTCCTTTTTTTTTTTTTTTAATGTGGTCAATTATAACTTTTTTTTTAATTATCCGTCTCATGAGTTTCCAAGCAAAGCATGTAAAATTAATAAAGAAATCAAAGTTTATATAACCAATTATCTTAAAAGGAAATGTAATAAATAATTCCTCACCAGCCAAAAGTGCTGGCCATGGTTTTAAGTAAATTATTAGCAATAAATCTATGAATCATAATTAAAATTTCCAGAAAATATAATATATTTAGGAATTATTTTTAGAAGTACAGCAACCCCTCGATATATCGCACTACTTGGGAGATAAGAAAAAAGCACGATGTACCTACCCAGGAGGCGAGAAGAGTGTTTATAAAAGAAAAATAAAGATCCCTAAATTAAGCAACAATGTTTTTGATTTAATACTTGTTCAAACAAGCTACATGTTCAACACAAAAGAGATGGTAAAACATTAAAAAAATACAAAACTGTACATATACAGTATAGAGATCTGCACGGGCCGGGCCAAGGCCCGAAGCCCGTACTCGGCCCGGCCCGCGGGCCGGGCTCGGGCCTATTTTTCTTCACGGCACTCGGGCCGGGCCGGGCCCGGGCCATATTTTTTTCTGAAGCCTCGGGCCGGGCCGGGCCTAGTAATTACTCTTTACGGGCCGGGCCTTACTTTTTTCCTGAAGGATAAGGCCGTGCCTTAAATTATTTTTTCCATACAGAGCCGGGACTGGTTTCATTCTTCCTAGTCTTCACGCCTCAAAATTTTTAGTCCTGGTGTAAAATAAGATCTGGCATAAAAATCTTTTCAAAACATGCATACATTTTTAAATCGCCATTATCTTATAATTAAACATTAAAATTTATTCTTTTTAAAGAATAGTAGATTTATACACTTATTAAAATATGGCTAAATTAAAATATAGTAAAACGTGTGAAAAAGAACCTGCTTATGATGGAATCCTGTCTTAAATTGAAAAATGTGTTGATCCATTAAAAATGAATATACTAATATTTAAGAAAAGAATATATAATACATTTACACCTGCTAAGAAGGCAAATTGTCTATAACTCATTTTTTTTCTTCCCTATGCAATTCCATCTTAGAAGATTTTACTGTATAGCATTTTTCTGATTTTTAACACTTCAATAAATGGAATATGGATTAACAATATTGATGATAACTTAAACACATACATACAACAAATAGAGATTTATTAAAAAAATAAATATTCCAGCTTGCGGCACCTCTATAAAAATGAAAAAATATTATAATATTATAATTATAAATAATATTATAATAATATTATAATTATTAATAATATTATAATAATATTATAATTATTAATATATATTATTATATATATATATATTATATATATAATATTATTAATATATATTATTAATATATATTATAATTATTAATTAATAATATTATAATTATAAACATGAAAAAAAAAAGTCTAAGATAGGAATTTTTGGTTTAGATCTCCTCCTACGAGGCAAATTTTTAACCAAATCGACGTAAAAATTATGTTTTGTAGAAATTCACTCGAGCCGGGCCGGGCTCGGGCCGAGATTTTAACTTTTTTCCGGGCCGGGCTCGGGCCGAACTTTTAACTTTTAAATCGGGCCGAACTTTTAATTTTTGTATCGGGCCGGGCCGGGCCAAATTATTTTTTGTATGGGTCGGGCCGGGCCCGGGCCTGGAAATTTCGGCCCGTGCAGACCTCTAATACAGTATACATTTTTACTTACATTTTACAGTATTTAAAAAAAATAAGAATCCAAAAGTTGTTCGTTTGATTATCTGCTTGCCACTGGAAATTAAAAAATGAAAATTAATTGCATTTCACTTATATTCTGAGATTTCAAAAGTTTTATATGCTTTTTCGAGAAACTAAATTTATCAGGGGACAACTAAAAAAGAGCAAAATCGCCGAATGTGTGATATACCAAGGGTTTACTGTATTTTCTTCTCACCTGAAATCTTTGATACCTGTATGAGTTGCATACTGGATCGGCCCACCACTGCATTTATACTTTTTGTAATATTCATGAATGGCATCTTTGTTAACCTTTGTACCAACATTTGCACTTGGCTTGAAGTGATGTCAACTATATAAAGTTTAGGTACTTTCCTGTTACTGGTGCCTTAGCACTTTTTTGAAAAGCTTGGCACAGTTCAAACTTCAGAAAGCGAGATTTGTTGCCAAATAACATGAACAGCTGTGAAAGCAAAACTGATGAACTGTTATTTTTCTTTATGTATGAAATTTAAAAAATTGCTTCTGCTTACATATACATTACATAAATTACTTCTGTTTGTATTTAATAGCAGATAAATGGCTATACATATAAAATAAATTGCATAAAATTGAAAATATTGCTTGTGTGTATGAATCAGACCGAAAATAAATGTGTATGAATTTTTTTTTTTAATTTGTGTTATTGAATTTTTACTATTAATGTTTGTTTTCTAATTATTTAGGAAAATTATACATTAAATAAAGTATTTCTTGTCTAATTGGTTATTTTTCTTTCAGCCATAAAAATGGATCCACCCTCAGACAACTTAAACTCGCCTTGTAAAGATTGTGAGCAGTATAATTCAGGAGATGATTTTGATAATGTAGATTTAGATGGCGAATATCCTTCATGTTCAGTGTATGATGATGAGTAAGTAGATTTTTTTTAAATGATGTAAGGAAGCACACATATATGCAA
The DNA here is from genome assembly GCA_963931845.1 of Maratus michaelseni. Taxonomy (NCBI): domain Eukaryota; kingdom Metazoa; phylum Arthropoda; class Arachnida; order Araneae; family Salticidae; genus Maratus; species Maratus michaelseni. The sequence continues at coordinate 196,794,510 of OZ007594.1, forward strand.
CTATATATAAAAATGGCAAAATATTCGATAAAGAACTGTAATTAAAATGCATTATTTTCATAGTATTTCGTTAAAGTCGTCATATAATTTTATATTCAATTGTTAAATATATAATCTTTCGTATGATGTTGAAATAGAAAAACAAAATTTTGTAGCTTATTTTGTTTATTAAAACATTTTGATTTAAAGTATATATATTCATGCGATATTTTCTTTTAATCATTTTTCTGTGCCATCTTATGATTAAAGCATTAATACTGAGACTACTTGGCTTCGCCCGCTAGCGGGCCCCTAATTTACATCGGGGCCTCTAATCTATGAAAATCCATTAGTTCCACCTTCCACTGCCAGGGTTCACAATCTGTCTTATATGAACCTCAGGCACGTGTCCCTGCTGCCTGCGGCACCATATAGCAGGCATGCTGCACATCCAAAATCCATTAGTTTCAAAAACCTTTAGTTCCAAAATCTGCAAAATCCATTAGTTCTAGCTCGGATCCCTGCTGCCTGCAGCAGCGTATATATAGCAGGCATGCTGTGTACGTGCTGCAAAATCCATCAGTTATACCTTCCACCACCAGGGGACGCAATCTGTTCTATACGAGCATAACTGAAATCGTTAAGGCTATCGATTTCGAGTCGAATAAGCCATACCCCCATCGTGATCCAGCCCATAGAAGCAGAGATAGGAAAGCATCTCTGGTGGTGAAAGTCCGAACTAAAATCGGTAAGCTCTATCGATGTCGAGTCGAAAGAGCCATGCCCTGTCATGATCCAGCCTATAGAAACAGAGATAGCAAATCGCCCCTGGTGGTGAAACTCAGAACTAAAATCGACAAGCTCTATAAATCATTAAGGCTATAGCTGTCAACTCGAATGAGCTATACCCCGTCATGATCCAGCCCATAGAACCAGATGTAGGAAAGTGCCCTTGGTGGAGAAAAACCGAATTAAAATCGGTAAGTCGAATGAGCCATACCCCATCGGGATCCAGCCCATAGAAACATAGATAGGAAAGCTCTCCCTGGTGGTGAATCTCAGAACTAAAATCGGTTAAACTCTATTTATGTCGAGTCGATTTAATTTATTATTTTAATGAGATAATATTAAATAATGTCACAGTCAATCATAATCCAATATAATTTGGCAAAAGTTCTACTTTCTGTTTGTTTAAATTTGTTATTTTCTTACAGAATCTAAACATTTATGTACAAAAGGCAAATAAAAATGTTTTAAGATTCTAGAGTTCTGGGGTCTTGCAGTATGCAGCCATGATGGCTTCAAAAGGTGACTTGGAGGGTACATTCCCCAATGTCTGACTTCAGCACTGTTTTGTAGTTGAACTATGCATTTACATTCTTAAAATTTACAGCAAAATATTCACATGTACATTAAGTTCTGCATTTATGAATTCCTACTATTTATGTTTTATTTCTTTGGTCTTAACGAAAAATAAGCATGAAACTCTACTATAATATAAAGCCTCGATCACACATGCTATCTTATTGTAGGCAATATCAATATTTCCTTATGAGTGGGTTTTTCAAGAAGAAATTGATTGAAAATACTATGGTAGTTGACCTGTCATAACTTTTGTCAATAGCAAATTTGTCACTGTTTGTATCTCCTACGATAAATATCAGCTTAAATTCTACCAATCAGAGCACTCTGAAAGTACTTGTGCTCAGTTATCAGGATTTGCATTACTTTTTAAAATACTTAGCAGTGATTACTCACCAAATATTCCATGTGTTACTTACATTTGTGGATACACAGTAATTTGAATTTAACAATGTACTCAAAATTATAATGAATGCTTACAATAAAGTAAAATAATAAAAATTAAAAAAATTGAAAAAAAATTCAATAATAAAAGTCAAGTCAAGTAAATAATTAATAATGCATAACTAAATGTGAATATTGATGAGATAATTTTTTCTTGAATTATTCAGTGAAACTCTCCTTATAAATGTACATTAATAATTCACATCAAAATCTTATAATAGCAAAGTTTTATTTCATGTTTAGACATACTTAGTAACCAAAAAAGCTTGATTAGTACATAAATGTATTTGATAAAAAGATCGTGATTGCCACCGATATCTGCACTATCTTGAATTTTTCAGAAATAAATTTATACTTCCATCATGAGAAAACATGAGTTAAATCATATTAACCAGAATTCCACATTAAAATGTGTACAAAATGATATAAAAATTTTTAAAAACTTGAATTTTTCACATACATCTTAAGTGCAAGTTTAGTTTTTTACATCTGAAATTGCGGATTTTTGGTGTTTGTAGATTTTAGGGTCACGGATTTGAGGGAGTCTGCTGCATTTATTTATTTTTATTATTTGTTTTGTTTTTTGTTTATTTTTATTATGTATTTTTTTACATATATATTTGCTTCATTGACAGTTTTAGGAGGTATAGATAATGATGATGACTTTTAAAATTTTTAAATATTGATACAATTAATTTTTTTTTTTTTTTTTTCAGGCAGGTTCACATATGCTTCATAAAATGTGTGGAGTTTCATGATGTAGAAATGGTTCCTTATTATGCATAGATATAAATAAGCATGGCATTTTTTCTAAAAATATGTTTAGAGTACTCTCATTCTAAGAATTGGTTCCTTATTATGCATAGATATAAATAAGCAGGGCATTTTTTTTCTAAAAATATGTTTAGAGTACTTTCATTCTAAGTCAAGAAAATCACAGTTTTGGCATCTTGTCTTTGAGTGATTTCTGCTTGTTGTAAATGTAATGTTTAGTAATTTCTGGCCAGCATAAATGGCTTTGTTGTCAGCAAGCTATACATAAAACTTAATAAATGGTATAAATATCCACAACACTTTTAAAGTTGGTTTAACAAAAATTCTTTTTTTTTTCTCGTTAGATTCAGAAAATGTTTAGGAATGTGTATGCTCCTGTAACCCCCTTGGGAAAAACACCCTGTTTATAAGTAAAAATAAATAGTAAAATAAAATGAGTATTTTTAGTGAAACTGGTAAATATAAAGTTCCATTGTTTTGTACTTCTTTATAATTATTATTTTTTTATGTAAGTATAATGATAAAGGGCAATATTAATGGTGACCCAGACCACTAAATGAAAAAAGTGGCTATTAAAAAATTATCTGCTTATGGCCACCTTTCTTATTTGAAAATTCTTCAAAAATGCACCCCATATGCTCCAAAAAACATGATCTTTATTCCTCATCCTATTGCTTCTTAGAAAATGTATCAGTTCACCCTTCTGTTCCTTAAATACTATAAAGATATAACCAAAAATACTATGGTCTTTGCTAATTTTTTTTATCTAGATACTGCATATTAGGAAAGAGTAAAATTTTCCTGCATACCATCAATGATTTCACTCTTGCTTGTAGCAATATGTTAATGTTATTTAGGCTGTTTAATCCTTATATATTATTTCTCCTGTCAACATCCCTTTTTCTAAGAAAATATGAAACGCAGAACAACGAATGAGATACCATATGAAAGGTTTTAGAACCGGCTTCTGACATAGCCCACTTAACAATTCGTTAAAACATGTTTTTGATTAAAATTTTCTGAAAATTAAAAATTAATTCGGCATATTTTTCATAAATGAAATGAAAGGTTTTCCTGAAATTATTGTTGCCAAAAAAATAAAATACCACATTATATGATGCTCAGCAATTATTATAAAAAACACCGCACGGGTTTATTTTATATACTTATGATTAAAAAGCGAAATTGAAATTGAAATGTTTAGATTTATATTTCTAAGTCCCATGTTTTTCCCGAAGCGGATGACGTCATCCTCTAATGCAGTCAAAATAAGATTGTTATTTTTTTTTTTCTCGCGCGTGCCTTTAGCAATCTTGGATCAGTTTTCAGTCTAACTTTGATGGAATAAATTAGATGATATTCTGGCTTGACTAACAACTAAATGTTGTTTGCAGATATTTTTATCCTCGCTTTTTCTTTAGAAGTTTAAACCTGCATCTAATAAATATTACATATTGATAAAAAATGATACTTCTCTATTATCCCGTCGACCACTTTTCATAACAAAAAACTATCGCCAAATAAACGGGAGAACGTTGCCATTGGAATATAAAAAAAATATATATATAAGAATTTAAGGACACAATTGTTATTTTAATTAATAAAATAACTACCAAATCAGTAAAACATAATGAAAAATACACGCAAATGTCGAATGTAAAACCACTAGATGACGTAACAAACACACATAATGATTCTGACATCAAGTAAATGCGACTGCATTTTTGGCGTTTAATCTTACAGTTTGGCGGTAATTTTTTGTTATGAAAAGTGATCGACGAGATAATAGAGAAGTACCTAAAAAATATTAGATTTCAGTGCGAAATCTTCGCACGGGCCCTCTGGTTTTAAATTAATACTAATAGAAATTTTAACTTTAACTAAAGTTTATTGTTTACCCATTTTTAGATAAAAGAAAAATTGCCACTAATGGAATTTCTCAGTTTTGCCGTTTAATTCATGATATTAAGTGGACATCTTTAACTCTTGCATTATATAACAAAGCAAAATTTATCTGAATTTTACCATTTCTAGATGAGATTATGATGATAACTTTCACAACTATGACTATTACTTTCATTTTAGAGAATGATTTCATTTGAATTAGAATATGTTGCAGTTTTATTTATTTATGCATTTTTTGTTTTAATGTAACAAATTATAAATGTCTTATTTCTAAAATTTCAATGCATGTTTTTTCTAGAGTATTAAATGAGGCTGATAGATTACACAGGCTTGAAGAAGAACAAGAACAACTCAATTCATCTTTGATAGCTTTGACCTCTCATTTTGCTCAGGTACAATTTCGCTTAAAGCAAATAGTAGAAGCTTCAACAGGAGAGAAAGAGGTATAACAAAGTTATGATATAAAAACTCAATTGTTATATTTTTGTCATACTCCTATGATTTATTTTTTCCTTTAACATAATTGAGATTATTTAATTTCACCCAGATAATTTATCATCCAACATTTTTAACAGATTTGATAGAATTTGGCATTTTTGTGTTAGGATATTTCAATAGCTCTTTGTTTTAATTGTTCCTTATGGTATTTATTCAATTATTCCCCCAATGACCTTGGGTTTTGTGAAAATTTATCACTACAAGCATTGTTTGGTATTCTTATGACCTTGGGTTTTGTGGAAATTTATCACTACAAGCATTGTTTGGTATTCTTATGTTTGGATTACAACTGCTAATTTTTATAGCTATCACTTTTGTTAAATTAGTCATTTTTAGTGAAAATGATCATCATTTTAATCACTCTTGCTTGTTTTAATTTTTACTGAGTCAAATTGTGCTTAAATTCACATGATATTAGCTTATAGCATCAAAAACTTAAGAATTCCAAAGAGCATATTATAAATATTATTTAAAAATAAATAAAAAATAAAAATGAAGATCTTCATATGAATATTTAACTTTGGAAAAAACACGTGACTTAAATTGAACCTACTTATAATCAAACATCTTCAAAAATATTTCAAATGTTTTCTTCATTTTTTTCTTCTAAAAATGGTGTTGAACCTCTCCTAACATCAAATAAAAGAATTATTGTTAACATTTATATACAGTAATATTTTCCTGAATAGAAACTATTGTGCCTAAGTAAGTAGCATGTTGAACAAATAACCATATAATTTTGAATTTGAGTCTCCATCATTGAGCGTTGTTTTGCACATGGATATATATATTATGCTAAATCCATGACACTGAAACTGGAAATCCTCTGAGTGAGCAATTGATAGATAAATTAGGCATTATAAAAAATAAAAAAAAATAAAAAATAAAAAAATTGATTGGCAAATCAAGTATTTTCATAATAAACAGTAGTACTGTGTAGTTGCCAATTTTTCCCAAATGTTTCAGAAGCATTTTTATTCAACACTAGAAAGTCTTCTGAAAAATTCAGGAAAATTGGCAACTGTGGTACTGGCATGTATGTTAAATATCAGAAACAGTACACATACCATCTAAAAATAAGAAAAATCTAAGTATTAAAAAGTAAAAAATAGCTGAAAGTTTAATTATTTATACCATTTGTAATTTAGTTTCAAAGTATCATTATTAATCCCTTTGTAATGGACAGTTCTATCTAATAGTCTGTGAGGCAGCGTCACATTTTTGCAATAGTGTTGTGAATTTTGATAGATATGGGGATACAGATAACGTCAGCTAGTGCACCAGCAAATGTTATTTCTATTGCAACAGCGCATAGCCTTCTGCAAAGTGGAATGCATGGTATCCTGATTATGGATAATACCAACATAGTCATGGCAGTTTTGTTATTTGTACCAGCTAATCTATCATATGTACCAAAATCATCAGCGGTAAAATTGATTGCAAAATTGTGATGTTGCCTCTTGGACTATAAATCCTACATCTGCAGACAAAGCCTGCTATTTAAAACTTTGTGATATTAAATGTAAATTCTAGCAAATAATTAACTAAAATATTGTACAATCTTTTGAAATGTAAGTAATTTATTTCAAATCATAGGAATGTTATGAAGTTTTTGGATTAATTTAATGACTTTTTCAAACTGGATTTCAACTGCTATTAAAGTCATTGATCTGCAGATTTACTAGTTTAAACATTCTATAACTTAATTTTTTTATGAAATTTAAATATTCTAATGTTTCTATAAAACTTCAATGTTTTATATTTTATTTTGAAAACTTAATTTAACTGTAAACTTAAATGTTCTTTGTTTTCTTGGAGGTATTTTGATATTCGTTTAAAAGATTATTTACAAAATAAGAATTTCAATATTTTTTTAATAACTTAAAGCAATATAACTGATACTATTTTTACTTACCCATCATACATAGTTAAGTCTTGTAATCGTTTTAAGAATCAAAAACATTTTTTTGATGGATTTACATGTTTTATGCACTGGAGATTCCGAAAAACATATTTTTAGAAAAAAAATTGTCGGCCGTCTGTCTGTCTGTGTGTGTGTGTGTGTGTGTGTGTGTGTGTGTGTGTGTGTGTGTGTGTGTGTGTGTGTGTGTGTGTGTGTGTGTGTGTGTGTGTGTGTGTGTGTGTGTGTGTGTGTGTGTGTGTGTGTGTGTGTGTGTGTGTGTGTGTGTGTGTGTGTGTGTGTGTGTGTGTGTGTGTAAATGCTCTATCTCCCAAACAAATTGAGATAGAGACTTGATATTTGGTATGTACTTAGTATGTAATAATGAGAAGAAGCTTATTGAATTTCAGTAACCTTGATTATCCAGAACTATTTTTTTCGGACTCTCAAAATATTCGTTATTGATAAAAGGTATATAAAAAGTTTTGAAATTGTTTATTTTAAGGAGTGAATATAAAAGACAATAAAAAATATATAAATTTTGCATAAAGAATGGGTGCATAAAGTCGATCAGGTAATTAGTTGCTGAGATATTTGTAATCCTATTTTCCACACTCTTCGATTTTTCATGCTCCTGTATTTCATTCAAATTTCAATTTAAAGATATATTTTAATTGGAAAAGAGATGCTTAATCCGACGCAGTAAACTGTTAGTTATTATCATTTTTGGAGTTATAAGGATGTTTCTTTTACGCAATTCAGTAATAGAGCATTAAAAGTTTATGATGTCATCAAGCCAGGATTTTATTTGAATTGCAATGCATTTTATAAATAGTTTACACATGTTTTATTTTCATATTTTATATTATGCATATTCATGATGGGTAAGTATTACGGTGGCCAGCAACAACTAGTTTATACATGTATTGTTTATAATTGATTACTTTATTTCTTTATAATAATTTTATGATTTTCTTTTCAATTTATTTAGAACTTGTTAAAGGAATTAGAAGAATTTGCATTTAGAGGTATTCCAGACATCAGAGAATATGAAAATGGTTTAGATCTGACTCAGATTATTGTAAGTAACACTTTCATTACATGTAAAACTTCAATAATGTTTTTAAAAAAATTTAACATTGTTGTTAAATTTCTATTGGGCTCAATAATGAATTTATAAAAATTCTTTTACCTTGTTCTGTGGCTTTTTAAGGTCTTTATAATGGTCTATCACTTGTATAAATATTATTTTGATTTGATTGAAGACTTCATTTTAAGACAAAATACAAGACATATACTAGCCCAAAAACAAATAAACTGATTATGGAAAAATCAATATTTTGCATATTATCATCATACGATCAGTCTAATAACTCAAAAAGAATACATCGAACAACTTAATAAACAAAAGATTTTTTTTAGTTCAATTTATGTTATTTTTTTTCGTTGCGCCCCACAGAACCTGCAATAGAGTTCGAAACTACAAAATAAGGAATTTAAATATATTATCCAAACATTATTATGGAATTGCATGAAAATTTTATGTTTATTTTTTTTTTTAGATTTACAAAACTGCCACACTTGGGAAAATTGCCAAATCCTACTGAATTACAGATCTAATAAAAGCTTTTTGTTAGGTTTAGGATGCATTTATAAAAGTGAAAATATACCACACTCAATCACTTCTAAAATTTTACAAATAAAAACATGAAATGAATTTTAAATTTTTTTATTTGTATGCTCTAACATTTGGCATGCTCTCCTTTACATAAAAGCACTTAGAAGCAACTAATGCAAGTTTACTTCAAAGACAATATTATAATCTGTAATTAAGAATGCTTAAGGTACTGGATTCCGGAAATTTTTTTACTTTTTCATTTTTAACTAGTAAGCATTTTTAACTAAGCAATAAATTCATTCTTAAATATTTAGTTGTCTAATCTATATTATAAAGCAAAAATATGTCCATGAGTTACACTAATGTCATATTGATAGTGGCAATGACCAGACCAAAAAATTTTCCTTCTACTGCATTTTTAACTTCTAATTCTAAATATCATACAATTTCAGTTTTTACACAGTCAAATAGCCAAAAAATAAAGTCTACTTTCAAATGTAAATTTTTGTATCTCAATTTACTGATTTTTTTATGGTTTTTAAAATCATTTCCATACATGATTATTTTTTTAAAACCTATCTATATCATGTGCTGTTCAATTACGAAAAATTAACCCGTTTCCACTTGAAACAATATAAATTATTCAGCATTTGTTTCTGGCTAATATTTCATAATGAAATTAAAACTTCATCAATAAATAAATAAAACACGAATTTAACAGATATGTAATTGAACTACACACTTAAACACCAAAATAATCAGAATTAAAAAAGATGTTGTAAATAGCAAAATCTTTGGCAATATCTTAAGGTATTAATCAGTGGCATGTGGCTAATATGAAAGTGCCATTTTTAATAATTTTTAAAACTTTGTTTGAATACATTATTGTTATTTTTCATATAAAAATGCTTTTTTGTGTTCTTAGTGGGCAATCTATAAATTGTATTAAGTGTAAAAAATCTATTTGTTTTCAATTAAAAATCATTTTCATCATGTTCTGTGTACCTGGCAATATATTCTGTAACCTGGGAAGCCGGGTTGAATCCACTGGTTTTTTAATGGATTAAATTAATTTTTAAAAAACAAAATTGCTGAGGAATTATTAAATTTTCAAAAGTATTTTACTACAGAACCATTTTTTCCTATAGCTGTTTCTGGTTATTTGGGATACTGTTTAATTGGAACAAAACATCAAGAACTAAATCAAAGAATATCATTAACTTCACTCTTGATAGTTGGGACAGCCACTTTATTCAAACAAATTGAATAGAACCGAAGTGTCTCAATTAATCAGAACTTTGGTAAAACAGAATCTGATTAATTGCTCGTAAGCTGAGTTTCCCACTTCCTAAGCTTAACAACTGTAGTGAAAGAAAAAAAGGGTAAAATAAAGAAGAGAAAAATAAGTTATAAACTAAGACATGTGAGCTAAGAATTCTTTTTTGGTATATAGCTGCTGGTGATAATGTCAGGTTATTGTTGGCAGTGTCTACCCAAGCAGCCTTTAGTTGGCCAGTTAAAGTTTCTTGATGATGAATGGCATTAGAGGCTCAAAGGAGTTCAACCAGAGGGATTTTATTTTGTTTTAATTGCTTTATGACTGATTTATTTTTAACAGATACTTGGACCAGAGGCCATCGTAAAGTTTCATGAGAAAAAGTAAACTACCATTATCTACTTGTAGATTTGTTCACTCTACATGATTTAGGATTTAAAAACAAAAAGAAAACAGAAATCCATGTTTACTGTAATATATACTTCATAGATAACATCTAAATGTGTAATAGTTCATAGACAGTTTTACTCGAGTGGTTTTGTCTAACAATAAAAAAATGTCTCTATTAACAAGGATTCTCGTAATAATTTTACACTGTTTACTCCTGAATATTGTCTCCATATATTGCAACATTTTTAGTGGTATGGTAGGTGAAAGCCTTTTTTTTTTTTAATATATTCTTGAAAACTTTAATAGATTATTTATGTTTGATATATTTTTTTAGATTGCCCCCTAATAACACCAAAAAGTGTTTTTATTTGAAAAATATAAATAAAGTATTCATATAAAGTTTTGAAATGCATTAAAAGCGATACTTTTGTATTAGCCACATGGCACAGGTTAATAGCCGAAGCAATCGCCAAAAATTTTGCTGCTTATAGCAGCCTTTTTTATTCGGATTTTTTAAGTGATTAAGTTTGTACATGTGTGTTAACCTTGTGTTTTATTTATATCCTTTTATTATTTTATTTATTTATTGATGAAATGGAGTTTTAATTTGTGATGGAACATTAGCTGTAAACAAATCTGAACTATTTATATTGTTTTAGGTGCAAGTGGGTTAATCTTTTCCAACTGGGCGGCACACAATGTAAATATATATATATATATTTTTAATCATAATTGAAATTTTTTTTTTTAAACTGTTAAAAAAATTCGTAAATTGAGATACAGTTTTCAAACAAATTTCATCTGAAAGAATTTTCTTTTTTTTTTTTCCTGTTTGATAGTGTAAAAATTGAAATTGTCTGATGTGTGGAAGTAAAAGAAAAAAAATGCAGTAAAAGCGAAATTTATTGGTCAGGTGTTGCCACCGTCAATATGATGTCAATGTTTCTCATAGACATGCTTTTGCTTTATAATATGGATTTGGAAATAAATAACTTTTTCTTTGCTAGTGAGTAACTCCAGTACATATAAAATAAGCATATTTTACTTCATATTGAAAATTTATTTATACATATGTAAATATATTATGTTTCATGCATGAAATTTGACTAATTAATTTGAATAAAAATTACAGAAAATGTGTTTCACATACCAATGTATCATTATAAAAAATAAATTAAAATCTAGAGGAGATTTTTTTAAATGTATTTTTTTAATTAATTGTTTACAATACATACATGTTTATTTCCATTGAAATTCTTCAAGCAATATAAAAATATTTCAGCAGTCTTTAGTTTTATTTTTATTTTGAAGTAATTAGAGCCCCACAGCATATTTTATGATAGCATCGAAAAGTAACGTTGAAAGTTTTCATAGAAATGACTACAAGGACGTCTTTTGACTATTACGTGATGCATTGCAAGTGATGTCTATTTATAGCAATTATGATTGCAAGTTGTATTTCTTTCTTTTTTTAAAAATGACAAGCAGTCATACACTAGCTCAGGGACAGCGAATCTTTTCAAATCTGCATGCCAAATTTTTCCAAATAAGATACTTATTGACTGATAAATCTTTTGCAATTCACAAGAGAAAATATAATCACATGCTTCTTTGTACAGTGACACAAAAAAATGAAGTTTTTCAGAAAGGGCAAAAAACATTTTCTATAAAATAAATTTATTTATATCTGGAGTCAAATGCAGCTTATTTATTTCGATATGAGCCATGTTACGTTCATTTACCTGAAGATTAGTAGACAGTAAGGTAGAATTTTTTTTTTTAAATTATAAAACTACTCTAATTTAGTCGTTTTAATAGACATTTAACAAGGCTTTTAATGGCAGATAGGAAAATATGTTTGTGAATTGTGATTTTTTCATATTAATGCTGGGGTGATTGTGTTCAGGCATTTTTTTCATTTTTAGTACTGAAATTCCGTTTTTTCTGAAATTTGACCTCCCTGTAATAAATTATATGTCCCCCCCCCCCCCCCTCTCTCCATACAGAAATGTTTTCTCACTAAACTTTCAGGTATTTTTTCATCAACCCACAATTATCCTTGCTAATGTCTAGCATTAAAAAAAAAAAAAAAATTTGAGTTGAGTCATGTTACATATAAAAGCATGTAATGCTCGATGCAATTCCGGGGCCAAAGAAATTGCTAAATATAATAATCAGCTTTTAGATTTTAAAGACATAAAGAGATGAGGAAAAGAAAAAAGGTTGAGAGATGAATACTACTATGATCAAAATACTGAACTCTCTTAGTAAGTGTTGTTTAGAGTTTCTTATTGCTTGGGAGTTCATCTTACCTACATTAACCCATAATCCCTGTCGTTGGATCCCAGGAACTTTATCCAATGGACAAAAATTGACAGTGCAACTTATGGGTTAAATTCTACGTTAGTTAAAACAAAATTTCATAATCTTGCATTCATTGAAAATTTTAATACTGTCTATAATAGAAATCTCATACAGGATATTTTCATTTTTCGTGTTAGTAACAAAACAATCATGATAACTTATAGTACTATGAATATTCTCCTAGGCTTTTTATGCAATTTGCATACATTAGTCAATTGGTGTACTATGAATTCTTATTTCATCTAGCTAGTACCAGTTCAATCCACAAGCTAAATAGAATTTGTTTTTAAATCATAATTTTTAAAATCTTAAGATTAATATGTTTACCAACAATTATTTCATTTTTAAAATAACAAATAGAAGCAAGGGACCAAAAAAACTTAACTTCTCTTAGTAAAAGTAAACTTCTCTTAATAAATTTATTTTGGAAAGGTAGGAGGGGGCACCGAAATTAATGTTCGCCCTAAGTTTAAAAAATCCTAGTTTCGACCTTGGTTGTGTGTTTACATTGTTCTCCAAAAGTTTGTGCAGATTTTTAATTGTAATCTGTTAGTCAAAGAAGTTACAAAATAAACAGTCAAAACTCAATATCACAAGAAGAAAAAAATTCTATGTTCAGAATTTTTGAGATATCGGGGTTTAAGTTAAAATGAACCTTAGATCATACAAATTTGAAAAATCAGTGTATACAGATTTGAAGATATGAAACACACTGTGATTAAAATATAAAGTACTGTCAATGTTTATTTTTCTTTTGTTAAGAATATAAGTTTTATGAACTTTTTTTTTTTCTCCTGTGACATCTTTAACTGCCAAAGCTATTCTTTTCTGTTCTCTTCTTTTAATCAAACTAGAAATGGTGTAATTTCTTACTTTTAGACAAAGTGTTTTAATTTATACTTAAAAGTATATTTGTATTGGATTACAGAATGAACAAACACAAGAGGTAAAGCTTGAACAACAGCGAACAAAACAAAAAGAACTCATCAATAAACTAAAAGAGCAGTTAGAAGATCTTGAACACTATGCATATGAGGTAAGAATTTTTTCAGTTATCTTCTTGTTTTCTTTTTATTCCTGAAGATTGTCTTACTTATGTGACAACTTCAGCCATTGTAAATTTTACATTACTGCTCATGTTAACTGAAATTGAATGTTTCTTTAGAAATGCACAACTTCTGGTTAAATAAATTTAATGATGTAATTTTTTCTAAGTGGGAGGCAGGGGGGAGGGGCCTTTGTTATGCTATATTTTTTCACTTCAATTAATTGTTTAATTTTTCTCTTTA